>CM077155.1:115280506-116541290 GCA_039583875.1 Platanthera guangdongensis | reverse complement strand
ATACATTGTTCAAGGTCGACACTTAGCCTCTTTCCTCTTATTAGCGTTAGCTTCTATTAGTGTCATAGCCTGCTACTTTGATAGGTGTCGACTGTGCTGAGGGCATTACAGTGTAAGGTAGCTAGCGATGTCCACAGCTCAAGGCGCGATTTGTTCGTTGACTGACCCAGCAATTTTGACTCGCTCCTCGTCAACAGGTCACGGTGGTCGACACAGCTCCAAGTGTCGACACTTTCTGTCTGTGTACTCTGCACTCCAGGTGTCGACACAATGACTCCAAGTGTCGACACTGCTTGTCTGGGTGTCGACACAAGTCTTCTTAAGTGTCGACACTTTCCCTCTGGGTGTCGACACATGAACTTAGAAACTTTTTGCTTCAGTCTAGTGATTTCTTAACCTGCACAAGTAAACTCAACATACATCAAATACATTATGATGTATATCATTGAGTTGGGTGTGGCTTCTTCAAATCAGGTACATTTGACCAATGTACCCAACAATCTCCCCCTATTTGGAGAAGTCATAACCCTTAGTCAATGATATACACCATTCATAATTAAAGATTACAAATGATGTAAAGCAGGTTATAATCAGCAGGGTAAACATAAAATGTATTAAATCACACATGTAACACATTCATCAGCACAGAAAACATAAGAAATAGATACATTCACAGAACAAACATGAAATAAATGAATCATATATTGTTCTAATATTTGTCTTATACATTTTTAGAAGTTTACTAAATGTGTTACATCCAAAAGATTACAACATAAACTTCAAGAAAAATTCTTAATCTATTTCTGGTCTGGTTCTTTGATAACTATGCTTTGCCAGGTTGGACTTGAGCTTTGATAGTGGCTTCAGCAGTTTCAGCAACAGCAGGCTTCTTGCCTTTTAGATCTTTCTGTTTGAGTGCTTCTGCCTTGATCTTCTGCCTCTCAAAGTAGTGATATGGCTTGGGGAAGTACTTGCTAGGCACCACTGCAGTAGGAGGTAGCTTTCCCATCTTAGCCTTCCTTCTGAATTGAACAATGGCTTCTTTTCTTATTTCATGTTTTCTCCATTCAGCTTCAGAGAACCACTTGTTCCTTCATGAGTATTGTCCTTGGAAGCTTCCAGGCAGTTAATATGATATTCCTAGAGGTAGGGCTCCACTGTTCAAAATCTGGCTTTTGTTCTGCTTGTTCCCTAAACCTCTTCTTTGACAACCTTATCTCTTCTTCTTTCTGTATTCCTCTTGCATGACTACAGATATAGGTTGAACAGCCTTTTCAATGTGGACATTGTCCTTGCCCTCAAGTGGGCTATACATTGTGTCACATCTGGAATCATTTCAAAGTCTGGAGGTGGATAAATGACCTGAGCTACCTCTGGTGCTCAACTCCAAGATAGGCAGTTGAATCCTGATTCAGCAACATTATCATCATCACAGAGTGGAGGATAGCCCAGTGTAGCTCTGATGGAATTAGATATCCATTGGCATGGTCAGAGCTAGCTTTGACTAATACTCTCTCCCCCTTATGACTTCTCGAGCCATATGGTCTCTGACATCATCCTTTTGAAATCTTATTTGACTGTCCAAATATCTGATTCCCTCTTAAAGAATGGTTTGAGCTTTTGCAGTTGATCAGATATAGCTTTCTGAGAGGCTTGGATGCAGTCTTGACATCAGAAATTTCTTGTTGAAAGGCTTTGTCAAATTCTATCTTAGCCAGCAGCAGTAGATGTAGAAGGTTCAGCACCCTTGGTCTTCAACTCAGTGACTATAGCATTATGTGAAGCAGTCAAATTGTCATTCATTCTTATCTGATTTTCCAGGATATACCCTTGCTTCAATGCTATATCATCTACCTGTGCCTTGATCTTCTCTTGGTGTGTTGCCAAATACACCACTGCATTTCCACCCTTGTGGAAGCAGTCTGTCATCTCCTTCTTGTTGAGTTCATCTCAAACCTTATAGATTTTATATCTTGGGCAGATCAAATTGTAAAGTCTTCTGCCCTTCATCCACATAAGCCTCTATAGCCTTTTCTTTGTTCATCAAGTTTTATCTGCATGGCAATCATTAAGGCACTATAATCAACAGTTGGGGCTTGTTGAATTATAGGCTGTGGGGCTACAGTTTGCAGAGCCTTCTTGTAACTCTGGCTCCTTCTTTGAATACATAGAGTTTCTTTTTCCTTGCCCTTGCAGTCTCCTCATCTTCAGAGGCAGAAGTGCTGGCAATATCAACCCTCTCCTTAGGGCTTGGAGGCTTGTCAGCTTGCACATCTTGTGCCTTCTCAGTTTCTTGCCTTATAGGCTCCTCCAGAACTTGCATTTGCTCCCCCTCAGCAACAGCAGTCTCTCCTTCAGCAGCTTCTTTGTCCATGTCAAAATCAACTTGATCTAGATTGAGAAATAGATCTTCCATGGTGAACTTTTGAGGTGATTGAGCTGGAGACATTCTTTGTTCTTCAACTACTGGAGCAGGAATCTCTTCTTGTACAGCAGATGTGTCCTCTCTAACAACATCTGGAACTTGACTAGGCAGCTGTGTTTGCTGAGGAACATCAGACAAGTCAGCATCTTCTATAAGATTTCTAAAGTTTTTAGATCAGTGAGTACCTCTTGAATGATGGTTGTGGCTTGCTCACTGTCCAGTGTAGATGCTGCTTCTACAACTGGATGCTCCCCCTGGCTTTGATCCCTGTGGAGGGGGCTAGCCTGTGGTAGCTCCCCCTGGATCTCAGCAATATCTTGAGCAGCAGGGGTCTTCTCTGCAGCCACTTCCTCTTGGTCATCAGGAGTGAAAACAATATATTCTTCACTCCCTGAACTGCTGGAGGACTCTTGTTCAACTGGAGCAGTTTTTCTCTTTTTCTTAGGAGGAATCTCCTTCTCAGTAATTGTCTTCTCAGGGGTTGGCATGTCCTTTGACAACACCCTGTCCCATCTTGAAAAGATCCTTAGATCCATCTTCCTCATGTGGTTTATTTTGCTACCTGCAGATGCACTCATCACCTCTGGTATGGTACCAGCTAGGTAGAGACTAATGATCCTGCCCAGATTGGGCTTCTTCAAGCTCTCCTTAATCTTGTCAAATACTATGATTGACAATCAGTTCTTAGATTAAAGATAATTCTTGTCATTACTCCAAACATATTGGCAGACACTCTGTCATGCCCTCCTGGCTTACTGAGTAAGACTTTTCCCACAATCTCAGACATGAATTTTCCTTGAGTATTCATGCCTTTCCTGTTAAAGACAGAACCTATCTTCATCTTTGGATCAAGACCACACCAGGTTAAAGCTTCCCTGGTCTTTGAAGCAGTAACCTCTTCTTCATCTTGAATTTTTGGTAGCTGAAGTACCTTCCTCAGACTCTTAGGTGAAACCTTAATCTTAGTTCCATGAACTCTGGATTTGATTCTAAATCCAGATTCATCTACGGCAGCTCCATTAAGAAATTCAAGTACTTCCTTCTTCCAAATCTTTGTAGGTTCAGACAGAGATATTCTAGTCCAGAATCGGCGACTAGGGTTACACTGCCTGAATTCTTGATCTGCATCGTCGAATGCGCCGCGCACAAGCTCATAACCCTCGTTAACGTTTCCTCAAGCTTAGGAGCCATTAGGGTTTGTAGAATTTGTCTTTAGAAAAGAGAGGTGTCGACACAGTAGTGTGGTCTCGAAACTTTGAAAGCGTGTCGACAAACAAAGACAGAACCCTATTTATACCTTTCTGATTTTGAAGATGAACAGGCGGGACAGCTAACTTAAAATGTGTCGACACTGGCTATAAGTGTCAACACTGATTATAATGTCTCGACACTCATGTGTCGACACAAGTTTAGTCAACAGATTTTATGTGTCGACACTTGATTATGTGTCGACACAACATAACTCGACACATTGTCGAGACTTTACTTAGAAAATTCTGAGTAAAACATAAGTGTCGACACCACATTGGATGTGTCGACACCTACTAGACATGTGTCGACACTAACATTCTGAAGTGTCGACACCAACATCCTAGATGTGTCGACACCTTTTTCCTGAAGTGTCGACACCACTATTCTGTGTCGACATAGACTTGTCTATGTGTCGACACCTTTTGACTTAGTCATTTTCAAATCTGTAAACTTACTCTAAGTTTATCATTCCTAGTTCAATTTTGAATCTATTGAACTTAGCTTCTTCTAGTGGCTTAGTAAACATATCAGCTACTTGTTCATCTGTTTTAACATATTCTAATAAAATATCTTTCTTTCTACATGCTCCCTAAGAAAATGATATTTAATCTCAATATGTTTTGTCCTACTATGGGATACAGGGTTATTAGCTATTGAAATAGCACTTGTAGAATCACAGAAAAGTGGAGTTCTACTTACCTGAAATCCATAGTAATCTAGCTGATGTTGAATCCACAGAAGTTGAGCACAGCAACTTCCTGCAGCCACATACTCTGACTCAGCTGTGGAGATAGCCACACTGGTTTGCTTCTTGCTACTCCATGAAATTAGTCTCCCACCTAGGAATTGACAGATTCCAGTAGTGCTCTTTCTATCCTCTTTGCATCCTGCAAAGTCTGCATCTGAATAACCTGTTAGATCAAAATCTCCATTCCTAGGGTACTAGAGGACTAGATAGGGAGTGCCCTTTAGATATCTCAATATTCTTTTGACTGCAATCAAATGAGACTCTTTAGGGCAGGCTTGATACCTGGCACAAACACATGTAGCATACATGATGTCAGGTCTACTAGCAGTCAAGTATAATAGGGAGCCAACTATCCCTCTATACAAGGTTTCATCTACAGGTTTCCCTGCATCATCCTTGCTAAGAGACATACTTGACCCCATAGGAGTCTTCATGGTACTAGATGAATCCATACCATACTTCCTTATGAGTTCTAGGGTGAACTTGGACTGACATATGGATAAACCATTTTCAGTCTGTTTAACTTGGAGACCCAAGAAAAACTTCAGCTCTCCCATACTACTCATCTCAAACTGACCTTGCATAAGTTTTGCAAACTTTTTGCAAAGGCTGCTTTCAGTAGACCCAAATATAATGTCATCTACATATATTTGGACTAGTATGACTTTGCCTCTAGATTCCCTAAGGAATAGAGTCTTATCTATTTTCCCCCTTGAGAACTTGTTCTCAATGAGAAAACTAGATAGGGTTTCATACCAAGCCCTAGGGGCTTGCTTTAACCCATATAAAGCTTTCCTAAGTCTATAGACATAATGAGGTAGAGTTGGATCAACAAAACCTGAAGGCTGCTCTACATAGACTTCTTCTTTCAAATTACCATTTAGGAATGCTGACTTGACATCCATTTGGTAC
This sequence comes from Platanthera guangdongensis, assembly GCA_039583875.1. Lineage (NCBI taxonomy): Eukaryota > Viridiplantae > Streptophyta > Magnoliopsida > Asparagales > Orchidaceae > Platanthera > Platanthera guangdongensis. The sequence continues at coordinate 116,535,954 of CM077155.1, read as the reverse complement.
ACCTTGAATCCTTGATAGGTTGCATTGGCCAAGAACATCCTTATGGCTTCCAGTCTGGCTACTGGAGCAAAGGTTTGATCAAAGTCAATACCTTCTTCTTGCCTATATCCTTTAGCAACCAGTCTAGCCTTATTCTTAATGATGACCCCTTGTTCATCCATCTTATTCCTGTAGATCCACTTAGTTCCTATTACATTGTGGTCTTTAGGTTTAGGAACCAATTCCCAGACCTTGCACCTCTTGAACTGATTAAGCTCTTCTTGCATTGCTTCAGTCCATTGTGGATCTTGTATTGCTTCTTCAAACTTCTTAGGTTCAACTTGTGACAGAAAGCTGGAATAGATTGCAGCATTCTGATTTCTGCTCCTTGTTTGAACTCCTTGTCTTGGATCTCCAATAATCAGCTCTACTGGATGATCTCTAAGATGCCTGTGGGCTGGAGGCATCCTCACTTCTGGTTGAACCACTTCAGCATCTGCATCATGCTGTATTCCTTGGATTTCTTCAGCAATTGGCACATGTAGTTCTCCCCCTGGACAACAGCTACTTTCTTCTACTTGCTGTCTTGCAGCAGGCACTTCTTCTATAGTAAGCTTGTCCATTTTCTTTGTCAAACCTGTGGGGCTGCATACACTGCTAGAAAACTCATTATTAATAAGTAGTTTAGTCTCATCAAAAACTACATGCACTGACTCTTCTACAACTTGTGTAGTCAAGTTGTAGACTCTATAAGCCTTACTATTATTGTTATACCCAACAAAAATTCCCTCTTGGGACTTGGCAGCAAACTTAGTTAAGTAAGACTTCCCATTGTTAAGTATGAAGCATTTACAACCAAAGATCCTAAAATAGGATAGGTTTGGTTTCCTGCCTTTCACTACTTCATAGGGGGTCTTGTTAAGCCTTTTAGTGATGGTAGCCCTATTTATAACATGGCATGCAATGTTAACTACTTCAGCCCAGAAATACTCTGGCAGTGATGTATCACTCAATAGGGTTCTACAAGCCTCTATCAAGGTTCTATTCTTCCTCTCAGCAATGCCATTTTGCTGAGGTGTTCTAGGTGAAGAGAATTCTTGAAATATCCCAAAGTCTTCACACAGTTTTGTCATGCTATCAGACTGAAATTTAGTACCATGTACACTTCTAATTTTGACCACTTTACTATTTAGTTCATTCTGAATTTGCTTGACAAAGCTATAGAAGACACTAGGTGTTTCAGATTTCTGTCTTAAGAAGAACACCCAGGAAAACCTTGAGTAGTCATCTACAACTACAAAGGTATAGACCTTCCTACCTAAGCTGTGAACTGGCATTGGACCAAAAAGATCCATATGCAAGAGGTATAAACACCTCACAGCATCTTTGTTCTCTATGCTTCTAAAGGTGGATTTAGTCTGCTTGCCCTTTTGACAAGCTGAGCAAATGCCATCTTTAACACACTTAACTTGAGGACCATTCCTCACTAACTCTTTGCTAAAGAGTTTGCTAATAGTCTTGTAGTTAAGATGGGCAAGCCTCTTGTGCCATTTGACATAATGAGAGACTGTCTCATCAGCTACAAGACAAACTGGAGAACCATTGTTCTCAACCATAATGTCTAGGCAGTAGACATTCCTCTTCCTATATCCTGTCAAAATGATCTCTTGATCACTTGACCTCTTGATATGACAACCATTTTTAGCAAATGAGATGTCATACCCTACATCACTTAATTGACTTATACTTATTAGGTTGTGTTTCAACCCTTTAACATAAGCCACTTGAGTAATGGTAACTAAGTTTGTAGAAATGTTACCAAATCCTTTGATGATTCCTTTTTCAGAACCACCAAAGGTTACTTTTGGAACATCTTTTACTGGAATGTAGTCATTTAGTAATCTTCTTGTTCCAGTCATATGTCTGGAACATCCACTGTCCAAGTACCATGTTGGGGTGTGGCCACTTGGACTTACCTGCAAAACAGATTAATTGACCTTAGAACCCAAAGAATTCTTGGGTCCTTGGTATTTGTTAGTTTGCAATTTGACAAAGCTCCTACAGGCTTTCCAACAGGTAGCTTGCTACTCACCTTGGCACTGGCATTGTGCCAACAGTCCACTACAAAATGGCCAATTTTGCCACAGCACCAACATTCAAACTTGTTGTACCTTTGCTTAGGTACAGCCTTTGCTGTATTATCTACAGCAGTCTTGTTAAATGCTGGGGCTTTGCCCTTGGACTTAGACTTGGACTGCTCAGTCCTTGCAGGTCTAATAAAGCCCAGTCCAGCCTTGCCTTTTTGATGAACAAATTCATCAATTAAAGGTAACACTGACTTAGGTTTAGAAAACCTAGCAACTAAGTCCTTCTCCTTCTGAAGATTGATCTCCAGACACTTAATTTGATCATTCTTAAATGATATAGTACCCATCTGAATCACTGTTATGTGTTTCAGCCTAGCTATCTCATTCAGTTTTTGATCAAATTGCTTCTCAAAATCTGTTCCAGCAGCTTTAAGATCAGCAATTTCTTTTGCCTGACTTTTGGCTAAGGACTTGCTTTTCTTGTAAGCTTGCAACAGCACCTTATATTCATCTATAAGTTGATGAATATCATCCTCAAACTCAGATACACTTTCATCACTTGATGAAGATGAATCTGATTCTGAACTAGAACAAGAAACTGAATTTAAACTTGAACTTTGTACCTGACTGGGTCCTGGCTGCTCCAGGATTTTGGCACTCTCTGTCAAAGCCATTAGTCCTTGGCATTGACTGTCTTCTTGTTCATAAATAGACTCCATGATCTGCATGAATTCTTCCTCTTCTTCTCCAGCAAACAGCCCTATGTAGGCTTCAGCCTCAGACTCAGTTTTGAAGAAGAGATATCTGATAGAGTCTTCTCCTTCTTGGCAACAAAAGACTTCTCTTTTTTCCTTTGAAGTGAGTCTTTTTCCTGTCACCAGATTCCTTTCTCTTCTCTAGACAATCTGCAATAACATGGCCCTGTCTATTGCAGCAGTAGCACACTATCTTAGATCCAGTTTCCTTGCTTGACTTTGTCCTCTTCCTGTCTTTCTTTGAAGGCTTTTTCTCCTGATAAAAGACTTCCTTTCCCTTTGAAGAAGAAGGTCTTGACCTCCACTGTTTCTTCTTCAAGAATTTCTGAAAGTGCCTAGGGAAGGCAGCAAAGTCTTCATCACTTTCACTGCTCTCACTCTTTGTGCTAACTGACTCATCAGACTCTAAATCAACTACCTCTGGAGGTGGAGTTGATGACTTATTCCTGCACTTTTTGGGAACTTCTATCTTGAAAGCAACTGATCTTTCCTTGTGTTCAATCCTTGTTGATTTCTCCTCCTCTTTCCTCACTGTCAACTGCATCTCATATGACAATAACTTGCCAAACAGTGTAGGAGGAGGAATTTCCCCAACTTAGCCATTTCTCTTATGGCACAGATCTTTGTGTCCCAATCTTTGGTTAGGGACCTTAAGAACTTATCATTTAGTTCATAGTTACTGAACTCTCTTCCATAAGACATGAGTTCATTAACTATTCTGTAGAACTTCTTGTAGCACTCAGTTATGCTATCACCTTTACCTTGTCTAAAGCTCTCATACTCCTGATTTAGCAAGGATTTTCTATCTTGCCTGACTTCTTCAGATCCTTCCATATACACTATAAGAGTGTCCCACATCTCTTTAGCTGTCTTACAGTGTATAAGATTCTGAAATGTTGCATCATCTATGGCACTTACAATAATGTTTTGTGCCATCTTGTCCATTATAGCTAGGACAATCTCATCCTTAGTCATCTCAGAGAAATCCTTTGGAGTTCTCTGATTTGCATCCAAAACTGAAATCTTCATTGGCACATAAGGCCCTTCCTTTACTGTGATGTAGATTCTAGGGTCAGAGGCTTCCATAAATAGCCTTACCCTTTCTTTCCAGATCCCAAAGATCTCTTTCCTGCATATGGGTAATTTCATGGAACCCAATTCCTTGTGATTCTCAGAAGAACACATGTTTCTTGATTTTCTTGAATTTCTTGAAACTGTGTTTTGTCTTACACTGAATCTGCCAAACAGGATCTCCTCAGACTGTTAGTCCTTTTTGAGTAACCTCCCTCTGATACCACTTGAAAGATATGGTACCTAAACACCTAGAGGGGGGGTGAATAGGTGACCTAATCCTTTTCTAACTTTACTAGCAGCAAACAGTTTATTATCACAGATTTTTAACTTTTGCACAACAATCACAAAGTATTCACAGCATACACAGCACAATTCACAGCACAACACAGTGATTTATAGTGGTTCCCCAAGATATGGGTACATCCACTTTCCCCCTTCGCCTATCTAGCAGTGTACTAGATTCGACCAAACTCCTCCACTGTCTCAGAACCCAAATTGGTTCCTACACCTCAGGCCCAAAGCCTTACAACTCAGCTTTATCCCAAAGCCTACACTCAGCCAATCAAGGCCTACACTCAGCCAACCAAGGCCTACACTCAGCCAACAAGGCCTACACTCAGAGATCTCTATCTCCTACACTCAGGCTAACAAGCCCTACCCTCAGCCTTTATAAATACAGGCTTACAAATAACTCAGATCCAAAGGATCCTACAAGTTAAAATGTATTACAAATAATAACTCTACAACTCAGAAATAGAAGAGGGGAGTTGAGAGTTTCTTGATGAGTTCTTGGAAGAACTCAGCTGGATTCACTCTGACTTAGCTTTCTTCAAAGCTTCTTGAGTAGAACTGAATAAGACTGAATCCTCCTGCAGTAGTTCCTTGACCTCTGCTACTTAAGATCCAGAATTGAATCTGAATCCTTCTTCTCAGCCTAGTTCCAGGGGCTGATTTCTTGGAAGGAGCCCTCTCTCTCCAACTTCTTAGATCTGCACTTGGACTGCAAGATCTTCTTGTGTTGATACTCTTGGTACCACTTCAATAATTTGTTTTTCAACAAACTAAACTTTTGAACAATAATCTGATCCACTTAATCTTTAACCTCAGTTTCTATAAACTGTAGGTGCCTATTTATAGTCCTTCTTCATGGTAACCGGCTGATCCGGTTCATAACTGTCTTCTGACATCTCTGACAGGTGCTGTAGACCGGCTGGAACGGCAGCTGTCAAGTCATCCAGTCATTTCTTGAAAATCTCTAACTGTCTGTAAGTGTCGAGACTTTCTGTCTTTAAGTGTCGACACTTATAGTCCAAGTGTCGACATATATTGTGTAAGTGTCGACACAAGTCTACAAGGTGTCGACACATTTCCTTGTATGTCTCGACACAGATTCTTCTGCATGTGTCGACATTGAAATTGAGTGTCGACACAAGTACTTATTCTTCTAGCTTTTGTTGAATTCTTCTAAGTGTCGACACATCTCCTTTGTGTCGACACAACTTCTTGTGTTGAATCTGTCAAGTGTCGACACTTCTTCTTGGTGTCGACACATAGTCTTCTATGTTGATTCTTGCTGAGTGTCGACACAGCTCCTTGTGTCGACACTTGATTCTTCTGTTGAGACTTCAGCTAAGTGTCGACACATTCCTTTAGTGTCGACACTTGTACTTAGTATATTTTGAAATAATTCTGTTCTTTGCTAAGTGTCGACACAGCTCCTTGTGTCGACACTTTCTTCAAGTGTTGAGTCTTCAGCTGTGTGTCGACACATTATTCTGGGTGTCGACACATACTTCAAATGCTGACTCTTCTGCTTAGTGTTGACACATTGTGTTGAGTGTCGACACTTGTACTTAGTCTCTGCAGACTTTTGCTGAGTGTCGACACAGCTCCAAGTGTCGACACTTTCTGGTGTAGACAAAGCTTCACTGAGTGTCGACACAGCTCCAAGTGTCGACACTTTCTGGTGTAGACACAGCTTCACTGAGTGTCGACACAGCTCCTTGTGTCGACACTTTCTGTCTGCACTTTTCTTCACTGAGTGTCGACACATCTCCAAGTGTCGACACTTTCTGTCTGGTGTCGACTCTGCATCCCAGGTGTCGACACAATGACTCCAAGTGTCGACACTGCTTGTCTGGGTGTCGACACAAGTCTTCTTAAGTGTCGACACTTTCCCTCTGGGTGTCGACACATGGACTTAGAAACTTTTTGCTTCAGTCCAGTGATTTCTTAACCTGCACAAGTAAACTCAACATACATCAAATACATTATGATGTATATCATTGAGTTGGGTGAGGCTTCTTCAAATCAGGTACATTTGACCAATGTACCCAACAACTTTAAGTGTTTGACAGAGTTTCTCAAATGCATACAGAGTGAGTTCAATACTCACATTGCCCTAATCAGAAGTGATCATGAGACAGAGTTTGATTCTCTTCTTATGCAAGAGTTCTGTCAGAGTGAAGGGATCAGGCACACTTTCTCAGCTCCTAGAACTCCTCAACACAATGGGGTAGCTGAAAGGAAAAATAAAACCCTTATTGAATCTGCCACTACATTGTTGTCAGATGCTCACCTTCCTCTATCCTTTTGGGCAGAGGCAGTGAACACCTTCAACTATGTGTTGAATAGAAGTTTAATACATATACTGAAAGGCAAGACTCCCTATGAATTACTCAAAGGGAAGAAACCTAAAGTAGATTACTTTAAAAAATTTGGTTGTATTTGTTACATTCATAATAATGACAAGAAATACTTAGCAAAATTTCAAGCTAAAGCTGATGAAGGAGTGTTTCTGAGATACTCCATGATCAGTAAAGCTTATAGGGTATATAATAAATCAACTCTTAAAATTGAAGAATCTTTTCATATATCTTTTGATGAATCTAACATGTCTTTCAAGGAGAAGAATACTTCTACCATAGAACCTTTGCAGGTACACTCTCTTGCTGAAGACTTGGACAGGTACAAATTATTCAAAAAGAGGAAAGCAGTGAAGATGAAGAAGGGATAGATTAACAGATGGCTAGTTGCTCAAGGGTACTCTCAAGAAGAAGGGATAGATTATGACCAGACCTTTGCACCAGTTGCAAGGTTAGAGGCCATAAGAATCTTCTTAGCATATGCAACACACAAATGAGTCAAAGTATAACAGATGGATGTAAATAGTGTCTTTCTTAATGCAGATATCAAAGAAGAAGTCTATGTCAGACAACCCCTAGGTTTTATCTCTTCAACTCATCCTGATTATGTTTTCAAATTGCATAAAGTATTATATGGTCTAAAGAAAGCTCCTAGAGCATGGTATGAGACCCTAGCATGCTTTCTTCTGAAAAATGAGTTTATAAGGGGTAAAGTAGACCAAACTATTTTTATTAGAACCCATAAGTCCCATACCCTACTAGTACAAATCTATGTAATGATATTATATTTGGCTCTACTGATTAAAATTTGTGTAGAAGGTTCTCAACCTAATGCATTCTAAATTTGAAATGAGTAGCATGGGTGAGCATTCCTACTTTCTAGGATTGCAAATCAAACAACATGTTGAAGGTATATTTATTTCTCAAACCAAGTATGCAAAAGAATTGGTTAAGAAATTTGGTATGTCTGAAGCATCATGTATGAAAATACCTATGCCTAACAATGTTATATTAGATGCTGATGAACATGGGAAACCTGTAGATCAGACAGTATATAGAGCAATGATTGGCTCTTTATTGTACCTTACAGCTAGTAGACCTGACATAATGTTTGCTACATGCATATGTGCTAGATTCCAAGTAAGCCCTAGAGAGTCACACCTAACCTTAGTAAAAAGGATTCTTAGGTATGTAAAAAGTTGTCCAAATATAGGTCTCTGGTATCCAAAAGATTCAGCATTTGACTTAACTGGATTTTCAGATGCTGATTATGCTGGATGTAGAATAGACAGGAAAAGCACCAGTGGAACTTGTCAGTTTCTTTGTACTGACAGACTTGTTCTTGGTTTTGCAAGAAACAAACATCTGTGTCAACTTCAACTGCTGAAGCTGAATATATGGCTGCAGGTAGTTATTGTTCACAGAATATTGTGGATTCAAAACCAACTACCTAGACTATAGCTACAACTTAGAAAAGTCTAAAATATTTTGTGATAACACCAGTACTATTTCTATAGCACAAAATCCAGTCCTCCATAGTAGGACAAAACACATAGAAATTAGGCATCACTTTCTAAGGGATAATGTTGATAAAAATCTAAAATTGAACTTCAATATATCTCCAATTGATCTTGCAAAGGGGAGAATATTTTCACCAAACCTTTTTAGATGAAAAGAAACAATCATTCTTCCTGAATCAGTTAGGAATGTTAGATGGAGGAAGTCTAAAATAAGTTCCAAGATTTTAAAATTTATAAAAATGACCAAGACTAGGCAAATCAAAGTGCTTTTTCTAGTGTATAGAGTGTTTTCTGATCTCTGAACTGCGCTCAACGATTTTCCCCCAGATTGTCGAACGGAGATCGACGATTCCAGAAATCGTCGACTTGAGTTCAGCGCTTCTCAGATAGTGCTAAACTATCTTTCTTCAGGTCAGCGATCGTCGAACGGAGCTCGACGCTCTCCAATATCGTCGAACGGAGATCGACGATGTTGATGACCTTTCAGTTTCCTTTAGAAGCCCAGATCGTCGAACAGAGTTTAACGATCTTTCCTTTTCTGCGTCGAACCCTAATATAAAACTCATTTTTTCGGCCGTCGTTCTCCCTTTGCGCTTTCATACTCTCTGAAAATTTTCTCTTTCCCTCCAAAACTTCTCTACTACTTGGTCATTTGTTTGTTCGTTTTTGCAGGAATCAATGGCAGTCTCAGTCTCCATCTTGTCAGCAATGAAATTTGACGCTGGATTTGATATCGACATGGATTCTTTCAACAACAGTGATCAAATCTTAAAGGAGATTCTGGAACTTTTCAAAGAACAACAGCTAGTTACCATCATTACCACAAGGATCAAATTAGCTGCAGATGATATAAAGGAATGGGTGTATACTGCCCATAACCTAGATCAGAATACAGTGGTTGGAAGCATCTCAGGAACCCAGGTATCTCTAACACCTGCTACCTTGACAGAGGTTTTTCAATTAAAATCTGGAGAAGATTCTGTTGAGCTTTTTTGAGAGGAATTTTCTAATATGCTTGAAAGGATGGGACACTCAGAAGCAAACCCTAGCAAATTGCTGAAGAAAAATCTGTCTGTTGAGTACAGATTTCTAGTTGATGTTGTTGGCAAGGTATTGTTGGCCAAACACTCAGCTCATGATACCATATCAAGGTATCAGCTCTGTCTGATGGGTGCCCTAGTGGACAAGAAACAACTGAACTGGGGAGAAGTTTTCTTTGATTTGATTAAGAAAAAAATTAACAAGAACTTTGTTAATTTTGGAAGAATTTTAGGGCTGTTCCTTCACCACAGATGCCCTGCACTGCTTGTTTCCAGTGGGATGCACATCAATGCCTCCAAAAGGCTCACCTGTGCCCTATTTATAAAATGGGACATGCAGATTATCAAGTCCAGCAAGCCCTCTGCAATTTCTACTTCAGGTACAAGGACTGCCTCAGTCACTTCCCCTCAGGTTTTTGCCCCTGCAGAAGACTTGCCTGCTTCTTCTCCTCCTCCTCCACCTCTTGTTTCATCTACCACAGTGACATCCACCATCATAATTTCCACCCCATCTCCAACTTCAATTTCTTCTCCAACTCCACCACTCACTGAAGAACTCTTCCATCCTCTATATCACTACCCACACCTAGATATTGACTCATCCTCTCATATTCCATCTTTCACTCTTATAGATGATTCTTATATGGATGATTCTCCCTCATCCCCTCCTGAGCCACCATCCTCATCCACCTCTTATCAACAACTACTTCAAAACATAATTGCTCAACCATCCTTCACACCATCCATTTCCATTCCACTCTCTTCCATCTCCACAATTCCCATTTCCCAACCATCATTTCCACAATCCACAGGTTCTCCTACAACATCTCCTGCTGCTCCACCCTTCATTTCTACCTCATCCATCCCTACCTCTACTCAAGTCCCTCTTGAGCAAGTAGATCTTCCAGCCCTTGTAGACAGGTTATATGAGCTGATCGCGCCAAGGCTATCCCTCTTACTGGAGACCTCTTTGGCTCCTCTTCTAAAAACAGTTCAGGAATTGTCTGTCAGGCTTTCTTCCATTCTTCCTTCTCAGGCAATCCCTTCTTATGGGTGCCTTGATCCTGTTCTCACTACATCTAGGCAGGGGGAGATGCCTCATGAAGTTGAAAGATTGCCTGTTGTTGTATCCTCAGTCCAAGCTCCAGTAGCTTCAGTTGCATTCATCTCAGTGGACCTCAAGTCACTGTTATCAACTTTTGATTCTATGTACTTCAACTACCTTCCAGTCCAACATTCTGAAGACCCTACTAAGGCCATTGTGCCTATTTCCAGATGTGACCCCAGCCTAATAAGCTCTTATATACATTCCTTCAAGGCTGTTGACACTCCTACTGCTGCTGCTCCTCCTGCTGTTACTGATGTTTCTGTTAGTTCTGGTATTGATGTTTTTGAGAATATGCATATGACAGAGGCATTTGTTTTTGAGCCTGTTGTTACTACTGTTGTTGCTCCTTCTGAAGTTGATTTTCCAGTCTCATCTGTTACTACTGCTGCTATTACTGCTGCTGTTTCTGAACCTGTTGCTGTCATAACTCCTTCTGCCAGTATTGCTTCTACTCCACTTCCTGCTGTTGCTACTGTTGCTGTTTCTGCTGATTCTTCTTCTCAGTCTCAACAACAAAAAGATTTTCGCAAAAGGATTGACGCAGTGTATGATAATCCTCCAAGATCAGATAGTGATCAGTTTAGGAATGACTCAGATGATTCCTTTGCTACAATTGCAAGGAAAAGGAAATCCAGAAGCAAAGCTATGAAGAGAGTTCCTCCAGAAAAAGTAAAAGATACAAATGACATTCCATACTACATACTGCATGATTGCCCTATCACAGAACCATGGATGCAATACTCCAGGAATCAACCGAAGGCTATGAAGAAGAAAAGAAAGTATGATAAAGGAACTTCACATTTCAATCCTCCTCCTCCCTCACCCGATGCAGGTGCAGGTGGTAGTTCTGCCTTCCAATCCTCTGCCAGAAGCCAAACTTCATATCAACCTCAAGGTAGATCCCAGTATAGAGGAAATCAATATAGAGGTTATCAGTCCAGAAGAGGACAGTATAGAGGAAATCAAAGAGAACTCAACGTGTACTCCAAAGGATATTCCAGGCAACATCCTTATCCAAGGGAAGGACAAGGTCCATCTGACACAACTTCTGGTCCCTTCCCTTATAAGCTGAAAGAACTAGTCTCATCCAGAGCTCCTCCAGATAATCCTTCAAATAGATATGAGCCTCCTGTTCCATTTGAGGACCCAGAAAATAACCCCACCTCATGGACAGCAAGAATGAAAGAATTGGCTGCTTTGGACAAAATCAAGAAAGCTAGAGAACAAGGAAAAGATACTTCAAATATCACTATTATATCAGATCAAAGAAAGAAAGAGCTTGAGAGATACTCCTCCAGTAATATTTTTGATTCAGAAAGCTATATGAAGCTGCATCCAGAAGCTGTAGTGCCCAGGCCAAAGCAACAAACCTCTCTAGGTGCAGCTGATGATAGAAGATCTAAGAAGGAAGCTCTCAATCCCAACAGAGAAATAGTACTTATAAAGAGCAAGGAAAAAGAATGATTCTGTAAGATGACAGCATATTTTGTTTTCTAAACTATCTGAGATAATGTTTGTGTTTCTGTTATGTCTTGTTTGTTATATTTATGCTTTGTATGTTTTTATTTTTCCAATATGTGTAAATAGTAATACTAACCCAAATAGGGGGAGATTGTTGGAACACCCTATTACTGATTTGGGCAAGGATCACTATGTCTTTTAGGAAATCTATTTTGACCTCCTTGTATAGATCTAAAGGTCAATTAGAATTGAAACCAAGGGTTAGTATTTAGGTTTGAAAGCTGCCCTCAAGACCAGATATTTCAGTTCAGGAGACTAAGTCATTTTGTCAAGCTCAGGACGACGAATCGTCGAACTCCATTCGACGATCGCTGAGCTCACTTCGACGAATCGTCGAACTCCATTCGACGATCTTTGAGCTCAACTTCAACAAGTCGTCGAAATCCATTCGACGATCTTCGAGCTCAGATCGACGTTCTTGTCTCCAGTTTGTTTCTCTATCTCTGAGCTCAGTTCGACGATAGTTGAGCTCAGATCGACGATCTCTGTTTCAGTCTAAGTCCAGTCTCTGAGCTCAGTTCAATGATAGTGGAGCTCAGTTCGATGTTTTTCTGGAGAGATCGACGTTTTTCAAGATTCAAATTCAGACATTTGTGGAATTATTCTCAGCATTTATTTCAAGGATCTTGTAGCCGTTTTCAATTAATCTGGAGCAAGTTTCAAAGGATTTTCAAAGGAATGTTTTTATTGGACTTTCCTCCAGAAGACAAATGCAGTTAAGGAAGTCATTTATGACAGGCTAACGGCTATCTTGGACAGAGAAATATTCATTCAGATCTAAGGAATAAAAGAGATATTCATTTTTCTGCTAGAAGAAGAATAATACAGAAGAACATCATCAACAAGTGAATAACAACAAGGAAAAGAGCTGCAGATATTCACTGTCTTAGAACTCTTACAATAACACCATCACAAAAGGAGATCAACATACTGAAACTTTCAGAACCCTTTTGATTCCAGTGTTCAAAGGCCATCATCATTCAAGACTCCAGACAACACACATTTCAGCTGTTGCTGAAATCATCTTTTGCTGGAGATCAAATTTTCTGAAGGCCTATCACCCTACTACAAAGCTTCACTTCCTGAACAACTCAAGATCTCAGGGGGAGCTTTGACAACATCTATTATCTTCTCTCTGATTGTTGACAGAGAAGATCATATCATCTCTCTCTCTCTCTCTCTCTCTCTCTCTCTCTCTCTCTCTCTCTCTCTCTGCTGTAAAGGGTTTTTCAAACTCCCTTCAAAAGTTTGTGCTGATTTCTGAGACCTTGTCAAAACTCAGTGGTGGCAAGACACCTGATCAAAAAATCTTGGTTGGTTTTTGATCACCTTATCAAAAGCTCATTGGTGCCCAGGACACCTAATCAACTCATCCTACAGTGGATTCCTACCTAGGGTGGTAGAAGAGTGGATGTACCCAGGTTGATTGGGGAACCACTATAGCTACTTTTGTCATCTGGTTGCTTACTTTCTTTTGTTTTCTGGCTGCGGTTTGTGATTGCTTTTTGATTAAATAGTTAATGTAGTTCATTTGCTTCCCTGTTCACTTAGGAATACAACAACTGTTGTAAAAAGTTTTTAGCAAACACCATACTCTATTCACCCCCCTCTAGAGTATATCAGACCTAACCTGCACTTTCACGTTGGACGTGAACCACCCATCCCGGTCACTCACGATGCTGCGGGGCACACCGTGAAGTCGTACTATATAATCCACATATAACTTTGCCAATTTCTCAACCGGATCATCCTTCCTATGAGGAATGAAGTGTGACACCTTCGTTAGACGATCTACTACCACCCAAATGGCGTCGTTCCCCTTTTGAGACCTTGGCAACCCATGCACAAAGTCCGTAGTAATGTCGTCGAACTTCCACTCCAGAATAGGCAAGGATTTCAAGAATCCTCCCGGCTTTTGGCACTCCGCTGTCACCAAGGCGCAAGTTTGACACTTCGCCACGTAGAGCGCCACATCCTTTTTCAGTCCAGGCCACCAGAACAATTTCTTAACATCGCGGTACATCTTCGTGCTCCTCGGGTAAATTGAGTACATGGTATGATGCGCCTCGTACAATAATTCCACCCGTAAATTGCCCACGTTTGGGACGCACAGACGACCGTCCTTCCAAAGCAATCCATCCACAACGACGAATTGGTAATTTGACCCATCCAGAGCTTCAACCATGATCTGCTTCATGTGGCCATCCAAATCCAAAGCCTGCCAAATCCGATCAGACAGGTCATACTGGACTTCAGTGCAATTCAATAGTGCTTCAGCACTTGACTGCTTATCCATGCAAAAGACCTCCAACGCCTCCAACTCCCGAACCAACCGCTTTTCATGGAGCGACAGCCAATTGGCTTGAGCTGGGGCCTGAAGACTCAATGCGTCCGCAACCGTATTGCCTTTACCAGGCACGTAATGGATTTTGAACGTATAGTCCCCCAGGAACTCCATCCATCTATGCTACCGCATGTTCAGATCTTTCTGATCCAGCAAATATTTCAGGCTCTTGTGATCGGTGTAGATATCAATCTTCACACCATACAAATAATGTCTCCACGGCTTCAAGGCAAAAATCACGGCCGCTAACTCCAAGTCATGGACCGGATAATTCCTCTTGTGCACTTTCAGCTGTCTCGAGCCATAAGCTATAACGCTTCCATGCTGCAGTAACACGCAACCCAACCCACTGCCCGAAGCATCGCTGTAGATATCAAAACCTTCGGTCCCACTCGGCGAACTCAGCACAGGCGTCGTGGTCAACTGACACTTCAACTCCCCAAAAGCTCGTGAACACTCCGGCTTCCAAACGAACTTCTGCTCTTTCCTCGTCAAAGTAGTGAGAGGTAACACTATCCGCGAGAAGTTCTCCACGAAGCACCTATAATAGTCGGCAAGCCCCAGAAAGCTCCGGACTTCCGCTACCGTAGAAAGCACAGGCCACTCTTGTATCGCAACAATCTTCGTCAGATCCATTGCAATACTCTCTCCACTCACTATATGACCGAGGAATGCCACTAAGGACAACCAAAACTCATATTTAGAGAACTTGGTGTACAACTGATTCATCCACAGCTTCTCCAAAACCAAATGTAGATGCCTGAAGTGATCCTCCTCACTCTGCGAGTACAACAAAATATCGTCGATGAAGATGATCATAAAATGGTTCAAGTACTCCCAGAAAGTCCTGTTCATCAAATTCATGAACACCGACGGTGCATTGGTCAGCCCAAACGGCATGACCGTAAACTCGTAATGTCCGTATCTTGTACTGAATGCTGTCTTAGGGATATCACTCTTCCTCATTCTCAACTGATAGTAACCGAACTTGAGTTCCAACTTTGAGTACACCGTCGACCTGACTAACTGATCAAAGAGATCATCAATCCTTCGGATCAGGTACTTGTTCTTTTCTCTTAGCTTGTTTAGCTCCCGATAATCTATACATAGTCTCAAACTTCCATCCTTCTTCTTAACAAAGAGGACCAGTGCGCTCCAAGGAGAAGAACTTGGACGCACGTAACCTTGCTCCAACAACTCCTGAAGTTGCACCTTCAGCTCCGCCATTTCCTTAGGCGCTAGCCGATATGGAGATCATGGCACATGCTTCGCACCTGGCACAAGATCAATCGTGAAATCTATCTCCCGCTGTGGTGGGGCTCCAGGAAGTTCACCAGGGAACACATAAGGATACTCCGATACCACTGAAATACTTGATGGTTAAAACTCCAAAATTATTTACGGTCACGCGGCGACCCGGCGGTTTTATTTGAGAAAAAAGCGAAGTGATTTTATTTAGAAAACGGGGCGCGCGTATTTATTTATTTGGATATAAAACGGTTTAGATCGAGTTTTAACGAAAGGAGGCAAGTGCACCTATCGTGAGTAGTACAGGATATTCCGGGTGGAATATCGAGGTCGTATTGTTCTCGGGGCCGGTTCGATTATTTCTACTCTTCCCTGGAGGGGACTATTACTTTACCGATAATTATCTTGTCGGGATATTTTATATATAATAAAAATGCAGAAAAACATAAAAAAGAAAGCATAAAAAGAAAGCTTGAAGGTGGTGCCGATGAAGAGCTTAGCTCGATGGCACCGAGAAAACAATGTATATTTGTAGGAGTAATGAATTTTATCCTCTTACTCCTTATATAATCTTTTTAAATTATTGGGTGCCTATGTTTACGGAACGAAATCTTATTCCCATTGACATAAGATCTTTTAAGGATAAAATTTTTCATGTCAAGTAGGTCATGAAAAGTGAGGGGAGAAAGGAAAACTAGATTGTAATCCTAAAAATTTTTGAGAGCAACCTTAATAATTTGTACGTTCCAATTTTTTTCAGAAAGCTAAAAGTAAGTATAATTGAATTCTATAGTCGTTATTTCCTAACATAATATACGTGCTCCTATCAATGAAAAATTAGAAGTAGTGCCTAAAACGAGTTCGCTAGTTTTAACAAAGCATAAAGAATTCTTTAAGACTTAACCCCGGCTATTTAAATTTTTCAATCAATAATTAATAAACGGGTAGCAAACAGAGAATTAATCAAATTCACATATAAATAAACTCAAAACTGAATTTTTGGATAACAGAAAAGTTAAGTATGGAATATGTAATTTATTTATTTCAAAACATTTTTTTTTTATTTTTATAGTTTTTGTTATCATTTTTTTTTTCATTTTAAGATGTTTTTTTTTTTTACATTTTTCTGTACTTGTGCGCATTTATTTCCGCCTACTCGTTAAGAGTTAAATGGCGCTCGCTTATTTTACTTTCTGTAGAGTGCGTGAGTTTGTAATTTTCTTTTTTTTCCGCCTACTCACTTGAGTTAAATGGCTGGATTTTATTTCGGTAGAGTGTGTTTACTTTTTTGTAGAGTGTGTGTGTTTTCATTTATGTCGAGAGAGTGCGTGCGTGAGTTTTAATTTCTGTCGAGTGTGTGCGTGTGTTGCATTTATTTAGTCCTACTCGTTTGAGTAGGACCCGCTTTCTTTCTCCCGCCCACGCATTTGCGCCGGGACTCGCAATTTACAGCTTTCTTCAGTCCTACTCGTTTGGGTAGGACTTGCAATTTTCAGCTTTCCTTTTCTGCTTTATTTTCTGCTTTTCCCGCAAGCCGTCCCCATTCCGATGAGTGGCTAACCGTTCTTAGCCCTCGGTATCGAAGAGCATTGGGACAGATAAAATAGCTTAAAATAACTAAAGGTCTAATCTTTCTAATTAATTAAAAGTACTTAAGGTTTGCCCGGGGTTAACGACGCGTAGGACCACATATCTATGTGTGGGCTCTATTTCCGTAGTACATATGCTAGCTAGCCGAGAGGCCGTGCATATGGACTGATCACCCCTTGGCAAAGAGAGTTCCGCACTAACCCTCGAGAGAGGATGCGCGCCAACTCTACCGGATTGGGTTCCCCACCCAATAGCGGGGTTCTTAGCGTAATGCGGGCGTTAAGAGGAATCCTTCGTCGGACGAGAGCCCGGTCGAATAGTCTTAGCGTTCAGGTGAGCGATAGTCCTAGAGATAGGTGAGCTCATTTTAGTGGAACCTCCACGGCCAAGTCTCCGCCTTAATTAATTAGAAATTTATGAGCTCTTTTTATTTAAAGTCTATTTTAGTTCATTTGTTTTCTCGGTGCCATCGAGCTAAGCTCTTCATCGGCACCACCTTCAAGCTTTCTTTTTATGCTTTCTTTTTTATGTTTTTCTGCATTTTTATTATATAATAAAAATGCAGAAAAACATAAAAAAGAAAGCATAAAAATAAAGCTTGAAGGTGGTGCCGACGATTGGACAGGAAAGTTGACTTCGGGCTGAGTTCGCAGCAGTCACGCCCCCGGTCACGGGCGTGACTCTGGGCGTGTCGGGGAGGTAGAACCGGGGGCGGGTTGCGCCGAAAGTCTTCGGCAGCATCTTGTCGGGCTAGCTGGAAAGGTCACGCCCCAGGTCACGGGCGTGACGCTGGGCGTGTCAGTTGGTGTCGACACTCGACGAATGTCGAGTGGAAAGTGTCGAGTCGAAATCGTCGAGCGGAAATTGAGTCACGCCCCATGTCACGGGCGTGACGCTGGGCGTGACTGTTGGTGTCGACACTCGACGATCGTCGAGATGAATTCGTCGAGAGGAGAGGACACGGGCTTGGGTCACGCCCCGTGTCGGGTGACACGGGCGTGACCCCAGGCGTGTCAAGCTTTTACTTCAGAAATTTTGCAATTTCACGGGAAATGCAATGTCACGGCCCAGTTACGGGCGTGACCAAATTGTCACGGGCGTGTACTGCCCAATTTTGGCAGATTTTGGCATTTTTCTGAAAAATAAAATAAAGCAAGTTAGTAATAAATTTACAAGAATAGATGCATTTTATTGAACAAAAATAAGTAAAAACGACGAAAATAAATGAAAATGACTAAATTAATGTGCATAAAAATATGTATATTTACAATACATCAAATAGCGATTTTTACAAAAAAAAGTACAAAGTAAAAACTCGAATGCAGCCCCCGAACAGACTCTATTTGGATGGTTGGTTCGATGAGTCAAACGTCGCGGGCAGGCAGAATGCAAGCTTTTACAAATAAGAAGATGGGGGGGAAAGAGAATTTTTTTTACAAAAAGTATTTACGAAGTAAAAAGATTTTTTGAAATTTTTTTTTTTTTTTTGAGTTTTATGAATTTTTTTTTGAAGTTTTATGAAAATAAAAACAAGGAAAAAAATTTTTAGATTTTAAGTTCTGCAAATTTTTTTTTTGTATTTTTGATGAGTACAGAATAAAAATGCAGTATAGGAAAACACCCCCATACTTAAACCCAACATTGTCCCCAATGTTGCAATCTAAGTATGCGGAACAGATAATATACAAAATATAATAAGTACAAAAAGAAAAAGGGAGGGTAGAAGCTTCCCTGAAGATGAGGACGGCGATGCCCGGGTCGAAACCCTGCATTTATTGTTAGAAGAAGAAGAAAAATGATAACAGAAAAAACAAAAAAAAAGATAAACTCGGCCTAAAGTGTGCGGGCGGTAGGGAGCAAGTGCGTGGGCGACTCGAAGCTAGCTAAGGCCTTAGCTACGTGAGTGTGATGGAAATGCGCATCCCTAGCGTTCACAAGAATGGAAGTGCGCCGAAGCGAAACAAAATAAAATAAAACAAGTTAAAAGAAAATAAATAGACAAAATATATACATATGTATTTTTTTGTTTTTAAGGATGTTTTATTATATTTTTTTGTTGTTTTTAGGTAGGTGTTTTAGTTTTTATTTTTTTTTATTTTTTTATTTTTATTTTTTTTTTCGTTTTTTTTTTGTTTTTTTTTCATGAAAATATAGTTTTATTATTTTTTTTTTGTTAAGTTTTTTCATTTTTCGAATTTTTTAGTTTTGTTTGTTTTATAGTTTTTTTTTAAAAGAATGAAAATAAATTTTTTTTTTGTGAAGTTTTATTTTATTATTATTTTTTTTGTCTTTTTGTTTTGGGTTTTAGTTTTTTTTAGTTTTATAGTTTTTTCAAATTTTTAATTTTTAAGGTTTTTCAAAATTTTTTATTTTGTAAGTTTTTCAAAATTTTTTTGTTTTATAATTTTGTAAAAAAAATTTTTTATAGTTATTATTATTATTATTATTATTAGTATTATTATTATTATTATTATAGTTTTTGTTAGTTGGCCAAACTATTTTTTTTTGTTATATAAATATATATAGGTAAAATTAATAGAACCCCAAGGTTCAAAATAACGAACCGAAAATTGTCCCCGGCAACGGCGCCAAAAACTTGATGGTTAAAACTCCAAAATTATTTACGGTCACGCGGCGACCCGGCGGTTTTATTTGAGAAAAAAGCGAAGTGATTTTATTTAGAAAACGGGGCGCGCGTATTTATTTATTTGGATATAAAACGGTTTAGATCGAGTTTTAACGAAAGGAGGCAAGTGCACCTATCGTGAGTAGTACATGATATTCCGGGTGGAATATCGAGGTCGTATTGTTCTCGGGGCCGGTTCGATTATTTCTACTCTTCCCTGGAGGGGACTATTAGTTTACCGATAATTAACTTGTCGGGATATTTTATATATAATAAAAATGCAGAAAAACATAAAAAAAAAGCATAAAAAGAAAGCTTGAAGGTGGTGCCGACGATTGGAGAGGAAAGTTGACTTCGGGCTGAGTTCGCAGCAGTCACGCCCCCGGTCACGGGCGTGACTCTGGGCGTGTCGGGGAGGTAGAACCGGGGGCGGGTTGCGCCGAAAGTCTTCGGCAGCATCTTGTCGGGCTAGCTGGAAAGGTCACGCCCCAGGTCACGGGTGTGACGCTGGGCGTGTCAGTTGGTGTCGACACTCGACGAATTTCGAGTGGAAAGTGTCGAGTCGAAATCGTCGAGCGGAAATTGAGTCACGCCTCATGTCACGGGCGTGACGCTGGGCGTGACTGTTGGTGTCGACACTCGACGATCGTCGAGATGAATTCGTCGAGAGGAGAGGACACAGGCTTGGGTCACGCCCCGTGTCGGGTGACACTGGCGTGACCCCAGGCGTGTCAAGCTTTTACTTCAGAAATTTTGTAATTTCACGGGAAATGCAATGTCACGGCCCAGTCACGGGCGTGACCAAATTGTCACGGGCGTGTACTGCCCAATTTTGGAAGATTTTGGCATTTTTCTGAAAAATAAAATAAAGCAAGTTAGTAATAAATTTACAAGAATAGAAGCATTTTATTGAACAAAAATAAGTAAAAACGACGAAAATAAATGAAAATGACTAAATTAATGTGCATAAAAATACGTATATTTACAATACATCAATACTATCCAACGTAGGCTTTGGCTTTGCTACCTCCACTAGCGTAAAGAACAGCTCTGCTCCAACACGAACCGCCTTCACCACCTGAAGGGCAGACATAAACGTCTTGCTCGACACTTTCAAGCCCGTAGAAGTCGTCTCACGACCTGTTCCCAACTTGAATTCCTTGCGACCGCAATCAATATAGGCTTGCTGCTCCGAGAGCCAGTCCATGCAAAATATAACGTCAAACTCCACTAGCGGTAGTAACGATGCTTGCAGCTCAAACTCTTGACTCCCAATGCGAATCTTAACGCCATAGATTTTATCTGCACGCATCGAACACCCATTCGGTAACAACACATCCAACTTGTCCTTCGCCATCGAAGAACGTACTCTGATACGCGATATGAATCCTTCAGACATGAAGGAGTGTGAAGCTCCCGTATCAAAGAGTGCTCTTGCCGGATTCTCACAAATCAAAATAAATCCTAAACAAGCAGTGGTAAGGTAACACGCACATAACAAGTATAAAACAATTTGACTTGCTATAAATTTAAACCATACTTGTCACCACATCCGCTTGTTTAATGGCCTCCTGTTGGCAAAGATTATAAACCCTTGGTTGAGATGGAGCATAATGGGACGCGGTTGACTCCACCGCCTTGCCCTTCTCTTCATAAGTTGCTCCCGGGTTCCTTTCGGACTTGGGACGTCCACTCCAGCAGTCACAGGCAAAGTGCCCCGGCTTCCCACAATTAAAACATGCACCCGGGGTCCGACACGTAGTCGCCCTAGAAGCACCGCAAGAAGGAGCCAGACCTGAAGTCCTAGCCTTCTTAAAGAACTTACGGTACCAAGACTTTGAGGTAATCGGCACCTTGAACTCAGACTTCTTGTCACCAAATCTTTTCTTTGCTTGAACATTCTTCATGTCCTTCTCCAAGGACCGGGCCATGTTGACCAGGGTCAAGAAGCCCTGCATCATCGGCCCCGAGAGTAGTAGCCTCAAGTCATCTCTCAGACCTTCATAAAAACGGTTAGTCTTATGCTCCTCATCCGCAAACGTAGAGCTAGCATACCGACCCAACCGAGTAAACTCGTGGAGATACTCATCCACGCTACTCTCTCCTTGTACCAACCTCTGGAACTCATTCTCCAAAGCTATCCTCTGCGTCGAAGGGAGGTACCTAGCCAAGAATAGTCTCGAGAACTCTTCCATCGAAATGTCTGTAAGTTTTCTTCCTCTCAAGAGATGTATCTCCACACCCTCCCACCACAGCCTAACATCTCCATCCAACAGGAACGTAGCTATAGTGGTCATCTGCCACTCCTCTGTCTCTGTCGCTGTCAAGACTCTCTTCACTCGAGAGAGCCAATCTTCAGTTTGGGATGGGGTTCCAAACCCCAAGAACACACGAGGATTGAAGCTCATAACATGTTTGAGCTGTCTCTCGGTTGCCCTCCTCGGCACCAATGGTTCCAACACAACCTGCTCCACTCTTCTTGGCTCATCCCTTTGAAGTGGTACCTGCTCCATCGTAAGAACGGGCTGCTGCATCTGCCTTGCAGGCTGCGCATTGATCATGGCAAACACTGCTTCGGCAACCAATTGTATGGTTTCAGCCGAGCGAGGTGTTGCAGGAGCATCATTTGGTGCACTACTAGCCTCAAAAACTCGGCGTTCTGACGTCCCAACACCGTTTCTGGTCTCCTATAGTTGTACAAAACACCGTTAAGCAACCAAACAAAATTGTAAACAACAATTATAGGAACATGCAGGTTCCTCAAACACGTGTATTTTCATTCCTAAGTGGACATTCATGGGTTCTTTTACTGTTATAACGATGACGCACACACACGTGCTCACCACCCCTTAAAAATAATTCGCCCACTAATTCATTTAAGCCTGACCTAAACCAGTAGTCTGATACCAAATTGTAACACCTCCTATCCGTCGCATAGCATATAGCAGTAGGTCCGGTCGGGGCCCGACGCCATATACCACAAACAGACCGGGTGGTCACTCAATGAAAACCATCCAACTAATATCAGCGTCCTACACAGAGAATTCTAGCGGAAGCAATTATAATAGTTGCATTAATAAAGAACCCAACACTTGCATGAATGTCCACTAACAAGACACAGAGTGAACGTACAAATACACAAGTACAATGGCCTTAAGGCCTTACAATTGTTTACTCAAATAGAAGTGTTTTCCAAACCTCGGCACGCAGGCCGGCCATACATGAATAAAATAAAACACTAAGCATTATGCCTTCGAGGGCCAGCACAGCAACTTGGGCTTTAGCCCGCTATTTACCGCTCGGCTCCACAGCACCTGCAAGCACAATCCACCGTAACGGTGGCAAACAAAAGCAACGGTAAGCAATACTGACCAAATTATAACGATCCCTCCCCCAAATCGGGGCGGCGATGCTCCTTCCCTGCACTTTATTTGCATAACCAAGCAGTATATATATACATTACATGTAAGACCACCCCCCTCCCGGATCCCAAAATACGGCACGAAGGGGGGGGTCTTATGCCCGAAACAGCCGCCTTGCGGTAGCAATGGCGCACGGCTAACCTGTACCACAAGACGCCTATTCCGCCGGCTACAACTAATATCAATATATACATGCCAACCAAACCATAATATAAGCAAGAAGAAGTCAAATCCACGCTAATCATATGAGTCCAAATACGTCAAATAAGAGAAGCTAAAACACGCTTCTACAATATCAGAGTATAGCTATAAAATTTGCCCAAACGGGCTACAATAGAATATCACAACACTCACATCCGTAACCGACGGTAGCGATGGCACCGTCACTTCAGGCCCTGTCGTCCTGGCCTGGCTGTCCTACTGTAAAGTCTGCGGCTGCTCTACTTGTGGGGTGACCTCCTAAAAAGGAAGACGTAGCAACCGTTAGTCGAAAGACTAAGTGGCTTCACATCTGCTCCCCTGGCGACTCCTCGGTACCGGGCGGAGAATGGATCAAGGGTATAAGTATAATACAAGTAGTAAAGCAGGTACAAGCAGGTGGAAATAGTACATGATTAACAACATTATAAACTAGCAGTTCTACTTGAATAACAATATTAGTAAATCAACAAGTACAAGTAACTACAGCAGGAAAGTAACTTAACTTATAAGAATGCTCATACAAACTTATAAGTTAAGGATCGGGTTACATAAAAGTAAATCATCGTATAAGAGTGCCCATACAAACTTATATGATGAGGGTCTTGTTTTTGCAATGCTATGTAATGGTATGTATGTTATGCAATGACTCGCCGGTGATCACACACATGCAATTGCTATGTCGACACAGATTATAGTTCCCACTATTCGAGCAGGTAGCTAACCTCTCAGGCATCAGCCGACGTGTTCAGGCGGAGATAGTAGATCGGGCATCTCTACTACTAGGCAGGTATCCACACTACTTCACCTAGGCCTCCGTATGCCTCAATGCTAAGAACACAACAGCGGAGCCCATGCGTACTATGGCCCAGCGGGGTCTCGGGTAGATGTGCACCGAGAACACAGCCCGAACTGGCCTAGTGTGACCCGAAAGGGGCCTCGAAAGAAGGCATGAGGATACAGCCCAACCGTTCACTTGGCACTTAAGGGGCCTCAGGACGTGAACACTGAGGACACATCCCAACTGCCAAAAGTCTAACCGTCAACTCCCGTCGGCGTGATGATCGGCGAGCCCGTAGACCTGCCACACTATCCTTAACTCAGGATTACGACACCGCGTGTCGACTTACACCCCATGCAAATTCCATAATACCGTGGCATGGAAGGGGGCTCGGAATTAAGCACGAGGGCACAGCCCAACCATCCATCTATACCACATCTCAACACAAACCAACTAGTGACGATCAACACCGCACTTACATCCATTCACAATACTACCTGTAGTGAGACTACGCTCCAAGTATTGAACTACTACATTTCATTCTAGCCATCATACATGCTCATGGCCATGGCTTAACCCCTTCTATTTGTCATTCTAATGATTTCAATATATTACAAGCATGATGCGCATAAAGGATAATCTACCAATTTGTATCTAGTTATTTCATTTAAGTAAGCTTGCTTCACAATTCATTTATAAGAAATCCGATTAATAAGATTTATCATTCATAGCACTATAGTGGTCAGCAAAAAATAGTTCATCAAAATATAGAGTTAATTAGCAACATCGATTCCACCGAATTCAAATTCATATTATATAAACCCTAGAATTTAAGTGCAGAATAAATCTGGACAGCAACTTCAACCGAAGATTCCCGAAGCTACATTGTAACGCCCCCGATTTTCCAGTGATTTATTTAATTTCTTATTTGACGTATTATGACGCCAGAGCGTTATGTTAGCGCGTGTTGGTCATGTGATGTTGTTAGAGCGTGCTCTTAGCTCTTTAGGTTCCCTGCGTGGCTTGGTGATGCCTGGTAGCAAGATTCCCTAGCGAGCCGGAGTCTGTTTGGTGACTCGGTGGAGCCTCTTGGGGAATGCTTGTGTTTTGGCTTCGGGAGAAATTTGCCCGAGTTTTGTTCGTCGGATTTGGTTACCGACTTTGTCGTTAGCGCGTTTTGCGTTCGTTAGGTTTGACCGGCCAAATTTTGGGATTTGCGTCGGGAGTGGAAAATTTTACATTAGGAAATTAGATCGGCTAATTTTAGACTTGCTCGTCAAGTTTCGTCGCGTTCCGAGCATTTTTGGAGGCTCGGCGCGCGATTGAAGTTTGTATGTGTTCGCGTACGCCGTTAACTTTAGAAATTATTATCTCGAAAATGGTGCGTCGGAATTCGATTTCGACTTCGCCGTTGGATTCGTAGCGTCGTCATTCGCCTACGGTGCGAATTTCGTTCGATTCGGCGCCCGTTTGGCCCTCTGTAACGATATAAGGTTATATCATTTTATTATTATAAATATTACTTATATATATATATAAAGAATTAATAAAATAAAATAACAAAAAAAAAACAAAAATATTAAGAAGAAGGAATTCGGTGAGAATCATCTCACCGAATGCTTATGGTTCGGTGAGAATGATTCTCACCGAATCATGTGTTCGGTGAGAATCATTCTCACCGAACAGCCCCCCCCTTTTAAGATATTATAATTAATATTATTATTATTATTATTAATATATAAGTAATATATTATTAGTATATAAGTTAAAGAAGCAAAACTCCTTCTTCTTCCTCCGACCAGCAGCCCCCCTGTGCGATATTTTTGGCGAGTGCGGATCCGTTCGCGAATCTTCCGGCGGCCGCCACCGCCGATCCGGTGGACGGAATTTCGATCCGATCGCGGCGTTGGAAAGCTCTCAGCGAGAGCTTCGAGATCGCGGTAAGTTTTTCCCGTTTCGGTGACCGTTTCGCCTTAGAGTTTTTCGGCCCTAACCCCGGTTGTCCGTTTTTTCGTAGATCTCGTCTCCGCGTGTCCCCTCTTGGACGGATCTACGTGGTGGAGTATTTTGGGAGGACGTTTTCAAGAACGATTTGAGGCAAGTGGGTTTCTCCCCTCTTGCGTGCCTCCATGGGTTGTATTTCGCTTTATTATTCTCCTTGTCGTAGAATACCGAAATAGTATAGGTAAGTTTGGATATATTCCTAGGTTAGGGCTTGTAGTCGGCCTAAATTAGGAAGATATCGGAATTTATTTTTTTAGTTAATTTCGGCGGGTAGGGGGAAATAATTCGGCGGGTAGGGGGAAATAATTCGACGGGTAGGGGGAAATAATTCGGCGGGTTTTGGTTGTAGAACTTGATAGTTTCTAAGTGGTGTTGTCGGCTAGTTTTGGCGCCGAATCGTGGATCTTTAGCATGTGGTAGCTGGGTTTCTGAAGGAGTATGGTACCGGGGGAGTTCGAGCCGTGGCCACCACCATTCCCTCCTTTGGACATTTTGGGTTCCTGTAAGAGGTTGGAACTCTATATGTGTGGACCCTGTGGCGGCCCCTTTAGTACTCTTGAGACACCTGTACCTGGTTGTTCGGTTGTGACTGTTCTTAGTCTCCGACACAGGTTTGGGATTTGTGCCAGTGCTAACGATTTACAAGTTTAGGACTGTTAGTTCCTTTCATACTGTTCTTTTGATGCATATATGTTCCCTTTTTGTCTCTGCAGGCTTGAGCGGAGTTTGGTACGTTTTAGTACTTGTTGCTTTTCTCTCACTTTACTGACTGTTATACTTACATTTTGTCCCTTTTTGGATTCTTTAGCTGAGATTTTCAGCATTTCTCTTGCAGGGTTGGTAACCCTTTTTCTTTCTGCTCTTTTCATTCGATTATTATCTGATGTTTCTTTGCCTCCTGTTTTATTATTTCTTGCTGAGGTGTTCTTCTTTTGAATGCCTCAGGTTCAGGTCTGTAGCCGGCTGTGCGGCTAGTTTCAGGAGTTTCCCTGTGGACTGCGTTGTGGCAGTGTTTTCCTCACTTGTTGAGGTAGTTCTTTTGCCTTGTAGTAGTACAAACATACATGCTCGCCAGCGGGTTCGTGTCAGGTTGTTGACGCCCGTTGGTGATTTTCCTTTGTGAAATTAAGACTTTGCTTAGCTGCTAGTTTACCTGTTTTGTAGTAGTTTCACTTGCTCTCTGGGAATGTTTTATGCTAGGTTGCTAGTTACCTTGAAACCTATAGAAAGATTACTATATGTATTGCATGATCAGCATGTTTTTATTAAAGCTCAATCATTATTTTCCAAATGCGTAAAAAGATTGTTTTCTTTATAAATATTATAAATTGAAAACTAGGGTCTTGCATAGTGTAAGTTGTCCTCTTAGGACACTTATGCGCTCTTTTAGGATGTTAAGCATAAATGAAGTATTTTTCCATTACGTATAAAAATAGTTTTCAAACCGTGGACTATCTGATCCACTGAGCCGAGGGATACGACCAATTAATTTAAAAATCAGTTTTCTATTCATTTTAACTTATGATTTGAAGGATTAGAGTGTCGCCTGAGCGTCAGCAGTAATCCCCTGCTTGACGTGGCATCACAGCTCGTAGTTATCTCGTGCTCTGATTTATTTATTAATGAGAAAATGCGGGTTGTGACAGTTGGTATCAGAGGGAGGTTGCTTGACAAATTGTCGGGCAACCTGTCCCTGTAAGTGTTAGCTGTTTAGAGTCATATCATACACACACCGATATGTCATCAGCACGTCTTGGCTGAAGCACGAACACTACACTCATAGCATGACATGAAGTATACGAGGCATATTATGTAGTATGGGATGCATACTATGTGTTTGTATATGGATCCACCATAGGAGGCAACATGTGAGGGTTATGTAGTATGGGATGCATAACCTCACCACATGAATGCGGCTAGAACGTTTTCTTTTTCGTTGCATGGAAATGTTATGTAGTATGGGATGCATAACATTTTCATGTGTACGCAGCTCATAACATGCATTAGGGCCTCTTTAGAATGCATAGCACAATCATGCATAGCATAACATTGCATAAGCACAACGTGCCAAGCTAAAGATTTGCAGGATGACATGTGTA
This sequence comes from Platanthera guangdongensis, assembly GCA_039583875.1. NCBI lineage: Eukaryota > Viridiplantae > Streptophyta > Magnoliopsida > Asparagales > Orchidaceae > Platanthera > Platanthera guangdongensis. The sequence goes on along the minus strand of CM077155.1, from coordinate 116,507,913 downwards.
CACACATAATTTTTGAGTCCAAAAAGAATATAAATTCATGCATTCCCGATCTAGGCACAAGAGTTAGTGTGATGATAGTGAATCATCGTAGGATAAGCATATCATCATTATTGAAAATCCCAGAGCAAGCTAGCAGCATGAGCAAGTACTTAAGTATGTATTGTTTGTACTATGTTGTTTGGTTCTAGTGGGTGGGCTAGGTGTCTGATTAGTGTTTTGTTGTTCCATTAGAATGTCGAGGCATCCTTCGACAAGGTTGACTCCCCAATCGGAGGGAGAATCTTCAGGTGCGCAGAGCAGCGCAATGATAGAAGGTCTGCGACAAAGCAATGAAGCCTTGTCAAAGCAAGTTGTGGATTTGCAGTCTCAGGTCCAGTCCTTGTTGGCAGTTGTGGCAGGGCAAATTCCGAGAGTTCAGGACCCTGTTGTGGGTCAAGCTGTCCCTGTTCCCCCCGCTCCTCTGGTGCCTCCAGTCGTGGTGCCACCAGAGATGACCTTTATTTCTCAGTTTCAGCGACTTAGGCCTCCGACGTATGATGGCAAGGCAGATTACATGGTCTTAGACGATTGGATGATATCAATCGAGGAGATGTTCTCATACTCCGTGATCACTGATAATCAGAAAGTGATGTTACCCGCATATCAGCTCAAAGGATTAGCAAAGGGCTGGTGGCTGAGGGAGAAAGAAGGTCTGAAGGACGGGTGTTCCTGGGAGTCCTTTAAGGAGCTACTTCTGAGCAAGTTTCTGCCATCGGTCGAGAGGGACCGTCTGATGAATGATTTCCTGCACTTAAAGCAGAGCCAGCTCACGGTTAGTGAGTACGAAATCGAGTTTAGTAAGCTAAGCCGATTTGCCCCAGACTTGGTGAGTTCCGATGAAAATAGAAGCAAGCGATTTCTGGTTGGGCTAAGGAGTGACATCCAGCAATTAGCAAGTGCCTATGCGACCTCAAGTTATGCTGGTATGGTGGAAGATGCCTTAAAGGTAGAGGCAATTGATAACGCCAAGAATCGAGGTCAACAACTGAGAAAAGATAAAAGAAAGTCTGATGAGGGTAAGAGTACTCAGGTCCCTGACGCTGCTCCGAGGAAGAGAAACAAAGAGGTATGCAGTTTCTGTGGCCGACCGGGCCATCCATTTGAAAGGTGCTATCAAAGATTAGGAGCTCAGAAGAAAGAGCAGATTCATGCGATCCAAGGTATCCCAAAGAAAGACTTGTTTTGTTTTGTATGCAAGAAGCCGGGGCACGATGCTGCCAATTACTGGAAGAAGGTGAGGAGTTGTTTCTTGTGCGGTCAAGAGGGTCATCTCAAGTATCAGTGCCAGCAAGCTCAGCTTACTCTGCAGCCAGTTCCTCTTCAGGCCTTGCCGCCGCCGCAGCGTGTGGACAAGGGAAAAGGAAAGTTGAACGTGGTCTCTATGGAGGAATCTCAGGCGTCCACGCAAGTGATATCAGGTTAGATTCTCCCCTAATTTTAATGTTTAGCTCATAGTTATAGTTTTGAGCGTTCACTTCCTTAGTCGCGTGTGCAATTTTATAGGACGATTTAAGGTAAAGAAGCGCTGGGCGCGTGTTCTGTTCGATTCCGGCGCTACCCACTCATTTGTGGCTAGGGCCTTCGTAGAGCGTTACCGTTTGAATCTCGATCGTGTTGGTGATGCGTTCTGTGTCAAGTTTCCTTCAGGCGAATCTGTAGTTTCGGATCAGGGTATTCAGAGTTGTCCGATTTTACTAGGCGATTTTCTCGCGATTGCTGATTTGAAGCTGTTGGATCTGGAAGACTTCGATGTGATCCTAGGTATGGACTGGTTGTCCAGATATGATGATGTGATCCAATGCAAGGGTAAACGCTTGGACTTCAGGATGGACAACGGTCAGCCCGGGAGTGTTTACTGTTATCCGCGCCAGGATTCTCCGACTATATCGGCGGTATGTGCTCGGAAGCTTGTAGATTCCGGTTGTTTTGCTTGTTTGGTTTCGGTTTTAGAAACCAAGGTTAGTTTGCCGCGTTTGGAGGAGATCCCAGTGGTTCATGATTTTTTTGATGTCTTTCCAGCTAATCTTCCTGGTCTCCCGCCTGATCGAGACGTGGAGTTTGTCATAGATTTGGAGCCGGGTACGCGTCCTATTGCCAAGGCTCCTTACCGGATGGCCCCACGCGAACTGGAGGAGTTGCACATCCAGTTAGACGAGTTGCTTGAGAACGGATTTATAAGGCCGAGTACTTCGCCTTGGGGTGCTCCCGTTTTGTTCGTCAAGAAAAAGGATGGATCGATGAGGTTGTGCATCGATTATAGAGAGCTAAATAAGGTAACGATCAAGAATAGGTATCCGTTGCCGAGGATAGATGATTTGTTTGATCAACTGCGAGGCAGCGCCGTGTTCTCTAAGATTGACCTTCGTTCGGGCTACCACCAGTTAAGGATCCGTGAATTAGATATCCCGCGTACTGCCTTCCGTTCTAGACATGGACATTTTGAATTTTTGGTGATGTCGTTTGGTTTGACCAACGCACCTTCTGCTTTCATGGACATGATGAACAGAGTTTTCAAGGACTTTATGAACAAGTTTGTAGTCGTATTTATAGATGATGTGTTGGTGTATTCACGCAATGTTGAGGAGCATGACCAATATTTGCGTCTAGTTTTATCTGACTTGAGGGACCATAAGTTGTTCGCCAAGCTAAGTAAATGCGAGTTCTGGTTGCCTCAGGTTTCTTTCCTGGGTCATGTGGTTAACAAGGACGGAATCTCTGTCGACCCAGAAAAGATAGCTGCAGTTATGGAATGGACGAGGCCTGCCACACCCAAAGAAATAAGAAGCTTCCTAGGGTTGGCTGGCTACTATAGAAAATTTGTAGAAGGTTTCTCTACGTCATCTGCGCCATTGACCAAATTGATGCAGAAGAATGCAACATTTGTGTGGAGCAATAAGTGCGAAGAAGCGTTCCAAGAGCTAAAGAATAGACTGTGCACTGCTCCGATATTGACGTTGCCTACGGAAGGATTAGACTATGCCGTTTACGTGGACGCATCCCACGTGAGTCTTGGTTGTGTGCTGATGCAAGAAGGAAAAGTGATTGCGTATGGGTCAAGATAGCTTAAGATTCATGAAAGGAACTACCCTACGCATGACTTGGAATTCGCAGCAGTTATTTATGCATTGAAATTATGGAGACACTTGTTGTATGGCGCGCAGTGCAAGATTTATACAGATCATAAGAGTTTGAAGTACGTCTTCACTCAAAAGGAGTTGAACTTGCGCCAGCGCAGGTGGTTAGAGTATGTGGCTGATTATGAAGTGGAGATCCTGTACCATCCGGGTAAGGCTAACGTGGTAACCGACGCCTTAAGCAGGAAGACAGGGAAAATTTTCAATCTCTCCACTGCGTTGTTAGTAGAAGAGTTCCTTTTAATGGATATTTCAGTTGGTAGATGTGACTCGCCAAGCAGTTTGGAAGTGTCTGAGCCTTCATGGATTTCTCTTACGAGGCTTCATCAAAAGGACGATCCTGATCTACTGCACCTTCATAATAGATCTGAGAAGGGGGAGCTGCCTGACTTTTCGATCGATGACGCGGGTACTCTAAAGTACCGCGGTAGATTTTGCGTCCCCAATTTTCGAGATATTCGAGTTAAGTTGTGCAGTGAGGCACACGGTTCAAGTGTGGCCTACCATCCAGGGTCTACAAAAATGTATAAGGACTTGAAACAGATGGCCTGGTGGATTGGGATGAAGGGTGACATCGCAAGGTTTGTGTCAGAATGTTTTACGTGCAAAAGAGTTAAGGCTGATCATGGAAGGCCTGGTGGAAAGTTAGCGCCTTTAGAGATTCCAACTTGGAAGTGGGAGAGTATCTCAATGGATTTCATTACTGGTTTGCCGAGATCTCCCCGAGGGCATGACTCTGTTTGGGTGATTGTTGATAGATTAACAAAGTGTGCGCACTTCGTACCCTTTCAGATTGGTTACTCGATGAAAAAGATAGCGGAACTATATTTGAATGAAGTTCTCAGGTTACATGGAGTACCCGTAAGTATAGTATCAGATCGAGACTCCAGGTTTACGTCTCGTTTCTGGAAGAGCCTTCAAGAAGGATTGGGAACTGACTTGAGATATTCTACCGCATATCATCCACAGACCAATGGTCAAACGGAGCGTGTTAATCAGATTGTGGAAGATATGATCCGTTGTTATATATTAGACCACGGAGGAACGTGGGATGAACGCTTGAGGTTGATGGAGTTCGCATACAATAACAGTTATCAAGAGAGTCTGTAAATGGCTTCTTTCGAAGCGTTATATGGAAGACGATGTAGAACTCCTCTATTTTGGGCTGAGGTTGGTGAGAGGCCGATGTTAGGTCCAGATGCCTTAGAAGAAATGGAAGTCTCTGTAAAGCTTATTCGAGAGAAGCTTCGGATAGCTCAAGAGCGATACGAGAAGAACGTCAATCGGCGTAGGTCCGTTTTGGAATTTTCTGTGGGGGACATGGTATTCCTTAAGGTTTCCCCGATGGTTGGAGTGAAGAGGTTCGGTAAGAACCATAAGTTGGACCCAAGGTATGTGGGACCATTTGAAATTGTGGAGCTGATTGGTGTGTCAGCCTACAAGTTGAAATTGCCCGAAAATTTTCCTGGCGTGCACAATGTTTTTCACGTGAGCCAACTGCGGAGGTGCGTGCTAAGTGACAGACAAGTTCTGGATGCAGTGCCCCAGTTGGAGCCTAACCTTTCCTACGTGGAAGTTCCTATTCGTGTATTGGATGTGCAAGATCGAGTGTTGCGGAGAAAGACAATACCGATGGTAAAGATTCTGTGAAAAAACCAAGACGTGGAGAGCGCGACTTGGGAGTTGGAGTCAGCTATGAGGGAGGCGCATCCTCATTTGTTCTCCTAGCTGTGCTCGGTAAGCATTTGATAACCCTTGGTTATTTTCTTTTCCTTCTTTGGTAGCAGTATTTTATGCGTAAAGTTTCGGGACGAAACTTTCTTTTAGGGGGAGTGACTGTAACGCCCCCGATTTTCCAGTGATTTATTTAATTTCTTATTTGACGTATTATGACGTCAGAGCGTTATGTTAGCGCGTGTTGGTCATGTGATGTTGTTGGAGCGTGCTCTTAGCTCTTTAGGTTCCCTGCGTGGCTTGGTGATGCCTGGTAGCAAGATTCCCTAGCGAGCCGGAGTCTGTTTGGTGACTCGGTGGAGCCTCTTGGGGAATGCTTGTGTTTTGGCTTCGGGAGAAATTTGCCCGAGTTTTGTTCGTCGGATTTGGTTACCGACTTTGTCGTTAGCGCGTTTTGCGTTCGTTAGGTTTGACCGGCCAAATTTTGGGATTTGCGTCGGGAGTGGAAACTTTTACATTAGGAAATTAGATCGGCTAATTTTAGACTTGCTCGTCAAGTTTCGTCGCGTTCCGAGCATTTTTGGAGGCTCGGCGCGCGATTGAAGTTTGTATGTGTTCGCGTACTCCGTTAACTTTAGAAATTATTATCTCGAAAACGGTGCGTCGGAGTTCGATTTCGAATTCGCCGTTGGATTCGTAGCGTCGTCATTCGCCTACGGTGCGAATTTCGTTCGATTCGGCGCGCGTTTGGCCCTCCGTAACGATATAAGGTTATATCATTTTATTATTATAAATATTACTTATATATATATATATATAAAGAGTTAATCAAAAGAAAATAAAAAAAAAACAAAAAACAAAAATATTAAGAAGAAGGAATTCGGTGAGAATCATCTCACCGAATGCTTATGGTTCGGTGAGAATGATTCTCACCGAATCATGTGTTCGGTGAGAATCATTCTCACCGAACAGCCCCCCCCCCCCCTTTTAAGATATTATAATTAATATTATTATTATTATAATTAATATATAAGTAATATATTATTAGTATATAAGTTAAAGAAGCAAAACTCCTTCTTCTTCCTCCGACCAGCAGCCCCCCTGTGCGATATTTTTGGCGAGTGCGGATCCGTTCGCGAATCTTCCGGCGGCCGCCGCCGCCGATCCGGTGGACGGAATTTCGATCCGATCGCGGCGTTGGAAAGCTCTCGGCGAGAGCTTCGAGATCGCGGTAAGTTTTTCCCGTTTCGGTGACCGTTTCGCCTTAGATTTTTTCGGCCCTAACCCCGGTTGTCCGTTTTTTCGTAGATCTCGTCTCCGCGTGTCCCCTCTTGGACGGATCTACGTGGTGGAGTATTTTGGGAGGACGTTTTCAAGAACGATTTGAGGCAAGTGGGTTTCTCCCCTCTTGCGTGCCTCCATGGGTTGTATTTCGATTTATTATTCTCCTTGTCGTAGAATACCGAAATAGTATAGGTAAGTTTGGATATATTCCTAGGTTAGGGCTTGTAGTCGGCCTAAATTAGGAAGATATCAGAATTTATTTTTTTAGTTAATTTCGGCGGGTAGGTGGAAATAATTCGGCGGGTAGGGGGAAATATTTCAGCGGGTAGGGGAAAATAATTCGGCGGGTTTTGGTTGTAGAACTTGGTAGTTTCTAAGTGGTGTTGTCGGCTAGTTTTGGCGCCGAATCGTGGATCTTTAGCATGTGGTAGCTGGGTTTCTGAAGGAGTATGGTAACGGGGGAGTTCGAGCCGTGCCCACCACCATTCCCTCCTTTGGACATTTTGGGTTACTGTAAGAGGTTGGAACTCTATGTGTGTGGACCCTGTGGCGGCCCCTTTAGTACTCTTGAGACACCTGTACCTGGTTGTTCGGTTGTGACTGTTCTTAGTCTCCGACACTGGTTTGGGATTTGTGTCAGTGCTAACGATTTACAAGTTTAGGACTGTTAGTTCCTTTCATACTATTCTTTTGATGCATATATGTTCCCTTTTTGTCTCTACAGGCTTGAGCGGAGTTTGGTACGTTTTAGTACTTGTTGCTTTTCTCTCACTTTACTGACTGTTATACTTACATTTTGTCCCTTTTTGGATTCTTTAGCTGAGATTTTCAGCATTTCTCTTGCAGGGTTGGTAACCCTTTTTCTTTCTGCTCTTTTCATTCGATTATTATCTGATGTTTCTTTGCCTCCTGTTTTATTATTTCTTGCTGAGGTGTTCTTCTTTTGAATGCCTCAGGTTCAGGTCTGTAGCCGGCTGTGCGGCTAGTTTCAGGAGTTTCCCTGTGGACTGCGTTGTGGCAGTGTTTTCCTCACTTGTTGAGGTAGTTCTTTTGCCTTGTAGTAGTACAGACATACATGCTCGCCAGCGGGTTCGTGTCAGGTTGTTGACGCCCGTTGGTGATTTTCCTTTGTGAAATTAAGACTTTGCTTAGCTGCTAGTTTACCTGTTTTGTGGTAGTTTCACTTGCTCTCTGGGAATGTTTTATGCTAGGTTGCTAGTTACCTTGAAACCTATAGAAAGATTACTATATGTATTGCATGATCAGCATGTTTTTATGAAAGCTCAATCATTATTTTCCAAATGCGTAAAAAGATTGTTTTCTTTATAAATATTATAAATTGAAAACTAAGGTCTTGCATAGTGTAAGTTGTCCTCTTAGGACACTTATGCGCTCTTTTAGGATGTTAAGCATAAATGAAGTGTTTTTCCGCTACGTATAAAAATAGTTTTCAAACTGTGGACTATCTAATCCACTGAGCCGAGGGATACGGCCAATTAATTTAAAAATCAGTTTTCTATTCATTTTAACTTATGATTTGAAGGATTAGAGTGTCGCCTGAGCGTCAGCAGTTATCCCCTGCTTGACGTGGCATCACAACTCGTAGTTATCTCGTGCTCTGATTTATTTATTAATGAGAAAATGCGGGTTGTGACATACATGGATCCGGTGAAGAATTGTAACCAATCGATGGAAAGGTCTTTCCATGGGTTACAACTTTCATATTCAACCCACAACCCAGATTTGAGTGTAACCTATTTGAAATCATCCTTGAAGTCCGCTGCGTACAAAACATAATTTCTGCATGGAGGATTTATCGGACTTCATTTTGTTCAGACTTTTCCGAAGCTACAGACTTCACATGAATACGTGCAACCACTCGTTGGAAAGGTATGTTCAAGGGCTTCAACTTTCGTGTTTATCTGAAAGCCCAGATCTGGTCATATCCTACTTGAAAATGTCCAAGAAGATCACTGCGCGCAGAATACAGATTCTTCATGCTTCGTAAAGAGGAATGAACGGCATCAGTTCATCTTCCTCCCCAAGTCGATCTTCCAAAATCACTCCAGAAATTCCTCCTCCCTTATTCACCGTCAAAGGGGCCATGATTCTTCACGAAACCATCCACCCATCATCACATAGGAGAAAGGGGAGGTTGAAGAGATCTAAAACCTAGAACACATGTCCTAGCATGGCCGTCCCTAGAAAACTCCTTCTCTCCATAAAAACTCTCTTGAGTCGATATCTCTCCTAAGAAAATAACTAAAGATCTAGAACCAAGGGAGAGGGTAGGAAACTCACCTCACTTCCGGCGTTTCCACCATTTCCGGCCATGGATCTCGTGACTCTTCTCGACGGCATCTTCTTTTCCACGGCGATGGCAGATCTTCTCCTCTAGAACTAGATCCAGCGACTTCCTTCTCTCAATAGGAGTTCCTCTCAGAAAAATGGCTGGAATGAGGAGTGAAAATGGCTAGGGTTTTCATTTCCCTTTTTATATAAAAGTGACACGGGTAGGGACACGCCCGTGTCCTTACCCGTGTCCTGCTTAGGCGAAGCGTTACGACGGTTTTTATGCGTCGGTTTAATACTCGACACGACACATGGGTGGGACGCGCCCGTGTCGGCCCAGTCACGCCCGTGACAGGGGGCGTGTAACCCACTCGAGACTTACTCGAGAAGACTTACTCGAGAGAAATCCAACTACTCGAGTACACGGATTGGACATGCCCGTGACAGTCCAGTCACGCCCGTGACACGGGGCGAGTAACCCACTCTAGACTTACTCGAGTGGACTTACTCGAGAGAAATCCAACTACTCGAGTACACGGGTAGGACATGCCCGTGTCATAGGGATGACACGACCGTGTCACCCCCTCTTACTCGAGTACTTTTCCACATACTCGAGTATATTTCGACTTACACGAGAACTACTTGAGGATGAGCGGGACACGCCCTGTCACACGCCCGTGTCACAGGCCGTGTGCCCCATACTTGACACTCGACGATCGTCGAGCGCTGGTCATCGAACAGAGGGAACACCTGCCCTCCGACACGCCCGTGTCAGATGGGACACGCCCGTGACACGGGGCGTGTCTCGCCCGAACACTTCAACGAACCTATTTTCGTCGATCTCATGACTACAACGCACCCGAGCAGGACACGCCCTGGGACATGCCTGTGTCCCAGGATGTGTCACCCAAAAATTTACAAAACCCAGACTTTTTGGCTGCTACATGCTTCCCAGTTATTAGCACTCCCTTGAGCCCAAGCCCGCTCTCCTGGCTCAAAAACACGCACAAGGGGCCTAGTGCGATTCGGGACGTTACAAATCCTATAAACAAAATAAAAGATTTCTTCCCCGAAATCAAGCTCAGGCTATGGAGAGAAAAGCATAATAGAAATATAATATGCTTTTAAATAAAACTACATTGAGCAAACAACTCCGGATAGTGTTTTTGCATCACATCCATCGGCTCCCATGTATATTCCTCCTTCCCATGATTGGACCATAGCACCTTCACCAAGGGAACACTTTTGCGGCGTAACTTTCTTGTCTCGCTATCTACGATCCGCACCGGCTCTAGTCGCACAGACCTATCAGATGCCACAGCACCATCAATTGTGGGGATGTATTGATCGGGCGGCAACAGCGCCTTCCGAAGCGACGACACATGGAACACGTCGTTGAGGTTCTCTAGCTCGGGCGGTAACTCCAACCGATAGGCCAGCGGGCCAATCCTTTCCAATATAGTATAAGGCCCAACTTACCTTGGGCTGAGCTTTTTCACACCACGCACACGTGACACTCCATACATCGGTCGGATTTTCAGGAACACCTTATCACCCACTTGAAATTCCACCATCCGGTGCTTTGCATTATAATACTTCGCCTGCCGACTTTGAGCCTCCAACATGCGATCCCGTATCAGTCTAACCGCCGCATCGGTATCATCAATATATTCAACGCCCAAAGCCTTCGGGTCTTCATCTTGCACCCAAGACAAAGGGGATCTACACCTCCTTCCATAAAGGGCTTCATGAGGAGCCATGCCGATACTAGCCTGGTGGCTGTTGTTGTAGGAGAATTCCACCAACGGTAAGAGTCTTTCCCACGTCTCTCCTCTATCCAACACACGTAATCTCAACAAATCTTCCAATGTTCGGATTGTCCTTTCAGATTGCCCGTCCGTCTAAGGATGAAGCGCGGTGCTGAAGGTAAGGCGCGAGCCCAGATACGCTTGTACCGCTTTCCACTCATTGGAGGTAAACCGTCCATCACGATCAGACACGATTGTTTTAGGCATGCTATGATACCGTACGAATTGCTCCATAAAGAGGCGTACTAAGACATCCACATGAGCTTCTTTCTTCATTGGGATAAACCGGGCTACTTTCGTCAGACGATCAACTATCACCCACACTGAATCATTCTCGGAGCATGAGCGAGGTAACCCATGGATGAATTCCATGGAGATATCCTCGTACTTTAATTCGGGGATGGCAACGATTGTAACAAACCACCGGGGCTCTTGCATTCTACCTTCACTCTTTGACAAGCTTCACAGTCTGTAACAAAATTTCGGACATCCTGCTTCATCCCCGGCCAACACATGGTCTTTCGCAAGCCGGCGTACATCTTTGCAATACCCGGGTGAACCGAATACTGAGAGCAATGTGCCTCTCCCATGATATCCTCCCGGATTCTACCGCCCTTGGGAATGTATAGCCGACCACGGAAATAAACGAGGCCGTCTTTTAGCGTATACTCATCCGTAGTCCCATCTTCGATTGACTTAATTGTCGAGGCCAGGGCCGCATCCACTCCTTGCTCCTCTCGGATTCGGTCCCGGATATCACAAGCTATGCTCATGCTTGCCAAGTACTCTGTATACTCTGCCGAAGGAGCCTTAAACACCAAAGTAATATCCATCTCCTCAATCATCCGAGCTGACTCTATACTCACCAATCGAGCCACTAGGCTAGAGTCTGGTACCTTCCTACTCAATGCATCGGCCACCGAGTTCGCCTTTCCGGGGTGGTAGTTCATGGTGAACTCATAGTCGCATAGAAATTCTAACTGTTGGATCCCTAGTTGATTTGAGCTAGGTTCACTAACTTAGGATGTGACCCAACATGTATAGCCAGGGTCAAAGTTGTGTCCTAGAGTCTAGGCCAAGTCCTTAGAGTCAACATCAGATGGACCAGCTATCAACAAGACTATCAGGGACCCAAGACTTAGAAGATTTCAAGAATAAGTAAAATTAAGTTCGACGTTCCTTGAACTCAGGTTGACGAAAAACATTCTTAGCTCGACGATCTTGAGACATTTCTCTGAGCTGAGCTCGATGATCTTCATTCTCTGGTCGACAAAAACCGAGATACTTCAACAAATTAAAGTCAGGATAGCTTCAGATTATTCTAAGTCCAACGTCAGACTTTGTTCGACGAACAAGATTCTGAGCTCGACGAACTTGGATCTCAAGTTCACAACTTCTCAGGTCGACGAAGTCAACTTCTCAGTTCGACGAACTCAGTACTCTACTCGATGAATTCTGGAATCAGAAGAATTGTGTCGACACTTACGGCATGTGTCGACACCAACTATGTCGACACCGGAAGATTTGTGTCGACACGATGAATAATCTGTCGACACCAACTTATGTCGACACTAGAAGATTTTTGTCTACACCAAGACTAATCAGTCGACACCAGAAGATTCATGTCGACACAGAGAATATCAGTCAACACAAAATACTCGACTAAGTCCAGAATTGTTGCTGAACTCCAGTCGACGAATGCAATTGTCAGCTCGACAAACTTCAGACAGATTAGGTTTATTAGTTTCTGTTTTCATGTTTGTTACTTACTGCACATTTTCAACTTACAGCAAAAGCTGTAACAGCACCCTTATTGGGACCTAACAAACTTTAAAATATACTCGATTCACCCCCCTCTAGAGTATTGTAGACCTAACCCTCACTTTCAATTGGTATCAGAGGAAGGTTCCTTTGGTTGGACAAGTTAACCCTTGAACCAAAGATCCTGTGTTAGATCTACACATCACTTTATTCACATTTAACTGTTAAAGTAGAAACACAGCCATGGCACAGAATAAAGATTATTCAACCACCAGACCTCCAGTTTGCAACTTGCAAAAGTTTGGAATCTGGAAGGCAAGAATCAAGCTATACATGAATTCTATTGATGAAGATATTTTTGCTTCTATCTTAACAGGTGTACCTCCACCACCTGCTGATCCTCCCAGCACTTCTACAGATATGACTGCAGTCCCTCCTCCAGATTATAATGATGCTTACAAGAAAGCCAAGATGGCTGATGCAAAAGCCATGAACATACTGGCACAAACAATGTCTGATGACATTTTCCAGAAGATTGCTGAGTGCACATTAGCAAATGCCATTTGGGATTCCCTAAACTAAATGGTTGATGGATCAGCTGATGAAAGGAAGGATAGGAGATCAAATCTCATATCCCAATATGAGAATTTCAAGAAACAGGAAGCTGAGACAGTGTCAGAGATGTATAACAGATTAAGCTCAATTATTAATGAGCTAAAAACTCTGGACAAGGTCATCACTCTCACTGAAGTGAATGACAAAATTCTGATGTGCTTCCCAAGCTCATGGGACACAAGAATTTGGCCCATCAAGGAGGTCAGATGCCTAAATGAGATTTCAACTGAGTCTCTACTAGGCAAACTGAAATCTTATGAGCAGTTAATAAAGACAACGGAGGCTACTAAACAAAGAACATCTCCTGCAGCCAGAAGAGATCAGAACATAGCATTCAAAGCCTCAGAAGAATCAGAATCCACTGCATCAAATGAAGAGCTCATGAGTCTCTTTGCAAAGAGATTTTTCAAGATAGCTAGAAAGGACTTCAGGAGGAAGTCAGCAAGAAAGGATGGCAGGCCAAAGTATGACAAGACACCAACAAAGGAAGTGGTGTGTTATGGATGCAGAAATCCTGGGCACTTTCTCTCTGAGTGTCCAGAGAACCAGAAGAAAGAGAAGAGAAGAGAAAAGGAAAAGGATTCCAGAAAATAGTTCACCAGCAAACCCTCTTCCAGCAAACACAAGAGGAAGGAAAAGGGGTTTGTAGCTGAGACTTGGAGTGAGACTGAAGAAGAGTCAACATCTTCAAGCTCCAGTGAAGATGATGAAGAAGAAAGAGCAAAAGAGGTTTGCCTCATGGCAATTGATGCCTCAAGAAGCAACTCATAAGAAGGAGAGTTAGAAAATGAGGAAGCTTCTGAATCAGAAGCTGATCAGCTATTATCATGGTTTGATTATAATTCAGAATCTTTTAAATCAGATTTTAAAATCATGTGTTTGGATTTAATCAACTCTGAGAAGGAAATCAAACTTCTCAGAGATAAGTAAGTTAACTATGATAGCTTAGTATTAGAAAACACTAAATTGAAAAATGAAATAGATATGTTTAGTGAACAAATCACCCTTCTGAAAGATGAATTAAATAAGGCAAAATAGCTAGAAGAATCACTGAATGGAAGAATCAAACAACTAGCAGTAATCACCAACATATCTAATGCTAGATTTAATGGAAGTAAGTTAGGATTAGGTGCATCATCTAGTGAACCACCTATTATTTAGAAAAACCACTTGTCACTACCCATAAATTTTATTTCTGAGAAAGGAAAGAAGAATACTGAGCAAGTATATAAGGTAAATAAAATTCTTGAGCAAATTCAAACTAAGGACAAAATTGAAAAATAGAAAACACCTAATAAAAACAAAGTTCAGCAATTTTTGTCGACCTCCGATCGATGAAAAGTGGCCAGTTCGTGGAACCCCGATCGACGAACTCTGAACGCCAACTATAGTTATCATTATTCGTCTAACTGCGATTGATGAATCTTGTATGGTTCGTCGAGCAGAGCTCGACGAACGTGGGGTACAGAGAATGAACATGTTCATTCTCTGGGCAGAGATCGACGATCTCAACCCAATTCGTCAAACTCTGGTCGACGAACTTACATAAATTCGTCGAACCCAGGAAGACTTAACCAAAACTATAACTTTAACAGAAACTTAAATACTTCTAGGAAATCATTTAATCCCCTAGCTGACTGGACCATTCCACCTAGGAGATATCACCCCCTAGGATATAAATCCCAGCCAGAATTTTCTGTTATTTCTAGTTTCTCTTATCAGCCATACAAAGGGCCCAAGGTAACCTGGGTCAAAAATCACTAACTGTTTGCATTGCAGGTCAAAAAGTATCCAGGGGTAAATGAAACTTGGTACCTGGACAGTGGCTGCTCCAAGTATATGACTGGCAGCAAGGACATCCTACTCAACTATAAGTCCAAGATGGGGCCAAAGGTTATCTTTGGTGACTCAAAATGTGGTCAGTCAGAAGGAGTTGGAGAAGTGAGAATAGGGGCTGTCACATTCAGAAAGGTGACATATGTTAGTGGACTGAAACATAACCTCATCTTCATAAGTCAATTATGTGATGATGGTTATCAGGTATACTTTAACCCTTCTACCTGCACTATTATTGATAAAAATAACCAAACTATTTTAACTGGAAGTAGACAAGGAAACATTTATTTAGTAAACTTTCTTTCTACCACAACTGATATCTGTTTACTAAATTTAACTAGTAATCAGAATGACTTATGGCTCAAAAGACTAGGACATGTAAACCTGAAAAACATTGCTAGGTTATCTAAGCACAGCCTTATTAGAGGTCTACCCTCTGCTCCCTATAAGAAGGAAGGTCTCTGCAGGGCTTGTCAACTAGGCAAGCAAACTTAAACTAGTTTCAAATAAATTAATAAGAGTGATTTACCTAGGATATTGTACTTGCTACACTTGGATCTTTTGGGACCCATAGCTGTACAAAGCCTAGGAGAGAAATCTTACACTTTAGTTATAGTGGATGACTTCTCCAGGTTCAATTGGGTATTCTTTCTGAGAATAAAGTCAGATACATTCAAGGTTCTTACAGATTTTCTCAGGACCATATAGATTGAGTTCTCTACTCATGTTGCATTGATCAGAAGTGATAATGGCACAGAGTTTGAGTCTCTTCTTATGCATGAGTTCTGTGAGAAGGAAGGTATCAGACATTGCATCTCAGCTCCTAGAACTCCCCAACAAAATGGGGTAGCTGAAAGGAAAAATAGGACAATCATTAAAGCTGCAGGCACATTGCTTGCTGATGCTTACATGCCACTAACCTTTTGGGCAGAGGCTATAAGCACTGCAAACTATATCCTGAATAGGAGTTTAATTCACAAACAGAAGAACAAGACTCCCTATGAATTGCTCAAAGGGAAGAAACCTAAAATAAACTTTTTTAAAGTTTTTGGTTGTACATGTTATATACACAATAACAATAAGAAATATATTAGAAAGTTTGAAGCCAAGGCTGAAGTGCGAGTTTTTCTAGGATACACCCAAGTAAGCAAGGCTTATAGGGTATTCAATAAATCAACATTAAAAGTAGAAGAGTCAATTCATGTTTCTTTTGATGAAACTAACATGTACTGCAAGGAGAAAGAAGTTTCTACCAATAACAACTTGCAGGTACCCCACTTGTGTGAGAAATTGGATGGACTAAACCTCACCCAAGAGGTTCCCACTCATCCCTCTCCACAGGTCATTGAAGATAGTGAAGAAGATGAAGCTGAATAACAAGAGCCACAACCAACAGCAAATATAATTCCACAAGAGGAATTTATTCAAAATGCTGTTGCACAACTAACTCCACCCACTAATTCTGTCACACTTAGGGATCACCCCAGATCTCAAGTAATTGGAGACATATCAGCAGGTGTATAGACTAGTCATCAACTCAACCAAGACTTGATGCATGCCTGTTTTCTCTCTCAGGTTGAACCTCTCACCATTCATGAGGCTGAGCAAGATCCCCACCAGATCCTTGCAATGCAAGAGGAACTAAACCAATTTGAGAGATGTAAAGTTTGGGATTTGGTTCCAAGACCCGAAAACTACCCAGTTATTGGAACCAAATGGGTTTTCAGGAATAAGCTTGATGCCCAAGGAGTTATTGTGAGGAACAAGGCTAGGCTTGTTGCTCAAGGATATAGGCAAGAGGAAGGAATTGACTATGATCAGACCTTTGCACCTGTTGCAAGTTTGGAAGCTATAAGGATCTTCCTTGCCGTTGCAACATTCAAAAGGTTCAAAGTCTTTCAAATTGATGTGAAAAGTGCCTTCTTAAATGGAGTGTTACAAGAAGAGGTTTATGTAGAACAACCTCCAGGTTTTATTTCTTCAACTCATCCCTCTTATGTTTTTTAATTAAATAAGGGTCTTTATGGTCTAAAGCTTGCTCCAAGAGCTTGGTATGAGACCTTAGCAAGTTTCTTATTAGAGCATAAATTTATAAGAGGAACTGTAGATAAAATCCTTTTCACTAGACATCATAAGGACCAAATCTTTTTAGTGCAAATCTATGTAGATGACATTATATTTGGCTCTATAGATTCAAAATTGTGCAAGAGGTTTTCTGACCTCATGGATTCTAAATTTGAAATGAGTAGCATGGGAGAGCTTTCATATTTCCTTGGTCTCCAAGTGAAACAGCTTCCTGATGACATCTTCATCTCTCAAGCAAAGTATGCTAAAGAACTTCTAAAGAAGTTTGTGATGGCTAATGCTTGGTGATTTTTCTTGCTAACAAGTAATAACTCAATGTGATTTCATTTTACATTCTAATACAATTATGTAGATGCACTTAAAATAGATTGAATTAGCATTCAGGCAAGCGCACCTATCAATCGTAATATATGAGAAATCTGCATCTCGTGTCGTATTCCACAGGGTCGTTTCAACTATTCGTACTCACCCTCCCTTTATTATCATACCTCTAAACAAAAGTGATATTTAAACTACATTAACCTAACTATGACCAATTGGATAATTCAGTATTGGAGAAATAAAAACGATAAAAAACATGAAGCTTTTAAATAATTACATGAACAATTTCATTTACTAGTTCAATTCTAAGCGATCATGACATGAAAATACTGTTAAATTTGTGCAATGTAAAGGTTAATGTTTCCTCAAAATTCTCTCTCGAGCAATTCCAAATCTAAACCTAAGATAGTGAATTTTCTCCCGAACAATTCACAACACTCAAGTTCGCATTAAGTAAAGTACCTTTATTACTACTTAAATTCATGAATTTTATTTCTAAATTAACATGAATCCTTTTATTCGTGTTCTAATTTTCCAAACAAAATATCTCTCGATCATAAAGTTTGAATTACAAAGGGAATTATTATCACAATATGAACATACCAAAATCATTGCAAATAACCAATTTCTCAATCTAGCCAATTGCAAATTGTGTAAAACAAATAAGTAATTCATAAGGAGGATTAAACTCTTTGTTTGTAAACATAAACACAAATAAAATACTACAAATGTAACATAAACAAGGTGATACATGATTACTAGAATGTTCAAAGAGAAGTTCATGCAAATTAAAATATAAATTGATGATGGATCATCAAGAGAAAGAAAGGATTCAAAGGGGTTAATGATTAAATGAAAATACATAGGAATACCCTTCAATCCTCCTTATCTTGGATGCTCCCCTTCGGCCTCCAGCAGTTCTCCAATCCAGAAATGATCCAAAAGTTCTAAACAAATTTTTCTACAGGAAATTTATAGTTCCCTTGCAAACAGGTCGGACACGGGGTCGCACACGGCCGTGTGGCAGGCCGTGTGGACGGTTCCTAGGCGGTTCCTGGGCGGTTCCCCACGAGAAGGCGTGTCTGGTCGTGGGCCATGTCAGATGACACGGGTAGGGACACGGCCGTGTGTTCAGCCGTGTTCCTCAGACACGGGTTGGTCTGCAGTCGTGTGCAAAGATGACACGGGTAGGCACACGGGCGTGTGCCATATCCGTGTAAGGTTCCATCGTCTGCGCCCAAATTCTTCAGCTCCAGGTGCATAGGACACGGGTAGGCACACGGCCGTGTGTCTGGCCGTGTGCACCAAATTTTCGTCCTGTCATCAGCCATGTAGACTCCATGAACTCCTCTGTTTGCTCCGAGACTTTTAGGTCCATTGGTTGGCATTACCTGCAATAGACAAATGATAGACTCAGTAAATGGTTTATTACAAGAACTGCCAAAGACTTCTAAATACGCTCTTCTATTTATGATACGACAATTTCTTTACTATTATCATGAAATCAACACAAAAAGGGGTAGAAATGGTAGACATGATTACAATTATGATATTAAAAAGCCTATCATAATATTACTCATCAATGCCTCAGCTAAGAAAACTCCCATGGCCACCAATGCTGTTGTGGACTCTGATATACCAGGAAAACTTATAGATCAAAAAATTTATAGGGAAATTGTTGGGTCCCTATTATACCTCACAGCAAGTAGGGCAGATATTATATTTGCTGCATGCCTTTGTACTAGGTTCCAAGTGAACCATAAAGAATCTCATCTAATTTTCTTAAAAAGAATTTTAAGATATATAAAGAGTTGTCCTGATCTAGGCCTATGGTATCCTGCTGAATCAAGATTTGAGTTAACTGGATACTCTGATGCTGATTTTGCTGGATGCATGTTTGATAGAAAAAGTACTTCAGGAACCTGCCAGTTCCTGGGTATGAGACTAGTATCATGGTTTTGTAAGAAGCAAACAACAGTGTCAACATCCACTGTTGAGGCAGAATATATTGCAGCAGGCAGCTGTTGTTCACAAATGCTGTGGATATAAAATCAACTTCTAGATTATATATTCAACTTAAATAATTCAACCCTATTCTGTGATAATACTAGTGCTATAGCCATAACACAAAATCCAGTTCACCATAGTAGGACAAAGCATATTGACATAAGATATCATTTCATTAGGGAGTGTGTAGACAAAAATAAGATTAAGCTTGTCTATATCTACACTGATTTAAAAAAAAGCTGATATATTCACCAAACCTCTGGATGAGAAAAATTATGCTTTCTTTCTAAATCAGCTGGGAATGATCAATGGAGAAGACTTAGTTTAAGTTCTGTCTGCATTCGATGAATTTTCCAGAATTCGTCGAACGAAGTTCGACGAACCAGGGAAAGTTTGAGAGATACTCGTCGAATGGAGTTCGACGAACTCTCTGTGAGTGAAACAATTTTCGTCGACCGGAGATCGACGAATTTTGCTTCAGAAGATATTCATCGACCACAGTTCGACGAATTGTCTTCAAGTCTTCTGGGTGAGATCGACAAATTATTTATTACTAAATCATTTCGTCGACCTCAGTTCGAAGAACTATTTTACTTTCGTGGAACGGAGTTTGTCGATTCGTATTCTGGAAAACCTTGTATCTAGGTTTTCTCGACCTCCATCCCGTGCTTTCTATTCCCTTACACATGATCGCCATTTCTCTCATCTGCAGGTGATTCCATGGCGATTCCAGCAGGAGCTCTAGCCGCTATGAAGTTTGACACTGGATTTGATGTCGACTTCGAATCATTCCAGCACTCGGATCCAATCTTTTTATATATTCTGGAACTTCTAGAGGAACAGAATCTGAAGAACCTGATGACCACCAGGATAAATTTGGTAGGAACAGAAATTAGAGAATGGGTCTATACTTCATCCACTTCTGAAGACAACACTATGACAGGATCAATCGCTGGTAACACTGTCTCCTTATCCCCCGCGGTTTTAAATGAAATATTTGGTTTGACAAATGGAGAAGAGGAATTAGAAATTGATTCTGAATAGTTTAATATGATGCTAAATCTGATGGGTTATGCTGGTGACAACCCAAATAAATTGTTGAAGAGGCATTTGTCTGCAGCATACAAGTTCCTGGCATACATTGTTGCGAAGGTCTTACTTGGCAAGCATACTGCCCATGACTACATCACAAGACATCAATTCTTGGTCATGTGTACAATAATAAATAAGAAGCAAGTGGACTGGGCTCAGATCCTCTTTGATCTGATAAAGAAGAAAAATAACAAGAAAGAAGTGTGTTTTGGAAGGATCATAGGGATCTTCCTCAAGGAAAAGGCTGCTGAATCACTGGTCTCCCAGACTATATTCATCAATGCCAGTAAAAGGCTCACCTGTGCCTTATTTGACAGGTGGGAGAAGACAATCACAAAGCCCACTAAGGCTTCTACCTCTTCCACCCCAGCTTCTGAAGGCACCAGGGCTGTTAAAGCCACTCCCACACCTACTGAAGAGATTCATCCCACACCACCATCTCTTCCAGCACCCCTTCCAGCAAAACAACTCACTTCCTCTCCCATTATTTCTTCAACACCCCAATCACAATAGCATACTCATGTTCCTAGTCCACCTCCATCTCCACCACTTGACATCACTGACATTCCATCTACCCCTCTTTGAGAAAATAACACCCAACACCTCCTGATTCCCCTCATGACATATATATTTCTACACCACCACAGTCTCCACTTCCCCCACATCTATCTTCCATACCATGTTACAACCTACCATCAGACACCATAATGCAAGATGTCACCCTTTCATCCCCATCAACATCTAACCTTCACATCCCTGATCCTCCACCATCTGCTCCATCAATAGTTGCCACCCCTTCCACACCAACTGCAACACCATCTACAACTCTCTCATTGGACCCCACTACCATCTCATCTATCATCACCATCATCACCTGCCTTCTGAAATACCTTATAGTAGAGGCCATTACACCTCTTTCTACTACCATTAACTCCTTATCTGCTCAAATATCTGCCCTCACTGCTGCCCCCTCCTCAGTCAGGGGCCTGGCCTCAGTTCCTACTGAAACCAGGCAGGGGGAGTTGCCTAATGATGAAGCAGCAGCTACAGCTTCAGACACTTCAGCTCCAGCACCAACAGATACTCAAGTTCCCATAGCAGTATATACAGATTGTATAAATAAAGATTTAATTGATTTCATTGATACTGACATGGATTTTGAGTCAGATTATGAAGGATTCACAACTGTTGGTGATTTTATCCTCAATCCCACAGCTAATTTACAAGAATTGCTGAAAACTTTTGATACTGTATATATGCATCCTCTTCCAACAAAATTCACTAAGCCATATTTGGCAATTGTGGCTTATACTTCTCCTATCAGTCCAGCAGTTGCTAAGCAACTGTGTGACAGTTTTGTAATTCCAGTTTCTGCACCAACCTTGACAGTCATTCAATCCTCTCCAGAAGCAATATCAGCACCAATCGTTGTGATGGATGATTCCCCTATGCCAGATCTAGATGAGTTGATCTTGGCTGACATTGAAGAAGAAAATAAGGCAGCAACTGAAAGCTCTATCCCAGTTACTTTTGAGTCTTGTATAGTCTCTTCTTCAACTTCTGCTCCTGCTACAGTAAAGACTGCT
This sequence comes from Platanthera guangdongensis, assembly GCA_039583875.1. Classification (NCBI taxonomy): domain Eukaryota; kingdom Viridiplantae; phylum Streptophyta; class Magnoliopsida; order Asparagales; family Orchidaceae; genus Platanthera; species Platanthera guangdongensis. The sequence continues at coordinate 116,486,379 of CM077155.1, read as the reverse complement.
ACTTATGATAAAGCCTTGAAAGCATTGGATGCTCTATATGATAACCCTCAGGGTTCTGCCAGTGATTCAGATGATGATGAAGAAGATTCAGATGAAGACACTGTTAAGAAGAAGAAGAAAATGTTGTCAAAGAAAAGGAAAGCCCCTCCGCCTCCTGCTGCTAAGGCAAACCAAAAGAATGACACTCCATTCTATATTCTCCAAAATATTACCCGTTACAAAGGAATGCCAGCATGGATGTGGTTGTCTAAAAATCAGCAAAAGGAGAAGAAAAGAAGTAGAAAATACTCTCCTCCACCAGTTCAGAGATACAGAAGAGATCCACCTCCTCCACCTCCTCCAGCAGCTAGTGCCATTGGATCTAGCTCTCAGAGATCTGCCCCATGCAAACTTATCAGAGACATCAAGGGAGATCTTCTGGAAGCAGTCAGCAAAGGCATCACTCTACAAAAACTCAACATCAACAACATCAACAACCTCAGCAGCAACAGCAAAGTATCCCTGCAGATCAGAAGGCTAACGGTCCTGAAAGACCATATTCACCTCCTATTCCTTTTGAGTATCCTGAGATAGCAAACACTGCTAGAATGGCTAGATTTCAAGAAATTGTTGGTCTGTCCTTGATAAATAAAGCAAAAGCTGAAGGGAAAGATATATCAGGATATTCCACCATGTCCAAATACAGGAAGGAAGAACTTAAAAGATTTGATAAAGCAAATAAACTGTTCAATGTTGATGATTACATGAAGCTACATCCTGAAGCAGTTGTCCCCAGAACTACATCCCTGAAGATTATTGGGGCAGCTGACATGATAATGACACAGGCACAGGCTTTGAATCCAAACAGAGAAATTATCTTTACAAAGCCAGGAGAAAAGACAAAAGAAGGCAAGCCACAGATAAGCAGAAGAAATAATCTTTACAGTGCTTCAATTTCTTTTCTCTGCATTAGTTTTTAAAACTGATCTGTCTGTTTAAAAAACAAAGCTCATGTATATATATATATATCTGCTGCATGTGTTAGTAAATCTCTATCAGATATACCTTTTTCATGCTTTGTTTATTTCTATGTTTATGTTTTGAGTCTATTAGTGACCTCACCCTAATAGGGGGAGATTGTTGGATCCCTAGTTGATTTGGGCTAGGTACACTAACTTAGGACGTGACCCAACATGTATAGCGAGGGTCAAAGTTGTGTACTAGAGTCTAGGCCAAGTCCTTAGAGTCAACATCAGATGGACCAGCTATCAACCAGACTATCAGGGACTCAAGACTTAGAAGATTTCAAGACTAAGTAAAAATGAGTTCGACGTTCGTCGAACTCCGGTCGACGAAAAACGTTCTTAGCTCGACGATCTTGAGACATTTCTCTGAGTTGAGCTCAACGATCTTCATTCTCTGGTCGATAAAAACTGGGATACTTCAACAAACTAAAGTCAGGATAACTTCAGATTATTCTAAGTCCAACTTCAGACTTTAGTCGAAGAACAAGAGTCTGAGCTCGATGAACTTGGATCTCAAGTTCACAACTTCTCAGGTCGACGAAGTCAACTTCTCAGGTTGACGAACTCAGTACTCTACTCGACGAATTCTGGAATCAGAAGAACTGTGTCGACACTTAGAGCATGTGTCGACACCAACTATGTTGACACCGAAAGATTTGTGTTGACACCAAGAATAATCTGTCGACACCAACTTATGTCGACACCAGAAGATTTGTGTCGACACCAAGGCTAATCAGTCGACACCAAAAGATTCATGTCAACACACAGAATATTAGTCAACACAAAATACTCGACTAAGTCTAGAATTGTTGCTGAACTTCAGTCGACGAATGCAATTGTCAGCTCGACGAACTTCAGACAGAAATGGCAAAGGTTCTGAAGCATGCAAGTTCTGTTATCAGCTCGACGTTCTTGCAACTCATCTCAACGAACAAGAAGCCGTCTGGTCGACGAATTCAATATCTCAGTTCGACGAATTGGTAATTCAGTTCGACGAATTCTGCCAACTGTTTAACGACTCCAGACTTAGCCATTTCCGGCCCTCTGTCCCCATTCTAATGCAAAAATTTCTGAGTAATTAATGCTCTACATTCTCTAAATGTATCCGTTAGAAGGAGCATTGATTACGGTCTTCTTTAGGAATATTACTTGCTGATTTTCCACGGGACAGTTGAGGAAATACATCAATGCTGATTATTCTCAAGGCGTCATCATTAATTACAGAGGATTCAAACTTTTGAAATAAAAATAGAAGAAAAGAAGATCGAGAATCACAAGAGAGAACAAGAACATACTCAGTCAAAAAAAAGAGACACACACAGACTGACTGCAAGATTTCATACAGCAGTAGAAAAGCTTTACACAGAAATCATATTGAAGCTTAAAGTGACAGACAGTGATCTTTATTCAGAAGAAGAAGAACAATCATACTATATCAAGAGTCTTCTTCTTCAATATTCTCTCCAGGACTTCCAAGGACAACAAATATCAAATCAGTCAAAAAGCTGCTGCATCACTGCTTGTCAAGAACTCTGATTGAAGACCTATCACCCTGCAGCAAAGCTTCCTACAAACCTGAACCATTCTCCATTTCAGGGAGAGCTGTTTGCTAACATCATTGAATCCACAAGTCTTCTCAGTTTATTGAGAAAGAGAAGACATAATCACTCTCTCACCCCCTCCTGTATAAAGGGTTGTCATCTCCCTTCAAAAGTGATTCCTGGTTGCAAGTCTCCTAACCAAAAGACTTGAGTTGGTTTTTGGGGACCTGATCAAAACCTATTGGTGTCAGGAACCTGATCAAAATCCTGAGTGGATTCCTACCAAGGGTGGTAGAAGAGTGGACTACCCAGATTTGGGGAAGCACTATAAACTTCTTGTGTCGTCTGGTTGCCTATCGTTTTCTTTTGTTCTTGCTGTGTGGCTGTGATTAGGTTTATTAGTTTTTGTTTTCAAGTTTGTTATTTACTGCACATTTTCAGCTTACAGCAAAAGCTGTAACAGCACCCTTAGTGGGACCTAACAAACTTTAAAATATTCTCTATTCACCCCCCTCTAGACTATTGTAGACCTAACCCTCACTTTCACTAACCACCGTCGTTGTCTCAAGTTCAACTCCTTCTGAGTGTGAACGTACTTCACGTTTTTGTGATCTGAAAAGATCTCGCAGTGGACACCATATAGATAATGCCTCCAAACCTTCAAGGCAAACACCACTGCACCAAGCTCCAAATCGTGAACCGGGTAATTGATTTCAATTTTCTTCATTGTCTTGAAGCATAAGCAATCACGTGTCCATGCTGCATCAACACCGCTCCCATCCCTTGATATGATGCATCAGTGTAAACTTGAAATCCTTCCTTCCCAAACGGAAGTGCAAGGATGGGGGCAGAGGTAAGTCTGTCCTTCAGCTCCTGGAACGCCGCTTCACATTGGGGTGTCCACTCAAATGACACACCTTTCTTCGTCAATGAAGTAAGAGGAAGAGCAATCTTTGAAAATCCTTTTAAGAACTTGTGGTAGTACCCGGCAAGTCCAAGGAAACTCCTCACATCGGCCGCCGACTTCGAGGGCGACCACTCCTTCACGGCACGCACCTTGACCGGATCCACCGCTAGTCCTGCTCCACTGATCACATGCCCCAAGAAAGCAACCTCTTTAAGCCAGAATTCGCACTTGCTGAACTTGGCGAACAAGGCGTGCTCTTTTAATTTCTTCAATACCAAGGTCAAGTGCTCAACATGCTCCTCCTCCGTCTTTGAATAGACCAAGATGTCGTCGATGAAAACAATGATGAAGACATCCAAATAAGATTCAAACACATTGTTCATCAGGCTCATGAAGGCCGAAGGGGCATTTGTGAGCCCAAATGGCATTATAGTGAACTCGTACAGTCCATATCTTGAACTAAAGGCCATTTTCTGGATGTCACCTTCTTGTATTCTCAATTGATAATACCCTGAGCGCAAGTCCAGCTAAGAAATACAATGCGCTCCCACTATTTGATCGAACAACTCATCGATCCAAGGTAGCGGATAAGTGTTCTGCACCGTCAGCCGATTGAGTTCCCAATAGTCTATGCACAAATGCAGGGTTCCATCCTTCTTCTTCACGAACAATACAGGGGCTCCCCAGGGTGATGAACTGGGGCGAACGAACCCTGACTCCCCCAGTTCTTGCAGTTGAACTCTAAACTCCGCGAGTTCCTTCGGGGCCATTCGGTAAGGGGCCTTGGATACCAGCTTGGCACCCGGTACTAGATTAATCTGGAAGTCAACCTCTCTATGCGGGGGTAATCCTGGCAGTTTCTCAGGAAATACCTCGGGGAAATCCAGTACTACCCGTACATCTTTTATATCCAATGCTAACTCCTTCAACTCGAAACAGATCATGAAGAATTCATCCCCCGACATATGGGCTTTTACAGCCTGAACTGAAGACAACAACATACGAGGTGCAAAGCTAATACCTTGAAAGATGACGTCGGTGTCTCCATGTATCAAATAGATTCGCTTTTCCGCGCAGTCGATCCTTGCGAAGTGCCAGTCCAACCACGTCATGCCCAAAATGATGTCAAACTCTGGCATTCTCAAGACCGTGGCAGGCATATCAAAGGCCTTTCCTTCAACAAATATCTCAAACTTGCACTTACCGGTTGCAATCATCTCTGAGTCGTCCGGTAGGCGCACTCGTCGGGCTATACCAGTAAAGTATTGTACGCCCTCCATGTTATTAATGAAATCCTCAGACACAAAGGAGTGTGAGGCACCGGTGTCGAACAGTGCATAGGCCATCTTCCCGCCAACTATCACGGTGCCTAAGTATCAATAACCAAAAATTATTGCTAGGTGTCTAGTATGTCTCAAGCAACTTTACGTTAGACTATGAAAATCTTATAAGCAATTAAATCATACCTGCAATCACATCTTGGGGATTCCATTCTTGCGCCATGCTCAGCGCGTACACTTGATCCCGAGCAGGGTCTGGGTTTCCTCCTCGCGGTCCTCGTCCTCGACCATGCATATAACCACGCCCCCGCGGAGCTGCCGGAGGGAGAGCAGGAGGGACATTCCCATACAACCGCGGGCAGAAACGTCGAATGTGGCCCGGCTGGTTGCATTCAAAACACACCACCACACGCCGCCCTTCATGTTGCTGAAACTGCTGAGGCTGAGGCGGTGGAGGCAATGCAGGCGGCTGCAGAACTGGGTGCTCCACTCCAAAGTCTCGGTTGAAATATCCTCCACCTCTTTGATGTCCTCTTCCTCCTCTGAATTCCCATCTCCTCCTATTGCTTGGACCAGCTTCCATCACGTCCTTTGCAGGTCTCTTGCCACATCCCAAGTGGTCCGCCTCCAATCTCTTTGCCATATCGATAATCTCCGCCAAACTAGCATCCGCTAAAAACAAAAGGGCCTGCCTTAGAGGATCTCGCAGCCCTTTGTATAAACGCTTGGTGTATCCTCTATCATCCAGGTCATATGAGTCTGCGAACCTTGCGAGATGCTGGAAATCACGCTGGTATTCTGTAACCGATTTTGATCCCTGCTTCAGTAGTAGAAACCTCTACTCGAGCTCGTCTCGAGCCGATGTAGGAATGAAGTGCTCCAAGAAGACACCCGAGAACTCGCTCCAACTTATCTCGGTATACACACGTCCTTGGAACGTGGAGCCCATGAGTGACTTCCACAACCTCTTAGCATGTAGATCCAGGACGAACACTGCCAACGATACAGCCATGTTGGCCGGTCAACGGATCCCCGCCAATAGCTCTTGTACCATGTCAAGCCATTCTTCCGTGCGTACGGCCGACTTTGTCCCGAGGTAGGTGGGAGGGGAGAGAGCCCGAATGGTGCTCAGCTAGTTAGAGCCCGGAGCCTGTTGTTGAACCGGAGGCTGCTGCTCCCTAAAGGCATCTAGGATGGCTGTGAGCGTCTGCCCCAACTCGGATTGTTGAAACTGAGTGGGTATGGAAGGGGCAGGAGTGCCCCCCATCGGCTCAACGTGCACTGGAACCTACAGATAAAACACAAACATATGGTCAGGCTTGCTAATCTTGCGGTCAAAGTTGGACAACTTAATGTGAATTACATATGGGCACACCACAGCTTCTGCAAAGTCAGTTTGTCCGCAAACTGACAAATCGAACGGGGGTGGGACCATTGTTGAATGACTTCTTTAGTTGAGGATCATGGCAAACTGATACCATTTGTAAGACCCCCCCTCTCGGATCCCAAAACACGGCACGAAGGGGGGGTCTTATGCCCGAAACAGCCGCCTTGCGGTAGGATTAGCGCACGACTAACCTATACCACAAGACGCCTATTCCTCCGGCAACAACCAATATCAATATATACATGCCAACCCAACCATAATATAAGCAAGAAGATGTCAAACCCATACTAAGCATATGAGTCCAAATACATCAAATAAGAGAAGCTAAAACACGCTTCTAGAATATCAGAGTATAACTATAAAATTTACCCAAACGGGCACAACAGAATATCACAACACTCACATCTGTAACCGACGGTAGTGATGACACCGTCACTTCAGGCACTATCGTCCTGGCCTGGCTGTCCTGCTGCAAAGTTTGCGGCTGCTCTACCTACGGGGTGACCTCCTAAAAAGAAAGACGTAGCAATCGTTAGTCGAAAGACTAAGTGGCTTCACATCCGCTCCCCCGGCGACTCCTCGGCACCGGGCGGAGAAAGGAACAAGGGTACAAGTATAATACAAGTAGTAAAGCAGGTACAAGCAGGTGGAAATAGTACATGATTAACAACATTATAAACTAGCAGTTCTACTTGAATAACAATATTAGTAAATCAACAAGTACAAGTAACTACATCAGAAAAGTAACTTAACTTATAAGAATGCCCATACAAACTTATAAGTTAAGGATCGGGTTACATAAAAGTAACACATCGTATAAAAGTGCCCATACAAACTTATATGATGAGGGTCTTGTTTGTGCAATGCTATGTAATGGTATGTATGTTATGCAATGACTCACCCATGATCACACACATGCAATTGATATGTCGACACAGACTATAGTTCCCAGTATTCGAGCAGGTAGCTAACCTCTCAGGCATCAGCCGCCGTGGCCAGGCGGAGACAGTAGAGCGGGCATCTCTACTACTAGGCGGGTATACACACTACTTCACCTAGGCCTCTGTACTCCTCAACGCTAAGAACAGAACAGTGGAGCCCATGCGTACTATGACCCAGCGGGGTCTCGGGTAGATGTGCACCGAGAACACAGCCTGAACTGGCCTAGTGTCACCTGGAAGGGGCCTCAGAAGAAGGCACGAGGACACATCCCAACCGTTCACTTGGCACGGAAGGGGCCTCGGGACGTGAACACTGAGGACACAGCCCAATCACCCAAAGTCTAACCGTCAACTCCCTTCAGTGTGATGATCAGCGAGCCCGTAGACCTGCCACACTATCCTTAACCCAGGATTACGACATCGCTTGTCGACTCACACCACATGAAAATTCCACAATACCGTGGCATGGAAGGGGCCTCGAAAGTAAGCACGAGGGCACAGCCCAACCATCCATCTATACCACATCTCAACATAAACCAACTAGTGACGGTCAACACCGCACTTACATCCATTCACAATACTACCTGTAGGGAGACTACGCTCTAAGTATTGGACTACTATATTTCATTCTAACCATCATACATGCTCATGACCATGGCTTAACCCCTTCTATTTGTCATTCCAATGATTTCAACATATTACAAGCATGATGAGCATAAATGATAATCTACCAATTTGTATCTAGTTATTTTATTTAAGTAAGCTTGCTCCAAAATTCAGTTATATGAAATCCGATTAATAAGATTTATCATTCATAGCACTACGGTGGTCAGCATAAAATAGTTCATCAAAATATAGAGTTAATTAGCAACATCGATTCCACCGAATTCAAATTCATATTATATAAACTCCAGAATTTAAGTGCACAATAAATCTGGATAGCTATTTCAACCGGAGATTCCTGAAGCTACATGAATCCGGTGAAGATGTCTAACTCCTCGATGGAAAGATCTTTCCTTGAGTGTAACCTATTTGAAATCAGCCTTGAAGTCCGCTGCGTATAGAACACAATTTCTGCATGCAGGATTTATCGGACGTCATGTTCGTTCAGACTTTCCTGTGGCTACAGACTTCACATGAAGACGTGCAACCACTCATTGGAAATGTATTTGCAAGGGCTTCAAATTTAGTGTAAAGCCGAAAGCCTAGATCTGGACATATCCTACTTGAAAATGGCCAAGAAGATCGCTGCGCGCAGAATACAGATTCTGCACGCTTCGTAAAGAGGAATGAACGGCATCGGTTCATCTTCCTCTCCAAGTCGATCTTATAAAGTCACTCCAGAAATTCCTCCTCCCTTATTCACCCTCAAAGGGGCCATGATTATTCACAAAACCATCCACCCATCATCACATAGAAGAAATGGGAGGTTGAAGAGATCTAAAACCTAGAACACATGTCCTAGCATGGCCGTCCCTAGAAAACTCCTCTCCATCAAAACTCTCTTGAGTCGATATCTCTCCTAAGAAAATAACTAAACATCTAGCACCAAGGGAGAGGGTAGGAAACTCACCTCACTTCCAGTATTTCCACCATTTCCGGCCATGGATCTCGTGACTCTTCTCGGTGGCATCTTCTTTTCCACGGCGACGGCGGATCTTCTCCTCTGGAACTAGATCCAGCGACTTCCTTCTCTCAACAGGAGTTCCTCTCAGAACAACGGCTGGAATGAGGAGTGAAAACGTCTAGGGTTTTCATTTCCCTTTTTATATAAAAGTAACACGGGTAGGGACACGCCCGTGTCCTTACACGTGTCCTGCTTAGGCGAAGCGTTACGACGGTTTTTATGCGTCGATTCAATACTCGACACGACACACGGGTGGGACACGCCCATGTCGGCCCAGTCACGCCCGTGACTGGGGCCGTGTAACCCACTCGAGACTTACTCGAGAGGACTTACTCAAGAGAAATCCAACTACTCGAGTACACGAATTGGACATGCCCGTGACAGCCCTGTCACGCCTGTGACATGGGGCGTGTAACCCACTCGAGACTTACTCGAGAGGAGTTACTCGAGAGAAATCCAACTACTCGAGTACACAGGTAGGACACGCCCATGTCATAGGGATGACATGCCCGTGTCACCCCCTCTTACTCGAGTACTTTTCCACCAACTCGAGTATATTTCGACTTACACGAGAACTACTCGAAGATGAGCGGGATACGCCCTGTGACACACCCGTGTCACAGGTCGTGTGCCCCATACTTGACACTCGACGATCGTTGAGCGCTGGTCATCGACTAGAGGGAACACCCGCCCTCTGACACGCCAGTGTCGGATGGGACACGCCCGTGACACGCTCGTGACATGGAGCGTGTCTCGCCAGAACACTTCATCGAACCCATTTTCGTCGATCTCGCGACTGCTATGCACCCGAGCAGGACACGCCCTGGGACACGCCTGTTTCCCAGACCGTGTCACCCAAAAATTTGCCAAACCCAGACTTTTTGGCTGCTACAAGCTTCCCAGTTGTCAGCACTCCCCAGAGCCCAAGCCAGCTCTCCTGGCTCAAAAACATGCACAAGGGGCCTAGTGCTATTCAGGGACGTTACATTACATCACAGGCGTTGGCACACACGGCCACACGCCCCGTGCACTCAGGGCATATTCTCGGTGAACCGCACGTCAATTAAAGCTATAGACATTTCGGTCTCACCACAGCCAGTTTGACAGCCAAACTATGCGCATTTGTCTTTCAGGCATTGGTCACGTCATTTTAAGCCATAGACCGCCTAAGACCCTCATCTATGCCAACGGCTCCAACCGAACGACATAGAACGGGTGCGGTTCCTCCTAACCCGTGCTCACACTGCAACGACAATTTAAGCCATATGCGCAGGTCAAACTTCTCCGAGTCCCGTTTCCGTTGCACACTTCACATAATCCGGTTATGTTCAAGTTGGCTCCCAGGCCACCATGTTGGCAGAATCACGCATCTGCCCAGTTTTCCGGGTGCACCTCGGAATTAATCCCCAAGGCTCCCTATTGCAATCTACCACGTAGAAAACCCGAAAAACAACCATTCACACGGAGTCTTCTCCGGCCTTTATGCAATCTGATTGTCTCTTAGATATCTGCAAGGAGAGAATAACCAAACTAATAATTCATCAAGGCAAGTATACCTACCGAAATGCAGCTAGGGGACACAAGTGTCGTATTAAAATCCGGGAACAGTTGAGTAAGCTTACTCACACGAAATCTATTATTTTATCGACGGCAAAATAAGGTTTAGCTAAATGGACTAAAAGAAGAGAACTACTTGCATGAAAAGATAAAGAGAGCTAAAAGAGCGATTAACTTAAGCTTAGTAACGATGAAGGGAAAATGCACTCGATCAGAAATCACCTCGGCAAGAGTGGTTAGAAAAATACGATAAATAAACCTAAGCTAATTAGGGTAAAGGTCCTTGACCGTGGAGGTTCCATGATTATTGACACGCTTCTCTCGAAGGCCGTGCCCAACTGAGTTTAGGAAGGTCCGACCGACTTTCGCCAAAATCGGAGGCCTAAAACTCGCTTTACGCGGTGAACCCCTCTATTGGATTTTACTCCAATCCGGGAGATTTGAACGTCTGCCTCTCTCGAGGGGTGCGAACAACTCCCTTTACTCTTGAGTGCTCATTTCAAACTTTCGGCCTCTCGGCTAGCCCAGAATGAAAGCAAAGGTGGAGAGTATATATCGATAATATACCTCCAACCCGTGATAAATCAAGAGTAATTCAAAGCTAAACCCTAAAAAGAAAAGGTAAGATTCAAAGCATCATAACCTAATCACTCGAACCTCGGATCATTTAGATCGAGTACATGGAGGATTAGTTAATCATGGTGAGGAGGAAGAGGGGGGATGAGTAGAAGAAGAATAATGAAAACGGAGCAGAAACGTAAAAGAAAACAACACTTTTTATTAATAGAAACAGGGATCTTACAACATGAAAACCAGCGATTACAAGTGCATGGAAAGGTAAACTACGCTATCATTAACATTATACTACAGAACGAAGCTAGGAACTACTACAGGGAAAGCATAAAACTACAACTAAGAACTAAAAATGGAAAGACATGCTTAAAAAGTTCAGAAATACAAAGGACAGAACCTCCCCTCTCAAAGCGAAAAGTTGTCCTAAAACCCCTGGAGTTGGGCTCTATTTATAGAATTTTTCGGGTCGGGTCACGCCCCCCTGTCACGCCCTGGTCGGGCGTGACCCTGGGGCGTGACACATTCGGCGCGACTTTTTCGGGTAGGAATTGAATTCTGACGGAGTTGTTGCGGTACACGCCCACAAGTCACGCCCTAGCAGGGCGTGTTGTTTGCGGCGTGACTTTGTTGAGCTGAAATTGAATGCTGGAGGTGACGGGCGGAATTGCTGAAGTACACGCCCATATGTCACGCCCGGGTCAGGCGTGACCCTGGGGCGTGACACTTTCGGTGCGACGGTGGAGCGGGAAAAACGAGCGCACTGCGGCGATTCCTCGGAACCTGGGGACACGCCTCTAGTACACGCCCATGTCGGGTGTGACACGGGCGTGACCGAGGGCGTGTACACTAAGTTTCCACGGAATGCAGTTTTGGACCAATTGCTTCATTCCTCTGGGTTACACGCCCTAGGTACACGCCCTGGTAGGGCGTGACCTTGGGGTGTGTCACAGCAAACTTCGACTGAAAGCCGTGAAAACCTGCAAAAAGCAGAAAAAAAGCATTAGCGACAAAAATATATACAAAGGGGAATCAAAACAAGTACTTTACAAGACATGATTGGCTTTAAAACCCCGAAAATATCCTAATAAAATTGACTGCAAATGTATTATCAAATTCCCCCAAGCTTAAGTTTTGCTTGTACCCAAGCAAAGATATAAAGACTAGCTAATCATAAAAAGTGACTAATTCAAAAAGTTTTAATCATACTCACACAAGTACTATGCGAAATTCTTGACAGGGAGAATGTAAAATGTAAATCTAAAACAATTATTTAGGTATGGTTTAACTTTTATAAACTTTACTTAATAAAAATAAATCATCCAGAATTTTGACGATATTCTTTAAATAGATTTGAGCAAGGCAATGACAATGAAAAGAACGTATTGAGTTATTACTAGATCCAAGCAACGCATTATAATTATATCAATTAAATAACAAAAATCTAAGTTTAAATCCAAAACTAAAACTGATTTACTTTTCGTCGTTTCTTAGTTGTTAAATAAAATAAAAAAAAGGCGTGAATCAAAAGGACTTAATAGGACCGAAACGTTTGGTTTAGGAATATGAATAGGAGTGGAATTCAAATATAAACATGACGGCTTAAAAATCACACTAAACCAAAACAACGAGTTTCAAAAAAAATAAATTTATTTTAAACAAAATATGTATAAATAAATTTATTTTTTTTTCTTTATGATTATTTATCTCTCTTTTTTTTTATTATTATGTTCATTCATTTTTTCTCTTTTTTTTGTTTTTGTTTTGTTTTTTCAATACACTGCTTTTGAGTACACTTTTTTTCAACAATTTCTCCAAAGATAACACAAAATTTCCTATCACAAAAAAATTAGCGTGATTAGATAGGTAGGAATTTGGGCTTTGGTGAAAATGAAATGCTGTGTGGAGTTATCAAATGAATTTAGAAAAAAGGCTCAAAAGCGGCTAACTAGTGGTAAAAGATTTTAGGTTGGCAGGAAAGCTCAAACGTAAACAAAAATGGCCTAAATCATTTTCACGCTTTTTTTTAATTTATTTAAAACATAGAGTTGATAAATTTCAAAAAAGCAAGTTCGAGATAATAAAAGAAGATTGATGAAATTTTCTTGAAAATAAAAATAATATGTGACTTGGATCGTTCATATCTACTACGTTATTCAGAATTTGTTCTTACAAAAATTATCTAAAGACGAAAAGAAAATAATGGATGATAAATTTTTAGAGAAAGTAAAGAAAATAAAGAACGGAAAACCATAATAGAAATGCACGTTTTGGAGAAATATTTTACCTTAACATGCTACCGTGAATTAGAAACACAGCATGACCAACATTTTACTTGTGAAATATGATTAAAAAGAATGATTAGAAAAATTATAATTAACTACGTTGTTTATAAAGAAGTTTGAGAAAAACAAATCATAAACATGGGATACTTATTGAAATACCAAAATGCAGCTATATATATATAATAATTTTTTTGAAATTTTGGAATTTATTTGGATATTTACAAAAAGCAAAAAGGAGGAACTCATATCCCCCAAGCTTAAAATCTACATTGTCCTCAATGGAGAAGGAGGTCGGAGAACGAGAGAAAAGTAAAGTACAGAAATAAAAGACAGAATTGAAAAGCAGGTACTTCCCCGGTTTTATTTTGTAGGGCAAGCTGAGTGATGCCGCTCCTCCATGCCTGTGCTGTGGATCTGCATGAAACGTCGTCCGGTGGACTTTGTCTTGGAAGCAGAACCGTTGGAGCAGGCAATCGCAGAAGTTTCAGCTTGCCGGAGCCATTCGGGGCAAAAAGTGTAAAAGAAAGAAAACAGAAAAAGATAACTTGGGTTGCCTCCCAAGAGCGCCCTTTGTTTAAAGCGTCGTTTGAGCTCGACGCATCAAAATAATAATGTCCCAAATATTGTTTAAAAATAAAGTTCGAATAAAGTCATTGTTTTTGAGAAAAATAAAGGTCAGATTAATCAAATGTCAGGACCGGAAAGATAGAGTTAACAGGGTTGAGACTGACATCATCACAGAAATACAGTTTAAGACGCTGACCATTCACTTTGAAAGTACCCTTATCAGGGTGGGAAATTAAAACAGTACCATAAGAAAAGACTTCTAAAACAGTGAAAGGCCCCGACCAACGTGATTTTAATTTACCCGGGAATAAACGTAAACGAGAGTTATAAAGAAGCACTTGGTCGCCCGGCTTAAAGATTTTTGGGTGCCTAAGACGTCGATCGTGTAAACGCTTCGTCCGCTCTTTATAAAGTCGATTATTTTCATACGCGTAAGAGCGCCACTCGTCGAGTTCGTTAAGTTGAAATTTTCGAAAAACGCCGACAGAGTGGGGATCGAAGTTTAAAAATCGTAAGGCCCAAAAGGCGCGGTGCTCTAACTCTACGGGTAAATGACACGATTTTCCATAAACCAACCGATATGGCGTACATCCGAGGGCGGTTTTGTACGCTGTTCGGTAGGCCCATAGAGCATCGTCTAATTTGGCTGACCAGTCTTTTCTAGATATGGAAACAGTCTTTTCTAAAATTCGTTTTATTTCTCTATTCACTACTTCGACTTGTCCGTTAGTTTGGGGGTGATAGGCAGTGGAAAGCTTATGAGTAACGCCATATTTAGTTAGGATTTTTGAAAATTGTGCGTTACAGAAATGGGAACCCCTATCACTAACGATAGCGCGCGGCGTACCGAATCGAGAAAATAATTTTTTAGGAAATTAACTACGACTCGGGCGTCATTCGTAGGAAGAGCTTGGGCTTCGGCCCAACGTGAAACATAATCAACGGCAACTAAAATGTACTTGTTCCCGAAGCTAGAAGGAAAAGGGCCAACAAAATCAATCCCCCAGAGGTCGAAAACTTCGCACTCTAGAAAATAATTTTGTGGCATTTCATTTTTATTCGAAATATTCCCCGACCGTTGGCAACTATCACACCTACTCACAAAGGCAAGCGCGTCTTTAAACAGGCTGGGCCAGTAAAAACCCGCGCTTAACACTTTGTGAGCGGTGCGAGCAGCTTGATAGTGCCCACCTGTCGGTCCTTCATGCAAATGTTTAATAATATCTAATCCTTCATCAAAGGAAACACACCTCCTGATCACTTGGTCTGCACAGACTTTAAAAAGATGCGGGTCCTCCCAAAAGTAGTTCTTCAATTCAGAAAAGAATTTCTTCTTTTGCTGAGACGAGAACTCTTTTGGGAGCACACGAGCCACTAGATAGTTGGCGATGCGGGCAAACCAAGGAGAAGTAGATGTGTTAATTACGAAAAGCTTCTCATCAGGGAAATAGTAATGAAAAGAATTTTCATCTAATTGTTCTATAAACGGGTTGTCTAGGCGCGAAAGGTGGTCGGCGGCCAAGTTCTCGGCACCTCGCTTATCACGGATCTCTAAGTCAAACTCCTGGAGGAGTAAGACCCAGCGAATCAAGCGAGGCTTGGCATCCATTTTAGAGAGAAGATATTTGAGGGCCGAGTGGTCCGTAAAAACAATAATTTTCGAAAGAGTAATATAAGGGAGAAATTTGTCAAATGCGAATACTACCGCTAAGAGCTCCTTCTCGGTTGTGGTGTAATTTTCCTGTGCAGATGTGAGTGTTTTACTAGCGTAATAAATGGGGTGGAAGTTTTTGGAAATACGTTGACCTAGTACGGCTCCCACCGCATAACTACTCGCATCACACATTATTTCAAATGGAAGATCCCACACCGGAGCTATCATGATTGGCGCATTAACTAATTTTTCTTTTATTAAATTGAAGGCAGCTAGACAGAGGTCATCAAAGATGAATGGGGCGTCTTTTTCTAAGAGATGGGTAAGGGGCTTGGTGATTTTGGAAAAGTCCTTTATGAAGCGGCGGTAGAAACCCGCATGACCCAGGAAACTTCTTATGGCTTTTATGTTCGTAGGTGGCGGCAGTTTCTCGATAACTTCTATTTTCGCAACGTCTACTTCAATACCCCTTTCAGAAATTTTATGTCCCAAAACTAACCCTTCCCTTACCATAAAATGACATTTTTCCCAATTTAAGGCGAGGTTAGTTTCTTCGCATCGCTCTAAGACTTTTTCAAGGTTTTCTAAGCAACTATCGAAGGAATTCCCGAAGACGGAGAAATCATCCATGAAAACTTCCATAATGCTTTCTACGTACTTGTCAAAGATTGCGAGCATACATCGTTGGAATGTAGCTGGCGCATTGCACAATCCAAACGGCATTCTTCGGTAGGCGAAGGTGCCGAAGGGACAAGTAAACGTAGTTTTCTCCTGGTCCTCGGGGGAGATGGGGATTTGAATATACCCCGAGAGGCCATCGAGAAAACAATAAAAGCTATGTCCGGAAAGTCGTTCTAAAATTTGATCAATGAACGGCAAGGGGAAGTGATCCTTGCGGGTGGCGTCATTCAACTTACGGTAATCTATACACATTCGCCATCCGGTCACCGTCCGAGTCGGGATTAATTCATTATTTTCATTACTTACGACCGTTATCCCTCCCTTCTTTGGTACTACCTGTACTGGGCTAACCCACTTACTGTCGGATATAGGATAGATAATTCCTGCGTCTAACAATTTCATAACCTCGCCCTTAACTACGTCTTTCATGTTTGGGTTTATACGGCGCTGAGGTTGTATAGAGTTACGAGAATTATCTTCCATTAAGATTTTATGAGTGCAGAAAGATGGGCTTATGCCCTTGATATCAGATATCTGCCAAGCAATAGCTTGGCGATGCTTTTGTAAAATTGAAAGAAGTTTATTCTTTTGTGCATCCGTGAGGTAGGCCGAAATTATGACAGGCAGCTTAGAGTCCTTTTCTAAGAAAGCGTATTGAAGGTGCTCTGGTAGTTCTTTCAGTTCCAAGGTAGGGGGTTCATCATACGAGGTCTTGGAAATTTGTTCTTTTTCTAAAACTATGTCCTCGTACACTTTTTTATATGTAAAATTAAAAGGGGTGTTGCTAGCGGCCATGGAGGCTTCGTGCAGCGATTCAGTTGGAAAAGTAGAAGAGGAACAGAAATCAAAAAATTCTTTTTCAAAATCAGAGGTGCGAGTGGAGGATTCTTCACTTAGGTGTAGAGATTCAGTTGGAAGAGTAGGAGAGGAACAAAAATTGGAAAATTCTTTGTCAAAATCAGAGGTGGGAGAGAAGGATTCTTCACTTATGGTATCCATGAAAAAACAGGAGTCATCATTAGCTAGTGTGTTCTTCATCGAGGGGGTGATAGAGAAAGTTACCTCATCGTCGCCCACTCGAAGGAAGAGCTTACCATTGCTTACATCAATGATAGCTCGGGAGGTGGCAAGGAAGGGTCGGCCAAGGATCAGGGGAACCTCGACGTCTTCTTCGATGTCTAAAATGACAAAGTCCACCGGGAAGATGAACTTGTCAACTTTGACTAGGACGTCCTCCACTATTCCTAACGGGTATTTGACTGATCTGTCGGCGAGCTGGATACTCATGCGTGTGGGGTTGAGACTACCAATTCCTAACTTTTTAAACAACGAGAAGGGCATAAGATTAATACTCGCACCTAGGTCGGCTAAAGCGTGTTTGACAAAGAGATCACCAAAGACACACGGGATAGAGAAACTACCCGGGTCACTGATTTTCTTCGGTAATCCGTTTGTCAAAACCGCCGAGCATTCGACATTTAACGTGACATGCGAAAGGTTCTCTAACTTCTTCTTGTTAGTTAGGAGGTCCTTAAGGTATTTTGCGTACTTCGGCATCTGGGATATGGCTTCGTGGAAAGGCAAATTTACGTGGATTTGTTTAAACATTTCCAAAAAACGGGTGTATTGATCATCCTGTCGTTGTTTATTAAGTTCGGAAGGGTATGGCGGGGATGGATTATTTTTAAAGGTGGGAGGTGGAGTGAGTTCTTTTTCTACGATAGGGGTGATAATTTCTTCGGCAGAGGGTGGAATTTTTAAAACGGGAACGGAGCTTTGATTTTTTAAAACGGGAGCGGAGCTTGCCTCGGGTTCTTCACTTACCATACCAGGAACTTTCTTCCCACTCCGAAGAGTTATAGCTTTCGCTTGCTCTCTCGGGTTGGGCTCGGTATTGGAAGGAAGAGACCCTACGGGTCGCTCAGAAATCATTTTAGCGAGCTGTCCTACCTGATTTTCTAAATTTTTAACACTTCCGGTTAAGGTTCTAATCGTAGCGTCATTAACATTCATGTATTTTGAAAACATTTCCTCCAAATTTGGAGGTTTTGGAAAACTTTGAGGAGGTGGTGGTGGAGCAGAAAAATCACTTTGCGGTGGCGGGTGCACGACATTCGATGGATTGCTCCACGAAAAATTCGGATGATTTCTTAACGCAGGATTATAACTATTCGGAAAATTAAAACCAGGAGGATGATAATTCGCAGCAGAAAAATTATTAAAAGCAGTTCTAGGCATATTATTTACATAATCCAAATGTTCAGCGGGAGGAGTTGCAGATTCCCATACCTGAGGGGCGGAGGCAGCAGTCATCTCCGTAATTTTTTTGCTTAATATTTCAACTTGCAGTGCGAGTTGTGAGACGTTGTCCACTTCAAAGAGACCTGCAGGTTTGTTTGGGCGGGACCTAGGCACATTCCACTGGTAAGTGTTCATGGCCATGTCTTCAAACAGCTCAAGAGCTGCTTCCGGGGTCTTATGGTTTAAAGTACCGCCAGAAGCTGCGTCTATCATTTGCTTCGTGCTTTGATTTAGCCCATTATAAAACGTCTGTACCTGCAACCATACAGGCAGAGCGTGATGTGGGCATCGTCTTAATAATTCTTTAAATCTTTCCCAGGTTTCATAAAGGGTCTCTGAGTCTATTTGTCCAAAGGCAGAAATGTCATTCCTAAGTTTAGCAGTTTTAGCAGGCGGAAAATACTTGGCCAAAAATTTTTCAGTTAATTGCGTCCAAGTAGTTATGCTATTTTTAGGAAGGGTGTTCAGCCACTGCTTAGCCTTAATTCTAAGAGAGAAAGGAAATAATCTTAGCCTAATAGCATCATTTGTGACACCATTTATCTTGAAGGTGTCACAAATCTCAAGAAAGCTGGCGATGTGTGCGTTCGGGTCTTCATCTTGAAGCCCGTCAAATTGCACATACTGCTGCACCATTTGAATTATGCTAGGCTTCAGTTCGAAATTATTATTATTTATTGCAGGGCGAACTATACTCGTTTCTGTACCCTCGAGATTCGGTCGTGCATAATAGGACATAGGCCTATGCACGGCTTCCTCCACGTTGGGTTCTGCAGTTCTTAAGGTAGAAAATGACTCGGAATCCTCAACCGGCACTTGGGTAGTAGGGCCTTGAAATCGCGATCTTCTCCGAAGAGTACGCTCAATTTCGTGGTCCAGGTCCAAAGTAACCGACGGACTTCCGCGGGTCATACACTAGAAGAAGAGAGGAGAAGCAAGACTAAAAAGTAAAAGAGCTAATGAAGTTGGAAAAATTTTTTTTTGAAATAGATTTTTTATGTTTTAACTCCCGAACTTCCCAAGGGCTACCCGGTGAAGGGTTCGCAAGGTACTAGACAAGATAGTGGCATTTATAGCCACTTTGCCCTTTTCGAGAGAGTTAGGTGGTGTAGAAAATTTTGTGATGTGGGTTTCTATTAAGAATGCGGTAATTAAAATCCAGCCATTTATCTCTGTGCGAGTAGGCGGAAATTAAAAGCTATACTCACGCACTCGACAGAAAATTAAAACACACCCACTCGACAGAAAGTAAACACACTCTACTGAAATAAAGCCTGCCAATTAACTCAAGTGAGTAGGCGGAAAAATAAAATACGCACACTCTACTGAAATAAATCCAGCCAATTAACTCAAGTGAGTAGGCGGAAAAATAAAAGATACGCACACTTGCTTGAAATAAACCAGCCAATTAACTCAAGTGAGTAGGCGGAAAAATTAAAAATACGCACACTTAACAAAATCCAGCCATTTAACTCAAGTGAGTAGGCGGAAAAAATTTAAGAAGGAGGCTGAGAAAGAGAAGTGATAAAATTAATATATTCGCGTTTTCAATTTATCAACAAGCGTTGCTTCCCCGGCAACGGCGCCAAAAACTTGATTGTCTCTTAGATATCTGCAAGGAGAGAATAACCAAACTAACAATTCATCAAGGCAAGTATACCTACCGAAATGCAGCTAGGGGACACAAGTGTCGTATTAAAATCCGGGAACAGTTGAGTAAGCTTACTCACACGAAATCTATTATTTTATCGACGGCAAAATAAGGTTTAGCTAAATGGACTAAAATAAGAGAACTACTTGCATGAAAAGATAAAGAGAGCTAAAAGAGCGATTAACTTAAGCTTAGTAACGATGAAGGGAAAATGCACTCGATCAGAAATCACCTCGGCAAGAGTGGTTAGAAAAATGCGATAAATAAACCTAAGCTAATTAGGGTAAAGGTCCTTGACCGTGGAGGTTCCATGATTATTGACACGCTTCTCTCGAAGGCCGTGCCCAACTGAGTTTATGAAGGTCCGACCGACTTTCGCCAAAATCGGAGGCCTAAAACTCGCTTTACGCGGTGAACCCCTCTATTGGATTTTACTCCAATCCGGGAGATTTGAACGTCTGCCTCTCTCGAGGGGTGCGAACAACTCCCTTTACTCTTGAGTGCTCATTTCAAACTTTCGGCCTCTCGGCTAGCCCAGAATGAAAGCAAAGGTGGAGAGTATATATCGATAATATACCTCCAACCCGTGATAAATCAAGAGTAATTCAAAGCTAAACCCTAAAAAGAAAAGGTAAGATTCAAAGCATCATAACCTAATCACTCGAACCTCGGATCATTTAGATCGAGTACATGGAGGATTAGTTAATCATGGTGAGGAGGAAGAGGGGGGATGAGTAGAAGAAGAATAATGAAAACGGAGCAGAAACGTAAAAGAAAACAACACTTTTTATTAATAGAAACAGGGATCTTACAACATGAAAACCAGCGATTACAAGTGCATGGAAAGGTAAACTACGCTATCATTAACATTATACTACAGAACGAAGCTAGGAACTACTACAGGGAAAGCATAAAACTACAACTAAGAACTAAAAATGGAAAGACATGCTTAAAAAGTTCAGAAATACAAAGGACAGAACCTCCCCTCTCAAAGCGAAAAGTTGTCCTAAAACCCCTGGAGTTGGGCTCTATTTATAGAATTTTTCGGGTCGGGTCACGCCCCCCTGTCACGCCCTGGTCGGGCGTGACCCTGGGGCGTGACACATTCGGCGCGACTTTTTCGGGCAGGAATTGAATTCTGACGGAGTTGTTGCGGTACACGCCCACAAGTCACGCCCTAGCAGGGCGTGTTGTTTGCGGCGTGACTTTGTTGAGCTGAAATTGAATGCTGGAGGTGACGGGCGGAATTGCTGAAGTACACGCCCATATGTCACGCCCGGGTCAGGCGTGACCCTGGGGCGTGACACTTTCGGTGCGACGGTGGAGCGGGAAAAACGAGCGCGCTGCGGCGATTCCTCGGAACCTGGGGAACGCCTCTAGTACACGCCCATGTCGGGTGTGACACGGGCGTGACCGAGGGCGTGTACACTAAGTTTCCACGGAATGGAGTTTCGGACCAATTGCTTCATTCCTCTAGGTTACACGCCCTAGGTACACGCCCTTGTAGGGCGTGACCTTGGGGCGTGTCACAACAAACTTCGGCTGAAAGCCGTGAAAACCTGCAAAAAGCAGAAAAAAAGCATTAGCGACAAAAATATATACAAAGGGGAATCAAAACAAGTACTTTACAAGACATGATTGGCTTTAAAACCCCGAAAATATCCTAATAAAATTGACTGCAAATGTATTATCACAATCCAACATCACCGATCCAGACCAACTTGTCCGGGTAGGCTTCACACAGCATGCCTATGTCCATTCTCGATTACGGACTCTACATGTACACAACGGGGACTATTCATGTCTACCCGAAGGAACGCCTCAAACTCACCGCAAACTCGCGAGAGCGGGCTTCCCTATGCAAAAGAAGTAGAGCTTCACATGCTCAAGTAGAGAATCGTTAACCTAGCATTTTTTTCTTGGCGTCATGGAAATGTAAGCGGATGAAAAGAACCGCACTCTCCTTGCCTCCGTAGATCCGAAGTCGGTTCGCAATTTGGAGCTCCGAAGCTCCGCCGGTGACCGGATCTAAGCTTCTTCTTCCAATTTTGCTCTCCCCTCTCTTTAGGCTTTAGAAAGAGAATACCCCAGTGAAATGATTGTTTTCCAAGTCTAATCCCAGGTATAACCCATCAGGAACAACCCCCAGCTGTCGGATCACAAAGTAAAGAAACGAACGGCCACGATTCGGGCCTGAAATGCAAACTCTGGGCCGAACACGGCCTTTGACACGCCCGTGTCCCGGCCGTGTACACCATTCACCGTTGAAATCGACACGTCTCGAAAATTACACGGGCACCCGACACGCTTGTGTTTGACCTGACATGCCTTTGTCATCAAGTACACGGCCGTGTTCCCGGCCGTGTTCCTCCATCGACATAGGCCAGTAGCGACACGAGACATACACGGGTATTGGACACGCACGTGTCCCATTTGACAGTGTCGTGTCACCACTGAACACGCCTGGGCTTCCAGGCCATGTTTCACCTGTGAATAAAATCGACCATCCACCCGAGACACAAACGGCCTATGACACGCCCGTGTCCCAGGCCGTGTTCGCTGCTCGACGATCGTCGACTCCAAATTGCATCGTCCACACGGCCAGGTCGTCGACCCAAGCTCGACACGCCTTGGGACACGCCTGTGTCCCAGGCCGTGTGCCCCCTGCCAAATTCCAAACTTGGCTCAAAATGCCTCTCATCGCCCTTTTGAGTTTTGGGGCATTACAACACTGCTCCCCTCCTTACAAGAAATTTCGCAGCGAAATTTGCATACAGTACTCAGAAAACAGGAACCAAGATGTTATAACAGAACTTTTCTTCAAAAAAATTTGTTACAACATTTTATGTTCTATACAACATAAAATAAAAGCTGTTATACCAGTTTAGAAAAACAGTTCGGTAAATTCAGTACGCATGATCTGCTCTCGCTCCCATGTTACCTCCTCACGGCCACAATTGTCCCACAGGACCTTGACCATCCCGATTATCTTATTTCGTAGCTGCTTATCCGCATTATCCTGGATCTGAATGGGCCTAACCTTTGTCGTTAGCCCAGATTCAACCGGTACACGATCATTCACAATCACATGAGCTGGATATTTTATGGCTTTTCGAAGCACTGAGATGTGAAACACATCATGCAATCCACTCAATTCTACCGAAAGAGCTAGCCGATAGACAGCTTTGCCAACTCGTTCCACCACTTCAAAAGGACCAAGATATATTGGACTCAGCTTTTTCAAGCATCGAATCCTGGATACGCCTTTGATTGGTTTGATCTTTAAATACACCCACTCGCCAACTGCAAACTCCACGTTTTGGTGCTTGGCATTGTAATATTTGGCATGCCT
The DNA here is from genome assembly GCA_039583875.1 of Platanthera guangdongensis. Classification (NCBI taxonomy): domain Eukaryota; kingdom Viridiplantae; phylum Streptophyta; class Magnoliopsida; order Asparagales; family Orchidaceae; genus Platanthera; species Platanthera guangdongensis. The sequence goes on along the minus strand of CM077155.1, from coordinate 116,463,074 downwards.
ATCTTGGGATATTAATAACCTCTTCTAGATAGAGTGTATTGTCGAATTCACCTATTCGACTTCCTTACGCTTATATAACTTAGATTCGCCTATTTCCGCCCAAGCTAACGGTGTACGACACTTCCTCCCATATAAAGCTTCAAAAGGCGCCATATTTAAACTAGCTTGATAGCTATTATTATAGGTGAACTCCACCATATAGAGATGATCTTCCAATCTCTTTCCGAAATCCAACACGCACATTCAGAGCATGTCCTCCATTGTTCTGTTGGTCCTCTCAGTTTGACCATCCGTTTGTGGGTGAAAGGTCATGCTGAATGTTAACTTCGTCCCTAACATCTGATGGATTAGCCTCCAATCATTCAAAGTAAAGCGCCCGTCTCGATCACTTACGATGCTACGGGGAACACCGTGTAATCGTACTATGTTGGAACACCCTTTTACTAATTTGGGTTAGGATCACTATGTCTCTAGGAAACTTGTTTTTGACCTCCTGTATAGCTCTAAAGGTCAATTAGAATTGAGTCTAAGGGTTAGAAGTCTAGGTTTGGAAGCTGCCCTCAAGACCAAGAATTTTCAGTTTGAGACTAAGTCATATCATCGAGCTCAGTACGACGATTCATCGAACTCCAATCGACGATCGTCTAGCTCAACTTCGACATATCGTCGAACTCCATTCGACGATCGCTGAGCTCAACTTCAACAAATCGTCGAACTCCATTCGACGATCTGCGAGCTCAGTTTGACAATCTTGGCTCAGTATTGGATCTCTATCTCTGAGCTCAGTTCGACTATCTTTGAGCTCAGATCGACGATTTTTGTTGCTGTATAAGTCCAAATCACTGAGCTCAGTTCGACAATAGCGGAGCTCAGTTCGACGATTTTCTGATGACTTCAAGGATTTTCAAGATTCAAATTCAGAACAGTTAAGGAGTTATTCAGCAATTAATTCAGAAGATTTTCTAGCCGTTTTCATTTATTTCTGGACCAAGTTTCAAGGGATTATCAAGGAATGTTTCTTTGGACTTTCCTCCAGAAGACAATTGCAATTAAGGATGCAATTAATGACAGGCCAACGGCTATTCTTGACAGAGGATGATTTTCTATTCAGTACTAGAGAATAAAATATAAGATTTTTGAATCTCTCTATCACTCAGAACACAGACAAGAAGAACAAGAACAAAATATTCTTTGTCTCAAAGAATTCTCTCAAGAACACACATCCAAGGAGATCAAACCTTCTGAAATCTTCTGATCTCTCTTGTTTCAAATGTTCAAGGCCAACATCTTTCAAGACTCCAGACACCTAACATTTCAGCTGTTGCTGAAATCATCATTTGCTGGAGATCAACTTCTAAAGGCCTATCACCCTACAACAAAGCTTCATTTCCTGAACATCATAAGGACTCAGTGGGAGCTTTGACAACATCAAATCCACATAGTCTTCTCAGCTGATCTGAGAAAGAGAAGACTTTCATCATTCTCTCATCCCCATCTCTGTAAAGGGTTTTTCAAACTCCCTTCAAAAGTTTGAGCTTAGTTTTTGAGCACCTTGTCAAAATCTCATTGGTGGCAAGACAACTGATCAAAAAATCTGATTTGGTTTTTGAGCACCTTATCAAAAGCTAATTGGTGCCCAGGATACCTGATCAACTCATCCTGCAGTGGATTCCTACCTAGGGTGGTAGAAGAGTGGATGTACCCAAGTTTAGGGGAACCACTATAGCTCCTTGTGTCTTCTGGCTTGCTTGTCTTTATCTTTTGTTTCTGGCTGTGATTGTTTTGTGATTAGTTTAGATCTGTGATTAATTTCTATTGTAAGTTATTTTGTGATTAGATTCAATAGTTGCTTCCCTGTTCACTCAGAATTACAACAATTGTTATAAAAAGTTTTCAAGCACCATATACTCTATTCACCCCACCCCCCTCTAGAGTATATCAGATCTAGCTGCACTTTCATACTATTTGCCTAACATAAACCTTTGTCAAGACTTCCATTGAGTCCTCCCTCTTGTTTGGAATGAAGTGAGCCACTTTAGTCAACCGGTCCACAATCACCCAAACTGAATCGTTATAGCATTGAGACCTCGGCAAAGCATGCACAAAATCCATCGAAATATCATCAAACTTCCATTTCGGGATAAGTAACGACTTCAGGAAACCTCCAGGCTTCTGGAATTCAGATTTCACTAAGGCATAAGTTTGACATTTAGCCACGTACAGTGCTATGTCTTTCTTCATGCCCGGCCACCAGAATAGCTTTTTCCTATATTTATACAATTTGTGCTCCATGGGTGAATTGAATACTTCGTTAAGTGAGCTTCATACATCAATTCCTCTCTAACCTTATCCATCTTCAGGACGCACAAACGACCATCTTTCCACAAGAGGCCGTCATCCTAGGAAAATCGGCCATTTATTTCATCCACTGTATAGTGTTGCAAACTTTCATCAAGCTCCGTTGCCTGCCGAACCTTATTCGCAAGGTCACGCTGTACCTCCGTCCAGTGCAAGAATGCAATTCCTGTGGAATTCTTGTTAATATAAGAAATCTCTAAAGTTTCCAACTCCTGTATCAGATGCTCATCATGCCTCTACAACCAATTTTCCCTTGCGAGAGTCCTCCGGCTCAAGGCATTTGCGACGATGTTTCCCTTCCTGGGATTATAATGTATTTGGAAGGTGTAGTCCCCAAGGAATTCCATCCACCTACGTTGTCGCATATTGAGATCCTTCTGATCTAATAGGTACTTTAGGCTTTTATGGTTCGTGAATATATCCACCTTCACGCCATATAAATAATGACGCCACAGTTTAAGTGCAAAAATTATCGCCGCCAACTCCAAATCGTGGACGGGATAGTTCCACTCATGCACTTTCAACTGGCGTGAGCCATAAGCGATCACCTTTCCAAATTAAAGAAGAACGCGGCCTAAGCCGCTCCCTGAGGCATCACTATAGATCTCATAGCCATCTGTGTAAGACCCCCCTTTTTTCTCGTTCAAACCCTGGGGTCTTATGCCTAGAACCGCCGCTTTGCGGTGACACCTTCGCGCCCGGGAAGATCGTCACTACAAAATGCCGATTCTGCGCCCTTATTGATCACAAAAGTAGCAGTACAAGAGAATAGACATGTAAGTCCACAAAAAATCACATATCATATAAATAATCTCCATGAAGGGAGTGTCCACAGAATAATATATCAGAGTACTAAAATACGGGCTTGTGCCCGGAACATCATGTCCTCACTACAAATCACTGATGCGGAAGCAAAAACAGAACATCTACTCAAGGTCGAGACTCACAGTCCCGGCTGTATGAACTCTGGAGCTAGACTGCCCCATCTCCAAGCGCACCGGTCTTTGGGGCTGCTCCCCCATGCTGGGATCCACGATTCCCTAAAATGATGCGGTTCGAAAACCCTTAGTCATAAAGACTAAGCCCTATCATCCCCTACCCCTTCCCCCATGGCTCCTAAGTACCGAGCGGAGAGGAAGAAAGGGAAGGACATGAAGGTGGAGAATAAATCAAAACAAACAGGTGGCAGCGGAACTAATCTAGTAATTCTATAATAAATAATGACAATAAGATGAAATATGAAAAGTAACGTTCACTTATGTGAGAACACAATAGCCAAGGGGTCTTCTACAAGGCTCCCATCGTATAAAAAGTCTCATACCAATTTATACGTTGGGGTGTCGGTTATCAAACAGCAATATATATATATATATATATATATATATCAAAATTGACCGTAATTTATAAACTTGTCCACACAAGCTTATAGACCAAGGGGTCGTTTTGCAAGTCCTAATGTATAAGCGTACCATTCCACTTATACCTTAGGTGTTAGGGGTTAAATGAATCGGTTATGCTATGATATGCAAGTGGGTATGATGGAACATGCAAGCGCAACACACACACCCGACTCTGTGCACAAAGACCTTTTGTTCCCCCTTTTTGGATCCGTAACCTCACATGATACCTCCGTAGTGGCAGACGGAAGCGGTGGGTTGGGCCTCGCCCACCTCTAAACTAGTAAATCACTACCGGTCAGACCTATCATACGCCTCAACGCTCGGTGCATGAAGCGGACTACTGCATACTCTTGTCGGCTGGCGCACCGGACTTCTGTTGGCGAAGTGCTAACCACACTTGCCGAGTCAGCTTATTGGCGTCGGTGCATCGACCCTCCAATACCGAAGACCCACCACCTTAATTTTCATTCCTTTTATGCACATGCAAATTTAACGTATTCAAAAACCGAGTCGAAGCTCCCCGGACTAAAATGTCTGTCTCAAACAATCGAGCCGAAACTCGCTGGACCAAAACGTCCGTCTCTTAACTATCTGAGTCGAAGCTCTCCGGACCAAAATGTCCATCTCTTAACTATCCAAGCCGAAGCTCCCAACTATCTTCTTGTGCTATTTGTGTTCGTGAAATGTGCAACCCTAATTACTAAGTTACTCTTTTCAGCCTGTTAATACAGTTTACGTTAGCCCAGGACAGCCCCCGGTATTCCCTTTGAAGGGCTCTCAAGGGGCACTAGGAACTATGATGGGATTACGCCCATCGTTCCCTTGCGCAAGGTACTTATTATTATTATTGGTTGATTCCCTTACCCATTACCTTCTCGTGTTACGATAGACTAACCTACTGTGATTTTTAACCTTCCTCTCTTCGGGAAAGACGATCTTTCGTCGAACCCGAGCGCCTCTTAACTCTAGCAAACACCACTTCTCACCAACCTTCCCATCCTTATATGGTGAACACTTTCACATCCATCCAATTCAGCAGATTAACTAACTCCAACGTTGTGCCCCATCATATCATATGACTGTTAACTCAAATTGCTAATTGCAGACTATCCTATGCTATATGTCGAATCGGATAGGAAATGATCCAATACTCATCCAAATGCCCTAACTTATTTACTGGAGGTATATCATGATATAATTAGCCTATAATAAGAAAATTATAATTTTCCTAATTATTCGGCATTTAATTAATTTCCTCAAAAATTCCAAGGGCTACCGGTTTGAACATGAACTACCCTAAGTACTCATGAAAGATGTCCAACAAAATTATTATAAATATTATGTTATCTCAATATGCTAAATCCAAAGTACCACAATTTTTCTATCATAAAAAGGGCACTAAAACTATTTTAACAATATTTTCTATCTTTCGTTATTTATGAATCAAGTACAGAAAATATCCATCCAGAAATTATAAATTAATTATACTATGCAGATACAACCTTAAAAATAGTATTGGCCTTGTTTCATAATTTTTCAGCAAAAATTAATCTCTGAATAAATTAATTATCAAAAAACTTCATAAGGTGGACTTGTAAAGAAAGTGTCGTAACTAAGATACCAAAAATCATGAATAAATGTCTACAAGCATATAATGACCTGAAAATCTCAATTCCTAAGTCTCATAATTTTTCAACAGCAATATCATCCATAATTAAGTTTTTTAACAATAAAACCCCTTTTTAACATTTGTGAATGAAGTACTAGATTTACTCAACTAAAAATTATACAAAAATTCAGGTGCAACCATTCTGACCTAAAACACGTACTACCATGATTTCATGGGGTTTCAATGAACAAAAAGATCTAAATAATTAAAACGTCAGTTAGGGCTATAACAAACTTTACGAATGAAGTGCTAGAAATAAACATCATAAAATTCCAGTAAAATTGCTATAGGTTCTGCCCATTCCAAAACTCAGTCTACCAGAGTTTCACAGCTTTTAAATAAGGTTTAGTGACTGATTTTAATCATTTGAGGTTTTACCCTAAAACAAGGTTAGGGTTTTGAGGTCTCTACCTATCTCCAAATCCTCCGAGATTCCATCCAGATGATTTATATAATGCTAACGTCGACTTTAATGAGTTTCAAGGCAATACGAAGGCATTTGCCCCCATGTCCTTCACAACCCTCAAAATCCCCCCCTTAGGGTTTGAGTTTGGATCCTAGGGTACATCAACCCTAAACCACACCATTTTTCTCCAAGTGGGTTATAATAACCCGTCTAAGTCAGTGGTCAAAGAATCAGCCTCTGTTGAGGTGATTTTACCGTTCCAAACTCTTAGTGCACTTTTTACTCAAAAATGTCTCACTAATGCCTAGTTAAGGATAGGTGATTTCCTACCCAAAACTCATCCAAATGAGTTGGAATTTTGTACAGAGCCAGGTTTTATAGCCAGGGACCACTCACTAAAATTTGGGAGGGTTTGGAGGTCATTTGACCACTTAAATAAATTACTCTAACTTTATTAAATTAAAAAAAAACCTTAGGTAATTTTTCTCCAAAAATTCCCATTTTGGATAGCCTCTAGGTATGGCTAAGGGTAACCCCCTTCCCAAAGCTAAGGTCATTTGGACAAGTGACGAAGAGTGGGCATTCATTTTAGTTTCTGCCCAACTCTAGGTACAGCCCCCACTAAAACGGGTGCTGCGGTCAAACCACTTACCCAAATGAGTTGAAATTAATTTTAAATTAATCTAGACTCGAAGGGCTACAACTTTCGTGACTTTCCATTTGTCCTAAATCGGCATCTAAGTGCCTCGTTTTGCAGCATCAAAATGTGCCCATTTAATATATCTTTTCCTTATATATTATATACATAATTTTTATAATATAAAAAATGTTTTTACTGTTCATCTAATACAGAACCCGAAAACCTGAACTTAGAAAACTTAAATTTCCTGTAGCTCTTACGCGATCCGTCGCCGGCCGTCCGGTCACCTCCCTGGCCAGCCACCACCACCACCACCTCCGTCGAGGCGATGGCTATCGGTCGGCGGTGGTTTGGCCGCCGGAGGTGGCGGTTTCCGGCGAACCTGAAAATATATTTTTCATGGTTTTTTCATGAGAATGCCAGATAGGTCCGGCTCTGTTGAGCACGAACTTCCTTTCTAAGATCCAAAGATCTACCTATAAAAGAAGAAGTAGAGGAGGACCTTGTTCGTGATTTGGAGGCGAGATGAACGTCGGGTTGCCATGGCGCGGTGGTGGCGTTCCCGAACTTCTCCTACAGCAAGAACAACAACCCTAATCCGTTTGGTCAAGAGTGTAAACTTCTCATCTTGCTCTAAGGGGGCTTTTATAGATCACCAAGTGGGGAGGGGAAAGGGTAAAGTATTTATGGCCATGAAGGCTCTCCTCTTAATAATATTTCGGTTATGGTGGAGGGAGAGGAAAAGGTGGAAGATGAAAAGATGTGCCCAGGTGGCGATTTCTCATTGGGTCAACACTTCCTCAATTTATTAAGTAATTAGAGAAGGAAACGGCCCATAAATACTCCTGGTGTAACTTCCCATAATCAGAGTTAATTGTGGCATATGTTAAAGTAATTTCAAGCCTGGCTGACGTTTCGGCATTTGTCACGGGCGTGACGGGCCTTTCACGGGCATGACATTAGTCCATTCGTCGTTCCCGAGTCGACGACCGATTTTTTCTGCGTCGGTTCACGGGTCACCCCCTATGTCACGGGCATGACACGTTTATCACGGGCGTGATAGGTGTTCTTCATTCGACGTTCATCGAGCTGAGGTCGACGGTCGGTGGGGGCGTCACGCCCTAGGTCACGGGCATGACGGGCCTTTCACGAGCGTGATGGGCCTGTCACTCAAACACCGCTCGACGATCGTCGAGCTCCGATCGTCGAATAGAGAGACACGCCCCGTGTCACGCCCGTGTCAGATACGACACGCCCGTGACACGGCCGTGTAGTCACTCAAACAGCGCTCGACGATCGTCGAGCGTCGATCGTCGAATAGAGAGACACGCCCCGTGTCATGCCTGTGTCAGATACGACACGCCCGTGACACGGCCGTGCACTCACTCAAACACCGCTCGACGATCATCGAGTACCAATCGTCGAACAGAGAGAGACACGCTCTGTGTCATGCCCGTGTCAGATATGACACGCCCGTGACACGGCCGTGTACTCATTCAAACACCGCTCGAAGATCGTCGAGCGCCGACCGTCAACGGTCGGTGGGGTCGTCACGCCCTAGGTCACGGGCGTGACGGGCTTGTCACGGTCGTGACCAACCCGTGACATGAGTGTTAAATTTTCTCAGCGTGGTCAGCAAGGTAGCCCAAACACCAAATTAATATCTTCGGCACTACCCAGTTCGCACGTTGAACCAGTGGAAAACTAAGGAACAAAGTTAATAACAACAAACAATGGAAGCACAAGCAGATCTTTTATACATTCACTTCTTTACAATGCGAGGTATACGTAGCGAGACATGATTTCGCTAGTATGAACAGCTATAAACAGAAAGCACCAAAACACAAGCCAGGAGGACAGCACCGGAGTCTGCCGAGACCGCCGAGGTCGCCGAGGTCGCCGAAGTCGCACGAGCTTAGCTGCAATCCGCCGAATAGCCATGGAGTCTGCCGAAGCCGCGAGGCCGCGCGGACACACCGTTATTCATATCCTGCTGAAGCTGAACTGAGGAACACCCCCCTACCCGCCTGAAGCCAGCGGACAGGTTATTGAAGCTGGCAAAGTTGAAACAAAGTTGACAAGCCGCAGAGCGACCTCCTGCTGAATCCGTAGAGACCGCACAACTTCCAAGTACTTGACCGAAGTAAATTCCAAACTCCTGGCTCCTTGAAGCTACCCGCGCGACCTGCACACAGCAAACCGTCAGCCCTGAATCAATCCGTGCGGACAGACAAACTGAGACCGCAACACCTCGCCGAACCCAACTTACTATTCACTCAAGTTACTATAGACCTACCAGGGGGGTCCTATTTATAGGCGAGGTGAGGAGTGTGGTCTCCGCCCTAGAGATAGAGACACCGCCCCAGCCCGCGCGATAGCAAAACACCGTCCGCCGAGTCCGCAAGGACTTAGCCGAATACCAAGGAAAAACCGCCAGGACCAAGGCAACATTGGCGAACCGTCATCAGTCCGCCTAAGCTATGCGGACAAGGCATCAGCCCGCAAAGCCTACAACCACTGCAAGACAGCAACCCTCTTCAATGGTTGTCCGCACAACCCCGAGGTAGTCCTCAAGACTCAAGCCTCAATCCGCCACAAGTCCACGACCAAAGGCAGAAAGCAAGTCCGCCCGGTCAATAGCGGACTTGGCGGATACTGCGTACACCATGGTCTTGGCACAAAGTGTGACCAAGTCCAAAACCATCAAAGGCCAATGCGAGCATGGCAGACACAAACTCCCGTCCGCCAAACACTGTAGCATAGACCGCCAGCAGTCCGCAAGCTCCTCGCACTCCTGCCCAACGCAACAACCATATTACGGACTCCAAAACCAGTCCGCCAACGACCTCCACAATAAAGCACCTGCTGTATCACCAGAGCTCGACAAGTCCTTAGCCAAGCTCTAAGCCCAGTCCGCAACAGCCCATACCGCGGACATGCCAGTCCGCAAGCTTCCCGCGGACATGAGCCAAACCGCCAATCAGCACAAGCTTCCACCACGGCCACTGAGCAAAGCACGAGTCCGCATAGTCCGCGGACTTTACCCGTGCAACCCGCTCAGAAGAACAGCCGGCTTCCACTAGACTTTCCACCAGGCTGCACACAATAGTCCGCCCAGTCCGCCCAGTCCACCAACGCTGTCCGCCCAGGCCGCCCGGCCTGTCTCGTCAACCACTTCCACTTCACAAATTTCAACACTCTGCCTTGAAGTGGGAAGTGATGACCAAGCCCACTAAGATGCGCAAGAGTTCAAAGGGCCCCTTCGACAGTGGCTTCGTGAAGATGTCAGCAAGATTATCTTCACTCCGAACATACCCGACCAGCTGAGATCCTTCCAACACCTTCTCCCTGATGAAATGGTGATCAATCTCTATATGCTTGGTCCTGGCGTGACACACTGGATTGTTAACCAGTTTGTGAGCACTCTCATTGTCACCCCGGAGTAAAGTCGGCCCTTGCACTTCTTCATGAACATCCTCTATAAGCCTCCTCAACCAGATGGCTTCCTGAGCAGCCAAGGCCAAAGCCTTATACTCTGCCTCCGTAGTTGAGACGGACACCGAGTCCTGCTTCTTGCTACACCACGAGATGCTAGCTGAACCGTAAGTGAACACGTAACCTGAAGTAGACCTCCGATCATCCGAATCACCTCCATAGACAGCATCTGTAAACCCAAGCAAAGCAAACTCCGCGTCCCTTCCATAGAGGAGTCCCAAGTCAGAAGTTGCCCTGACATACTTCAGAATACCCTTTGCTGCCACTAGATGAGATTGCCTTGGTTCAGAAATATACTGACTTACTCGGCCAACAGCATAAGCAATGTCCGGCCTTGTAATCGTCAGGTAAATCAAGCTCCCAACAAGAGCCCTGAACACCAAGGGATCATGAAGATCCCTTCCCTCATCTCGTCGAAGTTTCAGCCCAGGTTCCAGTGGAGTAGAGCACTTATTCCCTTCGCCCATGCCGAACCGCTTCACAATGAGATCTGCATACCCTTTCTGGCAAATGGGAATCCCGCACTCCTTCCTCTCCACTTCAAGGCAGAGAAAGTGATGAAGCTCTCCCAAGTCTTTCATCTCGAAGCGTATAGCAAGCTCTTCCCTGAGCCTTGCTACTCCCCCCCCCTCCCGAATTCCCTGTGATGATCATGTCATCCACATACAGCAGGACCAAGACTTGTAGCTCCCCCTTCTTCTTGACGAACAAGCTTGAATCTGAGTTGGAAGCAAGGTATCCACAGAATTGCAAGTACTCTGCGATCTTCCCATACCACGCTCTAAGAGCTTGCTTCAACCCATAGAGAGCCTTCCTGAGTTTGCAGACATAGTCCGGATGCTTTTTAGAGACAAAAACCAAGCGGCTGATCCATGATGATGTCCTTGTCAATCTCTCCGTAAAGAAAGGCATTCTTCACATCGAGTTGCCACAACCTCCATCCTTTGCTAGCAGCCAAGGCGATCACCACTCTAATTGAAGTCATCTTCGCAACTAGACTGAATGTCTCCTCATAGTCTTCTCCATACTGTTGTGAGAATCCTCTAGCGACCAGGCGAGCTTTGAACCGATCAATGCTCCCATCAGCCTTCTTCTTCAACTTGTACACCCACTTGCAAGTAACCGGAGTAATGCCATCAACCTTGGGCACAAGGTCCCAGGTTTAATTCTTCTTCAGAGCATCAATCTCTTCCTTCATGGCACCTTCCCACTCCTTCACTCCATTGGCCTCGTTGAAGGTTGCAGGCTCTCGCTCATCCAGAGGACCTGCAAAGAAGAGGAGACAAAGCTCACTGCATTCCCATCACAGTACCGAGCCGGTGGCTTAACCACCCTCTTCGATCTCCGAAGGGTCGGCTCCTTGCTCACTGCTTCCGTTGCTTCTTTGGGCTCAACTCCTACCTGGGGCAAGCTTTTAGCAGTGCTCCCCCTGCTTCCTGAGCCAGAAGGCTCAGCCTCGGAGTTAGAAGCAACAGGAGCTACTGGTGAAACAGCAAGCTCCTCTTCCAAGCCTTCAGCAGCCACCACCGGTGCTTCATCAACCTTGCTACTTCTGGTTAGCTCAACCGAGCCACCTCCATATGACGTCAGCTCGTCAAAGACAACATCTCTTGACACCACGAACTTCTTCGTCCCAGGGTCCATGCATTTCCATCCCCTCTTCCGCTCATCGTAGCCAACAAAGACAAGCTTCCTTGCCTTCACATCCAGCTTAGTGCGTGAAGCATCCGGGACATGCACGTAGCAAGTTGAACCGAACACCCTAAGGTGTCCAACACTCGGCTTCTCATTCAGCAACAGCTCAACAGGAGTCTTCATGTTGATAGGGCTGAGTGGCATCCGGTTGATAACATAAGCAACACAACAGGAGTCTTCATGTTGTGGAGTGTGAGCACAATTAAGCTCTCGTTGGATCCCGTGCTTCCTCCAGAAGTTAGAAAACTCGGAGGAAACAAACTCACCCTCGTTATCAATTCTAAGCTTCTTAATCTGCAAGCCAAGCCGGCCTTCTACCAACTCCTTGAACTCCACAAACAAACGAAAGGCTTCCGACTTCTCCTTTAAGAAGTACACCCAAGTATACCTTGAGTAGCCATCAACCAAGACAAGCATGTATCTTCTTCCTCCAAGGCTGGCAGTAACCGTAGGTCCCATCAGGTCGCCATGAATACACTCCAATGGTTTCTTGCTCCTTGTTTGTGATTTATCAAACGGAAAGCGATGTGCCTTACCGTATTGACAGCCCGCACAAACATGCGCGTCACCAAAGGAGGACAACTTAGGCAACCCCCTCACCAAACTTCTACTAGCCATCGCCTTCAGCTTATCCATGCCAACATACCCCAGCCTCTCATGCCAGATAGCAGCACTATCATTGGCCCTCATTCTATCAACATAAGCACTGGTGGAAAGAACAAACAGTTCTTCACCCTCCTCCCAACATGAGCAACATCAGCCTTAACCGCTGATACGTTGCGAAGGAACCTCACGTCTGTTGGCCCAAACAGAACGTGATAACCATCGTCCACCGCATTGGTCACCGAGAAGAGGTTCTTCTTCATACCCGGCACGTGATACACACTCCTTAACGTGAGTGGCCCCTAATCACTACCCAAAGACACGACCCCCTCTTTCTCTACTGCATAAACAGTATTATCAGCAGTGATAATAGCTTCATTACCTGAGTATGCTTGCATGGAGGTGAACTTCGACTTATCTCCGGTGAGGTGATGACCACACCCGGAGTCCACGATCCACTCGTTGTTGAAGTCCTCAGCAGACAAGGCCCGGACACAAGTGCTCGTCATAAAAGTACTGCCCCATTCTGCTTCTTCACTTCTCGAGCAAGCTTCCTCCTTTCCCGCAGCATGCCCAGGCTGCAGTTTGACCTTGCAGTCCCGCTTGAAGTGCCCTCGCTGATGACACTGGTAGCACTTCAAGTTCTTCTTCCAGTCCTTAGGAGCATTGCTCCTCTCCGGCTGATATGAAGTTGAAGTCTCCTTCTCACCAGCGACCTGTACCTTCTTCTTCTTCTTCCCTTCCCATCCTTTCTTCTTTCCTGAGAAGAGAGCTTCGCTGCCTTCCTGATTCAGATTCACTCTAGCCATCTGCCTTGCCAAGCTCTCCTGCGATGCAAGCAGATTCTCCAGCTCCAGCAAAGACGGCTGAGTAGCCCACCCTTGAACAGATGTCACAAAGGCCACATACTCCTTCCGCAAACCACAGATAATGTGCCTTTTCATCTTCGCCTCAGAGATAGACTCATCAGGATCCAGTGCCGACAGCTCAGCATACAAGCTCTTCATCTTTAAGAAGTACCTCGAGATGGAAAGGTCTCCCTGAGTTGCCCTGGCCAACTCATTCTCCAGGAACTGAAGCCGCGCCACATTCTTCCTATTGAACAACTCATCGATGGTTGTCTAAATATCAGCAGCCGAATCACATCCAACGATGTAATCAAACAGTTCTGCTGATACGGCCCTCTTCAGAATGAACTCCGCCTTAGCATTTGTTCTTCTCGAGAGCCTAACCTGCTCAGCAGTACCGAACGCAGCAGTTACTTCCTGTCTGTCGTCACCACCGACGACTTCCCACAGCTCCTCGCCAAGAAGATAACTCTTCATGCACGACTTCCACTTCTTGAAGTTAGTCGGCGTTAGGAGTTCAATGCCAAGACCCCTTGCATACTTCCTTCCATTACAACACCTGTTGGCAACCCTTCAGAAGCTCCGAGCAACAACACAGGTTGATCACCACTCAAGCCCTGAGTAACAACACTGGTTGACTACCGCTCACGCAACTGAACCTCCCTCTGATACCATGTTAAATTTTCTCAATGTGGTCAGCAAGGTAGCCCAAACGCCAAATTAATATCTTCGGCACTACCCAGTTCGCACGTTGAACCAGCGTAAAACCAAGGAACAAGGTTAATCCCAACAAACAATAGAAGCAAGGGCAGATCTTTTATACATTCACTTCTTTACAATGCGAGGTATACGTAGCGAGACATGATTTCGCTAGTATGAACAGCTGTAAACAGAAAGCACCAAAACACAAGCCAGGCGGATAGCACCGGAGTCTGCCGAGACCGCCGAGGTCGCCGAGGTCGCCGAGGTCGCCGAAGTCGCCCGAGCTTAGCTGCAATCTGCCGAATAGCCACGGAGTCCGCCGAAGACGCGAGGCCGCGCGGACACACCGTTATTCGTCTCCTACTGAAGCTGAACTGAGGAACACCCCCCCCCACCCGCCTGAAGCCGGCGGACAGGTTATTGAAGCTGGCAAAGTTGAAACAGAATTGACAAGCCGCAGAGCGACCTCCTGCTGAATCCGCGGAGACTGCATAACTTCCAAGTACTTAACCGAAGTCACAGCCAAACTCCTTGCTCCTTGAAGCTACCCGCGCGACCTGCACACAGCAAACCGTCAGCCCTGAATCAATCCGCGCGGACAGACAAAATGAGACCGCAACACCTCGCCGAACCCAACTTACTGTTCACTCAAGTTACTGTAGACCTGCCAGGGGGGTCCTATTTATAGGCGAGGTGAGGAGTGTGGTCACCGCCCTAGAGATAGAGACACCGCCCCAGCCCGCGCGATAGCAAAACACCGTCCGCCGAGTCCGCAAGGACTTAGCCGGATACCAAGGAAAAACCGCCAGGAGCAAGGCAACATTGGCGATCCCTCATCAGTCCGCCTAAGCTATGCGGACAAGGCATCAGCCCGCAAAGCCTACAACCACTGCAGGACAGCAACCCTCTTCAATGGCTATCTGCACAACCCCGAGGCAGTCCGCAAGACTCAAGCCTCAATCCGCCACAAGTCCACGACCAAAGGCAGAAATCAAGTCCGCCCGGTCAATAGCGGACTTGGAGGATACTGCGAACACCATGGTCTTTGCACAGAGTGTGACCAAGTCCAAAACCATCAAAGGCCAATGCGAGCATGCCGGACACAAACTCCCGTCCGCCAAACACCGTAGCACAGACCGCCAGCAGTCCGCAAGCTCCTCGCACTCCTGCCCAACGCAGCAAGCATCTCCCGGACTCCAAAACCAGTCCGCCAACGACCTCCACAGCAAAGCACCTGTTGTATCACTAGAGCTCGACAAGGCCTCAGCCAAGCTCTAACCCCTGTCCACAACAGCCCATACCGCGGACACGCCAGTCCGGAAGCTTCCCGCGGACATGAGCCAAACCGCCAATCAGCACAAGCTTCCACCACGGCCACTGAGCAAAGAACCAGTCCCCATAGTCCACGGAATTCACCCGTGCAAGCCGCTTAGAAGAACAGCCTGCTTCCACTAGACTTTCCACCAGGACGCACACAACAGTCCTCCCAGTCAGCCCAGTCCGCCAACGCTGTCCGCCTAGGCCGCCCGGCCTGTCTCGTCAACCACTTCCACTTCACAAATTTCAACAATGAGTTCTGAGCTCAGCGATCAACTTCCTGATTTCGTCGACCATCGAAGGAAGTCACGAGCGTGACGGGCCGGTCACGGGCGTGACCAACCCGTGACTCGGGATTTCGGTCGACGGACTTCGGAGGATTGCGTCTTCGGCTAGCCGTCGTGCCTGAACCTATTTTTAGATCGGTTACTGTCAATCTCTGGGGTTTACGGGGGTTCCGTCACGGCAGACCGACTCCTAGGGGTCTAGCCGGAAATGGGATGTTACAAATCCCAATAAACAAAACAAAAATTTCGTCCCCGAAATTGAGGTTAAGCCTACGGGGATTTCTACCGGAATAAAGTAAACTTGTAAAATCCCATATGGTTTTCCTATTGAGTCGAAGCGACTACTTGTTCAAAAAACGAAGGCAATCCCCCAATAAACAAAAGATTAGCCACTACTTTCCTGACTGAGTGTGCATGCCTAGGTTCTCAATTTCCCTTATCTAGTCCTACCGGTTCAATACAAGAAGGTAATTTATAGTATACCGAGAGGTGGTGAGGTATACCTGACTAAACAACTCCGGGTATTTTTGCCTCATCAGGTCCTGCGGTTCCCAGGTGTGCTCCACCTGACCGTGGTTCTTCCACAGCACCTTGACTAAGGGGATCTTCTTGCGGCGCAAGGTCCGTACTCCTTTATCATCGATCCGAAACGGCTCCAAGTAAACAGACCGGTCTGCAGCTACCGGACCTTCGGTGGTCAGAATCTGCTACTCCAGGCATAGTAGTGCACTCCTCAGCGAATAAATGTGGAAGACGTCGTGCAGAGTTGCCAGCTCTAGTGACAACTCCAGCCTGTAGGCTAGGGCCCCGATCCGCTCCAGGATCCTGTAAGGGCCCATATACCTAGGGCTGAGCTTCTTCCTCCGACCATGCACCCGTGAAACTCCATGCATGGTCCGGATCTTAAAAAACACTCGGTCCCCCACCTGAAACTCTACCTGACGATGCTGGGCGTTATAGTACTTAGCCTGTCTGCTCTGCGCCTCTAACATCCTGTCCCTGATCAGCCTCACCTGAGCCTCGATGTCTTCAACAAAATTCGATCACAACGCCTTCGGATCCTCTTCCTGAATCCAAGAAAGGGGGTCCTACATTTCCTTCCATAAAAGGCTTCGTAAGGTGTCATCCTGATGCTGGACTGGTAGCTGTTGTTATAGGAGAACTCGACCAGGGGTAAGAGCTTCTCCCACGTTTCCCCGCGGTCCAAAATGCATAGCCTCAAAAGATCTTCCAGCGTCCGATTGGTGCGTTCCGTCTGCCCATCCATCTAGGGATGGAATGCGGTGCTGAAGGTCAATCGCGTGCCTAAGTAAGCCTGCACGGATCTCCACTCCCTGAAAGTGAACCGGCCATCCCGATCCGACACGATCGTCTTGGGCACCCCGTAATATCAAACGAACTGCACCATAAATCTCCGCACTAGTACTCCCACAGAGTCATCCTTCCTGATCGGAATGAATCTGGCCACCTTCGTCAAACGATCGACGATGACCCAAATCGAGTCGTTTCCCGTCCGTTATCGGGGAAGTCCATGAATAAAGTCCATCGCGATGTCTTCAAACTTCCACTCCGGTACCGAGAGTGATTGCAACATTCCTGCGGGGTTTTTGCACTCCGCCTTCACTAGCTGGCATGCCTCGCAGTGGGTCACAAACTGAGTGATATCCTTCTTCATGCCTGGCCAGTACATAGTCTTTTTCAAGTCTGCAGTCATCTTCGTGATCCCCGGGTGCACCGAGTATCTGCTGTGGTGGGCCTCCGCCATGATATCATCCCGGACCTGACCTCCTTCCGGTATATAAGTCCGACCTCTAAAGCATACCATGCCGTCCCTCATCGTGTAATCCCCTGCTGCACCGTTCTCCAAGTCCCAGAATATCGGCTCCAATTTGGCATCCCGCCTCTGCCCATCTCTGACTCGGTCTCGGATATCGTATGTAGTACTCATCGCAGCTAAATACTCCATGTAAAGCTCGGGGTCCTCAGACGACACCAGTGTGATGTGCATATCCTCCAATCTCCTCACCAGCTCCATAGACATAACCTGGGGCCCGGCTTCGGAAGTGGCAGCTCTCAGACTCAATGTGTCGGCCACCACATTTGCCTTCCCTGGATGGTAGTGCATCTCATACTGGTAATCCTCTAAGAACTCCACCCAGCGCCTCTGCCTGATATTCAGCTCCTTCTGCGTGTCCACATATTTCAGGTTCTTATGGTCGGAGTAGATGTCGTAGTGGACTCCATAAAAATAGTGGCTCCAGACCTTCAAAGAAAAAACGATTGCTCCCATCTCAAGGTCGTGCACCAGGTAGTTCTGCTCGTGCTTCTTCAATTGGAGAGATGTATACGCAATCACATGGCCCTTCTGCATCAGTACAGTTCCCATACCCTGGTATGAAGCGTCAGTGTAGACCTAAAATCCTTCTCTCCCTGAGGGGAGAGCAAGTATGGGAGCCGAGGTGAGTCGATCCTTCAGCTCCTGGAAAGCCGCCTAGCATTGCTGGGTCCAAACGAAATGTACCTCCTTCTTTGTCAAAGATGTGAGTGGGAGGGTAATTCGAGAGAATCCATCCACAAACTTCCGGTAATAACCAGCAAGTCCTAGGAAACTTCGTACGTCGGTGGCTGCCTTCAACTACGGCCAATCCCGAACTGCCTGAATCTTTGCCGGATCCACTGCCAACCCGGCTCCACTGATAATATGGCCTAGGAAGCCCACCTCCTTCAACCAGAACTGACATTTGCTGAACTTTGCATATAAATGATTCTCCCGTAGTCTCTGTAGGGTCAGTGCCAGATGGTGAGTGTGCTCCTCCTCCGTTCTTGAGTAGATGAGGATGTCATCGATAAACACAATGACAAACACATCTAGATACTCCTTGAAAACCTGGTTCATGAGGGTCATGAACGCCGATGGTGCATTCGTGAGCCCGAAGGACATCACTGTAAACTCGAATAGTCTGTACCTACTACTGAATGCGGTCTTTGGAATGTCCTCCTCTCGAATCCGTAGCTGGTAATAGCCTGACCTCAAATCAAGTTTTGAGAAGAAATGCGCTCCTTCTAGTTGGTCGAATAACTCATCAATCTGTTGCAGCAGGTATGTATTCTGGACCGTCAATCTGTTCAGCGCTCGGTAATCAATACACAAGTGGAGACTTCCATCCATCTTCTTGAAAAATAGCACCGGGGCTCCCCACGACGAAGAGCTTGGCCGGACAAACCCTGCCTATACTAGTTCCTGCAACTGACTTCGGAACTCTGCCAACTCCTTCGGGGCCATCCGGTAAGGAGCCCTTGATGCCGGCTTCTCCCCAGACACAAGCTGTATCTGGAAGTCCTGCTCTCGGTGCAGAGGTAGTCCTGGCAGTTTCTCTGGAAAGATGTCAGCGAAATCTCGCACCACCGGGATGTATGCCATAGAGACCTTGGCACCCTCCATCTCAAAAAGAATCTGATAAACCTCCTCTCCCTGCAGATGGGCCTTAACGGCCTGTACTGAAGATAAGAGTATACGAGAGGCAGATCTTATACCTTCGATGATAATGACCGAGTCCCCGTGCCTCACGGTGACCCTCTTTGCTTGACAATCAATCTGGGCATGGTTCTAGTGCAACCATGTCATGCCCAAGATCAGCTCGAAGACTGGCATCCTTAGGATCGTTGCAGATACTTCGAATGACTTCCCGCTAATCTCCGCCTCCATGTTGCAATGGGCAGAGGAGATTAGCTCCAATCCGTCGGGTAGGCGCACCCTCCTCATCAGGCCTGTGAAACGCTCCACTCCTTCCAGCCCTTCTAGAAAGGCCTCCGACACAAACGAGTGCGAGGCACCCGTGTCGAACAGAGTATAGGAGAGCTTGCCGCTGATGAAGTCTATTCCTGGGACGGTTAAATGTCTTAGTATTCTATAACTGGTTTTCTTTACTAGTTATTCTACCTGGTGCAGTTCTACCAATTTGACAACTGAGAAAGGGGATTCTATTTAAACAATTAAACATCTTGGCATAACTGCTATGACCTACTCTGGGTTCCGAGGCTGCGCCAGGTCCAAAGTATACACCTGCTCTCTATCTTGTCTATGATCCCCTCCCTGGTATCCACGTCCTCGGCCACGACCTCAGCGTCCGAAATACTGAGCAGGTGGGCCACCCTGTGGTGCTGGAGGTGGTGCCCCCCCTCATGGGGTAGTTTCTCCGGAGGTACCCAATCTGATGATAATGGAAGCACTCTGGCGGGGGATACGCCATACCCCCGGGTCTCGGCATCTCCTGCATCCGAAGAGGTTGAGGGGCCAATATCACCTGCTCCCTCGGCTCCTGCCTCACTTCCTGACGAGGCTGGTCCTCTGTCCTTCTCCCATCTGTTATAGCACCTCGCCGCTGATCATTTCTGGCTCTTCGGTCTCGATCCTCCGCTTGCCGCTTCCGGCCCCGAGTGGTGTGCCAATCAGCCTCAATCATCTTTGCCATCTCCAAAATCCGGGAGATAGGCCCGTCGGATACAAACAACAAGGCCTCCCTCAACTCCTCTTTCAGGCCCTTATAAAACCTCCTGATGTACCCTGCTTCGTCCAGCAGTTAAGAATCTGTATATCGAGCCAAATGTTCGAACTCCCGATGGTACTCCACCACCGTCCTGGTGCCCTGCTTCAACTGTAAGAATCGTTCCTCCAACTCATCCCTGGCCGAATGCGGAACAAAATGCTCCAGCAACGTGGCGCTGAACTCTTCCCATGTAATTTTCGCTACCTCCCTGTCGGCAAACGTCGTGTCCAGCAACGTCTTCCACCACCTCTTGGCATGGGTCTCCAGGCAAGAGACAACCAAGGCCACCCTCTCCTCCCAGGGGCACCGTATCCCGGTCAGCACTTCGTATATAATATCCAGCCACTCTTCCGTCCGAACTGCCGATTCTGTCCCCAAGTAGGACAGGGGAGAAAGTCCCCGGAAGATGCTCAACCAGTTGGCCCCCGGGTTTGGCTGCGGAGCCGGAGCCTGTTGAGTCCGGAAGGCCTCAAGGAAGGCCTCAAGGATGGATTGAAGGAAAGGAGTGGGTACCGGTGGAGTAGGTGATGTTATAGATCATGGCAGTGAACCAGTCGCACAAGTAATATAAAATGGGGGTTTTCCCAAGTATCTATCTCACAAGGAACACAATAAGGTGGAGTTAATTTCGAGGAGGACTTGAGATTGAAGTCCTCAGGTCGGAGCTAACTAGGGGGGGGGGTTTGATGTTGCGGAAACAGAAAATAAAAGGCTAACAACTACTCCTATGCAACGCCGCTATGCGATGCTTCGCCAGGAGGGATGGAAGACTAGTCGGGCTGTTATGCACCGAATCGCTAGGCGGATGGAAGCGTAGGCTCGCGAATGAGGTGGTGAGAATGGCGGAATGGGGGTCGTAAGCACCTCTTCGCAACGCACTCCACTAGCAACTGCTAGTGCGGCAAGGGTGGATGGATGGTGGATGGAATATAAGGCGCAACTCAAGCAACTTAGGCAGTAATATGAAATAGGAATCACATAGACATGAAACACATAACATAAACAACCACAGTGCACTTCATCAATATAAATAGGTTTAAAAACTCCAATATTCAACAATAAAGCAAGTACAAGTCAAGAGATCGACCGAATCCGAAGTCTTGCTGAGGATTCACGGTTGCAATCGTCGGGTTGTCATTCCGCGTCCAAGCTCGGTCCTCAATTGCGTCCGGGGTAGAGAAGGGCTGTCACCACCTTCCAATGGCCCGTCTTCTTCGTCTCACGATAGCGGACGAAGTTTGCTAGCTTTCCTTTGCTTGATGGCTATGGCGTTAAAACCTACTTGAAGCTCACAGATGAAGGAGAAGGCCTAGAGGAAGCTTCGGCTTGGATTTGGCGGTGAAAGCTTGCCCGGAGCACCTCCCTAGGGTGGAAGATGAAGGGGAACTACGGAGAAGGCGGAAAACGGCGGAGGAAAACGAGCGATCTCCGGATCTCTGGATTAGGGCGAGACCTGCACTATTTATACAAAAGCAGAAATGAACAATGCGCACGATCACAGGAGCACGACCAGTGGTCGTGCGCACTATGTCCTGTGCTCGTGCGCACTGGCATGGAATAACAGGAAGAAGAACTGGGATAATGCGCACGAGTAGTGGCGCACGACCAGTGGTCGTGCGCACTAAGTCCAATGATCGTGCGATTACCCAGACAGGACTCCAGAAATGAGGAATCAATGCACACGATCAGTGGCGCACGACCGGTGGCCGTGCGCAATATGTCCAGTGGTTGTGCGCTTACCCCAGGCTGATTCTGGAAAACGTAGAGTAGTGCGCACGATCAGGGGCGCACGACCAGTGGTCTTGCGCATTAGATCCCATGATCGTGCGCAGTATTCCTATTTCACAACCATCCCGGAACACGCACACGACCCCTGTACCGAAAGGAAAAACCAGTCACTAATCTGTGCAGACATTCCAGACAATAACAAAAAGGAGTACAGACTAAAAGAATAACACAATACACAACCACGGGCATAAATGTGCACTTCCTATGGAAATAAAGATAAGATGAGATATGAATGATAAAGAACTAAAAGTGAAGTGCAAACGCGTGAAAACTAGCCCAGATGAGTCCGAAAATAGGTATAAAACATGGACTCATCACACCCCCAGACTTAACTATTTACGCGTCCCGAGCAAACAAAATCTAAGCAGATAGGGAAAAATATTAGTTAACAAAGAAATTGCGATACGAAGTACCATGCGAAGTCGCATGCTCGCGTGCGTAAAAATATAATAGAAGAAATTTCTAAGTATACAAAATAGTCTATACTTTTCACAATGCGTATCAACATTTTATTATTACTCAAAAATGGAATCACGGTGAATCATTCGGTCACGCGTAGGGAGAAAGTAGACTAATCGCTAGGCGAGCATTGCCAAAGATCGGGGCTCCGGATAACCTCCAAAGGAATCCACCAATGTCGGTGACCATATGCTTGCCCTTTCACACTCTCTCCACGGCACTAGTTAGACTCAAGCACGAATCCGTAGGACTTGGAGTATAATATAGGCTTAGGTGAAGGCGGGGTATATAAAGGTAAACAAGACGGACACGCACACCCAAAATAAGATCGCCCGAAAACGTACACAGCTAAACTCAATGGACAAACACGTGCGACGCATCACCAGACCTGGACTTTTGACGGTGCGCGCAAGCCCATAACGAACACAACTCAACCACATTGCACAACTCAGCAATAATAGATATACAAATACATTTCTTTTCTTTTTTTTTGTATTCCACATTGTGAATTTTCTTTTTATTTACTATTATATATTTTTTTCTTTTCCCCTTTTTTATTTTTTCTTTTATCCAAATAGCCAAAACAAAATAGGAAAACACGGCAACACCACAAGCTGCACAAACACCAACAAAACTGCCCACACAAAACGTATATAAACTACAACAAAACAAACTAACCGAGCGATCACATTCAGATGTGCGAGTAGGAAAGGCTATATGGCTATGGTAGCGAGGCGAAAGGGTTTTCAAAGGAAGGGACAGGCTCAACGGGGATAGCAACGGTTAGATGTCGGGAATGGTACAAGGCTCAAACGAGACAAAGTGACGGCCCACATCACGCACACACTTGACTAACCATGTACCCATGCTTCGAGAGTAGCTAGGGGTAAGTTCTTAGCCAACGAGAAAGACTATCCATCCTCCCGACTCGAGCAATATGAAACTAACGGCCGTCTACACACATCCCTAAGCTACCATCGGATTCACACCAGATTCACCAACTTTTGAGTAGAATAAAAAGTATTTACGCAATTAGAAAAATATAAAACAAAAAGCATACAGAAAAATTAAATCTACTCCAATTTCTACACGAGACGAGAGCAGTTGACTAGGATCACAACAAGGCCAACATTTTACTCCATCTCACAATCCTATATCAGCACCATAATTTTCCCAAATCTAACGAAGAAATGAGTTTAACTCGTAGCACGCAAAAAGCTAAGCACGCGCTTATGTGGGTGCAGTGGTGTGTGATGCAATGAACTAAGCAAAATAAAACAATAAAAGCTTCTAGTATGCACAAGAAATGTGTGCGTGCAATAGGTAACAAATCTCTCCCCCAGACTTAAACTAAGCAACAAATCATAAGATAGAGAAATTAAAATCATAAAGAGCTAAGGGAAGAGTTTACCCCATGCTCAGCTAGTGAGCATACCAGAAGACGCGTGGAAACAGAAGCAGGCCCGCCATACGAAGAATCAGAACCCCGCCAATGCGATTTGCTATGAATACCTGCAGGGGTGAGCTCCGCAAAAACAAAAGAAAAATATACAAAAAGAAGTGCTAAAATAAAATAGACATGAAAATAAAAATGCAGGAAATAAAAGATAAGTACTGGGGTTACTGTCATCCCAGCACGACTTATTAAATTCTAAACAGTTCTAGCTTATAGGCCTATGAAATAAAAAGTGCACGGGTAACTGTTCCAATATCGGTTTCGGTAATGGGTACCGATACGGTGATAGAGCAGTTACCCCTCTACCTAAATAACAATACCTGCTCCTCGCAGGCAGAGGAAATATGAAGTAGGATGAGGAGGAGGCCTGGTCCTCACTCATCTCACCACAAAACAAATCCTTGCCTAGCAAGGTATCGTCTATCACAGGCCCGTAGGAGGCGATGGCAATGGCATGAGCACAAAGCTCATCGTCATCCCAACGTACCTGTGGAGACTCATCCTGCACAGGCTCAGATAAAGAAGGGGGATCAAGTAATAAAAGAGAAGAAGAACTAAAATAATCAAAAATAGGGAGAGTGATCCCGGTATCACTCTCAGCAGGATCCAAGCATAGATCACTGTCTGTATCATACGAGTCGTACCGAGGGGAATCCGAGAACTCGAGGTCCGCGGTGGTAAGAAGAACGGCCTCATCCAATAAGGAGGTGCAAACCTCCGCATCGGAAATAGGGTATTCCTCATCCCACCGGGGTGCGTAAAAATGTTCCGAAGATCCACCGTCTCCGTCGGAGATAGAGGAATCATCATCCCACTTCGGCGCAACCTCGGGCACCGAATCATCAACAAATACAACATCATCAACCGACTCACAAGAAAGAGGAAAAGCACAATCCTGCAAAAATTGCGGAGGGGCAAGGCTGCTCTCAAAATCAAGCACTGAATGAGCAGGTCCCATCGCAAAATCATTCATTGACACCACCCTGTCGACGACCGGAACAATCTCATCGTCCCATACAGGAGCGTCCATGAGTTCCTGCTCCTATTTTTGTTGGCTAACACCAGAGTGATCATCATCACTCAAGGAAAGATCGTAAAAAGGGATCGAGGGACCCATGAAAGAGCTGTATGCGGCTAGAGATTCTTCGGTAATCTCAACGGGTAGAGAATGAGCATAGTGTGTTATGTCAGTGTATGGGCCAGACAACACCCTGGTAGGCCTGTCCACAACAGTCTTCCGCGAACGGGAGGTTGTTGTGCACACGCCCTCAGAGGGAGAAGGCTTGCACAAACGAGGGCAATCCTTCAACATGTGGCCCTCACCTTGACATAACAAACACCGAATGCAATGCTCGACATTCATAACAGCAATGGCATCAATGGATCGACGCAAAGTGTCAAAGATACGGCACTCAGCATCAGAATCCATCACGAACAAAAATAATTGCTGAAAAAGTGCTACACAGCTAAAATGAAAATAGCACGGATCTGCTATCTAAATCAAAAATCAGAAAAGTGAAAAAAGAAATAAGCAAAATAAAAATTCTAATAACAAAAGCAAATAAAAAAAATGATATGCACAAATGGAAAAGGGCTTCAATCTATTATCTCCCTCTCCACAAACTCACACGACTGTGTTCCCCGGCAACGGCGCCAAAAACTTGATGCTATAGATCACAGCAGTGAACCGGTCGCACAAGTAATATAAAATGGGGGTTTTCCCAAGTATCGATCTCACAAGGAACACAGTAAGGTGGAGTTAATTTTGAGGAGGACTTGAGATTGAAGTCCTCAGGTCGGAGCTAACTAGGGGGGGGGGGGGTTTGATGTTGCGGAAACAAAAAATAAAAGGCTAACAACTACTCCTATGCAACGCCGCTATGCGATGCTTCGCCAGGCGGGATGGAATACTAGTCGGGCTGCTATGCACCGAATCGCTAGGCGGATGGAAGAGTAGGCTCGCGGATGAGGTGGTGAGAATGGGGGAATGAGGGTCGTAAGCAACTCTTCGCAACGCACGCCACTAGCAACTGCTAGTGCGGCAAGGGTGGATGGATGGTGGATGGAATATAAGGCGCAACTCAAGCAACTTAGGCAGTAATATGAAATAGGAATCACATAGACATGAAACACATAACATAAACAACCACAGTGCACTTCATCATTATAAATAGGTTTTAAAACACCAATATTCAACAATAAAGCAAGTACAAGTCAAGAGATCGACCGAATCCGAAGTCTTGCTGAGGATTCACGGTTGGAATCATCGGGTTGTCATTCCGCGTCCAAGCTCGGTCCTCAACAGCATCCGGGGTAGAGAAGGGCTGTCACCACCTTCCAATGGCCCGTATTCTTCGTCTCACGATAGCGGACGAAGTTTGCTAGCTTTCCTTTGCTTGATGGCTATGGCGTTAAAACCTACTTGAAGCTCACGGATGAAGGAGAAGGCCGAGAGGAAGCTCCGGCTTGGATTTGGCGGTGAAAGCTTGCCCGGAGCACCTCCCTAGGGTGGAAGATGAAGGGGAACTGCGGAGAAGGCAGAAAACGGCGGAGGAAAACGAGCGATCTCCGGATCTCTGGATTAGGGCGAGACCTGCACTATTTATACAAAAGCAGATATGAATAATGCACACGATCATAGGCGCACGACCAGTGGTCGTGCGCACTATGTCCTGTGCTCGTGCGCATTGGCATGGAATAACAGGAAGAAGAACTGGGATAATGCGCACGAGTAGTGGCGCACAACCAGTGGTCGTGCGCACTAAGTCCAATGATCGTGTGATTACCCAGACAGGACTCCAGAAATGAGGAATCAATGCACACGATCAGTGGCGCACGACCAGTGGTCGTGCGTAATATGTCCAGTGGTCCTGCGCTTACCCCAGGCTGATTCTGGAAAACGTAGAGTAGTGCGCACGATCAGGGGCGCACGACCAGTGGTCGTGCGCATTAGATCTCATGATCGTGCGCAGTATTCCTGTTTCACAACCATCCCGAAACACGCACACGACCCGTGTACCAAAAGGAAAAACCAATCACTAATCTGTGCAGACATTCCAGACAATAACAAAAAGGAGTACAGACTAAAAGAATAACACAATACACAACCACGAGCATAAATGTGCACTTCCTATGGAAATAAAGATAAGATGAGATATGAATGATAAAGAACTAAAAGTGAAGTGCAAACGCGTGAAAACTAGCCCAGATGAGTCCGAAAATAGGTATAAAACGTGGACTCATCAGTAGGCTGTGCTGGAGGCTGCGTAACAAAATCCATAATGAGAAAACGTTCAATCTTTACTAAAAATGGACAATTTATATGTGATCACCATATGGGCACACCATTGCTTCCGCTGCGTAGTTTGTCCCCAAACTAAACTCGAGCAGGGGTGACCCAGGGTCAGTGGACTACTACTTTTTTTATCGATGTTACCCTATGATACCACTTGTAAGACCCCCCCCCCCCTTTTTTTCTCGTTCAAACCCTGGGGTTTTATGCCCAAAACCGTCGCTCTGCGGTGACACCTTCGCGCCCGGGAAGATCGTCACTACAAAATGCCGATTCTACCGGCCTTATTGATCACAAAAGTTACAGTACAAGAGAATAGACATGTAAGTCCACAGAAAATCACATATCATATAAATAATCTCCACGAAGGGAGTGTCCACAGAATAATATATCAAAGTACTAAAATACGGGCTTGTGCCCGGAACATCATGTCCTCACTACAAATTACTCATGCGGAAGCAAAAACAGAACATCTACTCAAGGTCGAGACTCATGGTCCTGACTGTATGAACTCTGAATCTAGACTGCCCCATCTCCAAGCGCACCGGTCTCTGGGGCTGCTCCCCCGTGCTGGGCTCCACGATTCCCTAAAATGATGCGGTTCGAAAACTGTTAGTCATAAAGACTAAGCCATATCATCCCCTACCCCTTCCCCCATGGCTCCTAAGTACCGAGCGGAGAGGAAGAAAGGGAAGGACATGAAGGTGGAGAATAAATCAAAAGAAACATGTGGCAGCGGAACTAATCTAGTAATTCTATAATAAATAATGGCAATAAGATGAAATATGAAAAGTAACCTTAACTTATGTGAGAACACAAAAGCCAAGTGTCTTCTGCAAGGCTCCCATCGTATAAAAAGTCTCATACTAATTTATACGTTGGGGTGTCGGTTATCAAACATCAATATATATATATATATATATATATATATATATATATATATATATATATATATATATATATATATATATATATATATATATATATATATATCAAAATTGACCTTAATTTATAAACTTGCCCACACAAGCTTATAGACTAAGGGGTAGTTTTGCAAGTCCTAATGTATAAGCATCCCATTCCACTTATACCTTAGGTGTCAGGCCTTAAATGAATCGGTTATGCTATGACATGCAAGTTGGTATGATGGAACATGCAAGTGCAACACACACACCCGACTCTATGCACACAGACCTTTAGTTCCCCCTTTCTGGAGCCGTAATCTCCCAGGATACCTCCGTAGTGGCAGACGGAAGCGGTGGGTTGGGCCTCGCCCACCTCTAAACCAGTAAAGCACTACCGGTCAGACCTATCGTATGCCTCAACGCTTGGTGCACGAAGCGGACTCCTGCGTTCTCTTGCCGGCTGGTGCACCGGACTTCTGTTGGCGAAGTGCTAACCACACTTGCCGAGTCAGCGTATTGGCGTTGGTGAATCGACCCTCCAATACCGAAGACCCACCACCTTAATTTTCTTTCCTTTTATGCACATGCAAATTTAACGTATCCAAAAACCGAGCCGAAGTTCCCCGTACTAAAATGTCCGTCTCAAACAATCGAGCCGAAACTCCCCGGACCAAAACGTACGTCTCTTAACTATCTGAGCTGAAGCTCTGCGGACCAAAACGTCCGTCTCTTAACTATCCAAGCCGAAGCTCCGAACTATCTTCCTGTGCTATCTGTGTTCGAGAAATGTGCAACCCTAATTACTAAGTTACTCTTTTCAGCTTGTTAATACAGTTTACGTTAACCCTGGACTGCCCCCGGTATTCCCTGTGAAGGCTATCAAGGGGCACTAGGAACTATGATGGGATTACGTGTAACAGCCCAAAGTGCAGAAACAGGAATTTTTGGGTGACACGGCCTGGGACACGGGCGTGTCCCAGGGCGTGTCAGGTGACACGGCCTGCGACACGGGCGTGTCGCAGGGCGTGTCGAGGTTGTGTCGACGATTGGGCTTTGTCTCGACGATTTTTGCTTTCGACGATCCGTCGAGAGGAGGCACACGGCCCAGGACACGGGCGTGTCCAAGGCCGTGTCGCATTCTCGACGAGTTTTTCTCGACGATCGTCGAGTGTCGAGAAGTGAGTGTCGAGTGTTGAACACGGCCTGTGACACGGGCGTGTCACAGGGCGTGTCCAATCAGGCGACGAACTCAGCCCGCCGAAGGATTTCGACAGGGCGTGTCTTTGTGCCGTGTCTGGGCACACGGCCTGGGACACGGGCGTGTCATAGGCCGTGTGAAGTCTCGGGATGATTTGGGATTTTTTTCATCCAGGTACACGGCCACAGACACGGGCGTGTCTGAAGGCGTGTTGGTGACACGGCCCATGACACGGGCGTGTCCCGTGGGCGTGTCACTGGTTTGGATAAGTCGGTTGACCACCGCTTGAGGCACACGGCATGGCACACAGCCGTGTTCGAGGCCGTGTCGGGTCAAAATTTGTGTTTTTGGCAGAATCGTGGCCGTCCATTCCTTCAGTCTGGATCCAAGGGCTGAAGCTTCTTCTTCTTTTTCCTTAAGGGCCGAAATCAGAGAATGATTTCTCACTTTGCCTTGGCCTTCATCTTTCTTCAAGAGAGAGAAAGAGAGAGAAAAAAGAGGAGGAAGAAGAAAGGGTGCTGCTGCTGGTGGTGCTGCAGTTTACCGACGAGAGATCCGAAGCCAGCGTTGCGGAGGAAACGCTCTTGCGAGTCTTTCAAGCTAGCTTGGAGGCCATGGCACCGAAGCGATCGTCAAGGGTAACGACTTTTCTTCCTAGCCATGTGAAGGCTTCCTTTTGGCATATCTTTTGATTTCCCCCACCAAGAGGTGGCTGCTTTTGGAAGTCGTTTGGGTGATTCTTGAAATCCCCTTTTGTTGTGCATATAGATCCGGAAATGGAGTACGGAATAGGCATGCTGTGTGAAGCCCATCTGGACAGGTTGGTCTGGATTGGTGATGTTGCATACGAACCGGAGAAGACTCCGTGATAAACGTGTAGTGTAAGGAGTCTACGGGTTATACCTGCGAAAAGGAGTAGCAGGAAGTACTGGGGTGGTAGCCCAGGAAAATAGCCATGTGATGGTTTTGGGTCCAACCTGTGAATGAGGCACAGGTAGTACTGGTGGGACCAGGAAAGGCCCTTTTTGTGATGCTTGATGTCATAGGGTGTCCACCTGTGGAGCGAGTCACAGGAAGTACTGGTGTGCCCAGGAAAGACCCCTGACATTTGTGCTTGTGCGGTGTCCACCTGTGGAGAGAGTCACGGGAAGTACTGGTGTGCCCAGGAAAGACCCACTGTTGCTGTGAGGAAATGGGTATAGTGAAATACCTAGGCTTGAATGCCAAGAACAGGATTGGTGAGACCGACCCGCGCCTTTGATATAGCCATGAGTACGCTGTACTCGGAGAAGGCAAGGCGATTTGAGCAACGGGGGGTGGAGGATCCGACCTGCGCTATGTCCGTCCGACGTGAGACCAAAAGTGCGGTCTGTTGGAGCGCATAGCAAGAGTCTTCGGCCTGCGCGCCATGACACAATGGGGGGCTACGGGCCATCCCGGTGTCCGAGGACTAACTCCAGCTGCACGCCATGGAGTAAATGCTCAAGAGATTTACCGTTGGGTGATAACCCTGATACGGTGGTGGGCAAGAGGTTGCCAGAACACCAAGAATGTGCCCTGAGTGCACGGACCGTTGGGCCGGGCGGCGAACGGTTGTGATGGCTTGTGTGCGTGAAAGCACCTTTTGATGATATAGCTTGCCACACTTGTGATATGATATGCCTGCAGGGAAAAATACCGCTGCCCCGAGAGAAGGGGTAGGGTCGTTATAATTTGGTCAGCTGAACGCTGACCGTTGCTTTTGTTTGCCACCGATGGGTGGATTGTCCTTGCACAGGTGCTGGAGAGCCGAGCGGGACGCGTCG
Organism: Platanthera guangdongensis; assembly: GCA_039583875.1. Lineage (NCBI taxonomy): Eukaryota > Viridiplantae > Streptophyta > Magnoliopsida > Asparagales > Orchidaceae > Platanthera > Platanthera guangdongensis. The sequence goes on along the minus strand of CM077155.1, from coordinate 116,432,204 downwards.
AGGTTGATGTTCCTGCTGGTGTTACTGCTGCTGCTGTTAGCCCTCGAAGGCTAAGTGTGTTCTTTTGTGTGTTTTCTTTTCTTGTGGCCGGCTTGCGCGCCAATCTGTTTAGGCCACTGTTTGAAAGCCATGTAAGGCCATAAGGCCAACTCTTTTGACATGTTGTAAGAAATTCCTATATGTATATAAAATGTGGAGTTTTATGTTTGGACATTCATGAGGAGTTCAAGTAGTTTAGGCTTCCGCTAGAATGCTTGTGATAGGTGCGATGCGCTACTCTGGTATCATCCTGTACCTTCACCGACTGTTTTGTGGTATATCCTGTGGGGCCCCGGCCGGACCTTCTAGAATATATCATATGAACGGATGGGGTTGTTACATTTTTGGTATCGGTTGTCTTGGTCTTTCCCTCTCGAAGTCGTGGTCGACTTCTTTTGTGGGGTGGCGAGCACGTGTTTGTGCAAACCAAAGTCTACGAATGAACTCCTGAATGTCCATGATAGGAATGCATTTTTGTATGTTTTAGGAACCTGCGTGTTCCTATTTTGTGTTGTTTGCTTGGGTACGACCGCTAATGTATGTGTCTTGTTCACCTTTAGGTGACACAGAGTGGAGCTGGGCCGTCTGAGCCCCAGCGTTCTGATGAAAGTACGACACCAGCCGTGGTGCCTACACCTCCACCGTCTGCGGAACATGTCCGTTTAGTTGCGGAGGCCTTATTTACCATGATCCAAGGCCAGCCCCTTAGGCAGGAGCAAGCGGCTGTGGGGCCAGAACAGGTGGCGGCAAGGCCGGAACCTGTCATGGATGTGGTACCTCGAGCGGCTGAGAAGCAGCTAATGCGGTTTATGAGCTTCCATCCGCCTACGTTCTCGGGAGCGGGAACCCCGACGCAGGCTGAGGATTGGTTATCGCGCGTCAAGCGAGTGATGACGGCGATAGGAACGGCGGAGCATCAAAAAGTTACCTTAGCCACCTTCTTGCTTGAAGGAGAAGCGCGTTTATGGTGGGATGAGATGGAGTTGCATCATTTGGCGGGTCGTCCGTTAACCCAAGTGTCGATGGAAGAATTCTCCCGGCTCTTCCTAGCGAAGCACCTTCCTGTGGCTCAACGGATAGCCATGGAAAATGAATTCCAACGGTTAACTCAAGGTGATGGCAGTGTTGACGCGTACCTGCATGAGTTTACTCGCTTGGGGCGGTATGCGGGTTCGATTTTTGCTGATGAGCAGAGGAAGACTAATCGGTTCTACGAAGGACTGAGGGACGAGCTGAGGTTCCTTGTGTCCAGTTCTGTGAACCAAGGTTTCCAAGCATTGGTTGACACCGCGACAGCGTTGGAAAAGGATATGAAGAGGGTGCAAGGGAAGAGAACTTTGGCTGTGTCGCAACCAGAGTGGAAGGCGCCCCGATCGGGAAAGTCATTTTATAAGAAGAGATGGGGCAAGAAGTCCAAGCCTAGTGGACAAGCTCCTTCATCAGTTGCAACGGGAGCAACATCAGGGGCAACCTCCAAGCCAGACACTCGTACCTGCTTCAATTGTGGTAGGATGGGGCATATTGCGCGAGATTGTCGGATGCCGCCAAAGAGTGAAAAGAAGGCGGGAGCATCATATGCGGAAAAAGGAAAGGCGGTGGTGGATTCCTCTGCCTCGCAGGCGCAACCCCGAGTCTACAATCTTGGCCTGCAAGAGGCCATCAAGCAGAGCGACGTTGTCACAGGTATGAGTTAGGTTTGCATATGCGATTGTTTGTATGCTTAGCTTAGTACCCCTATGTTTGTGGTTTGTGTGTGTGACATGTTTGTCATAGGCTTTGTGATGATTCGGGACACGCTGGCGCGAGCACTATTTGATACAGGTGCATCGCATTCTTTTCTGTCTCGTGAGTTTCTTACGCGGCTTGGGATACCCAGTCGTGCAAAGACAGAGAGCGTCAGAGTGGTGTTGCCGAATGGTTGTTGGATGCTTGCGGATCAAGCTTGCGATGTGGCGGTTCAGTTAGGAAGTCGGGATTTTTGTTTAACCGCATTTGTTTTGCCAATATCGGAATTCGATGTGATTTTTGGGATGGATTGGCTTGCGGAGCAGCATGCTATGATTGATTGCCAGTCCAAAGAAATCACGTTGGGCCAGAATACCGAACAGGAGACCAAGTTCGCAGGTATGCGAGGAGTAGGCGGGACATTGATGTCTGCACTCCAGGTAGTCAAAGCTGTTCGGAAGGGTGCGGAGTGTTACTTTGCACTAATTCAGGCTGTTGAGCCTAAGGCCACTTTGTGTGAGGTTCCGATTGTGGCAGAATTTACGGATGTGTTTCCCGCGGATCTCCCTGGGCTACCACCTCAGCGGGAGATTGACTTCACAGTTGAGTTGGTGCCAGGTGCGAAACCCGTGGCCCGCTCGCCATATCGCGTTGCGCCTAAAGAGATGGCTGAGTTGAAGGTTCAACTACAAGAAATGCTAGAGCAAGGTTATATCCGCCCAAGTATGTCACCTTGGAGCGCGCCTGTGCTTTTTGTAAAGAAGAAAGATGGTGGGTTACGGTTGTGTATTGATTACCGTGAATTGAATAAGCTGACCGAGAAGAATAAGTATCCTATACCTCAGATTGATGAGTTATTCGATCAGCTGGTGGGATCCACCGTCTATTCGAAGTTGGACCTGAAGTCTGGTTATTACCAGTTAAGAATTCGGGAAGGTGACATTCCCAAAACCGCATTTGGAACGCGTTATGGGCACTATGAGTTCACAGTCATGCCCTTTGGATTGTGTAATGCGCCTTCGGTGTTTATGGATCTAATGCACCGTATTTTTCGCGAGTACCTGGATCTGTTTGTGATAGTGTTGATTGATGACATCCTGATGTACTCGAAGTCCAAAGCTGAGCATGAGATTCACTTGCGGTTAGTGTTGAACACGTTGAGGCAAAATCAGCTCTATGCCAAGTTCTCGAAGTGCGAGTTTTGGCTATCGTCAGTGGCATTTTTGGGCCATGTGGTGAGTGGAGCGGGCATTGCAGTGGATCCAGCGAAGATAAGAGCCATACAAGAATGGCCAATATTATCTTCCGTGGCCGAGGTCAGGAGTTTCCTTGGACTTGCGGGCTACTATAGAAGATTTGTGGAAAACTTCTCGCGGATCGTTTTGCCGCTAACCACACTGACGCGAAAAGATCAGAAGTTCGTTTGGACGCCAGAGTGCGCACGAGCTTTTGAAGAGCTGAAGGTTCGGTTGACCACGGCGCCGGTGTTGTCTTCGCCATGTGGAACCGATGGGTTTGTAATATATAGTGATGCCCCAGGGAGCGGCTTAGGCTGCGTTCTTCTGCAGAGCGGAAAGGTGATTGCTTATGGCTCACGCCAGCTGAAGGTGCATGAGCGAAACTATCCCGTCCATGATTTGGAATTAGCGGCGGTGATTTTTGCACTCAAGTTGTGGCGACACTACCTTTATGGCGTGAAGGTAGAGATCTATACTGATCATAAGAGCCTAAAGTATCTTTTAGAGCAGAAAGAGTTGAACATGCGACAACGAAGGTGGTTGGAGTTCCTTGGGGATTACACTTTCGAGATTCACTATACACACGGGAAGGGGAATGTTGTCTCAGATGCCTTGAGTCGGCGAGTTCCGGCTAGAGCAAATTGATTACAAAGGCATGATGAACGTCTTATCCAGGAGTTGGAAGCATTGGAGATCTATTGTGTTGACAAGAGTTCCACTGCCACTGCATGTTTGAACTGGACCGAGGTGCAATGTGACCTTGCGGACCGAGTTCGACGGGCAACGGAAGTTGGATGAAGATCTCTTACGCTATGTGAATGAAGGGCCAGAGGGCAAATTCACCTGGATTGATGGTCTTTTGCGAAAAGAGGGCCGTTTGTGCGTCCCAAATGTGGGGAAACTGAGGGAAGAACTGATGTATGAAGCGCATTATACCAAGTATTCCATTCACCCCGGGAGCACAAAGATGTTCAACGATATGAAGAAGCTTTTTTGGTGGCCAGGGCTCAAGAAAGATGTTGCCCTTTATGTATCCAAATGCCAAACATGTGCGATGGTGAAGGCGGAATGCCAAAAGCCGGGCGGTTATTTGAAGTCACTGCCGATCCCAGTGTGGAAATTTGATGATATTTCCATGGATTTTGTGCATGGATTGCCAAGATCGCAGCGAGGAAATGATTCCATTTGGGTGATAGTCGACCGGCTAACAAAAGTAGCACATTTTCTCCCGAACAGACGGGATGATTCAGTTGAATATTTGGCCAAGTTATATGTTGATCAAATTGTGCGGCTTCACGGTGTTCCTCGGAGCATCGTAAGTGATCGAGATGGGCGTTTCACGTCAAATGATTGGAGGCTAGTTCACCGACTGTTGGGCACGAAATTGACTTTCAGTACGGCCTTTCATCCCCAAACGGATGGCCAAACTGAACGTACCAACATAACAATGGAGGACATGCTCCGAATGTGCGCCCTTGACTTCGGAAAGAGATGGGAAGATCATCTCTATATGGTAGAGTTTGCTTATAATAACAGCTACCAGGCAAGCATTGAGATGGCACCATATGAAGCTCTATATGGAAGGAAGTGTCGTACGCCCTTGGCTTGGGTAGAAGCGGGTGAAGCCCGGGTTATTAAACTAAATGAGGTGGATGACGCAAACTCAACCATTCGGACTATTCGAGAGAGATTGCTGATTGCTCAAGATCGACAAGCGAAGTACTACAACGCCAAGCACCAGAATGTCGAATTTGCGGTTGGCGATTGGGTCTACTTGAAGATCAAGCCATTCAAAGGTGTCTCCAGGATTCGACGATTGAAAAAGTTGAGTCCAAGATATTTGGGTCCTTTTAAAGTGGTTGAGCGAATTGGCGAAGCGGCTTATCGGCTAGCTCTGTCGGCGGACTTGGGTGGGTTACATGATGTCTTTCACATCTCGGTGCTTCGGAAGGCCGTGAAAGATCCAGCTCAAGTGATCGCGGATGATCGTGTGCCGGTAGAGTATGGGCTAACAACGAGAGTTAGACCCATGCAGATCGAAGATCGAGCCGAGAAACAGTTGCGGAACAAGACGGTCGGTATGGTAAAAGTCCGATGGGACAACTGCGGCCGTGAAGAGCTGACATGGGAGCGCGAGCAAACCATGCGAGCAGAGTTCCCTGAGCTATTTGTGTAGTAGCAAGGATTTTGTAACATAAACGTTTATCTAATATATGTTGTTACATTTTTCTTGCTGGTTTCTGTTACTTTTCTGTCTCTCAATTTCGAGGACGAAATTTCTTGTAGGAGGGGAGAATTGTAACAGCCCAAAGTGCAGAAACAGGAATTTTTGGGTGACACGGCCTGGGACACGGGCGTGTCCCAGGGCGTGTCAGGTGACACGGCCTGCGACACGGGCGTGTCGCAGGGCGTGTCGAGGTTGTGTCGACGATTGGGCTTTGTCTCGACGATTTTTGCTCTCGACGATCCGTCGAGAGGAGGCACAGGCGTGCTGTGTAAAGCCCATCTGGACAGGTTGGTCTGGATTGGTGATGTTGCATACGAACCGGAGAAGACTCCGTGATAAACGTGTAGTGTAAGGAGTCTACGGGTTATACCTGCGAAAAGGAGTAGCAGGAAGTACTGGGGTGGTAGCCCAGGAAAATAGCCATGTGATGGTTTTGGGTCCAACCTGTGAATGAGGCACAGGTAGTACTGGTGGGACTAGGAAAGGCCCTTTTTGTGATGCTTGATGTCATAGGGTGTCCACCTGTGGAGCGAGTCACAGGAAGTACTGGTGTGCCCAGGAAAGACCCCTGACATTTGTGCTTGTGCGGTGTCCACCTGTGGAGAGAGTCACAGGAAGTACTGGTGTGCCCAGGAAAGACCCGCTATTGCTGTGAGGAAATGGGTATAGTTAAATACCTAGGCTTGAATGCCAAGAACAGGATTGGTGAGACCGACCCGCGCCTTTGATATAGCCATGAGTACGCTGTACTCGGAGAAGTCAAGGCGATTTGAGCAACGGGGGGTGGAGGATCCGACCTGCGCTATGTCCGTCCGACGTGAGACCAAAAGTGCGGTCTGTTGGAGCGCATAGCAAGAGTCTTCGGCCTGCGCGCCATGACACAATGGGGGGCTACCGGCCATCCCGGTGTCCGAGGACTAACTCCGGCTGCACGCCATGGAGTAAATGCTCAATAGATTTACCGTTGGGTGATAACCCTGATACGGTGGTGGGAAAGAGGTTGCCAGAACACCAAGAATGTGCCCTAAGTGCACGTACCGTTGGGCCGGGCGGCGAACGGTTGTGATGGCTTGTGTGCGTGAAAGCACCTTTTGATGATATAGCTTGCAACACTTGTGATATGATATGCCTGCAGGGAAAAATACCGCTGCCCCGAGAGAAGGGGTAGGGTCGTTATAATTTGGTCAGCTGAACGCTGACCGTTGCTTTTGTTTGCCACCGATGGGTGGATTGTCCTTGCACAGGTGCTGGAGAGCCGAGCGGGACGCGTCGAGGTTGATGTTCCTGCTGGTGTTGCTGCTGCTAGCCCTCGAAGGCTAAGTGTGTTCTTTTGTGTGTTTTCTTTTCTTGTGGCCGGCCTGCGCGCCAATCTGTTTAGGCCACTGTTTGAAAGCCATGTAAGGCCATAAGGTCAACTCTTTTGACATGTTGTAAGACATTCTTATATGTATATAAAATGTGGAGTTTTATGTTTGGACATTCATGAGGAGTTCAAGTAGTTTAGGCTTCCGCTAGAATGCTTGTGATAGGTGCGATGCGCTACTCTGGTATCATCCTGTACCTTCACCGACTGTTTTGTGGTATATCCTGTGGGGCCCCGGCCGGACCTTCTAGAATATATCATATGAACGGATGGGGTTGTTACATTACGCACCTCGTTCCCTTTCGCAAGGTACTTATTATTATTGGTTGATTCCCTTACCCATTACCTTCTCTTGTTACGATAGATTAACCTAGTGTGATTTTTAATCTTCCTCTCTTCGGGAAAGACGATCTTTCGTCGAACCCGAGCACCTCTTAACTCTATCCAACACCACTTCTCACCAACCTTCCCATCCTTATATGGTGAACACTTTCACATCCATCAAATTCAGCAGATTAACTAACTCCAACGCTGTGCCCCATCATATCCTATGACTGTTAACTCAAATTGCTAATTGCAGACTATCCTATGTTATATGTCGAACCGGATAGGAAATGATCCAATACTCATCCAAATGCCCTAACTTATTTACTGGAGGTATATCATGATATAATTAACCTATAATAAGAAAATTATAATTTTTCCTAATTTATCCGGCATTTAATTAATTTCCTCAAAAATTCCAAGGGCTACCAGTTTGAACATGAAATACCCTAAGTACTCATGAAAGATGTCCAAAAAATTTATTATAAATATTATGTTATCTCAGTATGGTAAATCCAAAGTACCACAATTTTTCTATCATAAAAAAGGCACTAAAACTATTTTAACAATATTTTCTATCTTTCGTTATTTATGAATCAAGTACAGAAAATATCCATCTAGAAATTATAAATTAATTATACTATGCAGATACAACATTAAAAATAGCTTTGGCCGAGTTTCATAATTTTTCAGCAAGTATTAATCTCTGAATAAATTAATTATCAAAAATCTCCTCAAGGTGGACTTGTAAAGAAAGTGTCGTAACTAAGATTCCAAAAATCATGAATAAATGTCTACAAGCATATAATGGCCTGAAAATCTCAATTCATAAGTCTTATAATTTTGCAACTGAAATTTCATCCATAATTAATTTTTTTAACAATAAAACCCCTTTTTAACATTTGTGAATGAAGTACTAGATTTACTCAACTAAAAATTATACAAAAATTCAGGTGCAACCATTCTGACCTAAAACACTTACTACCAAGATTTTATGGGGTTTCAATGAACAAAAAGATCTAAATAATTAAAACTTCAGTTAGGGCTATAACAAACTTTACGAATGAAGTTCTAGAAATAAACATCATAAAATTCCAGTAAAATTGCTATAGGTTCTGCCCATTCCAAAACTCACTCTACCTGAGTTTCACAGCTTTTAAATAATGTTTAGTGACTAATTTTATGCATTTGAGATTTTACCCTAAAACTAAGGTTAGGGTTTTGAGGTCTCTACCTATCTCCAAATCCTCCGAGATTCCATCCAGATGATTTATATTATGCTAACGTCGAATCTACTGAGTTTCAAGGCAATACGAGGGCATTTGCCCCCATGTCCTTCACAACCATCAAAACCCTCCCTTTAGGGTTTGAGTTTGGATCCTAGGGTACATCAACCCTAAACCACACCATTTTTCTCCAAGAGGGTTATAATAACCCGTCTAAGTCAGTGGTCAAAATATCAGCCTTTGTCGAGGTGATTTGACCGTTCCAAACTCTTAGTGCACTTTTTACTCAAAAACTCCTCATTAATGCCTAGTTAAGGATAGGTGATTTCCTACCCAAAACTCATCCAAATGAGTTGGAATTTTGTACAGAGCTAGGTTTTATAGCCAGGGACCACTCACCAAAATTTTGGGGTGGGGGGGGGGGGGTGTGGGGGGGTTTGGAGGTCAGTTGAACACTTAAATAAATTACTCTAACTTTATTAAATTAAAACAAAAACCTTCGGCAAAGTATCTCCAAAAATTCCAATTTTTGGACAGCCTCTAGGTATGGCTAAGGGTAACCCCCTTCCCAAAGTTAAGGTCATTTGGATAAGGGACGAAGAGTGGGCATTCATTTTACTTTCTGCCCAACTCTAGGTACATCTCCCACTAAAACGGGTGCTGCGGTCAAACCACTTACCCAAACGAGTTGAAATTACTTTTCAATTAATCTAGACTCGAAGGGCTACAACTTTTGTGACTGGCCATTTGTCCTAAATCGGCATCTAAGTATCTCGTTTTGCAGTATCCAAATGTGCCCATTTAATGTATCTTTTCCTTATATATTATATACATAATTTTTATATTATAAAAAATGTTTTTGCTGTTCATCTTCTACAAAACCCTAAAACCTGAACTAAGAAAACTTATATTTCCTGTAGCTCTTCCGCAATCCGTCGCCGACCGTCCGGTCACTTCACTGGCCAGCCACCACCAGCACCACCTCCGTCGAGGCGATGGCTATCGGTCGGCGGTGGTTTGGCCGCCGGAGGTGGCGGTTTCCGGCGAACCCGAAAATATAGTTTTCATGGTTTTTTCATGATTACGCGAGATAGGTCCGGCTCCGTTGAGCACGAACTTCCTTTCTAAGATACTAAGATCTACCAATAAAAGAAGAAGTAGAGGAGGACCTTGTTCGCGGTTTGGAGGTGAGATGAACGTCGGGTTGTCATGGCGCGGTGGTGGCGTTGCCGAACTTCTCCTACAACAAGAACAACAACACTAATCCGTTTGGTCAAGAGTGCAAACTTCTCATCGTTCTCTAAGGGGGCTTTTATAGATCACCAAGTGGGGAGGGGAAAGGGTAAAGCATTTATGGCCATGAAGGCTCTCCTCTTAATAATATTTTGGTTATGGTGGAGGGAGAGGAAAAGGTGGAAGATGAAAAGATGTGCCCAGGTGGCGATTTCTAATTGGGTCAACACTTCCTCATTTTATTAAGTAATTAGAGAAGGAAACAGCCCATAAATACTCCTGGTGTAACTTCCCATAATCAGAGTTAATTGTGGCATGTGTTAAAGTAATTTCCAGCCTGGCTGACGTTTCGGCATTTGTCACGGGCGTGACGGGCCTGTCACTGGCGTGACATTAGTCCATTCGTCGTTCCCGAGTTGACGACCGATTTTTTATGCGTCGGTTCACAGGTCACCCCCCATGTCACGGGCGTGACACGTTTGTCACAGGCGTGACAGGTGTTCTTCGTTCGACATTCGTCGAGCTGAGGTCGACGGTCGGTGGGGGCATCACGCCCTAGGTCACGGGCATGACGGGCCTATCACGGGCATGACGGGCCTGTCACTCAAACACCGCTCGACGATCGTCGAGCGCCGATCGTCTAACAGAGAGACATGCCCCGTGTCACGCCCGTGTCAGATACAACACGCCCGTGACACGGTCGTGTGCTCACTCAAACACCGCTCGACAATCGTCGAGCGCCGATCGTCGAACTGAGAGACACGCCCCGTGTCACGCACGTGTCAGATATGACACGCCCGTGACACGGCCGTGTACTCACTCAAACACCGCTCGACGATCGTCGAGCGCCGATTGCCGAACAGAGAGAGACACGCTCCGTGTCATGCCCGTGTCAGATACGACACGCCCGTGATACGACCGTGTACTCATTCAAACACCGCTCGACGATCGTCGAGCGCCGACCATCGACGGTCGGTGGTGCGTCACGCCCTAGGTCACAGGCGTGACGGGCCTGTCACGGGCGTGACCAACCCGTGACATGAGTTCTGAGCTCGGCGATTAGCTTCCTAATTTCGTCGATCATCGAAGGAAGTCACGGGCGTGACGTGCCGGTCACGGCCGTGACCAACCCGTGACTCGGGATTTCTGTCGACGGACTTCAGAGGATTTCGTCTTCGGCTAGTCGTCATGCCTGAACGTATATTTAGATCGGTTACTGTCAATCTCTTGGGTTTACGGTGGTTCCGTCACGGCAGACTGACTCCTAGGGGTCTAGCCGGAAATGGGATGTTACAATCTGTACCACATGGCGATGTCAAAACAGGCGTCATGGTCAAATGACTCTTTAGCTCTTCAAAAGCTTGCGCGCACTCTGGCGTCCAAACGAACTTCTGATCCTTGCTTGTTAATGTGGTAAGAGGAAAAGCGATCGTGAGAAGTTTTCTACAAAACGTCTGTAGTAGCCCTCCCAGCCAAGGAAACTCCAGACTTCGGCCACCGAAGACAACACCGGCCACTCCCGAACGGCTCTTATCTTTGACGGATCCACCGCAATGGCCTCTCCACTCACCATATGTCCAAGAAAAGCCACTGACGAAAGCCAGAACTTGCACTTGGAGAATTTGGCATAGAGCGTGTTGGGTACATTGGTCAAATGTACCTGATTTGAAGAAGCCTCACCTAACTCAATGATATACATCATAGTGTATTTGATGTTTGTTTGAGTTACTTGTGCAGGTTAGGAATACACTGGACTGAAGCTAAAAATTCTAAGTCCATGTGTCGACACCCAGAGGGAAAGTGACGACACTTGAGAAAGCTTGTGTCGACACCCAGACAAGCAGTGTCGACACTTGGAGTCATTGTGTCGACACCTGGGAAGAAGAGTCGACACCAGTCAGAAAGTGTCGACACTTGGAGCTGTGTCGACACTCAGTGAAGAAGAATGCAGAAAAGCTGTGTCGACACTTAGCAGAAGTGTCGACACCTAGAAGAGCTGAGTCAACACCAGAAAGTGTCGACACTTGAAGTAAGTGTCGACACTCAGCAAAAGTCTGCAGAATCTAAGTACAAGTGTCGACACTCAACACAATGTGTCGACACTATGCAGAAGAGTCAGCACTTGAAGTAAGTGTCGACACCCAGCACAATGTGTCGACACTTAGCTAAAGACTCAGTATTTAAAGTAAGTGTCGACACTCAGCACAATGTGTCGACACACAACCAGAGGAGTCAACACTTGAAGAAAGTGTCGACACTCAGCACAATGTGTCGACACTTAGTTGAAGACTCTACACTTGAAGTAAGTGTCGACACAAGGAGCTGTGTCGACACTTAGCAAGATCAGAAAAGTTACAAAATATTCTAAGTACAAGTGTCGACACTAAAGGAATGTGTCGACACTCAGCTGAAGAAACAAAAGTAAAGACTTGTGTCGACACCAAGAAGCAGTGTCGACACTTGACAGTTTCTACACATGAAGATGTGTCGACACAAAGGAGATGTGTCGACACTTAGAAGAATACAGTTGCAGAATGAAGTACAAGTACTTGTGTCGACACTCAATTTCAGTGTCGACACATGCAGAAGAAACTGTGTCGAGACATACAAGGAATTGTGTCGACACCTTGTAGACTTGTGTCGACACTTACACAACATGTGTCGACACTTGGCCTATAAGTGTCGACACTTAAGAACAGAAAGTCTCGACACTATCTGACAGTTAGAGGAATTTCAAGAAGTGACTGGTTGACAAGACAGCTGCCGATCCAGCCGGTCTACATCAACTGACAGTGATATCAGAAGTCTGTTATGAACCGGACCAGCCGGTTACCATGAAGGAAGCCTATAAATAGGCACTCATAGTCTACAGAAGATATGATTGAGATTAAGAGATTGATTGTTGAAGTAATATAGAAGTGGTTGACAAAGTTTTTACAGAGAGAGTTCAGATCTTTGTAAAAGTGATATATTGAGGATCAACACAAGAAGATCTTGCTGTGCATCAGCAGATCTAAGAAGTTGGAGAGAGAGAGCTCCAACTAAGTATTCAGTCTTTGGAACTAAGGCTGAGAAGAAGAATCAGAGTCTTCTGGATTTCAAGAAGCAGAGGTCAAGGAACAACTGCAGAAGATTCAGACTAATTCAGTTCTAATCAAGAAGCTTTGAAGGAAGCTAAGTCAGTTTGGATCTAACTGAGTTCTTCCAAGAACTCTTCAAGAATCTCTCAACTCCTCTCCTATTTCTGAGTTGTAGAGTTATCTATTTTACTTTCTATTTTAAATTGTAGGATTCATTGGATCTGAGAGAATTGTAAGCCTATTTTATAAAGGCTGAGGGTAGGGCTTGGTTGCCTGAGTGTAGGAGTTGAAGAACTCTGAGTGTAGGCCTTAATTGGCTGAGTGTAGGCCTAGGTGGCTGAGTGTAGGCCTTTTGGCTGAGTGTAAGGCTTTGGGCCTGAGGTAGGAACCTAGTTTGGTTCTGAGTTAGTGGAGAAGTTTGGCCGAATCTAGTACACTGCTAGATAGGCGAAGGGGGAAAGTGGATGTACCCAAAGATTGGGGAACCACTATAAATTAGTGTGTTTGCTGTGGTGTGCTGTGCTGTGCTGTGGATTAATTGTTTGATTTCTGTAATTGCTGTTAGCTGTAGTAATCTGTGAAATAATTGTTGTGCTGCCAACAAAGTTTTAAAAAAAGGTTTAGGTCACCTATTCACCCCCCCCCCTCTAGGTGTTTAGGTACCATATCTTTCAAGTGGTATCAGAGCCAGGTTCCTCAAAAAGGACTAACTGTCTGAGGAGATCCAGTTTGGCAGATTCAGTATAAGTCAGGAAACAGTTTCAAGAAAATCAAGAAACATGGGGTCTTCAGAGAATCACAAGGAATTGGGTTCAATGAAACTACCCATTTGCAGAAAGGAGATTTTTGGAATCTGGAAAGAAAGGGTAAGGCTGTTCATGGAGGCCTCTGACCCTAGGATCTACATCACAGTCAAGGAAGGGCCTTATGTGCCCATGAAGATTTCAGTCTTGGATGCTACACAGAGAACTCCAAAGGATTTTTCTGAGATGACCAAGGATGAGATTGTCCTAGCTACAATGGACAAAAGGGCACAGAACATCATAGTTAGTGCAATTGATGATGCCACCTTCCAGAACCTTATTCACTGTAAAACAGCAAAAGAAATGTGGGATACCCTCATTGTCTACATGGAAGGTTCTGAAGAAGTAAGACAAGATAGGAAATCCTTGCTTAATCAAGAATATGAGAGCTTTAGGCAAGGAAGAGGAGATAGCATCACTGAATGCTACAAAAAGTTCTACAGAATTGTTAATGAACTCATGTCCTATGGAAGGAGTTCACAAACTATGAATTGAATGATAAGTTCTTGAGGTCCCTAACCAAAGATTGGGACACTAAGATCTGTGCCATCAGAGAAATGGCAAAGTTGGGAGAAATTCCTCCTCCCACACTGTTTGGCAAGTTGTTATCTTATGAGATGCAATTGTCAGTAAGAAAAGAGGAGGAAAAGTCAACAAGGACTGAACACAGGGAAAGGACTGTTGCCTTTAAGTCAGAAGTACCTAGAAAGAACAGGACTAAGTCATCAACTCCTCCTCCAGAGGTAGTTGAATCAGATTCTGATGAGTCTGTTAGCACTAAATCTACAAGCAGTGAAAGTGATGAAGACTTTGCTGCATTTACCAGACATTTTCAGAAATTCCTGAAGAAGAAACAGTGGAAGTCCAGACCTTCTTTTTCCAAAGGGAAAGAAGTTCAGTATCAGGAGAAGAAGCCTTCAAAGAAGGACAAGAAAAGGACAAAGACTAGCAAGGCAACTGGGTCTAAGATTGTGTGTTACTGCTGCAATAGACAGGGTCATGTAATTGCAGATTGTCCTGAAAGAAGGAAAGAATCCAGTGACAAAAAGAAGACTCACTTCAAAGGAAAGAAGGAGAAGTCCTTTGTTGCAAAGAATGAGAAGACTCTTTCAGATATTTCTTCTTCAGACACTGAGACAGATGCTGAAGCCTATATAGGGCTATTTGCTGAAGAAGAAGAAGAGTTTATGCAGATCATGGAATCAATCTATGAACAAGAAGAGGTTCAGTGCCAAGGACTAATGGCATTGACTGAAAGTACCAAAATCCTGGAGCAGCCAGGACCTAGTCAGGTACAAAGTCCAACTCCAAGTTCAGATTCCAGTTCTAGTTCAGAGTCAGAATCATCTTCATCAAGTGATGGAAGTGATTCTGAATCTGAGGGAGATATTCATCAGCTCTTAGATGAATACCAAGTACTGTTGCAAGCCTATAAGAAAAGCAAGATCCTAGCCAAAAGTCAGGCAAAGGAGATTGCTGATCTCAAGGCAGCTGCAACAGATTTTGAGAAGGAGTATGATCAAAAACTGAATGAAGTAGCCAGGCTGAAACACATTACTGTGATTCAGATGGGTACTATTACATTTAAAAATGATCAAATTAAGTTGCTGGAGATCAATCTCCAGAAGGAAAAGAGCTAGTTGCTAGGTTTTCAAAACCTAAATCAGTGCTACCCTTGATTGATGAATTTGTTCATCATAAAGGAAAGGCTGGATTGGGTTTTGTTAAGCCTGTGAGGACTGTTCAGGATCAGTCCAAGTCCAAGGGCAAAGCCCCAACATTCAACAAGGCTGCTGTGGTCAAGACAGCAAAGGTTGTACCTAAGCAAAGGTACAACAAGTTTGAATGCTGGTGTTGTGGCAAGGTTGGCCACTTTGCCTTGGATTGTTGGCACAATGCCAGTGCCAAGTTGAGTAGCAAGTTACCTATTGGAAAGCCAGCAGGTAGCTATGTCAAATTGCAAACTAACAATCACCAAGGACCCAAGTTTACTTTGGGTTCTAAGGTTCATTAATTTGTTTTGCAGGTGAATCCAAGTGACCATACCCCTACATGGTACTTGGATAGTGGTTGTTCCAGACACATGACTGGAACTAGGGGACTACTGAAGGACTACATCCCAATCAAAAATGGTCCAAAGGTGACCTTTGGTGGTTCTGAAAAAGGAATCATCAAAGGGTTTGGTAACATTTCTTCTAACCTTGTTACCATTACTCAAGTGGCTTATGTTAAAGGTTTGAAACACAACCTCATTAGTATAAGTCAATTAAGTGATGTAGGGTATGACATCTCATTTGTTAAAAATGGTTGTCATATCAAGAGGTCAAGTGATCAAGAGATCATTTTGACTGGATATAGAAAGAGAAATGTCTACTGCTTAGACATTATGGTTGAGAACAATTGTTCTCCAGTCTGTCTTGTAGCTGATGAGACAGTCTCTCAATGTGTCAAATGGCACAAGAGGCTTGCTCATCTTAATTACAAGACTATTGGCAAACTCTTTAGTAAAGAGTTAGTGAGGAATGGTCCTCAAGTTAAGTGTGTCAAAGATGGCATTTGCTCAGCTTGTCAAAAGGGCAAGCAGACTAAATCCACCTTTAGAAGCTTAGACAACAAAGATGCTGTGAGGTGTTTATACCTCTTGCATATGGATCTATTTGGTCCAATGCCAGTTCACAGCTTAGGTAGGAAGGTCTACACCTTTGTAGTTGTTGATGACTACTCAAGGTTTTCCTGGGTGTTCTTCTTAAAGCAGAAATCTGAAACACCTAGTGTCTTCTATAGTTTTGTTAAGCAAATTCAGAATGAATTGAACTGTACAGTGGTCAAAATTAGAAGTGACCATGGTACTGAGTTTCAGTCTGAAAGCATGACAAAGCTGTGTGAAGACTATGGGATATTTCAAGAATTCTCTTCACCTAGAACACCTCAGCAAAATGGCATTGCTGAAAGGAAAAATAGGACCTTGATAGAGGCTGGTAGAACCCTATTAAGTGATTCATCACTGCCAGAATATTTCTGGGCTGAAGCAGTTAACACTGCATGCCATGTGATAAATAGGGCTACCATCACTAAAAGGTTAAACAAGACCCCCTATGAAGTAGTGAAAGGCAGGAAACCAAATCTGTCCTATTTTAGGATCTTTGGTTGTAAATGCTTCATACTTAACAATGGGAAGTCTTACTTAACTAAGTTTGCTGCCAAGTCCCAAGAGGGAGTGTTTGTTGGGTACAGCAATAATAGTAAGGCTTATAGAGTCTACAACTTGACCACACAAGTTGTAGAGGAGTCTGTGCATGTAGTTTTTGATGAAACACAACTAATTAACAATGAGTTGTCTAGTAGTGTGTGCAGCCCTACAGGTCTTACTAAGAAGATGGACAAGCTAACCATAGAAGATGTACCTGCTGCAAGACAGCAAGTAGAAGAAGATGGTTTATGTCCAGGGGGAGAACTACATGTACAAGGAGCTATTGAAGTACAAGGAACTCAGCTTGATGAAGATGCTGAAGAAGTTCAACCAGAAGTAAGGATGCCTCCAGCCAACAGGCATCTAAGAGATCATCCAGTAGAGCTGATCATTGGAGATCCAAGACAAGGTGTTCAGACAAGGAGCAGAAATCAGAATGCTGTAGTATATTCAAGTTTTCTGTCTCAAATAGAACCAAAGAAATTTGAAGAAGCTATACAAGATCCACAGTGGACTGAAGCAATGCAGGAGGAGCTTAATCAGTTCAAAAGATGCAAGGTGTGGGATCTGGTTCCTAAGCCTAAAGATCACAATGTGATAGGAACAAAGTGGATCTACAGGAACAAGTTAGATGAACAAGGTATCATCATTAAGAATAAGGCAAGACTGGTTGCAAAAGGATATAGGCAAGAAGAAGGTATTGATTTTGATCAAACCTTTGCTCCAGTAGCCAGACTGGAAGCCATAAGGATGTTCTTGGCCTATGCAACCTACCAAGGATTCAAAGTATACCAAATGGATGTGAAGTCAGCATTCCTTAATGGTAATTTAAAAGAAGAAGTATATGTGGAGCAGCCTTCAGGTTTTGTTGATCCTACTCTTCCACATTATGTCTATAGACTTAGGAAAGCATTGTATGGGTTAAAGCAAGCTCCTAGAGCTTGGTATGAAACCCTATCTAGTTTCCTCATTGAGAACAAGTTCACAAGGGGGAAAATAGATAAGACTCTATTCCTTAGGGAATCTAGAGGCAAAGTAATACTTGTCCAAATATATGTAGATGACATTATATTTGGGTCTACTGAAAGTAGCCTTTGCAAAAAGTTTGCAAAGCTTATGCAGAGTCAATTTGAAATGAGTAGTATGGGAGAACTGAAGTTTTTCTTGGGTCTCCAAGTTAAACAGACTGAAAGTGGCTTGTCCATATGTCAGTCAAAGTTCACCCTGGAACTCATAAGGAAATATGGTATGGATTCATCCAGTACCATGAAGACTCCTATGGGGTCAAGTATGTCTCTAAGCAAGGATGATGCAGGGAAACCTGTAGATGAAACCTTGTATAGAGGGATAGTTGGCTCCCTACTATACTTGACTGCAAGTAGGCCTGACATTATGTATGCTACATGTGTTTGTGCCAGGTATCAAGCCTGCCCCAAAGAATCTCACTTGACTGCAGTCAAGAGAATCTTGAGATATCTAAAGGGCACACCCTATCTAGGCCTCTGGTACCCTAGGAATGGAGATTTTGATCTAACAGGCTATTCAGATGCAGACTTTGCAGGATGCAAAGAAGATAGAAAGAGCACAACTGGATCCTGTCAGTTCCTAGGTGGAAGACTCATTTCATGGAGTAGTAAGAAGCAAACCAGTGTGGCCATCTCCACAGCTGAGTCAGAATATGTAG
This sequence comes from Platanthera guangdongensis, assembly GCA_039583875.1. Lineage (NCBI taxonomy): Eukaryota > Viridiplantae > Streptophyta > Magnoliopsida > Asparagales > Orchidaceae > Platanthera > Platanthera guangdongensis. Next base: position 116,414,072 of record CM077155.1, on the reverse strand, counting down.
CTGCAGGAAGTTGCTGTGCTCAACTTCTGTGGATTCAACATCAGCTAGAAGACTATGGATGTCAGGTAAGTAGAACTCCACTTTATTGTGATTCTACTAGTGCTATTTCAATAGCTAACAACCCTGTATCACATAGTAGAACTAAACATATTGAGATTAAATATCACTTTCTTAGGGAGCATGTAGAAAGAAATGATATTGCACTTGAATATGTTAGAACTGATAATCAGATAGCTGATATGTTCACTAAGCCCTTAGATGAAGCTAAGTTTAATAGGTTCAAAATTGAACTAGGTATGATAAACTTAGATTAAGTATACAGAACAAAAATTGGCTAAGTAAAAAGGTGTCGACACATAGACAAGTCTATGTCGACACAGAATAGTAAGTGTCGACACTTCAGGAAAATGGTGTCGACACATCTAGGAAGTTAGTGTCGACACTTCAGAATGTTAGTGTCGACACATGTCGAGTAGGTGTCGACACATCCAATAAAGTGTCGACACTTAAGTTTTACTCAGAATTTTTCTAAGTAAAGTCTCGACTACATGTCGAGTATAGTGGTGTCGACACTTCACCAAGTGTCGACACATAAAATCTGTTGACTAAACTTGTGTCGACACATGTGTGTCGAGACATTATAAGTCAGTGTCGACACTTATTGACAGTGTCGACACATCTTTAGAAATTCATCCCGCCTGTTCGTCTTCAAACAAGAAAGGTATAAATAGGGTTCTGTTTGTGTTTGTCGACACGCTTTCAGAGTTTCGAGACTAAACTCCTGTGTCGACATTTCTCTTCTCTAAAGACTAATTCTCAAAACCCTAATGGCTCCCAAGCTGGAAGAGAACGTAAACGAAGGCTATGAGCTCGTGCGAGGCGCATTCGACGACGGTGATCAGGAAATCAAATCAGTGATAACCCTAGTCAGCAATTCAGGACTGGAATACTTGGTTTCAGAGCCAACCAAGATATGGAAGAAAGAAGTGATTGAATTTCTTACTGGAGCAACTGTGGACGACTCTGGATACAGAATCAAATCCAGAGTGCATGGAACCAAGGTCAAGGTTTCACCCAAGTCTTTGAGAAAGGTACTTCAGCTACCTAAGATTCAAGAAGAAGAGGAAGTGACCACATCTAAGACCAGAGAAGCACTCACTTGGTGTGGTCTTGATCCTAAGATGAAAATAGGATCAGTTTTCAACAGGAAGGGGATGAACAATCAAGGCAAATTCCTGTCTGAAGTTGTAGGCAAGGTTATTCTAAGCAAACCAGGAGGGCATGACAGGGTGTCAGCCTCTATGTTCAGTATCATGACCAGAATCATCTTCAACCTTAAGACAGACTGGTCTATGATTGTCTTTGAGAAAGTAAAAGAAAGTCTGAAGAAGCCCAATCTGGGCAGGATACTAAGTCTCTACCTGGCTGGATCAATTCCAGAGGTAATGAGCTCTGCAGCAGGAACAAAAATCAATCACATGAGGAGAATGGACTCAAGAATATTCTCTAGATGGGAAAGGGTGCTGGTGTCAAAGGAATTGACCACCCCTGAAAAGCAAGCTTCTAAGAAAGACTCTCCTCCCAGGAAGAAGAGGAAGACTGCTGCTGTGCCTCAAGAGCCATCCAGCAGCTCAGGCAGTGAAGAACATGTGGTCTTCACTCCTGATAGTCCAATGGATAAGGCTGCAGACAAAGTCACCTGCTCCTCAAGAGTCAGCTAACATCCAGGGGGAGCTTCCAGGTGTAGCAGAACCATCTACCCTGGAGAGTGAACAAGCCACCCTCCTCATTCAAGAGGTACTTGTTGACCTTAATACTTTGAATTTTTCTATAATAAATTCTGATTTGTCTGATGACCATCAGCAAAATCAGCCAGCAACTCAAGAACCAGATGTTGTTCTCCAAGACACATCTGTTGTAGCTGATAAAACCAGTACATCTCCTGCACAGTCTCCAGCAGAATACACAATGGAAGATCTATTTCTGAATTTAGATCAGGATGATTTTGATATGGAAAAGAATGCTGCTGATGCAGTGGAGGATGCTGCTACTGAGGGGGAGAATTTGAATATTCAAGAAGAGCCTATAAGGCTAGATACTGAGAATGCACAAGATGGGCACATTGAAACACCATCCAGCCCTAAGGATAGGGTGGATATAGCCAGTACATCAGCATCTGAAGATGATGAAGCTGAGCAAGCTAAGAAAAAGAAGTTCTTTGTTTTCAAAAGAAGGAGTCAAAGCTATAAGAAAGCTCTCCAAACTGTTGCACAACACTCCTTAGTTCAACAACCTCCATCCACTGATTACAGTGCTCTACTGCTTGCCATGCAAATCAAGATGGATGAACAAAGGAAGGCTTTGGAAACTTATGTTGATGAAGGGCACAAGGCACTACAATCTGATCTGGGACAGGAAATAAAGTCAATAAGGTTTGAAATGAACCTTAATAAAAAGGAGATGACTGATTGTTTTACAAAGGGTGCTCATGCAGTGGTCTATCTGGCTAAACATCAAGAAACAATCCAAGAGAAAGTAGAAGATATAGCACTAAAGCAAGGCTATGTGCTGGAGAATCAACTCAGGATGAATGATAACTTGACTGCATCTCACAATGCCATAGTCACTGAACTCAAGAAACAGTCTGATGAACCATCACCCTCCTCTGCTGCTGCCAAGGCTGATTTTGATAAAATATTTCAAGCAGAACTTGCTGCTGTAAAGAATGCCATTACAGACTCACAAAAGGTCATTTCTGAACAGCTTACCAAGCTTAGACCTTTCTTTAAAGAGGGCATAAGGTATTTGGACAGCCAAATAAGGTTCCAGAAAGATGATGTGAGAGATCATGTAGCCCAAGAAGTCATAAAGGGGGAGAGAGTGTTAGTCAAGGCCAGTTCTGAGCATGCCAAATGGATTTCAAATTCAATCAGGGCTACACTTGGATATCCTCCCCTGTGTGATGACAATGAAGTAGCTGAATCTGGTATTCAAGGAACATATCTTGGAGGTGAGCAACAGGCAGTGGCTGATGTAATCTATCCACCTCCAGATTTTGAAATGATTCATGCAGATATAAGCACAATGTATAGTCCAACTGCTGGCAAGCCTAATATTATTCTGGAAAAGGTTGTTCAACCTATCACAGCTGCTATGCAAGAGGCTTTGGACAAAGAAGAAGAGACTAGGCTATCAAAGAAGAAGTTCAGGGAACTTGCTGAACAAAAACCTGATTTTGAACAGTGGAGCCCTACTTCTAGGAACATCATTCTCACTGCATGGAAAGCGGCCAAGGACAATGCCCATGAGAGGAACAAGTGGTTCTCAGAGGCAGAATGGAGGAAACATGAAAGTAGGCAGGAAGCCATTGTCCAACATAGAAGGAAGGCTAAGTTAGGAAAGCTACCTCCTACAGCTGTGGAGCCTAGCAAGTACTTTCCTAAGCCCTATCATTATTTTGAAAGACAAAAGATCAAGGCTGAAGAACAGAAGAAGAAGGACTCCAAAGGGAAGAAGATTGCTGAAGCTGAGCCTGCTGCTGCTGTGAAAGCTAAAGTACAAGCTGGAAAAGGCATAGTCATTAAGGAACCAGAGCAGAATTAGACTAAGATTAAACTGAAAAATGTTGTAATCTGTTACATCAAACATTTTGTGTAAATCATTGAAAATGTGTTAAATGTATAAACAGTTTTTGTTACACAAATTTCATGATTGTTCTGATGAATGTGTCTAATTCTTGTTTGTTCTGTGATGCTGAATGAGTATACATGTGTGCTTTATTACATGTTTAAGTTTAACTCTGTTGTCATATATCTGGTTTACTTCATTTTATAATTTTTAATTATGAGTGTTGTATATCATTGACTAAGGGTTATGACTTCTCCAAATAGGGGGAGATTGTTGGGTACATTGGTCAAATGTACCTGATTTGAAGAAGCCTCACCTAACTCAATGATATACATCATAGTGTATTTGATGTTTGTTTGAGTTACTTGTGCAGGTTAGGAATACACTGGACTGAAGCTAAAAATTCTAAGTCCATGTGTCGACACCCAGAGGGAAAGTGTCGACACTTGAGAAAGCTTGTGTCGACACCCAGACAAGCAGTGTCGACACTTGGAGTCATTGTGTCGACACCTGGGAAGAAGAGTCGACACCAGTCAGAAAGTGTCGACACTTGGAGCTGTGTCGACACTCAGTGAAGAAGAATGCAGAAAAGCTGTGTCGACACTTAGCAGAAGTGTCGACACCTAGAAGAGCTGAGTCAACACCAGAAAGTGTCGACACTTGAAGTAAGTGTCGACACTCAGCAAAAGTCTGCAGAATCTAAGTACAAGTGTCGACACTCAACACAATGTGTCGACACTATGCAGAAGAGTCAGCACTTGAAGTAAGTGTCGACACCCAGCACAATGTGTCGACACTTAGCTAAAGACTCAGTATTTAAAGTAAGTGTCGACACTCAGCACAATGTGTCGACACACAACCAGAGGAGTCAACACTTGAAGAAAGTGTCGACACTCAGCACAATGTGTCGACACTTAGTTGAAGACTCTACACTTGAAGTAAGTGTCGACACAAGGAGCTGTGTCGACACTTAGCAAGATCAGAAAAGTTACAAAATATTCTAAGTACAAGTGTCGACACTAAAGGAATGTGTCGACACTCAGCTGAAGAAACAAAAGTAAAGACTTGTGTCGACACCAAGAAGCAGTGTCGACACTTGACAGTTTCTACACATGAAGATGTGTCGACACAAAGGAGATGTGTCGACACTTAGAAGAATACAGTTGCAGAATGAAGTACAAGTACTTGTGTCGACACTCAATTTCAGTGTCGACACATGCAGAAGAAACTGTGTCGAGACATACAAGGAATTGTGTCGACACCTTGTAGACTTGTGTCGACACTTACACAACATGTGTCGACACTTGGCCTATAAGTGTCGACACTTAAGAACAGAAAGTCTCGACACTATCTGACAGTTAGAGGAATTTCAAGAAGTGACTGGTTGACAAGACAGCTGCCGATCCAGCCGGTCTACATCAACTGACAGTGATATCAGAAGTCTGTTATGAACCGGACCAGCCGGTTACCATGAAGGAAGCCTATAAATAGGCACTCATAGTCTACAGAAGATATGATTGAGATTAAGAGATTGATTGTTGAAGTAATATAGAAGTGGTTGACAAAGTTTTTACAGAGAGAGTTCAGATCTTTGTAAAAGTGATATATTGAGGATCAACACAAGAAGATCTTGCTGTGCATCAGCAGATCTAAGAAGTTGGAGAGAGAGTGCTCCAACTAAGTATTCAGTCTTTGGAACTAAGGCTGAGAAGAAGAATCCAGAGTCTTCTGGATTTCAAGAAGCAGAGGTCAAGGAACAACTGCAGAAGATTCAGACTAATTCAGTTCTAATCAAGAAGCTTTGAAGGAAGCTAAGTCAGTTTGGATCTAACTGAGTTCTTCCAAGAACTCTTCAAGAATCTCTCAACTCCTCTCCTATTTCTGAGTTGCAGAGTTATCTATTTTACTTTCTATTTTAAATTGTAGGATCATTGGATCTGAGAGAATTGTAAGCCTATTTTATAAAGGCTGAGGGTAGGGCTTGGTTGCCTGAGTGTAGGAGTTGAAGAACTCTGAGTGTAGGCCTTAATTGGCTGAGTGTAGGCCTAGGTGGCTGAGTGTAGGCCTTTTGGCTGAGTGTAAGGCTTTGGGCCTGAGGTAGGAACCTAGTTTGGTTCTGAGTTAGTGGAGAAGTTTGGCCGAATCTAGTACACTGCTAGATAGGCGAAGGGGGAAAGTGGATGTACCCAAAGATTGGGGAACCACTATAAATTAGTGTGTTTGCTGTGGTGTGCTGTGCTGTGCTGTGGATTAATTGTTTGATTTCTGTAATTGCTGTTAGCTGTAGTAATCTGTGAAATAATTGTTGTGCTGCCAACAAAGTTTTAAAAAAAAGGTTTAGGTCACCTATTCACCCCCCCCCCCTCTAGGTGTTTAGGTACCATATCTTTCAGAGCGGATTTTTCCTCAAGGTGTGCAACACCATCCGTAAATGGTTCGCATGATCTTCTTCCGATTTATAGTACACCAAAATGTCATCGATGAAGACGATCACAAATAAATCTAGGTACTCTCTAAAAGTATGGTGCATTAAATCCATGAACACTGATCACACATTATATAGCCCAAACGGCAGTACAGTGGATTCGTAATGCCATTAGCATATTCTAAATGCCGTCTTGGGAATGTCACCTTCCTGAATCCGCAATTGGTAGTATCCAGACTTCAAATCCAATTTAGAGTAGACGGGTGATCCCAATAGGTGATCAAACAAGTCATCAATTTGAGGTATAGGATACTTGTTCTTCTCCGTCAGCTTATTTAACTGGCGATAGTCGATACACAACCGCAAGCTACAGTCCTTCTTTTTCACAAAGAGAACAGATGTGCTCCAAGGTGACATACTTGGGCGGATAAAACCCTATTCCAGCCATTCTTGTAGTTGCACTTTCAATTCTGCCATCTCCTTTGACGCTACTCGATATGGCGAGTGGGCTACAGGTTTTGCACCCGGCACCAACTCGATCGAGAAATCAATCTCCCACTATGGTGGTAACTCCGGAAGGTCCTTCGGAAACACATCAGGAAACTCCGAAACAATCGAAACATCACTCACACTAGCTTTTGGCTCAACAACCTCAATAAGTGTGAAGAACAACTCTGCGCCTTTCCGAACATCTTCGACAACTTGGAGAGCAGACGTCAACGTCCTGCTCGATCATAGCATACCAGCAAATTTCTTCTCTCACTCGGTGTTCTGTCCCAGTGTGACTTCCTTCGAATTGCAATCTATGGAGGCACGCTACTCCGAGAGTCAGTCCATAACAAAGATCACATCCAATTTCTGATATCGGCAGCACAGATGCTTCACACCCGAAATCTCGACTTCCTATCCGTACCTCCACAAAATAAGACCTATCCACATGCATTACAAATCCATTTGGTAATAACACCTTCACACTATCTGCCATCATATGAATCAGTATTCCAATCCGTGACACGAAGTCCACAGTTAGAAATAAATGAGAAGCACCAGTATCAAAAGTGCTCTTGCTGGACAGTATTGAATCAAGACAAAGCCTAATACAAACACATCATACACAAACTACAAACAAGGTATTAAATAGGAAAGGAAACAATCAATAACTTAGATCGTACCTGTGACAACGTCACTTTGCTTTATGGCCTCCTACTGGCCAAGATTGTACACTCGGGGCTGCTCCTGGGACGCAGAGGACTCCACGACTTCCTTTCCCTTTTCAGCATAAGATGCTCCTGTGTTCTTTTCAACCTTTGGTGGACCCACCCGATAGTTACGGGCTATATGTCCCACTCTACCATATGTATAGCATGTCCGAGACTCTTGCCTCAATCTTGCTCCAGATGCAACACTCGAGGGAGCATGTGAAGAGACTTGGATCTCTTACCCCATTTCCTTCGATAGTTGAGCTTTCTCAGTTGCGGCACTTTGAACTCGAGCTTTGCCACAGCCAAGTCCCTCTTGACCTGTACCCGCTTCATATCCTTTTCCAACGCATGAGCCGTATTGACCAATGCTTGAAACCCTTGGTTCATCTAACTTGAAAGCAGGAATCTCAGCACAACCTGCAACCCTTCGTAGAACCGATTGGTTTTATGCTCTTCATCAGCAAAGATCGTTCCCGCATAGCATCCCAACCGCGTAAACTCATGCGAGTAGGTATCCACACTACTTTCTCCCTGAGTTAGATGCTGGAATTCGTTCTCCATGTCTATGTGATGAGACGAAGGCAAATGCTTTGCCAAAAACATTCTCGAAAAATCCTTGATCGAGACTTCTGTCAATTGCCTGCCTGCCAAGTGATGCAACTCTATCTCATCCCACCATAGCCGAGCCTCTCCTTCCAGCAAGAAGGTGGCTAAGGTGACTTTCTGTTCTTCTTCTATCCTTATCGCCGTCAATATTCATTTAACGTGTGACAACCAATCCTCTACTTGCGTTGGGGATCCCACCCCCATAAACGTAGGAGGATTGAAGCTCATAAATTGCTCCAACTACCATTCAGTTGCTTGGGGATCTACAACAGCCACAATAGGTTTGGGCCTCACACCCACCTGTTCTGGCACCACTGCAGGCCTCGCCTGCCTAGTCGGTTGTGCCTGGATCATGGCAAACAATGCCTCAGCAACCAAGCACATACCACAGAAGGAGGAGGTGTAGGCAACTCAGCTGGTTTCGTACTCTCATCAGAACGCTGGGGCCCAGACTTCTCAGCACCACTTCGAGTCACCTATAGATGGACAAGACACACTTTAGCGACTTTGCACAAGTAACATCAAAAATATAGGAACACGCAGGTTCCTCAAACATGTGTATTTGCATTCCTTAGTGGACATTCTTGAGTTCATTTACAGTTAAAGAGGGTCGCACTTACACATGCTCGCCACCCTACAAAAGAATTCAACCATGAATTAGAAAGAGGAAGACTGAGACAGGCTGATACCAAATTGTAACACCTCCATCCGTTACATGACACGTAATAGAAGGTCCGGCCAGGGCCCCACACCATATATCACAAACAAACGACGGGGTTACAGGTTAATATCAAAGACTATTCGCAACATAACTCAGAGTATTCTACCAGAAGATTTTAAGTTATTTGAACTCAACATCTTTAAATGACCACAATCTATAAACTAGTATTTAGATGTATCACCACAAAGTAATGTCCATCAAATACACAACAAGTCTGGCCTTATGGCCTTATAGTAAAACTTTACAACTGTAGATTTCATACATAGGCACACAGGCCAGCCACACATGAAAATCATAAAATTGTTCATTCGGCCTTCGAGGGCCAGCAGCAGCATCAACAGTAGCAAGGGCTTCAGCCCCCTATTTTCCACTCGGCTCTCCAGCACCTGTATGGGGAGAATCCACTGCACGGTGGTAAACAAGGCAACGGTCAGCGTTCAGCTGACCAATTTATAACAACCCTGCCCCTTGACCGGGGTAGTGGCATTTCTTCCCTGCAGGCATAGCATTTCACAAGCAGATATATCACAAAATGTGCACTCATACACCATCGACATATCACAAACGTCGGCCATACGGCCTGATGCTTTGTGCACTCAGGGCACAATCTCGGTGTATCGGAAAACCAGGGTCCTACCGCCATTCTCAACGACAAACTTGGGAATTTTGCTCCATGGCCTTCAGCCAGAGACTTTAATCTTAATGGTGCCAGGCCTAACACTCTCATGATGTGATCCTACGAAGCCCCTTTTTAGGCACTCAAGTTAGACAACCATCACATGGATATAGTTCAGCCCTTGCCCGTTGCTCAAATCGTTAGTTCAATGACTAGATTAACATGGGTTGGAATCTCCACTGTCCGTTTGGCACGAAGCCTTTTTCAGAGCTTACATAGCTCCCAATAGCCACACTGTCCCCTCAGGATTGGCTTCACAATTACAGGTTAGCTAGGAGCCATTGACAGCGACACTTAGTATTGCCTGACATTAGCGACAAAACTCTCTTTCCGTCGCAGGCCCTAACCTTATCTGGACTAACCATCCAGAAATTCATGCAGCCGCCTGCAGTGCCAGAAACACTGGTCTTTCAAAGCATACAACACATGCACTTTGCGTGTATTTTCCTAGAATTCCACACCAGTACTTCCTGCTACAACCCTTCATAGGCACTGTAAGGCGCCCTTTTTTTTCTTTAATAACACCGGGGTCTTAGGCCCAGAACCGCCGCTTTGCGGTGACACCTTCGCACCCGGGAAGATCATCACTACAAAATGCCGATCCTGCCGGCCAAATTGATCACAACTGTAGCAAAATAATAAAGGCAAGTCCACAGAAATCACATAAATAGTAAATAAACACGATGGGATTGTCCACAGATATAATGAAATACTAAAATCTTGGGCTCGTGCCCAGTACATCAATGCCTCACTACAAATCTCTCATCGCGGAAGCAAAACTAAAACAACTGGTATCAAATATGACTCACAGTCCCTGTCGTCTGAACAACGGTACTAGACTGCCCGATCTCCAAGCGTGCCGACCTCCGGGGCTACTCCTCCATGCTGGGCTCCATAATCCCCTAAAATGATGTGGTTCGAAAACCGTTAGTCTAAAATACTAAGCCCTATCATCCCCCGCCACTTCTGTAAGACCCTTTTTTTTTGAAACACCGGGGTCTTAGGCCAAGAAATGCCGCTTTGGGGTGCCCCCTTCACACCCTGAAGGATCATCACCGCAAATCGCCGATTCTGCCGGTCGATTCGATTATAGAAAAGCAACATAAGTAGAGTTAGCACAAGAGTGGTAAAACTCTAACCAAAAGTCCACAAGAATACAATCATATCAGAGTAATATAATCTCCACGAAGGGAGATTCCACAAAATATAAAGTACTGGAAATAAGGGCTTAAGCCCGCTACATCAAATCCTCACTACATGGTCACTCAAGCGGAAGCAAAATAAAACACTACTAAGGTTAGGGGCTCACAGTCCCTGTCATCTGAACTCCGGTACTAGACTGCCCATCTCCAAGCGTGTCGACCTGCGGGGCTGCTCCTCCATGCTGGGCTCCACGATCCCCTAAATGATGTGGTTCAAAAACTGTTAGTCTAAAAGAACAAGCCCTATCATCCCCCACCCCTTTCCCCATGGCCCCTAGGTACCGAGCGGAGAGGAAGAAAGGGAAGGACTTGAAGGTGGAGAGTAATCAAGAAAACAGATGGCATTAGACCTATACTAGCAATTTGATAGTACATGTGGCAGTAGAGTAAAGTATGAAAAGTAACCTTAACTTATACGGAAACATATAAGTAAGGGATCTTTTACAGGGATCGCATCGTATAAAGAGTCTCATACCAATTTATACCTTGGGGTGTCTGTTATTATCAGTAATATATGTTTAAAGAATTTAACCTTAATTTATAAACTTGCCCACACAAGCTTATAGACCAAGGGGTCGTTTTGTAGGGCCTATCGTATAAGCGTCCCATACCACTTATACAATAGGTGACAGGAGTTTTATGCTATGATTATGATATGACATGCAAGTGGGTTATAATGCTATCATGCAAGTGCAACTTACCCACCCGACTCTGTGCACACAGACCTTTAGTTCCCCCTTTCTGGAGTCAAACCTCCCAAGATACCTCTGTAGTGGCAGACAGCAGCGGTGGGTTGGGCCTCGCCCACCTCTAAACCAGTAAAGCACTACCCGTCAGACCTATCATACGCCTCAACGCTGGTGCACTAAGCGGACTTCTGCATACTCTTACCGGCAGGCGCACCGGACTTCTGTTGGCAAAGTGCTAGCCACACTTGCCGAGTCAACGTATTGGAGTCGGTGCATCGACACTCCAATACCGAAGACCCAACACCCTTAATTTTATGCACATGCAACCTTATGTATCAGTACCGAGCCAAAGCTCCCTGGACCAATCCCGTCCGTCACAAATATCAACCAAGCCAAAGTTCGTCGGGACATCCTGCCCCTCACAAATACCAACCGAGTCAAACCAACCTCTCGAGACACCGGGGTGTGTGAAAGTGAACCCCTAATTATTCTAGTTGCTCTTTAAGATTTTATCACTCCTACAGTTTATGTTAGCCCAGGACTGCCCAAGGTATACCCCGTGAAGGGCTCTCGAAGGCACAAGGAACTACGATGGGATTATGCCCAAAGCTCCCTTTCGTAAGGCACTTACTCTTATTGGTTGCCACCTGATTTCTTAACCCTTAATTAATTTTATTGAATCTAGCCCTAGTACATTACACACTTCCTCCCTACGGAAAGGACGATCTTTCGCCGATCCCGAGCACCACCTAACACTAGTCAGCCTCTCACTCTACAAATCCTGTCTTCCAATGATGAACTCCTTTATTTACCCAAACCAACAACCTACTGAGAATTCAATAATCCAAAATTCACTACCCACTCTAGTTCAGTTTCCGCAGTTACTATATGCAGACCACCCTATACTATATGAGATGTTTAAAGGAGGTACTCCGGATTGTGTTCCAAATCTCCTATAAAATTTACCAGAGGTCTATCATAAAATATTTAGTCTAAAATCAGAGATCCATAATTTTTCTAATTAATTTGGTATTTATTGAATTTTCGAAAATGCTTGGCCATGGGTAATTTTAAACATGAACTATATGATCTACTCAAGTAATGACCCCCCAAAAATTTTGATCACTAAATTAACAGAGATATATGACTAGATACAATTTCCATAATCCTTCAGAAAATATTTGACCTCTAATTAATTTATCCAAAATATCTCCCTTAATCATATGTAAAGAAGGAAGTACCAAAATCATTCATCAGAAAATTATACAAAAATTACAGAATGTTAATATGGTTTAGAAAAGATCATGATACAAGAATCATAATTTTAGAGGCTTGCTAGACTCCAAAATAAATTAAATTAATTTTTCGTGGGAAACAATACGTAATGAAGCAACCCTTAAAAATACTCATCCAAAAATTCTATAAAACTTCACAGAGCTTTAAAACACAGTAATAAGTCCTCTGGCTAAATTTTATTAATTTCCAGCAAGTAGTTTCTTCCTAATAAATTTCTAGGTAAATAATACCAATTACCAATTTGTTAATGAAGTATCCAAAATAATAATCCTAAATTCATAATAAAATCTTCAGAGCTTGTACTGACCCCAAAACCTACTCAACCCAAGTCTCATCACATTTCAAAGAGTTTTTGTGACATTTTATATCCCTACAAGATTTGTGCCCTAAGCTAGGGTTAGGGTTTTGAGGAGGTTTAAGGATTCCAAATTCCCTAAAATTTTAACCAGAGAACTATAGAAATCATATGGTCCTTCCCACAAAGTTTCAAGTCAATCCAAGGTCATTTGACCCAATGATCTTAAAACCCTAAAAATCCCCTTTAAGGAACCTACCCTAGGGTTCTAGGGCTACCCTACTCTTAACCACCCCAAATTCCATTGGAGGGTGAGTCATGCTATAAAAAGCAGTGGCCAAAATATCAACCTCTGTTGAGGTGATTTGACCACTCAAAACCCAAAGGGGATGCTTGACCTATTTAACCCTAAAAGGGGCCAACCTAGGGTTGGATCAATACCTAGCCAAAACATCTCCAAATGGGGTGAAAATTTTACCAGAGATCTAACATGCCCTCTAAGACCTCCCACCCAAATTTGGAGGGATTTTGAGGTGTTTAGGACTCCTAATTAATTTATTCATGGAATATTAAATTTTCCTAAAAACTATAGAAAACTTTTCTCTAAAAATTCTGAATTTTGGACAGGCCCTAGGTATAGCTAGGGTAGACTCCCTACCCAAATATTAGGTCATTTAGACAAGGGACGAAGGGTGGGAATCCATTTGAATCTCAGGATAGCCCTAGGTATAGGGCCCACCAAAATGGGTGTTGTGGTCTAAACATGACTCTAAATTGGTGAAATCAATTTTAAATTAAAATAGACATCAAGGGATTCATTTTCTATGTTGACCACTTTTTCTGTTATAACCTCTAAGTATTTTTAAAGATTAAAACCAATAAATGTAAAATCTGTGACATAACTAAATAATCATAAAATGTTATACTATAGTTTGAAATCAAATATAACACGAATCTTGGCGCAAGATGGACGGAATACATTCATCTTCTACCTTGAGCCGACGACCAGGATTTATTCTTCCTGGGCGAGTTTCAAACGGCTGTCGCCGGCCATCCAGCCGCCTCCCCGGTCGGCCACCGCCACCATCACCTCCGTTGAGGTGGTGGCTATCGCCGGGCGGCGTCACAGCCACCGGAGAGCCCTATTCCGGCGATCCCGAGGGTTGCATTTTTGCGAAAAAACCAGGAAATTTTCTCTTTGGATCGGGCTCAATTGAGCCCGAACCTTGGCCCTAAAGATTCCTAAGATCGACCCATGAAAGAAGGAGTCGAGGAGGACCTTGTCGGCGGCCTGAAGTCGAGACGATCATCGGAAAGCCATCTTTGAAGGCGGCGCCGCTCAGTTTCTACAACAACACAGTGGGGAAGCTCGGTTTCTTCAGGTAAGGGCTGGGAAATCCTCCTCTCAGCCCACTGAAGGTGTTTAAAGCCTCAGATGGGGAGGGGAGAGGATGGATCATCAATGGCCATTAATGACCTTGAAAGCCACCTCTCGGCTTTGGTGGTTCAGTGCATCCAGCCAGTGGAAGAGCCTGGAAAGTCTCCTAATCTTCTCAGGGCTGTTAGGGGAGATGAATCAAGCAAGGAAGGATGGCCCTTGGCTTCCCCATGACATGAATGGCCTTTACTCCATTTTCTCTCTCCTCCATTAAAGGGAAATTTGAGTTTTCTCTCTCTTACCCCCGCATGGCCGAATTTGTTCATCACTCTAGCCTATTTGCAGCCCATAAATCATTATTATTAATTAAAATAAAGTTAGCCCAAGTTGGGGAGATGGGCTTGAGCTTGGGTTAGCCCATTTGGCTAATTTGACTTAACTTTAAGGTAGAGTTGACCTTGGCCAACATGGCCATTTGGGTAGACTCCAATGGGTCCTTGGTGACTTATTGGTCTCCCCTAAGGTCTATGTAGGGTTTGGTAGGGTTGACTTGGCACCTTGGAGGTCACTTGACCCTTGATAAGGGGACTTTGACCACTTTAGGGCTAGAGTTGACTTGGGTCAACATGACCATTTGGGTTGACCCCAAGGGGTCCTTGGTGACTCCATGTCTTCCCCTAAGGTCTAGGAAGGGTTATGTAGGGTTACCTTGCACTTTGGAGGTCACCTACCCTTTGTAAGGGTACTTTGACCAGATTAAGGGCTTGAGTAAACTTGGGTCAACTTGGCCTCTAGGGCTGACCACAATGTGTCCTTAGTGACCCATTGACCTCACTTTAGGTCTAGGGAGGCCCGGGCAAGGTTGGTTGGGCAACTTAGAGGCCAACTGCCCTTGTTAGGGCACCTTGCCCAATTTAGGCCTATGATGGTCCTAGGTTAAAGTGGCCACTTTGGGTTGACTCCAATGGACCCTTAAGGCTCTAGTGGACCCTCTGATAGGTTAGAGATGTTGTGGTGGGGTCATTAAGTTATGGTGAGGCCCTAAGGTTAACCCTAGATTTGGTGATGTGGTTGTGCCATAGGCAGACCAAGGTGATTCTCACATTGGCATTCTATCTCTTGGCCCTTTTTAGCTTTCTAGGGTTTTGTCATGACTTAGTCATGGCCAAAACCATTCTTAGGTGTCTACTTGGAAATGAGATGTTACACCTTCCCCCATGGCTCCTAGGCACCGAGCGGGGAGAAGGAAAGGAGAGGACATGAAAGTAGTGAATAACAAATAAACAGATGGTGTCAGAACTAATCTAGCAGTTCTATAGTATATATGACAGTAAATAAGGTATGAAATGACTGAAAAGTAAAAGTAACCTTAACTTATATGAAGACACATAAGCGAAGGGATCTTTTGCAGTGCTCCTATCGTATAAAAAGTAACATAGTAATTTCTATGATAGGGTGTCGGTTTTCTAGCTAGCATATATATATAATACTGAATAAAAACCTTAACTTATAAGCTTGCTTGCACGAACTTATAAACCAAGCGGTCGTTTTGTAGGGACTATTGTATAAAGCATCCCATACCACTTATACAATAGGTGTTGGGGTTATATGCAATGGTTATGCTATGAAATATAATTATGCCATTATATGATCATGCAAGTGAAACTCACCCACCCGACTCTGTGTACACAGACCTTTAGTTCCCCCTTTTTGGAGCCGAACCTCCCAGGATACCTCCGTAGTGGAAAACACAAGTAGTGGGTTGGGCCTTGCCCACCTCTAAACCGGTAATTGTACTACTAGTCAAACCTATCATACGCCTCAAAGCTGGTGCACTAAGTGAAGCTCCTGCGTACTCTTGCTGGCTGGCGCACCAGACATTATTTGTCCAAGTGCTAACCACACTCGCTGAGTCAACGTATTGGTGTCGGTGCATCGACTCACAAATACCGAAGACCCACCACCTTATTCTTATGCACATGCAACCTTATGTATCAGCTACTGAGTCAAAGCTCCCCGGACCATCCCGTCCGTCAGAAACTACAACCGAGCCAAAGCTCGCCGGGCCAAACTGCCCATCACAAACCATTACCAAGCCAAAGCTCGCCGGGCTAACCTGCCCATCACCAAAACCACTGGGCCTACTGCCCGAGTGTCCCAACCTATCTCCCTGAGACATCCAGGTGTGTGAAGGCGAAATCCTAGATTTACTAGTTACTCTTGCATTCCAATTTTGCCTAAAATTTAGGTTTAGCCCAGGACTGCCCAAGGTATTCCCCGTGAAGGGCTCTCGAAGGCACTAGGAACTACGATGGGATTATGCCCAAAGATCCCTTTCGCAAGGCACTTACTATCATTGTTTGCTTTCAAGTTTCCCAAACCCTTACTTGTTTTACTGGGTCTAACCCTAGAGTACTTGACATTTCCTCCCCACTGGAATGGCGATCTTTTGTCGATCCCGAGCACCACCTAACACTAACCATACCAACTCTCTACTCATCCTAACTTTCAATGATGAACTCACTTCTATGTTTATCCAAACCAGCAAAATCTATAACCCCAACTCATGTACCCATATTCATATTCCAACGCAATTTCTGCAGTTTTACTAAATGCAGAACACTTGAGCTATATAATGTGTGAAATGAGAGGAACTCAAAATATTCATCCAGTACCCCTATAATAATTATTATAGGGTTTTCATTACCTTTTTAGCCTAACTCCTGAATTTCATAATTTTCGCTATTTATCTGATATTTTATTTAATTATTCTAGTCATCCAAAAATCTCAAGTTTGAACATGAAGTACCAATTTCAGACAAGCAAATATTCCACAATATTTATGACAAATACAATATAAATTTTAAACTTAAAATCCAAAGTCTCCCAATTTTGCAGTAAGGTTTAAGCCTCTAATTCTAATTTTAAATATATTCACAATAAATCACTTTAAGAGATAAGTACAACAAGTATACCTCCAAAAATTCAGAAAAACTTCAAGAATGATTGTAAGGACATATAAATACTCTAGGTCAAGTTTCATAATTTATCATCAAGTAATGAGCTCTGAACAAAATATTGAATCATTTTCCAAGATGATGAGCTTGTGAAGTAGGTATTACAAATATGTGTTCAAAAATGCTAGTAAAATTCATATATAAGCAATAAGGTCCAAAACTCTCTCTGCCTAATTTTCATGACCTTCCAATGGGCAGTGAGATCATAATGACCAAATGATTATTTAGGGCAATCCCAAGAGTTACAAATAAAGTGTTACGATTATTGATCCAAAATTCCCAATTAAATTACCAGAGGTTCAATCTATTCTTATGACCATACTACCCAAATTTCATTATTATTCAAGGAGTTTTACTAACCTATTCTAGCACTACAATGTTTGTGCCCTAAACTAGGGTTAGGGTTTTGTGGGGCCTACCCTTTCCCAAATCCCCTAAGATTTTACCAGAGGGCTTTAGCTACCCTAAAAACCTCCCTACAAAATTTGAACTTCATTCAAGGTTTTTGGCCTCATGCCCTTCACAAGGCACAAAAGCCCTTCCTTAGGGTTTGGCCTTAGATCTTAGGGCAAATCTATTCCAATCCACCCCATCTTCCATGGGGAGGTGTTAAAAGTCATGCCAAGCCAGTGGCCCCAATTTCAACCTTTGTTAAGGTGATTTGGCCACTCAAAACCCAAAGTGCACTTTTTGACCAAAATGCCCTTTTTAGGGTGTTGGGTCCGGCGTTCCTTCACTTGACCCGTGACGCTCTTCTACTTATTTAAGAAATTAAGTAGCATCCTTTTCAATAGTCCGTGCTTTTGGTATAGTTGGTTATGCGCTTGATCCTTAAATTGGTATCAGAGCAGGTCACAGGTTCAAGACGGGGGGGGGGGGGGGGGGGGGGGGGGGGGGGGGGGACTATTAAATCCTGATTTTTTCCCTTCTACCTTTGTGGGTCCGGCGTGTCAGGCAACCGTGGACATGTGGTAACCCCACCTATGAGCCGTGCAACCATGGGCATGTTGTAACCCCACCTCTGAGCCGTGTGGGCCATGTGGTAACCCCACCTCGGAGCCATGTGGGCCATGTGGTAACTACACCTCTAAGCCGACGTGTTGTGCTGGACGACGGGGGGTGTGGGATTGTTGGGTCCGGCGTTCCTTCACTTGACCTGTGCTGCTATTCTACTTATTTAAGAAATTAAGTAGCACCCTTTTCAACAGTCCGGGCTTTTGGAACAGTTGGTTATGTGCTTGATCCTTCATAGGGTAAGGCTAGGGTTTGCATGATATTTGTTCAAACCACCTCAAAATAAGATGAAATTTTAACCAGAGCTTTATAATGACCCCAAGAACCACTCACCAAAATTTGGGTTAGTTTGGAGGTCATTTGGCCCCTAAATTAATTTACCCTAAGGAAATTAAATAATTCCAAAAACTATGGAAATAGTCCCCAAAACATTTCATTTTGGGCATCCATTTTAATTTCTGCCTAGCCCTATGTATAGACCCCACAAAAATGGGTGCCCTGGTCAAACCAGGCACCTAAATTGGTTCAAACCAATTTTGTAGTAAACTAAACTCACCAGGCTACAAGTTTTGTGTTGACCATATCCTCTAATTTATCCTCTAAGTATTTTTAATATTTAAAACCATTAATTACATTATATGTGACAGAATCATTAAAATGTAAATCATAAACCTATAGTTTAATTTCTATATAGCACGAATCTTGGCGCACCTTGGACGGCATCCGGTTGTCTTTAACCTCCAGCCGACGGCCTGGATTGGATTTTCCTGGAGCATCGTCCACATGCTGCCGCCGGCCATCCGGCCACCTCCCCGGCCGGCCACCGCCACCGCCACCTCTGTTGAGGTGGTGGCTGTCGCCAGGCGGAGGCACAGCCGCCGGAGGGGATTATTTCGGCGAACCTGACAAGTGCAAAATAATAGAAAAACCAGGAATTTTTCAAATTGGATCGGGCTCAATTGAGCCCGAACCTTGGCCCTAATGATTGCTATGAACTACCCATGGAAGAAGGAGTGGAGGAGGACCTGTGTGGGTGGTTGTAGCCCTGCCGATCGCCGGATCGTCATGGTGGTGGTGGTGGTGGTCAAATTTCTACAACAGCACTGTGAACTCCCTGCTTCTTCAGGTAATGTGTGGAATTGAATCCCTGGAGTCCAGTGAAGCTTTTAAGAAGGAGAGTTGGGGTGTTAGGTGGGTGTAGGCTACATTGCCATTTATGGCCCCTTTAGTCAAAGATTTCGACCATGGTGGGTGGGGGATGAAGCATGGCTCAAACTAGTCAAAGACCAGCTGGTTGAAATGGGATTGCACTCCTTGTCCTAGTGAATTAAATGGGGGGGGTGGGGTGGGGTGGGGTTGGGGAAGGGAAAGGATGACCCCCAAAGTCTTCCCCCATTACTCTCTTCTCTTTCTCTCTCTTTCATTTGGAGTTTCTTCTCTCTCCTACTCACCATGCTGAAATATGACTCCTACCTAACCTAATGGCAGCCCACATGTCCATTTCATCCACCGATACAAGGTTAGCCCAAGTGAATTGGGCTTGAGATTGAGTTAGCCCATTTGGGCTAGCTTGACCTAAACCTTGACTAGGGTTGACCTTGGTCAATTTGGTCTTTTAGGTTGCCCCTAGTGGGTCCTTGGTGACCCATTGGCCTCCCCTAAGGTCTAGGTGGGTTTGACTTGGACCTTTGGAGGTCACTTGACCCTTAATCAGGGCACTTTGACCAGTTTAGAGCTAGAGTTGACTTGGGTCAACTTAGCATTTTTGGTTGACCCCAATGGGTCCTTGGTCACCCATTGTCCTCTCACTAGGGTTAGTAAGGTATGTGTGGGGTCCACTTGGCTAATGGAACTTCAATTGGACCTATGTAGGTTAGTTTGACCCATTGTAGGTCAGTTTGACCCATTTAGGGTTAGAGTCGACTTTGGTCAACATAACCTCTTGGATTGACCACAATGAGTCCTAGGTGACCCATTGAACTTACTATAGGGTTAGGAGGACATGAGTGGGATCCACTTGGCTAAGGAAAGGTCAGTTGACCGTATGTTGGTCAGGTTGACCCATTTAAGGTTAGAGTTGACTTTGCTCAACTTAACCACTTTAACGACCCTCCATGGGTCCTTAGTGACCCATTGACCCCACGTTAGGTCTTGGAAGGCCCTGGTAGGATTAGTTGGGCTTTACTATGGCACACTGCCCTTAGTTAGGGCACCTTGCCCAATTTAGGTCTAGAGTGGTTCTAGGTCAACTTGGCCACCCTAGGTTGACTTCAAAGGACCCTTAGGGCTCTAATGGACCTTACAATGGGTTGATGAGACCATGGTGGGGGTCTTGAAGTCTTGGTAAAGCCCCATAGTCATCTTAAACTAGCGTTCAGAAATTTACTATTTGCAGACCATAGTGGTATCACCTACATTCCTAGGTTCACTTGGCCCTCTTGGGCTTCCTAGGGTTTTGTCATGACAAAACAACTCCTAGGGGATAGTTGTCTGAGGGATGTTACAAATCCCAATATATAAACAAAAAATTTCGTCCTCGAAATTCTAGTTAGACCTACGGGGTTTCAAATATGAAAGGTAAATTGTAACATCTGGAGAGGTTGTGAGTAGTACCTAACTGAAATCTCTGGGTACTTCCGTTGCATCAGGTATTGAGGCTCCCATGTGTGCTCCTCTCGCCCATGATTCCTCCACAGAACCTTGACCAATGGTACCTTCTTGCAGCGCAAGACTCGTATCCCCTTGTCGTCAATCCGGACCGGTTCCAGGTGAACTGACCGATCAGATGCTACAGGCCCATCCGAGGCCATAATCTGCTCCTCTGGGCATAGTAGAGCCCTCCTAAGAGAGGATACATGGAACATGTCATGCAGACTCGCCAGCTCTGGTGGTAGCTCCAGCCTGTATGCCAAGGGACCGATCCGCTCCTGGATCCTATAAGGCCCCATATATCTTGGGCTGAGCTTCTTCTTCCGACCGCGTACCCGTGAAACCCCATGCATTGGTCGGATATTCTAGAACACCTGCTCCCCCACCCGAAACTCCACCTGATGATGCCGAATGTCATAATACTTAGCCTGTCAGCTCGGTGCTTCTAGCATCCTGTCCCGTATCAATCTCACCTGAGCCTTGGTGTCCTCAACAAACTCCGAACCCAAAGCCTTCGGATCCTCATCCTGTGTCCATGACAGCAGAGTCCTACACCTCCGTCCATATAGGGCCTCATAAAGAGCCATCCTTATGCTGGACTAGTAGCTGTTATTATATGATAACTCGATCAGTGGCAACAGCTTCTCCCAAGGTTCACCGCGATCCAATATGCAAAGTCGCAGTAGACCTTCCAGAGTTCGATTGGTGCGTTCCGTCTGCCCATCAGTCTGGGGATGAAACGTTGTACTAAATGTTAGCCGAGTACCCAAGTAAGTCTGCACTGATCTCCACTCCCTAGACGTAAACCGTCCATCCCGATCCGATACAATCGACCTGGGTATGCCATGATATCGGACGAACTGCTCCACGAATTTCCAAACCAGCATACCAACCGAGTCATCCTTTCTGATCGGGATAAATCTGGCTACCTTCGTTAGTCGGTCGACGATCACCCAGATCGAATCTTTCCCCGTCCGTGATCGGGGAAGCCCATGTATAACGTCCATCGTGACATCATCGAACTTCCACTCCGGCACTGGGAGTGGCTGCAATAATCCTGCAGGGTTTTTGCACTCTACTTTCACCAATTGGCATGCCTCGCAATGGGTCACGAAGTAGGTTATATCCTTCTTCATGCCTGGCCAGTACATGGTCTTTTCAAATCCGCAGTCATCTTTGTAATCCCCGGGTGTACCGAATACCGACAGTAGTGGGCCTCCATCATAATATCCTCCCAGACCTGGCCTCCCTCTGGTATGTAAATCTGTCCTCTGAAACACACTAGACCATCCCTCAGCGAGTAATCCCCAGCAGTGCCTGCTTCTAAGGCCCGGAATATCGGCTCTAGCTGGGCATCCTGCCTCTGCCCATCTATGACTCGGTCTCGAATGTCATCTGGGGCAATCAACGACGCTAGGTACTCCCGATACAGCTCAGGGTGATTCTCGGACACAAAGGATATCTGCATCTTTTCTAACATCTAGACCAACTTTAGGGCCATCAACTGCGTTCCTGCTCCATGGTTTCCAGCCTTCCTGCTCAGCGCATCTGCCACCACATTCACCTTCCCTGGGTGGTAGTGCATCTTATACTGGTTATTTGCTAGAAACTCCACCCATTATCTCTACCTAATGTTCAGCTCTTTTTGCGTGTCCACATATCTCAAGTTCTTGTGATCGGAGTAACTGTCGTAGTGGACACCGTACAGATAGTGTCGCCAGACTTTCAGAGAAAATATGACCGCTCCCATCTCTAAGTCATGAACTCGGTAGTTCTGCTCATGCTTCTTCAGCTGCCGAGAAGCGTATACTACCACATGACCATTCTACATCAGCACCGCACCCATGCCCTGGTTGGAAGCGTCGGTGTAGACCTGGAATCCTTCTTTCCCCGAAGGAAGGGAAAGTATATGAGCCGAGGTGAGCCGACCCTTCAGCTACTGAAAAGCCACCTCACACTGCGTGGTCCAGAAAAAGGGCACATCCTTCCTTGTCAGGGATGTGAGTGGAAAGGCAATACGAGAAAATCCCTCCACGAACTTCTGATAATAATCGGTAAGTCCTAGAAAACTCCGTACATCTGTCGCTGACTTCAGCTGCAGCCAATCCCGAACTTCCTGAATCTTGGCCGGATCCACTGCCAACCCAGCACCATTGATGATATGGCCTAGAAAAGCCACCTCCCTCAACCATAACTGGCATTTGTTGATCTTCGCATAAAGCCGGTGCTCCCGCAGTCTCTCGAGGGTCAGCGTCAGATGTCGTGTGTGCTTGATGCGTGTAATACGGCAAGCGCACCGGTCGCACAAGTAATAAATTTTTGGGAGTAAATCCCCAAGTGTCGGTCTCTTGAGGAATGCAATTAGCGTAGAACGGCAACAGTACCGAGAATCTTTATGAGAGTTAAAAAATAGAACAAAAGAAAAAAGCGGACTCAGGAGATTGTGGATGTTTGATCTACTGAACTAGTAAAAACTATGCGGGTCGACGGCACCGCTTCGCAAGGTGAAATGGGTTTGTCGGCCACTATGCCGAACTTCAGTGGGCGAGTGGAAGGGAAACTAATGGATTGCAGCGTTCTTGTGTGGATTGCAATCGGACAAGGCACGAGGAATGAAGTGGATGTGGGTGAGTGAGGCGCATCACAGACAGAACTCACAAGCATAAGAAGAAAACTAACATTCCATTAACTAGAAAGTAAACTGATATTCAGGGATGGAAATGTTCATTACACTGCTCAAAACAGTCATAACACAGAGGAAGGGGAAGAGAATAAACCAAAAGAGAATGAAGATCCATCGCGGGTCGTTGGCCGGAGTAGCGATTTGTCAATCTGCTTCCGGCTCAGTCCAAGGAGGCTTCCGGCACAACGATCTGTCACCTCGAAAGGCCTTTAAGCGTTCTCTAGGTTATCTACTTCACCAACTCTGCAGGAAAGCTTGGAGTTGAATTCATCAATGGCCGAGGGCTTCGCCGGAGTGTTGGAAAGCTCGGAGTAAGTGGAAATGCTTCCCGACGAAGGTGGAAGTGATGGAGCAGCTGAGAAGTGAAAGGGGATTCCCACGCACTCTCCGATCGCAGCAAATGATAGGCGTTGACTAAAACGCGGAGCAGAGCTTTTATACGGAGACAGCATAAGAGTGCGCACGATCAGTGGCGCACGACTAGTGGTCCGTGCGCAGGAGTCGATGATCGTGCAGCTTTTCCAATAAAACTGCAACCTGGACAAGAAGCATCAGCATATACGCGCACGAGCAGTGCGCATGACATAGTGGTCGTGCGCACTATGGCCAGTGCTCGTGCGATACCGAGACAGGGTTATGAAAAAGGGGGTGTAATGCGCACGATTAGTGGCGCACGACCAGTTGGTCTGTGCGCAGTAAGTCCGTGGTCGTGCGCTTACCCCAGGCTGATTCAATAGAAAACGTAGAGACTTCAGGTAGAGTAGTGCGCACGATCGGGCGCAAGACCAGTGGTCGTGCGCATTTGATCCCATGATCGTGCGTAGTATTCCTGTTTCACAATCATCCCGAACATGCACACGACCCCTGTACCAGCAGAAGGGGCAGAAAGGCCACCAGAACGTGCACACCACATCCCCGAGATAGGGCTAAAGAATAACAACAGAAATGGAAACACAGAGGAGCACACATAAGCGGGCCTACAGTGCACTTAATCGTGAAATAGATTACATAAACACAAATAAGCAATAAAGGCTCTCAAGTGTAGTACTAAGGCGATAAATTAGCCAGATGAGTCCAAAAATCAGTGTAAAATATGGACTCGTCACACCTCCAGACTTAACCATTTGCACGTCTCGAGCAAATCATCTCTCCATGGACTCGAAGATAGCTAACTGGCTCAGCAATTTCAGAAAGAAGTAAGACGAGAAATCAAATATATCATGAGTATAGAGATATAATAGAAAAACTTTTTAATTATATAACGTAGTTTAAACTATTCGACAGACGTAAATAAACTATTGTAATGCTCAAAATTAGAATTCTGGAGAATCGTGCGATCATGTGCAGGAAAAAGTAGGCAGGCCACTAAGGTGAGCATTGCCAAAGTTCGGGACTCAGGATCACCTCCAAAGGAATCCACCAATGTCGGGGACCATACGCTTGCACGTTCACACTCTCTCCACGGCGCAGGTTAGGGGACTCAAGCGGAATCAGAGGACTTGTAGGAGGAAATGGGGCTTAGGCAACGGCTTGTGGTCAAAGATAACATGAATCTATGCAACCAAAAGCGAGCGAAAACAACCCAAACAAAGAAGCCACTTAGAAAAGAATGGGGCACATGCCCCCAGACTTAGCTTGAAATTCGGGTGTGAACACGGCTGAACCCGACCAAATTCAATACAGAGGATGGGGATCGAAATCTCAAAGCAATTCTTTCACATAAATATTTTGTTTTTTTCTATTGCACGAATCAGCTTTTTATTTTCATAAACTGTTATTTTCTTTTTCTGCGCTAGCAATCCCCAAACGAAGCAATCAAAACGGGAATAAAATCAGCACCCCCAAAAACAATGTCCACTAATCACAACCTCGGCAAAACAGGAATTACAAATCAGCTCAAGCATTTGATTGCGAAGGTGGGTTAGCTTCAGGCCTTGGTGAAAGTGAGTGGAGCTGGATCAAAGGAAGGGTAGGCACAAATTTGGCATGTAATGGTTAACAGGTAGGAATGGCTAAACAAGCTCAAACTAGCCAAAAAGAAGGTCTACGTCATGCTCACGCTTAACTAACCGTGCACCAATGCTTCGAGAGTAGCTTAGGGCAAGTTCTTAGCCACCGAGAAAGATGATCCTCCCCCCGACTCGAGCAATACGAGTCTAGTGGCGGCTACACACATTCCTACACTATCGTTTGATTATCCCAGATTCAGATTTTGAGCAGTACAAACAATATTGACGTGAGCAGAAAAGAATAAATTCTACGAGCATAAAGAAAAATTAGTTCTATCCTAACTCTACACAAACCATGAGTATTCGATTAGGAGCACATGCATGAGTTTCGAACTACTCAATCGTGAAATCCTAAGCCAGTACCACTATTTAAAGTTTACACAAAAGCAATAAATTTAACTCGGGTTGTGCGCGTGGGTAAGAGCGCACTCGTGTGGGTGATTCAGTGTGTGCAACCAAAAAAACAAGAAATAAGTAAATAAGAAACTGGAATGCAACAGAAAATGCGGTGTAGTGACCAAGGCAGACTACCCCCCCCCCCCAGACTTAAAGTTGACAACGAATAAAAAAAAACATTCCAAAGAGGAGAAATAGCTAGGGTAGGAAGTTACCTATGCTCAAAAATGAGCATACCAGTCGGGCAATGAGATGTTCAAGTGCGGCCATGTTGCCGCGTCTCTAATAATCCTGCACCTGCGATTAAAGGATGCAAGCCAAACAAAATCTGGACACAGATATGTAAATGAAGAAATAAACAGAACTCAAAACACAGCATAGGACCGAACGGTCCAACTTGGGTTGTCTCCCGAAAGCCCTTTTGTTTACCGTCCTTAAGGTGGACCAAATACCTGTATTAGCAGTTCAAATAGAGAGTTCTTGGGAGTAGCAAAATGAAACAAAATGAAAAATAGAGCAACCAGCATTCAACAAGTAGCAATAAAGAAGATGGCACAATCAGCTATACGCAGATTTATGGTAAGTCTCTCCGGTGGGATGCGAGAGAACAACAAAGTACCTTTTTGCATTCGGGGTAGGCATTGTCCTATTACTGCGAGTGCACTCGTTCGCGAGCCGGAAGGCAGCGTAGCGCTCTTCGCGTAAACGCTTGGCCTCTTTCAGTTTCTCCACCGTGGGAGACTTCCAATGAAGGTAGGCTGTGGGGTTTGCTTGTATCGTGGTTGGTGGCGGCCTATCCGGCACCGTGACGGCAACCGGATCTGCCCAAGTCACAGATCGTTTAACAGAATTATACAAATTATTGTCCAGGGATTTCTCCTGAATAAAACTTAGTTCGCCCTGCTCAACAACAGAATTGGCTGGTAGTAGAAAGACAGTCGTGGCTTTGGTGCAATTGATACCTTCATAGACCAGTAGTTCCTGCTTCTCATCGACTTCTGGATGAAGTCCGTTCTTTGGCATCTTCTCCAGATGTGCTTCCAATGCGGGGGAACCTGAATCCAGCTTGACATCTGTGACACTCAGAGAAATGTTATTTGGGGATGGAAGAAAAATGTAGGGATGTTTCATCGAGGGTGGACTCTTCGTTTGGCCAAGTGACACGGCCTTTGGAAAAGTCGAGGGTTGCGCCACTGGCTGTTAGGAATGGGACTCCTAATATAGGAATGGAGTTATTGTCCTGTGGTCCCAAAACCTGAAAGTCAGTGGTGATACTGGTGCCGTTAACCTCGATTTCAACGTCCCACACACCTCCCTCTGTGTCAACCAGATTGCCATTAGCTAAGATAAGTGATTTCCAATTTTCAATGTCAACTTGTAACTGCATTTTAGCAGCATCTTGAAAAGTGAGAATGTTGCTGGACGCCCCGGAATCGCATAATGCTGGAGTGTCGATGTTATTGATTTTACAATAAATGACATGTTCGTTGCGGTTTCCGAAGTGTCCTCCCCAAGGCGCTTTCCTTGTTCATGGGGGTTCTTTTCCGTGTTGCTCGGTAAGGTGCCTTGGGTGCGCTCGGAAACCACTTGAGCCATTGGCCCAATTGTGCCTCCAGTTTTGCGCATCGAGGCGGCCTGATTTGTCATGTTGGTCTGGGAAATCTCAACAAACTTCTCGAACATCTTCCAAAGAATTTTTCTTAACGATGGGGGGGCCCTTGGGAATAATTCGGTTGAGGCGCGCGCGGTTGGCTACCGGAAGCATACGCATCGTTTTGATGCTGCCCCGGTTGCCATCTTTGGCCAGATGTGTTAGGATTCCAAGAAAAGTTGGGGTGATTTCTCACCCTCGGGTTGTAAGTATTCCCGTATGGCACTCCCCTGTTTTGATTGGCAACAAAATTAACAGATTCATTCAAAAATAAAGATTCATCTTGTACCTCAACTCCTGAGCATTCGAAGCTGTGATGATCAGTGCTGCCGCACCCTTAACATGAGATTGCCATCACTGGGGCGGCAGGAGCAGGCTTGGGGATATCCAAGGCAAACACTCCACTGGTGCTTCGTGGGATGTTTCTTCCCGCGGTCCAGTACGCACTGTGAGTTGCGGTGTCTTGCAAGACTTTCAGAGCATCATCCGGAGCAAGATTCATGATGGTTCCTCCGGAGACAGCATCGATCATGGCTCGGTGGTGGGGATCAATAGCAAAGTAGAAACTTTCGACGAGATTCCACGTTTGGAATCCATGATTAGGGCACTTCCTCAGCAGCTCATTAAAACGCTCCCAAACTTCGGCTAAGCTTTCTTGATCGGCTTGCAGGAAGTTGGCTATTACGCGCCTCAAGCTCACGATCCGATCCACCGGATGGAACTTAGCTAGAAATTTGGTAGTCAAAGCCTCCCAGGTGGGGGCTGTTCCAAGTGGAAGGGAGTGAAGCCATGTCTTGGCTGTCTCTTAATGAAAAAGGGAAGAGACGGAGCTTGACTGTTTCATCTGGGATTCCAGCGTAGCGGAACGTGGCGCAGATCTCGGAGAATTCTGTAAGGTGAAGATGGGCGTCTTCAGTGGCCATTCCGGAGAACTGAGCGTTGTTCCGAATAATATTCAGAATAGCTGGTTTGATCTCGAACTGAGGATTGGTAATTGCAGGTCCGAAACCGGGGTATATACTCCCAACAGTGGGTGTAGTATAATCCCTCATAGTGCGGACCTGGGGAGGATTCACTTCATTTTCGTCGTCATGAGGTAGCCCTCCAACTCGGTTGCCTGCATCAATATTCAGCTGTCTCCCATTGGGGCAAAATTGATGGTTGCGGCGCATCTTCGTGCTAAGAGAGTACGTTCGATCTCTGGGTCGTAGGTGACAAAATCTCTTGTAGCTCGGCCTTGCATTCACTGTGGCAAACACTACACACTAGAAGAAACAGCAGTCAAAACAAAACAATACTAACTCTGATAACAATATTGGAAGTCATCCGAAGTCGCTCTACAGTTGCATTCCCCGGCAACGACGCCAAAAACTTGATGCGTGTAATACGGCAAGCACACCGGTCGCACAAGAAATAAAGTTTTGGGAGTAAATCCCCAAGTGTCAGTCTCTTGAGGAATGCAATTAGCGTAGAACGGCAACAGTACCGAGAATATTGTTATGAGAGTTAAAAATAGAACAAAAAGAAAATAGCGGACTCGGGAGATTGTGGATGTTTGATCTACTGAACTAGTAAAAACTATGCGGGTCGACGGCACCGCTTCGCAAGGTGAAATGGGTTTGTCGGCCGCTATGCCGAACTTCAGTTGGGCGAGTGGAAGGGAAACTAATGGATTGCAGCGTTCTTGTGTGGATTGCAATCGGACAAGGCACGGGAATGAAGTGGATGTGGGGTGAGTGAGGCGCATTCACACACAGAACTCACAAGCATAAGAAGAAACTAACATTCCATTAACTAGAAAGTAAACTTGATATTCAGGGATGGAAATGTTCATTACACTGCTCAAAACACTCATAACACAAAGGAAGGGGAAGAGGAATAAACCAAAAGAGAATGAAGATCCACCGCGGGTCGTGACCGGAGTAGCGAGTTATCAATCCGCTTCCGGGCTCAGTCCAAGGAGGCTTCCGGTACCAACGATCTGTCACCTCGAAGGCCTTTAAGTCCGTTCTCTAGGTTATCTACTTCACCAACTCTGCAGGAAAGCTTGGAGTTGAAGTCATCAATGGCCGAGGGCTTCGCCGGAATGTTGGAAAGCTTTGGAGTAAGTGGAAATGGCTTCCCGACGAAGGTGGAAGTGATGGAGCAGCTGGAGAAGTGAAAAGGGGATTCCCGCGCACTCTCCGATCGCAGCAAATGACAGGCGTTGACCTAAAATACGGAGCAGGGCATTTTATACGGAGACAGCAGAAGCAGTGCGCACGATCAGTGGCGCACGACCAGTGGTCGTGCGCACTGTAGGTCGATGATCGTGCGGCTTTTCCAAATAAACCTGCAACCTGGACAAGAAGCATCAGCATATACGCGCATGAGCAGTGGCACACGACCAGTGGTCGTGCGCACTATGGCCAGTACTCGTGCGATTACCGAGACAGGGTTATGAAAAAGGGGGTGTAATGCGCACGAACAGTGGCGCACAATCAGTGGTCGTGCGCAGTAAGTCCAGTGGTCGTGCGCTTACCCCAGGCTGATTCAATAGAAAACGTAGAGTAGTGCGCACGATCGGGGGCGCACGACCAGTGGTCGTGCGCATTAGATCCCCTGATCGTGCACAGTATTCCTGTTTCACAATCATCCCGGAACACGCACACGACCCCTGTACCAGCAGAAGGGGCAGAAAGGCCACCAGAACGTGCACACCACATCCCCGAGATAGGGCTAAAGAATAACAACAGAAATGGAAACACAGAGAGCACACAGAAGCGGGCCTACAGTGCACTTAATCATGAAATAGGTACATAAACACAAATAAGCAATAAAGGCTCTCAAGTGTAGTGCTAAGGCGATAAAACTAGCCCAGATGAGTCCAAAAATCAGTGTAAAATGTGGACTCATCAGTGCTCCTCCTCTTTCCTCGAGTATATGAGGATGTCATCAATAAATACAATGACGAACACATCCAGATATGCCTCAAACACCCGATTCATGAGGCTCATGAATGCCGACGGTGCATTCGTGAGCCAGAAAGGCATCACGGTGAACTCGAATAGCCCATATCTGCTACTGAAGGCAGTCTTCAGAATGTCCTCCTCCTGGATCCGCAGCTGATAGTAGCCCGACCTCAAATCCAATTTTGAAAAGAAATGCGCCCCCTCCAGCTGATCAAACAGGTCATCTATCCTTGGCAATGGATAGGTATTCCAGACCGTCAGTCGATTCAATGCTCGGTAGTCGATGCACAACCTAAGTGTCCTGTCCTTCTTCCTAACAAACAACACTGGGGCTCCCCATGGTGAAGAGCTTGGCCGGACAAATCCGGCTTCCACTAGTTCCTGGAGCTGGTTTCGAAACTCTGTCAACTCCTTCGGGGCCATCCGGTAAGGGGCTCTAGAAGCCGGCTTAGCCCCCAGAACTAGCTGTATCCGGAAATCCTGCTCCCGGTGCGGGGGTAGCCCTTGCAGCTTCTCTGGGAATACGTCGGCAAAATCTCGCACCACCGGGATATCCGAGATGGAACCCTTGGCCTCAGCCATTTCAAACAGCACTTCATAGACTTCCTCCCCCTACAAGTGGCCTTGACGGCATGTACGGATGACAGCAAGAGAGGGGGAACAGATCTAATACCTTCGATGACGATGTAGGAATCCCCATACCTCACAGTAATCCTCTTGGACATATAGTCAATCTGAGAATGGTTCCAGTGCAACCATGTCATTCCCACGATCAAATCAAAAACTGACATATTCATGATCGTCGCAGGTGCTTCAAATATCTTTCCGTCGATCTCCGCCTCCATGTTGCAGCGGGCGGTGGTGAATAGCTCCGATCCGTCTGGTAGTCGTATCCTCATCAGCAAGCCAGTAAACCGCTCCACGCCTTCCAGCCCTTCCACGAAGGCTTCCGACACAAACGATTGCAAAGCACCTGTATATAAAAATGTATAAGCGTTCTTACCGCTGATAAAGACTATGCATGGCGTAGTTTAAAGTCTTAGAAATCTAATCATGGTTTTCTTTCCTAGTTTATCAGTTCTATATCCATATCTCTAATTATCTGGGAAAGAGAAAACTTAAAATTAATTGGAGTACCTGTGATCACTTGCTCCGGATTCCGTTGTTGAGTAAGATCCAGTGCATGCACTTTCTCCCTTTCTTGCCTGTAGTCTCTACCCTGGTATCCACGACCTCGGCCACATCCTCGGCCTCCAAAATACTGAGTTGGCGGGGTAGCCGGTTGTGCTGGTGGTGGTGCCCCCCTCATGGGGCAGTTCCTCCGGATATGCCCCACCTGATGATAGTCGAAGCATTCTTCCGGGGGATATGTCATACCCCCGTGTCTCTGCACCTCCCACATCTGGGGTGGCTGAGGGCCACCACTACTAGTTCCCTCTGCTCATGTCTCACCTATTGACGAGGCTGCTCTTCTGCTCTTCTCCCATCTGTGATGCGGACCCATCGCTAATCATTTTTGGCTCCCCGGTCCTGATCCTCAATTGGCCTCTTCCGGCCACGGGTAGTATGCAAATATGCCTCGATCCTTTTCGCCATCTCCAATATCCGAGGAATAGGCCCGTCGGACACGAACAATAGAGCCTCCCTCAGATCCTCTCGCAGGCCCTTATAGAACCTTTTGGTGTAAGCTGCCTCATCCAACTGGTAAGAATCCGCAAACCGGGTCAGATGTTTGAAGTCCTGATGATACTCCACCACTGTCTTTCTACCCTTTCTCAACTGTAAAAATCTATCTTCCAGCTCGTCCCTGGCCGACTGAGGAACAAAATGCTCCAATAGTGCGGCCCTGAATTCCTGCCAAGCTAACTCAACAACCTCTCTGTTAGTAAACCTCGTGTCCAGCGATGTCTTCCACCATCTCTTGGCATGGGACTACAAGCAAGAGACTACCAAGGGCACCCTCTTTTCCCACGGGCACCGGATCCCAGTCAGCATGTCATACATAATGTCCAGCCACTCTTCCGTCCGAACTGCCGACTCTGTCCCCAAGTAGGATGGTGAGAAAGTCCTCGGAAAATACTCATCCAGTTGGCCCCCGGGTTTGGCTGCGGAGCCGGGACCTATTGAGCCCTAAAAGCCTCCAGGATAGTTGTCAGAGTCTATCCCATCTCTGACTGTAAGAATGGAGTGGGGACCTGGGGAGGTGATGCAACATCTGGAATCTGCTGGACTCCGCCCTGTGGTGTAAGCTATGTTGGGGGTTCGTAACAAAATCCATTTGTAAGTAGTCGATTCAATCCTAATTAAAATTGGACGATTTACATATGATCGTCCCATATGGGCACACCACTACTTCCGCTGCTTAGTTTGTCACCAAACTAAACTCGCGCGGGGGTGACCTAGGGGTTGTGGACTACTACTTTTCGATCGAGGTTTGCTTTGATAACCCTTATAAGACCCCCCCCCCCCCATTTTTTTTAATAACACCGGGCTCTTAGGCCCAGAACTGCCACTTTACGGTGACAGCTTCGCACACGGGAAGATCATCACTACAAAATGTTGATCCTGCCGGCTAAATCGATCACAACTGTAGCAAAATAATAAAGGCAAGTCCAGAGAAATCACATAAATAGTAAATAAACTCCACGATGGGAGTGTCCACAGATATAATTAAATACTAAAATCTTGGGCTCGTACCCAGTACATCAATGCCTCACTACAAATCTCTCATCGGGGAAGCAAAACTAAAACAACTAGTAGAAATAGGACTCACAGTCCCTACCGTCTGAACTCCGGTACTAGACTGTCCGATCTCCAAGCGTGCCGACCTCCGGGGCTGCTCCTCCATGCTGGGATCCATGGTCCCCTAATATGATGCAGTTCGAAAACCGTTAGTCTAAAAGACTAAGCCCTATCATCCCCCGCCCCTTCCCCCATGGCTCCTAGGTACCAAGTGGGGAGAAGGAAAGGAGAGGACATGAAAGTGGAGAATAACAAATAAACAGATGGCGTCGGAACTAATCTAGCAGTTCTATTGTATATATGGCAGTAAATAAGGTATAAAAAGACTGAAAAGGAAAAGTAACCTTAACTTATATGAAGACACATAAGCCAAGGGATATCTTGCAGGGCTCCTATCGTATAAAAAGTCTCATACCAATTTATACGAAAGGGTGTCGGTTTCCTAGCTAGCATATATATATAATACTGAATAAAAACCTTAACTTATAAGCTCGCTCACACGAACTTATAAACCAAGGGTCTGTTTTGCAGGGCCTATTGTATAAAGCGTCCTATACCACTTATACAATAGGTTTCGGGGTTATATGCAATAGTTATGCTATAAAATACAATTATGACATGATGTGATCATGCAAGTGCAACTCACACACCCGACTCTGTGTACACAGACCTTTAGTTCCCCCTTTCTGGAGCTGAACCTACCAGGATACCTCCGTAGTGGCAAACGAAAGCGGTGGGTTGGACCTCGCCCACCTCTAAACCGGTAATCGCACTACCAGTCAGACCTATTGTACGCCTCAATGCTGGTGCACTAAGCGGAGCTCCTGCGAACTCTTGCCGGCTGGCGCACCGAACTTTATTTGGCCAAGTGCTAACCACACTCGCCGAGTCAACGTATTGGTGTCGGTGCATAGACTCACCAATACCGTAGACCCACCACCTTATTCTTATGCACATGCAACCTTATGTATCATCTACCGAGCCAAAGCTCCCCGGACCATCCCATCCATCATAAACTACAACTGAACCAAAGCTCGCCGGGACAACCTGCCCATCACAAACCATTACCGAGCCAAAGCTCGTCGCGCTAACCTGCCCATCACCAAAACCACTGGGACTACTGCCCGAGTGTCCCAACCTATCTCCCTGAGACATCGAGGTGTGTGAAGGCGAAACCCTAGATTTACTCATTACTCTTGTATTCTAATTTTACCTACATTTTAGGTTTAGCATAGGACTGCCCAAGGTATTCCCCGTGAAGGGCTCTCGAAGTCACTAGGAACTACGATGGGATTACGCCCAAAGCTCCCTTTCGTAAGGCACTTACTATCATTGGTTGCTATCAAGTTTCCCAAACCCTTACTTGTTTTACTGGTTCTAATGCTATAGTACTTGACATTTCCTCCCCATGGGAAAGGCGACATCTCGTCGATCCCGAGCGCCACCTAACACTAGCCAAACCAACACTCTACTCATCCTAACTTCCAATGATGAACTCACTTCTATGATTATCCAAACCAGCAAAATCTCTTACCCCAACTTGATGAGTTATAAATATACGCATTTTTATGTACATTAATTAAGTCTTTTTCATTTATTTTTGTTATTTTTGTTTAATTTTCTTTAATAAATTGTTTCTTTTTTGTAAAATTTATTATAACTTAGCTTTATTTTTGTTTCCAGAATTTTTCCGGAAATTGTCAAATTTTGCATGGGTCACGCCCGTGTACTTTAGGTCACGACATTGACCAAGGCGTGACATTTCAAACCCATGAAATCGGCCGCGAATTGAAGAGAAATCATGTGACACGCCCAATGTGTAAGACCCCATTTGTTTGCAACAACCACCGGGGTCTTAGGCCCAGAACCACCGCTTTGCGGTGACACCTTCGCACCCGGGATGGTCATCACTACAAAATGCCGATCCTGTCAGCCAAATCGATCACCATCGACAGAATGTATAATGAATGAAAGTGTAAGCATCCAAGTACACAATAGTATAAAGGAGGAAATCATGCGATAAAACAAGTCAACACCAGACGAAAGTCTAAGTGCCAACGCCAGAAAGTGAATACGGGCTTAAGCCCGGTACATGATAACCTCACTACAATTCACTCAAAAAGGAAAACTACTAATACTCGGCTCCACTCACGGATCCGGATGCCTGTCCACCCGAGCTACACTGGCCCATCTCCATCTACATCGTACCCTGCTGGTGTTGCATCTCCTGCGGCTGTTCCCTGTCTCCCATCTGGAGCACCTAAAATATGGTGGTCAAACGACCGTCAGTCAAACTAGACTCAGTCAACAATCCCCCACCCCTCTACCCGTGGCTCCTAGGCACTGGGCAGAAAGGAGTGAAAAGGAGGACCAAAAGCAGGGCGTAATCAAGCAGGTGACATCTACCCTAAGGAATAAAATAATAAGGTATGGCAGTCGTATCACAATAATTAAACATGAGTAAACAAGTATGTAACAAAAGTAAACAGTAAGGAGTAGCAAGTAAGTAAAAGCAGTAAGAAGAGTAAGTAAGAGCAACGAGAAATATAATCGTGGATTTATAGGGATTACCCTTGTAGACCAAGGGGTCGTTTTGCGAGGCCTATAGTATAAAACGTCTCATACCATTTTATACGATAGGTGTCAGGGGTTAAATGCAATGATTATGCTATGACATACAAGTATGATATGTTATGCACATGCAAGTGCAACTCACACACACGACTCTATGCGCACAGACCTTTAGTTCCCCTTTTTGGAGTTAGCTAAACTCTCAGGAGTCTCTCGTCGTGGCCAACGGAGACAGTAGGTTGGGCCTCTCCACTCCTAGACTGGTAATCACACTACCAAGCCTAGCCCCTCTCATACGTTTCCGTACTATTCCTAGTAAACCAGCTAGTCTCCCCGAGTCAACGTACCGACGACGCTATGATCGATCGTCCAATACCGAGGACCCACCACTGTTATGCACATGCAACCATGATAGTTGTATCTAATTATAGTACCGAGCCTCCAGCTCTTTAGACTACCAAGCCTACTAGTTCACCATATTCCCGAGCCCACGGCTCCCTGGACTAATCAAGTCTCCATTTTTTTCCAAGTCCCCGATCATCCAGCTCCCTGGACTTCCAAATCAATACCAAGTCCATTTAACTCTACCAGTAAGCCCTTAGGGCACGGGCCTATGCTATCCTTTCACTACCAATTCATCTCCCTACGTGTACATTGTGAGTGTAAGGTGAAACTATTATTAGGGTTACTCTAGCCCAGATTATTCCAAAGGTTTACGTTAGCCCAGGACTACCCAAGGTATTCCCCGTGAAGGGCTCTCAAAGGCACTAGGAACTATGATGAGATTACGCCCAAAGTTCCCTTTCGCAAGTCACTTAATATTATTGATTTCTACCCTTGATCAGATCTCTCATTTATTTACCCAAACCAGCAACCTACTAAGGATTCAACTCTTCAAATTCATTACACACTCAAGTTCAGTTTCCGCAGTTACTATATGCAGACCACCCTATACTATATGAGATGTATAAAGGAGGTACTCTGGGTTGTCTTCCAAATCTCCTATAAATTTACCAGAGGTATATCATAACAAGTTTAGTCTAAAATCAGAGAATCAAAATTTTTTTAATTAATTTGATATTTATTGAATTTTCCCTAATGTTTGGCCATGGGCAATTTTGAACATGAACTATATGATCTACTCAAGTAATGGCCACCCAAAACTTTTGATCAGTAAATAACAGAGATATATTACTAGATACTATTTTCCATAATTTTTCAGAAAATATGTGACCTCTAATTAATTTATCCAAAATAATTCCCTTAATCGTATGTAAAGAAGGAAGTACCAAAATTATTCATCAGAAAATTATATAAAAATTACAGAATCTTAATATGGTTTGGAAAAGATCATTGTACAAAAGCATAATTTTAGAGGCTTGCTAGACTCCAAAATAAATTATATTAAGTTTTTATGGGAAACACTACTTTATAAAGCAACCCTTAGAAGTATTCTTCCAAAAATCTCATAAAACTTCATAGAGCTTTAAAACTTAATAAGGAGTCCTTTGGCTAATGTTCATCAATTTCCAGCAAGTAGTTACTTCATAATAAATTTCTAAGTAAATAATACAAATGGCTAAATAGTTAATGAAGTATCCAAAATAATAATCCTAAATTCATAAAAAAATCTCCAGAGCTTGTACTAACTTTAAACACTACTCTACCCAAATTTCAAGTGATTTTAAAGTGATTTGATAGCCTAATACTTCAAATTAGGTTTGATGCCCTAAACTAGGGTTCGGGTTTTGAGGGGGTTTGATGCTTCCAAATTCCCTAAAGTTTTAACCAGAGGACTATACCAACCTTATGGTCCTCTCCACCAATTTTCAAGTCATTCCAAGGTCATTTGGCCCCATGACCTTCAAACCCTAAGAATCGCCATTAAGGGACCTACCCTAGGGTTCTAGGGCTACCCTACTCTTAACCACCCAAAATTCCTTTGCAGGGTGTGTCATACCATAGAGAATCAGTGGCCAAAATATCAGCCTCTGTTGAGGTGATTTGTCCATTCAAACACAAAGGGGGTGTTTTGACCTAATTAACCCTATAAGGGTCAACTTAGGGTTGGATAAAACCTAATCAAAACATCTCCAAAGGAGATAAAATTTTTACCAGAGCCATAACATGCTCTCTAAGATCACCCACCAAAATTTGGCAAATTTTGAGGTGTTTATGACCCCTAATTAAATTATATATATTTTATTAAATATTCCCAAAAACTATAGAAACTTTTTTTCCAAAATTCTTATTTTTGGACAGTCTAAGGGAAAGGCTATGAGGAGCCTATGTTCAAAAGTTGAAAGCATTTGGATGAGTGGTTTTGTGTGGGCACTAATTCTAATGTCTGATCATGCCTATGTATAGGTTGCACCAAAACGGGTGCTGTGGTCTAACCAGGTCTCCAAATTGAGTGAAATCACTTTTACATTACACTAGACATTAAGGGCTACATTGTTCATGTGGAATACTTTTGCCGTAGAGGCCTCTAAGTATTTCTAATAATTAAAACCATCTACTATTAATAATTTCCAGGAAATCAACTAATATTATTAAAATACTTGATCAAAACGGACGACATCCGCTCATCCTCAACCTCCAGCCAAGGGCCGAGATTGGCCTGACCTGGAGCCTCTTCCAGCAGACTTTCCGGCCACCCCGACCACCTCCCTGGCCGGCCAGCACCACCACTTACGTTGAGGTGGTGGCTAGCGTTTGGCGGCGACCATACCGCCGGAGGCGGCCGTTTCCGGAGAACTCTTACCACCATTTTTCATGGAATTTCAAGGAATGTTTCTCTCTGATCCGACTCATTTTAGCCCGACTTCTCAACCTAAACAAGTCTAGATCTAGCACGCATAGAGAGGAGAAGGATGGGACCTTACCGGCGGCCTGAAGTCGGGAAGATTGCTGGGAAGCCATTTCTGAAAGTAGTGTCGCTCGGCTTCTGCAACTGCAAGGTGGGGAGGCTCGCTTTCTTCGGGTAAGGATTGGGAAAGCCTCCTCTCAACTCACTGGTGGTGTTTAAAGCTTCAGATGGGGAGAGGAGGGGCTGGATCATTAATGTCCTTCAAAGCCATTAATGGCTAGGCTCGGCCATGGAGGGGGGGGGGGGGGGCTGAACCAAGTCAGACGGCCAGGGGAAATAGCTGGAAACTTCTCCCCTTTCCTGGGAAATTGAATTCAGCCATTAAATGTGGATTTTGGCGAACCGTTTCCTTCCCTCTCCTTCCTCATTTCTCTCTCCTCCATTATCGTGGAAATGGAGGTCACTGTGATACGCGGTACACTCCCGTATCAGCCAACACACGCCCGTGACCTAGGGCGTGTAACCCACTCGACACCTAGTCGAGATAAAATCGTCGACCTGTCGACACAGCGGGACACGCACTGTGACACGCCCGTGTCACTGGCCGTGTACCCCATGCTCGACGATCGACACTCGACGATCGACGATCGGCACTCGAAGATCGACGATTGACACTCGACCTTTCGACACAGCGGGACATGCCCTGTGACACTCCCATGTCACAGGCCGTGTATCCCATGCTCGACGATCGATGATCGGCACTCGACGATCGACGATCGACACTCAAACTTTCGACACAGTGGGACACGCCCTGTGACACGCCCGTGTCACAGGCCATGTACCCCGTGCTCGATGATCGACACTCGACGATCGACGAACGACACTCAACCTTTCGACACAGCGGGACAAGCCCTGTGACACGCCCGTGTCACAGGACGTGTACCCCGTGCTCGACGATCGACACTCGACGATCGACGATCGACACTCGACGATCGACGCTCGACAGTTCATCGAATCGAGGGGACACGCCCCCTGCCACGCCCGTGTTATAGGGCGTGACCACTCAAAAAACTTCGTCGACCAAAATTCATCGACCAGGTGCCCAACTCTTCAACCCGAGCGGGATACGCCCTGGGACACGCCCGTGTCCCAGGCCTTGTCACCCAAATTTTGCTACTCCCAGAATTTGGGCTGTTACACCACCCTCTCTCCTAGTCACCAAGTTGACTTGGTCAATCTGAAGGACTATTTGCAGCCCTTCAACTCACATTATTCCCTAAAGAAGCCACATGAGGAGGCTTGAGCTTGGGTTAGCCTATTTGGGCTAGGTTGACCAGAAATAGGGTTGGCTTCACCTTGGTCACTTTGGGATTCCTTGGGTTTTGTCATGACCTAGTCATGACAAAACAATTCCTAGGGGTCTAGTTGTTTGAGGGATGTTACACAATGTCACGCTCGTGTCCAATGACATGCCCCATGACCAATGCCCGTGTCACTCCTGCTCGAAGTTTTCTGCTACACGAATGTCGAGAAACCAGGCACGCCCAGCGTCACGCCCGTAACCTAGGGTGTAACTACTCCACCTGGCCCGACAAGACCCGCGCCTCGACTTTTCGATGCGACTCGCGCCCAGTTCCACCTCCCCGACACGCCCACCGTCATGCCCATGACCTGGTGCGTGACCGCTGCGTTTCAGCCGAAGTCAACTTTCATGTCAAATCTCGCCAGCCACCGTTTGTATAGTGCTG
The DNA here is from genome assembly GCA_039583875.1 of Platanthera guangdongensis. NCBI lineage: Eukaryota > Viridiplantae > Streptophyta > Magnoliopsida > Asparagales > Orchidaceae > Platanthera > Platanthera guangdongensis. Next base: position 116,373,715 of record CM077155.1, on the reverse strand, counting down.
ACACGCCCACCCTACATGCCCATGTCAAGGGGCGTGTCCCATGAAAAATTTCTCTATAAATTCAGGGCTTCTGCTTGTAATCCTGTTCTGCTTTTTGAGCCATTTTGCCTAAGGAGATATGTTGCTTGGATGCTTCCAAAGCCTTATAAGGTAAATTTCCCTCCCCTCTCTTTAGCTTTTCTTTTCGTTCCTTTGTAACTCGTGTTTTTAGTTAATAAAATGTGTTTTTCTTCTCTTTAAAAGGGTTTGGAATGGGTCTAAGCAACTCTCTTTAGGCAATATTATCTTTATTCCTTTGTTTTATCCTTATTTTTTTGTTCTTTTAAAATGTGTGTGTCTGTGTATGACTATAGCTTTTGTTTTTATGTTTTAGTATTTGTACTTAGTTTTTTTAATCTTATGTTTTATAGCTTTCTATTTCATTCCTATAGATCCACAAAACTGATTTCAAAGTGGTTTTCAATTTTTTAACTTAGATTTTTCTTTTTATGTCGTAAAACATTTTCGTTCTTTTAACTTTATTTTCACCTTTTTAGCAATTTTACGGAGTTATAGGATTGAATATGTAATCGTTTTAATTTTTCGAGCATTTCCATTTTCGTTTGAAACTTTTGCTCCTTTAATTTTTATTTTCACTTTTTATGCATTTCTACCGCATTCTAGCGGTAGAAATGTAATTATTTTAATTTTTCAGTAACTTAGTTTTTCTTTTTTTTGCTCGTGTGCGTGCGTGTATGAGTTAGTTTTTACAGCTTTCTTTCAATTTATGTAGAGTGTGTGTGTGTGTGCACATTTATTTCCGTCTACTCGTTAAGAGTTAAATGACACACTTTTTCCTTTAAGTAGAGTGTGGGTGTGTATTTCATTTCAAGTAGAGTGAGTGTGTGAGTTTTTAATTTCATGTCGAGTGTTTGGGTGTATGCATTTATTTTCTCCTACTCGTTTGAGTAGGACCTGCTTTGATTTTTCACCTACTCATTTGAGTAGGATTTGTGTGCGTGAGTTTTCATTTCAGTAGAGTGCGTGCGTGAGTGCATTTATTTTCTCCTACTCGTTTGAGTAGGACTCGCTTTATTTTTTCCCGACCACTCATTTGAGCCGGGACTTGTCTTTTACTGCTTTCATTTCAGTCCTACTCGTTTGAGTAGGACTTGCAATTTACTTCTTTATTTTACTGCGTTATTTTATCGCTTTCATTTTCAGCTTTCTTTTACTGCTTTATTTATTGCTTTTTCTCGCATTCCATCCCCATTCCGATGAGTGGCTAACTGTTCTTAGCCCTCAGTAACGAAGAGCATTGGGACAAATAAAATAGTTTTAAATAATTAAAGGTCCTGTTTTTCCAATTAATTAAAATTACTTAAGGTTTGTCTAGGGTTTACGAAGCGTAGAACCACATATCGATGTGTGGGATCTATTTCTGTAGTCCATATACTAGCTAGCAGAGAGGCCATGCATATGGACCGATCACCCCTTGGTAAAGAGAGTTCCGCACTAACCCTCGAGAGAGGAGGCGTGCAAACTATAACGTATTGGGTTCCCCACCCAATAGCGGGGTTCTTAACGTAATGCGGGCGTTAAGAGGAATCCTTCGTCGGACTAATGTTTGGCTGAATAGTCATAGTGTTCAGGTGAGTGATGGTCTTAGAGATAAGTGAGCTCATTTTAGTAGAACCTCCACGGTCAAGTCTCAGCCTTAATTAATTTAAAACTTAGGATCTCTTTTTATTAAAAGTTTATTTTAGTTCAAATTGTATTTGATTCCGTCGCGCTAAACTTTTCATCGGCTACACCTTTTATGTTTTCATTTTCTGTCTTTCTTTTTGTTTATATATAATAATTATTAACAGGACAAGTTAATTATCGGTAAAATAATAGTCCCCTCTAGGGAAGAGTAGAAATAATCAACCCGACCCTGAGAATAATACGACCTTGATATTCCACACCGAAATATCTTGTACTACACACGATAGGTGCACTTGTCTCCTTTCGTTAAAACTCGACTCAACTGTTTTTATATCCAAATAATAAATCTGTGCTCCCAGTTTTCTAAATAAAACCAAATCCGCTTTTCTTAAATAAAACCGCCTGGGGCACCGCGAGCTATTAATAATTTTTGGAGTTTTAACCCTATCTCCCCGAGACATCGAGGTGTGTGAAGGTGAAACCCTAGATTTACTAGTTACTCTTGCATTCTAATTTTGCCTACAGTTTAGGTTTAGCCCAGGACTGCCCAAGGTATTCCCCGTGAAGTGCTCTCGAAGACACTAGGAACTACGATAGGATACGCCCAAAGCTCCCTTTCGCAAGTCACTTACTATTATTGGTTGCTATCAAGTTTTCCAAACCCTTACTTGTTTTACTGGGTCTAACCTTAGAGTACTTGACATTTCCTCCCTACGGGAAAGGCGATCTTTCGTCGATCCCGAGCACCACCTAACACCAGCTAAATCAACACTCTACTCATCCTAACTTCCAATGATGAACTCACTACTATGTTTATCCAAACCAGCAAAATCTCTAACCCCAACTCATATACCCAAATTCATATTCCAACATAATTTCTGCAGTTTTACTAAACGCAGACCACTTCAGCTATATGATGTGTGAAATGAGAGGAACTCAAAATATTCATCCAGTACCCCTATAATAATTATTAGAGGGCTGTCATAACCGTTTTAGCCTAACTCCAGAATTTTATAATTTTCCCTATTTATCTGATATTTTATTTAATTATTCTAGTCATCCAAAAATCTTAAGTTTGAACATGAAGTACCAATTGCAAACAAGCAAATATTCCACAAAATTTATGATAAATACAATATGAATTTTAAACTTAAGATCCAAAGTCTCCCAATTTTGCAGCAAGTTTTAAGCCCCAAATTCTAATTGTAAATATATTCACAATAAATCACTTTAAGAGATAAGTACAGCAAGTATACCTCCAAAACTTCAGAGAAAATTCGAGAATGATTATATGGACATATAAATTCTCTAGGTAAAGTTTCATAATTTATCATCAAGTAATGAGCTCTGAACAAAATATTGAACAATTTTCCAAGATGATGAGCTTGTGAAGTAGGTATTGCAAATATGTATTCAAAAATGCTGGTAAAATTCATACATAAGCAATAAGGTCCAAAACTCCATCTGCCTAATTTTCATGACCTTCCAATGGGTAGTGGAATCATAATGACCAATGATTAATTAGGGCAATCTCATGAGTTACAAAGGAAGTGTTAAGATTATTGATCCAAAATTGCCAATTAAATTACCAGAGGTTCAATCTATCCTTATGAACATACTAACGAAATTTCATTATTGTTCAAGGAGGTTTACTAACCTATTCTAGCACTAAAATGTTTGTGCCCTAAACTAGGGTTAGGGTTTTGTGAGGCCTACCCTTTCCTAAATCCCCTAAGATTTTTACCAAAGGGCTTTAGCTACCCTAGAACCCTCTCTACCAAATTTGAAGTTCATTCAAGGTCTTTTGGCCTCATGCACTTCACAAGGCACAAAAGCCCTTCCTTAGGGTTTGGCCTTAGATCTTAGGGAAAATCTATTCCAATCCACCCCATATTCCATGGGGAGGTTCTAAAAGCCATGCTAAGCCAGTGGCCCCAATTTCAACCTCTGTTGAGGTGATTTGGCCACTCAAAACTCAAACTGCACTTTTTGACCAAAATACCCTTTTTAGGGCAAGGCTAGGGTTTGCATGATTTCAGTTCAAACAACTTCCAAATGAGATGAAATTCTAACCAGTTCTTTATAACCATTCACCAAAATTTGGGTGAGTTTGGAGGTCATTTGTCCCCTAAATTAATTTACCCTAAGGAAATTAAATAATTCCAAACACTATGGAAATATGGTCTAGAGTGACTCCCTGTCCAAATTTCAAGTCATTTTGACCAGAGATGAAGGGTGGGCATCCATTTTAATTTTTGCCTAGCCCTAGGTAGAGACCCCACCAAAATGGCTGCCTTGGTCAAACCAGGCACCCAAATTGGTTCAAACCAATTTTGCAGTAAACTAGACTCAACAATCTACAATTTTTATGTTGACCATATCCTCTGAATTATCTTCTAAGTATTTTTAATATTTAATACAATTAATTACATTACATGTGATAGAATCATTAAAATGTAAATCATAAACCTATAGTTTAATTTCTAAATAGCACGAATCTTGTCGCGCCTTGGATGGCATCTGGTTGTCTTAAACCTCCAGCCGACGGCCTGGATTGGATTTTCCTGGAGCATCTTCCACACGCTGCTGTCGGCCATTTGGCCACCTCCCCGGCCGGCCACCGCCACTGCCACCTCCGTTGAGGTGGTGGCTGTCGCCAGGCGGCGACACAGCCGCCGGAGGGTCTTATTCCGGCGAACCCGAAAAGTGCAAAATAACGGAAAAACCAGGAATTTTTTCAAATTAGATCGGGCTCAATTGAGCCCGAACCTTGGCCCTAATGATTGCTATGAACTACCCATGGAAGAAGGAGTGGAGGAGGACGTGTGGGTGGCTGTAGCCTTGCCGATCGCCGGATCGTCATGGTGGTGCTGATGGTGGTCAGATTTCTGCAACAGCACTGTGAACTCCCTTAGCTCCTTCAGGTAATGTGTGGAATTGAATCCTTGGAGTCCAGTGAAGCTTTTAAGAAGGAGAGTTCAGGTGTTAGGTGGGTGTAGGCTGCATTGCCATTTATGGCCCCTTTAGTCAAACATTTCGGTCGTGGTGGGTGGTGGATGAAGAATGGCTCAAACCAGTCAAAGACCAGCTGGTTTAAATGGGATTGCACTCCTTGTCCTAGTGAATTGAATGGGTGGGGTGGGGTAGGGAAGGGAAAGGATGAGCCCCAAAGTCTTCCCCCATTACTCTCTTCTCTTTCTCTCTCTTTCATTGGGAGTTTCTTCTCTCTCCTACTCACCAAGATGAAATTTGACTCCTACCTAACCTAATGGCAGCCCACATGTCCATTTCATCCACCAATACAAGGTTAGCCCAAGTGAATTGGGCTTGAGCTTGAGTTAGCCCATTTGGGCTAGCTTGACCTAAACCTTGACTAGGGTTGACCTTGGTCAATTTGGTCTTTGAGGTTGCCCCTAGTGGGTGCTTGGTGACCCATTGGCCTCCCCTAAGGTCTAGGTGAGGTTGACTTGTCCCTTTGGAGGTCACTTGACCCTTAATCAGGGCACTTTGAACACTTTAGGGCTACAGTTGACTTGGCTCCACTTAGCCTTTTTGGTTGACCCCAATGGGTCCTTGGTGACCCATTGGCCTCTCACTAGGGTTAGGAAGGTATATGTGTGGGGTCCACTTGGCTAAGGGAACTTTAATTGGACCTGTGTAGGTCAGTTTGACCCATTGTAGGTCAGTTTGACCCATTTAGGGTTATAGTTGACTTTGGTTAACTTAACCTCTTGGATTGACCCCAATGAGTCCTAGGTGACTCGTTGACCTTACTATAGGGTTAGGAGGACATGAGTGGGATACACTTGGCTAAGGGAAGGTCAGTTGACCTTACTTTAGGGTTAGAGTTGACTTTGGTCAACTTAACCACTTTGACTGCCCTCCATGGGTCCTTAGTGACCCATTGACCCCACTTTAGGTATAGTAAGGCCCTGGTAGGGTTAGTTGGGTTTTACTAGGGCACACTGCCCTTAGTTAGGGCACCTTGCGTAATTTAGGCCTAGAGTCGTTCTAGGTCAACTTGGCCACCCTAGGTTGACTTCAATGGACCCTTAGGGATCTAATGGACCTTACAATGGGTTGATGAGACCATGGTGTGGGTCTTGAAGTCTTGGTAAAGCCCCATGGTCATCTTAAACTAGGGTTCAGAAATTTACTATTTGCAGACCATAGTGGTCTCACCTACATTCCTAGGTTCACTTGGCTTCTTGGGCTTCCTAGGGTTTTGTCATGACCTAGTCATGACAAAACCACTCCTAGGGGTCTAGTTGTCGGAGGGATGTTACAGGAATAACCCACCGACTACACAAAATACTTGTTTCAACTCGGAGTCTTCTCCGGTGCGCAAAATAAAACATCACCAATCCATCCAACCAGTCCAGATGGGCTTCACACAGTATGCCTATTTTGTACTACACATTTCTGGATCTACATGCAAGACTCACTTGGGAATTCATGAATCAACCCAAAGGAACTCCCTCGACGTTCCACCTTTTGGTGGGGGATTCCATGCATATGCCAAAAGAAGGACTTCACATGTCCAAGGAAGAAAGATTGTTACCCTTGACGATCTCTTTGGAGCTATGACAAAGCGCTTCTACGCAGATGGAAATGATCGTCTCACTTTCCCCTTCATGATTATAGCTTCAGATCTTGTTTTCGGACACAAGATCTTCTCCAGCAAGCAACCCTTGCACCAATCGAAGGTTTCTGCTCTCGAACTCGGGTAGCGAGAAAGAGTGAGAGAGAGAAAAGGAAATAATACTTTCCTCTTTTCATTCCTCGACAGATAAGGCCTTGGGTTCTAACCCAGCCACTTGATCCAATCAACAAAACCAAGCAACATCGAAGTTTGGCGTTGACAAGGTCAATCACGGCTCAATGGCCGCACGCTATTCGCCTGACATAGGTCACCGCCCTGCGTTGGGGCTGATAACAGGGTAGAATCATCGAGCTCAGCTCGACAATCTCCGATCGACAATCGTCGATCTCAGGTCGACTAAACATCTGTACCAATTTGGGGTATTACAGCATAATTGGACATGGTCCGTTGTTCGGCCATATTCAGTTCTCCCATACTAGTAAATGAAATAGTAGAAGAAGGAGAAGAAAGAAAAGTAGAATGACAAGAAGAAGATTGTGACGAAAGTAAAGAAAGAGAAGTGTCCCCTATGGATTCCTCAACCAAATCTTGAGAATTGAGATTACTGATTCGTAAGCATTGCCTTAAGGTTTGCTCAATTTCCGGATCCAAGTCAAATAGATTTGAAGGATTCACTCGGTTCATACACCAAAGTAAACAAACTAAAAAATATATTTATTACATTTTTAAGTATAATATAATATTAAAAATATATAAACTTGATAAAATAAATATAACCCTTATTTCAGAATATCAACAAAAATATAGTCCCCGACAATGGCGCCAAAAACTTGATGCGTAGATTTCGTAACATGAGATGAGTGTGTGATATTTGATATGTAATTGAAATGATGAGATGTGATTAATTACGCATTGGGAAGGCAAGTGCACCTAACGTTACAAAGTAAAGAGTCAAGTGTCGTATTTTTCTAGTTCTATCGAGTAAACATACTCACAAGGAAAAACTATTATTATATCAAAACAAAATTGTGAGTGATTTTCAAAAATAAACGACAATGTGATTAAACTAATTGAGTGAAATTCGATGAAAGAAAGACTTGCACTTGATTTAGAATTCTTTTGGATAAAATGAACATTAATTAAAAGATTAAGTGGAAGTTCCAATAATTTGCCTTCGACCATGGAGGTTCCCAAATTATGTTAACGCCCCTCTCAGTCTTGGGTTTATTGTTCCCAATGTCCCAAATTTGAAGAAGGGCTACTGGACAATGGTATACACATGTTTGTATCTGATGCATATTTTAAGTTCTATGGATGCATATGTTCACTTGTTACACTAATTAGACAGGTGGTCTAAGTAACAATGATAGGTGGATACAATAAAAGAAGCTGACCAGACAAAAATCTGTCTCAGTCTACAGGAATTGAGTGAAGTCAGTTCACTCAATGCCTGATAGACAAAAGCGTTGAGTAAAGCCTTGATAGTCAAAGCCTCAACATTCTCAAGGTAGAAATCTGTCTAAGTCCATAGGCATCAAGTTAAGGAAGTTCACTTAACTTCCAGATAAAGAAGCGTTGAGTAAAGCTCATGCAGTCAAAGCCGCAGAAGAATCTGCCAAAAAATCTGTCTGAGTCCAGAAGTGTTGAGTGAAGGAAGTTCACTCAACGCCTCAAGAAGAAAGCATTGACTTAACAGAGTGATTTCAAAGCCTCAGAAGAAGAAGACAGAAAAGCTTTCTAAGTCCAGAAACGTTGAGTGAAAGCAGTTCCCTCAACACCAAATCAACAAAAATTAAACTAAGTACAGAAGTGTTGTGTGAAGGTTGTTCACTCAATGCCTCAGCAAGATGGCAGACTAAGATAAAAAGTCTTGAGTGAAGATAGCTCACTCAACACCTCCATTCAGAGAAAATCTGCCAAGTACAAATGCATTGAGTGATGAAGGTTCACTCAATGCCTAATCAGTTAGACCACAAAAGTCTATATTCGTTGAGTGATGACTGATCACTCAATGCTTCGTGTTGCAGATTATTTGGCTAAATGTATTGGCGTTGAGTGACAAGCCTTCACTCAATGCTTATGTTGAATTATGTGAATTTGACTAAGTCCACAGGTGCTGACGTCAGCAGAAATTAAAATGTTGCGGGTAGTCTACAATACACGACAAATGATGTTGATTACTTGTTGTACTGCATTTATTTCTAAAGCAAAGTTGCAGTTACCAACTACTGGTTGTCCCGATGCTCAAAGAGCCGTTGTACGGAAGGATAGAAAAGCAATCAGATTCGGAAAATAAACCTAACTTTTGGGAAAAACTTCTGGAGAAGAACTAAACTTCATCTTATTCCTCTCAACAAAGTTCCAGAGCTTGGAGAAGTTGTTCAAGTCACTATTCTGAAAGTGCTTTTAGTTAGCTGTTGATCTTCAACAACAAGTTGCAGCAAAGGCAACCCCTAGCTACAGTGTTTTCACATCTCAAGCTGAACTTTCCTGAAGAACCATTCTTGAAGCTGTGAACGAGAAAGGACAGAGTAAATCTCTGTTCAGAAGAAGGAAGACACAGAGACTCTTACTCTGGTGTCAAACAGCATCCACTACCCCATATTCTTCTGTTGGATCACTTTTGATCTGAGTTTAAGCCTAAACTTATAAAGACTGAGTGTAGGATCTTTAAGTAGATCTGAGTTGTAGGATTCAAGCGGTGAATCTGAGGTAGGATCCAGATTTGGATCTGTGTTGTAGGACTTTGAATTAAAGTCTGAGATAGGGCCTTTATTCCTGAGTAGTAGGATATTTTATCTCTGTGTGGTAGGGCTTTGTGCCTGAGTGGTAGGAGATTATATCTCTGAGTTGTAGGGCTTTGTGCCTAAGGTAGGACTTGAAGAAGTCTGAGAGATCCTGAGGGATCTGAGTTGTAAGCTCTTTTGAGCCAAGTAGGAGAAGTTGCCTTGTCTAACAAACTATTGGAAAGGTTGGATGAAAGTGGATGTACCCAAAATCTAGGGAACCACTATAAAATTCATGTGTGTTGATTATGATTGTCTTGAAAGCTAAGTTTAACTAAATCTCAACACACCTAAGAACATTAAAATCTCAAAAGACATAAAAACATATTCACCCCCCCTACCCCACCCCCCCCCCCCCTCCTCCCCCACCCCCGCCCACCCTCCTCTAAGTGTTTATTTACTCTTGTAACAAAGACTTTCAAGTGTTATCAAAGGGAGGTTGCTTAAAAAAGACTTAACAGTCTGAGTTGATTTCCAAGAGTAGGATAAGTTTATCCTTATGGGTTTAGGAGAGAACCATAAGGAGTTGGGCTCCATGAAGCTTCCTATCTTTAAGAAGGAGAGCTTTGGGACCTGGAAGGAAAGGGTCAGACTGTTTATGGAAGCATCTGACCCTAGAATCTTTATAACAGTTCAAGAGGGACCTTTTATCCCCATGAAGGTCTTGGTTCGGGATGCAACGGTCCAGACACCTAAGAAGTTTTCTGAAATGACCAATGGTGAGGTCATATTAGCAACCACAGACAAGAGGGCACAAAACATAATAGTAAGTGTCATTGATGATCCAACTTTCCAGAACCTTGTCCACTGTAGAACTTCTAAGGAGATGTGGTATACACTAGTGGTCTATATGGAAGGGACTGAAGAAGTCAGGGATGACATGAAATACCTACTTAATCTAGAGTATAAAGCCTTCAGGCAGACCAGGAAGGATAACATAGCTGAAAGATATGAAAAAATCTTTAGAATAGTGAATGAGCTAAGGATCTATGGGAGGGTCTTCAGCAATTATGAGCTGAATGACAAGTTCTTTAGATCTTTAACAAGATATTGAGACACCAAGATCTGTGCCATCAGGGAGGTGGAAAAGGTAGTTGAAACTCCCCCTCATACATTGTTTGGAAAGCTGCTTGTTGAAACCGAAGAATAGGTCTCACACTTACTTCTCTCTCACAAGATAAACGACCAAAGATTTAGCACAAGGAATAGATTCAAGGCTCTAGCACGGTGGTCCCACCATATAACCGAAATATCTTAGAGAGCTTCCTCTCCTTAGCCAAGTGATGAGCTAAGGATACCTCAGAAAGCGAAAGTAGATCAGGGCACAAGTAAGAATACCTTATGAGTTACCCCCTTGGATTTGTTTATAGTTATTTGAAGTTAGTCTGCAAACAACACACCTCCACTATTTGGAACAACTATATGCAGCCAAAAGTGGTATTCCAACAACGTAACTTCGCTGTTCTAGAAGGCTATTTGCACCCCCTGTAAGGGCATCTAGGTAATTTTCGCTCTGGACCCCACTGGGCGAGTGCCGAGGAACACGGGGTCAACTAGCCATTCTACAGGGCGAATACGGCCTGGCTCCCATAGCTCTCCTTCTATCTTTAGGCGAGCATGAGACGGGCTACGGTGGCTCGCCTTCACCTTATACGGAGGCAAGCCGGCGGGAACTAGTGACGGGCGCGAGCTGGATGAGCTTGATCACATTGCTCGCTCTCCTTCTTGGAGGGAGCGAGCCGGACATCTGGGTTCGTCCGCTTACAGCACTGATGCGGGCCAGTTGTTCTGGCTCGTTTGCCTAGCCTGGTGGACCCACTCAATGAACACGGAGTTGTACACAATCCCCACTCATTTTGAGCATGGCAAAGCTCAGAAAGAATCTTCCAACCACACGTGTTTGGTGAGTGCCTTTGCTAAGCCGGAGGGAATCTTTTGGTGGGTCCAACTAATATGCTATAAATATGCCACTGAGCCTATGGGAAAAAATCACTTCTTATTTCTTAAACATTCCTTGCGAACTATAGTTAAATGATGCACATATCAGAAGAGATCCAAGCGCGCTTAGCGGACCCGAGAGAGGGGACGCGGGAGCAAGTCCTTGATGCTGACCCTTAGCTTATGCGCGAATCACCCGGCCCCATCTTTAGGCCGAAGATGGGGAATATGATCTGGCGGACTACCTCGAACGACGCCCCTGCATCCAGTTCGGCGGTCGGTGTTGAGGCCGCCAATGAGAAATGCGGGCCACTTGCTTGATTCGTTACTCCGCTTCTGATCTCTTTTTCGGCAGGAGGCGCCCTACGATGATGGATGTGATAGAATGTAACTGGAGAATTCCTCCCAACAGCTAACTGAGTGGTCGACATCCCTTCGACCCTGGGGCCTACCCCTCTAGCGATTCCTCCATTGTCAACTCGCCCCGGGCTAGGGAAATCGTTTGTGGCTCTTGAAGGCGAGATTTTCTAGGGATAGTCAGGTACCTCCCGCCTTCATACCAGCACGGGGGACGTGCCAATCCCTAATGAGTTTATACTGTTACTTGTGACTGCCTGCTTTTTATGATCTTACTTTTGCATACTTCATTACAATCTCCTCCTCTAATATCGACATTAGTGGGGGATACTCACGTCCTCCTTCTACGGACCACATCTCGAATTACCTGGATGACCCACAGGATGCCGAGGAGATGAAGAGTAGGGTGATGTGGTTGTTCCAAAAGCAATCCCTAATGCTACAGGATGTTTGAGATAGGTTGATGAAGATACGACCGAGGAGGAGGAGCAGTTCATGATACTGGAGGCCATGAGGTGACCAGATGACGATGAAGGGACGACTTCTCCGGGGGTGCACATTTCGTGAGCAAAGGAACGGATCATGCATGCCCCGGAGTAGGTCTACCTGGCATAGCAGGAACTATTGGCTGTTCGCGAGTAATTCTACCCTCGTGTGCCACCTCATTCCGGGATGCGGGTGCGTGGCAGGTCGAAATAGATTTAGTACTGAGCCACCACCCCTTCTTCTCTACCGGCCGTTAGCCATGGGTCGCACCTATATCTTAGATCATCCAACATGATAGGGCATGTGGCAGATCGCCTGATACCCGCCAGACCACCTGCTAGCCGCCAGACCACCATTACTAGCCTCCAAAATGACTGCAGCCTCCAAACTACCAATGCTAGTGCCTGACCGCAATAGTAGTAACACCCAAAATGCTGCTGCAACTAACCATCTGACCGCAGTTGCTGGAAGACCTTAGACCACAACTTCTAATATAAGCCATGAGACAACCAGACTGCTGGAGTAACCGCCAGCCCGCCCGAATAGTAAACTGCTCGACAAGACTATCAAACTGCCAAGCTCTAACACTCCACCTCAAGCTAGAGAGTATATATTAGTCATGCCCAACTTTCTACAAACATCTGCGGCAGAAACTGGTTTCGTGAAGTAGTCTGTCAGTTCTCTCTCTAAGGTAACAAATGGAGTATAAATCTAATTCTTCAAAATCTCCTCTCTAGTAAAGTGTCAATTTACCTCGATGTGGTTTGTTATCTCATGAAAAACTGGATTCATCGAGATATATGGTTGCCTTGTTATCAAAGAACATTGGCAGAGAATGATCATAAACCTCCCCAAAATCAAGCATAAGTGTCTGTAACCACTTCAGCTCACATGTAGTAAGAGCCATGCTCCTATACTCTTCTTCTGCACTTGTCCTGGACACAGCTTGCTTATTACTCTTCCAGCTGACCAGATTTTCTCCAACAAAGGAACAAACACTGATGTAGACTTTATATCTTTTTTATCATCAACATAGCTAGCATCTGAGTTTGCCTCAACCTTCAATTGTCATCTTTTCTAAAACAGAAGACCTTTCCCTGGAACACCTTTCACATGCTCTAGAATCTTTATAGCAGACTGAATATGACACTCCTTAGGAGCTTACATAAACTGGCTCACTCTTCCAAAAGCATTACAATTATCTGATCTTGTGACTGTTAGATAAATGAGTTTCCCCACAAGCCGTCTGTACCTAGTGACATCTTCAAGAAGAGGCGAGTCTTCACTCCAACACTTGTCATCTTAAACAACCATTGGATACCGAATAGGTTTAGCCCCAAGTAGACCTGTCTCTTTAAGAGATCCAAGGCATACTTCCATTGTGATAGAACTATAGACCCAGACTTCCTGGATATTTCAATCCCCAAAAAATATTTTGGAGATCCCATATCTTTTGTAACAAAGTGCTGAAAAAGATGTTTCTTTTTCATTTCCATACCCTTTTTGTCCATCCCCTTTAAGAAGAATGTCATCCACATAAACTGCAAGAATAACAAGGCCAGCCGAGGATTTACAAATGAATAAAGAGTGATCTGCAGCACTTCGAGCAAACCCAATAATAGAAATAACTTTGTTGAACTTGTCAAACCAAGCCCTGGAACATTACTTGAGACCATAGATAGCTTTCCATAGTTTACAGACCTGAGACTCCCCCTGAGAAACATACCCAGGAGGTTGCTCCATATAGACTATTTCCTGCAAATCCCAATAAAGGAAAGCATTCTTCACATCCAGCTAAGAAATCTCCCAGTCTCATTTGACAGCCACCGAAAAAAGGACACATATTGTAGTAAGTCGAGTAATAGGAGAGAGGGTATCCAAGAAATTAATACCATAGGTTTGCGTAAACCCCTTGGAAACAAGCCAAGCCTTGTAAAGATCAATAGTACCATCATGAAGAAACTTGATGACGATGACCCAGCGATAGCCAACCACATCAGCTTTGGGAGGGGTAGGAACAAGAGTCCAAGTACATCGTTCAGTAAGAGTGTTCATCTCTTCATCTATAGCATCTTTCCAATGAGGAATAACAAGAGCATCGTGATAAGAGTTTGGAGTAATACTTGTTGATAGAGCCATAACAAAGCTCTTAGAGGAAGGAGGCAACAACGCATAAGAAACCACATTCTAAAGAAGATGTTTAGTACATGAGCGAACACGTTTCCGAAGAGCAATCAGAAGATCAAGGTCACTCCTGTCCGGAGGAGGCAATGGACAGTCAGAAGAAAGAAGAGGCCCTGGAACAAGCACCAAAGACTCCAAGGGCAAAGCAGCAGTCTCGAGAGTAAAAGAAGTGGCAACATGAACATATGTGGAAAGAACTAGTTCCGGCGGAGGTGCCGAGATAATTGGCATTGAAGAAGAAGTATTAAAGGGCAAAAGAGAAGAAACAGGGGAAAAATGATGTATCTTCAAAGAAGGTAACGTCTGCTGAAACGTACTGTTTGCACAGAAGACATCATAACAACGATATCCCTTCTGAGTCGGACAATAACCAAGGAAAATGCATTTAACAGAACGGGGAGAATGTTTATCACGACAATGAGAAGGTATGTGAACAAATGACTTACAGCAAAAAATCTTACGAGGTAAAGGGAATGGATCAGCCTAAGGATACAAAATAGAAAATGGAGTCTTGGCATGAAGAATAGACGAGGGAATACGGTGTATGAGATAGCAAGAAAGAAGGACAACATGAACCCAATAAGACCGAGGAACATTCATTTACAAACAAAGACTGCGAGCAACATCCAGGAGATGGAGATTCTTGCGTTCGGCAATGTCATTCTGTTGAGAGGTATAGGGACAAGTAGTTTGATGATTTAAACTATGGCTCGCACAAAAATAAGAGAACTGAAGGCTAACATATTCCTTGACATTATCAGTACGAAGAATCATAATAGGCACATGAAATTGTGTGGAGATCTCATTATAGGAGGAAGTAAACACAGAGTACAGCTCAGAATGCTCCTTCAAGCGATACAACCAAGTGCACCTGGAAAAATCATGAATAAATGTAACAAAGTAGAAGCTTCCTGGTGGGCCAAAACCTGAACAGGCAAGCGTACCTGTCGAATCGTAGTACGAAGGTCATATTTAAACACGGGGCTGTCAATTACTTCTACTCACGCTCTAACTATTATCCTACCAGAAAACTAATGGGATTTGAGAATTTTTTTAGAATAAAACAAAAGACAACTTGCGAGACGAAAAACTTATAATAAAAAGCTAGCATTCGATCAATGATTCACCATGAAATTAGATGAGAGAGATAAAAATAAAGATAGTTTTAATTTTGCAAATCATACTCGACCGTGACGGATCCGAAAATAAGACAAAATCTCGCTAGAGCATTAGGTCTCCTAACTTATAGACTATTCGATCGAAATCTCTTTACAAACCAAAGAAGCCTAAAGTTGCATTATCGAGGTGATCCGAACTATTGGATTTGACTCCAATCCGGAGGATTTACGTCGTCCTATCTCTAGGATTGCGTTCAACTCCTTCCTTCTTTGAGTGATCTTTCAAATCATGAGTCTCTCGACTACTATGAAATGAGAACAAGGTCTACTACCGTATACCGGAAATACGGAGTCGACGCAAAATAAATCAAAGAAGGATCGAGCATGAAATAACAAAAATAAAACTAAGAAAGAAAATAAACTTTCATCTCACTTCATGGATCCTCACGATCGAATGCTATAGGAAATTAGCTACGCATAATTGAAATTGAAATCAAAGTAGGATGAAAGGAATTCATATTCATTACTTGCACAAATAAAAGAGAACGCAATATTTAAAAAGGGCAATATTATATTAAGTTGAAAGAAAAGGATTACAAAAATGAAAAGACTACAACAATAATGAAAGAAAATAACAACTCACTAACACTCTCCACTTTCCAACTCAACACTCTCTTTGAACTTAAAACTTCACTTCCCAAAATTTTCTCCCTTTGGCTTGAGGGATGGGGTGGCTTTTATAGGAGATGTAGAAGGATCTAGAATGAAATGAAGAGGAGGAGGCCAAGGGGGGTGGCCGGCCATGTGTAGGGGAGAGTGTTCATGCATGACATTAAATGAAGGAAGAGAGAAAAAGGCCAAATGCATGCACTTTCTTTTGGAAAAATAAAAAGGAAAATAATTAAAGAAAAAAAGGGAAATGTATGAGTTTAAATGAGAAAGAGAGAGAGGGAAAAAGGGATGAATGAGAAATATGAAAGGAGAGAAAATAATAAAGGGGAGAGAGAGGGGAGGTGCCGGCCATCAAGGAGGAAAATGCATGAATGGGAAGGTACATGCATGGAATTAAGTGAGGTGGAGAGCATGAGGTGGCCGGCCATGCACTTAATGGGGAGCCATGCAAGGTGGCTTGATACATGCATTTTCGGGTGGCACTTTGGAGGAGGCTTGGGTTGCACTTGGAGAGGGTCGGGCTGCACCAATGTGGCATAAATGAAGTGGTTTGGGCTGCTGCATCATTAAAATGGGCTGCTCAATTTAAGTGGGCTGCTTGCATCATTAAAATGGGCTGCTCAATTTAAGTGGGCTGCTTGCATGGGCTCGGGTTCACCATGAGGGCTTGGCTTGCATCATGTGGCATCAAGGGAAGGGGCCGGGCTGCTCCAAAACCTCAAGGGCTGCATGTGGGTTGGCTTCAAGTGGAGGCTCGGGTTTAACTTGAAGTGGGCTGCATCATGTGGCATGGACCTACAAGAAAATAAAGCATAATAACATTAGTTATATAACAAAACATAACACAAATAAGTAACATAATATTAGTTATTAAAACCAAACTAAACATAACAAACATAACATAACATACTATTAATTAATTATATTCATAACAAAATACAAGTAAACATAAAACATAAAACATATACTAAAACTATAGATTTTTATATCAAAACATAATAAAATAAAATTGTAACATAATGAGCAAATAAAACTATAATAAAACTAGGAATTATAATATCCTAACACAACAAGACTTTAAGAAGAAATAAAACAAAACATGCATAAAAATACTTCAAACATATAATAAAACTAGGAATTTTGCATACTAAACTACCCCAAAAACGATGACTAAAATAAGTCATCAAATTCCCCCATGCTAGAGTTTTTGCTTGCTCTCAAGCAAATAAAAAGTAAAGAACTAGGAAAAAAAACAAAGAAGATTTAGGTTGCATAATTAAGAAAAACAAAACATGAAAAATTAAACTATCCTAATTCCTATGTTAACAACTAGTGGGGTGAGAAGTGCACAATAGAAAACTTGAAAGTGGAGACCTAAAAATATCATTAGAACATAAAGAAAATTTACACATTTCTAAATCTTAAAACAAAGCATCCAAAATTAATGAAAAAAGAAAAGCAAAAGTAGAAGTACTAAATAAATGGTGCATTAACGAACTACTAGGTTGCTAGAATAACAATTAACCCTAAATCACCTCAAGATAACCTCCAAAGAAATCCATCAATGATGGTGGCCATAGGCTTGTCCGTTTACACTCTCTCCACTACGCGAATTTACGTTCTAAAGATTAATAGGACTTCTATAGGCGTTAAAACTTGGCTTAGGTAAATGGTTAGGAAATGAAAACAAGGATAAACATGAGGGCTTAAACACTAAACCAAGGTTGAGCTTAAAAAAAAAACATAAACACGTGAAGAGGAATGATAAGTACTTTAATTCAAGCTAAAACAAACATAAGGCCATGTATTTTTTTTCTTTTCTTTTCATAATATTGGCCAAAAATAAACTATTCTCTTTTTTTTCTTCATTTCATTTTGATGATACTTTTGATAATAACTCCTCTTTTTTTTGTAACTTTAAGGAAAGCTCCAAATAGAAGCTATAAATTTTCCTTTTCATTTCAAAGATATAATCCTTCACAAAATTAATATTTAAGCTCAAAGTTTAGTGTGAGAAATAGGAAAGGGATTTTGGCTTTGGTGAAATAATGAAATGAAAGGTGGAGCTAAAAACAAAAAGAACATGAAAAAGGCCCAAAAATTGTTTTGCAATGGTAAAATTTTTTTGGTGGGCAAGAAAAGCTCAAACGAGTCAAAGGGTGGCCTAAATCATTTCTAAAGTACGTAAAAACGACGCAAATGTTTCGAGAGTCGCTAGGGACAAGTTCTAGACACCAAGAAAGACTACCCCGCAAATGAAAAAGAGAAAACATTACCTAGCAACCATTCGTAAGCAACTAACCAGATAAAAAGACTTAACTACAAATTGCTAACTTAAAACGTAAAAATCGGATGCCTATATTTAAGAAAAAGAAACTAGTAAAACTAAGCTATGTTAAACTGATAAATTTAGAAAACTAATTCAACGAAATCTAAATAGAACTAAGGAACCGCACGGGCCTACACATCACTAGAAGAAACATAAAAATAAAGATATAAAATAATTTTAGATTTTGTTTTTCAAATATATTTTAGCAATTTTTTTGGATTTTTGCTTTTCTTTTTTGTGATTTTTGAAAAGGCTAAAATAAAAGCAATACTAGCAAAAGACTTAACAAAACTATGCTAATTTTTTTTAGAAAAAAATTTTTTTTTTTTGAAAGAAAAAGGAAAAAGAGAACTAACTAAACCCTCCCCCAAGCTTAGATTTTTCATTGTCCTCAATGAATGAAACAAAAAGAAAAACGAGAAAGAGACTGAGAAGGAGAGAAAAATGCAGAAAGGAAATGAAAATTAAAAAAAAACAGGACTTCCCCGGGTTTGTGAGATGAAGGTGGATGTCGCTCCCCCATGCTTGCTTTTTAGTGCACTTGATCGTCAGCAGGTTTGACTTGATCCATCTGATATCAGCAGCGGCGGAGCGGCGACCACGATCATGGACTTGATTGGCCTCCGGTAGAAAGAGCAAAATAAAATAAAAATAGATAGAGTCCATGGGAAGATGCCCGATAATGTTTTTTATTACAACAGTCCAAATAAAAGAGTTTCATAAAAAAATAGTAGTCCAAAAATAAAAATGTCCATCAGAAAATAATAAACTAAGAATCAAAAAGAAGATTCTCCTTTGCAGGAGTCACAGAATCATTAGAGAAATAGAGTTTAAATCTATGACCATTAACTTTAAAGTCCCCCTTATCGGGGTGTGAAAGTAGCACAGTGCCGTAAGGAAAAACATCCTTGACCGCAAACGGTCCGGACCATCTAGATTTAAGCTTTCCCGGGAAGAGACGTAAACACGAATTAAAAAGAAGAACCTAATCGCCTGGTTTAAAAGTTTTAGGGTGGCGCAGGTTCTTATCGTGATACAATTTCGTGCGTTCTTTATAAATTTTATTATTTTCATATGCGTACGCTCGCCACTCGTCAAGCTCATTTAGTTGGTTTTTTCTATGCTCGCCGACCGAGTGCGGATCGAAATTAAAAAACTTTAACGCCCAGTACGCACGGTGTTCTACTTCTACCGGAAGATGACACGATTTTCCATAGACTAATCGGAAATGAGTACAACCGAATGGCGGTCTTGTACGCTGTCCGATAGGCCCACAGAGCATCGTCCAATTTTAAAGACCAATCCTTACGAGAAGTAGAAACGTTTTTTTCCAAAATTCGTTTAAGTTCGTGATTGACTACCTCGACCTGACCGTTAGTTTGGGGGTGATAAGCAGTGGATAATTTATGCGTAACGACATATTTGGCTAAAGCCTTAGTGAGGTGAGCGTTGCAAAAATGACTTCCCCTATCACTAACGATCGCTCGAGGAAAACCAAAGCGAGAAAATTATTTTTTTAGAAAATTGACAACAACGCGAGCATCATTAATTGGTAGAGCTTGGGCCTCTGCCCACCTAGAAACATAATCGACTGCGACTAGAATATATTTATTTCCTAAGCTGGAGGGAAATGGGCCGACAAAGTCTATGCCCCATAGATCAAAAACTTCGCATTCGAGAAAGTAGTTTTGTTCCATTTCATTTTTATTTGAGAGATTTCCAGTCCGCTGGCATCGATCGCACCCGCCCACAAAGATTTGTGCATCTTTAAATATGCCTGGCCAATAGAAGCCAGCACTAAGTACTTTGTGTGCGGTGCGGTTAGCTTGATAGTGCCCGCCAGTCGGACCTTCATGAACATGTTTTAAAATTTGGTGACCCTCTTCCCGCGAAACACATCTCCATACCACCTGGTCCGCACAAATGCGAAATAGAAATGGGTCTTCCCAAAAATAATACTTCAACTCCGAAAAGAATTTCTTCTTTTGGTGAGCAGAGTATTCTTTTGGAAGGACCCGAGCCACAAGATAATTGGTCAGATCGACAAACCAGGGGGTAGGAGATGAAGAAATATTAAAAAGACGCTCATCCGGAAAAGAGTCATTAATAAAAGTTTCATTTAAAATATCTAGATTGGGATTTTCAAGACGAGAGAGATGATCAGCTGCTAAGTTTTCCGCTCCTTTCTTATCCCGAATCTCCAAGTCGAATTCTTGAAGTAAGAGGATCCAACGGATAAGACACGGCTTGGCATCCGGTTTAGAAAGGAGGTACTTCAAAGCGGAATGATCCGTGAAAACAATAACCTTAGAAAGAGTAACATACGGTCGGAATTTATCAAAAGCAAAAATAACCGCTAAGAGCTCTTTCTCCGTCGTGGTGTAATTTTCTTGCGCAGAAGTGAGAGTTTTACTAGCGTAGAAAATCGGATGAAAGTTCTTAGCAATTCGTTGAACTAAAACCGCACCTACCGCATGATTACTCGCATCACACATGATTTCGAAAGGTAAATCCCAAACTGGGGCGATCAAAATAGGAGCATTTATAAGTTTTGATTTAATTAATTCAAATGCCGCGAGACATGATTCATCAAAAATGAAAGGAGTGTCTTTTTCGAGAAGGTGGGTGAGAGGCTTAGTAATTTTTGAAAAGTCTTTAATGAATCGTCGATAAAAACTCACATGCCCTAAAAAACTTTTAATCGCTTTAATATTTGTAGGCGGCGGTAACTTTTCAATTACTTCAATTTTTGCCTTGTCCAGTTCAATTCCCCTAGCAGAAATGTTGTGGCCAAGGACTAAGCCTTCACGTACCATAAAGTGGCACTTCTCCCAATTTAAAACTAGATTCGTTTCTTCACAGCGTTGTAAAACTTTTTCCAAATTTTCTAAACATAAATTAAAGGAGTCGCCAAAAACAGAAAAATCATCCATAAATATTTCCATAATATTCTCTACGTATTTATCAAAAATAGCAAGCATACACCGCTGAAAGGTGGCGGGTGCGTTGCATAATCCGAAAGGCATTCTACGATAAGCAAAAGTTCTGAAGGGGCAAGTGAATGTCGTCTTCTCTTGGTCCTCGAGTGCGATAGGGATTTGAAAGTATCCCGAGAGACCGTCGAGGAAGCAATAAAAATTGTGCCCGGACAAACGTTCTAAAATTTGATCGATAAACGGGAGGGGGAAGTGATCTTTTCGAGTGGCATCGTTTAGTTTACGGTAATCGATGCACATCCTCCATCCCGTTATCGTCCTAGTTGGAATTAAGTCATTATTTTCGTTTGTCACTACCATGATCCCACCCTTCTTAGGAACAACCTGGACTGGACTTACCCACTGACTATCGGAAATAGGATAAATTATCCCCGCATCTAATAACTTAAGCACCTCTCCATTCACAACCTCTTTCATATTTGGATTAAGACGACGTTGTGGTTGAACTACACCCTTAGGATTATTTTCAAAAAATATTTTGTGTGTGCAGAAAGAGGGGCTTATGCCAGGAATATCACAAATTTGCCACGCTATAGCTCGGCGATGCTTTTGTAGTAGTTCGATCAATTGATCGTTTTCGGATTGGGAAAGAAAAGCCGAGATTATAACGGGCAATTTTGAATCTTTTGCAAGAAAGGCATATTTGAGGTGGTCAGGCGGTGGTTTTAAATTAAGCTGGGGTGGTTCATCATAAGAATTTTTTAAATTTTTCTCTTTTTCAAAAACAAGATTTTCATACTTTTTTCTACTACATACAAAATTATTTTCAAAATTTTCTTGGATCGACATCACCGGGTTGTCAAAATTATGTGAAGAAATTTCAGAAAACGAAGAGGAAAATTCATTGGAAGAAATGTTGGAAAGGGAAAGGGAAGAATCTTCATTTAAAACATCAATAAAGAAGCATGAGTCATCATTTTGTAGAGAATTTTTTATTGATTGATTAATAGAAAATGTGACCTCATCATCTCCCACACGCAAAAACAACTTTCCATTACTAACATCTATAACAGCTCGAGAGGTGGCTAGAAATGGTCGTCCAAGGATAAGAGGAACCTCGACGTCCTCTTCAATATCAAGAATGACAAAATCCACCGGGAAGATGAATTTGTCGACCTTTACTAGCACGTCCTCAACGATACCTAGTGGATACTTGATAGACCTATCAGCTAATTGGATACTCATTCTTGTAGGGCTCAGAGTGCCCAATCCTAACTTCTTAAATAGTGAAAAAGGCATCAAGTTGATGCTCGCTCCTAGATCTGCTAACGCATGTTTAACAAATAAATCACCAAAGACGCAAGGAATGGAAAAACTACCCGGATCGTTTATCTTTTTAGGCAGATTAGAATTTTTAATGACTGCCGAGCATTCTTCATTCAATGTTACATGTGATAAGTTCTCCAATTTCGTCTTGTTCGTTAATAAGTCCTTAAGATATTTTGCGTACTTCGGCATTTGACTAATCGCTTCATGAAATGGCAAATTAATGTGAATTTGTTTGAACATTTCAAGAAAGCGTTGGTACTGATCATCTAGTTTGTCTTTCCTAAGTCTAGCCGGATAAGGAGGTGGCGGAAATTCTTTTAGATCAATCGGAGCATCATTTTGAAACCATTTTTTTCTTTTGCAGAATTAGAAATAATGGAGCTATCCTTTTCTTTTTCAAAAATAGATTTTTCTTTTTCAAGATCTATGTTATTATTCTCGTTGGGGGTACAAACAGGAGGGACAATCACCCTTGGCTCTTCCCTTGTGGTGGGCTCGTTAACAACGTTACCGCTCCGAAGGGAAATCGCATTTGCTGTTCCCTTGGGTTAGGCTCAGTGTTCGATGGAAGAGTTCCAGGTGGTCTCTCGAAAAGGCCTTGGTGAGTTGGCCGACTTGATTTTCTAAGTTTTTCATTGATCCTGTTAAATTTCTAATAGTCGCATCGTTCGAGCTTATATATTTAGCGAGGATCTCTTCCAAAGGGTAAGGTTTTTGAAAATTTTGTTGCGGTGGTGGTGGTGGTGTAAAATCGTGCGGTGGGCGTATGGCGTTAGCGTTATTACTCCACGAGAAATTTGGATGGTTACGCCATCCGGGGTGATAAGAATTAGAAGAAGAAGAAAAACCAGGCGGAGAAGAAAAATTCGGAAAAGCAGAAAAATTGTTTGCAGAATTATTTTGAGCAGGCCTGGGTATGTTCCCCAGATAATCCACCTGCTCGGCAGCAGCAGCATTCACATTTTCATATACCTTAGCGGCGGAGGAAGCAGTCATCTCCAAAATCTTCTTGTTCAACATTTCCACTTGCAATGCCAGTTGCGAAACCGAGTCCACTTCATAGATACCTGCAGGTTTAGATGGGCGAGCCCTAGATGAATTCCACTGATAAGTGTTCATCGCCATGTCCTCGATAAGCTCAAGAGCGGCTTCCGGAGTTTTGCGGTCCAAAGAACCAGCGGAAGCAGCATCTATCATTTGCTTAGTTTCTTGATTTAGCCCATTGTAAAATGTCTGAACCTGTAACCATACAGGCAGAGCATGATGAGGGCATCTTCTCAAAAGTTCTTTGAACCTCTCCCAAGTGTCATAGAGGGTCTCAGAAGCAATTTGAGAATAAGAAGTTATATCATTTCTTAACTTAGCATTTTTAGCGGGAGTGAAATATCTAGCAAGAAATTTATCGACTAAAATGTTCCAAGTAGTGATCGATACTCTTGGAAGAGAACTCAACCACTGTTTGGATTTAGTTCTTAAGGAGAAGGGGAAGAGTCTTAGCCTTATAGCATCATCTGAGACCATTTATTTTGAAGGTGTCACGGATTTCAAGAAAATTAGCAATATGTAAGTTCGGATCTTCATCTTGTAATCCGTCGAACTGTACATATTGCTGCACCATTTGAATGATGCTAGGCTTAAGCTCGAAGTTATTGTTCGCAATCGCAGGTCGAACAATACTTGTCTCTGTCCCCTCCAGATTGGGTCGAGCATAATCGGACATGGTCCTTTGCTGAGCCATTTCTGGGTTAGGGTCTCCCATTTCAGAAAAATTACAATCCCCGAAGGAATCCTCAACCGCTGTTTGAGAAGTGGAAGCCCCGAATCGTAGTTGTCTCCGAAAGGAGCGTTCGATTTCCGGGTCCAAATCAACAAGTAGCGACGGATTCGCTCGGGTCATGCACTAGCAAAAAAAACGAGGGGAGATGAAAATGAAAGCTTGGAAAAGAAAGAAAAAGAGGAAAAGAAAGGAAAATTTTTTTTTGTTTTTTTCTTTTTGAAAAAAAGATTTTTTTTTTCTTAGACGGCTTGGCCCTCGAACTTCCCGAGGACTACCCGGTGAAGGGTTCGCCCGGTACTAGGTAAAATGGTGGCGCTTAAAGCCCCTTACCCTTTTCGAGAGATTTTAGGTGGGGTAGAAATAAGGTGAAGTGGGTTGATTATAAATATTTAAATATATAAATTATAAATTTTTTTTTTTGATTTTTGTAGAAGTAATAGCGCAAGCGTTTTCAAAATATTGACGAAGAAAAGTCCTCGGCAACGGCGCCAAAAACTTGGTGGGCCAAAACCCGAACAGGCAAGCGTACCTGTCGAATCGTAGTACCAAGGTCGTATTTAAACACGAGGCTGTCAATTACTTCTACTCACGCTCTAACTATTATCCTACCGGAAAACTAATGGAATTTGAGAATTTTTAGAATAAAACAAAAGACAACTTGCGAGACGAAAAACTTATAATAAAAAGCTAGCATTCGATCAATGATTCACCATGAAATTAGATGAGAGAGATAAAAATAAAGATAGTTTAAATTTTGCAAATCATACTCGACCGTGACGGATCCGAAAATAAGACAAAATCTCGCTAGAGCATTAGGTCTCCTAACTTATAGACTCTTCGATCGAAATCTCTTTACAAACCAAAGAAGCCTAAAGTTGCATTATCGAGGTGATCCGCACTATTGGATTTGACTCCAATCCGGAGGATTTACGTCGTCCTATCTCTAGGATTGCGTTCAACTCCTTCCTTCTTTGAGTGATCTTTCAAATCATGAGTCTCTCGACTACTATGAAATGAGAACAAGGTCTACTACCGTATACCGGAAATACGGAGTCGACGCAAAATAAATCAAAGAAGGATCGAGCATGAAATAACAAAAATAAAACTAAGAAAGAAAATAAACTCTCATCTCACTTCATGGATCCTCACGATCGAATGCTATAGGAAATTAGCTACGCATAATTGAAATTGAAATCAAAGTAGGATGAAAGGAATTCATATTCATTACTTGCACAAATAAAAGAGAACACAATATTTAAAAAGGACAATATTATATTAAGTTGAAAGAAAAGGATTACAAAAATGAAAAGACTACAACAATAATGAAAGAAAATAACAACTCACTAACACTCTCCACTTTCCAACTCAACACTCTCTTTGAACTTAAAACTTCACTTCCCAAAATTTTCTCCCTTTGGCTTGAGGGATGGGGTGGCTTTTATAGGAGATGTAGAAGGATCTAGAATGAAATGAAGAGGAGGAGGCCATGGGGGTGGCCGGCCATGTGTAGGGGAGAGTGTTCATGCATGGCATTAAATGAAGGAAGAGAGAAAAAGGCCAAATGCATGCACTTTCTTTTGGGAAAATAAAAAGGAAAATAATTAAAGAAAAAAAGGGAAATGTATGAGTTTAAATGAGAAAGAGAGAGAGGGAAAAAGGGATGAATGAGAAATATGAAAGGAGAGAAAATAATAAAGGGGAGAGAGAGGGGAGGTGTCGGCCATCAAGGAGGAAAATGCATGAATGGGAAGGTACATGCATGGAATTAAGTGAGGTGGAGAGCATGAGGTGGCCGGCCATGCACTTAATGGGGAGCCATGCAAGGTGGCTTGATACATGCATTTTCGGGTGGCACTTTGGAGGAGGCTTGGGTTGCACTTGGAGAGGGTCGGGCT
This sequence comes from Platanthera guangdongensis, assembly GCA_039583875.1. Lineage (NCBI taxonomy): Eukaryota > Viridiplantae > Streptophyta > Magnoliopsida > Asparagales > Orchidaceae > Platanthera > Platanthera guangdongensis. The sequence continues at coordinate 116,347,619 of CM077155.1, read as the reverse complement.
GCACCAATGTGGCATAAATGAAGTGGTTTGGGCTGTTGCATCATTAAAATGGGCTGCTCAATTTAAGTGGGCTACTTGCATCATTAAAATGGGCTACTCAATTTAAGTGGGCTGCTTGCATGGGCTCGGGTTCACCATGAGGGCTTGGCTTGCATCTTGTGGCTTCAAGGGAAGGGGCCGGGCTGCTCCAAAACCTCAAGGGCTGCATGTGGGTTGGCTTCAAGTGGAGGCTCGGGTTTAACTTGAAGTGGGCTGCATCATGTGGCATGGACCTACAAGAAAATAAAGCATAATAACATTAGTTATATAACAAAACATAACACAAAGAAGTAACATAATATTAGTTATTAAAACCAAACTAAACATAACAAACATAACATAACATACTATTAATTAATTATATTCATAATAAAATACAAGTAAACATAAAACATAAAACATATACTAAAACTATAGATTTTTATATCAAAACATAATAAAATAAAATTGTAACATAATGAGCAAATAAAACTATAATAAAACTAGGAATTATAATATCCTAACACAACAAGACTTTAAGAAGAAATAAAACAAAACATGCTTTTAGAAGATCTCTGTAAGTACTTAGGGATATTTTTCTTCCACACTAATCGTGTTATTGCTAACATTTGAATCGACAAGAAATTTCCAAAAACAAGGGACCGTCGGCCGCACTCTAAGTTTCGTGAATTTTGATCATCCACCGACTACTTGCTGTGCACGATTGATCTTCTTCGACCTTCAAGACAAGATTTCTCTCTCTCTCTCTCTCTCTCTCTCTCTCTCTCTCTCTCCAAATCTAAACTCCTCAATATCAAGTCATTCGAAGATTGAAGGTTCACGATTCAAGGTCTTTAATATTTCATTTCTCCAAGATCTTCAAAATTCAAGATCTACTTTCTCGAAGAACGTTGGTATGAAGACTTGTAATCATTTGTATTGTGTAATATTCTTTTACTGATTGTAGGAGATTATTTCTATGAGTTTGCAGATCCATTTGTGGATCGAGTGAGTAGATCCGTTTGTGGATCGAGGTTGTAGATCCAGTCATGGATCGAGTTGTAGGAGAGGTTGTTCTCTGAGTGGTAGGAGTGTCATCTCCGAGTTGTAGGAGTTGCGACTCTGAGGTGTAAGATTCATTGTAATCTCATAAAGGTGAAGTAGCTGAATCTGTCCCTTCGTGGGAGATAGGCGAGGAGGGAAAGTGGACGTATCCAACTCGGGAAACCACTATAAATCATTGTTTTTGTGTACTTGTTTTTTTAAGAAATGTTTATTTTGTAAAAAGACACAAACATCACCGATTCACCCCTTCTTTGGGTGATTTAGGTAGACGCTACATACTTTCAATAGGTATCAGAGAGGCATTTTATTCGATAAGGCAAACACCTTGAACAAGATCCCTAATACAGCTTTTAGAGATTTTGCATATTTATCATGGATAGAAGTAAAGACATGTCCTCTATGAAGCTACCATTGTGCATGAAGGGAAACTTTCCCATGTGGAAAGAAAGAGTATGGTTCTTTATGGAAGTTGTAGATCCTAGAATATTCCAGATTGTGGAAGAAGGACCGCATGTTCCTAGACAACCATCTGCTCTAAACCCAAATATTCTGATTCCCAAGAATATGATGGATCTCAAGAAGGGTGATATTGCCCTAGTCTCCCTAGACAAGAAGTCAAATAATATCATCTTCAGTGTAGTGGACGACTCGATGTTGCAAAACCTATTCCACTGTAAATCTGTAAATGAAATATGTGACTGTCTTGTAGTGTTGATGGAAGGGACTGAAGAAGTTCATAACGATCACAGATCAATATTGAATCAAGAGTACGAAGCATTCAAGCAAGGATCAAGTGATACTATTGCTGACAGCTTTGTGAAATTCTTCAAGATCATCAATGGTCTTAGGAACTACGGTCACACATTCACTAATGATGAGCTAAACGATAAATTTCTGAGATCCCTGACAAGGGACTGGGATACCAAAGTTGTTGCCATTAGGGAGTTTGGGAAACGGCCAAAGATAGACCCCAGAACCTTTTCGGGAAGCTGCTCTCCTACGAGCTTCAAATGAACACCAGAAAGAAGAAGGAGCAGAACAACAGAACTTCAAGCAGAGACAAGTAAGTTGCTTTGAAGACTAAATGTTCTAAAAAATCTAGAGCTGTGTCACCCATATGGACACAAGCCCCATTTACTCCTAAGGACTCTGAGCCAAGCATATCAGGCTACGAGCTATTTGACGGAGAGTTCTCCCTCATTTCCAAACAGTTCAATAAACTACTGAGTAAGAGGAGCCAAATGAAAAATCAGTCATCCTCCTCTCATTTCAGGAGATCACGTCGTGACTGTGATAGAACAAAGAAAAGCTACAATAAGGAGGACATGTATAAATCGAAATCGAACAAACAGTTTTCCTCTGACGTTGTTTGCTACTGCCATAATAAGCCAGGTCATATAATTTTGGCGTGCTTGTATAAGAAGAAGGAAGGCTCTAAGACAGAGGAGAAGAAATCCTTCAAGGATAGGAGAAAAGAAGAAAATAGCATGGTCACTAAAATGTCTAAAACTCTCAGCGACAGTGACTTAAGTGAGTCGAGCTCAAAAAATGAGGAAGCCTACTTCAGGCTCATGGCTCATTCAGATGAGGAAGCTAGTGACTCAAAGTATCGCAAGATGGTAAACTCGCACACTATACTCTCGGAATCGGAAATGTCCATTAAGGGTCACGAAGGCTATTCTTCTGAAGAGGGCGATTCTGAGTTAATGGTTCTGTAGGAGAACCTTTTGATGGCTTTTGACAAATGCCAAATGGTAATCAAAATGCAAGCGAAAGAGATAGCTTATCTCAAGGCAGTGGAATCAAGCCAGAGGGTGGAAATTATAGAATTGACTCCTCTCAAAAGTGAAGTTCACTCCCTGCAAGAGGAACTAAAAAAGCTCTGTTGAAATATTAAGTCTGAAAGAGAAATATCTAGATGAGTTGGAAGAAATGATTTTGGTGGAGAGAAAACTTGTTGATAGTTTCTCCAAGCCGAAGACTATTTTCAATCTCAATGATGAGTTCTCTGCTCCAAAGAAGGGTTGTGGTCTTGGCCACATAGCTGGAAAGGGTAAAGCTACCAAGAAATCCAGTGCCAAAGAAAAGGGGAAGGCACCCATGGGTCAACCCACGTTTAGGAAGGTAATCCTCCCGACGAACAACTTTGACCTGGAGTCATCCTATGGTCATTATGCTAGGCATACTTATGTAGAGCCCAAGAAGAGATACCCGGGATGGACCCGTCCCCGAGACTATGGTGCCAGTGTATTTAAAGCACCTTATGAAGAGATAGAACTCAAGAGTTATGATCCTTATGTTCATGTACATAACCATAAGAGGGCACAAAAAACCAAAAATGTTGTACCAAAGGCAAATAAGATGGAGAAGCCTTATGTATGCTGCAATAAGGAGGCTTCCAACTCTAAGTATGTTTCCCCAGCTAGAGCTCACGTTCAAAAGTTAAAGTAGGAGTACAATAGAAGGTAAACACGTTTGACTGTTGTTGTTGCGGTAACATTGGTCATTTTGGCTAAGATTGCTGGTATAACCCTACTAATTTCGTAAATCCACAAGTTAACCATGTGAGGCCGACCACTCGTAGAGTTAATGTTCCTGGTGGTGTTAAGCTGACTAGAAACCAAGTACCCAAATTTGTTTGGGTTCCTAAGGTAAAGTGATTTGTCATTACAAGTATTTCTAAAGGTCAACAAAATCCTATCTGGTATTAGGACAGTGGATGCTCTCGGCATATGACCTGAACAAGAAGCCTATTGCTTGATTTCACCCTAGTCAAAGACGGAACAAAAGTCATCTTTAGAGGGTCAGACCTCATGTAACATCCCTCAGTCTTCTAGACCCCTAGTATGGTTTTGTCATGAATGGGTCATGACAAATCCCTGGCAAGTATCAAAAGGTTGGGGTGAACTTAGAAACTTGTGCGTGAACCACCTTGGTCTGCAAATAGTAGAATCTCAAATACTAGCTTAGGGATGACCATAGAGCTTCATCATGACTCCATGACCCCACCACAACATCACTAACCTATTAGAGGGTCCATTAGAGCCATAAAGATTCACTAGGGTCAACTAAAAAGGTCAAGTTGACCAAAGTCAACTCAAGCCCTGATTATGTCAAACTAAGCTCATCAATGCTCAATTGACCTCCCCTTAGCCAAAGGTACCCACCTAGACCTTCCCAAGACCTAAGGGAGGCCAATGGGTCACCAAGGACCCATTGGGCTCAACCAAAGAGGCTAAGTTGACCCAAGTCAACCCTAGCCCTAAAAAGGTCAAAGTTCCCTAACTAAGGGTCAAGTGACCTCCAAGATGCCCAACCAACCCTACCCAGCCTTCCTAGGCTTTATTGGAGGCCAATGGGTTACCAAGGACCCATTGGGGTCAACTCAAATGGTCATGTTGACCAAGGTTAACTCTACCCTAGTATTAGGTCAAACTAGCTCAAAATGAGCTAACTCAAGCTCCAGCCCTATCCACTTGGGCTAAAACCTTATTTTCATGACTAATATGAGCTAATGGGGTGCCATTAGGCTGAATTAATCATCAAAATCGGCATTGATGACTAGGAGAGAGAAAAGCTCCATTTTCCCCTTTAATGGAGGAGAGAGAAACTGGGGGGTAAAGGCCATTCATGGCTTGGAAGGCCAAAGGCCCTCTCTTCTTGCTGGAATCTTCCGCCATGGTCATTTAGGGGAAGATTAAGGGACTTTCCAGCCCTTTCTAGTAGCCTGGTGCAGTGAACCTACCATCGCCGAAGTTGAGTTTTCATGGCCATTAATTGCTTTGAATCTATGGCCCTTCCCCTCCCCCATTTGCCAATCTTAAAAGCATCCCTGGTTCCATATCAATCATTTCCACAATTCCATTAAATGAGCCGAGTGAGTTGGTAGTGCTATTGTAGAACACTGATTGGCGCCACCACCGTCCATGGCTTTCCGGCGATCGGCCCCACTCTAGCTCTCCCAACAGGTCCTCCTCTACTCCACTCTTCGTGGGCTAGCATCTTAAATCTTTAGGAGAGAAATCGGGCTCAATTGAGCCCGATTTGGTGAGAGAATTTCTGGATTTTCATGGTTTTTCTACCTTGTGGATTCGCCGGAAACCGCCCCTCCGGCGGCCGTGCCGCCGCCCGACGATAGCCCCCACCTCAACGAAGGTGGTGGAGGTGGTGGCCGATCAGGGAGGCGGCTGGGTGGCCGGCAAATGGGCTTGGAATGTGCTCTAGGTCGGGTTCATCACAGCCCATGGCTGGAGGAAGAAGACAATGCCAGAGCCACTCGATCTGCTTTAAGATCTGTGCTAGATATAGAGTATTAAATTTTGATTTATGTATTTTCTGTAATAGCTTTTGGGATGTCTTAAATTAATTTTTAAAAATAATTAGATTCCACTAAAGTAAAATTGGTCTACATGAACGTTATAGCCATAAGAGTCTAGTTTAATTTAAAATTAGTTTGAATCAATTTGGTGTTGAGGTCAGACCACAACACTCATTTTGGTGAGCTCTATAACTTGGCTAGATCAGAGATTGTTTTGAGTGCCCCCATCAATCCAGCCATCGAAATGACTTGAAATTTTGGATGGGTGTCACACTTATCTATACTTATAACATATCCAAAAATAGAAATTTTTGGAAATAAGTTCTTAAAAGTTTTGTAGAAATTTTATAATCAATGTAGGAATTATTTAACATGACTAATTACCTCCAAACCATCCCAAATTTTGATGATTTGTTCTTTGGGTCAATATAGTACTCTATATTAAATTTCATCCCATTTGGAGATGATTTGGTTTGGAATTTGGTAAACCCTAGCTTAGCCTAAAAAGGGGTAATTAGGTTAAATTGTCCCTTGTGGTGTTGAGTGACCAAATCACCTCAACAGTGGTTGAAACTTGGGCCACTGATTTGTTATGACATTCAACACCCTCACATGAATTTTGGGGTTGATTAGGGTGGATTTGCCCTAGAACCCTAGTTTAAACCCTAAGGTTGAACTTTAGGGGTTTGTGAAGGACATGGGGTGATATGTCCTTATATGGACTTGGTGCTTAGTCCATGTGATATTAGGGTGGTGAAATGCCCTAGGAAGGTGTTTGGTAGTATTTGGACATATGCACCCCACATATATCACTAGGAAATTAATTTGGTCTATACACCTTATGGAATAAATAATGGGTCATGTGATCTTAGATTTTCATGATATTTTGATAGGAGTAAAATTTTAGTGATATTGATCTCTAAAAATTATTAGAGTATGTTTAGAAAAGAGTAGCTCATACTTGTAGGTATATTCTCCACCTTGCCCTTATTGATGATTCTGGAGTAACTATGGTTTTATTGTCTTAGGATGATATGAAACTCTGGCAAAGTTAGTCAAATACCATTTGTATGCACTAATGAATTATTGGGATCTTTTGGGCATTTCCTCTTAGTATTTCATGTGTTAAGTGAACTAGTGCACCATACTTGGATAAATAGATAATAAATATTATATCTTGCTGAAAATTTGTGTTACTTGGCTAGAGAATCTTTTAGAGCATAATAAAGTCTAGAAAATTATTACATATTATTTTGATGTTTAAAAGAATGTTTCTTCACAAGATGCAATTTAATGGAATTATTTAAAGTATTTTTATACATGGTTCACTCACCTTGGAATTGCATGAAATTTAGTCAGTAGTGTTTTATGATTATTATAAGTCTCTGGTAAATTTTATATAATTTTTGGGATATAATTTATGGTACTTCTTTCTTTAACTCTAATTATTTGAATTACTTTCAATTAATTATTTAGAGGTTATTACATTTATAAAAAGCTATCAAATTTGGTATACACTGATATATTGCTATCATATAGTGTTCATAAATTTTGGGTGGCCATAACTTAATGAAATTTAGTACTTTATGTTCAAAATTTCTCATGGCCTAACATTTTGGAAACTTTAATAAATGGCAAATTAGTTAGGAAAATTACAATTTCTGGATTTAGGCTAAATGTGTCATGATAGACCCACAATAAATATCTCAAGGCATTTGGATGAAAATTTGGAGAACCTCCTATCATGTACATCATATAGCGTATGTTGGTCTGCATTTAGTAAAACTGCGAAAATTGTAATAACATGTGGAATGGACATAGGGTGATGGGGTTAATAGTTTCCTGATCTTGGTAAAGTGAAAAATAAAAAGAGAGCTTCATTAGGAGTCATGATAGGAGAGTGATGGGTTGACTAGTGTTAAGAGGTACTCGGGATCGATGAAAGATCGTCTTTCCTGTGGAGAGAGAGAGAGTCAAAATACACTATGGTTAAATCCAAAATAATGATAAAGGAGATCGGGAATTTGGTAATAACCAACAATAGTAAGTGCCTTGCGAAAGGGAGCTTTGGGATTCATCCCATCGTAGTTCCAAGTGCCCTCGAGAGCATTTCACATGGAATGTCTTGGGCACTCCAAGGTTAACGTAAGCCGTAGGAATAAATGGAATGGAAGAGTAATTATAAATACTCTATGGTTACACTTAAACTCAAACTCCCCGGTGATGTGGGAGTCAGGTTAGGTCTCACGAGCGGCAGGTTCGGTGGTTTTGGTCATCGGCAGTTTACCCCGGTAAGCCGATACCTCAGATGTTTTCGTGACGGACGGGTTAGTCCGGGGAGCTTTTTCTTGGTAGATTTTTGTGACGGACGGGATTGTCCGGAGAGCTTTGGCTCAGTGGGAAATACATAAATATTGCATGTGCAAAAGATATAAGGTGGTGGGTCTTCGGTATTGGAGGGTCGTCGCACCGAAACCAGTACGTTGACACAGCAAATGTGGTTTAACACTTGACCAAATAAAGTTCGATGCGGCACCAGACAAGAGTACATAGGAGCTCTGCTTAGTGCACGATTGTTGAGTCGTACGATTGGTCTGACTGATAGTGCTGATACCGGTTTAGAGGTGGGCGAGGGACAACCCACTGCTTTCGTTTGCCACTACGGAGGTATCCTGGGAGGTTAGGCTCCATAAAGTGGGAACTAAAGATTTGTATGCACAAAGTCAAGTGTGTTTTTTGCACTTGCATGTTCACGTCATGGCATACTTGCATGACATAGCATCATCATTGCATATAACACTTGACACCTATTGTATAAATTGGTATGGAACTCTTTATACAATAGGCCTTACAAAACGATCCCTTGGTCTATAGGTTTGTATGGGCATTCCTATAGGTCATGGTTACTTACTTAGTTTACCTTCTTATACTTTTACTTGCTCACTATGTTGATGTGTATACCCGTACTGCTTACCTACTATTTGCTTACTTATACTTGCTATGGTTCCATGCTCATGTTAGACTAGTTCTGTCGTCACCTGCTTACTTTGTCACTCTCCATTTTCATTACCTTCCCATTCCTCCTCCCTGCTCGGTGCGTAGGAGCCATGGGGGAGGGGTGAGATATGATAGGACTTAGTCTTTTAGACTAACGGTCGTTAACTAAATCATTTTAGGGGATCGTGGAGCCGAACTAGGAGACACAGCCCTAGAGGTCAGTGCGCATGGAGATGGTGCAGTCTAGCACGGGAGTCCAGCAAGCAGGGACACTGAGTCCAGACCATTAGTAGATATTATAGATTTGCTTCCGTGATTGAGTGATTTATAGTGAGGATTTTGGTGTATCGGGTAGGAGCCCTCTTTAGTACTTTGCTTTATCATTACTATGGACTCTCTCTTCGTGTAGAATTATACTATATTTCATGTGATTTTTGTGGACCAGTATTTGAGTTTTCATGTACTCTTTTATTTATTCTACTCTTCTGCGATCAGTATGGAGGGTAGGATCGGCGTTTTGTAGTGATGACCATCCCGGGTGTGTTGGTGTCACCGCAAAGCAGCGGTTCTGGGCAAAAGGCAACCGTGGTTTTTTTTTAAAAAGAGGGTATTACACCTGGGAACTACAAAAGGCTACGGTATGATTTCCAACGGCGTAGTCTCTTTCACGGACATTGCATAAGTCAACTATGTGACAAAGGCTACATCATTGAGTTCTGCAAGGATAGGTGTTTGATAAAGTCATCTGCAAATTTGGAGTCGGTCTTAAGAGGCACTCGGAGCAGAAACATTTTCTGTTTAAATTTTATTTGCTTAGACAATTCCACCACAGTGTGTTTTTTGGCTAAAAGTAGTGTGTTTCTTTGTGACCAATGGAAAAAGAGATTAGCACATATAAATATCAAAACAATAAACATCTTATTTTCTCACAACTTAGTGTGTGATGCCCCCAACATTAAGTGCCTTAAAGAGATTCCATGTCATTCATGCCAAATGGGTAAGCAGACAAGGGTACCATCAAGGGTATTGCTAAAAAAGACTCTTCAAGAAGTTTATACTTACTTCATATGGACTTATTCGGTCCTATTCCCATTCACATCTTAGGAGGTAATGTCTATACGTTGGTAAATGTTGATGACTAATCACATTTTACTTCGGTGTTCTTTTTGAAACACAAGTCCGACACCTTCGACACTTTCACAAATTTTGTCTGGCATATTAAGAATGAATTGAACAGTTCAGTGGTCAAAATCAGAAGTGACCACGGAATAGAATTTGAGTCTGGCTCCATGACAGAATTTTGTGGAAGTCAAGGTAACTTTCAAGAGTTTTCCTCACCGCGCACTCCACAACAAAATGGAGTTGTAGAGAGAATGAACAGAACCCTAATTTAAGCATGTACAACTATGTTGAACGACGCTTCACTTCCATAGTACTTCTGTGTTGAAGCAGTCAACACTACTTGTCACATGCAAAACAGAGCACTTATCAACAAAAGCAGTCGTAAGACCCCCTATGAGCTATTGATGAGCAGAAAACCAACTGTGTCCTATTTTAGAATCTTTGGAAGTAAATGCTTCGTACTTAATAATCGGAACTATTACCACACAAAGTTTAGTGAAAAGTGCTTTGAAGTTATTTTTGTAGGTTATAGTAGCCATAGTAAGGCATATAGGATTTTCAATAAGTAAACTCTGGTGGTAGAAGTGTCAAAAAATGTTGTATTTGATGAGACAAGCATGCTTCAAAGCAGCTCATCTAGTGTTATTGGTGCAAATGCAGGTACCAGGTTGAAGAAACTAAGCTTGGATGAAGCTGTCAAGGAAGAGGCTCCAAGCTCAGTCAAAGTCGGCGATCCAGGTTTGGTGGATGAAGAACCACTAGAGGAAGAATTTCTTCAACCTCCAGTGGATGCACCAAATGTTGTTGAGCCTACTTGTGGGAGAGCAAGAAATCTAGGGTTTAGACACCTAAGAGATCTCCCAGTTGATCAAATTATTGGAGAGCCAGACGACGGTGTTAGACCTAGAAGAGGTATAGCTAATAAGATTATGCATCTTTATTTTTTGTCACGGGTTAAGTCGAAGAAATTTGAGGAGGCAAACATAGATGCTTCTTTCATTTTGGGAATGCAAGATGAGCTCAATCAATTTGAATGTTGTAATGTATAGGAGTTGGTTCCCAGACCCAAGGGACATAACGTGATTGACACAAAGTGGATCTTCCGAAAAAAGCTAGACGAGAATGAAGTCATTATCAAGAATAAGCCAGGATTGTAGCTCAAGGATACAGACAAAAAGAAGGGATCGACTTCGACCAGACCTTTACTCCAGTGGCCAGGCTCGAGGCAATCAGGTTGCTTCTTGTGGATGCTTCCCTCAAAGGCTTCACCGTCTACCAAATGGATATGTAGTCAGCTTTCCTTAAGAGAACACTGAAAGATGAAGAATACGTAGCGCAACCCCCTGGTTTTGTTAATTCCAATATCCCTAATCATGTTTATTTTTTAAACAAAACTCTATATGTCTTAAAGCAAGCTCCATGAGCTTTGTATGAGACACTTTCTAGTTTTCTTCTTGATAACAAGTTCACAATAAGAAAGATAGACAAGATATTATTTCTTAGGGAAGTAAAAGGTAATATTTTGCTAGTGCAAATCTATGTCGATGATATTATTTTTGGCTCTACGGAATACAATCTTTGCATGAAGTTTTTCCAAACTTATGTAAGGAAAGTTTGAAATGAGCATCATGAGAGAGCTGAAGTTTTTTTTGGGACTTCAGGTGAAACAATCTGAAGATGAAATTTTCATCTCTCAGACAAAGTTCACCAAGGAGCTTCTTAAGAAATTTGGAATGGAGAATGCAACCTCTATGAGGACTCCAATGGATTCAACTGTGTCTCTGGACAAGGATGGCAAAGGAAAACCTTTTGATGAAACCAAGTATAGAAGCATAATAGGATCCTTGCTCTACATCACTTCCAGTAGACCAGATATAATGTTTTCAACATGCGTCTGCGCTAGATTCCAGGTGAACTCTAAGGAATCTCATTACATCGTTACAAAGAAAATTTTAAGATACCTTAAAGGTACACCCAATCTTGGCTTATGGTACCCGAGAAATAATGATGTCGAGCTAATTTGTTTTCAGATGTCGATTTTGTAAGCAGGGATGACTGAAAAAGCACTTCCAGGACATGCCAATTTCTCAGAAGATGACTTATTTCATGGAGAAGTAAGAAGCAGAATTGTGTGGAAACTTCTACTATGGAGTCAGAGTATATCACTACGCGTAGTTGTTGAGCACAACTTCTATGGATAAGGAATCAACTGGAAGACTACAGCCTGAAGTTCAAGGAAATTCCTATGTATTGCAACTCATCTAGCGCAATATCGATCACACAAAATTCAGTCTCTCACAGCTGGACAAAGCACATCAAGGTGCGATTTCACTTCATCCGAGAGCATGTGGATAATAAGGACATAGCCCTCAGTTATGTCCCGACGGACAAGCAGATCGCTAATATTTTTACATAACCACTGGACGAGGCCAAGTTCTCATTTTTCAAAACGGAACTAGGCATGCTGAACTTAGATGTTGAAGCCAGTAACCCGGCCTCGCATAGAGTTCGAACTTGAAGTTGCAGCTCACACTTACTCTTCTCGAACCACCCTCTTAACGTGAGTCTCAGAATCAGAAACATACTGAGGGCCTCAGCTTGGAGGTCCCACCTCTTACCCGGAAGAATCAGAAGTTCTTCCCCTCCCTAGCCAGTGTTGAGCTAGGTGCCTTGTAGGAAGAAGATTGAAAGGGTTCAACAAAATTTTCAAGGCACCTTATCGATCTATTTATAGCCCTCTGAGTTTGGCCTGCCAATAACAAAACTGAACCGACCTGAAATTACCAGAATACCCTAGGCTGGGTCTGTCAACAGCCAAATTCCGTTGTTCTGAAGGGTTATACACATACCATAAAGGGTAAAAGGGTAAAATTACCTGGGGTAAAAGAGTAAAATCACCCCTTGGTGGTAAGAAGGTAAAAACACATTTTTCTCATATAACGGGTGAGAAAATAACTTGCGAGTGAGACGAGCCTATCTTCTCATCTCGCTAGTCCCCCACCTTCCGAGAGGAATCTCGCAACAAAAAGGCAGCGCGTGACGCGAGAGCCATCTCGCTGTACCGCTGCTCCCGTCTCGCCCATCATATTTTGCCTCTTTTTAAGAAATCAGTGAGTTGACCCTATGGTCCCACTGATGTCCTCTCGGCACTCTCGCAGATAAATCAGCACTCCTCTTATAGTTGCCTCCCGTGAGCCCAAGGTTGTACACAATCCCCGCTATTTACGAGGTTGTCCCAAGCTCAGAAAGATAGTCTAACCGAGGCTCGTGGTGTTGAGACTGATTTATGAGAGAATCTTTGGCGTAGCCCCCCTCCGGGGTATATAAATATGCGACACTTATCCCCATCTTGGAGATTGTCCTCTTGCTCATTTCCTCACCCGTTCTACAGTCAATATGTCTCATAGCCGGAGTTTCTGCGAGCATCTCGCGATGGTCTACAAGCAAAATAAGGCCAATGTGGCTGCCCTGGCCACCGCTTTGGTTCGCACCCCTGCTTCTTTACCCTCGTCATCTTGCCTGAAGAAAGAAAAAACCTCCCGCCCTCTCTTCTCGTCCGATGCGACTACTCCTGCATCCTTCAGAGTCCAAGAACGTTCCTCCGCGTCCTCTGGAGAGAGACAGGTGATTCTCGACTCCTTATTTCGCCTCTTTCCCCTTTTCTTTTTTCATCTCGCTTATTGATAATATGCTTTTTTCAGGGAAATCTAGCTTATTTCTACCTGCCTGCAAATCCACCTAACGTTACTGATAAACCTTGTCAAGACTCTGACTCGCCTCAGTGATCCCCCCCCCCCCGACTTCGAAGAATGATGACCTCTTGCGGCTTGTGGGGACTTCTCGCATCCCGAGTAAATGATCTAATCTTGACTTTTTGCTTCGTATAGACTTCCATTCCCTCACCAGGTGCATTCGAGACCGTCGGGCTAAAAGTTTTTTGTACAGCTCGTGGCCTGCAAGCCTACTTGTGAGACCACCCTTCATTATTAGCTTCAAATTTTCTTGGGTAGGTATCCATATCGACTCGGCAGCGGAGGACTTCTCTGGGCCCCCCTCTTGTCTATTCCTCACCCAGATGAGATTGAAGACTATCTGGGTGATCCTATGGATCTGCGGGAGATGAAGCGCAGGACTGTTGGGATGCTTCGAAAGTATACACACATTATCCGTGAGATGGAACGGGACAAGCTGGCCACCGATCGGCTCATCGACTGGCTGGAAATTGAGTGCACTCGCCTTTCCTCCGATATTGATGTCGGGATCAAAATAGACGAGACCGACCTTCAGGCCATCAAAAGCGAGGTCGAACAACACCTTCGCCTCATGCGTTGCGGCCTTAATGTCGTTCGCGCCTTTCATCTTCCTGGTCGGCCCCATGCGCGGGCTCTCTCGGTGGTCATTGGGGGTGGCACAAGAACTGAAGATCCTCCATCCCTTCTCACTTGTTCAATCGTCTCGCTCCTTTAATTATGCTTTGTAATTCTGCTGCTTCTACTAATTATTTGACTCGCCTATTTAATTATATTTAATTATAACTTGATATTTAAGCCTTGTGGACATGATGTCCGCCTCGTACGGAACAAAATAATTAATGATGATATTCTGTTGACTTCTCTCATGCTGTGCTTTTATTATAGCTGTGTTAATTGATCTGATTTTTCTTTTTTTGCTTATCGGAATGATCACAACGGGATGCCGCACTTCGAGGTCAGGAGAGAGAGAGAGAGAGAAGACGAACCGTCGGGTTGTCCCTTCAACTTCCCCCTTCATGTTTTCCCACTCATTTTTTCCACTCTCAGATCCGTTATAAATACCTCCCCCTCTCCTTAGATCAAAACATTTTTACACATGTGCGGCCCCCTCCCGGTGCGTCTTAGATCCAAGCTTCTCGCCTAATTTCCCTCGCGGCTCTCCCATTACCCTTTTTCCATCTCCTCTCACTCTCATCGTCTCGCCTGCCATGGGAAACAAAAGGACTGAAGAGGGCGAGGGTCACAACCATTATGGCAGAAGATTAGCAGACCATGACTTCCCCCTAGTAAGATCTCGGAGGAGGACTACAGCCGCTTCACCCGCGAATTCCTGACGGAGGGTTTTGAGTCTCGACCGCCAAAGTTTGGCGAGTCGATCAATACTTTTTATCCCGGAGAACTCGCCTTCCCCGTCTTGCACTTTGAGTTAGGGCTAGGGCTCCCCTTCTGGCCAGAGGTAAAATAGGTTCTAAAATACTTCGGAGCCATCCCTGCGCAAGTAAATTCGAATACCATCTCGGTTTTAGTTACATTCGTCAGCTACATGTGCCGCGAGCGCATCTAATTCAGTCTCAACGACTTCCGTAAATTGTTCATCTACTACACCAATAATGACGGGGTCTCGTACTTCACAGGGCAGGGGTTGAAGGTGTGCGAGACCCACAACAAGAATCATCACTGGCTCACTCATTTTGTCTTCATCCGTGGGAATCTGGGAGGCGTTCCGCTCGCCCCTGTGTCGCCCGCTGAAATATACTACGCGACCCCCAAGGTTGGGGGCGCGGATAAAGATCTCTGCGAGTTCTTCGCGGGGCAGAATTTTGTGGTCAACTTCCTAAGGAGAGACCTCGACTCGCTCCTTCCCTTCTTTCCCAGTGAAGGTACACTCGCGCTCCCTTGGTCTTCTGTTTACCTTTTCCATGTTTTGTCCTAACCATTTACTCGTTCAGGAGAGAGGAACATTCCAATCCATCCCCCCCTACTTGAGCAATGTTGGGCCATCCAAGGGTCTCACACTCACTAGCATGGCGGCAGAGGCGGCGAAGGAATAGTTGGCTCCCACACCCAAGAAAAGATCTGGGGATGATGCTGCTCCTCGGCACAGCCCCAAAAAGAAAATCAAGAAAGTCGCGACGTTCCCGAAAGAGAAAAAGGAGATTACCATGAAGGAGAGGAAAGAGATGTCGGGGTCCCTGAGCACCATCTCGGTGGTAGATTCGCAGTCGCCTCGCACGCTAGCCGCCTCGCCGTCTCGCGCTTCGGAACTACTCGACCGGCCCGCCAACACTTCAACCCAATCCGCTGAGCTGTGATCTCGCGAGACTGGCTCCTCTAGTCTCCCAGCCCCCTCCTTTCATCAAAACTACAACATGGGGCCCGTGGTTAACGATGCTGCAGGTGACACAATCCTTATGTGGGAAAAGGACTCAAACCGGGTGTCGGTATCCACCCTCCTTCCCTCATGGAAGGAGCAGGAGCCTCCCACCAGCCACGCCTTCTCCCTCAGTTATGGGCTCTATGGCGGTCTTAGGATAGAACCCTTTGACAAGGAATCGTCGCAAGTCCTCATCCTGAAAGCCTCTCAAGCTCAACTTCGCACCTTGGAGCTCTCGTACCGAGTCTCGTGCTGCCTTGTTTTCAACAGAAAGAAATGGAAGGATGCTGAGGCGGGCCTAGCAGTGGAGCGAGAGAAGTCAGATGGTCTCGAGAAGTGGCTAGCGGTTGCTGACAATCTTCTCTCCAAGAGCCAGGGCGGCATGGTAACCTTTTAAATTTCATTCTTGACTAGTTTCACTCTCGCGTAAGCTTTTGTTGAATGATGAGCTCTTCGCAGGATGCCGAGACAGCAGATCAGATGTATTCACATATAGCGGCCCTGGAGGAGGAAAATAAAATCCTAAAGGCCCAGAACGCACATCTCCTGAACAGTGCTCTATCTGTCTCTCCCCCGGATCCGCTTCAAGCACCTCCACCTCCTCATTATTCTTTTGACGAGGTCGATGAGATCTGTTGGGACTCCAACATTAAGATGAACGAGCTTGTTTTGAAGATGATGAAGGAGCTGGGGGTTGTTAGAGAAGATGTCGAGACGGTCACCGCCCGTGACCGGGTGCCACAACTCTATGGCGAGACGGATGAGGGTTCAGCTTCCAGTGAAGTGGAATGAAGGGTGCGACAGCGAGACCTGAGACTTTTCCCAACCTTTTTTTGCTTCCCTCCATCTCTTCTTCTCCTTCCCCTTCAACCTCCATTTCTCCTTCCTCTTCCTCTATTTCACCTCCGGACTCCTGCTCTCATTGTTCCATCCTCTTCTCCATTTCCTCGGTCTTTCCTTGCCAAGAAATGGTATTGACCCCTGTCACATAGCACTCTCGGGCGGCCTTTGGATCTACTCGTACTCTAATGTGAGTGCCTGACATTGAGCTTCAGACATTGGTGGGAAGATGACGGGACACACCTAAAGGCACTGATCAAGGGGCGCCCGAAAATGGCGTTGTAACTACTGGCGGCGTCCACTATGACAAAACGACAATTCCTGGATAGCCCCCTCCCCCAGAGTCACCTAGAGTCCCACTCCCCCCTCGACTTCCTTCCTTTCTCCCGAGAATCCTGATTGATATTTTCTCACATCAAGTCCGAAAACTTAATGCGGGTTAAAACTCCAAAAAGATTACGAAGCGCGGCGCCCCGGGTGGTTTTATTTAAGTTGAAAAGCGTATTTAGTTTTTATTTAGAAAACGGGCCGCGCGTATTTTATTTATTTGGATATAAAACGGGTTAAATCGAGTTTTAACGAAAGGAGGCAAGTGCACCTATCGTGAGTAGTACAGGATATTCAGGGTGGAATATCGAGTTCGTATTGTTCTCGGGGTCGGTTCGTTTATTTCTACTCTTCCCTGGAGGGGGCTATTATTTTACCGATAATTTTATCTTGTTGGGATATTATTTATATAAAGAAAAGGCAGAAAATAAAAGCATAATAAAGGTGGAGTCGATGAAGAGCTCAGCTCGAGGGCACCGAAAAGACATTGAACTAAAATAAACGTTAAATAAAAAGAGCTCCTAAGTTTCTAATTAATTAGGGAGGAGACTTGGCCGTGGAGGCTCCACTAAAATGAACTCACCTATCTCTAGGACTATCGCTCACCTGAACATTAAGACTATTCGACCGGGCTCTCGTCCGACGAAGGATTCCTCTTAATGCCCGCATTACGCTAAGAACCCCGCTATTGGGTGGGGAACCCAATCCGGTAGAGTTGGCACGCCTCCTCTCTCGAGGGTTAGTGCGGAACTCCATTTGCCAAGGGGTGATCGGTCCATATGCACGGCCTCTCGGCTAGCTAGCATATGGACTACGGAAATAGGGACCACACATCGATTATGTGGTCCTACGGGTCGTAAACCCCGGGCAAACCTAAAGTGATTTTTAATTAAATAGAAAAGTAAGACCTTTAATTATTTAAAGGAATTTTTTCTGTCCCAATGCTCTTCGATACTGAGGGCGAAGAACGTTAGCCACTCATCGGAATGGGGACGGCAGCGATTGAAAGCAATAAAATTAAAGCAGAAAAATAAAGCAGGAAAATTAAAGCAGTAATTGGAAAGCAGTAAATTGCAAGTCCTACTCAAACGAGTAGGACTGAAATGAAAGCAGTAAAATTGCAAGTCCCGGCGCAAATGCGTGGGCGGGAAAAAGAAAGCAAGTCCTACTCAAATGAGTAGGAGAAAATAAATGCATTTACAAGGGCATTCCAAATTATTACAGTCCAATAAAGACCGACCATTTAACTCAAGTGAGTAGGCGGTAAATAAAAGCTAAAACTCACGCACTCGACATAAAATTAAAACACACCCACTCTACAAGAAGTAAACACACTCTACTGAAATAAAATCCAGCCATTTAACTCAAGTGAGTAGGCGGAAAATTAAAATACACACACTTGTTTGAATAAAATCCAGCCATTTAACTCAAATGAGTAGGCAGAAAAATAAAAATAACACACGCACACACTCTACAGGAATTGAAATAAAGCTATAAAAACTACTCATACACTCACACACACGTACAAAATTAAGAAAAACTAAGTGACTGAAAAATTAAAACTACTACATTTCTACCGCTACAATGCGGTAGAAATGAATAAAAAGTGAAAATAAAATTAAAAGGAGCAAAAGTTTTTGCAAAATAAACGAAAATTGCAAGTGCTCGAAAAATTGAAATGAATACCTTTCTACCGATGGAATGCGGTAGAAATGCATAAAATGAAGAAATAAAATTTAAACGGGCAAAAAGTTTTGAAAATAAGAGTGAAAATGAGAATGCTCGGAAAATAAAAATGATTACGTTTTCATTCTTATAATTTTATAGAAATGCATAAAAAGCGGTAATAAAACTAAAAAAGAACGAAAAGTTTTACAACCCTAAAGAGCCTAAGTTAAAGAATTTGAAAACCAGCTTTTCAAACATTTTTATAAACTCAAAGGAATGAAAACAAAGTAAAAAGAATAAACTAAACCTAAACAAGTTTAGTGCATGAAAATAAAATTGCGATTACAACGGCTAGAAGATTGATAAATTCCTAAGTTAAACTAGTTATAAAAGCTAATAAAAAGCACAAAAAAGGGAACAAAAAATTACTTAAGGTAGGGCGCTGTGGCGGATTTCCATACAACATAGAGGAGAAAATAAACATTTCTATTAAGGAAAAAGTGGTTACAATGAAGCAAAAACAAATACATAAAAGAGGGGGGGGGGGGAGAAAGTTCCCTTACAATGCATAAACAGCCCCCAAGAACAGCCCTAACCTAAGCAAAGTGGTTCAAAAAGTGGAACCCGGAATTCAGACAGGAAATCTGAATTTATAGAAAAAATTTCACGGGACACGCCCTCGGACACGGGCGTGTCCGGGGGCGTGTCTACACTATTCACATGGCGGCCTTCCGATTTGACTGGAGATTTGACTTTGGCGGCTGAAAATCGGTGGTCACGCCCCCGGTCACGGGCGTGACTATGGGCCTGTCGACACTATTAAGCAGAAGATTTCGGTGACTTGACGGCGAGTTGACGTTGCGGCGAAAAACGCGGCGGTCACGCCTCTTGTCACGGGCGTGACGGTGGGCGTGTCGTGCGGCGATTAATGGCGTTGTTAACTTCGGGAGGTTGCCGGCGGTAGTTTGTCGGGCCAGGTGGATAAGTCACGCCCGTGTGGTATCTTGACACGGGCGTGTTAGTTGGCTCGACGAACGTCGAGCGAAAAACGTCGAAAGGAGTGGTCACGGCTTGGGTCACGCCCCGTGTCAGGTGACACGGGCGTGTCGACGGGCGTGTCAGCTGGGTCGACAATCGTTGAGCGCGATTTCGTCAATCTGGATGGTCACGGGCATGGGTCACGGGCGTGACTCGGGTGACACGGGCGTGACACGGGCGTGCCACGCTATTTCTTCAAAAAGATGTCATTTCTCGGGAATTTGACGTATCACGCCCTGGTCACGGGCGTGACCAACAGTACACGGGCGTGTACTTTGAGATTTTGGCAATTTTTCATGAAAAATTCAGAAAATAAAAAAAAACTCTAAGTTAGAAAATATTTACAAAAAGGAAGCAATTTATTAAGGAAAAACAACTAAAAATTACAAAAAGAAACGAATACATCTTATTTAATGTATATAAAAACACGTATATTTACAACTCATCAAATACCCCCATACTTAAGCTTTTGCTATTCCAGAGCAAAAGTTGGAGATGAACTTTATAATGAATTAAAGAAATCCTAAGTTTATCTACCGCTTGACTTAATTGAAAGAAGGATCAAAATGAATATCCGGGGTATACGAGTTAAATCCTAAATTATGCCAAAAATTTAAAAAATAAAGGAAGAGTTTCAGCAAAAGACTTCTCGTTATAAGCAAATAGATAGCAAAAATTTTATTTGTGAGGCTAACAAAAATAGATTGGATTTATGAAACTGTAGCTTGGAAAAAATTAAAGAAAATAATTTAATTTCAAATTATGCTCTCAAAAAGATTTTAAAAATAAATCTAGAATTTTTTGAATTTGGTGGAGGGAGATATCGTAGGATATGAAGAAGGCTTAGAATTTTTAGAGGCGAGGGTATATTTTTTCGCTCGAACCTCTAATGATTTTTTTTTCGAATATGGATGTTAGGAAAACGAAATCTTATTTTCCATAACATAATTTTTTAACATCTTCATAATCCAATGTATATGTGTAGGAGTAATGAATTTTATCCTCTTACTCCATAACATATAATCTTTTCAAATATTGGATGCCTATGTTTACGGAATAAAATCTTATTCCCATTGACATAGGATCTTTTAAGGATCGAAATCATGTCAAGTATGACATGAAAAAAAGGTGATAGAGTTTTTTCAAAAATAAAACTAGGTTTAATAAAAAACTTTTGAGAGCAACATTTGTAAATGAAACATTCCTAAATTTCAAAAAAAGCTTGGAGTTATCATAACTTGAAATCTAAGATTGTTATTTTTAACAAAATAAATGTGCAACTATTTAGATAGATTAGAAGTGGTGCTGAAAACATGTACCTTATTTAAAATAAAAAGCATACAAAAATTTTTAAAACTTAACCCCAAATATCTAAATCTATCGTTCTCTATTTAATAAACAAATAGTAAGCCAAGAATTAAAATAATTCGCTTATAAATTAACTCGCAACTACATTGTTGGAGAGCGAAAAAGGGTTAAGAATTGAGATATTCGATTTATTTGTTACATAATCAACAATACATGTTTTTTTTATTTTTAGGGTTTTTCTCTTTTTTTTGAATTTTTAGTTAATGGGCCGCGAACAGACTCTTTGGGTGGTTGGTTCGATGAGTCGAACGCCGCGGGCATGCTAAAAAGCGAGGTTTACAAATAAGAAGAGGCGGGGAAGAAAGAGATTTATTTTTACAAAACATATTTACAAAGGAAAAGAAAAATATTTGTTTTTTGAGTTTTTGTTTTATAAATTTTTTAGTTTTTATTTTAAAAATTTTTTTTTTAGTTTTTGTTTTATAAAATTTTTTAGTTTTTGTTTTATAAATTTTTTTTTTTGAAAATTTAGATTATAAAAACAAGAAAGAAAAAAATTTTTTGGTTTAAAATTTTTTTTTTGGGGTGCAGAAAATAAAGATGCAAAAAATAGGAAACTAAGAATACACCCCCATACTTAAACACAACATTGTCCCCAATGTTGCAATCTAAGTATGCGGAACGATTAATATACAAAATATAATATGGGCAAAATAAAGAGGAGGGGGTCGGAACTACCCTTACAGAAGTTCGGGGAGGCCCGGGTGGAAACCCTGCATTATTTGAGAAGAAGTAGCAAAAACATAACAGAAAAATAAAATGAAAAAGATAAACTCGGCCTAAAGGGTGCGGGCGGTAGGGGCAAATGTGTAAGTGATGCGTAAGCTAACGTCTTAGCTGTTGAGTGGGACAGATAAGCGAGCCCCTAGTGCGCACAAGAGTGTGACGAGCCGAAGCGACCAAAAACGTTTTATTTATTTAATGTATTGATTATTTTTAGGTATTTTTCAAAAAAAACATAGGTTTGCGTTTTGAAAAGGAAGAAGGTAAAAACAAAAAATAGAGACGAAAATTTTTTTTTTGTGGTCTTTTAGGAGATTTTTTAGTGTTTTTGCTACTTCTTTTTTTATATATATTTTTTTTATTTTATTTTTTTGGGTAATTTTTAATTTTTTTGGTTTGTTTTTGTGTTTTATTTTTTTAGTTTTATAGTTTTTTCAAATTTTTATGTTTTAAGGTTTTTCAAATTTTTTTAGTTTTATAAGGTTGTCAATTTTTTTTTTGTTTTGTTTTATAATTTTGTAATAATACTTTTTTTGTGTTGATAGTTTTTATTATGATTATGATTATTATTATTATTATTTTTTGTTGGCCATTTTTTGATTTTGTTGAAATTATAGATAATAGGTAAAATTAATAGTATTCCAGAGTTCGAAATAACGACTCGAAAACTCCCCGGCAACGGCGCCAAAAACTTGATTGATATTTTCTCACATCAAGTCCGAAAACTTAATGCGGGTTAAAACTCCAAAAAGATTACGAAGCGCGGCGCCCCGGGTGGTTTTATTTAAGTTGAAAAGCGTATTTGGTTTTTATTTAGAAAACGGGCCGCGCGTATTTTATTTATTTGGATATAAAATGGGTTAAATCGAGTTTTAACGAAAGGAGGCAAGTGCACCTATCGTGAGTAGTACAGGATATTCAGGGTGGAATATCGAGGTCGTATTATTCTCGGGGTCGGTTCGTTTATTTCTACTCTTCCCTGGAGGGGGCTATTATTTTACCGATAATTTTATCTTGTTGGGATATTATTTATATAAAGAAAAGGCAGAAAATAAAAGCATAATAAAGGTGGAGCCGATGAAGAGCTCAGCTCGAGGGCACCAAAAAGACATTGAACTAAAATAAACGTTAAATAAAAAGAGCTCCTAAGTTTCTAATTAATTAGGGCGGAGACTTGGCCGTGGAGGCTCCACTAAAATGAACTCACCTATCTCTAGGACTATCGCTCACCTGAACATTAAGACTATTCGACCGGGCTCTCGTCCGACGAAGGATTCCTCTTAATGCCCGCATTACGCTAAGAACCCCGCTATTGGGTGGGGAACCCAATCCGGTAGAGTTGGCGCGCCTCCTCTCTCGAGGGTTAGTGCGGAACTCCATTTGCCAAGGGGTGATCGGTCCATATGCACGGCCTCTCGGCTAGCTAGCATATGGACTACGGAAATAGGGCCCACACATCGATTATGTGGTCCTACGCGTCGTAAACCCCGGGCAAATCTAAAGTGATTTTTAATTAAATAGAAAAGTAAGACCTTTAATTATTTGAAGGAATTTTTTCTGTCCCAATGCTCTTCGATACTGAGGGCTAAGAACGTTAGCCACTCATCGGAATGGGGACGGCAGCGATTGAAAGCAATAAAATTAAAGCAGAAAAATAAAGCAGGAAAATTAAAGCAGTAATTGGAAAGCAGTAAATTGCAAGTCCTACTCAAACGAGTAGGACTGAAATGAAAGCAGTAAAATTGCAAGTCCCGGCGCAAATGCGTGGGCGGGAAAAAGAAAGCAAGTCCTACTCAAATGAGTAGGAGAAAATAAATGCATTTACAAGGGCATTCCAAATTATTACAGTCCAATAAAGACCGACCATTTAACTCAAGTGAGTAGGGGGTAAATAAAAGCTAAAACTCACGCACTCGACATAAAATTAAAACACACCCACTCTACAAGAAGTAAACACACTCTACTGAAATAAAATCCAGCCATTTAACTCAAGTGAGTAGGCGGAAAATTAAAATACACACACTTGTTTGAATAAAATCCAGGCATTTAACTCAAATGAGTAGGCGGAAAAATAAAAATAACACACGCACACACTCTACAGGAATTGAAATAAAGCTATAAAAACTACTCATACACGCACACACACGTACAAAATTAAGAAAAACTAAGTGACTGAAAAATTAAAACTACTACATTTCTACCGCTACAATGCGGTAGAAATGAATAAAAAGTGAAAATAAAATTAAAAGGAGCAAAAGTTTTTGCAAAATAAACGAAAATTGCAAGTGCTCGAAAAATTGAAATGAATACATTTCTACCGATGGAATGCGGTAGAAATGCATAAAATGAAGAAATAAAATTTAAACGGGCAAAAAGTTTTGAAAATAAGAGTGAAAATGAGAATGCTCGGAAAATAAAAATGATTACGTTTTCATTCTTATAATTTTATAGAAATGCATAAAAAGCGGTAATAAAACTAAAAAAGAACGAAAAGTTTTACAACCCTAAAGAGCCTAAGTTAAAGAATTTGAAAACCAGCTTTTCAAACATTTTTATAAACTCAAAGGAATGAAAACAAAGTAAAAAGAATAAACTAAACCTAAACAAGTTTAGTGCATGAAAATAAAATTGCGATTACAACGGCTAGAAGATTGATAAATTCCTAAGTTGAACTAGTTACAAAAGCTAATAAAAAGCACAAAAAGGGAACAAAAAATTACTTAAGGTAGGGCGCTGTGGCGGATTTCCATACAACATAGAGGAGAAAATAAACATTTCTATTAAGGAAAAAGTGGTTACAATGAAGCAAAAACAAATACATAAAAGGGGGGGGGGGGCGAAAGTTCCCTTACAATGCATAAACAGCCCCCAAGAACAGCCCTAACCTAAGCAAAGTGGTTCAAAAAGTGGAACACGGAATTCAGACAGGAAATCTGAATTTATAGAAAAAATTTCACGGGACACGCCCTCGGACACGGGCGTGTCCGGGGGCGTGTCTATACTATTCACATGGCGGCCTTCCGATTTGACTGGAGATTTTACTTTGGCGGCTGAAAATCGGTGGTCACGCCCCCGGTCACGGGCGTGACTATGGGCGTGTCGACACTATTAAGCAGAAGATTTCGGTGACTTGACGGCGAGTTGACGTTGCGGCGGAAAACGCGGCGGTCACGCCTCTTGTCACGGGCGTGACGGTGGGCGTGTCGTGCGGCGATTAATGGCGTTGTTGACTTCGGGAGGTTGCCAGCGGTAGTTTGTCAGGCCAGGTGGATAAGTCACGCCCGTGTGGTATCTTGACACGGGCGTGTTAGTTGGCTCGACGAACGTCGAGCGAAAAACGTCGAAAGGAGTGGTCACGGCTTGGGTCACGCCCCGTGTCAGGTGACACGGGCGTGTCGACGGGCGTGTCAGCTGGGTCGACGATCGTTGAGCGTGATTTTGTCAATCTGGATGGTCACGGGCGTGACTCGGGTGACACGGGCGTGACACGGGCGTGTCACGCTATTTCTTCAAAAAGATGTCATTTCTCGGGAATTTGACGTATCACGCCCTGGTCACGGGCGTGACCAACAGTACACGGGCGTGTACTTTGAGATTTTGGCAATTTTTCCTGAAAAATTCAGAAAATAAAAAAAAACTCTAAGTTAGAAAATATTTACAAAAAGGAAGCAATTTATTAAGGAAAAACAACTAAAAATTACAAAAAGAAACGAATACATCTTATTTAATGTATATAAAAACACGTATATTTACAACTCATCAAATCCGAACAACGGCCCATCCGCTTCCAGCACCCTTTGAGCCTCCACCCTCTTCTCATTGAAAGCCTTTTTGAAGATGACATTCACCGAACTCCCATTATCGACCAAGATCTGCGACACCATGAAGTTTTCGATAGCAGTCTGGATCACCAGTGCATCACAGAAGGGATCTTCGTGGACCGGCATGTCTTTCCGGGAGAAGGTGATCTTTTCGTCCGGGGGAGAGGATTGTGACGTCGAGGCTACGCTCCGACGGTATATGTTATGAAGGCTCGCCTTGCGAGCAGCCTCAATCCCAACTACTCCATGGATCACTCTGATCCCACCTCCTTCTCCTACATCTGCTCAGTCCACAGATCGATCCTCCACCCCTGTCCATATCACCTCCAATATTCGCACTGGTAGCTGATGTTCCCCGGCTCCACTGGCTCTCTTCATCTCCAAGAATTTTGGGCATGTAGCTATTGCGTGACCCTCCTCCTCATGAAAGTCACAATATGGCAATGCTACCTCCTCTCCTCATCTTCCCTCCTGAGGATTCCTCCTTCTTCCGGCTCCCGCACCTGCTCTTCCTCTTTCTCTGCCTTTAAATCTCCCTCGGCTGATGGCCATAGCTTGCTAAGGCAGGGGTAGGGGTGGCCTAGGACCATATCCCCACCCCTGCTGGTTGAACCTTCCTGGTCCTCCTTGATGATTCCCTCTTCCCTGGGGAAAACCTTTTCCTTGCCCTTCGGCAGGGCCTCCATGCTGCCTCCAACCCAACTCTTGGTACGCCGGCTCCCTCAGCTCTTCCCTCCACCTCCCTTATTATTGTATTCCCCATCCTGCTTCTCTTGACTTGACCTCCGTCAACCTTGCCAGTTTTCTACGAAGGCTGGGTTTGCCGCCTCCATCGCTATCTCTTTCGTGGCCTTCTCCATCAGTCCTTCAAACGACAGTGGAGCCTTCCAAGTTAGGCTCATCTTAAAGAAACCCTCCCGTAGTCCAACGGTGAAGGCCATTTGGAGACCAAATCCAAGAACCTCCTGAATATCCAAAATCTCCTCCTGGAACATGTCTACGTACTAGGCCAAGGACTCATCCACCCTCTGCCGGATCAGAAAAATCAACTCGGGACTCTTCTTCCTTTTCTTTGACGTTGAGAAACGCACCTGGAAGCTTCTACTTAGATTTTCAAAACTGTATATCGAGCTTGTTGGGAGTTGATGAAACTAGTCTCTAGCTTTATCCTTCAAGGTGATGGCGAAAAGACAATACTTGAACGCGTCCGTCATCGGACTGATGCAGACCGTATCTTCTAACCATTGCAGATGCTGGAGAGGGTCGTCTTTTCCCACTTTGTAGTTCATCTCGGGCTAACTAAACCCTTCTTTGACTGGAGCTGAAAGGATCAACTCGCATAATGAGGACCCTCTTTCTCGATAACATCCCCTGGCGAGACGACACTCACAGGGCTTGGGAACAACTCCCTTCCCGTCAGGTCTCGCCCGCCTCCTTCTATCAGCACTTCCTTGCCAGGTCACCTCCCGGGGGCATCCTCTCCAACTCTTGCTGAGACGAGCTTATCATGTTATGTGAGAGCGGGCGCCTGAGGTAAAGGGGTCGAGCAGTCAACCTGCCGCGAGATCCCTTGTAACATGTCCATGATGCCCTTGATGGATGCCAAGAATTCCTCCATTCCCACGAATCCTCCAAGGTTCTCAGACCCGTCCCCGTCTCCTTCTCCATGACCTCCCACCATGAGGTAGCTCAAGATTCTACTATGTAGGTCGCGGCCCATGCTCACCGCACCAAAAATGTTGAAGTCAGTAACCCGGCCTAGCTTAGATTTCGGACTTGAAGTTGCAGCTCACACTTATTCTTCTCGAACCACCCTCTTGACGTGAGTCTCAGAATTAGAAACAGACCGAGGGCCTCAGCTTGGAGGTCCCACCTCTTATTCGGAAGAATCAGAAGTTCTTCCCCTCCCTAGCCAGTACTGAGCTAGGTGCCTTGGAGGAAGAAGATAGAAAGGGTTCAACAAACTTTTCAAGGCACTTATCGGTCTATTTATAGGCCTCTGATTTTGTCCTGCAAATAACCAAACTGAACCGACCTGAAATTACCAGAATACCCTGTGTTGGATCTGCCAACAGCCAAACTCCGCAGTTCTGAAGGGTTATATGCAGACCATAAAGGGTAAAAGGGTAAAATTACTTGGGGTAAATGAGTAAAATACCCCTTGGGGGTAAGAAGGTAAAACACCTTTTCTCATATGGAGAGTGAGAAAATAGCATGCGAGTGAGAGAAGCCTATCTGGTTGTCTCGCGAGTCCCCCGCCTTGCGAGAGGCGTCTCGCCACAAAGAGCCTGCGCATGACGCGAGAGCCGTCTCGCCGCACCGCTACTCCCGCTTCGCCCATCATATTCTGCCTTTTTTAAGACATCGACCAGTTGACCCTATGGTCCCACTGCTGTCCTCTCGACCCTCTCGCGAATAACTCATCACTCCTCTTAGAGTTACCTCTAGCGAGCACAACGTTGTACATTGGACACTTGAAGAAGGACTCACTCAGGAACTAATTCAGAAAGGCAGAAAATTTTCAAAGAAAATTAGGTGAATATCAAACTACAAACTTGTCGATTCGTC
Organism: Platanthera guangdongensis; assembly: GCA_039583875.1. Taxonomy (NCBI): domain Eukaryota; kingdom Viridiplantae; phylum Streptophyta; class Magnoliopsida; order Asparagales; family Orchidaceae; genus Platanthera; species Platanthera guangdongensis. The sequence continues at coordinate 116,319,620 of CM077155.1, read as the reverse complement.
GGATATCCGTGGACACTTTCCGAATCAGACTCAGCGTCTAGTGAATCTCGCCAAATTCAATTTTTGCAAATTTTTATCTTACTATATTGGATCCGAAGAACCGTCGAAAATGTGGTACAAGCCTTCTAAGTCGTCTTGAAAATTATATATATATATATTGGATCCGAAGAACCGTCAAAAATGTGATACAAGCCTTCTAGGTCGACTTGATAATTTTATATATATATATATAGGACAAGGGGCAGCTGCACAATTCTTTTCATTGATACCAGCCGATTCGCCGAAAGACAAACTCGGTGGTTCGACTCTCACGACACGATCATCATCTTCCTCCCAGTAGATTCGTTCATCATCGCCGACTACAGTGGAAGATTTTTCGTGGTACATGGATTCGATTTTCATTGCCGTCCAACCTAAACCCTAGCTTAATGATAACTCCTTGGACTCGCCGATTCCGACATCATCTCAATTCCAGTCCAATGCAGTGCAATACAGTGCAGTGCAGTGGTAGTGATAGTGACAGTTCTACAAAGTTTCCAATCTAGATTCGAGTTTTTTGTTTCTCCATGGCTCCTAGAAGCACAAGTGGTTTGCTTGGAGGAGGAGAACTTGTTCGCACTTGGTTTGCCTCAGCCTCCGATGAATTCCGTAATGTGATCCTCATGCTGGAGACTACAAGACTCTGCTTCATCCTTGAACACCCCTGTAAGGTGTTGGATAAGGAAGTCCTAGAATTTTTCCAGAATACCAAGCTGCATCATGAAGACACAGTCATTAAGAGCAAAGTTCAGAAGACAAAGGTCAAGGTGAAAGCTTCATTCCTCACTTGGTACTTGCAGATTCCAGTCCTTGAAGAGGCTGATTACCTCAATGAGGGTGATTTATCTAGAGCTCTTTTCTTCTGTGGACTGCCCAGAGGCACAAAATAAGTCAAGGGAAAAGGGATGAATGAAGAAGGCTAGCTTCTTTCAAATATCATTGGGAAAGTGTTGTTTTGAAAGATAGGATCTCATGACTAACTCTCTACTAAAATTTTCAAGACCTTAGTTGCAATCATCTGCAGGAAGAGGATAGATTGGGGTGCACTGCTGTTTGAAAAGATCAATTAGATGGTGTCGTGTTTGATATGACCAAATGTGTGTATATCCATCATCTAAAGAAGATAGACTCTACCATCTTCTCAAGGTGGGATAGGAGGATTGTCAGGAGAGGGGGGGGCCCCAAAATTGACAGCGGAGGAGGGCCAACATATTCCTGAGGATAGGATCCCAACTCCACACCTAGTGAGATTCCTGAAAGATTGAGTACAAAATTGGAGGGAGAGCCAACTGTAACACAAGTAGCCACTTTCATAGTGCCCTTGAGTGTATCTACAGAGACAGTGGTTCCAGACTCAGTTTCTCCAGCTATAGAGTTAGTGAGTGTCGAAGATGCTGCAAATGACTTGGATGATGAAATTACTGCTAATTAAGTAGATGATGTGGTTGTGAATACTGTTGTTGCTGATATTCAAGTTGATGGTGTTGTTGCTGAGCAAGTTTCATATGAGCACCACCTTGTCACTCTCCCAAACATAGTTCCTTCTGCATCTACTGAGGGGGAGGTGACTCGGTCTACTATATCAGTTTCAACTCAGGTTAACAAGATGATCTGCAACCTTAAGAAGAGAGTTGCCAAGGCAACAGGTATGTCTTCAGTTGTTCCTGAGGAGGTAGTTGAGGTTTTTAATTAGGAAGGAGATGCAGAGGAGCATCCTCCTATCCTACCTACTGTATTTATTGCAACCTCTAGTGTTGATAGCTCAATCCTGAAGATAATAGAGGCAACGTTGGCAAAACAGCAAGAGAAATTTGAAGCCTACTTGAAGATAGTTCTAGACAAGGTCAAAGAGACTGAGCAAGATGTTAACAACGGCCTTGATGAAGTTAAAATTCAAATTGAAGCACTTGAAACCAAGATTGACTTGCTATTTTTTGAGGGTGGAAAAGCCATAAAGATGAACATGAATGGCCTCCAATACACCAAAGAAACTGTTGATAATGTGGTCACAAATGCAAAGACAATGATAGATGCACACAGCAGATTTATGTCTCACTTTGACAGCATTCTTCCTGCTTATTCTAATACTGTCATTAATGAAGTCAGAAAGGGGGGAGGAGGCTTTCAAAGCTAAGTTTATTGCCATTGAAGACCATGGTCGAAAACTTCAAAAAGACTAATGACAACGGCTATGACAATTTCATTTGGCTACAAGGTCAGTTGACAAGCTTTCAAGCACCTATTGTGCCTGTTACCATTGAAGTTCATCCTCATGAGGATTATTCTCAACAATGGACAGACACAAAGGAATTATTTCAAGATACTGCTGCTATTGTTGAAGAAATTCCCTCTGCTCCAGTGTACAAGAGGATAAAGTGTGGTGAAGGTCCATTTGCTATAAGATCAGACCTTGAAAGAGATTTCCATGCCAGAGACAGAGAAATGGAAGAGGTGTGGAGCCCAATTTACAGAGGAATCATCTTCGATACATTTTCCTGGGTCGATCTCGGAGGAGAAAAGAGTGAACAATACTACGACCAAGGGGAATGGAACAAGTACAAATTGGATTGCACCAGAAGGAGGATACACTTCAGAAACCACGGCAATGCTGATCGAATGAGTCCACCTCCTCCAAAGTATTATCCTAAGCAGAGGGCTTATTTTGAAAGGCAGAGGCAGAAGAGTCAAAGAAGGCAGGAATAGTAGTTATATTCTGTGTTGAGTTGTGGGTTGCCCCCCTCCCCCAATTAAACACTGAACAATTTTTGACATATATTTATATATATATGATTCTCACAATTGTCTTGGAATGCGTGTTTTTGTTAATATTATTTATCTTTTCACATTTTTATATTTTTATTATTTATCATGTGCAATTTAACTTAGCTTATAGGATTCTGACTTCTTCAAATAGGAGGAGATTGTTGGGTATTGTATCTGTTGGATCCCTAGTTGATTTGGGCTAGATTCACTAACTAGGATAATTGACCCACCTTGTATAGCCAGGGTCATGTCATTGTGTCCTAGAGTTTAGGATAAGTTCTTAGTATCAGCCACACATGGACCAGCCAACAGAAGACTCAAAGACTTAGAAGAAAATCAGTTCAGAAAGTGAGTTCGACGTCCGTCGAACTCAGCTCGATGAAATTCATGCTCAGCTCGACGAACTCAGAGTAAATTCTCTGAGTTGAGCTCGGTGATATTCGAGCTCAGGTTGATGAATTCTGGAAGTTCATCCTCAACACTTTAAGTCCAGAATCCTTTCTCTGAACTCAGGTTGACGAAGTTATATTATCAGCTCGACGAACTTGGAGCACAGAATTGGGAAGTTTCTCTTAGTAAGCAGTTAGCTGAACTTAGGTCGACGAACTTGGTTCTCAGGTCGATGAACAAGAATTCCCAAGTCGACGAACAAGATTTCTCTGGTCGACGAACTTTGATCTTAGGTCGACGAAATCTGTTCTCTGGTCGACGATTGCTGTGCAATTCCAGATATGGAATTTTCCCTCATTTTGTCCTCATTCTATTGCAGTAATTCCCGAATAATCAATGCTTATATTCTCTGAATATAGCCGTTAGTGGCAGCATTGATCATGGTCTTCATCAGGAATATTACTTGCTGTTTTTAATAGGACAGTTGGGGAAATTCATTAATGATATATTCTTTCCAGCCGCATTTCCATTCTCTAGGCAATCAGCATTCAATGTTAAAGGACTTCAAAATTCAAAGGAGAATTAGACAGAGATATATAAAAGATATTTTCTTTTTCAGTCGACAGCAGTAGAGGCATAACACAAGAAATCATTCATGAAAAGGAATTCTACTCTGTCTTCATCAAGTGATCATCCTCCAGCAAGCTTTCAAGAGACAATCAACTTCAATCTGTCTACAGCTTTCTAGAGAAACCTTTAGAAGATAGACTCAACCTGCAAAGATCTCATTCTTCCTAAATAGAACTTCATCTCAGGGGGAGCTTTGACACCATCAAGGATCCACAAGTCTTCTCTGTTGCTTTGAGAAATGTGAAGACAACATCTAGTTTCATTTGTTTCACCCCACTGTACACAGGGTTCTAGCTCCCTTCAAAAGTTAAACACTTGTATGAAAATCTCCTGATCAAAAGACTTGATTTGGTTTTTAGGCACCTGATCAAAATCCTGAATGGTTTCCTTATCTACCTAAAGCAAATCTTGTGGTGACAGGCACCGGAGCAAAAACCTGATTGGTGACAGAGCACCTGATCAAAACCCTGAGTGGATTACTACCATGGTGGTAGAAGAGTGAATGTACTCAAGTTTTATGGGAACACTATAAAAATCTTGTGTCATTTGTGATGCTCTCTCATTTTTATTGTGTGTTGCTTGCTGTGTAGTTTAGTTTTCATTTCTGCACTCTCTGATTACACTTATAAGTATCATTACTTATGCAATAAAAATCTGATAAGATTTTAAAACACTCGATTCACCCCCCCCCCCCCCCCCCCCCCTCCCCCCCCCCCACCCCTAACTAGAGTTAAACAGTCTAACCTCACAGGTGGTATCAGTGCATACCACCACTTTCAGTATCCATAATAACCCTGATTTGACGAAGGGTCCAGTCAAGTTAAGATGAATTGTGACTGTATTTGATATGCTTGTTTAGTTATGTACTTGAAGGTTTTCATTGCTAAGTACACACCAATGTTAGGTTATAATAGGTCATTAAACACAGGACTATAAAATGTAATTCCTCATTGTGTAGGCCAAAGTGTTGACTTATGTGTAATCTCTTTATTGGGGTGTACTTCTATCCCAAGTATAAGAGAAGACTCAAGAATGGTCAAGACTTAGAATTAGAGAGATAAAAATTCTCCTAAGTATAATTCATTGAGTATGGTTTGGAATACTCGTCAAATTCATCGATTATCAGCGTGATACTCGTCAAATTCGTCGTGTATACCTACTTATAACCGTCGAATTCATCTCTTATGCTTGGGTTAATTTGGCCAAAGAAGTGAAAAATCTGTTAAGTAAAATTCGTCGAGTATCGTCGCGCAAAATCGTCGAATTCGTCGGATGTATCTAACGATACATGCCGAATTCGTCGAATATTCTATGTGATACACGCCGAATTCATCGAGTCTATTCAATGCAACTTCTCTAGATTTTTCCAAGTATTATTCGTCGAATATCAAAGCGTTGAGTGCGATGAGTTAACTCGACGATATTCATCGAATGCTACCTATGGCGTTGAGTGAACTCAAGGCGTCGAATGTAACGGTGTTGAGTATGTTGAGTCAGTTAATGTATACTAGACAAATTCTTCGAGTATGCCAGGTGATACTCAGCAAATTCATCGACTATGACTCTTTGCCATGACGTGAGTGACCAGTCGGCCTGGAATGATTTGGCTAAGTCCTTTTCGTCGTATATCAAGATGTACTCGACGAGTATCATTATGCTACTCGACGATACGCGACGAATTTGACTTTGACCATTTTTCCGATAATTTTCAAAAACCAGTCTCGGGTTCGGTTGGCCATGCACAGTGCTTTTTTTGGTTTCGTTTTTGGAAACTTTCTATATACCGTTGGTAAGAAGATCTCTATAAATACATTGGGATATTTTTCTTCCATACTAATCGTACTATTGCTAACATTTGAATCGACAAGAAATTTCCAAAAACAGGAGATTGTCGGCCGCACACTAAGTTTCGTAAATTCCGATCGGCCACCGACTACTTGTGCGCGATTGATCTTCTTTGACCTTCAAGATGGGATTGCTCTCTATATCTCCAGATCTAAACTCCTCAAGATCAAGTCATTCGAAGATTGAAGGTTAACGATTCAAGGTCTTCAAGATTTCATTTCTCTAAATTCTCCAAAATTCAAGATCTACTTTCTCGAAGAATGTTGGTGTGAAGACTTGAAATCGTTTGTATTGTGTAATATTCTTTTGCTAATTATAGGAGATTATTTCTCCGAGTTTGTAGATCCATTTGTGAATCGAGTGAGTAAATCCATTTGTGGATTGAAGTTGTATATTAGGTTGTGGATCGAGTTATAGGATGGGTTATTCTCGGAGTGGTTGGAGCGTCGTCTCCGAGTGGTAGGAGCGTCGTCTCCGACTTGTAGGAGTTGGAGCTCCGAGGTGTAAGATTCATTGTAATTTGAGAAAGGTGAAGTTGTTGAATCTGCACCTTCATGGGAGATAGGCGAGGAGGGAAAGTGGACGTACCCAACTTGGGGAACCAATATAAATCTCTATGTTTGTGTGCTTGTTTTTTAAGGAATTTTTATTCTGCAAAAAGATACAAACATCACTTATTCACCCCCCTATAGGTGATTTAGGCAGGCGCTAGATACTTTCACGTCCTAGCTGGGCAAAAGAGCGATGATGTTTACCAAACTGACAGGTTTCATAATTCAAAGGAAAATCCTCTAAAGGAAGTTGATGAATGAGACGAGAAAGAGGATGGACAAGACGATGATGTAATTACTGAAGAGATGAAAAGGCAGAAAGAGTAACGTCATTGTCAAGAAATAAGAGGCCACCATTGGCAGTCCCAGTAGAATCGTAGTTTTGGAGACAGAATAAGAGAAACAACAAGTGGTTTCAGTAAAAGTAACCGTGCAATTTAACTGACTGCAAAGAGCATGAGCAAAGAGTAAATTGCAAGGGAAAGTGCGGACAAAGAGAGTGTTCTAAAGCTGCAAAATGGAGTGAAACCCACAGTTGTAACACCATGTGTAGGAGCAGAAGTCCCATCTATAAAAATAATAGGATACATCATGTTCTGGTCAGTCAAAGAGGAGAATAAATGAGAGTTTCCAGTCGTGTGACAAGTGGAACTAGTGTCAATAAGCCACTTATCAGAGGATGCCACAAGAGCATGAGTTGTAGAGGAGAGAAGAGAAACCATCTCAAATGGAATAGAAGCTAGAAGGAAGAAAACCTAACTGCACGGTTAGGAACGAGCCGACAAAAGAAGAAAAGGGAGCGCGTAAACTAAGAAACTGTGCGACCAAGAAGGAGAGAATCTGAACCATACAGGACGGCAAACAAGTCGCAGAGACCCAGCGACCAAGAGAGAGACTGGAAGAGACCCAAAACCCACGATTTGAAGAGAAGCCAGAGAGAACCAGACTCCAAGAAAAGAGCAAACCAAGGAGAGACCACGCGAGAAGAGAAGTTACAGCGACCAAGGAGCAAACAAACCACGCAGGAAGACCACGCGGTCATAGTGACAACCCACCAGTGGTAAGAGAAGAGGCCGCGACCATGTTGTGGAGCCCACAGCGATTAGAGAAGCCACGTCGGCAAGAAATAAGGAAGAGAATAAGTCAAAGCAGGACAAAAAAGAATCCGCGTGAACAATAAAAGAAGTCCCGCGAACAAAAAAAAGCCCCAAAGAAGAAGAGAGAGAGAAAGAGAGGAGAAAGAGCCCACACGGTCACGATTACAATACATCAGCAGTAAGGAAGAATCCACGACCAAAATACGAAACTCGTAACAGAGAAGAGAAGAAGCAAAAGGCAGCTGAGAAACCGCAACGAAATACGACTAAGGAAAAGAAGATGCGCGAACAGAACACGCGAAAAGAAGAAATTGCCGGAGTGCAACAAGCAAGGGGGGAAGGGAAAGAAGCGAACAGGAAGAAGCCGGAGTGGGAAGAAAACCAGAAGAAGTTGGCACGGTTAGACAAACAAACTGCAATCTGATTAGAAAAAAGAATCGATTCTCTCTGATACCATGTGAAAAATAAGCGAATAGACGGCCAAGAGGTAAATAAACCACAAATTTTATTGCTCCAAAAAGATATACAATACATAGGTATGCCCCATATTTATAGAATTTGGGTGAGATGAAAGAATATAATAAGAGATGTGGAACTAAATAAGATTCCGCAACTACTAGCTTCCAGACCTCCTGCTAGCCGCCAGACCGCCATGCTAACCGCCAGACCGCCTACTTCCCGCCAAACTGCCTGCTCGCCGCCAGATCGCTTGCTAGCCGCCAAACCGCCACTGCTAGCTGCCAGACCGCCTGGTAGCCTCCAAACCGCCAACGCTAGTTTCCTAACCGCAGTAGCGGATAACAACCAAACCACTAATGCTGCTAACCACCAGACTGTAGTTGTGGGAAGCCCTCAGACCGCAACTGCTAAGATAAGCCACCAGACAACCAGACCGTTGAAGTAACCACCAGACCGCCCGAATAGCAAATCGCCCAACTAGATTGTCAAACCGTCAAGCACTAACAAAGAGGAAGGAGCACATGACGTCTGAAGGAAAAAAGCATCACAAGGACAAGAAGGCTGAAAAGATCTTCTTGGCCAAGAAGACTGTCGGCCTATCACACAATAATTCTGAGTCATCAGAATCAGATGAAGAGGAGGCCAACATTGGTCATATGACTATTGAATAAGATGTTTAACATCCTGCTATCCCATTAGGCATAAGGGCCCCACTGTCCTCTGTTGATAGTGACTCTACGAGGATGAGGAGTTCAGTCTCATGGCCATATTAGAAGACAATAAGGACAATCCTACTCCTGATGATGCACCCACTATCCCTAGCTCTTCCTCTATCTATGAGTCTGGCTTAGACTTTGAAGCATTCACTTCCTCTAGTAGGAATGTTGATTCAGAATCTGAAGATGATGTCAATAAATTGATTGACAAGTATGGTGCAATCCTGTATGCTCTAAAGAAGAGCAAAATGCTTGTCAAGAGACAAGCTGAGGGGATTGTCTCCCTATAGCAAGCTACTTCCCTACAGTATGAGTCAGCACCCTTGCTAGCTTGGATGAGGACGGAAATTAGCCAACTGAAGACAATCTCAATTATCTTTATTGGGATCATTTGCCAGAAAAACAAAATCATCATGGTTCTTGACGAGAAGCTTCTCAAGGAGAAGAAGGTTGTTGTTTATTCTCTAAGCCCAAAACTGTGTTGACACTGATTGACTCTTTCACATCTTAAAAGGATAAGAGAGGTTTGGGTTTCAAGTGTTAAAATTTGATATAGTGGAAAACAAAAACCAGGCGCAGGAACACTCAACCATAAACCAAGCTTAATTGTTCAGAAACTATTGAAGGAAACAACAAATCTTGTTTTATCAGCAATCTTCTATACAAGGTAGAACAAACATGGCGAGACATGCCTCGTCGATGTACAAAAGAAGAGCATACAAACAAGCAAGAACAAGTCGGGCAGACTGCCTCAGAGACCGCCGAGATCACTGAGACCACTGAACCACCGAGACCACCGAGACCACCAAGCTTCTGCTGTACCGAACTGAACTACGAAGTCCTCATAAATCGCGGACAACCCGTTATTCTGCTGAACACCTTTGTCCACTCTCTACAAGCCGCCTAACCACTGTAGTCTCCTAGCTGCCAGAGTCTGCGAACAAGCTGCTGTCAAACTGACGAACATACTACCGAGACCGGCAGACAAGTTATTGAACTGGGAAAGCTGAAGGATAGAATATCGGCTGGCCGCAATCGTGACCAGTTGCAAATTGCTGATTGTAAACCGCAAGCTCCACTGATCCCTGATCGCAGTCAGCACCAAAGTCCTGGCATATCAGTGCTAGCCTCACAACCTGCAAACAGCAAAATGGTTATCCTTCTCAAACCACGCAGACAGAAAATTCGAAGCCGCAACAATTAACCCACGCTCAACTTACTGTTCATTCAGATGATTATGATGTCAGAGGGGGGTCCTATTTATAGGCCCGGAGAGGAGTGTGGTAACTGCCTTAGTAGATATAAACAACACCCCAGCCTGCAACTAGCACAAAGTAGTCCTCCCAGTCCGCATGGACAATGCCGGACACCAACCTATCCGCCTGATAACAAGGAGGTCAGATAGAATCCAGTCTGCATCCCAGCAAACATCGCACCAGCCTGCAACAAAAATGTCGACGGCCAAAGGGACAAACTGCCCGGTCAAACAACGGACATTGCGGACTCCACGAATAATCTAAACTTGTCACAGATTATGACCAAGTCCCCAACCAGTCAACCTATGGCGCGAGCTCCGCGGACATGAACAAATAGTCCGCCCAGTGCTCCTGCTCCAATCCAGTTTACCTAGCAGCGAACTCGGTTGTTACCTCCTAATCGCACCCCCTAAGTTCAAGGGCACAGGCCAATGCCAGTCTCGCGAGCACCAAAAATAGTCCTCATATAGCGAACTTTGTGGTCTCCAAAATAGTCCGCACATACCATAGTTACACAACCTATCTGCACAGCTACCATCAAGGACTCACCACCAAGCCGCAACATCAGACTGTCAAGCCACACCACCAGTCTACTTGGCTGTCCACCCAGACCGCGCGGTCTGCCTAATCAACCCCCACTTTCACTTCAATAATTTCAAAACTCCCCCTTGAAGTGAGAAGTGGTGACCAAAACCAGCAGTCCTCGTAGCTGTTCAAATGGCCCCGTCGATAGCGGCTTAGTGAAGATATCCGTGATGTTGTCCTCGCTCCGCAAATGTTCAACCATAAGAGACCCCTCCAACACCTTCTCCCGAATGAAGTGGTGCTCAATCTATATATGATTGGTCCGCCCGTGACAAACTGGACTATTAACCAGTTTCAGGGCACTCTCGTTTTCACCGCGAAGCAGAGTTGGACCTTGCACTTTTTCATGGACATCCTCTACTAGTCTCCTCACCCAGATGGATTCCTGAGCTGCCAAGGCTGAAGACTTGTACTCCGCTTCTGTAGTAGAGACAGACACCGTGTCCTTCTTTTTACAGCACCATGAAATACCCACAGATCAGCATTTTAAAACATTGCCAGACGTCGACTTTCGATCGTCTGAGTCTCCCCTATAATTAGTATCAGTGTAGTCATGCAAAGAAAATCCCGTGTCCCTCATATATAGGAGTCACAACTCAGAAGTAGTCTTCACATTCTTCAGAATATTTCTCGCCACTGCCAGATGAGGCTTCCTTGGTTCAACCATATAACGACTAACTCGGCCTATAGCATAAGCAATGTCTGACGTTTTAATCGTCAGGTAAATCAAGCTCCGAACCAAAGCTTGGAACACCAAGGATCAGGAAGAATTCTCGCCTCATCTCGTCGAAGCTTCAGGCCACAATCAAGAGGAGTAGAGCTACTCTTTCAATCCTTCAAGACGAATCAATGAACGATCCACTCAGCATAGCCCCTATGGGAGACGAGTATCCCGCTCTTCTTCCTCTCAACATCAAGTCCAAGGAATTGGTGAAGCTCACCCAAATCCTTCATCTCGAACCATATAGCTAGCTCGACCCTGATCCTAGCTACCTCCTCCTCAGAGTTCCCCATGACAATCATGTCATCCATGTATAATAGCACCAAGACATGAAGCTCCCACTGCTTATTTATAAACATGCTAGAATCTGAATCAGAGGCAAAGTATCCGCAGAACTTGAGGTATTCTGCGATCTTTCCATACCATGTACGTGGAGTCTGCTTTAACCCATAAAGAGCCTTCCGAAGCTTACAAACATAGTCTGAATGATCTTCAGATACATAACCTAGTGGTTGAACCATAAAAATGTATTTATCTATCTCCTCGTAAAGAAAAGAATTCATTACATCAAGTTATCACATCTTCCACCCTTGGCAAGTAGCCAATGCGATCACCACCTGCACCGAAGTCATCTCGGCAACTGGACTAAACGTCTCTTCACAGTCTTCGTCATACTGTTGGGAGAACCCCCGAGCAACTAGATGAGCTTTATATTTTTCGATACTTCCAGCAGTCTTCTTCTTCAGTTTGTACACACACTTACACATCATAGGAGTAACGCCAATGTCCTTAGGAACAAGCTCCCAAGTCTCGTTCCTTCTGACGACTACCTTCTCCTCATCCATAGCATCATACCACTCATTGACTCCAGTGGCGTCTTCAAACCTTGAAGGCGCCCGCTCATCAAGGGGGCCTGCGAAGAAATAGGAGACAAGGCTCACCAAATTTCCATCGCTATAATGAGTTGGTGGTTTAATGGCCCACTTTGATCTCCGAAGGGCCTGACCATTACTAACCAGCTTCGCAGCATCTTCTTCATCAGCTCCATTCTCGGGCAAACTTGGAGAAACGCTCCCCCTGCTTCCTGAACCAGAAGCCTCCGCCCCGGAGCTTGAACCACATGGAGCTCTGGGTGATACTGGTAGCTCTATTAGAAGATCCTTAGCAGCTTCCACCTACCGACCATCAGACATGCTCTCCTGCAGCTCAATAGAGCTATCTCAATACGATATCAATTCATCAAAGACAACTTCTCTTGATACAACAAACTTCTTCATTTTAGGATCCATACACTTCTATCCTTTCTTCCACTCATCATAGCCCACAAAGACATGCTTCCTTGCCTTTACACCAAGCTTGGTCCTCAGAGCATCCGGGACATGTATGTAGCAGGTTGATCCAAAGACCCGAAGTTCTTCAACACTTGGCTTCTCCTTGAACATCAGCTCATGAGGAGACTTCATGTTGATCGGACTCAGAGACATCTGATTGATGACATAGGTTGCGCAGGCCATTCCTTCCTCCCAAAAGGACCTCAAAATGTCTTTTACATGAAGCCAGCATTTGCAGGTTTCCGTCAAATGATGGATCTTCCTCTCCACTAGTCCATTTTGTTGTGGAGAATGGGCATAAGTAAGCTCCCTTCGGATGCCTTGCTTAATGCAGAAGTTAGATATCTCAGTGGAGATGAACTCACCTCTGTTGTTCGTTCTCAGCATCTTGATCCGCAATCCAAGTCGGCCCTCAACCAGCTCCTTGAACTCCACGGACAATCGGAAAGCATCTAACTTCTCCTTCATAAAGTACACCCACATGTACCTCATGTAGTCATAAATCAACACGTGCATATATCTGCTTCCTCCAAGACTGGCAGTGACAGTTGGTCCAGTCAGATCACCATGATACACTCCAATGGTGCTTTAGACCTGATTTGCGACTTATCAAATGGAAGGCGATGTGCCTTTCCTTATTTACATCCCGCACAAACGTGACCGTCACCGAAGGATGACAACTTTGGTAAGCCTTCCACAAGGCTTCTCACAGCCATGGCTTTCAGCTTGTCCATCGCTACGTGCCCCAGCCTTTCATGTCAGATAGCCACGCAATCGTTGGCTCTCATCCAATCAACATAAGAGCTTGTTGATAAAACATACAAGTTCTTTACTCTCCTTCCAACGTGAGCAACATCGTCCTTTCCCGCTGATACGTTCCAGAGAAATCTCACTTCTGTTGTGCCGAACAGAACGTGATATCCTACATCTACCGCGTTGGTCATTGAGAAAAGGTTCTTCTTCATGCCCGGTACATGATAAACACTTCTTGATGTGAGTGGTCTGTTGAAACCGAAAACTCGGTCTCTTATGGAGTTCACCCGTGAGGAAGGGGTGATCACACACCTACCTCTCCCATGCAAGCCAAAAAAACAAAAGAAAAGGGAACTGACCCAAGGGCTCGACGTGGAGGTCCCACCACACACCCAGAAGATCTTAGAGTGATTTCCCTGCTTAGACAAAGGCCGAGCTAAGGCTACCTCAGAAAGCGCAAGAAGATCAGAACACTAGTAAGCATGCCTTCTGAGGTGTGCCTTTGGTCTTATTTATAGTTTTCTAAAAACTGCCTGTAAATAGCCAACCTCTGCTATTTTGAACAGCTATATGCAGGCCAACTAGGTCTGCCAACAGAGTAACTCCGCTATTCTAACAAGCTATTCGCACCAATGACGAGTATAAAATGGTAAAAAATACCTCATACGAGACTGGGCGAGTGGAGCAACATCACTCAACGCCAAAGCCTGGAGGGCGCTGAGATCGTCGAGTGGAGCAACAACACTCAACGCCAAAGCCAGGGGGCGCCGAGAGCATCGAGTAGAGCAACATCACTCAACGCCATTGCCAGGAGGGCGACGAGAGCGTCGAGTGAAGCAACATCACTCAACGTCAAAGCCAGGAGGGCGTCGAGAGCGTCGAGTGGAGCAACATCACTCAATTCCAAAGCCAAGAGGGCACCGAGAGTGTCGCGTGGAGCAACATCACTCAATGTCATTACCAGGAGGACGATGAGAGTCTCGAGTGGAGCAACGTCACTCAACTCCAAAGCCAGGAGAGCGCCAGTAGGGGGTAAAGTCTAAATGAAGCCTCATAAAATAGTTGGGCGAGTAGCTCTCTGATACCTTCACTCGCCCGGGGTGGTCTGGGACTATTACTACAAAAGGAATTCAAGAAGAATTGAGATCACCGAGATTATTCGACGAATCTAGGATTCTAACTCACGGGGTCAGCTCAAAGAAGGCCAATCTTCGTTCAATGAATGTCGAGCCCCGTTCGATGAATGGCGAGTTCCATTTGACGAACGTCGACCCCCACTAGACGAACGAAGAGCTCCATTTGACGAGCTCCGAGCCCTGCTCAACGAATGGCGAGCTCCATTAGATGAACGCCGAGCCCTGCTTGACGAACATCGATCTCAACCCAAGCTCGGTCCGGCAAAATCCCGATTCAGTTTGATGAAACCTGGGAAGACACGGGATGGTTGGGCTGGCTCACGCAGCTTGCTCTCCTAGCTTTGGCGGGAGCGAGCTGGCTATTCTGAACTCGCCTGCATGCTGTTCTGGCACAGACAAGTCACCTTGGTCCAATCTCCCTGTCTTGTGACCCACTCGGCGAACACAAGGTTGTACACAATCCCCGCTCTTTTTGAGCTTGACCAAGCTCGGAAAGAATCATCCAACCCACGTGTTCGATGAGTGCTTTGCTGAGCTGGAGGAATATTTTGGTGTGTCCCACCCTCACGCTATTAATACGCCATCAGACCCTATGGAAAAATCTCGCCTTCTTTTAATCTTCTCTGTGAGCTGCAGCTGCACGATGCCTATGTCTGAGGAGATACGATCTCGGCTAGCGGTCGCAAGGGAGGGGACTAATGCTGAGGCTCTCGAGGTCGCCCCGTGGTTGGTGCGCGGATCGCCCGGCCCCCTCTTCCGGCTAGTGAAATGGAAGATTGCCAGACAATCTCCAACAAATGCCCACCCAAGATCAAGTTCTGCGGCCGGCGCCGAGGCTGCCCAGTAAAGAGTTAGTGAGGAATGGTACTCAAGTTAAGTGCTATAGGGATGGGATATGCTCAGCTTGTTAAAAAGGAAAGCAGACCAGATCCTCCTTTCAAAGCCTTGAAACCAAAGATTTTGTGAGGTGCTTATACCTCTTGCATATGGATCTATTTGGTTCTATGCCAGTTCATAATCTAGGTAGGAAGGTCTACACTTTTGTGGTGGTAGATGACTATTCTAGATTTTCATGGGTATTCTTTCTGAGGCAGAAATCTGAAACCCCAAATGTCTTCTACAATTTTGTCAAACAAATTCAGAATGAATTAGATAGTTCAGTGGTCAAAATAAGAAATGACCATGGAACTGAATTCCAATCTGAAAGTATGACAAGGTTGTGTGAAGATTTTAGGATTCATCAGGAATTCTCTTCACCTAGAACACCTCAGCAAAATGGCATTGCTGAAAGAAAGAATAGGACATTGATTGAGGCTGGAAGAACACTATTGAGTGACACTACTCTCCCAGAATATTTTTGGGCTGAGGCAATAAACACATCATGCCATGTGCTCAATAGGGCTTCCATCACCAAAAGCCACAAAAAGACACCCTATGAGGTTATAAAGGGCAGAAAACCAAACTTATCCTATTTTAGGATCTTTGGTTGCAAGTGCTATGTACTTAACAATGACAACCTCACCTAACTAAGTTTGCTGCCAAATCCCAAGATGGGATATTTGTTGGGTACAACAACAATAGTAAGGGTTATAGGGTCTACAATTTGGCTACTCAAGTTGTAGAAGAGTCTGTTCATGTCATCTTTGATGAATCTAGACTTATTAACTGTGAGTTGCCAAGTAGTTCTTGTAGCTCCATAGGTATACAATAGAAGATGGAGCAGCTTACTATCAAAGAAGATCCAAATGCAAAGCAGGATGAGGAAAATGGTAGTTGTTGTCCAGGGGGAGTACAAGACACTCAAGAGGAAAATGAAGACCATGAGGTACAGCATAATGAAGAGATTGAAGAAGGTCAAACTGTTGATAGATTACCTCCAGCAGTTAGACAGTTAAAGGATCATCCTACACAGCAGATCATTGGTGATCGAAGACAAGGAGTACAAATAAGGAGCAGAAACTTAAATACAGTTCTTTGCTCAAGCTTATTATCTCAATTGGAACCCAAGAGATTTTAAGAAGCTATTCAAGACCCACACTGGATTGATGGTATGCAGGAGGAGTTAAATCAATTCAGAAGGTGCAAGGTCTGGGAGTTGGTACCAAAACCAAAGGGCCACAATGTCATAGGAACAAAGTGGATTTATAGAAACAAACTTGATGAGAGTGGTATCATAGTGAGGAACAAGGCAAGACTAGTTGCCAAAGGATACAGGCAGGAAGAGGGCATTGACTTTTATCAGACTTTTGCTCCAGTGGCAAGGTTGGAAGCAATCAGGCTATTCCTTGCCTATGCAGCACATTAAGGCTTCAAAGTGTTCCAAATGGATGTTAAGTCAACATTCTGAAATTGAGACTTAAAAGAGGAGGTCTATGTAGAGCAGCCCTTAGGTTTTGTTGATCCACTCAAACATAATTATGTTTATAGATTTAGGAAAGCTTTGTATGGGTTAAAACAAGCTCCAAGGGCTTGGTATGAAACCTTGTCTAATTTCCTCATTGAGAACAAATTCTCAAGGGGGAAAATAGAAAAGACTCTATTCCTTAGAGAATCCAAAAGAAAGATTATCCTAGTCCAAATATATGTTGATGACAAAATATTTGGTTCTAGTGAAAATAACCTTTGTAGAAAGTTTGCAAAACTTATGCAAGGGAAATTTGAAATGAGCAGTATGGGAGAACTAAAGTTCTTCTTGTGCCTCCAAGTAAGACAGACTGATGATGGCTTGTCCATATCCCAGTCTAAGTTCACCCTGGAGTTAATTAAGAAGTATGGTGTGGAGTCATCCACTACCATGAGAACTCCAATGGGGACAAGTATGTCTCTAAGCAAAGATGATGCAGGGAAACCTGTAGATGAGTCTTTATATAGAGGGATAGTTGGCTCCCTCCTATATCTGACTACTAGTAGACAAGATATCATGTATGCTACATGTGTCTGTGCTAGGTACCAATCCTGGCCTAAAGAATCTCATTTTACTGATGTTAAAAGGATCTTGAGATATCTTAAGGTCACACCTAATCTAGGCCTTTGTTATCCTAGGAATAGAGATTTTCTACTAATGGGCTATTCAGATGTAGACTTTACAGGTTGCAAAGTAGATAGAAAAAGCACAACAGGCACCTGTCAATTTCTAGGAGGAAGACTATTGTCATGGAGCTGTAAGAAGCAGACTAGTGTGGCAATTTCCACAACTTAGTCTGAGTATGTTGCTGCAGGAAGTTGTTGTGCACAGCTGTTATGGATACAACATCAGTTGGAAGATTATGGTATTCAAGTAAGTAGAACTCCATTATTATGTGATTCTACTAGTGCTATTTCTATTGCTCATAATCCAGTTTCTCATAATAGAACAAAGCATATAGAAATAAGATACCATTTTCTTAGAGATCATGTAGAGAAAGAAGATATTTCTTTAGAATTTGTTAACACTGATTTACAAATTGCTGACATGTTCACAAAGCCTTTAGATGAAACTAAATTCAATAATTTCAAAATTGAATTAGGAATGTTGAACATAAATTAGTTTAACAAATTTGGCTAAGTAAAATTGTGTCGACACAAAAAGTTGTCTGTGTCGACACATAGTAGTTGGTGTCAACACTCTAGGGAAATGATGTCGACATATCCAGAAAATTAGTGTCGACACTTCAGAGAAGTAGTGTCGAAACATCCAAAAGTGGTGTCGACACTTAGAATCAATACACAGATTTCTTCGAGCGCAGAATCGACACATATCGTCGAGCGCAGATTCGTCGACCTCATATCGTCGACTTCACGGGCTCTTCGTCGAACACGACCAAGACAAATAGAATTGTGTCGACATATAGAAGTCAACACTTCTGTCGAGACATTTGCAGTCTGTGTCAACACATTTCCACTGTGTCGACACATTAAGAGAATTTTGACGCGACTTTTGACCTTCATTATTCAGGAGGGTATAAATAGGTCAACAACATATTCTGTCGACACACTCTCCATATTTTTGATACCAAAACCTTTGGTCGACAACTTCTCTCCTCTCAATCCAAGATTTCTCTCAACCCCAATGGCGTCAAAGCTTGAAGATAACGTCAACGAAGGCTATGAGCTGGTTCGCAAGGCTTTTGACAATGCGGAACCTGAGATTAAAGCAGTAGTAACCCTAATTGCAGAAAATGGTTTGGAATTTCTGATATCTGAACCTACAAAGATTTGTAAGAAAGAAATACTGGAATTCTATGGCGCAGCTACTTTAGATTCAACTGGACTTAAGATCAAATCTACAGTTCAAGGAGCTAAAGTTAAACTTACCATGAAGAGCTTGAGGAAAACTCTTCGCCTCCCAAGAACTCAGGAAGAAGAAGTACCCTCATCTAAGACCAGGGAAGCACTTCAGTGGTGTGGATTGGATCCCACCATAAAGATTGGATCTATAATGAACAGAAAATGGATGAATCTGCAAGGAAAATTCCTTTCAGAAGTGGTTGTAAGGGTCATACTCTGCAAGCCAGGGGGACATGATAGGGTTTCAGCCTAGATGTTCAGCCTGATGACCAGGATTATTTTCAGAGTGAACACTGATTGGTTTGCAGTAATCTTTGAAAAGATTAAGGAAGGCATTAAGAAGTCAAATCTGGGAAGAATCATGAGTCTATACTTGGCTAGAACAATTCCAGAAGTAATGGAACAGACTGTTGGTTCAAAGATCAACCATATGAGAAGGATGGATATCAGGATAATCTATAGTTGGGATAGAGTCTTAATAAAGGACATTCCTGATGAAGAGAGGCAAGAGATTGCTGAAAAATCTCCTGCACAAGAAATTACAGATGGTGCTCAGGTGCAGGGGGAGCCTCATCTTGAGGAAGAGCCAACACAATTAGAAAGTGAAATGGCTACTCAAACTATACTTGAGGGGGAGTATGTCAGGACTAAGGGGGAGGAGCAAGGAACTCAGGGGGAGCAACCAAGGACTGAACAGGAATTGCCTCCTAGTCCTAAGGAAAGAGTTGATATTGCTAGTACCTCAGCTTTTGAAGATGAAGCAGAAATTCAAGCCAAAAACGGAAAGCTGGTGGTTTTCAAAAGGAGAAGCCAAAACTATAAAAGGGCTTTGCAAACTGCTCCTCAACCTTGCCCCAGCAATTGATTATAGTTCTTTGTTGATATCCTTGAAAGTGAAGTTGGATGAACAGAAGATAGCCATGGAGAAGTATATAGATGAAACTCATAAAGATCTGTAATTCTCCTTGGCACAAGATATCAAATTCATTAGATTTGAAGTAAACCAGAATAAGAAGGAAATGACAGATTGCTTCCACAAAGGTGGCAATGTTGTAGTCTATCTAGTCAAACAACAAGTA
The DNA here is from genome assembly GCA_039583875.1 of Platanthera guangdongensis. NCBI lineage: Eukaryota > Viridiplantae > Streptophyta > Magnoliopsida > Asparagales > Orchidaceae > Platanthera > Platanthera guangdongensis. The sequence goes on along the minus strand of CM077155.1, from coordinate 116,300,003 downwards.
GGCATAAAGACTCAAGTTGATGATATAGCTGTTAAGCAAGGCTATGTGCTTGAAAATCAACTGAGGATGAATGACAATCTGATTGAATCACATAATGTGATTGTCACAGAATTAAAAAATACTGCTGCTACCCAGACTGAAGCAAGTGCTAAAGACAAGTCAGCTTTCTACAAAAAATTCCAGGAAGAATTAGCTACTGTACAAACAGCTATTAAGACTTCACAAAAGATCATTTCTGATCAGTTGTTAAAAATAAGGTCATTTTATAAAGATGGTGTTAATTATCTAGATGAACAAGTGAGATTTCAGAAAGATGACCTAAGAGATCATATTGAAAGAGAAGTCATAAAGGGGGAGAGAGTATTAGTCAAAGCGTTTATCTAATAGCATCAGAGCCACACTTGGATATCCAACCCCCTGGGATGATGATAATGTAGATGAGTCAGGTGTAAAACCTGCTTATTTAGAAGGTGATCTCCCTGAAGTTGCTCAGGTTATTTACCCTCCAGCAGATTTTGAGATGATTCAGCAAGAAGTACAATCAATGTACAGCCCTCCAGAGTGTATTAAAAATGTTGTCCTTGAGAAAGTTGAAATGTCAGAGGCAGCTGTGAATAAGGAGCAAGAAGCTCAACTGTCAAAGAAGAGATTCAGAGAATAGGCTGAGTTGAAGCCTGATTTTGAGCACTAGAGTCCTACTTCAAGGAATATTATATTGACTACCTGGAAGGCTGTGAAGGATAAGACCCATGATAGTGGCAAATGGTACACTGAGCAAGAATGGCAAAAGCATGAAGCTAGACAGGAAGCCATTCTGCAATATAGAAGAAAGGCAAAAGCTGGGAAGCTACCTCCTAATGCTCAGGAGCCTAGCAAGTATTTCACAAAGCCTTTTCACTATTTTGAAAGGCAAATAATAAGGGCTGAAGAACAAAAGAAGAAAGATCTGAAGGGCAAGAAGCCAGCTGAAGATACTGATGCTCCAGTACAAGATAAGATCCTATCAGGCAAAGGAATAGTCATCAAGGAGCCTGAGCAGCCTTAGGATAGATTTACTAGATTTTACAACATTGTAATCTTTAGTGTTAAAAATCTATGTAACCTATTGAGAAACTTTTGAAAGTTTAAACAAAATAATGATTAATGCTCATTATGTTTGCATCATTTCTGTGATGACTTTATATACATGTTTTATTTATAAGTTACCCTGTCATATAATATTTTTATACATCATAATGTGTGTTTATTATGAATGGTCTATATCATTGACTAAGGGTTATGACTTCTCCAAATAGGGGGAGATTGTTGGGTACATTGGAAAATGTGTACCAGATTTGACGAAGCCTCACCTTACTCAATGATATGCATTAAGGTGTATTTGATGTTATTTTGAGTTTATATGTACAGGTTAAGAAAATGCAAGAATGCGGGAAGAAGTTTCTAAGTCCATGAGTCGACACTTGGAGTCAGCTGTGTCGACACTTGGAAAGGCTGTGTCGACATGTACCAGAAGAAACTATGTCGACACACAGAGGTAGTGTCGACACATAGAGAAGTTTAGTCAACATCAACTGTGTCGACACACAGAGGCAGTGTCGACACACAAAAAAGATTTGTCGACATCAACTGAGTCGACACACAGAGTCAGTGTCGACACACAGAAGACTTTGTCGACATCAACTGTATCGACACACATAAAAGATTTGTCGACATCAACTGAGTCGACACACAGAGGGAACTGAGTCGACACATAGAGGCAGTGTCGACACACAAAAGACTTTGTCGACATCAACTGTATCGACACACAGAAAAAATTTGTCGACATCAACTGAGTCAACACATAGAAGCAGTGTCGACACACAGAAGACTATGTCGACATCAACTGTGTCGAGACACATGACTTGTGTCGACACATGGCAGAGTTTTAACAAAGTTAATTTTTGTGAAGAAAGAAGTGACTGTGTCGACACACAGAACTAGTGTCGACACAGTATACAGAAGCTGTGTCGAGAAGCATTGTCAATACCAAGAGAGCTATGTCAATACCACCAAGGCTAGTGTCGACACTTAGTCTACTTGTGTCGACACATGATGAAGTTCAGTCTCGACACTTTGCTGACAGAGAAAGAGTTTCAAGAAGTGACTGGAAGACTTGACTGCTCTCATATCCAACCGGTCTACTGCAACTGTCTGAGCTGTCAGAAATTTGTTAGAAACCGGATCAGCCGGTTATCATGGAGAAAGTCTATATAAGGACATTATCTATCAATAGAAGATGATTAAATATAAGAATAACACACATAGAGATACATACAAACTGAAGAAGATTTTCAACAGAAGATCTAAGAAGACATTCTCAAGTGGTGATCTACTCAGAATTTTTCTAGAGAATTAAAAGAAGAATTCAGAAGAATCTTCAGAAGAAGTTGGAGAGAGAGAGCTTCATCTATTGAAGTGAAGAAAGGGACTTACATCAACAAGTCTCTCAAGTGCAGAGTTTGAACCAGTCTGCCAAGAAGGATTCAGATTGATTTCTGAATTTCAAGAAAGAAACTGATTGAAGATCAACTTCAAAGGAGATCAACCCTACTGGGTTCAGATTCAAGAAGCTTTGAAGAAAGCTAAGTCAGATCATTCTCAAACGTCAGATTCTTTCAAGAACTGATCAAGAAACTGTCCATCCATTCTCTCTCAACCAGGGTGGTAGTTAAAGTTTAGATTTACATCTATTTTATGTAGGATCTTTTTAAGATCTAAGTTGTAAGCCTGATTTATAAAGGTTGAGTTGTTGGAGATTGTCATCTCTGAGTGGTAGGCCTTGTTGAAGGCTGAGGTAGGGCTATGAGCATGAGTTGTAGGAGATTATCATCTCTGAGTTGTAGGCCTTGTTGAAGGCTTAGGTAGGGCAGATTGCCTGAGCTGTAGGAGTGTGGACTCACTCTGAGTTGTAGGAGCCTTGTTTGGGTTCTGAGCTGTAAGATCTGAAGATCTGAGTAGAAGAAAAGAAGTTAGGCCGAATCTAGCATACTGCTAGATAGGAGAAGGGGGAAAGTGGATGTACCCAAACTATAGGGAACCACTATAAATTAGTGTGCAATCTGTGTTTGTGTGTGATATTATTAATTCTGTGTTGTTATAGCTGTAGAAATATCTGTTTTAGTTAATTAACTGAATTACAAGTTCTGCCTTAGAAGAAAAAGGAATTACACCAATTCACCCCCCGCTAGGTGTTTAGGAACCAATTCTTTCATTTTGTTTTGTCATGACTAAGTCATGACAAAACCATCAGAAGCTCTAAACCAAGTGGGCAATGCCCAAGGTGAAAAATCAGCTTTGTTTGCCTATAACTCATCCTCAACATTTAGATATAAGGTTTGACTTTAGGGCTACACCTTGATCCCATGACCCTACCACAACACCCCTAACATATTGGGTAGTCCATAGGGCCACTAAGGACCCACTGTGGGCAGTAAAAGTGGTTGAGTTGACCTAAGTCAACCCTAACCATAAATGGGTCAAACAATTAAACTTTCCTTAGCGAAGTGGACCCAACCCATGCCGTCCTAACCCTAAAGTAAGGTCAATGAGTCACCAAGGACAAATTGGGGTCAACCCTAGTGGCTAAGTTGACCCAAGTCAACTCTAGCCTCAAAGTGGTCAAAGTGCCCTTACTAAGGGTCAAGTGACCTCCAAGGTGCCAAGTCAACCCTACCAAACCCTACCTAGACCTTAGGGGAGTCCAATGGGTCACCAAGGACCCATTGATGTAAACTCAAAAGGTCAAATTGACCCAAGTCAATGTTGAAACTTGTGAAGTGAAAGTGGGTGAATGGAAGGCTTGGGCAACCTATCCGCGTGGACTACGCAGACAAGGTTTGCGGACTGCTAAGTCGGCAGGGATGTTGCAGGCGGTTTTCTCTGTGGTGACCTGGGCGGTCTGTTCGCGCGGACTACGCGGACAGCAGCGGCGGTCTGTCAGGCCGGGGATTACTCAGGAGGCAGTTGGTTCCCAGGAAGTAACCGGGCGGATAGCAATCCTATCCGCGGAGTCCGGCATGAAGCGGACTGATGCACTGGAGCTCGGCAGACCGGTTTGGCAGTTGCCTTGGTCTTGCTCTGGTGCAGCGGGAAGCCGCAGAGACCGCCGGTCAGCGCGGACAGAAACTGGAGGTCGCCCGGTTTGGCGGGCTAGATCCATTGTCCGCCAGTAAGTGCGGACTGGCCCATGTGGCCAGTGGACTGGACTTGGTGTGATCTGAACCAACTCCAGGTTGGCTTAGTCCGGGGAGATCGCGCAGTGGAGCGCGGGCTGCTTTCTCAGTCCGCCAAGCCTAGTAGAAGTACTGTTGCCTTGATTGCTAGCTTGGGGGTATGCGGACTGGAGGATTTCCTGTGCAAGAGCGTGCAGATTGGAGCTGGAGTCCGCTGAGTTCGGTTTGGCCTTGTGATGAGGTTGAGCTCAGGAATACGGACTGGAGTCTGCTGTTAGCAGACTGGATCGGCATGTCCGCTGAGTCCGGGAATGCCTTGGTGATTAGGCAATGGACTCGGGATGTGCGGACGGAAGCCGGGTGTCCGCAGAGTTCAGCAGGTGCCTTGATGGCGAGGCTGCGGGCTCGGGATATGCGGGATGGTGCTGTGTCCGCGGATTGGCGGACAGTGCCTTTGTGGAGTCCGGCTATGGTGGTCCTGTCTTGGCCTCTGGTGGCAAGGCGGGCTGGATATTGGAGTCCGGCCTTGGAGAAGCTGGGGCGAACTGGCTATCTACACAGGAGCGGCGAACTGGAATGTGTGTCCGCAGGCTGGCGGACACACTTGTTCTTGCTGCGGGATGTGGCGGTGATCCTATCGGCTAGGGCGGTGACCATACTCATCATCGTGCCTATAAATAGGACCCATGTCACATCAGGAAACAAGGAACCAAAACCGAAGTAAGTGAACAGTAATTGAGCTCGCGTAAGTTGCTGCGGTCTGGACTTTGGTGTCCGCGCGGATTGAAAGAGTTGACCGGGTTGTGCTGTGCAGGTTGTGCGGATAGCGCTGGAAAGCCAGGACTTGGCTCTAATTGCGGTCAGGGACAGTGCGGACTCTGCGGTTAAGCAACAAGCGGTAAACAACAGGTCGTGGATAGCGACCAGGCGGTCTCCTCTTTGGCAACTTGGTTCGGGGTTCAGGAAGTCGCCTGCTTCAGGCGGACTGTTCCATTCGGTGACGCAGCTTGTGCGGTCTGGCGGCTAGGCGACCTCGCGGTCAAGCAGCCTGCAGATCGGCGGTGAAGAGCTAGCATTGGAAAGGGTGAGTCTGCGCGGCTTGGGTTGCGGTCTGGCGACCTGGCGGACTGAGCGGACTCCACAGCAGTAGGTCGGCAGCTTGTTGATTGAGTCCGCGCGGCTTGTTTTTTGTTCTTGTCTTTGTAACTGTCTCTGCTCTCCCGGTGTTGGGTTTTGGTGAAGCATGTCTCGCCATGTATGTCTCGCCGTGTAAAGAAGTTTGCTCTTGATCAATAAAGAAGCTTGTGCTGCATGCGTTGCTGGTTGTTACTGCTTTGTTGAGATAACCCCTGCTAACTCCACGATCCGGGAAAACTTTCAACATTATAAGTGGGCGTATCCTCCTCCGGTTTGTTGAGTTTTCAACAGGGTATCCGAGGGGACGTCTACGGTTTGTTGAATTTTAACATGGTATCAGAGGGAGGTTGTTGGAGTGGTCAAGCAGTGCTCAATGGAAGTAGTTGCTCTTCTGTAGAGGAAACCAGTGGTAGAACAATGGCAGTGGAGGATGCAAGTTGTCTTGGAATTGATCTTCTTACAGAGACGAACTGTGAACAGTGGAAGTCCTGTATGAAGAGCTTTATTCTTGGCGAGGACCTTTGGGAGGTTGTATGCGGAGCAGGAAGACAAGAGGATACTGCTGGCAATGCTGAGGCGATGAGAGCTTGGAAGGAGACAAATGCGAAAGCGGAGTCTATTCTCAAGCAGGTGATCTCATCGGAGCTCTTGGACCACATCAGTGGATGTCGGTCAGCTGCGGATGTTTGGACTTCCCTTGATGGGTTGTTCAGGAAGGAGGTGAAGGTTGCTGCTGACAATGGTCGCTCTACTTCGTATCAGGAAGAAAGGAGTGTTTCTCCTAGGCGTGATAGGAAGAGGAAGGAAGGACCAAGGTGCTATAAATGCAAGCAGCAAGGTCATCTTCGGAAGGAGTGCAAGGTTGTCTTGCTCTCGGCGAACGTAGCTCATGTAGGGAGGAAGGAGAAGAACGTAGTTAGGATATCAACTAGTTCTGGAGTTGATCGGATGAATGCCAGTGATAGTGCACCTATCTGGCATGAAAGACTGGGGCATGTAGGGATGGACAAGCTGAAAGCAATGGCGGAAAGAAGACTCGTAAGAGGCTTGCCTAGATCGTCATCCTATGGCGATGGTCGGGGGTGTGCGTTATGTCAGGAAAGTGGAGCATATCGCTTCATGGTTGACAAAGCACAATCCAGATGTAAAGCACCATTGGTGGTTGTCCATTGTGCTCTGGTGGGTTCGACTGTCACGGCCAGTCTTGGAGGCAGCAGGTTCATGCTGATATTGGTTGATGACTATTCTAGGTATACTTGGGTATACTTCATGAAGAAGAAGTCCAACATGGTACGCTTATTTGTGTAGTTCAAGAAGCTTGTGGAAGGCCAGCTTGGCCGGAGGATCAAGGTGTTGAGGACAAGTATCGGTGGTGAGTTTGGCTCAACCGAGTTTTCACACTTTTGTAGGAAGCAAGGGATCCGGAAGGAGCTTTCTTGTGGACATATTTCACAACAAGGTAGTATTGCAGCTCGGATGATCCGTTGGTTAACGGAGACCTGCAAGTGTTGGCTTCAGAGTAAAGGCGTTCCGAAGGCTCTTTGGGCGGAAGGAATGGCCTGTGCTGCTCATGTCATCAACCGGATGCCTCTTAATCCGATCATAGCGAAGACTCCTTATGAGCTGATGTTCGGAGTGAATCCCTCAGTGAAGCACCTTCGGGTGTTTGGATCTACCTACTATATACACTCTTCGGGTGCTCTCAAGACAAAGCTGGTCTTTGTTGGGTATGATGAGCAGAGAAGAAGATGGAGGTGTATGGATCCTACGACGAAGAAACTCATAGTGTCGAGAGACATTGTCTTCGATGAGTTGACGCCGTTTTGGAGTAGCTCTTATGTGGAGCTAGAGATAAGCAGGTCAGATGGTGGGCTGAAGGAGGCTGCTGCTAAGGAAGTGGAGTTGCCTGAGTCACCAGGTACTCCAGGTTGTTCTAGCTCCGGGGCAAAGGCGTCAGAGTCGAGAAGAAGGGGGAGCAATGCTCCAGCATCTTCTTGCTCGAAGGCGGAGGCTTCCGGTTCAGGAACCAGGGAGAGCGATGTTCCAGGCAGTTCTTGTTCAAGAGGGGAGTCTTCTGGTACAGGTGGCAGGGGGAGCGTTGCTCCAGGTGCTCTTGGTTCCAGTAAGGAGGCGTCTTGTTCAGGGAGCAAAGGAAGCATTGTTCCGGGTTTGCCCGGGAACGGAGCTGGTTCAGTAGCAGCGGAGGTGGTTAGCCATGATCAGGTTCTTCGGAGATCGAAGAGGATCAGTAAGCCACCAGCTCGATATAGTGAAGGGAACACGGCGGACTTGGTTCCGTGTTTCCTTGTTAGCCCTCAGGTCGAGCAAGGTACTTCTTGCTGTGATGACCCCACTAGAATCAAGGAAGTGTTTGACACCAAGGCTGAAGAGGTGACTTCTCTCAGAGGTAACAAGGCTTGTGCTTTTGTGTCCAAGGAAGTTGGTGATACTCCTATGATGCATGAGTGGAGGTTGAAGCTGAAGAAGGCAGAGGGAAGCATGGCTCCTTTTGGGAGATGCTGGAGGGCTCCCTCATGGTCCATGATATGCGGGGCGAGGATTATGTCTTTGACATCTCTTCGTAGATGCTATCGGAGGGACCAGGTGCAAGGTTATGGGAGCTGCTGGAGTTATTCACCACTTCTCACTTCAAGGGGGAGTGTTGAAACTTGTGATGTGAAAGTGGGTGAATGGAAGGCTTGGGCAACCTATCCGCGCGGACTACGCGGACAAGGTTTGCGGACTGCTAAGTCGGCAGGGATGTTGCAGGCGGTTTGCTCTGTGGCGACCTGGGCGGTCTGTTCGCGTGGACTACGTGGACAGCAGCGGCAGTCTGTCAGGCCGGGGATTACTCAGCAGGCAGTTGGTTCCCAGGAAGTAACCGGGCGGATAGCAATCCTATCCGCGGAGTCCGGCATGAAGCGGACTGATGCACTGGAGCTCGGCAGACCGGTTTGGCAGTTGCCTTGGTCTTGCTCTGGTGCAGCGGGAAGCCGCGGAGACCGCCGGTCAGCGCGGACAGAAACTGGAGGTCGCCCGGTATGGCGGGCTAGATCCAGTGTCTGCCAGTAAGTGCGGACTGGCCCATGTGGCCAGTGGACTGGACTTGGTGTGATCTGAACCAAGTCTAGGTTGGCTCAGTCCGGGGAGATCGCGCAGTGGAGCGCGGGCTGCTTTCTCAGTCCTCCAAGCCTAGTAGAAGTGATGTTGCCTTGATTGCTAGCTTGGGGGTATGTGGACTGGAGGATTGCCTGTGCAAGAGTGTGCGGACTGGACCTAGAGTCCGCTGAGTTCGGTTTGGCCTTGTGATGAGGTTGAGCTCAGGAATGCGGACTGGAGTCTGCTGTTAGCAGACTGGATCGGCGTGTCCGCTGAGTCCGGGAATGCCTTGGTGATTAGGCAATGGACTCGGCATGTACGGACGGAAGCCGGGTGTCCGCAGAGTTCGGCAGGTGCCTTGATGGCGAGGCTGCGGGCTCGGGATATGCGGGCTGGTGCTGTGTCCGCGGATTGGCGGACACTGCCTTTGTGGAGTCCGGCTGTGGTGGTCCTGGCTTGGCCTCTGGCGGCAAGGCGGGCTGGATATTGGAGTCCGGCCTTGGAGAAGCTGGGGCGGACTGGCTATCTGCACAGGAGCGGCGAACTGGAATGTGTGTCCACGGGCTGGCGGACACACTTGTTCTTGCTGCGGGATGTGGCGGTGATCCTATCGGCTAGGGCGGTGACCATACTCATCATCGTGCCTATAAATAGGACCCATGTCACATCAGGAAACAAGGAACTAAAACCGAAGTAAGTGAACAGTAATTGAGCTCGCGTAAGTTGCTACGGTCTGGACTTTGGTGTCCGTGGGGATTGAAAGAGTTGACCGAGTTGTGCTGTGCAGGTTGTGCGGATAGCGCTGGAAAGCCAGGACTTGGCTCTGATTGCGGTCAGGGACAGTGCGGACTCTGCGGTTAAGCAACAGGCAGTAAACAGTAGGTCGCGGATAGCGACCAGGCGGTCTCCTCTTTGGCAACTTGGTTCGGGGTTCAGGAAGTCGCCTACTTCAGGCGGACTGTTCCATTCGGTGACGCAGCTTGTGCGGTCTGGCGGCTAGGCGACCTCGCGGTCAGGCATCCTGCAGATCGGCGGTGAAGAGCTGGCATTGGAAAGGGTGAGTCCGCGCGGCTTGGGTTGCGGTCTGGCGACCTGGCGGACTGAGCGGACTCCACAGCAGTAGGTCGGCAGCTTGTTGATTGAGTCCGCGCGGCTTGTTTTTTATTCTTGTCTTTGTAACTGTCTCTGCTCTCCCGGTGTTGGGTTTTGGTGAAGCATGTCTCTCCATGTATGTCTCGTCGTGTAAAGAAGTTTGCTCTTGATCAACAAAGAAGCTTGTGCTGCATGCGTTGCTGGTTGTTACTGCTTTGTTGAGATAACCCCTGCTAACTCCACGATCCGGTAAAACTTTCAACATTATAAGTGGGCGTATCCTCCTCCGGTTTGTTGAGTTTTCAACAGGGTATCCAAGGGGGCGTCTGCGGTTTGTTGAATTTTAACAGTCAACACTAGTCTAGGTTACGTCAAAGCTATCTCAAATGGGCTAACCTAAGCTCAAGCCCTCTTCCCACTTGGGCTAACCTCATTTTCATGGAAAATATGGGTTAGTGGGCTTCTAATAGGCTAGAGTGGTCAGCAAGGTCAACCTTGATGACTAGGATAGAGAAAACTCCAAATTCCCTTTAATGGAGGAGCCCCCAAGCCATGGTCGAATTCAAGCTTCAAGGCCATTAATGACTTTGAAGCTTGAACCACTTAACTCTCCCCATTAAGGGCTAGAATCAGTTTCTCTAGGGGAGAGGAAGCATTCCCAGCCATTTCCTAGCCTGGTTATGCCTAGTTTCACCCCCCATACCATGGCCAAAATTTATATTAAGGGGCCATTAATGGCCACCACCAGCTAGACACCTCTCCTCCCCCATTTTATCATCTTAAAAGCATCACAGGACTCCAAGCTTTTGTTTCCACCCTTACCTCGATGATCCCGAGCAATTTCACTGTACAGTTGTAGAACTTCGGTGTCTCCTCCACCACCAATGGTATCCCGGTGATCGACACGTCTCCAGGCCACAAGCAAGGTCCTCCCCTTCCTCTCTCATTGTGGGTTGATCATAGGATTTGTTAGGACCAAGATTCGGGCTCAATTGAGCCCGATCGGGAGAAGCTTTCTCATAGTTTTTCCGCAAGAATGAACTCATCGGGATCGCCAGAATATTCCCCTCTGGCGGCTGTGCCACCGCCTGGCAATAGCCACCACCTCAACGGAGGTGGTGGTGGCGGTGGTCGGCCAGGGAGGCGACCGCATGGCCGGGAAATTGGTTGGGAAGTGGCTCCAGGATGGGATAATCTTGGCCATTGGCTGGAGCTATAAGACGACCCAGCCACCCTTAGATACGCTTTAAGATTCGTGCTGGAGATGGATTTAAACTATAGGATATGATTTCATATTAATTTATTTTGTCACAGAAATTGTATTTAATGTTTAAATTTATTAAAAATACCTAGGGGCACCTACAGGAAAAGTGATGAATACTAAAATTGTAGCCCTTGGAGGTTCTTTATTTTAAATTTAGTTTGAACCAATTTGGGTGCCTGGTTTGACTAGGGCACTCATTTTGGTGGGGTCTATACCTAGGGTTAGACAGAAACTAAAATGAGTGCCCCCACTTCATCCCGTGTCCAAATGACCTGAAATTTGGACAGGGAGTCACCCTAACTTATACCTAGGTCTGTACAAAAATGGGAATTTTTGGATATAATTTTTCTATAGTTTTTGAATTTATTTAATAATCCTAGGGTAAATTAATTGGACCATAGTCTTGCCCTAAAAAGGGTATTTAGGTCAAAAGTGTACCTTGTGGACCTGGTTGGACAAATCACCTCAACAGAGGCTGAAACTTTGTCCACTGGTTTTTTATGACCTTGGCCACCCTCCTATGGGAGATGGGGTGGATTAGGGTAGATTTGCCCTAGGACCTAAGTTCAAACCCTAAGTTTGGACTTTGGGGGTTTGAGAAGGGCATGGGGTCAAATGCCATTGTATGGACTTGAAATTTGTTAGAGAGAACACTAGGGTAGCTAAAGTCCTCTGGTAAAAATCTTAGAGGCTATGGAGATGGTTAAACCCCTCAAAACCATAAACCTAGTTTAGGTCACAATCCTTAAAATTGAAGGATAGGTAATTAGAACCATGTGAAAAGTTGTGAAACTTGGGTAGTGTAGTCATAATGTCATTATAAGCCTTAGATAATTTTATTGGGAATTTCAGATCAATAATTTTAGTATCACCTTTGCAATACCAGAATTAGCCCTAATTAATTATGTTTTTATTATGACCTTGATATCCATTAGATGACTATGAAATTGGGGCAGAGTAAGTTTTAGACCATTATGAGCATACATGAATTATATTGTAATTTTTAGATGTAAATTTCCAGTACTTACTTCACAAGTATATAAATATGGGAATATGATCTATAATAGATTTAGAGCTCCCTTTTTATTGGAAAATCATGAAACTTAATCAGTAGTGTTTCTAGGTCAATATACTCATATGGAAATTTTATTACAATTTTTAAATGAGTAATTGTTGTACTTTGTTCATTAACCTGTTAACTTGGATTATTAGGAGAAAATCAAGTTTAAAGTTCATTATTCATTGATAAATTGTGAAACTTGACTTGGAGTGTTTATATGTCTTTATATGCATCCTTGAATTTTCTCAGAATTTTTAGAAGTATATTGGCAGTACTTGTCTCTTTAATTTTGTTAATGTAGGTTATGATCAAAAATTATGTTTAGAGGTTTAATTCTTACTAAAAATTTGGAGACCTTGAATTTACTAATAAATAGTTGTCTTGTATTTATCATAATTTTGTGAAACAGTTTGCATGCCTGAAAATAGTAATTCATGTTCAAACTAAGGCATTTGGATCTCTTAGGAAATTAAATAAATTATCAAGTAAATTAGGAAAATTATAAAATTCTGGATTTAGGCTAATCATGTCATGATAGACCTCCAATAAATATTGTAGGGATTTTGGATGATAATTTGGAGTACCTCCCATTGTATACATCATATAGCTTAGGATGGTTTGTGTTTAGTAAAAACTGCATAAATCATAATATGGTGCAAAATGAACCTAGGGAGTTGGGATATTAGTGTATTGTTCTGGTAAGTGAAAGGAGATGATCATCGGGAGTCGTGATGAGGAGTGGGAGGTTTGACTAGTATTAAGAGGTGCTCGGTTCGACGAAACACCGTCTTCCCCGTGGAAAGAGAAACAGTCAAAATGCATTAGGGTTAGATCCAGTACAACATTAAAGGGATTGGGAGTTGGGCAACAACCAATAATAGTAAGTGCCTTGCGAAAGGGAATGATGGGTATCAGCTAACATCATAGTTCCTAGTGCCCTCGAGATCCCTTCACGGGGAATACCTTGGGCAGTCCTGGGCTAACCTAAACAGTAGGAATAATAAACTACAAGAGCAACTAGTATAACTAGGGTTTCACATTCACACACCCCCGGTAGCTCGGGAGGTTGGTTAGGTTAGTTTGGTTAACCATCCGGACGGTAGGTTCGGAAGGTAGATGTAATGGACGGGATAGTCCGGGGAGCCGGTGGCTAGGAAAGATTTGGATACAAATAAGGTGGTGGGTCTTTGGTATTGGACGGTCGTTCACACCTACGTCGATACATTGACTCGGCAGTATGGGATACTTGGCCAAAGAAATTCTGGTGGATATGGCCAGCATAGTACGTGGAGACTCTAGGTTGCGTCCTTCTAGAGGCGTACGTAAGGACTAGGTCTGGTAGTTTGGATACCCACCTAGGAGTGGGGGGCCCGACCCAGTGTATCCGTTTTTCACTACGGAGGTTCCAGGGAGTGAATCTAGCTGCCCAAATAGGGGGAACTAAAGGTCTGTGTGCATAGAGTCGTGTGCGTGAGTTGCACTTGCATGAATCATGACATAGCATATCACTACACTCATACTTGCATACAACCGACACCCCAACGTATAAATTGGTATGAGACTTTTCATACGATGGGAGCCTTGCAGAAGACCCCTTAACTTACATGTTTGTATGGGCATTCATATAATTTAAGGTTACATACTCCTTAGAATGTTTTTCCTACCCGTGTTGCTTTACTCTACTTGTTTACTTTACCGCTTACTATTGTAGAACTGCTAGTTTGTACCTTTCTTCCTTAGTTGTTTATACATTATAAATAATTGCTAGATTAGTTCCACTGTCACCTGCTTGTTTTATTCTCCACCTTCATAGCTTCCCTTTCCTCCTCCCCTCTCAGTGCCTAGGAGCCTTGGGGGAGGAGTAGGGGATGATAGGACTTAGTCTTTATGACTAATGGTTTTCGGACCATAACATTATATGGGCTCCGGATGGGAGACAGGGAGCAGCAGTAGGGGACATAGCACCAGCGGAGTACGGTGCTCATGGAGTTGCGCCAGTCTAGCATAGGAGCACCAGCTACTTGTTCTGTGAGTGATTAGTTACTTATAGCTTCCACGAGAGATTGTAGTGAGGATCTGATGTACCAGGCTTAAGCCCGTTTATATTTCATTTGTACTGTTCTATGCAGTACTCTCTCTCTTTTCTAAGTTTATGGACTGTTGTGGTTTCTCATTTTCTTATGATGATTGTGGACTCAATTATAACTCTGTTTATGATTATTGCTCTCTCTTTGATGATTGAAAAGGCCGACAGAATCGACATTTTGTAGTGGAGGCCTTCCCGAGTGTCGGTGCCACCACAAAATGGTGTTTCTGGGCATAAGACCCCGGGTCTGAAAAAGAAACAAAATGGGGTCTTACAAGTGGTATCAGAGCGAAACCTCGATCGAAAGAGAAGTAGTCCACAAAATACCTTAGGCCTCCCCCGCGCGAGCTTAGTTTGCGGACAAACTAGCAGTGGAAGTAGTGGTGTGCCCATAAGGGAAATCACATGTAGAAGTCCATTTTCTCCTTCTTTTATTCCATTCGTACGCTATCTAACAATTAGAATTTTCCTTGTAGCCTACGACGAACCCTACTCCACAGCTGGGGACATCTTAGGCTCCGAATATAGTTCCACCTCCACCGTATCCCGAGGCCAATTGGATGAGTTTCTTTTGGGGACTTTCCACTCCATCCTACCAGGGGGCGAAGTCAGCAGTTCGCACGGAGGAATAGTTAGATACCATCTTTGAGATGCTTGCGGGCATTCGATGCCCTACTGAGGAGGCAGTTGCTTTGGCAGTCTCTTGCCTGTAGTGACACTGAAAGAGGTGGTGGAAGTCACAGCTAGACACCACTTTTGTAGATATGGATTTCGCAGATATCTCTTAGGGAGAGTTCAGAGCGGCACTTTTGGGACATTTCGTACCTCAGTCGACAAGGGACGAGTTGGATGATAGTTTCCTGCGGTTGAGGCAGCGCAATAGGACAGTGCCGGAGTATTACTAGGAGTTTACTCACCTAGCCCGCTATGTGTACTCTTATCAGTTGGACGATCCTGGCTACACCAGGAGGTTCTACAAGGGGCTGCACGACGACATGAGACATGCCCTCCTCTTCTTCTTCGAGGGAAGCTTGGCCATGATTCTGGAAATGGCCAAGAAAAGGGAAGCAGATCAGCTTACAGTCAAGAGCCGAAAGAGACCGGCTGACGATGCAGTGATTGGAGGTCGTAGAGACCGTCCTCGAGGCCAGGTCATTGGGAAAGAAGGAACGGGGATCAACCCCATCAGGAGATTAGGTAGGAGCAGAGGAACCAGGGGGTATTGGCTCCCCAGCACTTACAGATGCTGGAGATACCGAGGACAGCAGAGCAGACACTATTATGCTTCAAGTGCAATCAGCCGGGACATTTCAAAAGGAATTGTCCCATGAGGCGAGCACCCTCACCAGCACTTCAGGGTGCCCCACCTCCTCGGCAGTTTGGTGGTCGAGGACATAACCGAGGATGGGGATATCAGGGCAGAGGTCATAGGCTAGAGAGGGAGCAGGTGTATGCTCTAGATCTGGCACAACCCCGGAACCCGGAGCAGGTTATAGCAGGTATGCCAGTACATTTAAATTCCTTCCTTCCTAAGAACTAGTTTCATAGACATAGACTAGTTAGAAAATTAAGAAAAGAAAAACTATCACTAGAACATTAAGACACTTAATTACCTCGGGCATGTTTTTCATCAGCGGCAAGGCCGCTCATACACTCTTCAACACCGGTGCTTCACACTCATTTGTGTCAGAATATTTCATGAAAGGACTGGCAGGCATGGAGCAATTCATAGGAAAGATGATGAGGGCGTGTCTACCCGATGGATCAGAGCTAATGACCTCTTCTCATTGTAAAATGGAGGCGGAGATCGACGAGAAGGCGTTTGAAGCATCATCGACGATCCTGAGGATGCCAGACTATGATCTGATCCTGGGCATGACATGGTTGCACTGGAACCATACCCAGATTGACTGCTTGGCGAAGAGGGTCATCGTGAGGCACGGGGACTCCATTATTGTTATCGAAGGTATTATACCAGCCCCACACAAATTATTGTCGTATGTGCAAGCCGTCAAGGCCCACCTGCATTGAGACAAAGTTTATCAGGTTCTTTTCGAGATGGTCATGGACAGGCATTCTATTTCAGATATTCCAGTGGTGTGGGACTTTACCGAAGTATTTTCGGAGAAGCTACCAGGGCTACCCTTGCACCGGGAGAAGGACTTCCAGATTCAGCTCGTGCCAGGGGCCAAGCCGGTATCTAGAGCTCCTTACCGAATGGCCTCGAAGGAGTTGGTGGAATTTCGAAGCGAGCTTCAAGAGTTAGTGGAAGCCGGGTTCGTCCGGCCTAGCTCTTCACTATGGGGAGATCTGGTGCTATTCGTCAAAAATAACGACGGGACATTTCGGCTGTGTATTGATTACCGGGCCCTGAACAGGCTGACGGTCCGGAATACGTATCCCTTGCCAAGGATAGATGAGCTATTTGGCCAGCTGGAGGGAGCTCATTGGTTCTCGAAGCTGGACCTGAGTTCGGGGTACTACCAGCTACGCATTCAGGACGAGGACATCCCGAATTAGATATGGACTGTACTAGTTTACCGTGATGCCATCAGACCCCATCAGAGACGGGTCGATGGTACTACCACCCGTGAGGCTCCAGTTCAAACCTACGTGTTCAATGAGTGCTTTGCTGAGCTGGAGGAATCTTTTGGTGGGTCCCACCCTCACGCTATTAATACGCCATCAGACCCTATGGAAAAATCCTGCCTTCTTTTAATCTTCTCTATGAGTTTCAGCTGCACAATGCTTATGTCCGAGGAGATACGAGCTCGGCTGGTGGCCACAAGCGAGGGGACTAGTGTTGAGGCTCTCAAGGTCGCCCCGTGGTTGGCGCGCGGATCGTCCGGCCCCCTCTTCCGGCCAGTGTAAGGGAAGATTGTCAGACGATCTCCAGCTAATGCCCTCCCGAGATGCAGTTTTGCTGCCGGCGCCGAGGTTGCCCATGAGGTATATGAGCATCCCGCTTGATTCGTGTGCGAACAAGGAAAAACAGACCGAAAATTTGGAGTAATGTAAACTTTATTATCCAAAAAAAAGTATCAATTTCAACGGTATAGCCTCCCTTTTATAGAATGGAGGAGATGAGAGAGATTAGAATTCAGCAATGTGGGACTAAAAATTTACAAGTATATGCGGCTTTAAAATTGGACATACCGGACAAGTCGTGCGGTTAGACAAGCCGGCTAACTGCCCGACAGCCAACCGGAGGAGAAAACAAGCGCCATAGAGAGCAAGCCGCCACAGGAGACCACTAGACTGCCCGGACTCCAAGTCGTCTGAGACAAACCACCAGACTGCTGGGATACCAAACAACAACAGACCGACATACAGGCCGGTAAGGATAAAGCGCCAAACCACCCGGTCTCCAAACAGCAACAAACCGCCCGGCCTCCATAGTGCGACACTCCCCCTCAATCTGGAGCATAGATATCAATCATGCCCAGCTTGTCGCAAATGTGGAAAAAGGAAGCGGACACCAGCTTGGTGAAGACGTCTGCCAACTCGTTGTCGGAAGTGACGAATGGAGTACAAATCTGTTTCTTCAAGATCTCTTCCCGAATAAAATGACAGTCGACTTCTATGTGTTTTTTCTCTCTTGAAAGACCAGATTTTTGGAGATGTATATCGCGGTCTTGTTGTCATAGAACATAGGAAGAGGATAGTTGTAGACCTCTCCTAAGTCAAGCATAAGAGCCCGTAACCATTTCAAATCACACGTGGACGACTCCATATTGCGATATTCTGCTTCTGCACTAGAGCTGGAGACCACATACTATTTCTTGGTCTTCCAACACACAAGATTGTCTCCAACAAATGTGCAGAAACCTGATGTTGACTTGCGATCACCTTTGTCATCAGCATAGCTCGAATCTGAGTACGCTTCAACCCTTAAGTGACCATTCTTCTGAAAATGGAGTCCTTTCCCTAGTGCTAGCTTTAATATACTCCAATATCCTCAGGGCAGATTGTAGATAACACTCTCTAGGAGCTTGCATGAACTGGCTCACCTTGCCAACAACATAAGAGATGTCATGTCTGGTTACTGCGAGATAAATGAGTTTGCCAACCAGACGTCGATACCTCATAAGATCGGATAGAAGAGGGGAGTCATCTATCCAAGTTTTGTCTTCTCGAGTAGCCATGGGAGAACTGGCAAGTTTAGCACCAGTCAATCCTGCCTCCTTTAGAAGATCAAGAGCATACTTCCATTGGGAAAGGACCATGGAGTTCGGCTTCCTAGAGATTTCAATCCCCAGAAAGTATTTCGGGGAGCCCATATCCTTTGTGACTAGGTGTTGACGGAGGTGTTTCTTTGTCAAAGTTACCCCATCCTGGTCATCACCAGTAAGAAGAATGTCATCAACATAAACCGCAAGAACTATCAGACCAGAGGAGGTTTTTCGAACGAACATGGAGTGATCGGCTGAACGTCTTGCAAAACTAATGGCCGCAACAATGCCGCTAAACTTGTCAAACCAGGCACGAGGGATCTGTTTGAGGCCATAGATAGTCTTCTTTAGCCGGCATACTCGTGTCTCTCCCTGAGCAACATACCCAGGAGTTTGATCCATGTAAACATCTTCCTGCAGATCACCGTAGAGAAAAGCATTCTTAACATCCAGCAGCAAAATGGGCCAATCCCTGTTGACAGCGATAGAGAGAAGGACCCGAATGGTGCTGAGATGAGCAACGGGAGAGAAGGTGTCGAAGTAATTAACACCATAGGTCTGAGTGAAGCATTTGGCCACCAGGCGGGCCTTGTAGCGATCCACGCTGCCATCGGGATGGAATTTCACAACAAAGACCCAACGGAAGCCAACTACATCAGTGCCCAAAGCTGGGCGAACCAAGGTCCAGGTACCCCAGTCAGTGAGGGTAAAAATCTCCTCATCCATTGCAGCCTTCCAATGAGGAATAGTAAGGGCCTCCTGGTAGGAACGGGGGGTGGCAGTGGCCACGATAGCTGGTGCAAAAGCTCTGTGAGAATGGGTAAGACGATCATAGGAAACAACAGCAGCAAGCGGGTGTTGGGTACATGCCCGAACCCCTTTACGAAGAGTAATGGGGAGATCCATATCAGCGGGTTCCTCAGTATCCGGAGCATCCATGGTGGAGAGAGCTGGCCCGGGAGTAGAGAGAGATGATAGTGGAGAGGAGGGTAATATTGCAGGAGGTGGACATGGCGGAGGAGAGGGTGGAGATGGTGGAGGTGGTAGAACGTCAGTAGGTGTAGATGTAACTAATGGGTTGATATGAGAAGTAGGATCAGCAGGAGTAGAGGAGGAAACTGGAGAGAAGTTAGCTGCATTTTCAAAGAAGGTGACATTCGCAGAGACGAACTGCTTGCGGGTAACGGGGTCAAAGCAACAATAACCTTTCTCTGTGGTAGAGTACCACAGAAAGACACATTTAGTGGCCCGTGGTGAGAGTTTGTCACGGGTGACTGTCACAACCCGCATTTTATCCGAATATAGGAAGTATCAGAGTTTGAGAAAACACGTGTCGTGATGCCACGTCGAGCAGGGGATAACTGTCGACGCTCAGGCGAACACCAACTAACTAGACTATGAAAACTCATAAGTTTAATAATTAGAAAAATCAGTTATATTTTAGAGGCTGTATCCCTCGGATCGGTGGATCATCTAGTCGACGGTTTAAAAACTATACTTATACACGGCGAAAAATACTTTATTTATATTTGACATCCTATGAGAGTGCATAAGTGACCCCCGAGGTCAACTTATACTAGGCAAGACCCTAGATTTATTTTATATTATAAGTAGGAAAACGATCTTTTTACGTTACTTGAAAAGTAGTGTATGAGCTTTATAAACATGCTGATCATGGGATTTAATAGCAATAGTGTTTTAGGTTTAAAAATAACTAGCAACCTAACATAAATCTTCCCCAGAGCAAGTAGATTATCTCCAAAAAGGTAGCAGCAAAAGAAACATATCTAGTATCATAAGGTAAAACTACCAGTGGGCACCAACCAACTGACACAAACCCACTAGCAAGCATGTATGTCTATAAGAAAAACAGAAAAACTACCTCACAACAGGAAGAGAAAGATCCCTACAACTCAAGGGATCACCAGCAACACCACAGCAAATCTAGCCGCCTACCCGACTACTAATCCAAACCTGAGGCATTCAGAAAAGAAAGGAACACCTCAGCAAGTAAAACAAGGAAATCAGAATTAGAGCGTTAAATCAAAATGGGACAAAAGAGAGTAAGTAATCATGACAGTAAAAGCAAACACTGACCAAAGTAAGCAAAAGTACAACAAGTACCAGGTAACAACAACCAGCCCTGCCCAAATCCTGCAGTGGCTACAAGGCAAAAGATAAGAAAACTTTCCACAATATGTTGCATTAAACCAGGAAGAAACACCTAACAATCCTAATTTATGAGTAATGGCAGTAGTAAATAACATGGACCTGAGTTGGTGACCAAACCAGTCCCCCAAATAATACAGTTCCAACTAAAAATGAAATTCTACTGTGTCAGCACAAGACCACCACAAACCCAGCTCGTACCTGGGATTAAAAAGGGTGGCGGCCACAGCAATACCCAGCCCATACCTGGGACTAAAAAGTGGCGGCCACGGCTCGCACACAAAACATCCCGATCCTTTAGAGCATCAAAATACCACTACCTGCCATAACCCACAATTCGGCCATCAAAACAAAGGAAGAACGAAAGGCCGACAAGACATCCCCCCTAGGAGGTATTCACTCGGGAAGAAGAAAAAAACTGAGAATGATTAAATCCAGCCTACAGGAAAAAAACGATCACAGTTGCAGGAATCGTCGAACGCAGTTCGATGATTTTTATTGAGCGCGGGAAAAATCGTCGAACGCAGGACAATCGTCGAACGCAGCTGGACGATTTTTGTCGAACACAAGTCATGGGAAAATCGTCGAACGCCGTTCGACGATTTTCGTCGGACACAGAACTAAGGCAAATCGTCGAGCTCGGCTCGACGATAATCGTTGACCCCAGATCGACGATCTTCGTCAAACTGACTGCATTAAGTGCACAGCAATCCTGTACATCAACTTCATTTCCGACGAATCTTCTTACCCTAATTCGATCCTATTACTCGTAATATAAGTATGTAAACCCACTGCTACTAGTTCTAGGGCTGAAAGCCTAATTTCTACCCCAAACCGAGATTAACAGGGAACACTTTGATAAAAAGAAAACAAGACTACAGCAACACGACCGGAAATTTGAGTTTCAGAACTTGAGAAAATGCAAAAAAAAAAAGAAACATAAAGGAGCATTTATGGTTTAAGATCCTCATGACTTTGATGGAAAAACAGAGCAAAATAAGCAAACTAGGAAACATGAATGATAGCAACAAATATGACAAGAAAAAGGAGAAGAAAAACTTGGCAAGGGTAGGAGCACCACTTGCCTCAAATCCATAATTTATCTAGCACAACCCTTTCTCTCTCTCTCTCGGCTCCAGCCGCAACAGCACCTAAACATGAATTCTAGAGTTTTAATGGCGGAAAGGGATCAAACTAGAAATTCCTATACCCCTAGAAACACCACGAAAATTGAATCTCTTATCATAGGAATGAAGGTCTAGGCGAGAGTAATCCAAATCTGCTTTCAGAATCAAATTCCGTCCACTAACGCTCCCAGAATAGGCGTCTGAAGGGTAGTAGGGTTGGCGGTTTTTCTTCCTCTCGAACAGGCGACGGTTATACACTCATAGAAGGAGACAATGAAAAGTCTCGATTTTGTCTTAAGGCTATATATATATATATATATATATATATATATATATATATATATATATATATATATATATATATATATATATATATATATATATATATATATATATATATGCATGGACACGTCTTATCAGCCCTAACCGCCACCTTAAAGCCACTGGATTCAATTCAAGTTTTAATAATTAATCATTTACATCCATTATTATTAACACATCAAAACGACGCGAAAACCGAACCACCTCGGAATCCGACGAAATTCACACCGTAGCTAAATACGCACGCTACGAACGCAACGACAAAGTCAAAATCAACTTTCGACGAACAAAACTCGGGTTATCACTACCCGAAGCCAAAACACAAGCATCCCCCGAGAGGCCTCACCGGTCACCAAAACAGACCCGGCTTGCTAGGGGATCTTGCCAAAAAGGCTACCAACAACCACACAAGGAACCTAAAGAGCTAAGATCACGCTCTAACAAACAGCACATGCCAAAAACACGTTAACATAACGCCAGACAAGAATTAAATAATCGCAGAAAATTCGGGGGCGTTACAGTCACTCCCCCTAAAAGAAAGTTTCGTCCCGAAACTTTATATACGCTACTTCTACTATAGAAGGAAAGTAATAAAACAAGATCTACTAGAAAGAAAACGTACCAAAAAATCAAGGGAACAGATGAGGGTGAGCCTCCCTAATAGCCGACTCTAGCTCCCAAGTCGCGCTTTCCAAATCCTGATTCTTCCATAGAACTTTCACCATCGGGATAGACTTCGTCCGCAGTACCCGATCTTTAGTATCAAAAATGCAGATCGGCACCTCAACATATGAAAGATTAGGCTCCAACTGGGGCACAGCATCGATGACTTGCCCACTTCTTCGCACACAATTCCTTAATTGGCTTACATGAAATACATTATGAACCTCCGGGAAATTTGCTGGCAAATCCAGCCTATATGCTGACACGCCAATCTGCTCAACAATCTTAAACGGGCCCACATACCTCGGATCCAATTTCCGGTTCTTACCAAACCTCTTAACACCAACCATCGGGGAAACCTTAAGAAACACAAGGTCCCCTACAGAAAACTCCAGGTCAAACCTACGCCGGTTGGCGTTCTTCTCATATCTCTCCTGAGCTATACGAAGCTTTTCCCGAATAAGCTTCACTGCGACTTCCATTTCCTCGAGCGCATCCGGACCCAACACATGCCTCTCACCGACCTCGGTCAAAAAAAAGGGAGTTCTGCAGCGCCTCCCATACAAGGCTTCAAACGGAGCCATTTGCAAGCTCTCCTGGTAACTGTTATTGTATGCAAATTCCATAAACCGCAAATTCTCATCCCACGCTCCACCGTGGTCCAAGATGTAGCACCTTATCATATCCTCAACTATCTGGTTCACTTGCTCAGTCTGACCATTGGTCTGCGGGTGGTAAGCTGTAGAATACCTCAAATCTGTACCCAAACCCTCTTGTAGACTCCTCCAGAAGCGAGATGTAAAACGGGAGTCTCGATCCGAAATGATGCTAACTGGCACACCGTGTAATCTGATGACTTCATTTAGATACAGCTCTGCTATCTTATTCATCGGATAGTCAATCTTACACGGCACAAAGTGAGCACACTTCGTCAGTCTGTCCACTATAACCCAAATAGAATCAAATCCCCTTGGAGATCTCGATAAGCCCATAATGAAGTCCATAGAAATACTTTCCCACTTCCAAGTAGGGATCTCCAATGGAGTCAACTTGCCACCAGGCCTTCCATGATCGGCCTTCACACGCTTGCAAGTGTGGCACTCAGCAACAAATCGGGCTATATCACCCTTCATCCCATACCACCAGGCAATCTGCTTCAATTCATGATACATCTTTGTACATCCTGGATGGTAGGCAACACTGGATCCCTGAGCCTCTATGCAAATCATACCCCTGATGTCTCCAACAGCGGGGATGCAGAACCCACCGCGGTACTTCAAGGTACCTGCATCATCGATAGAAAAATCCGGCAACTCCCCTCTCTCAGTCCTAAGGTATATGTGTAGAAGATACGGATCATCCTTCTGGTGCATCCTAGTAAGTGCAATCCAAGACGGTTCTGCCACTGCCAAACTGCTCTGCACGTCATAGCGTCCCACGGAAATATCCATCAGGAGGAACTCTTCCACTAAACGATCGGCGGTGAGATTAAAGATCTTCCCCATCTTCTGGCTCAGGGCATCGGCCACCACATTGGCCTTACCCGGATGATACTGTATATCCACATCATAATCGGCCACATAATCTGGCCACCGCCGTTGGCGCAGATTCAACTCCTTCTGTGTGAACATGTACTTTAGGCTTTTATGATCTGTGAATATCTTGCACTGCGCACCATAAAGTAAATGTGTCCACAGCTTCAGGGTAAAGATCACTGTTGCGAACTCAAGATCATGCGTGGGGTAGTTCCTCTCATGAGTCTTCAATTGCCTCGACCCATACGCAGTCACCTTCCCTTCTTGCATCAACACACCTCCGAGCCCAACACGTGAGGCATCCACATACACTTCATAGTCCATGCCTTCCGTAGGCAATGTCAAAACAGGAGCAGTGCACAACCTCCTCTTTAGCTCCAAAAAGGCCTCCTCGCATTTCTCGCTCCAAATGAAGGCCGCATTCTTCTGAGTCAACCTGGTCAAAGGTGCCGCCAGGGTAGAGAAACCCTCCACGAACCTCCTGTAGTAGCCAGCCAGCCCTCGGAAGCTTCTAATCTCCTTGGGCGTGCCCGGCCTTCTCCAATCCATCACTGCAGAAATCTTTTCCGGGTCAACCGAGATGTCGTCCTTGTTCACCACATGACCTAGGAAGGAGACCTGGGACAACCAGAATTCACATTTACTCAGCTTGGAGAATAATTTGTGGTTCCTCAACTCCGATAGAACCAAGCGCAGATGCTGCTCATGCTCCTCAGCACTGCGAGAGTAGATCAACACATCATCGATGAACACCACCACAAACTTGTCTAGAACGTCCTTGAACACCCGGTTCATC
Source organism: Platanthera guangdongensis (assembly GCA_039583875.1). Classification (NCBI taxonomy): domain Eukaryota; kingdom Viridiplantae; phylum Streptophyta; class Magnoliopsida; order Asparagales; family Orchidaceae; genus Platanthera; species Platanthera guangdongensis. Next base: position 116,275,271 of record CM077155.1, on the reverse strand, counting down.
ATATCCATGAAAGATGATGGCACGTTGGTCAAACCAAACGACATCACTGGAAACTCGAAGTGTCCATGCCTTGATCTAATCGAAGTCCGTGGAATATCTGCCTCACGGATCCTGAGCTGATGATAGCCAGAACGAAGATCGATATTGGAGAACACCGTGCTACCACGCAACTGATCAAATAAGTCATCGTTCCTCGGCAAAGGGTACCTGTTCTTAATGGTGACTTTGTTCAGCTCTCTATAATCAATGCACATCTTCATCGACCCATCTTTCTGCTTCACAAATAGAACAGGAGCACCCCAAGGCGACGAACTCGGCCTGATAAAACCTTTAGCCAACAACTCGTCCAACTGGACTCGCAACTCCTCCAACTCACGAGGGGCCATCCGATACGGCGCCTTAGCAATACGACGCGTACCCGATTCCAAATCAATCACAAACTCAACATCCCGCTCGGGGGGAAGACCAGGAAGGTCATCAGGAAAAACATCAGAGAAACCACGAACCACAGGAATCTCATCCATGCGCGACACACTAACAGCAATCCCAACCACTGAGACTAAACAAGCAAAACAATCAGAATGAAACAGCTTCTGAGCACATACCGCAGAAATAATAGGAGAATCCTGGCACGGATCAGCATACACACTTCCAGGATGACTGTTGTCCTTGATGAAGTCCAAGCGCTTCCCTTTGCACTGAATAACCGGATCATACTTAGACAACCAGTCCATGCCAAGAATAACATCGAAGTCCTCTAGATCAATCATCGGCAAGTCTGCCTTCGCAAGAAAGTCCACCAAAAAACAGGGCAATCCAAAATGCCCAAATCTGACAACACAGATTCACCAAAAGGGAACTTGATGCGGAAGGTGTCACGAATTTGATCTAGAATCAACCGATAATGCTCTACAAAAGCTCTAGCCACAAACGAGTGGGTAGCGCCGGAGTCGAACAGAACACGCGCCCATCGGTTCTTCACCTTAAATTTCCAAATAGGAGTATATATAAGCAACTAAGGAACTACCAAAACAAAATTATAACCATTCTAGCAAATAAAACTTTCAGGCTAGAAAAACAACTAACCTGAGATGACCTGAGTCGAAGTTTGAGCCTCCTCGGAAGAGATCACGTTCAGCTTTCCTTTGCCCTTGTCCACACGCTTAGGCGGAGGTAAAGCCTGAAGTGGAACTGCCTGAAGAATAGGCTGGACCTGAGGACACCTTATCTTGATATGGCCCTTCTGGCCACACTGATAACAGACTTTATCCTTAGACCAGCACTGGGCAGCATCATGCCCGGGTGGCTTGCAAACAGAACAGAAACCATCGTTCCTAGGAGCACATTGAATAGCATGAACTTGCTCCTTCTGAGCTCCCGCCTTCTTGAAACACCTCTCAACAGGGTGGCCTGACCGGCCACAGAAGCTACACACTATCTTACTCTTCTTTCCCAACGCAGCATCGAGTACCTGGGGGTTCTTATCTTCAGCAGACTTCCTCTTGTCCTTCCTCATTTGCTGGCCTCTATTCTTCGCGGTCTCAATTGCCTCCACTTTCAGAGCAGCCTCCACTACCCCTGCATAAGTCTCTGATCCATAAGCACTGGCCAACTGTTGAACCTCGCTCCTCAAGCCACCAAGGAACCGCTTGACTCGATCTGCTTCAACACTCACCAACCCAGGGGAAAACCGGCTCAACTTGCTGAACTCTATCTCGTACTCACTGACCGTGAGTTCCTCTACTTCAGGTGAAGGAAGTCGTTCATTAGTCGGTCACGCTCGACCGAAGGCAAGAACCTCCTCAACAGCATCTCCTTGAATAATCCCCAAGAGCAACCAGCCACCAAGCTCTCCTTTTCCCTAAGCCACCAGCTCTTAGCCACACCCTTTAGATGATAGGAGGCTATCATCACTCTCTGATCATCTGCAACACCGGAGTACGAGAACATCTCCTCCATGGAGATTAGCCAATCATCTAAGACCATGAAATCTGCCTTCCCATCATATGTAGGAGGGCTAAGTCTCTGAAACTGAGAAAAAAGGCCATCTCTGCTGGCACCACCACTAAATGTCTCAGGCGAGCAGGAGGGGGAGGAGTAGCTGACCCCCCCTGCAAGGGCTTGCACCCCCTGAGTCGGTCTTACCACAACTGCCACCAGAGACTGGATCTAGGCATGCATCTGCACCATCTGCCTGGTCAAGGAATCGTTGCTCTACCGCAGGCTCTCGATCACCGCATCACTCTGCGCTCCTGAGGACACACCCTCAGACAGGGGAGTCGACCTGGTCGAAGGACGTCTCGCCATCCTAAAACCATAAAACTAAGGTCAAAACCTAGTACAATAGTTGGAACAAACTAGCAGTACAGATAATACATACATAAATATGAACCTTTAACTACTATACTTGCTCTGGGATTTTATTTTGTTTAACAAAAGTGATGCTATGCCTAACATAGGATGGTTAACCACCATTAACTAAATCTTGTGCCTAGATCGGGAATGCATGAATTTATATTCTTTTTCTGATTTAAAAACCATGTGTGTACATATGTCATCCTGCAAATCTTTAGCTTGGCACGTTGTGCTTATGCAATGTTATGTTATGCATGATTGTGCTATGCATTCTAAAAAAGGCCCTAATACATGTCATGAGCAGCGTACACATGAAAATGTTATGCATCTCATACTACATAACATTCTCATGCAAAGAAAAAAAACATGCTAGTCGCATTCATGTTGTGAGGTTATGCATCCCATACTACATAACCCTCACATGTTGCCCCTATGGTGGATCCATATACAGACACATATTATGCATCCCATACTACATAATATGCCCCGTATACTTCATGTTATGCTATGAGTGTAGTGTTCGTGCTTCAGCCAAGACGTGCTGATGACATATCGGTGTGTGTATGGTATGATGCTAAACATCTAATTCCTATAAGGAAAGGTTGTCCGACAAATTTTCAAGCAACCTCCCTCTGATACCAACTGTCACAACCCGCATTTTCTCCGAATATAGGAAGTATCAGATTTTGAGAAAACACGTGTCGTGATGCCACGTCGAACATGGGATAACTGTCGACGCTCAGGCGAACACCCACTAACTAGACTATGAAAACTCATAAGTTTAATTATTAGAAAAATCAGTTATATTTTACAGGTCGTATCGCTTGGCTCGATGGATCATCTAGTCCACGGTTTAAAAACTATACTTATACGCGGCGGAAAATACTTTATTTATATTTGACATCCTATGAGAGTGCATAAGTTACCCCCGAGGTCAACTTATACTATGCAAGACTCTAGATTTATTTTTTATTATATGTAGGAAAACAATTTTTTTACGTTACTTGGAAAGTAGTGTATGAGCTTTATAAACATGATGATTATGAGATTTAATAGTAATAGTGTTTTTAGGTTTAAAAATAACTAGCAACCTAGCATAAATCTTCCCCAGAGCAAGTAGACTATCTCTAGAAAGGTAGCAGCAAAAGAAACATATCTAGTATCATAAGGTAAAACTACCAGTGGGCGCCAACAAACTGACACGAACCTACTGACAAGCATGTATGCCTGTAAGAAAAATAGAAAAACTACCTCACAACAGGAAGAGAAAGATCCCTACAACTCAAGGGATCACCAGCAACACCACAGCAAATATAGCCGCCTACCCGGCTACTAATCCGAACCTGAGGCATTCAGAAAAGAAAGGAACACCTCAGCAAGTAAAACAAGGAAACCAGAATTAGAGCGTTAAATCAAAATGGGACAAAAGAGAGTAAGTAATCATGACAGTAAAAGCAAACACTGTCCAAAGTAAGCAAAAGTACACCAAGTACCAGGTAACAACAACCAGCCCTACCCAAATCCTGCAGAGGCTACAAGGTAAAAGACAAGAAAACTTGCCACAATATGTTGCATTCAACCACGAAGAAACACCTAACAATCCTAATTTGTGAGTAATGACAGTAGTAAACAACATGGACCTGAGTTGGTGACCAAAACAGTCCCCCAAACAATACAGTTCCAACTAAAAATGAAATTCTACTGTGTCAGCACAAAACCACCACAAACCCAGCCCGTACCTGGGATTAAAAAGGGTGGCGGCCACAGCAATACCCAGCCGTACCTGGGACTAAAAGGTTGCAGCAACGGCTCGCACACAAAACATCCCGCTCCTTTAGAGCGTCAAAATACCACTACCTGCCATAACCCACGATTCGGCCCTCAAAACAAAGATAGAACGAAAGGCCGACAAGACATCCCCCCTAGGAGGTTTTCACTCGGGAAGAAGAAAAAAACCGGGAAGGAATAAATCCCAGCTACAGGAAAAAAACGATCACAGTTACAGGAATCGTCGAACGCAGCTCGACGATTTTTGTCGAGCGCGGGAAAATTTGTCGAACGCAGGACAATCGTCGAACACAACTTGACGATTTTCGTCGAACACAGTGTAACATCCCATTTCCAACTAGACCGCTAGGAGGGGTTTTGTCCATGACTAGGTCATGACAAACCCTAGGAAGCCAGGAATGGGCCAAGAGATAGGAGACAAAATGTGGAAAATCATCATGGTCTGCAAATAGTAGAACTTTGAACAATGGTTTAGGATGACCATGGGCTACACCTTGACCCCAAGACCCTACCACAATACCCCCCTAATACCTTGGGAGGCCCTTTAGAGCCATAAGGACCCATTGGGGTCAACCAAAGAGGCTCAGTTGACCAAGCTCAACCCTAGCCCTAAATGGGTCAAACTAGCCTACTTAAGGTCAATTGACCTACTCCCAGCCTAGAGGACCCCACCTATGCCATCCTAACCCTAAAGTGAGGTCAATGGGTCACTAAGGACACATTGGGGTCAGCCCTAGAGGCCAGGTTGACCCAAGTCAACTCAAGCCCCTAATCTAGTCAAAGTACACTTACTAAGGGTATGTGACCTCCAAAGTGCAAGGTAACCCTACATAACCCTACCTAGACCTTAGGGGAAGCCAATGGGTCACCAAGGACCCAATAGGGACAACCCAAATGGTTATGTTGACCCAAGTCGACTCTAGCCCTAAAATGGTCAAAGTGCCCTTACCAAGGGACATGTGACCCCCAAGATGCCCAACCAACCCTATTCAAGTCTTCCTAGACCATAAGGGAGTCCAATGGGCCACTAAAGACCCAATGGGGTCAACCTAGATGATCAAATTGACCCGGGTCAACCCTAATTTAAGCCAAGTCAAACCTAGCCCAAAGGGGCTAACCCAAGCCCAAGCCACTTCTTCCTTAGGCTAACCTCATTTTCATGTTCATCATGACTAAGTGGGCTGCACTTAGCCTATGGGGTTGACAAGTCAACCAAGGGTGACTAGGAGAGAGAAGGGAGCTTCCCTCCATGTTAATGGAGGAGAGAGAAGATGGGGGAGAGGAAGGGAGAGAGTGGAGCCGGCCAAGGGAGGCTAACAGCCACCTTTAATGGCTTCAATCAACTCCTCTAGGGAAGAGGAGTTGATTCCAACCATTTCCCGGCCACCAAGGGGTGGATTCAGCCCCCCTCCACTCTACCCGAGCCACACCATAAATGGTGTTGATGGGCATTGAAGAACCAGCAACCCCCCCTCCCCAATTGCCATTTAAACACCATCAGTGGGCAGAGGGGAACATTTTCGAGCGTTTACCTGGAGGAGACGGGTCGTCCCACTGTGCTGTTGCAGAAGCCGAGCGCCGCCGCTGTCAACAATGGCATCCCGCCGCTCCTCCCGCATTCAGGCCGCTAGGAAGGTCCTCCCCCTCTTCTTAACTCGTGGGTAGATCATAGGTCTCTGTAGGTTCAAGTTTCGGGCTCAATTGAGCCCGATCAAAACCAAACTTTTCATGGTTTTCGGCAAGAAATTTTCCTTCTATAACCGCCGGAAAACGCCTCTCCGGCGGCAGCGCCGCCGCCTGGCGATAGCCACCACCTCAACGTAGGTGGTGGTGGCGGTGGCCGGCCGGGGAAGGGGCTGGATCGCCGGCGGCAGGGCTTGGAAACGGCTCCAGGCGGGATGGATCCTGGTCGTTGGCTCCAGGAGGAAGATGAAGGGATCCCGTCCCTTTTGCTTCAAGATCTGTGCGGCCAAATGATTAAACTATAGGTTATCATTTTATATTAATATGAATTATGTCACAGATTTAGATATAATTGGTTTTAAATTTTACAAATACTTAAGCCCCTCTGCAGAAACAGTCACCAACATAAAAGTTGTAGTCCTTGGTGTCTACTTTATTTTAAAATTGGTTTTAACCAATTTGGGTGCATAGTCTGACCAGGGCACCCATTTTGGTGGGACATACCCTTAGGGCTAGGCAGTCAGTAAACTGAGTGCCCACACCTCATCCCTGGTCCAAATCACTTGAAATTTTGGCAGGGAGCCTAACCTAGCTATATCTAGGGCCTACACAAAACTCAGAATTTTTGGACACATTGTTCCTAAAGTTTTTGCTTTTATTTAATAAAGCTAGGGTAATTTAATTAAGTGGTCAAATTGCCTCCAAACCCTCCCAAATTTTAAGGAGTGGTCCCTGGCAATTTGAGCACATTTTGATATGTTTTGGTTAGGGAATCACCAAACCCTAGTTTGGCCTTAAGAGGTTATTTTTGACGACAAGTGCACTATGGACTTAGGTTGGTCCCCTCCCCTCAACAGAGGCAGAGGTTTTAGACACTGACTTGGCATGGGCAATGTCACCCTCTTGAGGAAAATGGGATGATTTAGGCTTGATTTGCCCTACGGTTCAACCTCAAACCCTAAGGAAGGACTTTTGAGGGCCGTGAAGGAGATGAGGGCAAATGCCCTTGCATGGCCTTGAAAACCCAGTAGAATTGAGGGTAATGTATCCTAAGATCTCTGGTAGGAACTTTAGAAGACTTGGAGCAAGGTAGACACCTCAAAACCCTAACCCTAGTTTTAGGGTAGGAGCACAAATTTGAAGATTCAGCTACTAAACCTTTCCCAAATATTTTGAAACTTGGGTAGAATAGGTTGTAGGCCACCTAGAACCTCTGGTAATATTTGTAGAATTTTATGGATTTTATTCTTGGTACTTCATTTGTTAATTACCAAAAGGCCCAAAATGATGTTTGATTTTATTATGGATGTTATGTTCTTTAAAATATGATGAAACTTGGTCAGAGGTTATTATAGGGCTAGTTGAACATCTCTGAATTTTATCACAATTCTTAATTAATTTTATTTGGTACTTCCTTCATTAATTTCAGAAAGGGGCTTTGGTAAAGAAAATTCATTATTGATGATATATCTGTTGAAAAATCACGAGGCTTAGGTTTTGATGATTTTATGCCAAGGAGTACTTGTAGAAATTTATTTATAATTTTTAGAGGTCTGTTTTCAGAACTTTCTTTATAAGGCCATATTTTTGAGAATAGGATAATTAATTAATTTAGGGAACAATTCTTTCAAACAAATTGTGAAAGTTTACTTAGAGCTTTTATGTGCCCTTACAATCACCTTGGAATTTTCTCTGAATTTATGGAAGTACTTTTATTGTGCATCCCCTTTTAATGATTTATTTTGGAATAAATTGGAAATAACATTTAAGGGCTAAAATCTTGCTGGAAAATTTGGAGATTCTGGATTTTTAGATGACTACCCATCTTGCTTTTATCATGATTTTAGTGGAGCTTTATCTTGCCTAAATCTTGTACTTCCTGTTCAACCTTGGAACTTTTGGCTTTTAAAATAAATAAATAAATTAGCATCTAAATTATAAAAATTGGGAAATTGTAGATTCAGTCTACATATGCCAATATAGACCTCTAATAATTATTATATGAGTATTGGATGATCATATGGCATACTTCCCTTTTTACGGGTCTTATAGCTTAAGTGGTCTGCATTTAGCAAAACTGCAGGAAATCATTTGGAATATGAATTAGAGCACGTGTGATGGGTCTTGTTGGTTTGCTGGAAGGATAAATAGAAATAGGTGCATCTTGGAAGATAAAGTGAGTAGGGAGTTGTTTTGGCTAGGGTGTAGAGGCGCTCGGGTCCGACGAAAGATCGTCCTCCCCGAGGAGAGTTGGAGTCAAATCACCCTACGATTAGCCTATCAGAACATGAGAAAGTAATTGGGTAAGGGAATCAACCAACAACAAAAATAAGTATCTTGCGAAAGGGAACGCTAGGCGTAATCCTAACATAGTTCCTAGTGCCCCTTGAGAGCCCTTCACAGGGAATACCGGGGGCAGTCCTGGGTTAACGTAAACTGTTTTAACAAGCTAAAAAGAGTAACTTAGTAATTAGGGTTGCACCTTTCACAAACACTGTTAGCAACAGTAGTTAGCTGGGAGCTTCGACTCGGATGGTTAAAAGACGGACTTTGGGTCCGGGGAGCTTCGGCTCGATTGTTTGTGACGGACGTGTTGGTCCGGGGAGCTTCAGCTCGGGTTTTGATTACGCTAAATTTGGATGTGCATAAAAGGAAAGAAAATTAAGGTGGTGGGTCTTCGGTATCGGAGGGTCGATGCACCGACGCCAATACGTTGACTCGGCAAGTGTGGTTAGCACTTCGCCAACAGAAGTCCGGTGCGCCAGCCGGCAAGAGTACGCAGGAGTCCGCTTCGTGCAGCAAGCGTTGAGGCGTACGATAGGTCTGACCGGTAGTGCTTTACTGGTGTAGAGGTGGGCGAGGCCCAACCTACCGCTTCCGTCTGCCACTACGGAGGTATCCTGGGAGGTTACGGCTCCAGAAAGGGGGAACTAAAGGTCTGTGTGCACAGAGTCGGGTGTGTGTGTTGCACTTGCATGATCCATCATACCCACTTGCATGTCATAGCATAATCGATTCATTTAACCCTGACACCTAAAGTATAAGTGGAATGGGACGCTTATATATTAGGACCTGCAAAACCACCCCTTGGTCTATAAGCTTGTGTGGGCGAGTTTATAAATTAAGGTCAATTTTTGATATATAAATACATATACTGCTGTTTGATAACCGACACCCCAACGTATAAATTGGTATGAGACTTTTTATACGATGGGAGCCTTGCAAAATACCCCTTGGCTTATGTGATCCCACATAAGTGAAGGTTATTTTTCCTATTTTCAGCTTATTGTCCATACATGTTATAGAATTGCTAGTATAGGTCCGCTGTCATTTGGTTTTGATATTCTCCACCTTCAAGTCCTCCCCTTTCTTCCTCTCCGCTCGGTGCCTAGGAGCCGTGGGGGAAGGGGCGGGGGATGATAGGACTTAGTCTTTTAGACTAACGGTTTTCGAACCGCATCATTTAGGGGATCGTGGAGACCAGCATGGAGGAGCAGCCCCAGAGACCGGTGCGCTTGGAGGTGGGGCAGTCTAGCTCCGGGGTTCATACAGCCGGGACCGTGAGTCTCAACCTTGAGTAGTTTTTCTGCTTTTGCTTCCGCATGAGTGATTTTGTAGTGAGGATATGATGTACCGGGCATAAGCCCGTATTTGCTACTCTGATGTTTTATTCTGTGGGCACTCCCTTCGTGGAGACTTATTTACTGTGATATGTGATTTTCTGTGAACAGTTAGTTTTCATGACTTCATTATGCTACTTTTCTGTGATCGAATTGGCCGGCAGGATCGGCGCTTTGTGGTGATGACCCTTCAGGACGTGAAGGAGTCACCGCAAAACGGCGGTTCTTGGCCTAAAACCCCGGCGTTGAAAAGAGAAAAAAAAGGGGGGTCTTACACACAGGTCACAGGAAAATTGTCGAACGCCGTTCGACGATTTTCGTCGGACCCAGAACTAAGGCAAATCGTCGAGCTCAGCTCGACGATAATCGTCGAACCCAGATCGACGATCTTCGTTCGACTGGCTGCATTGAGTGCACAGCAATCCTGTAACTCCAACTTCGTTTCTGACCAATCTTCTTATCCTAATTCGATCCTATTACTCGTAATATAAGTATGGAAACCCACTGCTACTAGTTCTAGGGCTGAAAGGCTAATTGCTACCCCAAACCGAGATTAACAGGGAACACTTTGATAAAATGAAAACAAGACTACAACAACACGGCCGGAAATTTGAGTTTCAGAACTTGAGAAAATGCAAAAAAAGAAACATAAAGGAGCATTTATGGTTTAAGATCATCATGACTTTGATGGAAAAACAGAGCAAAATAAGCAAACTAAGAAACATGAATGATAGCAACAAATATGACATGAAAAAGGAGAAGAAAAACTTGGCAAGGGTAGGAGCACCACTTGCCTCAAATCCAGAATTTATCTTGCACAACCCTTTCTCTCTCTCTCGGCTCCAGCCGCAACAACACCTAAATAGAAATTCTAGATTTTTAATGGCGGAAAGGGATCAAACCAGAAATTTCGAGACCCCTAAAAACACCATGAAAATTGAATCTCTTACCGTAGGAATGAAGGTCTAGGCGAGAGTAATCCAAATCCGCTTTCGAAATCGAATTCCGTCCACTAACGCTCCCAGAATTGGCGTCTGAAGGGTAGCAGGGTTGGCAGTTTTTCTTCCTCTCGAACAGGCGACGGTTATACACTCATAGAAGGAGACAATGAAAAGTCTCGATTTTGTCTTAAGGCTATATATTTATATGCATGGACACGTCTTATCAGCCCTAACCGCCACCTAAAAGTCACTGGATTCAATTCAAGTTTCAATAATTCGTCATTTACATCCATTATTATTAACACATCAAAACGACGTGAAAACCGAACCACCTCGGAATCCGACGAAATTCACACCGTAGCAAAATACCCACTCTACGAACGCAACGACGAAGTCGAAATCAACTTTCGACGAACAAAACTCGGGTTATCACTACCCGAAGCCAAAACACAAGCATCCTCGAAGAGGCCTCACCTGTCACCAAAACAGACCCGGCTTGCTAGGGGATCTTGCCAAAAAGTCTACCAACAACCACACAAGGAACCTAAAGAGCTAAGACCACGCTATAACAAACGGCACATGCCAGAAACGCGTCAACGTAACTCTAGACGAGAATTAAATAATCGCAGAAAAATCGGGGGCGTTATAGTGGCAGCGGGAGAGTCCACAAAGGCGGTGCACCCAAAGATGCGCAGAGTAAGAGGAATTGGATTCTTGGTCGGATAAAGAATGGAAAATAGGGTGGAACCATTGAGAACTATAGAGGGAATGCGATTGATGAGATAGCAGGAGAGGAGGACAACATATCCCCAATAGGAGCGAGGAACGTGCATCTGTGTTATCAGAGTGCGAGCGATATCGAGGAGGTGACGGTTTTTGCATTTTGCCACCTCATTTTGCTGTGAGGTGTATACACAGCTAGTTTGATGAATAATGTCATGTTGCATACATAAAGAAGAGAAATCATGGCTAAGATATTCATTAGCATTGTTAGAACGAAGGAGTTTAATAGAGGTAACAAACTGAGTCTTAATCATATAGTAAAACGATGTCCAGACAGAGAATAGTTCGGAGCGATCCTTTAAAAGATACACCCACGTTCACCTATAGATATCTTCAATAAAGGTGACAAAATTGGAACTACCCCGACCGATGGTGAAGGTAGGACCAGGACCCCATACGTCAGAGTGAACGAGATCGAATGGACGGGAAGAGCCCCAGCTTTGTGTTGGTGGGAAGGAGGAGCGGTGATGCTTGCCATGCTGACATGCATCGCAGTTGAGAGGTGGATGATGCGGAGGGATATGGGGCAGAAGCTGGAGAAGATGCTGGGGAGGAGCATGACAAAGGCGAAGATGCCATTGGAGAAGATCTGTAGAGGAGGAGGAGGAGGAGAAGGCGGGTAGAGCAGAAACATTGTCGAGGAAGTAGAGGCCACCGCTCTCAGTCCCAGTAGCAATCGTTCTTTGGGAGTCCGGATCCTGAAAAGTACAAGAAGTAGGAGTGAATGTGACGGGACACCGTAGTTGCTTACATAGAGAAGTAACCGATAATAAATTGCAAGGGAACTTGGGCACATAGAGTGTATCAGCCAGGTGAAGAGACGGAGTGACTTGAACCACTCCCGTCCCATTGACCGGAGAGGAAGAGCGGTCTTCAACAAAGACCGGGGGCAATCGATCATGTGTTTCTAGAAGAGAAAAACACTAAGGATTGCCTGTCATATGATTTGTAGCACCAGAGTCGATCAACCATCTACCGTGAGCAACAACATGGGCACTACCAGATGAGGTGACCACCAAGGCGGACTGTGTGGAGGAGGTGGAGGCCATAGAAGGGAGATCATGCAAGAACAGCAGGACGTGAAGAGAAAGAAGGTCGCGGCGCAAGGGAGAAAGACCGAGCTGGGCGACCAGCAAGCAGGACGAGCGGCTAGGAAGACCGCAGCTAAGTAGAGAGCAAAGCAGAGGGAAATAAGTCGCACGGCTAGATATAAAATCGTGCGAACAATAGAGAGAGAAGACCGTGTGAACGTGGAGGAGTTTGCGAGAAAGCCAAACAAGGCATGCGAACAGATAAGACACCGCACGAATAGAAACTGGCCGTGCGAATAAAGGAAGATGGCGGCGAGAAGAGGCAGAGCAACCGCGAAACCAGGTCGCGGAGAAAAAGAAGAGGTAGGCCGCGCACACAAGGGGCAGCAATAAAGAGGAGACAGAAACCGCGCAAACAGACGCGACAAGAGAAGAAGTAGAGCGCGAGAACAGGTCGAACACAGATCACGAGAAGAAGGACCAAGTCCCGCGGACAAGGCACAAACAGGAACAAAAAACAAGTCGCAAACAGATCGCGAGAAAGAGCAAGCCGTTCGGACAGGCCGTGCAGACAGAGGAAGCTCACAGAATCAGGAGGAAAAGACCGAAGACTCTGATGCCATGTGCGAACAAGGAAAAACAGACCAAAAATTTGGAGTAATGTAAACTTTATTATCCAAAAAAGGTATCAATCACAATGGTATAGCCTCCCTTTTATAGAATGGAGGAGATGAGAGAGATTACAATTAAGCAATGTGGGACTAAAAATTTACAAGTATTTGCGGCTTTACAATTGGATAAACCGGACAAGTTGTGTGCTTAGACAGGCCGGCTAACCGCCTGACAACCAACCGGAGGAGAGAACAAGCGCCATAGAGAGCAAGCCGCCACAGGAGACCGCTATACCGCCCGGTCTTCATGTCATCTGAGACAAGCCGCCAGACCGTTGGGATACCAAACAGCAACAGCCCGGCAGACAGGACGGCAAGGATAAACCTCCAAACCGCACGGTCTTTGAACAACAACAAACCGCCCGGCCTCCAAACTGCAACAATTCGCCGCTTTTGCCTCTGACTTATCTTTCCGCAGGTGCCGACTCGTGAGGATGGAGACGATGGAGAGGAACGGGGCCATTCCCTCCCGTTGTCAACTAAGCGGGCCGCCAATCCTTCGGTCCAGAGGCACCCTCCTCCGGAGATTCCACAGTCGCCAATTTCCCCTAGGCTGGGAAAATCCTTCACAGTTCTTTAGGGAGGACTCTTCTAGGGCCGGCCGGGCTCCTCTCGGCCATCAGCTAGTGAGGGTGATGTGCCGACACCCGATGAGCTTGTACTTGTGCCCACTTGTTATCGTCCATTCCCTATGACACCCCCCTTTGCAGATTTCAACGTGATATCCACCTATAATTTAGAAACGAGTAAGGTATATTCCCCACCCCCTGATACAGATCACATTTCAGAGTATCTGGCAGACCCGACAGATGCAGAGAGGATGAAGAGGCAGGTGTCGTGGCTATTTCAGAAACACACACTACTGCTTCAGGAGGTCTTCAACAGGGTTGACAAGGACAAGGCCGAAGTGGAAGAGCGGCTTGCGGTCCTGGAGGGAGTGAGGCACCCAGCTGACGGAGACGGGGTTACTTCTCTCGGGGTGCACATAATGCGGGTCGAGGAGCGGCTCAGGCACACTACGGATCAAGTCGGCCTGGACAAGCAGGAGCTGGTGGAAGTTTGCGAGTATCACTATCCTCGCGTAGGTTGGTGGAAATGGATCCGATATTGAGCCACCCACCCCTTCTTCGCTACTTATCGTCAGGCTAGGACCGCATCCGTATCATAGACCAGCTCATTTAGGAGGGTTATCTAAGAACTTTTTTTAATGTATGTAATATTCTGAGACTTCTCTCACCCGCCAATGGGCTTAATGCTCGTTTTCTGTTGCTTTTATTTTGCTATCATTTAGTTCTCTTGGGGGAATGCAGATGAAGTGCTCTTTCTCGACTACCACTTCTTTAAGATGGCACGAGATTGCTGAATCGGCTCGCCCAACCCGCATGTTTAATCTTTGCGGGAGCGGGCTGAAAGCTCGCAGATTGTGAGTCTACTTGGCTCGCCTACTATTTCAAGAGGGCGCGAGTCGCAGCTCGCTCGCCTCTCGGGCGTGCGCGAGTCGTAGCTCGCTCGCCTCTCAGGCGGGCGCGTGGAATGCAGCTCGCTCGCGAATAGTCTTCGCAGCACTCCAGCAAGCTTGTATAAATCTGCGGTGGGTGCCGAAGCCGAAGCATTGTGGCGTATTTTGATATCAGCACTTTTCCCGTCGGCGGAACATTTTCCCGCCCTTTTTCTTTCTATAAATAGGCCCTGCTGGCCCTTTCCCACCCACCGCATTTAAGATTTCCCCTTCTCCCTTGCTTCCTACAACCCTCGACTCATCCGCCACCTGCGAGAACAACTTTGTCCCGCTCAACAAACTTCCTGCGAGATGGGTGGTGGTAGCGGTGATGCGGATGGGCAGAGCAAGTGTGCCTGGACTTTCTCTGAGCATGACTTTTCCCCCTCCTCCATTTCTGAAGGCAAATTCTTCGATGCTATAGGCGACTATGTTCCGCCAAGTTTTGTGGCGAGGCGCCCTATATAGGGGGTAAAGATAAAAGACCTCTCTGGAGGGGAGCTCGCCATCCCCTTGGCGCACTTCGAGGCGGGCCTTCGGCTTCCACTATGGCCGGAGGTTCACCAGATATTGAAATACTTCGGGGTCGTCCCAGGCCATATGACCCGAATTCCATAGTTGTTATGGTCGGATTCACCTGCTTCCTGCGGGAAGAGAGGGTTGAGTTCAGCCTCGCAGTTTTTCGAAAGTTATTCTCGTTCCATGCGAACAAGGACGGGACCGCCTACCTCTCCAACGGCCATGTCAATGTGCGGGAGACCATCAATATGAGCCATAATTGGCTCAAGAAATTCGTGTTCGTCAAGGGGGAATTCGGCAGCGTCCCCTTCTTGCCGGTATAGCTCAGTGAGGCAAGCTACCGCCCCCTAGCCTAGGGGGCCATGAGGCGGAGCTGTGTGGTTTCTTTGCCGGGAAGAACTTTGAGGTCACCTTCCAGCACCAAAATCTAGAGAACCTCGCCCCCGTTCCTCTCAGGGGAGGTAAGCTACTCGCGCTTTTCCTTTCTACTTTGATAATATTTTTTTTCTGCATTAACTTTCCTCTTGCAGGTGAGCAGGACCTCCCCCTGCATCCTCCTTAGGAGAGCGGGCGGCTCGCTTCCAGCAAGCTCGCCCGCGCGGAATTCACAGCCGCCTCACACCGTGAGACCTCAGCATCTGCCTCCTAGAAGCGGCCCAGCCGCAAACAACCTCCACCACAGCCGCGTAAAAAGGCGAAGACCACGGGCGACGTGCCTAACGCGGCACAAAAGAAAGGCAAGGCCCCGGCGGCCTAGCCGACCACGGACACTGCCCCCGCAACTGCTTCGGCTAGCGGCGCCCCTAGTGAGGCGGTTGGCACTTACAAGCCACAAGAAGATACGTAGTCCGCCGTGAAGCCGGTCCCGAGAGGGCACCGTAATTTCGGTTACGGTTAGAAGAGCTTGGACGAGCTCGACACTCCCCTCCTCCAATGGGACAAGGAGGCAAACACAGTGACCATCTCCACGCTGCTTCTGATCTGGTTGGAGTAGGAAACCATCAGTTCGGAGGCCTACAACTTCTCCTTCGGCCTCTACTCGTTGTAGGATGGCACAATTTACGACGAGTAGGCCACGCGGGTGTTGATCCATGAGAGTGCGCGGGACCAGCTCCACAGCGTGGAGCTAGCCTACATGATCGGCTGATAGTGCACCCCAAGTGGAGAAGAATGCCACCTCGCTCAAGAGGCTGGGGGAGAGAAGGAGGAGGCTCGCCGCCTCGCCGAGGAGGTGGCGGAGCGACAGAGAGAGAGGGATGACACAGACGATGCCGTAGTCGATGTTTTAGAGAGAAAAATAAGCGTTACAGGCATGGGTGCGAGAACTGGATGCCATGGCGGCTCTCCCGGCGCCCTCCAACAGCTGCTTTCAGCCCGCGTACTATACCGAGTATGTACTGGAGGAAACGATGCAGAAGAACGCTGCCTGCGCTGCGAAGTATACTCTCCAGACTGTTGAATTTTCTCAAAGCGATCAGCAAGATAGCCTAAAGCCAAATTAATATTCTCAGAACTATCCAGTTCACACTTTGATCATGCGGAAAACCAAGGAGCAAGCTCAACACCAAATGCAAATGGAAGAATAAGCAGATCATATTTTTATTAACACTTCTTTACAGTGCGAGGTATACATAGCGAGACATGATTCGTCAGTACACAAGCTAAAATAGAAAGCACAAAACAAGTCGGGCAGACAGAGCAGGAGACCGCTGAGTCCGCCATGGTCGCCTAAGCCACCCGAGCTGTTGCTGCTACAAGATGAAAAGAACACGGAGTCCGCCGAGACCGCGAGGTCGCACGGACACACCGTTATTCGCTAACTGGTGATGAACTGAAGAACAGACCGCCTACCCGCCTGAGACCGGCGGACAGGTTATTGGAACTTGGAAACACTGAAGTAGAGAACTGACAAGCCGCATAAGCGACCTGTTGAGACCGCAGAGACCGCACCCTTCACAGAACTTGACCGAAGTCAAAGCCGAACTGCTGGCTCCTTGAAGCTAGTCCCGTGACCTGCACACATCACACAGTTAACTCTACTCAACCCACTCGGACAGCAAAAACTAGACCGCAGTAATTGACCAAGCCCCACTTTCTGTTCACTCAGTTACATTAGATGTGCCGAGTGGGTCTATTTATAGGCGAGGTGAGGAGTGTGGTCACCACCCTAGTGAATAGAGACACCGCCCCAGCCCGCGCATTAGCAAAGCCCCGTCCACTGAGTCCGCAAGGACTTAGCCGGACTCAAACAAAACCTCCAGGAGGAAGACAAAGATGTTCACCACCAGGCCGACTCTCACCAGTCCGCCCACACTATGCGGACAAGGCATCAGCCCGCATAGCCCGCAAACATCACTGCACATGGACAGCCACAAACCCTACTGTGACAGTTCGCACACTATACGTAGTCACAGAGGCAGTCCGCACAGCTCAAGAACAAAACCGCAATCCGCAACGCCACGACCAACTGGAAGTCCGTCCGGTCAACAGCGGACTCTATAGATACCGCGGACACGATGGACTTGTCCCAGAATGTGACCAAGTCCAGAACCACCAAGGGCCTGGCGCGATCTTGGCTGACCAGCAGGCAGATACCACAAGTCCCTACTCGCACAACTTCCAAAATAGCCAACTGCCGGTCTTGACACCAGTCCGCGTAGTCCGTCACAATAATGCGGCAAACGCCCACTGCAACATCGGAGAGCTCGGCAAGATCCACAGCCTATCTCCAAGGCCAGTCTGCAACAGCAAACACCGCGGACTCACACTCCAATCCTCCTGGTTACACCAGAGCTTGCTAATCTGCAAGGCCGCAGATCAAGCTGAGCACCGCCAACAGTCAGCCAACTGCAGTCCGCTCAGGCCGCTTCGCTAAAAGCCCGACTTCCTTGGCCAAGGGCCAACCAGGCCGCACAACAGACCGCTCAGGTCGCACACCAGGCCGCACAGGCCGCTCCTCAAGAATAGCCAAGGCACAAAGACAACCATGGTCACCCAGGCCCAACCAGCAATCCGCCCAGGCCGCGGACTCAGACCGCTTAGGCCGCGTAGTCTGACCGGCTTGCCCATCACCCACTTCCACTTCACAAATTTCAACACTCTCCCTTGAAGTGAGAAGTGGTGATCAAGCCTAGCAAGCTTCATAACCGCTGAAATGGCCCCTTCGACAGCGTCTTCATGAAGATGTCAGCAAGATTATCTTCGCTCTGAACATGCCCAACCAGAAGAGATCCCTCCAACACCTTCTCCCTTATGAAGTGGTGCTCGATCTCAATATGCTTGGTCCTTGTGTGACACACTGGATTGTTTACCAGTTTGAGAGCACTATCATTGTCACCTCGGAGCAAAGTAGGACCTTGCACTTCCTCATGAACATCCTCTACAAGCCTCCTCAACCAGATGGCTTCCCAAGCAGCCAAGGTCGAAGCCTTATACTCTGCCTCTGTAGTTGAGATGTACATCGAGTCCTACTTCTTTCTACACCATAAGATGCATCCTGATCCACAAGTGAACACATAACCCGAAGTAGATCTTCAAACATCCGATTCACCACTGTAATCAGCATCCGTGTACCCAAGCAAAGCAAAGTCCTTGTCTCTTCTATAGAGAAGTCCCATATCAGAAGTTGCCTTGACATACTTCAAGATATTCTTAGTCGCCACTAGATGACAACTCCTTGGTTCAGCCATAAACCGACTTACTTGGCCAACAACGTAAGCAATGTACGACCTAGTAATCTTCAGGTAGATCAAGCTCCCAACTAGAGCTCTGAACACCAAGGGATCAGGAAGAATACTTCCCTCATCTCGTCGAAGCTTCAGCCCATGTTCCAGTGGAGTAGAGCAACTCTTTCCTTCACCCATGCCGAATCGATTCACAATGCGATCCGCATAACCCTTCTGGAAAATGATTATCCCGCTCTCCTTCCTCTCCACTTCAACACCAAGAAAGGGATGAAGCTCTCCCAAGTCTTTCATCTCGAAACGTATAGCAATCTCAGCCCAGAACCTAGCTACTTCCTCCTATGAATTACCTGTGATGATCATATCATCCACATACAGCAGGACCAAGACTTGAAGCTCCCCCTTCTTCTTGATGAACAAGCTTGAATCTGATTTGGAAGCAAGATAACCGCAGAAATGAAGATACTCTGCTATCTTTCCATACCAAGCTCTAGGAGCTTGCTTCAACCCGTAGAGAACCTTCCTGAGCTTGTAGATATAGTCCGGATGAACTTCAGAAACAAATCCAAGTGGCTGATCCATGAATATGTCCTTGTCAATCTCTCCGTAAAGAAAGGTGTTCTTCACATCAAACTGCCACATCATCCATCCCTTGCAAGTAGCCAAGAAGATCACCACCCGAAATGAAGTCATCTTTGTAACTGGACTAAATGTCTCCTCATAGTCTTCTCCATACTATTATGAGAATCCTCGAGCAACCAGGCGATCTTTGTATCTATCAACGCTCCCATCAGCCTTCTTCTTCAACTTATACACCCACTTGCAAGTCACTGGAGTAATGCCATCAACCTTGGGCATAAGGTCCCAGGTTTCATTCTTCTTGAGAGCAGCAATCTCTTCCTTCATGACATCATCTCATTCCTTGACTCCAGTGGCCTCGTTGAAGTTTGCAGGCTCTTGCTCATCCAGAGGACCTGCAAAGAAGCAGGAGACAATGCTCGCTGCATTCCCATCACAACACCAAGCAGGTCGCTTGATAGTCCTCTTCGACCATCGAAAGGTCTGCTCCTTGCTCACTACCTCCATTTCTCCTTCAGGCTCAACTACAACTTCGGGCAAGCTTTGAGCAATGCTCCCCCAGCTTCCTGATCCAGAAGCCTCAGCACCAGAGCTTGAAGCAACAGGAGCTGCTGGTGATACAATAAGCTCCTCTTCCAGAACTTCATCAGCCAACATCTGTTCTTCATCAACCTTGCTCTCTGGTAGCTCAACAGAGCCTCCTCCATACGACGATAGTTCATCAAAGATCACGTATCTTGATACAACAAACTTCTTCATCGCAGGATCCATGCATTTCCATCCCTTCTTGCGCTCATCATAGCCAATAAAGATAAGCTTCCTTGACTTTGCATCAAGTGTTGTCCTTGAAGCATCCGGGACATGCACATAGTAAGTTGAACCAAACACCCGAAGGTGTTCCACACTGGGCTTCTCCTTCAACAACATCTCAAAAGGAGTTTTCATGTTGATCGGGCTGAGCGGCATTTGATTGATGACATAAGAAGCATAAGATACCCCCTCTACCCAGAAGGACCTAGGAATGTCTTTCGAATGAAGCCAACACTTGCAGGTTTCCATCAGATGATAGATCTTCCGCTCTACTACTCCGTTTTATTGTGGATTATGAGCACAAGTAAGCTCTCTCTGGATCCCGTGCTTCCTGCAGACGTTAGAAAACTCGGAGGAGACAAACTCACCACCGTTGTCTGTTCTAAACTTCTTGATTCGCAAGTTATGATGGCCCTCCACTAGCTCCTTAAACTCCATAAACACCTGGAAAGCTTCTGACTTCTCCTTCAAAAAATAAACCCAAGTGTATCTTGAGTAGTCATCAATCAACACAAGCATGTATCTGCTCCCACCAAGGCTAGTAGTGACGGTTGGTCCCATCAAGTCTCCATGGATACAGTCCAATGGTCTCTTGCTTCTCGTTTGTGACTTATCAAACGGAAGGTGATGAGCCTTGCCGTACTGACACCCCGCTCAAACGTGACCGTCACCAAAGGAAGTTAGCTTAAGCAAGCCTCTTACATGGCTCCTGTTTGCCATAGCTTTCAACTTATCCATTCCTACATGCCCCAGCCTTTCATGTCATATAGCGGCGCTATCATTTGCTCTCATCCGATCAACATAAGAGTTCGTTGTAAGAATAAACAAGTTCTTAACTCTCCTCCCAACATGAGCAACATCAGTCTTTACCGCTGATACGTTGCAAAGGAACTTCACTTCTGTTGGCCCAATTAGAACGTGATAACCAGCATACCGCATTGGTCACAGAGAAGAGGTTCTTCTTCATGCCTGACACGTGATACACAATCCTTAACGTGAGTGGCCCCTTATCACTACCCAAATACAAAACCCCCTCCTTCTCTACTGCATAAACAATATTATCATCAGTAATGATAGCTTCGTTACATGAGTAAGCATGCAAGGAAGAGAACTTCGACTTGTCTCCGGTGAGGTGATGACCACACCCGAAGTCCACAATCCACTCGTTGTTGAAGTTGACAGCGGACAAGGAACGGACACAAGTGTCCGTCAAGAAAGCTCCTCCCCATCCAGCTTTCTCAGACTTTGAGCAAGCTTCCTCCTTGCCTGCAGCATGCCCAGGCTGCAGTTTGACCATGCAGTCACACTTGAAGTATCCCCGCTGATGACACATGTATCACTTCAAGTTCTTCTTCCAATCCTTCTTAGGAGCAGCGCTCCTCTCTGACTGATAAGAAGTTGAATGCTCATTTTCAGGAGCAGCCTTCTTCTTCTTCATCCCTTCCCACCCCTTCTTCTTCTTGCCTGAGAAGAGAGCTTCACTGCCTTCCTCAGTGACAGTAAATCCAGCCATTTGCCTTGCCAAACTTTCCTTTTGAAGCAAGCAGGTTCTCAAGCTCCAGCAGAGATGGCTGAGTAGCGCAGCCTTGAACAGATGTCACAAAGGCAACATACTCCTTCCGCAAGCTGCGGATTATGTGCCTTTTCATCTTAGCCTCAAAGATAGTCTCATCAGGATCAAGTGCTGATAGTTCAGCACACAAGCTCTTCATCTTCAGAAAGAATTTTTAGATGGTCAGGTCTCCTTGAGTTGTCCTAGCCAACTCATACTCCAGAAACTGAAATCTAGCTACATTCTTCCTATTGAACAACTCATCAATAGTTGTCAAAATATCAGCAGCAGACTCACATCCAATGATATGATCAAACAGTTCTGGTGAAACAGCCCTCTTGAGAACAAACTCCGCCTATGCATTTGTTTTTCTCCAGAGCCTCACCTGCTCATCAGTACCGAAAGCAACATTAACTTCATGTCTATCGTCCCCACTGAAGACCTCTCATAGCTCATCTCCCAAAAGGTAACTCTTCATGGATGACTTACACTTCTTAAAGTTAGTCGGCGTTAAGAGTTCAATACCCAGACCTCTTGCATAGCTACCTTCCATTACAACAAACATTGGTTAAGCTTATCAGAAGCACGGAGCAACACCACCAGTTGATCACTGCTCAAGCAACTAAACCTGGCTCTGATACCATGTTGAATTTTCTCAAAGCGGTCAGCAAGATATCCTAAAGCCAAATTAATATTCTCAGAACTATCCAGTTCACACTTTGATCATGCGGAAAACCAAGGAGCAAGCTCAACACCAAATGCAAATCGAAGAACTAGCAGATCTTATTTCTATTAAAACTTCTTTATAGGGCGAGGTATAAATAGCGAGACATGATTCTCCAGTATACATGCTAAAAAGAAAGCACAAAACAAGCCGGCAGGACAGAGCAGGAGACCCCCGAGACCACCGAGTCTACCAATGTCGCTGAAGCCGCCCGAGCTATTGCTGCTGTTGGGTATTGTATCCACAATTACCTGGATTTGAGCAAGCCACCTGTCAAGCTAAGATGAATTCACAATATATTTGATGAAACCTCTTAAGTTGTGCTTGCAGTTATTCCACGCTAAGTGCACACCAATGTCAGGGTGCAGTAGGTCAATATACACGGGTCTGCACAACGTAATCCCTCGTTGAGCAGATCAATGTGTTGGCCTACGTGTACTCTCTCTATTGGAGTGCACTTACTTTCAAGTACAGGGCTGTAACTATGCAAGAGCAGACAAGGAGCAAGGATGGGTCAAGGAGCAGCTATTGGGTGGAAAGACGAAAAATCGTCTAAGTATAATTCGGCGAGAATCACTAGTGATTCTCGCCGAATCGTCGAGAATCATTAGTGATTCTCGCCGACTCTATCCGGCTACCTCAAAGCGGTGCCAAGTAAGATTCGGCGAGAATCACTAGTGATTCTCGCCGAACCCATCGTTGAGCAGATCATGGCCAAGTAATATTCGTCGGGAATCAACAAGTGATTCGGCGAGAATCATCAAGTGATTCGGCGAGAATCATTAGTGATTCTCGACGAATCGTCGAGAATCACTAACTGATTCTCGCCGATTCGTCGAGAATCACCTTCGATTCCCGCCGATTTTGCCTTGGACAATTTTCTGGAACTCCCTGAACCGGATTCTGCAGCTGGCACTATTTTGAACCGGATTTTGGGTTTCCTTCAGGTGGGACCCACAACGGTCATATTGAAGTTGTCTACAGTATAAATACAGGGTATTTTTGAACAGTAAACAGACACGGAGAAAAAGACGAAACACGGGCTGCGACGTAACCTAGATCGCGAGTTCCGCTCCGCCGCCGCCGTCGCCGCATGAGAGAGTTGATCGCCGGTCTTGATCGAGGTTTCTTCCAGATCTCCCGGCGATAGAAGCTTAGCCAAGCTTAGCGTATCACGTGTCTAACCGGAGATCTCTTGTCTCTTGATTTGTTGATCGGGAAAACCTTCCTCGTCCGAATCGATCGAGACGACTGATCCTAGTGTGACCGTTGGAAGACCTAGCTAGCTTTGCTACGAAGTTTGGATCTCCAAAGTACAGCAGCCGCACATCGTTGTCGTCGCCGATCCCGTGAACCAAGCCGCCATCCATCTTGCCGCCGCCAGTTCCGGGGAGATTCTCTCCAAGAGAGATCTAGGGTTGTGGACTCTTCGTGGACTTCAAGAACACGTCGTCAATGAAGAGGGACACCTTAGTCTCCAAACGTAGTTTGTATTTCTTGTACATTCTAGTTTTATTTTTGTTGTAAAGGAACGTTGGTTCCTAGTTGTAAGGGTTGGGTGCAACCCATGTTGTGGGAGTGTTGACTCCTACGTGTGGAAGGGTTCCTTCCGATAGTGCAAGGATTGGATTTCAATCCTGTTGGTGAAGAGACCGAGTCGTCCCTTGTTGGGAGATAGGTCAAAGGGGGAAAGTGGATGTACCCAAATCGGGGAACCACTATAAATAGCTTGTGTATTCTGTGTGCTGTGCTGTTTATTTTTATTGTGCAGGTACAATTTTAAATTCCGCGCAAAAACGCTGCACGTCACCTATTCCCCCCCCCCCCATAGGTGAAGATAGTTGACACTAGGTGGACTTTCAAGTGGTATCAGAGGGAGGTTACTCATCAAAAAGGTTTACACCTTGAGTAGAATCCTGCCACCAGTGTCAGAAGCATGGAGCTGGATCATGAGATATCGCCACTAAGACTCCCCACATGCACAAAGGAGTTTTATCCAGTCTGGAGGATGAGAGTGTCGTATCACTTGGATGTAATCGATCCTCGAGCATCTTTCATCCTGGAAGAGGGTCCTTTTATTCCTATGAAGACCTCCGACTCTGGAAAGAATATCCAAGTGCCCAAGTGCATTGCTGAGATGTCGGAGACGGAACTTTCATTATTTAATTTGGACAAGAGGATTCGTCAAATTATCATGGATATCTGGTCTGGAGCTTCTCGCTCTAGATTGGAAAAATGTGGTTCGGCTAAATCTATGTGGGTGATGATCTCAGAGCTGATGGGGGGGTCAGAGAAAGCTGGAATCTGCTGTCAACCAGAGGATGAAGCCTATGTGGGGGTCGCCTCTGAAGCTGAAGGCAAGGATCTATCGGACAGCATCAGAGCTCCAGTGTCCGTGTCAGAGACTGAAGAGGCCAGTGAGGAAAGCAGCTCTGATGAGGATGACACAGCGGTCACTGGCTCTAATGACAATAACACTGAAGAGCAGGTAACTTCTTCATCCTGCCCCGTCTCTCTTGAAATTTCTGAAGACAGGAACTGCTTTCCTTCAGAAAATTCTGATTCTCTGAAGAGAGCCCTTCAGAAGAGCAACCTACTTGTTGAAGAACAAGCTCAGGAGATTGCTCGGATGAAGATCTTGTTGGTTCTCTAATTGGCATCCAACAAGGTTAAGGACTCTAAAATCTCTGATCTAGAGACTAGTCTAGAGAATGAGAAAAGGATAGTATC
The DNA here is from genome assembly GCA_039583875.1 of Platanthera guangdongensis. NCBI lineage: Eukaryota > Viridiplantae > Streptophyta > Magnoliopsida > Asparagales > Orchidaceae > Platanthera > Platanthera guangdongensis. Next base: position 116,250,304 of record CM077155.1, on the reverse strand, counting down.
AAACTTTTCCAAGGTTGATGCTATAAAGAGAAAGCAAGAAAATGGGTGGATCTCCCGGATTATCAATTCGTGGAGAAATGGGGAAACGGTATTCCGACCCCCCACTCAAAGCAGGAAGGCAACTCATCATGCCTTCAGGGATGATCACAGGAATAATCGTGGTCACTGCAAGGGTGATCTGTCCTCATGTGGAGACACCCGTAGTACAAGGGCCGTCGTGGCCACCCATGAGAGAATACCTAAGGCTCATTCTGAGCCCTTTGTATTCACTGCCACTGCCTCAACTTGGTGTGAATCTGCATGTACCAGCTCACAGAACACTTCTCACCACCCGAGGACACAGGACAGGGAGGTTAGAAGTCATGGTGTAAGTTTTTATGGGGCCTCAGGAAGGGGGATGCCTGAAAGGAAGGCACCACCTCCCCGGCCTCATGACGCTCGCAACATGCATTCCTTCCACCCTTCCACGTGTCACGGTGGAAGAGGAAATTTTGTGAGGAGATCATGCCCTATCCCGTTTAGACCTAGGACCGTGACTACCTCAGTTACTAGATCAGGTCAGAAACGGCGATACAACATTCACCCGTGTTGGTGCTGTGGCAAAGTGGGACACTTTGCCATAGACTGTTGGCACAACCCCTCTGTGTCAAGGGCAAGGGCCTATCCACATTTTCTGGGCAGAGGTAGTCTTCCTGACAGGTTTTCTGAAGGAAGGCAGTCGAGTGCTTATGCTAACAGGAACCTAGGACCCAATATGTATTGGGTTCCTAAGGTAAAGTAACTCTTTCTTGCAGGGTAGTCTAGGTTCCCGTAAATATGATGGGAACTAGACAGTAGATGGCTCAAGACTAAATTGGAACAAGCGTCTGGAATACCAGATGTGATATCTACGTGGGCATACTCACATTGAGCTCCTAATATGTTTTACCTGAGGGGCTAAATGATAACTCTCATAATCCCAGGTACTTTTGATCAGTTCTAGGACTTGAGTCATATTGTATCCACATTGACACATATATATATATATATTTATACTTATACTTACACTTATATGTGTGTACATCTAAGGATATGTTAACACGGTAAACATAAACCATAGATACAACAATGAAGACTTATCGGAAATTCCACTGGTAGACTCGAGATCTAACATCTACAGGCGTAAATTAGTTCACTGAAAACTAGCGAAGATTGCCATCAATAAATGTATGGAAAAGCCGGTTCAAACCCTAATAGCTTGGCTTTAAGGAATATTTATATATTTAGAAGATTTTCAAATCGACTTAAACCAACTCGAAACCCACTTAACCCGAAGCCTTCCGCCGAACACACGGAAACCGTTAGAATCCCCTTAACTCGTCGATTTAAGATTGTCTGAAGAGACCCGAAGCCTTGCGCCGAACGATCCTTTATATATTTAGAATTCCCACCGACCCTTCACATTCCGCAGGAATCCCGCCGAAGGACCTTCTCCGCAGGAAACTAGCCGAATCCCGCAAGATTCTCGCCGATTCACCGAAGGTTTCCCGCAAGCTTCTCACCGAAGGTCTTCGGTCGATTCTTCCCCTTCCGTGGACATCCCGCAAGATTCACCGATCGCAACTCGCGAAGAACTCCGTCAATCTCAGCGTGCAAAAATCCCGTCGATCTCGTCGATCCCGTCGCGTGCACCTACCAGGTGTCCATCGTCTTCATCGAACTAACTCACCGTCTACGCTTTTAGGTAACCACATCCTCACCCTTACTTTGACTTGATCACTAGTGTCGCTTCCCTTGTGCCTTTTGATTAAGCGTAGAGTAGGAATTCTCTCCCTAGGTTTGCAATCGCTCCTAGGACAACCGCTGGGCTGGTCACTGGATGCGAGCTGGTTCGAACAGGGTTCGCTTATGCCTCAGATGAATTCAGAAACATCATCCTTATGCTTGAAGTGGCTGGACTCTCATTCGTACTAGAGCAACCCTGTAAAATCCTGGACAAGGAGGTGCTGAAGTTCTTTGCAACCTCAAAACTCCGGAATGACGACTCTCTTATCAAAAGCAAGGTTGCCGGGGCAAAGATCAAGATGTCTGCCAGCAAGCCGACCCACTACTTGCAGCTCACTAGCTCGGAGCACGAGGATTATCTTAAGGAAGAAGACAAAACCAGGACTCTATTATTCTGTGGTCTCACTCTAGGAACTCGGTCGATAAAGCGAAAGGATATGAATGAAGAAGGAAAACTTCTGTCAGACATCGTTGGGAAGGTACTCATATGCAAGCCGGGCTCTCATGACCACATCTCTGCGTACATGTTCAAGATCCTGGTGGCAATTGTCCGCAAGAAAAGATTCAACTGGGGGGCATTGCTGTTTGAGAAGATAAAGGACACCCTGAGATCACCTAGCTTTGGCCGAATCATCAGTCTGTATCTCAATCAGCTGAATGGAGATAAATATGACATGAGTAAAGGTGTTCCTATACATTACTTAAAGAAAATGGACTCGAGTGTTTTTGACAGATGGGAGAGGCGTATTGGGCAGGCTGCCGTGGCAGAACAACAAGAAGCATCTCCAGCCGAGGAAGACACTGTGGCTGATTCCTTAGTTATCCCCAGTGAAATTCCTGATGCTTTGACTGCTGGAACTGAGGGGGAGCCTCTACCCACTGATGCTAATATCGTATCTGACATCTCCCAGATGGCCAGAGATGTCGTGGCGGCTATACAAGAAGAAAGTGATGTTGTAGAGGAGACTGCTGACGAAAGGTTAGAAGATGATGCTGTTTAGAATGATCTCATGGATGACAAAGGTGAGGAAGAAGGCAATGAGGGACAGGAAGAATTGGAGACTCAGGATATCACTGAAGTTCCATCTGACAAGCACGCTCCTGAGTTCGTCCCCGAGAACATTGGTGCAACAGTGGAGGGGGAGTCCGAGAAATCTACAGAGGCCGCAAGCATTCCCCCCTTAGAGACTGTGCTCGTGTCCAGCTCTACAGGTGCTTCTGCTGAAGAGCAAGGCCAAGAAGTGCCTCAGAATCTTCCACTACGAGATGATCTAGCCACTCACACCGTGAATGTCATTCAGGGCATAGTGGATGAGCTTAAGGCATCTTTTGAGAAAGCTCAAAATAAAATGTTGAAAAGGATTAAGAAATCTGAAAATCTCATGCTCAAGAACATGGTGGAGATCAATCATAAACTGGACGTGATGGAAAAGAAGTTTGAAGATAAGTATACAGCGGTCGGCCAAGCTGTCACTCTTCTTATGGACGGATTGAAAAAGAACACTGATACTCTCACAATCGTAAATCAGAATGCTCATGTCGTAGCAAACAACATTCAAAAGTTTGATGGCAATATGGTAACTCTCAACACCAATCAACAAGCCTTGGTCACTGAATTCTCCAGGACTACAAAGCATATTGAGGACTCACTGCACTCCTATGCAAATTCCATCGCAGTCGAAGCCAAAAAGGGGGAGAAAGAATATATAGCTAAGATGGCTGAGCTTCGGGAAGTCATGATAAACAACTTTGAACAGTCAAACAAATATGTCTATGACAGTTGCTGGTGGATGCTCCAACAAGCGTTAGGCGTTAATATCCCTGAAAATCCCCAGGGTGCTCCTGCTCCTGAAGATTATACTGTGGTTGATGAGGGCGCCAGTGTTGAAGAAGTTCCTGTAAGTGAAGCTGATGTTCATAGGGCTGCTAGGGCCTCCTCCAAGGCAAAACTGATGGCAATGTTTGATCAAGGAGCCCTATCAAAAGCCAGGGACAAGAGGAAATCGCAAGAAGGGTCATCAAAGGAAACACAAGTTGAAAAGAGAATCAGACTGAAGGAGGAGGAAGTAAGAAACGAAAAGTGGAGCCAGGTATCCAAGAGTATCATATTGGACACATTCTGGCTACAGGAAAAATGGGAAATCAATCGAAACGATGTATACAGCCAGTATGAGTGGGACATGCACAAGACGTATGAAGCGAAACGAAACATCTTCTTCAGGACCAATACTGCGGCAGATAAAGCTCCTCCTCCCAGATATTATTCGAAGCCCAAAGATTATATGGAGAGGCAAAGAAAGAAGTATTTGGCTCAAAAACTCAAGGATGACTTAGCCAAAGAAAAATAGTCAAAAATTTATAGCCTGTCATTCTCTCTTAAGAACAATTAATGTTTATTGTTAGTATATGAACATTCCTGAGATTATATATATATATATATATATATATATATATATATATATATATATATATATATATATATATATATATTTGAATTTATGAATGACCCAAGTCTTGATCTGTTTGCATATAGTCTCTTGTGCTGCATATTTAAATTCTGAATGTTGTTTATATTATCTGGTTGGTGTTATTCATCTTAGCTAGTAGGGTTTTGGCTTCGTCAAATAGGGGGAGATTGTTGGGTATTGTATCCACAATTACCTGGATTTGAGCAAGCCACCTGTCAAGCTAAGATGAATTCACAATGTATTTGATGAAACCTCTTAAGTTGTGCTTGCAGTTATTCCACGCTAAGTGCACACCAATGTCAGGGTGCAGTAGGTCAATATACACGGGTCTGCACAACGTAATCCCTCGTTGAGCAGATCAATGTGTTGGCCTACGTGTACTCTCTCTATTGGAGTGCACTTACTTTCAAGTACAGGGATGTAACTATGCAAGAGCAGACAAGGAGCAAGGATGGGTCAAGGAGCAGCTATTAGGTGGAAAGACGAAAAATCATCTAACTATAATTCGGCGAGAATCACCAAGTGATTCTCGCCGATTCGGCGAGAATCACTAGTGATTCTCGCCGAATCGTCGAGAATCATTAGTGATTCTCGCCGACTCTATCCGGCTACCTCAAAGCGGTGCCAAGTAAGATTCGGCGAGAATCACTAGTGATTCTCGCCGAACCCATCGTTGAGCAGATCATGGCCAAGTAATATTCGTCGGGAATCAACAAGTGATTCGGCGAGAATCATCAAGTGATTCGGCGAGAATCATTAGTGATTCTCGACGAATCGTCGAGAATCACTAACTGATTCTCGCCGATTCGTCGAGAATCACCTTCGATTCCCGCTGATTTTGCCTTGGACAATTTTTTGGAACTCCCTGAACCGGATTCTGCAGCTGGCACTATTTTGAACCGGATTTTGGGTTTCCTTCAGGTGGGACCCACAACGGTCATATTGAAGTTGTCTACAGTATAAATACAGGGTATTTTTGAACAGTAAACAGACACGGAGAAAAAGACGAAACACGGGCCGCGACGTAACCTAGATCGCGAGTTCCGCTCCGCCGCCGCCGTCGCCGCATGAGAGAGTTGATCGCCGGTCTTGATCGAGGTTTCTTCCAGATCTCCCGGCGATTGAAGCTTAGCCAAGCTTAGCGTCTCACGTGTCTAACCGGAGATCTCTTGTCTCTTGATTTGTTGATCGGGAAAACCTTCCCCGTCCGAATCGATCGAGACGACTGATCCTAGTGTGACCGTTGGAAGACCTAGCTAGCTTTGCTACGAAGTTTGGATCTCCAAAGTACAGCAGTCGCACATCGTTGTCGCCGCCGATCCCGTGAACCAAGCCGCCGCTGGTTCCGGGGAGATTCTCTCCAAGAGAGATCTAGGGTTGTGGACTCTTCGTGGACTTCAAGAACACGTCGTCAAGGAAGAGGGACACCTTAGTCTCCAAAAGTAGTTTGTATTTCTTGTACATTCTAGTTTTATTTCTGTTGTAAAGGAACGTTGGTTCCTAGTTGTAAGGGATGGGTGCAACCCATGTTGTGGGAGTGTTGACTCCTACGTGTGGAAGGGTTCCTTCCGATAGTGCAAGGATTGGATTTCAATCATGTTGGTGAAGAGACCGAGTCGTCCCTTGTTGGGAGATAGGTCGAAGGGGGAAAGTGGATGTACCCAAATCGGGGAACCACTATAAATAGCTTGTGTATTCTGTGTGTTGTGCTGTTTATTTTTATTGTGCAGGTACAATTTTAAATTCCGCGCAAAAACGTTCCACGTCACCTATTCCCCCCCCCCCCCCCATAGGTGAAGATAGTTGACACTAGGTGGACTTTCAGCTGCTACAAGCCGAAAAGAACATGGAGTCCGCTGAGACCGCGAGGTCACACGGGCACACCGTTATTCGCTAACTGCTGATGAACTGAAGAACAGACCGCCTACCTGCCTGAGACGGGCGGACAGGTTATTGGAACTTGGAAACACTGAAGCAGAGAACTGACTAGCCGCAGAAGCGACCTGCTGAGACCGCAGAGACCGCACCCTTCACAGAAATTGACCGAAGTCAAAGCCAAACTCCTGGTTCCTTGAAGCTAGTCGCACGACCTGCACACAGCACACAGTTAACTCTACTCAACCCGTGTAGACAGCAAAAACCAGACCGCAGCAATTGACCAAGCCCCACTTACTGTTCACTCAATAACTATAGATGTGTCGGGGGGTCTATTTATAGGCGAGGTAAGGAGTTTGGTCACCACCCTAGTGAATAGAGACACCGCCCCATCCCGCGTACTAGCAAAACCCCGTCTGCTGAGTCCGCAAGGACTTAGCCGGACTCCAACAAAACTGCAAGGAGGAACACAAGGATATTCACCACCAGGCCGAATCTCACCAGTCCGCCTACACTATGCGGACAAGGCATCAACACGCATAGCCCGCAAACATCACTGCACATGGAAAACCACAAACCCTACTGTGACAGTACGCAAAGTATACAAAGTCATAGAGGCAGTCCGCACAGCTCGAGAACAAAGCCGCAATCTGCCACATCCATGACCAACAGGCAGTCCGCCCGGACAACAGCGGGCTCTGCGGATACCACGGACACAGTAGACTTGTCACAGAATGTGACCAAGTCCAGAACCACCAAGGTCTTGGTGCGAGCTTGGAGGACCAACAGGCAGAACCCTCAAGCCCCTACTCACACAGCTGCCAAAACAGCCAACTGCCGGTCTTGACACCAGTCCGCGCAGTCCGCCACAATAATGTGGCAAATGCCCACTGCAACACCGGAGAGCTCGGCAAGATCTACAGCCTATCTCCAAGGCCAGTCCGCAACAGCGGACACCGCGGACTCAAACTCCAATCCACCTGGTTACACAAGAGCTTGCTAATCTGCAAGGCCGCAGATCAAGCTGAGCACCGCCAACTGCAGTCCGCTCAGGCCTCTTTGCTAGAAGCCCGAATTCCTTGGCCAAGGGCCAACCAGGCCGCACAACAGACCGCTCAGGCCACACACCAGGCCGCACAGGCCGCTCCTTAAGAACGGCCAAGACACCAAGACATCCATGGTCACCCAGGCCGCAACCAGCAGCCCGCCCAGGCCGCGGACTCAGACCGCTTTGGCCGCGCAGTCCGCTCGGCCTGCCCATCACCTACATCCACTTCACAAATTTCAACATAAACTCTATGGCGGGCCGATCTCATCAAGATCGAGGGCACGAGCCTCTCTACGAGCGACGTGGTACCGACATTGTTCCTTCTAGTATCCAGGGCAGGAGATAAGTCCTACCAGCCCCTCTATGGCTTGTCGCCTGAGAGCTCACCTCGCCGAATTCTCCCGCCTCGCCTCTTATGTATGTTTCTTTCATTATAGTGTAAATGCGGGCTGTGTCCCGATCTTGTATTTTTTCCAATCAATGAACTCTTTTGTGCTCGCTTCTCATGCATATTTATATTACTGTTGTTGGTAATGTTACTTATGCGATGCGTGTAAGACCCCCCTCCCGGATCCCAAAACAAGGCACGAAGGGGGGTCTTATGCCCGGAACAGCCGCCTTGCGGTAGCATTAGCACACGGGCTAACCTGTACCACAAGACACCTATTCCACCGGCTGCAACCAATATCAATATATACATGCCATCTCAACCATAATGTAAGAAAGAAGTAGTCAATCCTGAAAGTCCACCTAGTGTCAACTACCTTCACCTATGGGGGGGGGGGGAATAGGTGTCTTGCAGCGTTTTTGCGGAATTAAAATCGTACCTGCACAAGAAAACAAAACCACACAGCACAGAAAGGACACAAGCAATTTATAGTGGTTCCCCGATTTGGGTACATCCACTTTCCCCCTTCGACCTATCTCCCAACCAGGGATGACTAGGTCACTTCACCAACAGGATTGAAATCCAATCCTTGCACTAACTGAAGGAACCCTTCCACACGTAGGAGACAACACTCCCACAACACGGGTTGCACCCAACCCTTACAACTAGGAACCAACGTTCCTTTACAACAAAAATGAAAATAGAATGTACAAGAAATACAAACAATTTTTGGAGACTAAGATCCACAACCCTAGATCTCACTTGGAGAGAATCTCCCCGAAACCGGCGGCGGCAAGAAGTGCGGCAGCTTGGTTCTCGGGATCGGCGGCGACAATGGTGTGCGGCTTCTGTACTTTGGAGACTCAATCTTCGTAGCAAAGCTAGTAAGGTCTACCAACGGTCACACTAGGATCAATCGTCTCGATCGATTCGGAAGGGGAAGGTTTTCCCGATCAACGAATCAAGAGACAAAGGATCTCTGGTTAGACATGTGAGATGTTGTGCTTGGCTAAGCTTCTGTCGCCGGGAGATCTGGAAGAAACCACGATCAAGGTCGGCGATCTACAGCCACGAGCGGCGACGGCGGCGGAGCGGATTTCACGATCTCGGTCACGTCGGCGGCTCGGCTTTTTGTTTTTCAAATTGCTCTAGGTACTGTTCAAAAATACGCGAGTATTTATACTGTAGTATACCGCTTTATGACTGTTATGGGTCCCACCAGAAGAAACCCTAAAAGCGGTTCAAAACAGCGTCTTAACATATGATCCGGTCCAGCGGGATCCACAAAATCGCCCGAGTCAAAATCGGCGAGAATCGAAGGTGATTCTCGACGAGTCGGCGAGAATCAGCCAGTGATTCTCGACGATTCGGCGAGAATCACTAGTGATTCTCGCCGAATCACTTGATGATTCTCGACGATTATGACTTAGCGACAGATTTGCACGCTTTGTTGTAGCCGGATAGAGACGGCGAGAATCAGCCAGTGATTCTCGATGATTCGGCGAGAATCGCTAGTGATTCTCGCCGAATCGGTGAGAATCACTTGGTGATTCTCGTCGATTGTTACTTAGATGATTTTTCGTCTTTCCACCCATGAGCTGCTCTTTGACCCATCCTTGCTCCTTGTCTGCTCTTGCTTTGTCACGACCCTGTACTTGAAGATAAGTACACTCCAATAGAGAGAGTACATGTAGGCCAACACATTGATCTGCTCAACGAGGGATTACGTCGCGCAGACCCGTGTATATTGACCTACTGCAACCTGACATTGGTGTGTACTTAGCGTGGAATAACTGCAAGCACAACTTGAAGGATTTTATCAAATACATTGTGAATTCATCTTAGCTTGACAGGTGGCTTCCTCAAATCCAGGTAATTGTGGATACATTACCCAACAATCTCCCCCTATTTGACGAAGCCAAAATCCTACTAGCTAAGATGAATACCACCATCCAGATAATGTATACAACATATAGAATGTAACATCCCATTTCCAACTAGACCCCTAAGAGTGGTTTTGGCCATGACTAGGTCATGACAAAACCCTGGGAAGCCAGAAATGGGCCAAGAGATAGGAGGCCAAGGTAGGGATCACCATGGTCTGCAGATAGTAGAATTCTGAACAATAGTTTAGGATGACAATGGGGCTTCACCATGACCCCAAGACCCTACCACAACACTCCCAAACATTTTGGGAGACCCATTAGAGCCAAAAGGACCCATTAGGGCCAACCCAAGAGGCCCAGTTGACCAAGGTCAACCCTAGCCCTAAATAGGTCAACCTAGCCCACTTAGGGCCAATTGACCTACTCCTAGTCCAGAGGACCCCACCCATGCCCTCCTAACCCTAAATTGGGATCAATGGGTCACTAAGGACACATTGGGGTCAGCCCTAGAGGCCAGGTTGACCCAAGTCAACTCAAGCTCCTAATCTGGTCAAAGTACCCTTACTAAGGGTATGTGACCTCCAAAGTGCAGGGTAACCCTACCTAGACCCTAAGGGAAGTCAATGGGTCACCAAGGATCCATTGGGGTCAACTCAATTGGTCATGTTGACCAAGGTCAACTCTATTCTAGTGTTAGGTCAAATTAGCCTAAATGGGCTAACCCAAGCTCAAACCCATTTCCCCCACTTGGGCTAACCTCATTTTTATTATTAATATGAGTTATTGGGCTGCCAATAGACTGGAGGAGAGATCAAAAATTCGGCCATGGTGAGTAGGAGAGAGAAAGCTCCATTTTTCTCTTTAATGGAGGAGAGAGAAAATGGGGAAGAGGAAAGGGAAGGGAGAAGCCGGCCAAGGAAGGCCAACAGCCACCAGTGATGGCTGTAATCAACTCCTCTAGGGGAGAGGAGTTGATTCCAGCCGTTTCCCGGCCACCAAGGGGTGGGTTCAGCCCCCCTCCACACAACCCGAGCCACTCCATTAATGGAGATAATGGCCATTGAAGAACCAGCCTCTCCCCTCCCCCAATTGCCATTTAAACACCATCAGGAAGCCGAGGGGATCATTTTGGAGCACTTACCTGGAGGAGACGAGCCCTTCCACTGTGCAGTTGCAGAAGCCGAGCGCCGCCGCCGTCGCCAATGGCATCCCGCCGCTCCTCTCGCATCCAGGCCGCCAGGAAGGTCCTCCTCCTCTCCTTAACTCGCGGGTAGATCCTAGGAATCCTTAGGCTTGAGTTTCGGGCTCAATTGAGCCCGATCGAATCCGGGATTCCTCCTGGTTTCGGCAAGAAAAATTCTTGCTTAATCCGCCGGAAAACGCCTCTCCGGCGGCGGAGCCGCCGTCTGACGATAGCCACCACCTCGACGGAGGTGTTGGTGGCGGTGGCCGGCCGGGGAAGGGGCTGGGTCGCCGGCGGCAGAGCTTGGAAATCGCTCCAGGCAGAACCAATCCCAGCCGTTGGCTCAGTGGGGACGATGACCAGATGCCGTCGATCTGCGCCAAGATTCGTGCGGCATCAGATCAAATACTATAGGAATTAAATAAGAATCATTTCATTTCTGTCACACTGGATGTATTTAATGTATTTAAGTTTAAAAATACTTAGGGACCCTGAGTGGAAATTTGCCCAACATGAACATTGTAGCTTAGGGTGTCTAGTTTGCAGCAAAAATTGTTTGGACCCTTTTGGGTCACTGGTTAGACCAGGGCACCCATTGTGGTGGGACATACCCTTAGGGCTAGGCAGCCACTAACATGAGTGCCCACTCTTCACCCCAAGCCCAAATTGGCTGAAATTTTGGCAGAGAGTCTAACCTAGACATACCTAGGGCCTGCCAAAAAATGGGAATTTTTGGGGAAAATATTTATATAGTTTTGGTAAAAATTTAATAATCATTAGATAAATTAAATAGGTGCCCTAAACACATCCAAACCCTCCCAAATTTTGGTGAGTGGTCCCTGGGCTCAAATTAGGTTCCTGTATAAAATTTCATTTAGATTGGATGTGTTTTGAATAGGTTTTGACCCAACCCTATTTATACCCTATAAAGGGCATTTTGGTCAAAAGTTGCACTTTTGGTTTTGAGTGACCAAATCACCTCAAAAGAGGCTGAAATTTTGGCCACAGATATAATTTGACTTTTTACACTCACTTATGGAGTTTGGAGTGGATTGGACTAGGGTAGCCCTAGAATGTTAGGGTAGGCCCTTTAGGGTAAACTTCTAGGGTTTGAAGAAATTGGGGTCAAAAGACCTTGGATGGACTTGAAACTTGGGAATGATGTCCATAGGGTTACGATGGTCCTGTGGTTAAAATTTTAGGGCATTTGGAAGACTTAAGACCCCTTAAATCCATAACCCTAGTTTAGGGCACTAGCTTTGAAACCATAAGATCTAATACCAAAACTATCTGAAAAGGCCTGAGATTTTGAATGGGTAGTTGCTTAGGGCATACATGTCTCTGGAAATTTTATAATAAATTTTGGATGAATATTTTTGGTACTTTATTCACAAAGTCATATTTTATAATTTCCACTTAAGAATTTTTGCAGAGAACTATACTTGTTTAAACTTGATAAAACTTAGCAAAGGGGCTTATAGTCATGATACCCATCTCTGTAAATTTTTATGAAATTTTTGAAGAATGATATTTAGTAGTTGCTTCTTTAATTATTTAATTTCATGGAACCTTGGGAAATTTAATAATGACTTTTAGATTGTCTGAAAAATTCTAATTTCTTCATCATGATGTTTCTAGTTCCCTATGAAGCCCTAGTAATTTTTACATAATTATTGGAGACATATATGTGGCACTTCCTTCGTTATATTTGATTTTAGGAATTATTTTAATAAATCCTTTAGAGGTCAAGAACTATCTGGAAAATTATGAAAATTGGCAACCAATGATATTTCTCTGTTATTTAGTGAATACAAATTTTAGGAGGCCATTACCTGAGAAAATCTTATGGTTCATGTTCAAATTGACTATGGCCTAGTTTTTGAGGAAAATTCAATAAATAGTAGATTAATTGGGAAAAATATGATTTTCTGAATTTAGTCTATAATTATCATAATAGACCTCTGATAATTATCATGAGGGCACTGGATGAGTATTTCATGTACTTCCCTTTTTACGGGTCACGTAGCTTAAGTGGTCTGCATATAGCAAAACTGCAGGATTTCATTTGGATATGAATTAGGGCACGTATGATGGGTCTTGATGATTTGCTGTAAGGACAAGTGGAATGGGCTGCATCTTTGGAAGATGAGTGGGTAGGGTGTGGTTTTGTCTAGGGTTTAAAGGCGTTCGGGTCCGACGAAAGATCGTCCTACCCAAGGAGAGTTGGAGTCAAATCACCCTAGGATTAGCGTATCGAAACATGAGAAAATAATGGGTAAGGGGATCAACCAATAATAAAATAAGTACCTTGCGAAAGGGAACGTTGGGCGTAATCCCAACATAGTTCCTAGTGCCCCTTGAGAGCCCTTCACAGGGAATACCGGGGGCAGTCCTGGGTTAACGTAAACAGTTTAACAAGCTGAAAAGAGTAACTTAGTAATTAGGGTTGCACAATCCACAACACTGATGGCACCATAGGTTGGATAGGAGCTTCGGCTTGGATGGCTAAAAGGCGGACCTTAGGTCCGGGGAGCTTCGGCTCGATTGCTTGAGTCGGACGTATTGGTCCGGGGAGCTTCGGCTCGATCCTTGTTTACGCTAAATTGCATGTGCATAACAGGAAAGGAAATTAAGGTGGTGGGTCTTCGGTATTGGAGGGTCGATGCACCGACGCCAATACGTTGACTCGGCAAGTGTGGTTAGCACTTCGCCAACAGAAGTCCGGTGCGCCAGCCGGCAAGAGTACGCAGGAGTCCGCTTTGTGCACCAAGCGTTGAGGCGTACGATAGGTCTGACCGGTAGTGCCTTACTCGTTTAGAGGTGGGCGAGGCCCAACCCACCGCTTCCGTCTGCCACTACGGAGGTATCCTGGGAGGTTACGGCTCCAGAAAGGGGGAACTAAAGGTCTGTGTGCACAGAGTCGGGTGCGTGTGTTGCACTTGCATGTCCATCATACCCACTTGCATGTCATAGCATAATCGTTACCTTAAACCTTGACACCTAAAGTATAAGTGGAATGGGACGCTTATACTTTAGGACCTGCAAAACGACCCCTTAGTCTATAAGCTTGTGTGGGCAAGTTTATAAATTAAGGTTAATTTTGATATATTTAGTTACTGCTGTTTGACCACCGACACCCCAACGTATAAATCGGTATGGGACTTTTTATACGATGGGAGCCTTGCAAGAGACCCCTTGGCTTATGTGTTTTTCCACATAAGTGAAGGTTACATTTCAGCTTACATTTTATTGTCTTTATATGCTATAGAACTTGCTAGAATAGGACCGCTGCCATCTGCTTTTGATATTCTCCACCTTCAAGTCCTCCCCTTTCTTCCTCTCCGCTCGGTGCCTAGGAGCCGTGGGGGAAGGGGTGGGGGATGATAGGACTTAGTCTTTTAGACTAACGGTTTTCGAACCGCATCATTTAGGGGATCGTGGAGACCAGCATGGAGGAGCAGCCCCAGAGACCGGTGCGCTTGGAGGTGGGGCAGTCTAGCTCCGGAGTTCATACAGCCGGGACTGTGAGTCTCGACCCTGAGTAGTTTTTCAGCTTTTGCTTCCGCATGAGTGATTTTGTAGTGAAGATATGTTGTACCGGGCATAAGCCCGTATTTTGCTACTCTGATGTTATTTTCTGTGGACACTCCCTTCGTGGAGTTATATTTATATATGTCATGTGATTCTCTGTGGACAGATAGTTTCCATTTTACTTCATTATGCTACTTTTCTGTGATCGAATTGGCCGGCAGAATCGGCGCCTTGTGGTGATGACCCTTCAGGGCGTGAAGGAGTCACCGCAAAACGGCGGTTCTGGGCCTAAGACCCCGGTGTCGAAAAAGAAAAAAAAAAGGGGGTCTTACAAGTGGTATCAGAGGAAACCTCGATCGAAAAGTAGCCGTCCACAACCCTGGGTCACCCCCGCGCGGGTTTAGTTTGGGGACAAACTAAGCAGCGGAAGTAGTGGTGTGCCCATACAGGGGAAATCACATGTAAGTTGTCCACTTTCATTAGGCATTGAGTCGATTGTCTACTAATGTACTTCATTTTGCAGCCCCCAGCTCAGCCCACCCCACAAGGTGGAGCTCAGCAGACTCCAGACATTGCACCACCTCCCATGGTCCCCACACCTTTCCTCCAGTCAGACATGGGGCAGACCCTTACAGCTATCCTTGAGGCCTTCCGAGCTCAGCAAGCCCCAGTCCAGCAGCCAAACCCAGGGGCCAACTGGATGAGCACCTTCCGAGGACTCTCTCCCCCATCTTACTTGGGGACGGAGTCGGCAGTACGGACAGAGGAGTGGCTGGATGTGATGTACGAGATGTTGACTGGGATACGATGCCCTTGGGAGGAGAGGGTGGCCCTAGTGGTATCTTGCTTGGAGTCACATGCCAAGCGGTGGTGGAAGACGCTGTTGGACATGACCTTTGCGGATAGAGAGATTGCAGAAATCACCTGGGAAGAGTTCAGGGCCACGCTGCTGGAGCACTTTGTTCCTCAGTCGGCCAGGGACGAGTTGGAGGAGCGTTTCTTGCAGCTGAGGCAGGGCACCAGGACAGTGGTGGAGTACCACCGAGAGTTCGATCATTTGGCCCGATATGCGGGCTCTTATCAGCTGGATGAAGCAGGGTACGTCAAGAGGTTTTATAAGGGCCTAAAAGAGGAGTTGAGAGAGGCTTTGCTTTTTGTCTCTGACGGGCCCATCTCCCGGATTTTAGAGATGGCGAAGAGGATTGAGGCCGACTGGCACACCACTCGGGGCCGGAAACGGCAAACGGAGGACCAGGGCCGGAGGGCCCGAAATGATCAGCGGCGAGGCATCGTACAAGATGGAAGAAGGGCAGAGGAGCAGCCTCGTCAGGAGTTAAGGCAGGAGCCGAGAGAGCAGGTGGCCTTGGCCCCTCAACCTCTCCAGGTCCAGGAGATGCAGAGACCCCGGGGTATGGCGTATCCCCCGCCGGAGTGCTTCCACTGTCACCAGGTGGGACACCTCCGGAGAGATTGCCCTATGAGGGGGCACCACCTCCAGCACCACGGGGTGGCCCACCGGCCCAGCATTTCGGAGGCCGAGGACGCGGCCGAGGACGTGGTTACCAGGGAGGCGACCGCAGGCAGAATGGGGAGCAGATTTACGCTCTGGACTTAGCACAGCCCCGGAACCCGGACAGGGTTATTGCAGGTATGAGAGTAACCTTAATTTTTGGAATTATTCCTTGCTCGCATTAAGCGTTGATAGAACTACTACACAACCTAGGTTAGAAAACCTTACACTAGAGTTTCTTTCAAACTGATTTAGGAATGGTGATGGTGTGCGGCAAGCCTGCCCACACCCTGTTCGACACGGGGGCATCGCACAACTTTGTGTCGGAGGATTTCGTCAAGGACCTGGATCAGATTCGTTGTTATACGGGACTACCCAGGAGGGTGCGCCTCCCCAATGGGATGGAGATCCAGTCCACAGAAAAGTGCCTCCTGGAGGTTACCATAGACGGGTTGACACTCGAGGCCCCGGCAACGATCCTGAGGATGCCGGACTTCGACCTCGTCTTGGGCATGACATGGCTTGTCTGGAACCATGCCTAGATTGATTGCCCGGCAGGGAGGGTCGTGCTCAGCCACGGCGATACTTATGCAACGTTCGAAGGTACTACACCGGTCTCCCGTCGCTTGCTTTCATCTATTCAGGCCATTAAGGCTCATATGCAAGGGGACGAGGTATATCAAGTATTGTTCGAGATGACTGAGGAGAAGGACCTGATTGCTAACATTCCGGTGGTTCGTGACTACGCCGACATTTTTCCGGATAAGCTGCCAGGACTACCTCCGCATAGGGAAAAGGACTTCCAGATTCAGTTGGTACCAGGGGCTAAGCCGGTATCCAAGGCCCCTTATCGGATGGCCCCGAAGGAATTGGCGGAGTTTCGGACACAGTTGCAGGAGCTGGTGGAAGCAGGATTTGTTAGGCCGAGTTCCTCATCATGGGGAGCTCCTGTCCTATTCATGAAGAAGAAGGACGGTACTTTACGCCTGTGCATCGACTATCGAGCACTAAACAGGCTGACTGTCCGAAATACCTATCCGCTCCCCAGGATAGACGAGTTGTTCGATCAGCTGGAGGGAGCCCATTATTTTTCGAAGCTGGACTTGAGGTCAGGCTATTACCAGCTGCGGATCCAGGAGGAGGATATTCCGAAGACGGCCTTTAGTAGCCGATATGGATTGTATGAGTTCATCGTGATGCCCTTCGGGCTCACGAATGCTCCGTCAGCGTTTATGAGCCTCATGAACCGGGTCTTCGAGGCTTATTTGGATGTGTTTGTCATATTGTTCATAGACGACATCCTTATCTATTCTAAGACGGAGGAGGAGCACACACGACATCTAGCATTGACCCTGGAGAGACTGCGGGAGCATCATCTTTATGCGAAGTTCAGTAAGTGTCAGTTCTTGCTGAAGGAGGTGGCTTTCTTAGGTCACATTATCAGCGGAGCCGGGCTGGCAGTGGACCCGGCAAAGATTCGAGCTATTTCGGAGTGGCCGCAGCTGAAAACAGCCACTGACGTACGGAGTTTTCTAGGACTTGCCGGTTATTACCGGAAGTTCGTAGAGGGATTCTCTCGAATCGCCCTCCCGCTCACATCCTTGACGAAGAAGGAGGCACCGTTCGTGTGGACCCCGCAGTGCCAGACAGCTTTCCAGGAGCTGAAGGATCGGCTGACCTCGGCTCCCATTCTCACTCTCCCCTCGGGGAGGGAGGGATTTCAGGTCTACACCGACGCATCATATCAGGGGATGGGAGCGGTGCTGATGCAGAACGGACACGTCATAGCTTATGCCTCCCGCCAGCTGAAGACCCATGAGAAGAACTACCCAGTACATGACCTTGAGATGGGGGCAGTTGTATTCGCACTGAAGATATGGCGGCACTACCTTTATGGAGTCCACTGTGATATATATTCCGATCATAAGAACCTTAAGTACGTGGACACGCAGAAGGAACTGAACATCAGGCAAAGGCGGTGGGTGGAGTTTCTATCTGACTATCAGTATGAGATGCACTATCACCCGGGGAAGGCAAACATGGTAGCAGATGCACTGAGTCGGAGAGCCGCCACAGCAGGAGCAGAGCCTCAGTTGATGTCTATGGAGCTGCTGCAGAGACTAGAGGACATGCACATTACTCTGGTATCGTCTGATGATCCTGAGCTCTATGAGGAGTACTTGGCCGCGATAGGCGTTACCGATGACATCAGAGACCGGGTCAGAGAGGGACAGAGGCAGGATGCCAAGTTGGAACCCATCTTCCAAGCTCTGAAGGCAGGCACTGCAGGAGATTACACACTGAGGGACGATCTGGTGTGCTTCAGAGGACGGGTGTATATACCGGAGGGAGGCCAGATCCGGGAGGATATTATGATGGAGGCGCACTGCAGCCGGTATTCTGTACACCCGGGGATCACAAAGATGACGGCTGATTTGAAGAAGACGATGTACTGGCCGGGCATGAAGAAGGATGTCTCACACTTCGTGACCCATTGTGAGGCATGTCAGCTAGTGAAGGCAGAGTGCAGGAACCCCGCAGGATTATTGCAGCCACTCCCGGTGCCGGAGTGGAAGTTTGATGACATAGCCATGGACTTCATACATGGGCTTCCCCGGTCTCGGACAGGGAATGACTCGATCTGGGTAATCGTCGATCGGTTGACCAAGGTGGCTCGATTCATACCGATCAGGAAGGATGATTCAGTAGGAATACTGGTGCGGACGTTTGTGGAGCAGTTCATTCGTTATCATGGTGTGCCCAGGACGATAGTGTCGGATCGGGATGGCAGGTTCACCTCCAGGGAGTGGAGGTCCGTGCAAGCTTACTTAGGCACGCGATTGACTTTCAGCACTGCATTCCACCCCCAGACAGACGGGCAGACAGAACGCACCAACCGGACGCTGGAGGACCTTTTGAGGCTATGCATCTTAGATCGCGGGGAACCGTGGGAGAAACTCTTACCCCTTGTCGAGTTCTCCTATAACAACAGCCACCAGTCCAGCATCAGGATGGCGCCTTACGAAGCCTTGTACGGGAGGAGATGCCGGACCCCACTCTCATGGGTGCAGAACGAAGATCCGAAGGTATTGGGGTCAGAGTTTGTTGAAGACACCGAGGCACAAGTGAGGCTGATCAGAGACAGGATGCTCGAGGCGCAGAGTAGACAGGCCAAGTATTATGACGCCCGACATCGGCAGGTGGAGTTCCAGGTGGGGGACCGGGTGTTTCTGAAGATCCGGCCCATGCACGGAGTTTCACGGGTGCGTGGTCGGAGGAAGAAGCTCAGCCCTAGGTACATGGGCCCTTACAGGATCCTGGAGCGGATCGGACCCCTAGCCTACCGGCTGGAGTTACCACCAGAGCTAGAAGCGCTGCACGACGTCTTCCACATTTCTTCCTTGAGGAGGGCTCTATTACGCCCGGAGCAGCAGATTCTGACTACGGAAGGGCCGGTAGCTTCAGACCGGTCGGTCCATTTGGAGCCTGTGAGGATCGACGACCGAGGAGTGCGGGTCTTGCGACGCAAGAAGGTCCCTCTAGTCAAGGTCCTGTGGAGGAACCACGGCCAGGAGGAGCATACCTGGGAGCCACAGGACCTGATGCGACAAAGATACCCCGAGTTATTCAGTCAGGTACACCTCTCAGACCCCTCAAGGTGTTAATTTATTTTTCCTGCTTTAAGTATACTAAGGGCTGCTCTAGGTAGATAGGGGCTTATCTTTGTTTATTGGGGGCTTAACTTTGTTTATTGGGATCTTGGTTCGCCGTTTGGGCGAAAGGGGTCTTAGATCTAAGTTTTCCCTTAAATCAAATTTAACAAACAAGGCGTCATAATGGGATGTTACAAGACTCTTTCCTTCGGTAATAAGACCCGTAGGTCCAACCTTATTTCGGGGACGAAATCTTTGTTTTGTTTATTGGGATTTGTAACATCCCATTTCCAACTAGACCCCTAAGAGTGGTTTTGGCCATGAATAGGTCATGACCAAACCCTGGGAAGCCAGAAATGGGCCAAGAGATAGGAGGCCAAGGTAGGGATCACCATGGTCTGCAGATAGTAGAATTCTGAACAATAGTTTAGGATGACAATGGGGCTTCACCATGACCCCAAGACCCTACCACAACACTCCCAAACATTTTGGGAGACCCATTAGAGCCAAAAGGACCCATTAGGGCCAACCCAAGAGGCCCAGTTGACCAAGGTCAACCCTAGCCCTAAATAGGTCAACCTAGCCCACTTAGGGCCAATTGACCTACTCCTAGTCCAGAGGACCCCACCCATGCCCTCCTAACCCTAAAGTGGGATCAATGGGTCACTAAGGACACATTGGGGTCAGCCCTAGAGGCCAGGTTGACCCAAGTCAACTCAAGCTCCTAATCTGGTCAAAGTACCCTTACTAAGGGTATGTGACCTCCAAAGTGCAGGGTAACCCTACCTAGACCCTAAGGGAAGTCAATGGGTCACCAAGGATCCATTGGGGTCAACTCAATTGGTCATGTTGACCAAGGTCAACTCTATTCTAGTGTTAGGTCAAATTAGCCTAAATGGGCTAACCCAAGCTCAAACCCATTTCCCCCACTTGGGCTAACCTCATTTTTATTATTAATATGAGTTATTGGGCTGCCAATAGACTGGAGGAGAGATCAAAAATTCGGCCATGGTGAGTAGGAGAGAGAAAGCTCCATTTTTCTCTTTAATGGAGGAGAGAGAAAATGGGGAAGAGGAAAGGGAAGGGAGAAGCCGGCCAAGGAAGGCCAACAGCCACCAGTGATGGCTGTAATCAACTCCTCTAGGGGAGAGGAGTTGATTCCAGCCGTTTCCCGGCCACCAAGGGGTGGGTTCAGCCCCCCTCCACACAACCCGAGCCACTCCATTAATGGAGATAATGGCCATTGAAGAACCAGCCTCTCCCCTCCCCCAATTGCCATTTAAACACCATCAGGAAGCCGAGGGGATCATTTTGGAGCACTTACCTGGAGGAGACGAGCCCTTCCACTGTGCAGTTGCAGAAGCCGAGCGCCGCCGCCGTCGCCAATGGCATCCCGCCGCTCCTCTCGCATCCAGGCCGCCAGGAAGGTCCTCCTCCTCTCCTTAACTCGCGGGTAGATCCTAGGAATCCTTAGGCTTGAGTTTCGGGCTCAATTGAGCCCGATCGAATCCGGGATTCCTCCTGGTTTCGGCAAGAAAAATTCTTGCTTAATCCGCCGGAAAACGCCTCTCCGGCGGCGGAGCCGCCGTCTGACGATAGCCACCACCTCGACGGAGGTGTTGGTGGCGGTGGCCGGCCGGGGAAGGGGCTGGGTCGCCGGCGGCAGAGCTTGGAAATCGCTCCAGGCAGAACCAATCCCAGCCGTTGGCTCAGTGGGGACGATGACCAGATGCCGTCGATCTGCGCCAAGATTCGTGCGGCATCAGATCAAATACTATAGGAATTAAATAAGAATCATTTCATTTCTGTCACACTGGATGTATTTAATGTATTTATGTTTTAAAAATACTTAGGGACCCTGAGTGGAAATTTGCCCAACATGAACATTGTAGCTTAGGGTGTCTAGTTTGCAGCAAAAATTGTTTGGACCCTTTTGGGTCACTGGTTAGACCAGGGCACCCATTGTGGTGGGACATACCCTTAGGGCTAGGCAGCCACTAAAATGAGTGCCCACTCTTCACCCCAAGCCCAAATTGGCTGAAATTTTGGCAGAGAGTCTAACCTAGACATACCTAGGGCCTGCCAAAAAATGGGAATTTTTGGGGAAAATATTTCTATAGTTTTGGTAAAAATTTAATAATCATTAGATAAATTAAATAGGTGCCCTAAACACATCCAAACCCTCCCAAATTTTGGTGAGTGGTCCCTGGGCTCCAATTAGGTTCCTGTATAAAATTTCATTTAGATTGGATGTGTTTTGAATAGGTTTTGACCCAACCCTATTTATACCCTATAAAGGGCATTTTGGTCAAAAGTTGCACTTTTGGTTTTGAGTGACCAAATCACCTCAACAGAGGCTGAAATTTTGGCCACAGATATAATTTGACTTTTTACACTCACTTATGGAGTTTGGAGTGGATTGGACTAGGGTAGCCCTAGAATGTTAGGGTAGGCCCTTTAGGGTAAACTTCTAGGGTTTGAAGAAATTGGGGTCAAAAACCTTGTATGGACTTGAAACTTGGGAATGATGTCCATAGGGTTACTATGGTCCTGTGGTTAAAATTTTAGGGCATTTGGAAGAATTAAGACCCCTTAAATCCATAACCCTAGTTTAGGGCACTTGCTTTGAAACCATAAGATCTAATACCAAAACTATCTGAAAAGGCCTGAGATTTTGAATGGGTAGTTGCTTAGGGCATACATGTCTCTGGAAATTTTATAATAAATTTTGGATGAATAGTTTTGGTACTTTATTCACAAAGTCATATTTTATAATTTCCACTTAAGAATTTTTGCAGAGAACTATACTTGTTTAAACTTGATAAAACTTAGCAAAGGGGCTTATAGTCATGATACCCATCTCTGTAAATTTTTATGAAATTTTTGAAGAATGATATTTAGTAGTTGCTTCTTTAATTATTTAATTCCATGGAACCTTGGGAAATTTAATAATGACTTTTAGATTGTCTGAAAAATTCTAATTTCTTCATCATGATGTTTCTAGTTCCCTATGAAGCCCTAGTAATTTTTACATAATTATTGGAGACATATATGTGGCACTTCCTTCATTATATTTGATTTTAGGAATTATTTTAATAAATCCTTTAGAGGTCAAGAACTATCTGGAAAATTATGAAAATTGGCAACCAATGATATTTCTCTGTTATTTAGTGAATACAAATTTTAGGAGGCCATTACCTGAGAAAATATTATGGTTCATGTTCAAATTGACTATGGCCTAGTTTTTGAGGAAAATTCAATAAATAGTAGATTAATTGGGAAAAATATGATTTTCTGAATTTAGTCTATAATTATCATAATAGACCTCTGATAATTATCATGAGGGCACTGGATGAGTATTTCATGTACTTCCCTTTTTACGGGTCACGTAGCTTAAGTGGTCTGCATATAGCAAAACTGCAGGATTTCATTTGGATATGAATTAGGGCACGTATGATGGGTCTTGATGATTTGCTGTAAGGACAAGTGGAATGGGCTGCATCTTTGGAAGATGAGTGGGTAGGGTGTGGTTTTGTCTAGGGCTTAAAGGCGTTCGGGTCCGACGAAAGATCGTCCTACCCAAGGAGAGTTGGAGTCAAATCACCCTAGGATTAGCGTATCGAAACATGAGAAAATAATGGGTAAGGGGATCAACCAATAATAAAATAAGTACCTTGCGAAAGGGAACGTTGGGCGTAATCCCAACATAGTTCCTAGTGCCCCTTGAGAGCCCTTCACAGGGAATACCGGGGGCAGTCCTGGGTTAACGTAAACTGTTTAACAAGCTGAAAAGAGTAACTTAGTAATTAGGGTTGCACAATCCACAACACTGATGGCACCATAGGTTGGATAGGAGCTTCGGCTTGGATGGCTAAAAGGCGGACCTTAGGTCCGGGGAGCTTCGGCTCGATTGCTTGAGTCGGACGTATTGGTCCGGGGAGCTTCGGCTCGATCCTTGTTTACGCTAAATTGCATGTGCATAACAGGAAAGGAAATTAAGGTGGTGGGTCTTCGGTATTGGAGGGTCGATGCACCGACGCCAATACGTTGACTCGGCAAGTGTGGTTAGCACTTCGCCAACAGAAGTCCGGTGCGCCAGCCGGCAAGAGTACGCAGGAGTCCGCTTTGTGCACCAAGCGTTGAGGCGTACGATAGGTCTGACCGGTAGTGCCTTACTCGTTTAGAGGTGGGCGAGGCCCAACCCACCGCTTCCGTCTGCCACTACGGAGGTATCCTGGGAGGTTACGGCTCCAGAAAGGGGGAACTAAAGGTCTGTGTGCACAGAGTCGGGTGCGTGTGTTGCACTTGCATGTCCATCATACCCACTTGCATGTCATAGCATAATCGTTACCTTAAACCTTGACACCTAAAGTATAAGTGGAATGGGACGCTTATACTTTAGGACCTGCAAAACGACCCCTTAGTCTATAAGCTTGTGTGGGCAAGTTTATAAATTAAGGTTAATTTTGATATATTTAGTTACTGCTGTTTGACCACCGACACCCCAACGTATAAATCGGTATGGGACTTTTTATACGATGGGAGCCTTGCAAGAGACCCCTTGGCTTATGTGTTTTTCCACATAAGTGAAGGTTACATTTCAGCTTACATTTTATTGTCTTTATATGCTATAGAACTTGCTAGAATAGGACCGCTGCCATCTGCTTTTGATATTCTCCACCTTCAAGTCCTCCCCTTTCTTCCTCTCCGCTCGGTGCCTAGGAGCCGTGGGGGAAGGGGTGGGGGATGATAGGACTTAGTCTTTTAGACTAACGGTTTTCGAACCGCATCATTTAGGGGATCGTGGAGACCAGCATGGAGGAGCAGCCCCAGAGACCGGTGCGCTTGGAGGTGGGGCAGTCTAGCTCCGGAGTTCATACAGCCGGGACTGTGAGTCTCGACCCTTAGTAGTTTTTCAGCTTTTGCTTCCGCATGAGTGATTTTGTAGTGAGGATATGTTGTACCGGGCATAAGCCCGTATTTTGCTACTCTGATGTTATTTTCTGTGGACACTCCCTTCGTGGAGTTATATTTATATATGTCATGTGATTCTCTGTGGACAGATAGTTTCCATTTTACTTCATTATGCTACTTTTCTGTGATCGAATTGGCCGGCAGAATCGGCGCCTTGTGGTGATGACCCTTCAGGGCGTGAAGGAGTCACCGCAAAACGGCGGTTCTGGGCCTAAGACCCCGGTGTCGAAAAAGAAAAAAAAAAGGGGGTCTTACATAGAATTTAAATATACGGCACAAGGAAATAGAGGCAAATAGATCAAAGCTTGAGTCAATCATAAATTCATATACATATATATATATATATATATATATATATATATATATATATATATATATATATATATATATATATATATATATATTCCCAAGATTGTTCATATAACAATAAGAAAAGATAAATGTGTTCTTGAGAAAATGACAAGCTATAAACTTATGTCTATTTCTCTTTGGCTAGGTCATCCTTGTGTTTTTGAGCAAGGAACTTCTTTCTTTGCCTCTCAACGTACTCCTTGGACTTTGGATAGTATCTAGGAGGGGGAGCTTTATCTGCCGCAGTGTTGGTCCTGAAGAAGATGTTCCATTTAGCTTCATATGTCTTGTGCAGCTCCCACTCATGCTGGCTGTATACGTCGTTCCGATTGATTTCCCCTTTTTCTTGTAGCCAGAATGTGTCCAAGATAATACTCTTTGATACCGGACTCCACCTTTTGTTCCTCACTTCATCCTCCTCCAATCTGATTTTCTTTTCAGCTTGCGTTTCCTTAGATGTCCTTTCTTGAGATTTTCTCTTGTCCCTAGCTTTTGCTAGGGCTCCTTGGTCAAACATGGACATCAGTTTTGCTTTGGAGGTGGACCTAGCAGCCCTTTGAGCATCAGCTTCACTTAAAGGAACTTCTTCAGCACTTGCTCCCTCATCAGCCGCAGTATTATTTTCAGGAGCAGGATTACCCTCAGGATTTTCAGGAATATTGGCGCCTAACGCTTGTTTGAGCATCCACCAGCAACTGTCATAAACATATATGTTTGACTGTTCAAAATTTTTGATTATGATTTCCTGAAGCTCGGCCATCTTAGCTGTATATTCTTTCTCCCCCTTTTGGCTTCGACGGCAATGGAGTTTGTATAAGAATGCAGTGACTCACCAATGTGCTTTGTAGTCTTGGAGAACTCGGTAATCAAGGCTTGTTGATTGCTGTTAAGAGTCACCATGTTGGCATCAAATTTTTGGATGTTATTTGCCACGACATGAGTATTTTGATTAACGACTGCGAGTGTATCTGTGTTCTTTTTCAATCCGTACATAAGAAGAGTTACAGCTTTGCCGGCTGCTGTATACTTGTCTTCAAACTTCTTTTCCATCAAATCTAGTTTGTGATTGATGTCCACAACGTTCTTGAACATTAGATTCTCAGATTTCTTAATTCTTTTTAACATTTTATTTTGAGCTTGCTCAAAAGACGCTTTGAGCTCATCCACGATACCTTGAATAACATTCACCGTGTGATTAGCTAGATCAGCTCGTAGTGGATGATCCTGAGGCATTCCTTGGCCTTGCTCTTCAGCAGATTCACTTGTAGAGCTGGACACCAGCACAGTCTCTAAAGGTGGAATACTTGCAGCCTCAGTAGATTTCTCGGAAGTACTTAGCAGCCTCTGCTGAGAGGACTCCCCCTCCACTGTTGCACTAATTTTCTCAGGAACTATCTCAGATGCTTGCTTTTCAGATGGAACTTCAGTGTTGTCCTGAGGCTCCATTACTTCTTGTCTCTCATTTCCTTCTTCCTCATCCTCATCATCCATGAAATCATTCTCAGCTGCATTATCTTCCATTCCTCCCTCATCATTCTCCTCTACATTACCTCCGGCTCCTAGATCATTCACGTTCAGGGCCGCCTCATTTTCCATCACATCTTCACTTTCTTCATGTAGATCCGCAACAGCATCTCTAGCTATCTGAGAGATGCCAGATATGACATTAGCAGAAGCAGGTAGAGGCTCCCCCTCAATTCCCGCAGTCAGTGCATCAGGAACTTCACTGGGAATAACCACGGAATCTGCTCCAATTCTGTCCTCGGTAGGAGATTCGTCTTGTTCCACTACCACTGCAGCCTGACCGATGCGTCGCTCCCATCTGTCAAATACGCTGGAGTCCATTTTCTTCAAATAATGCAATGGAACTCCTTTACTCATGTCGAACCTATCTCCATTCAACTGATTAAGATATAAGCTGATGATTCTTCCAAAACTTGGAGATCTAAGAGTGTCCTTAATCTTCTCAAAAAGCATAGCCCCCCAGTTGAATCTCTTTCTGCAGACTATCGCCACCAGGATCTTGAACATGTCAGCTGAGATGTGGTCATGTGATCCGGGTTTGCATATCAGTACCTTCCCAATGATGTCGGACAAAAGTTTCCCCTCCTCATTCATTTCCTTTCGCTTTATCGATCTGGTCCCTCTAGCTAGTCCACAGAATAACAATGTCCTGGCTTTATCATGTTCCTCCAGATAATCCTCGTGCTCAGAACTAGTGAGCTGCAAGTATTGGGTCAGTTTGCTTGCAAACAACTTGATCTATGCACCTGCAACCTTACTCTTGATGATAGAGTTTTCATTTCGAAGTTTGGTGGTTGCGAAGAACTCCAACACTTCCTTGTCCAAAATTTTGCAGGGGTGCTCCAGAACAAAAGAGAGGCCAGCCTCTTCAAGCATGATGATGATGTTTCTGAACTCATCCGAGGCATGTGAGAACCCGGTCCGAACCAACTCACATCCAGTGACCAGGCCGGCGGTTGTCCTTGGAGCCATTGCAAACCTAATGAGGGAATCCCAAGACTATGCCTAATCAGAAATCAAGAGGGAAGCTACACTAACAGTAAGTCACTGTAAGGGTGAGGCTGTGGTTACCCAAAAGCGTAGAAGGTGAGAATCGACGGAGACGACGGAAAACCGGGAGGCGCTCGCGACTTTGTTTGATCGAAACCGCGGAGAAATCCCTGAACGTGCACCCTGGACGCGAGAGGAGTGATCTACGGAAGGAAGAATCGGCGAGTTTCCTGCGGGATATCGACGGAAGAAGTGGCGGGATTCCTGCGGGATATCGACGGAAATGAGGAACTTCGACGGAAATGAGGAATATGAAGGGTCGGCGGGATTCCTGCGCGATATCGACGGGTTTTCGTGCGAAAAGCGAAATATGAGGGATCGGCGGGAGTTTTTCTAAGTCGAAATCGAAGGGATTCTTCAATAGGAATCTACGGGTTAAGAGGCATGCCGGATTCTCGAAATCTACTGATATTAAGACGGTTTAAAAAATCTTCTAAATATATATATTTCTTAATACCAATCTATTTAGGGTTTGAACGGGGTTTTTCCATACATTTCTTGATGTCAATTGTAAGTTTTAGTGATTTCCAATGACGTATCTTCTTTAGTTTTCAGTGAACTGATTTATGCCTGTAGATATTTATTCTCGAATCTACCAGTGAATTTACAGATAAATCTTTAATAATATATCTAAGGGTTATTTTTACATTGTTAACCTTTCCTTAGGTGTACACACATATATGTGTATATATATATAAATATATATATATATGTAAATGTCGACACAATATGACTCAAGTATTGGAGCTGATCAAAACTACCTGGGATTATGAGATTTATCATTAAGCCCCTCTGGTTAAAGCATATCAGGTGTTCAATGTGAGTATACCATTGTAGATAGTACTTCAGTTATTCCAGATACTTGTTCCAATTCAGTCTTGAAACATCTTCTGTCTAGTTCCCATCATATTTACGGGAACCTAGACTACCCTGCAAAAGAGAGTTACCTTACCTTAGGAACCCAATACGCATTGGGTCCTAGGTTCTTGTTAACATAAAAACTCGAATGCCTTCCCTCAGAAATCTTGTCAGGAAGACTACCTCTGCCCAGAAGATGTGGATAGGCCCTTGCCCTTGACACAGAGGGGTTGTGCCAACAGTCTATGGCAAAGTGTCCCACCTTGCCACAGCACCAACACTTGTGAATGTTGTACCTCCATTTCTGACCTGATCTAGTGACTGAGGTAGTCATGGTCCTAGGTCCAAACGGGATAGATCCGGATCTGCTCCCAAAATTGCCTCTTCCACCGTGACACTTGGAATGGTGGAAGGAATGCATGTAGCGAGCGTCATGAGGCCTGGGAGGTGGTGCCTTCCTTTCATTCAGCACCCTTCCAGAGGCCCCATGATAACTTACTGCATGACTTCTAACCTCCCTTTTGTGTGTCCTAAGGTGGTGAGAAGCATTCTGAGAGCTGATACCAGCAGATTCATGTCGAGTTGGGGTAGTGGCCGAGAATACAAAGGTCTCAGAATGAGCCTTAGGTATTTTCTCATGGGTGGCCATGACAGCCCTTGCACTATGGGTGTCTCCACATGAGGACAGATCACCCTTGCAGTGACCACGATTGTTCCTGTGATCATACCTGAAGGCATGATGAGTACCCTTCCTGCCTGGAGTGGGGGGTCTGAATACCGTTTCCCCATTTCTCCATGAATTGATAATTCGGGAAATCCACCCATTTTCTTCCTTTCTCTTTATAGCATCAACCTTGGAAAAGTTGGATACTATCCTTTTCTCATTCTCTAGACTACTCTCTAGATCTGATATTTTAGAGTCCTTGACTTTGTTGGATGCCAATTGGAGAACCAACAAGTTCTTCTGCCGAGCAATCTCCTGAGCTTGCTCCTCAACAAGTAGGTTGCTTTTCTGAAGGGCTCTCTTCAGGGAATCAGGATTTTCTGAAGGGTGACAATTCCTGTCTTCAGGAACTTCAAGAGAGAAGGGGCAAGATGAAGAAGTTACCTGCTCTTCAGAGTTATTGTCACTAGTGCCAGAGACCATTATGTCAGCTTCATCAGAACTGCTTTTCTCAATTTCTTCTTCAGTCTCTGACAAGGACACCGGAGCCCTGATGCTGTCCGATTGATCCTTGCCTTCATCTTCAGAGGCGAGGACCCCCACATAGGCTTCATCCTCTTGCAGATAGCAAATCCCTGCTTTCTTTGATCCCCCCATGAGATCTGAGATGGTTACCCACATAGATTTGGCTGTCTCACACTTTTCCAATCTAGATCGAGAAGGTCCAGACCAGACATCCATGATGATCTGACGAATCATCTTGTCCATATTTAATAATGAGAGTTCAGTTTCCGACATCTCAGTAATACACTTGGGGATTTGGATATCCTTTCCAAAGCCGGAGGTCTTCGTAGGAATGAATGGACCCTCTTCTAAGATGAGAGATTCTTGAGGATCGATAGCCTCTAGGTGATAGGACACTCTCATCTTCCAGACGGGATAATACTCCTTAGTGCACGTGGGAAGTCTTAGTGGAGAGAACCCATGATCCAGCTCCATGCTTTTGACACTGGTGGCAGGATTCTACTCAAGGTGTTAACCTATTTGCTGAGTAACCTGGCTTTGATACCACTTGAAAGTCCACCTAGTGTCAACTACCTTCACCTATGGGGGGGGGGAATAGGTGTCTTGCAGCGTTTTTGCGGAATTAAAATCGTACCTGCACAAGAAAACAAAACCACACAGCACAGAAAGGACACAAGCAATTTATAGTGGTTCCCCGATTTGGGTACATCCACTTTCCCCCTTCGACCTATCTCCCAACCAGGGATGACTATGTCACTTCACCAACAGGATTGAAATCCAATCCTTGCACTAACGGAAGGAACCCTTCCACACGTAGGAGACAACACTCCCACAACACGGGTTGCACCCAACCCTTACAACTAGAAACCAACGTTACTTTACAACAAAAATGAAAATAGAATGTACAAGAAATACAAACAACTTTTGGAGACTAAGATCCACAACCCTAGATCTCACTTGGAGAGAATCTCCCCGAAACCGGCGGCAGCAAGAAGTGCGGCGGCTTGGTTCTCGGGATCGGCGGCGACAACGGTGTGCGGCTGCTATACTTTGGAAACTCAATCTTCGTAGCAAAGCTAGTAAGGTCTACCAACGGTCACACTAGGATCAATCGTCTCGATCGATTCGGAAGGGGAAGGTTTTCTCGATCAACGAATCAAGAGACAAAGGATCTCTGGTTAGACGCGTGAGACGCTGTGCTTGGCTAAGCTTCTATCGCCGGGAGATCTGGAAGAAGCCACGATCAAGGTCGGCGATCTACAGCCACGAGCGGCGACGGCGGCGGAGCGGATTTCACGATCTCGGTCACGTCGGCGGCTCGGCTTTTTGTTTTTCAAATTGCTCTAGGTACTGTTCAAAAATACGCGAGTATTTATATAGTAGTATACCTCTTTATGACCGTTATGGGTCCCACCAGAAGAAACCCTAAAAGCGGTTCAAAACAGCGTCTTAACATTTGATCCGGTCCAGCGGGATCCAGAAAATCGCCCAAGTCAAAATCGGCGAGAATCGAAGGTGATTCTCGACGAGTGGGCGAGAATCAGCCAGTGATTCTCGACGATTCGGCGAGAATCACTAGTGATTCTCGCCGAATCACTTGATGATTCTCGACGATTATGACTTAGTGACAGATTTGCACGCTTTGTTGTAGCCGGATAGAGACGGCGAGAATCAGCCTGTGATTCTCGACGATTCGGAGAGAATCACTAGTGATTCTCGCCGAATCGGTGAGAATCACTTGGTGATTCTCGTCGATTGTTACTTAGACGATTTTTCGTCTTTCCACCCATGAGCTGCTCTTTGACCCATCCTTGCTCCTTGTCTGCTCTTGCTTTGTCACGGCCCTGTACTTGAAGATAAGTACACTCCAATAGAGAGAGTACACGTAGGCCAACACATTGATCTGCTCAACGAGGGATTACGTCGTGCAGACCCGTGTATATTGACCTACTGCACCCTGACATTGGTGTGTACTTAGCGTGGAATAACTGCAAGCACAACTTGAAGGATTTTATCAAATACATTGTCAATTCATCTAGGCTTGACAGGTGGCTTCCTCAAATCCAGGTAATTGTGGATACATTACCCAATAAATCCACACTAAGCATATAAGTCCAAATACATCAAATAAGAGAAGCTAAAACATGCTTCTACAATATCAGAGTACAGCTATAAAATTGCCCAAACGGGCTACAATAGAATCTCACAACACTGACATCCGTAATCGATGGTAGCGACGGCACTGTCAATTCATGCCCTGTCGTCCCGGCCTGGCTGTCCTGCTGCAAAGTTTGCGGCTGCTCTACCTGCGGGGTGACCTCCTAAAAAGAAAGACGTAGCAACCGTTAGTCGAAAAGACTAAGTGGCTTCGCATCCGCTCCCCCGGCGATTCCTCGGCACCGGGCGGTGAAAAGAGCAAGGGTACATGTATAATAAATAGTATAACAGGTACAAGCAGGTTGTAGTGGTACAATAAGATTAATAGAATTTTACTCTAGCAGTTCTACATGTGTAACAATATTATAGCTAGCAGTTCTACTTGAGCAATTAGTAAAATGAACAAGTACAAGTAACTACAGCAGGAAAGTAACTTAACTTATAAGAATGCCCATACAAACTTATAAGTTAAGGATCGGGTTACATAAAAGTAACTCATCGTATAAGAGTGCCCATACAAACTTATACGATGAGGATCTTGTTTGTGCAATGCTATGTAATGATATGTATGTTATGCAATGACTCACCCATGATCGCACAATGCAAACGCTATGTCAACATAAACTAATAGTTCCCACTATTCTAGCAGGTAGATAACCTCTCAGGCATCAACCGCCGTGGCCAGGCGGTGACAGTAGAGCAGGCATCTCTACTACTAGGCAGGTATCCACACTACTTCACCTAGGCCTCCGTATGCCTCAACGCTAAGAACACAACAGCAGAGCCCATGCGGGGTCTCGGGTAGATGTGCACCGAGAACATAGCCCGAACTGGCCTGGTGTGACCCAGAATGGGCCTCGAAAGTAAGCACGAGGACACAGCCCAATCGTTCACTTGCAATGAATGGGGCCTCGGGATGTGAACACCGAGGACACAGTCCAACTGCCCAAAGTCTAACTGTCAACTCCCGTCGGTGTCGACTCACACCGCATGCAAATTCCGCATTACCATGGCATGGAAGGGGCCTTGGAAGTAAGCATGAGGACACAACCCAACCATCCAATCGGCGCGAAAGGAGCCTCGGGATGTGAACACCGAGGACCAAATCCATCTGTCCGTCCATACCTCACTTCAACATTAACCCAACAAGTGACGGCCAACGCCGCACTTGCATCCTTCCACAATACAACCCGTAGGGAAACTGCGCTCCAAGTATTGGACTATTAAACTCCAAATGGGTTTCAACATATTACAAACATGATGCGTATTAATAATAATCTACCAATTTGTATCTAGTCATTTCATTCATCATATTATAAACATGATGCACATTTATAATAATCTACCAATTTGTGCAAATCATTTCATTCATCATATTATAAACATGATGCACATTTATAATAATCTAACAATTTTAGCAAGTCATATCGTGCAATAAAGCTTGCTTCACAATTTAGTTTTATGAAATCTAATTGACAAGATTTATCATTCATAGCACTACGGTGGTTAGCATAAATAGTTCATCAAAATCTCGGGTTAATTTGCAACACCGATTCCACCGAATTCAAATTCATATTATATAAACACCATAATTTAAGTGCAGAATAAATCTGGATAGCAACTTCGACCAGAGATTCCCGAAGCTACAGGAATCTGGTGAAGACGTGTAACCCCTCGATAGAAAGGTCTTTCCATGGGTTACAACTTTCATATTCAGCCCACAACCCAGATTTGATTGTATCCTATTTGAAATCGGCTTCAAAGTACGCTGCGCAAAGAACAACATTTCTGCATGCAGTACTTGTCGGATGTCATTTTCATTCAGCCTTTCCCGTGGATACATACTTCTCCTAAGTCGTGCAACCATTCGTTGGAAAGGTATTTTAAAGGGCTTCAACTTTCGTGTTTAGTCGAAAGCCCAGATCTGGCCACAACCTACATGAAAATTGCCAAGAAGATTGCTGCGCGCAGAATACAGATTTTGCACGTATCTTAAAGAGGAATGAACGGCATCGGTTTATCTTCCTCTTCAAGTCGATCTTCCAAAATCACTCCAGAAATTCCTCCTCCCTTATTCACCCTCAAAGGGTGATGATTCTTCAGGAAACCATCCACCCATCATCACATAGAAGAAAGAGGAGGTTGAAGAGATCTAAAACCTAGAACACATGTCCTAGCATGGCCATCCCTAGAAAACTCCTCCTTTCCATCAAAACTCTCTTGAGTCGATATATCTCCTAAGGAAATAACTAAAGATCTAGCACCAAGGGAGAGGGTAGGAAGCTCACCTCATTTCCGGCGTTTCCACCATTTCCGGCCATAGATCTCGTGACTCTTCTCGGCAGCATCTTCTTTTCCACGGCGACAGCGGATCTTCTCCTCTAAAACTAGATCCAGCGACTTCCTTCTCTCAACAGGAGTTTCTCTCAGAAAAACGGCTGGAATGAGGAGTGAAAACGGCTAGGGTTATCACTTCCCCTTTTATATAAAAGTAACACGGGTAGGGACATGCCCGTGTCCTTACCCGTGTCCTGCTTAGGCGAAGGGTTACGACGATTTTTATACGTCGGTTCAATACTTGACAAGACACACGGGTGGGACATGCCCGTGTCGGCCCAGTCACGCCCGTAACATGGGGCGTGTAACCCACTCGAGACTTACTCGAGAGGACTTACTCGAGAGAAAACCAACTACTCGAGTACCCGGATAGGACACGCCCGTGTCACAGGGATGACACGCCCGTGTCACCCCCCTCTTACTCGAGTACTTTTTGTTAAATTTTCTCAACGTGGTCAGCAAGATAGCCCAAATGCCAAATTAATATCTTTGGAACTACCCAGTTCGCATGTTGAACCAGCGGAAACCAAGGACTAGAGGTACAAAGGTAAATCCCAACAAACAATGGAAGCACAAGCAAGTCTATTATTCATTCACTTCTTTACAATGCGAGGCATACATAGCGAGACATGATTTCG
Source organism: Platanthera guangdongensis (assembly GCA_039583875.1). NCBI lineage: Eukaryota > Viridiplantae > Streptophyta > Magnoliopsida > Asparagales > Orchidaceae > Platanthera > Platanthera guangdongensis. The sequence continues at coordinate 116,215,920 of CM077155.1, read as the reverse complement.
CTAGTATCACAGCTGAAAACAGAAGCACCAAAAACAAGCCGGGAGGACAGCACCGGAGTCCGCCGAGACCGCGAGGTCGCCGAGACCGCGAGGTCGCCGAGGTCGCCGAGTCCGCTGAGCTCGCCCAAGCTATGCTGCAATCCGCCGAATAGACACGTAGTCCGCCGAAGCCGCGAGGCCGCGCGGACACACCGTTATTCGCCTCCTGCTGAACTTGAACTGAGGAACACCCTTACCCGCCTGAAGCCGGCGGACAGGTTATTGAAGCTGGCAAAGATGAAACAGAACTGACAAGCCGCAGAGCGACCTCCTGCTGAGTCCGCAGAGACCGCACACTTCCAAGTACTTGACTGAAGTCACAACCAAACTCCTGGCTCCTTGAAGCTACCCGCGCGACCTGCACACAGCAAACCGTCAGCCTGAAACAATCCGCGCGGACTGACTAACACAGACCACAGCTCCTTGCACACCCCAACTTACTGTTCACTCTCGTTATTTAGGTTATGCTAGGGGGGTCCTATTTATAGGCAAGGTGAGGAGTGTGGTCACCGCCCAAGAGATAGCGTCACCACCCCAGCCCGCGCGATAGCAAAAACACCGTCCGCCGAGTCCGCATGGACTTAGCCGGATACCAAGGAAAACCGCCAGGAGCAAGGTAAACATTGGCGAACCCTCTCCAGTCCGCCCAAGCGATGCGGACAAGGCATCAGCCCGCAAAGCTCCAACCATTGGAAGACAGCAACCCCCTTCAATGGCAGTCCGCACCAACCCGAGGCAGTCCGCAAGACTCACACCTCAATCCTCCACAAGTCCACGACCAAAGGAAGACAGCAATAGTCCGCCCGGTCACAGCGGACTTGGCGGATACCGCGGATACCATGGCCTTGGCACAAAGTGTGACCAAGTCCAAAACCATCAAGGGCCAATGCGAGCATGGCGGACACAAACTCTCGTTCGCCAAACACCCTAGCACAGACCGCCAAGAGTCCGCGAGCTCCTCGCACTTCTGTCCAATGCAGCAGCCAACCCCGGACTCCAAACCCAGTCCGCCAATCGATCTCCACAGCAAATCGCCTGCTGTGCCACCAGAGCTCGACAAGGCCTCAGCCCAGCTCCAAGCTCAGTCCGCACCAGCCCACACCGCGGACACTCCAGTCCGCAAGCTACCCGCGGACACGAGCCAAACTGCCTATCAGCACAAGCTTGCACCTGTGGCCACTGAGCAATGCACCAGTCTGCAAGCCTCCATCCGCTCAGGCCGCTCCTTGGCAAAGCCAATCAGCAAACACCCAATCCGCAGAAACCAGGCCGCATAGTCCGCGGACTCAACCCGTGCAAACTGCCTAGAAGAACAACTGGCTTCCCACTAGACCTTCCACCAGGCCGCACATCTCAGTCCGCGCAGTCCGCCTAGTCCGCCAAAACTGTCCGCCCCAGGCCGCCCGGCCTGTCCCGTCGCCCACTTCCACTTCAAAAATTTCAACACTTTTCCACCTACTCGAGTACATTTTTACCTAATCAAGAGCTACTCGAGGATGAGCGGGACATGCCCTGTGACATCCCAGTCACGCCCGTGATACGGGGCGTGTAACCCACTTGAGACCTACTCGAGAGGAATTACTCGAGAGAAAACCAACTACTCGAGTACCCGGATAGGACACGCCCGTGTCACAGGGATGACACTCCCGTGTCACCCCCTCTTACTCGAGTACTTTTCCACATACTCGAGTATATTTCGACCTACACGAGAGCTACTCGAGGATGAGCGGGACACGCCCTGTGACATGTCCGTGTCACAGGTCGTGTATCACATACTTAACACTTGACGATAGTCGAGCGCTGGTCATCGACCAGAAGGAACACACTCCCTCCGACACGCCCGTGTCGGATGGGACACGCCCGTGTCGGTTGGGACACGCCCGTGTCGGTTAGGACACGCCCGTGACATGGGGCATGTCTCGCCCGAACACTTCATCGAACCCATTTTCGTCGACCTCGCGACTGCTACGCACCCGAGCAGGACACTCCCTGGGACACGCCCGTATCCCAGGCCGTGTCACCCACAAATTTGCCAATCAGCACTCCCCTGAGCCCAAGTCAACTCTCGTGGCTCAAAAACATGCACAAGGGGCCTACTGCGATTTGGGACATTACAAATCCTATAAACAAACAAAAGATTTCGTCCCCGAAATCAGGCTAAGGCTATGGGGAGAAATGCGTAACAGAAAATATATTATGTTTTCAAATAAAATTACCTTGAGCAAACAACTCCGGATAGTTGTTTTGCATCAAATCCATTGGCTCCCATGTATATTCCTCCTTCCCATGATTAGACCATAACACTTTCACTAAAGGAACACTTTTGCAGCGCAATATCCTTTTCTCGTTATCTACGATCCGCACCGGCTCTAGTAGCACAGACCTATCAGACGCCACAACACCATAAGTTATGGGGATGTATTGATCGGGCCGCAACAGCGCCTTCCGAAGCGACGACCACAGAAATAAACGAGGCCGTCTTTCAGTGTATACTCATCAGAAGTCTCATCTTCGATTGCCTTGACCGACGGGGCCAGAGCCGCATCCCTTCCTTGCTCCGCCCGAATTCGGTCCCGGATATCACAAACTATGCTCATGGTTGACAAGTACTCTGTATACTCTGCCGAAGGAGCCTTAAAACTAAGGTAATATCCATGTCTTCAATCATCCGAGCCAACTCCATACTCATCAACCAAGACTCCGGGCTTGAGTCCGGTACTTTTCTGCTCAATGCATCGGCCACTGAGTTCGCCTTTCCGGGATGATAGTTCAAGGTGAACTCATAATCACACAGAAACTCTAACCATCATCGTTGCCTCACGTTCAACTCCTTCTGTGTATGAACGTACTTTAAGTTTTTATGGTCTGAGAAAATCTCGCAGTGGATGTCATATAGATAGTGCCTCCAAACCTTCAAGGCGAACACCACTGCACTAGTTCCAAATCATGAACCGGGTAATTGATTTCATGTTTCTTTAACTGTCTTGAAGCATAAACGATCACGTGTCCATGCTGCATCAGTACCGCTCCCATCCCTTGATATGATGCGTCGGTGTAGACTTGAAATCCTTCCTTCCCAGACGGAAGTGCAAGGATGGGGGTAGAGGTAGTCTATCCTTCAGCTCTTGGAACGCCGCTTCACATTGGGGTGTCCACTCAAATGGCACACCTTTATTCGTCAATGAAGTAAGATGGAGGGCAATCTTGGAGAACCCTTTCACGAACTTACGGTAGTACCCGACAAGCCCAAGGAAGCTCCGCACATCGGCCGCCGACTTCAAGGGGGACCAATCCTTCACGGCATACACTTTGGCCGGATACATCGCTAGCCCAGCTCCGCTGATCACGTGACCCAAGAAGGTAACCTCCTTAAGCCAAAATTCGCACTGGCTGAATTTGGCGTACAAAGTGTGCTCCTTCAATTTCTTCAAAACCAAGGTCAAGTGCTCAATATGCTCCTCCTCCGTCTTTGAGTAGACCAAGATGTCGTCGATGAAAACAATGACGAAGATGTCCAAATACGGTTCAAATACCTTGTTCATCACGCTCATGAAAGTCGAAGGCGCATTTGTGAGCCCAAACGACATTATAGTTGTAAGACCCCCTTTTTTTTCTTTTTGAAACACCGGGGTCTTAGGCCCAGAACCGCCGCTTTGCGGTGACACCTTCATGCCCTGAAGAGTAATCACCGCAAATCGCCGATTCTTCCGGCCGATTCGATCACAAAAAAGCAACAAAATTAGAGTAAACGTAAGTGAGGTAAAAACTCTAATCAAATGTCCACAATAATATCACATCAGAGTAAATATATCTCCACGAAGGGAGAGTCCACAGAATATAATGTACTGAAGATATGGGCTTAAGCCCGCTACATCAAATCCTCACTACATAGTCACTCAAGCGGAAGCAAAATGAACCACTACTAAGGTTAGGGGCTCACAGTCCCTGTCGTTTGAACTCCGGTGCTAGACTGCCCCATCTCCAAGCATGCCGACCTGCGGGGCTTCTCCTCCATGCTGGGCTCCACGATCCCCTAAATGATGTGATTCGAAAACCGTTAGTCTATAAGACTAAGTCCTATCATCCCCCACCACTGCCCCCATGGCCCCTAGGCACTGAGCGGGGAGGAAGAAAGGGGAGGACTTGAAGGTGGAGAGTAATCAAGAAACAGATGGCGGCAGACCTATACTAGCAATTTTTATACTACATGTGGCAGTAAAGTAAAGTATGAAAAGTAACCTTAACTTATACGGAAACATATAAGCAAGAGATCTTTTACAGGGCTCCCATCGTATAAAGAGTCTCATACCAATTTATACGTTAGGGTGTCAGTTATTATCAGCAATATATATATATATAAATAATTTAACCTTAATTTATAAACTTGCCCACACAAGCTTATAGACCAAGGGGTCTGATTGATATTTTTCGCATCAAGTCCGAAAACTTAATGCGGTTAAAACTCCAAAAAGATTTACGAAGCGCGGCGCCTCGGGCGGTTTTATTTAAGTTGAAAAGCGGATTTGGTTTTTATTTAGAAAACGGGGCGCGTGTATTTATTTAAGTTGAATATAAAACGATGTGATCGAGTTTTAATGAAAGGAGGCAAGTGCAGCTATCGTGTGTAGTACAGGATATTCCGGTGTGGAATATCGAGGACGTATTGTTCTCGGGGTCGGTTCGTTTATTTCTACTCTTCCCTAGAGGGGACTATTATTTTACCGATAATTACTTGTCGGGTAATATATATATATAATAAAAAAGGGCAATAAAAATGAAAGCATAATGAAAGGTGGAGCCGATGAAGAGATTAGCTCGATGACACCGAATAAAATTGAACTAAAATATACTTTAAATAAAAAGAGATCCTACGTTTCTAACTAATTAGGGCGGAGACTTGGCCGTGGAGGCTCCACTAAAATGAGCACACCTATCTCTAGGACTATCGCTCACCTGGACATTAAGACTATTCGACCGGGCTCTCGTCCGACGAAGGATTCCTCTTAATGCCTGCATTACGCTAAGAACCCCGCTATTGGCTGGGGAACCCAATCTGGTAGATTTGGCGTGCCTCCTCTCTCGAGGGTTAGTGCAGAACTCCATTTACCAAGGGATGATCGGTCCATATGCACGGCCTCTCGGCTAGCTAGCGTATGGACTACGGAAATAGGGCCCACACATCGATTATGTGGTCCTACGCGTCGTAAACCCTAGGCAAACCTTAAGTACTTTTAATTAATTAGAAAAATTGGACCTTTAATTATTTTAAGCTATTTTATTTGTCCCAATACTCTTCGATACTGAGGGCTAAGAACGTTAGCCACTCATCGGAATGGGGACGGCAGCGATGAAAAAGCATAAAATTAAAGCAGTAAAATAAAGTAGGAAAATGAAAGCAGTAAATGGAAAGCAGTAAATGGAAAGCAGTAAATTGCAAGTCCTACTCAAATGAGTAGGACTGAAATGAAAGCAGGAAAATTGCAAGTGCCGGCTCAAATGAGTGGGCAGGACAAAATAAAGCGAGTCCTACTCAAACGAGTAGGATAAAATAAATGCATTCACACACGCACTCTACTGAAAATTAAACACATACACAGACCTGCCATTCAAATCAAATGAGTAGGCGGTAAATAAATGCTAGTACAAATATTACACAAATTATTACAGACAAATAACGACCTGCCATTTAACTCAAATGAGTAGGCGGTAAATAAAATCCTGCCATTTAACTTCTAGCGAGTAGGCGGAAATAAATGCTAACACTCACGCACTCTACTTGAAAGTAAAACACACGCACACAAATCCTACTCAAACGAGTAGGAGAAAATTAAAGCACATCATTTAACTCTTAACGAGTAGGCGAAAATAAATGCAACACACGCACACACGCTATAGAATTGAAATAAAGCTATTTAAACTAACTCATACACGCACGCACACGTACAACAAATAGGAAAAACAAAGTGACTGAAAAATTAAAATGACTACATTTCTACCGCTAGAATACGGTAGAAATGAATAAAACGTGAAAATAAAATTAAAAGGAGCAAAAGTTTTTGCAAATAAGCGAAAAGTACAAGTGCTCGAAAAATTGAAATGAATATATTTTTACCGATGGAATGCGGTAGAAATGCATAAAATGAAGAAATAAAATTTAAACGGGCAAAAAATTTTTGAAAATAAAAGCAAAAAATGAAGTGTTTGAAAAATTAAAATGACTATATATATGTTCCTATAACTCCGCAAAAGTGATTAAAAAGTGAAAATAAAGTAAAAAGGAAGAAAAGTTTTACGACCTAAAAGGAAAATCTAAGTTAGTGAAAAATCAAAACTACTTTGAAAACGCTTTTTACGGGTTTATAGGAATGCAAATAAAGCCATAAAACTCCTAAGTTAACAAAACTAAGTGAAAATAACTAAGTATAAAAGCATGAAAATTAATCTCATATACACACACACGTACAAAAAGTAAACGAAAAACAAAGTTTAAAAAAATAAAAGAACAAATAAGATTGCTTAGAGAATGCATATAAATGAAGTCCATAACAAAGTAAAGGAGAAAATATACAAATGTTATTGAACTATACAGGAGATTACAAAGATAAAAATAAAGGAGAGGGGGAGAAAAAAACTTTACATAGCATTTGGAAGCACCTAACAACAAAGCCCTAAGAAAAATGGATCCAAAAAAACGGAACAGCAGCTCAAACAGAAGCTGGAAATTTATAGACAAAATTTTTCATCGAACACGCCCTATGACACGGGCGTGTCAGGGGGCGTGTCGGCACTATTTAACAACTGAATTCGGTGAAGTGACGGATTTGACGGCGATTTGACTTTCCGGCTGAAAATGCGGCGGTCACGCCCCAGGTCACGGGCGTGACATTGGGCGTGTCGTTCGGCGATTGATGGTATTGTTGACTTCAGGGGGTCACGAGCCATGGTTTGTCGGGCCAGGTGGAAAATTCACGCCCTAGGTCACAGGCGTGATGATAGGCGTGTCGGGATGAGTGGACACTCGACAAACGTCGAGCGCAAAATGTCGAGTTGAAAATTCATTGAGCGGGAAGAGGAGTCACGCCCTAGGTCACGGGTGTGACTCTAGGCGTGGCATAGAGGCGACGATCGTCGAGTTGAAATCGTCGAGCGGGATGGACACGGGATTGGTCACGCCCCGTGTCGGATTGACACGGGTGTGTGGTCGGGCGTGTCGATCAATTTCTTCTGAAATCGTTGATTTCACTGGATTTTGACGTGTCACGCTCTGGTCACGGGCGTGACCCAAGGAACACGGGCGTGACTTGACTTTTTTTTGGGGCAGATTTTTGATATTTTCTGAAACATAAAAATAAACCAAGTCAGCAAATTATTTACAAAAAAGGAGCAATTTATTAAGCAAAAACATGTAAAAATGACGAAAAGAAATTAAAAAGAATAAATTAATGTGCACAAAAATATGCATATTTACAATTCATCAAATACCCCCATACTTAAACTTTTGTTATTCCAAAGCAAAAGTTGGAGATGAACTTATAATGAATTAAGGAAATCCTAAGTTTATCTACCGCTTGACTTAATTGAAAGAAAGATCAAAATGAATATCCGGGGTATACGAGTTAAATCCTAAATTATGCCAAAAATTTAAATAAAGGAAGAGTTTCAGCAAAAGACTTCTCGTTATAAGCAAATAGATAGCAAAAATTTTATTTGTGAGGCTAACAAAAATAGATTGGATTTATGAAACTGTAGCTTGGAAAAAATTAAAAGAAATAATTTAATTTACAAATTATGCTCTCAAAAAGATTTGAAAAATAAATCTAGAATTTTTTGAATTTGGCGGAGGGAGATATCGTGGTATATGAAGAAGGCTTAGAATTTTTAGAGGCGAGGATATATTTTTTCCCTCGAATCTCTAATGATTTTTTTTTTCGAATATGGATGTTAGAAAAACGAAATCTTATTTTCCATAACATAATTTTTTTACAATCTTCATAATAATACAATGTATATGTATATGAGTAATGAATTTTATCCTCTTACTCCGTAACATATAATCTTTTCTAATATTGGATGTCTATGTTTACGGAACGAAATCTTATTCCCATTGACATAGAATCTTTTAAGATCGAAATCATGTCAAGTATGACATGAAAAAAAAATGATAGGGTTTTTTCAAAAATAAAAGTAGATTTAAAAAAAACTTTTGAGAGCAACCTTTATAAATTAAACATTCGTAAATTTCAAAAAAAAAGCTTGGAGTTATCATAACTTGAAATCTAAGATCGTTATTTTCTAACAAAATAAATGTGCAACTATTTAGATAAGTAGAAGTGATTCTGAAAACATGTCTCTATCTAAAAAAAACATACAAAAAAAAATTTTAAAACTTAACCCCAGATATCTAAATCTATCGATCTCCAATTAATAAATGAATAGTAAGCAAATAATAACTAAAATTCGCTTATAAATTAACTCGCAACTATATTTTTGGAGAGCGAAAAAGGTTAAGAATTGAGATATTCGAATTATTCGTTACATAAGTAACAAAATATTTATTTTTGGGGAATTTTTAGAGTTTTTATCATTTTTTGTGTTTTAATTATTATCTTTTTAGGATTTATAGAGTTATTTTCTTTTTTTAGGATTTTTGGTTTTTCAAATTTTTTTTTATTTTTAGTGTATTTTGATAAATTATTTACAAGAAAGAGGAAAGAAAGAAGTGTTATTTACAAAGAAGATAGTGGGAAAAAGATTTTTACAAAAAAAGAACAAAGTAAACACTCGATGGCGGCCCGCGAACAGACTCTTATTAAGGTGGTTGGTTCGATGAGTCGAATGTCGCGGACAAGCTAAAAAGCGACCTTTTTTCAAAAAAGGAAGAGAAGAGGGGGGAAGAGAGATTTTTACAAAAAATATTTAAAAAGTAAAAAAAAAATTGTTTTTTTTTGATGTTTTATAAGTTTTTTTGTGTGATTTTTTGTTTTATGATTTTTTTTGATTATAAATAAAACAAGGAAAAAAAATTTTTGATTTTAAGTTTTGCAATTTTTTTTATTTTTGATGACTACAGAATAAAAAAAATGCAGAATAGGAAAACACCACCATACTTAAACCCAACATTGTCCCCAATATTGCAGCCTAAGTATGCGGAACGATAATAGACAAAATATAATATGTGCAAAATGAAAAAGTGAGGGTAGAAGCTTCCCTCAAGACGAGTCCCAAATGCCCAATGAGATCCCTGCATTATTAAAAGAAAAGAAAAGAAGCAAAAGAGGATATGATAAAAGCAAAAAAGATAAATTCAGCTAAAAGATATGCGGGCGGTAGGGGGGCAAGTGCGTGGGCAACTCGAAGGTAGATAAGGCCTTAGCTACAGATTGCGATAGAAAGGCGCACCTCTAGCGCGCACAAAAATGGGAAGCGCGCCGAAGCAAAACAAGTAAAAATAAAATATGCAAAATATATACATTTGTTTTTCAAATTATTATTTTTTGTGTTTTTGTTTTTTAAAGTAGATTTTTTATTTTTTAGTTGATTTTTAGGTAGGTTTTTTAGTTTTTTTTTTGAGGGTTGTTTAGTTTTTTTTTAAAAGTTTTGAGTTTTAAGGTTTTGAATAGTTTTTTGTAAAGTTTTTGATTTTTAGGTTTTTTTTTAGTGTTTTAGTTTTTTTTCATAAAAATAATGAAAAAAAATTTAAGTTTTTTTTTTAGATTTTTTTTTGTTTTTGTGTTTTTTTTTTCAAATTTTTAGAATTTTAGAGATTTTTCGATTTTTTAGTTTTATGGGTTTTTGAAGTTTTTTTTTTGGTTTATAGTTTTTTCAAATTTTTTTTTAGTTTTATAATTTTGTAAGTGTTTTTTTATAGTTTTTATTATTATTATTATTTTAAATTATTATTAGTAATTTTTGTGGGCCCTTTTTGTAATTTTAAGAAAAAATATATATAAATAAGTAAAATTAATAGATTTTCAGGGTTCAAAATAACGACTCGAAAATCCCCGGCAACGGGGCCAAAAACTTGATTGATATTTTTCGCATCAAATCCGAAAACTTATTGTTGTTAAAACTCCAAAAAGATTTACGAAGCGCGACGCTAGGGGCAGTTTTATTTAAGTTGAAAAGCGGATTTGGTTTTTATTTAAAAAACGGGGCGCGCGTATTTATTTAAGTTGAATATAAAACGATGTGATCGAGTTTTAACGAAAGGAGGCAAGTGCACCTATCGTGTGTAGTACAGGATATTCCGGTGTGGAATATCGAGGTCGTATTGTTCTCGGGGTCGGTTCGTTTATTTCTACTCATCCCTGGAGGGGATTATTATTTTACCGATAATTACTTGTCGGGTAATATATATAATAAAAAAGGGCAATAAAAATGAAAGCATAATAAAAGGTGGAGCCGATGAAGAGCTTAGCTCGATGGCACCGAATAAAACTAAACTAAAATATACTTTAAATAAAAAGAGATCCTAAGTTTCTAACTAATTAGGCCGGAGACTTGGCCGTGGAGGCTCCACTAAAATGAGCTCACCTATCTCTAGGACTATCGCTCACCTGAACATTAAGACTATTCGACCGGGCTCTCGTCCGACGAAGGATTCCTCTTAATGCCCGCATTACGCTAAGAACCCCGCTATTGGGTGGGGAACCCAATCCGGTAGAGTTGGCACGCCTCCTCTCTCGAGGGTTAGTGCGGAACTCCATTTACCAAGGGGTGATCGGTCCATACGCACGGCCTCTCGGCTAGCTAGCGTATGTACTACGGAAATAGGGCCCACACATCGATTATGTGGTCCTACGCGTCGTAAACCCTAGGCAAACCTTAAGTATTTTTAATTAATTAGAAAAATTGGACCTTTAATTATTTTAAGCTATTTTATTTGTCCCAATGCTCTTCGATACTGAGGGCTAAGAACGTTAGCCACTCATCGGAATGGGGACGGCAGCGATGAAAAAGAAGAAAATTAAAGCAGTAAAATAAAGCAGTAAATGGAAAGCAGTAAATTGCAAGTCCTACTCAAACGAGTAGGACTGAAATGAAAGCAGGAAAATTACAAGTCCCGGCTCAAATGAGTGGGCGGGACAAAATAAAGTGAGTCCTACTCAAACGAGTAGGAGAAAATAAATGCATCCACACACGCACTTTACTGAAAATTAAACACATACACAGACATGACATTCAACTCAAATGAGTAGGCGGTAAATAAATGCTAATACAAATATAACTTAAATTATTACAGACAAATAACGACCTACCATTTAACTCAAATGAGTAGGCGGTAAATAAAATCCTGTCATTTAACTCCTAGCGAGTAGGCGGAAATAAATGCTAACACTCACGCACTCTACTTGAAAGTAAAACACATGCACACAAATCCTACTCAAACGAGTACGAGAAAATTAAAGCACGTCATTTAACTCTTAACGAGTAGGCAAAAATAAATGCAACACACGCACACACGCTATAAAATTGAAATAAATCTATTTAAACTAACTCATACACGCACACACACGTACAACAAATAGAAAAATCAAAGTGACTGAAAAATTAAAATGACTACATTTCTACCGCTAGAATGCGGTAGAAATGAATAAAACGTGAAAATAAAATTAAAAGGAGCAAAAGTTTTTGCAAATAAGCGAAAAGTGCAAGTGCTCGAAAAATTGAAATGAATACATTTCTACTGATGGAATGCGGTAGAAATGCATAAAATGAAGAAATAAAATTTAAACGGGCAAAAAGTTTTTGAAAATAAAAGCAAAAAATGAAGTGTTTGAAAAATTAAAATGACTATATATACGTTCATATAACTCCGCAAAAGTGATTAAAAAGTGAAAATAAAGTAAAAAGGAAGAAAAGTTTTACGACCTAAAAGGAAAATCTAAGTTAGTGAAAAATCAAAACCACTTTGAAAACACTTTTTACGGGTTTATAGGAATGCAAATAAAGCCATAAAACTCCTAAGTTAAAAAAACTAAGTGAAAATAACTAAGTATAAGAGCATGAAAATTAATCTCATATACACACACACGTACAAAAAGTAAACGAAAAACAAAGTTAAAAAAATAAAAGAACAAATAAGATTGCTTAGAGATTGCATATAAATGAAGTCCATAACAATGTAAAGGAGAAAATATACAAATTTTATTGAACTAAACAGGAGATTACGAAGCTAAAAATAAAGGAGAGGGGGAGAAAAAAAACTTTACATAGCATTTGGAAGCACCTAACAGCAAAGCCCTAAGAAAAATTGATCCAAAAAAACGGAACAGCAGCTCAAACAGAAGCTGTAAATTTATAGACAAAATTTCTCATCGGACACGCCCTATGACACGGGCGTGTCAGGGGGCGTGTCAGCACTATTTAACAACTGAATTCGGTGAAGTGACGGATTTGACGGCGATTTGACTTTGCGGCTGAAAATGCGGCGGTCACGCCCCAGGTCACGGGCGTGACATTGGGCGTGTCGTTCGGCGATTGATGGCATTGTTGACTTCAGGGGGTCGCCGGTGGCGGTTTGTCGGGCCAGGTGGAAAAGTCACGCCCTAGGTCACGGGCGTGACGCTGGGCGTGTCGGGATGAGTCGACACTCGACAAACGCCGAGCGCAAAATGTCGAGTTGAAAATTCGTCGAGCGGGAAGAGGAGTCACTCCCTAGGTCTCGGGCGTGACTCTAGGCGTGGCGTAGAGTCGACGATCGTCGAGTTGAAATCGTCGAGCGGGATGGACACGGGCTTGGTCACGCCCCGTGTCGGATTGACACGGGCGTGTGGCCGGGCGTGTCGATCAATTTCTTCAAAAATCGTTGATTTCACTAGATTTTGACGTGTCACGCCCTGGTCACGGGGGTGACCCAAGGAACACGGGCGTGACTTGACTTTTTTTTGGGGCAGATTTTTGATATTTTATGAAACATAAAAATAAACCAAGTCAGCAAATTATTTTCAAAAAAGGAGCAATTTATTAAGCAAAACATGTAAAAATGATGAAAAGAAATTAAAATGACTAAATTAATGTACACAAAAATATGTATATTTACAATTCATCAAATACCTTCATACTTAAGTTTTTGCTATTCCAGAGCAAAAGTTGGAGATGAACTTATAATGAATTAAGGAAATCCTAAGTTTATCTACCGCTTTACTTAATTGAAAGAAAGATCAAAATGAATATTCGGGGTATACGAGTTAAATCCTAAATTATGCCAAAAATTTAAATAAAGGAAGAGTTTCAGCAAAAGACTTCTCATTATAAGCAAATAGATAGCAAAAATTTTATTTGTGAGGCTAACAAAAATAGATTGGATTTATGAAACTGTAGCTTGGAAAAAATTAAAGGAAATAATTTAATTTACAAATTAAGCTCTCAAAAAGATTCTAAAAATAAATCTAGAATTTTTTTGAATTTGGCGGAGGGAGATATCGTGGTATATGAAGAAGGCTCAGAATTTTTAGAGGTGAGGGTATATTTTTTCGCTCGAACCTCTAATGACTTTTTTTTCGAATATGGATGTTAGGAAAACGAAATCTTATTTTCCATAACATAATTTTTTTACAATCTTCATAATAATCCAATTATATGTATATGAGTAATGAATTTTATCATCTTACTCCGTAACATATAATCTTTTCAAATATTGGATGCCTATGTTTATGGAACGAAATCTTATTCCCATTGACATAGGATCTTTTAAGATCGAAATCATGTCAAGTATGACATGAAAAAAAATGATAGGGTTTTTTCAAAAATAAAATTAGATTTAAAAAAAACTTTTGAGAGCAACCTTTATAAATTAAACATTCCTAAATTTAAAAAAAAAGCTTGGAGTTATCATAACTTGAAATCTAAGATCGTTATTTTCTAACAAAATAAATGTGCAACTATTTAGATAATTAGAAGTGATTCTGAAAACAGGTCTCTATCTAAAAAAGGCATACAAAAAAAATTTTAAAACTTAACCCCAGATATCTAAATATATCGATCTCTAATTAATAAACGACTAGTAAGCAAAAAATAACTAAAATTCGCTTATAAATTAACTCGCAACTATATTTTTGGAGTGCGAAAAGTGTTAAGAATTGAGATATTCGAATTATTCGTTACATAAGTAACAAAACATTTTTTTTGGAATTTTTAGAGTTTTTATCATTTTTTTGTTTTAATTATTATCTTTTTAAGATTTATAGAGTTATTTTCTTTTTTTTTTAGGATTTTTGGTTTTTCTAAGTTTTTTTTATTTTTAGTGTACTTTGATAAATTATTTACAAGAAAGAGGAAAGAAAGAAGTGTTAATTACAAAGAAGATAGGGGGAAAAAGATTTTTACAAAAAATTACAAAGTAAACACTCGATGGCGGCCGGCGAACAGACTCTTATTGAGGTGGTTGGTTCGATGAGTCGAACGCCACGGGCAAGCTAAAAAGCGAGCTTTTTTCAAAAAAGGAAGAGAAGAGGGGGGAAGAGAGATTTTTACAAAAAATATTTACAAAGTAAAAAAAAAAAAATTTGTTGATGTTTTATAAGTTTTTTTGTGTGATTTTTTGTTTTATGATTTTTTTTGATTATAAATAAAACAAGAAAAAATGTTTTTTGATTTTAAGTTTTGCAAATTTTTTGTATTTTTGATGACTACAAAATAAAAAAAATGCAGAATAGGAAAACACCATCATACTTAAACTCAACATTGTCCCCAATGTTGCAGCCTAAGTATGCGGAACGATAATAGACAAAATATAATATGTACAAAATGAAAAAGTGAGGGTAGAAGCTTCCCTCAAGATGAGTCCCAGATTCCCAATGAGATCCCTGCATTATTAAAAGAAAAGAAAAGAAGCAAAAGAGGATATGATAAAAGCGAAAAAGATAAATTCGGCTAAAAGATATGCGGGAGGTAGTGTGGCAAGTGCGTGGGCGACTTGAAGGTAGCTAAGGCCTTAGCTACAGAGAGCGATTGAAATGCGCACCCCTAGCGCGCACAAAAATGGGAAGCGCGCCGAAGCAAAACAAGTAAAAATAAAATAAGCAAAATATATACATTTGTTTTTCAAATTATTAATTTTTGTTTTTTTGTTTTTTAAAGTAGATTTTTTATTTTTTTAGTTCATTTTTAGGTAGTTTTTTAGTTTTTGTTATTTTTCTTTTTAGGGTGGTTTAGTTTTTTTTTTAGTTTATGTTTTGAGTTTTAAGGTTTTGAATAGCTTTTTTGTAAAGTTTATGATTTTTAGGTTTTTTTTAAGTGTTTTAGTTTTTTTTCCATAAAAATAATGAAAAAATTTTAAGTTTTTTTTTTGATTTTTTTTGTTTTTGTGTTTTTTTTTTCAAATTTTTAGTTTTTTAGAGATTTTTCGATTTTTTAGTTTTATGGGTTTTTGAAGTTTTTTTTTGTTTTATAGGTTTTCAATTTTTTTTGTTTTATAATTTTGTTAGTGTTTTTTTTATAGTTATTATTATTATTATTTTAAATTATTATTAGTAATTTTTGTGGGCCCTTTTTGTAATTTTTAGTATAGATATATATAAATAGGTAAAATTAATAGATTTCTAGGGTTCAAAATAACGACTCGAAAATCCCCGGCAACGGCGCCAAAAACTTTATTGATATTTTTCGCATCAAGTCCGAAAACTTTTTGCGGTTAAAACTCCAAAAAGATTTACAAAGCGCGGCGCCCCAGGCGGTTTTATTTAAGTTGAAAAGCAGATTTGGTTTTTATTTAGAAAACGGGGAGCGCGTATTTATTTAAGTTGAATATAAAACGATGTGATCGAGTTTTAACAAAAGGAGGCAAGTGCACCTATCATGTGTAGTACAGGATATTCCGGTGTGGAATATCGAGGTCGTATTGTTCTCGGGGTCGGTTCGTTTATTTCTACTCATCCCTGGAGAGGACTATTATTTTACCGATAATTACTTGTCGGGTAATATATATATATATATAATAAAAAAGGGCCATAAAAATGAAAGCATAATAAAAGGTGGAGCCGATGAAGAGCTTAGCTCGATGGCACCGAATAAAACTGAACTAAAATATACTTTAAATAAAAAGAGATCCTAAGTTTCTAACTAATTAGGTCGGAGACTTGGCTGTGGAGGATCCACTAAAATGAGCTCACCTATCTCTAGGACTATCACTCACCTGAATATTAAGACTATTCGACTGGGCTCTCTTCTAACGAAGGATTCCTCTTAATGCTCGCATTACACTAAGAACCCCGCTATTGGGTGGGGAACCCAATCCGGTAGAGTTGGCGCGCCTCCTCTCTCGAGGGTTAGTGCGGAACTCCATTTACCAAGGGGTGATCGGTCCATACGCACGGCCTCTCGGCTAGCTAGCATATGGACTACGGAAATAGGGCCCACACATCGATTATGTGGTCCTACGCGTCGTAAACCCTAGGCAAACCTTAAGTACTTTTAATTAATTAGAAAAACTAGACCTTTAATTATTTTAAGCTATTTTATTTGTCCCAATGCTCTTCGATACTGAGGGCTAAGAACATTAGCCACTCATCGGAATGGGGACGACAGCGATGAAAAAGCAGAAAATTAAAGCAGTAAAATAAAGCAGGAAAATGAAAGCAGTAAATGGAAAGCAGTAAATTGCAAGTCCTACTCAAACAGTCGGACTGAAATGAAAGCAGGAAAATTGCAAGTCCCGGCTCAAATGAGTGGGCGGGACAAAATAAAGCGAGTCTTACTCAAACGAGTAGGAGAAAATAAATGCATCCACACACGTACTCTACTGAAAATTAAACACATACACAGACCTGCCATTCAAATCAAATGAGTAGGCGGTAAATAAATGCTAGTACAAATATTACTCAAATTATTACAGACAAATAACGGCCTGCCATTTAACTCAAATGAGTAGACGGTAAATAAAATCCTGCCATTTAACTCCTAGCGAGTAGGCGGAAATAAATGCTAACACTCACGCACTCTACTTGAAAGTAAAACACACGCACACAAATCCTACTCAAACGAGTAGGAGAAAATTAAAGCACGTCATTTAACTCTTAATGAGTAGGCAAAAATAAATGCAACAAACGCACACACGCTACAGAATTGAAATAAAGCAATTTAAACTAACTGATACACGCACGCACACGTACAACAAATAGGAAAAATAAAGTGACTAAAAATTAAAACGACTACATTTCTACCGCTAGAATGCGGTAGAAATGAATAAAATGTGAAAATAAAATTAAAAGGAGCAAAAGTTTTTGCAAATAAGCGAAAAGTGCAAGTGCTCGAAAAATTGAAATGAATACATTTCTACCGATGGAATGCGGTAGAAATGCATAAAATGAAGAAATAAAATTTAATCGGGCAAAAATTTTTTGAAAATAAAAGCAAAAAATGAAGTGTTTGCAAAATTAAAACGACTTTATATACGTTCCTATAACTCCGCAAAAGTGATTAAAAAGTGAAAATAAAGTAAAAAGGAAGAAAAGTTTTAGGACCTAAAAGGAAAATCTAAGTTAGTGAAAAATCAAAACCACTTTGAAAACGCTTTTTACGGGTTTATAGGAATGCAAATAATGCCATAAAACTCCTAAGTAAACAAAACTAAGTGAAAATAACTAAGTATAAGAGCATGAAAATTAATCTCATATACACACACACGTACAAAAAGTAAACGAAAGTAAAGTTAAAAAAAATAAAAGAACAAATAAGATTGCTTAGAGATTGCATATAAATGAAGTCCATAACAATGTAAAGGAGAAAATATACAAATTTTATTGAACTAAACAGGAGATTACAAAGCTAAAAATAAAGGAGAGGGGAGAAAAAAACTTTAAATAGCATTTGGAAGCACCTAACAGCAAAGCCCTAAGCAAACTGGATCCAAAAAAACGGAACAGCAGCTCAAACAGAAGCTGGAAATTTATAGACAAAATTTTTCATCGGACACTCCCTATGACATGGGCGTGTCAGGGGGCGTGTCAGAACTATTTAACAACTGAATTCGTTGAAGTGGCGGATTTGACGGCGATTTCACTTTGCGGCTGAAAACGCGGCGGTCACGCCCCAGGTCACGGGCATGACATTGGCCTTGTCGTTCGGCGATTGATGGCGTTGTTGACTTCATGGGGTCGCCGGCGGCGGTTTGTCGGGCCAGGTGGAAAAGTCACGCCCTAGGTCACGGGCGTGACGCTGGGCGTGTCGGGATGAGTCGACACTCGACAAACGTCGAGCGTAAAATGTCGAGTTGAAAATTCGTCGAGCGGGCAGAGGAGTCACGCCCTAGGTCACGGGCGTGACTCTAGGCGTGGCGCAGAGTCGACGATCGTCGAGTTGAAATCGTCGAGCGGGATGGACACGGGCTTGGTCACGCCCCGTGTCGGATTGACACAGGTGTGTGGCTGGGCGTGTTGATCAATTTCTTCAGAAATCGTTGATTTTAGTGGATTTTGACGTGTCACGCCCTGGTCACGGGCGTGACCCAAGGAACACGTGCGTGAGTTGACTTTTTTTGGGGCAGATTTTTGATATTTTCTGAAACATAAAAATAAATCAAGTCAGCAAATTATTTACAAAAAAAGAGCAATTTATTAAGCAAAAACATGTAAAAATGACGAAAAAAAATTAAAACGACTAAATTAATGTACACAAAAATATGTATATTTATAATTCATCAGGGTTGTTTTGCAGGGCCTATTGTATAAGCATCCCATACCACTTATACAATAGGTGACATGGGTTTTATGCTATGATTATGCTATGACATGCAAGTGGGTTATGATGCGATCATGCAAGTGCAACTCACCCACCCGACTCTGTGCACACAGACCTTTAGTTCCCCCTTTCTGGAGTCGAACCTCCCAGGATACCTCCGTAGTGGCAGACGGAAGGGGTGGGTTGGGCCTCGCCCACCTCTAAACCAGAGAACTATACTAATCCTATGGTCCTCTCTGTGACACCCCCATCCGTCGCATGACATATAACAGAAGGTCCAGCTGGAACCCGACGCCATATACCACAGACAGTCGGAAGGGTTACATAGGAATATTCAAACTATCCAATTAAGACTACTCGTCCTACACAAGGCATTCTAGCGGAAGCTTTTAAAGTTGAAAGAACCCAAAACTTAAATCCAATAAACATGAATGTCCACAACCAAAACCACTGGAATGAAACCCAAATACACCAAGAGGGTACATGGCCTTATGGCCTTACAATAGGTCACTTAATAAATAGTGTTTTCCATACATCGGCTCGCAGGCCGGCCACACATGACAAAAGTAAAGTACAACTATTCGCTTTGGCCTTCTAGGACCAGCACAGCAATATGGGCTCCAGCCCGCTATTTGGTACTCGGCTCCACAGCACCTGCAAGCACATTCCACCGTATGGTGGCAAACAAAGCAACGGTCAGCCAAAAGCCGACCAAATTATAACGACCCCGCCCCTTACTCGGGACGGCGGTGCTCTTTCCCTACATAACATTAGCCCAGCTAAAGAATAAAGTGCAATTATAATTTTCGCCACAGATGTAGGCTCGCATGGCCAAAACACCCCGTGCACTCAGGGCACATTAACGGTGAATCCGGTCAATTCCGTGGCTTCACCACCATCCCAAAGATGGCAACCATGTGAGCATTTATCCTTTCTGACCACCGTCTAAGGCTCCCAACTATGCCAACGGCCAGTCCCCTTTTCGGGTCTCTCGCACCAAACCACATAGTCTAGGTCCGATTCCACTTGCCCGTTGCTCACACCATGTAGTCACATTAAGACGTACGCATGAGCCAAGCTTCTCTCGGATCCCAACATTTTCCAAACAATCACATAACCCAGTTATGTTCAAGGCCGGTTCCCAGACCGCCAAGTTAGCAAAACAACGATTCCGCTCATTTTTCCCGGTGCACCTTGGAGCTAACCTCCAAGGATCCCTACTGCAATCTACCGCGTAGAAACCCGAAAACCCAAAGCACGGAGTATTCTCCGGCAAAACATAACAAATGCAACATCACCGATCCAGAAAATACACGTCCGGGTAAGCTTCACACACAATGCCTATGCCCGTACTTCGATTCCGGACTCTATATGCAACACAAGGTGGACTATTCACATCAACCCCAAGGAACACCACGCACTCACCGCACACTCGCGGGAGCGGGATTTCCTATGCAGAAAGAAAGAGCTTCACATGCTCAAGCAGAGAATCGTTACCCTTGTAGTCCGCTTTTGCGCCATGGAAAAACTACACGGACAGAACTCTTCGTAACGAACTTTCCTCCACGGTTCCGCTCTCAGATCTCAAAACGGTGCTCCGATGCTCCGCCGGCGGCCGGAAAACCCTTCCTTCTTCCTCCTCTCTCTAACACCTTGGAGAGAGAAAGCCTTGGAGAGAAATGAAGGATTAACTCCCCTATTCCAGGCCTTAACAGAGCAGGAAACCATCTGGGCCGTTGGATTTTATTTAAAGAAAAAGAACGGCTCAGATCCGCTCAAAAATATCCAAACCTGGGCCAAACACGGCTTGGCACACGGCCGTGTCTCAGTCCGTGTGCCTCGATCCAGGCACGATCGACGAACACAGAGACTCACACGGGCTCAGACATGCCCGTGTCTCACCTGACACGCCCGTGTCGGGTCTCCCGACACGCCCGTGACCGGGACGTGTCATGCATAACCGTCATGCCAACCGACACGACCCAACTAAACACGGGTACTGACACGGGTAGGCACACACCCGTGTCATGCAGCCGTGTTCCTGGCCGTGTCCTTCTCGGGATGAAAACTGCCAAAACACCAGCCAGACACGGCCTTGGACACGCCCGTGTCCTAGGCCGTGTACCCCTATACTGGCACCAAAAATCCCTTTTTACGCGACCGACTCAAGTACAATTTTCGGGGCGGAATTTCGTCCCAAAATTAAGTAAAGGTACACAAATCTAAATAATACCTGAGTGGAATAACTCGGGGTATTCCTCCAACATAGCTTGCTCTCGCTCCCATGAAAGCTCCTCCCGTCCCCAGTTATCCCAACGGACTTTAACCATTCGGGCCTCCTTGTTGCGGAGTCGTTTGACTGCAACCTCTTCAATACGTACTGGCTTGACCCTTGTTGTCAACTCATAATCAACCAGTACTTGATTGTTCGCAATGATCTGCGAAGGATCTTGCACTGCCTTACGCAACACCGACACGTGTAACACATCATGTAGCCCACTCAAATCCACCGGCAGCTTCAATCTATACGCCGCCTCGCCAACAAGCTCCAGGATTTCAAATGGTCCCAGGTATCTCGGACTCAGCTTCTTCAAGCGTCGAACCCGCGATACACCCTTGAACGGCTTGATTTTTAGATACACCATGTCGCCAACACTAAACTCCACGTTCCTATGCTTGGCATTGTAATACTTTGCCTGCCTGTCCTGAGCGACCTTCAACCTTTCCTGAATTATACGCACCATTGAAGTGGCGTCTTCCACCGCTTGACGTTTATACAACTTCGATTCGCCTGCCTCCAACCAAGACAACGGCGTACGACACTTCCTCCCGTACAAGGCCTCGAAAGGCGCCATACTAATACTCACCTGAAAGCTGTTGTTGTACGCAATCTCCACCATGTACAGGTGATCTTCCCACTACTTCCCAAAATCTAGGACGCACATGCGAAGCATGTCCTCCAACGTCCGGTTGACCCTCTCGGTTTGACCATTCGTCTGCGGATGAAAGGTTGTGCTGAACTTTAGCTTAGTACCCAACAGACTATGCACCAACCACCAGTCATTCGATGTGAAGCGTCCATCTCGATCACTAACAATACTGCGGGGCACACCTTGCAATCGTACAATATTCTCCGCATAGAGTTTGGCTAACTTTTCCACCGGATCTTCCTTCCTGACCGGAATAAAGTGCGACACCTTTGTCAACCTATCTACGACCACCAAAATGGCGTCATTTCTCTTCTGTGATTTCGGCAAACCATGCATAAAATCCATTGATATGTCATCGAATTTCCATTCTGGGATAGGTATGGGCTTCAAGAAACCTCCGGGCTTCTGTCATTCCGCCTTCACCAATGCACAAGTACAGCACTTGACCACATAAAGTGCTACATCCTTCTTCAATCCTGGCCACCAGAATAATTTCTTCATGTCTCTATTCATCTCTGTGCTTCCCGGGTGGATTGAGTACTTAGTATGATGAGCCTCATACATCAACTCCTCCTGTAGATTATCCGCACTAGGAACGCATAGGCGACCGTCCTTCCTTAGCAAACCATCCTCAACAGCAAACTGGGAATTTTACCCATCCAATGATTCATCCAAGATCCGCTTCATGTTGTTATCCTGAACCAAAGCCCGCCGAACTCTATCAGCTAGGTTACAATGCACCTCTGTCCAAAACAGTTTCGCCTCAGCACTAGATTGCTTGTAGACGCAAGATATCTCCAAAGCCTCCAACTCATGGACCAATCTCTCATCATGTACCGATAACCAGTTGGCCTGCGCCGGAGTCCTGCGACTCAACGCATCCGCCACTGCATTTCCCTTCCCAGGCACATAATGAATCTTGAAAGTGTAGTCCCCTAAGAACTCCATCCACCTACGCTGCCTCATGTTCAGATCCTTTTGATCCAACAAGTACTTCAAGCTCTTATGATCGGTGTAAATATCGACCTTCACACCGTACAAGTAGTGCCTCCACAGCTTCAGAGCGAATATCACGGACGCTAACTCTAAGTCGTGAACCGGATAATTTCTCTCATGAACCTTCAGTTATCGTGAACCATAGGCTATCACACTCCCATGCTGTAGCAGAACACAGCCCAAACAACTGCCTGAAGCATCACTATAGATCTTGAACCCTTCGGTTCCACTTGGCAAAAATAAAATAGGCGTCGTGGTCAACCGCCTCTTCAATTCTTCAAAAGCCTGTTCGCACTCCGGAGACCACACAAACTTCTGATCCTTCCTAGTCAACGTCATGAGTGGTAGCTCTATCCGCGAGAAGTTCTCTACGAAGCGCCCGTAGTAGCCAGCAAGCCCCAGAAAACTCCGGACCTCTGCCACTGTAGTCAAAGCAGGCCACTCCCGTATCGCCACTATCTTCGTCGGATCCACAGCTATCCCTTCTCCACTGACAACATGACCAAGGAACTCTATCGAGGATAACCAGAATTCACACTTGGAGAACTTAGCGTACAACTGATTCCTCCTCAACATCTCCAACACCATGTGTAGATTATTGTAGTGATCCTCCTCGCACTGCGAGTACACTAGGATATCATCGATAAATACAATCACAAAACGATCCAGGTACTCTCTGAACATCCTGTTCATCAGATCCATAAACATGGATGGTGCATTGGTGAAACCAAATGGCATGACCATGAACTCGTAATGCCCAAACCGCGTACTGAATGTTGTCTTTGGGATGTCGCTCTCCCTTAACCTCAATTGGTAGTAACCGGATTTCAGATCCAACTTCGAATACACCGTTGACCCAACCAACTGATCAAACAGATCGTCAATCCTCAGAATCAGATACTTATTCTTTTCTGTAAGCTTGTTCAATTCCCGGTAGTCGATACAAAGCCGCAAGCTCACATCTATCTTCTTAACAAAGAGAAACTAGTGCGCTCCAAGGTGATGAACTTGGACGCACATATCCTTGCTCCAACAACTCTTATAGTTGCACCTTTATCTCTGCCATCTCTTTTGGCGCTATAAGATACGGAGAGCGTGACATCGGTTTGGCACTACCCCGAACCACCTTAACCACATGAGGGGCAGACATCAACGTCTTACTCGACCCATTTCACTCCCGCAAATGTCGTCTCATGACTAGCTCTCAACTGACCCACTAGCAACTTCGATCATTATATGCCTGCTGCTCCGAGAGCCTGACCATACTAAAGATCACGTCGAACTCTCCTAGCGGTAGAAACAACGCTTGCAAATCAAACTATTGACTCACATACCATACCTAAATGCAACAGATTCTATCCGCGCGCATTGAGTACTACTAGTCAACAACACATCCATTATGTCTTTTGCCATCGAAAGATGTACTCCGACACGCAATATAATTCCTTTGGGTAAACAGGGATGCAAAGCCCCCTAAACGAACGGTGCTCTCACCAAATGAACGAAGGTCAGGACAAATCTCAAAACAAATAGTTCTAAGCTAACATGCACAAGGATGACATGTATTTACAGTTAACTGCTATAACTTTAAACCGTACCTATCACCACGACAGCGAGCTTCCTGGCCTCCAACTGGACCCGGTTGTACACTTCAGACTTCCTCTCAGACTTTGCACGTCCGCTCCAACACTCACGAGCAAAATGCCTCGTCTTCCCGCAGTTATAACAAGCACCCGAGGTTCGGCCTATAGTTTCCCCTGAAGCACCAAAAGGGGGGCTGGACCCGAAGTCCTAGCCTTCTTATACCACCTACGATATCCAGACTTTGAGGTAGCCGGAATTTTGAACTCTGTTTTCTTAGCACCAGAGTCCTCAACCTCTCCTGACATAGATTCCTTAGTCTTCTGAGCACCATCTCGACAAGCTTGGAAAAAGTGCCCTTTCTTGCCACAAGTATGACAGTTGTAAGTAACCTTGCTAGTCAATGATCTAACCTTCTTCTTCAGCGTTCTGCGAGATGCACCCCTCATAGGACTTGCAGAGTTCGATACCCTACTCACTGGTATCTGGTGAATTTTTCCCATATCCACTTCCAAAGATCTAGCCGACTCCACCAAGGCTCGGAATCCCATTAGTTTTGGTCCTAGAAGTAGAATTCGCAGTTCGTCACGCAGACCATTATAGAATATAACAACTATAGACCGCTCGTTCTCCAACTCAAAGTATGGGTAGCGGTTTATCAAAAGAAACGCCTGCAAATACTCATCAACTGAGTGCGTACCCTGCACCAAGCACATGTTCAACGGCTGACCTGATGGCCTTCTTAAAGTCCTTTGATCCAACACACCACACGACATTGAAGTCAACTCAGGGACAAAAGGTTTCACATTGCTTCCCTGTTGTGCACTGGTCACAGCGAGCGCCACTTCAACGATCATTCTTATGGTTTCAAATGAAGGAGGGGTCTCAGGCACGCTACTGGGTGCACTATAATCCTCAGAAACCAGATGTTCTGTCGGCTCTGCGCCACTCCCGGTCACATATAGTCGTACAAAACACCAATAAGTGACCAAACAAAATTGCAAAAAGCAATTATAGGAACGCGCTGGTTCTTCAAACACGAGTATTTTTCATTCCTAAGTGGACATTCATGGGTTCTTTTAGATGTTATAACGATGACGCACACATGTCCTCACAACCCCTTAAAAGAATTCGCCCACGAATTCATTTAAGCCTGACCGAAACCAGAAGTCTGATACCTAATTGTAATACCCCAATCCGTCGCATGGCATATAACAGAAGGTCCAGCTGGAACCCGACGTCATATACCACAGACAGTCAGAAGGGTTACATAAGAATATTCAAACTATCTAATTAAGACTACTCGTCCTACACAGAGCATTCTAGCGGAAGCTTATAAAGTTGAAAGAACCCAAAATTTAAATCCAATAAACATGAATGTCCACAACCAAAACCACTGGAATGAAACCCAAATACACCAAGAGGGTACATGGCCTTATGGCCTTACAATAGTTCACTTAATAAATAGTGTTTTCCATACATCGGCTCGCAGGCCGGCCACACATGACAAAAGTAAAGTACAACTATTCGCTTTGGCCTTCTAGGACCAGCACAGCAACATGGGCTCCAGCCCGCTATTTGGTACTCGGCTCCACAACACCTACAAGCACATTCCACCGCACGGTGGCAAATAAAGCAACGGTCAGCCAAAAGCCGCCCAAATTATAACGACCCCGCCCCTTACTCGGGACGGTGGTGCTCTTTCCCTGCATAACATTAGCCCAGCTAAACAATAAAGTGCGATTATAAATTTTGCCACAGGTGTAGGCTCGCACGGCCAAAACACCTCGTGCACTCAGGGCACATTAACGGTGAATCCAGTCAATTCCGTGGCTTCACCACCATCCCAAAGATGGCAACCATGTGAGCATTTAGCCTTTCTGACCACCGTCTAAGGCTCCCAACTATGCCAACGGCCAGTCCCCTTTTCGGGTCTCTCGCACTGAACCACAAAGCCTAGGTTCGATTCCACTTGTCTGTTGCTCACACCACGTAGTCACATTAAGACGTACGCACGAGCCAAGCTTCTCTCGGATCCCAACATTTTCCAAACAATCACATAACCCAGTTATGTTCAAGGCCGGTTCCCAGACCGCCAAGTTAGCAGAACAACAATTCCGCTCAGTTTTTCGGGTGCGCCTTGGAGCTAACCTCCAAGGATCCCTGCTGCAATCTACGTCGTAGAAACCCGAAAACCCAAAGCACGGAGTCTTCTCCGGCAAAACATAACAAATGCAACATCACCGATCCAGACAATACACGTCCGAGTAGGCTTCACACACAATGCCTATGCCCGTACTTCGATTCCGGACTCTATATGCAACACAAGGTAGACTATTCACATCAACCCCAAGGAACACCACGCACTCACCGCACACTCGCGGGAGCGGTATTCACACTCACGGGAGTAGAAAGAAAGAGCTTCACATGCTCAAGTAGAGAATCGTTACCCTTGTAGTCCACTTTTGTGCCATGGAAAAACTACACGGACAGAACTCTTCGTAACGAACTTTCCTCCACGGATCCGCTCTCAGATCTCAAAATGGTGCTCCGATGCTCCGCCGGCGACCGGAAAACCCTTCCTTCTTCCTCCTCTCTCTAACACCTTGGAAAGAGAAAGCCTTGGAGAGAAATGAAGGATTAACTCCCCTATTCCCGGCCTTAACAGAGCAGGAAACCATCTGGGTCGTTGGATCTTATTTAAAGAAAATGAACGGCTCAGATCCGCTCAAAAATCTCCAAACCTGGGCCAAACACGGCTTGGCACACGGCCGTGTCTCAGGCCGTGTGCCTCGATCCAGGCACGATCGACAAACACAGAGACTCATACGGGCTGAGACACGCCCGTGTCCCACATGACACGCCCGTGTCGGGTCTCCCGACACGCCCGTGACCGGGGCATGTTGTAACGCCCCCACCTGTCACATGACATATAAAGGTGGGTCCGGCCAGGGCCCCACGCCATATATCGTAGACAAGCGAAGGAATTACGTGTGGAAATCAAAAACTATACGTATCCTTAACTCATTCCATTCTATGTTAGCATGAACTCAAACCAACAGTACACGGCCATGGGACACGCCCGTGTTCCATGCCGTGTCCCCGACACGCCCTCAGACACGCCCGTGTCTGAGGCCGTGTGCCTCAACGAAAATAATCCCAAAACAACCCGAGACTTCACACGGCCTGGCACACGCCCGTGTTCCTGGCCGTGTGCACCTGGACACACCCGTGTCCCGCAAACACGCCCTAGCTCGAAACGTCGAGTTGAGTTCGACGGCTACTGACACGCCCTGTGACACGCCCATGTCACAGGTCGTGTCCTTACTCGACACTCGACACTCGACGATCGTCGAGCAAAATTCGTCGACATCAAGGCCGATCGTCGACACGGCCTCGACACGCCCTGCGACACGCCCGTGTCGCAGGCCGTGTCCGCTGTTCGACGACCGTCGACTCCAAATTTCGTCGACTTCACGACTCGACACAACCCAGGCCTGACACGCCCTGGGACACGCCCGTGTCCCAGGCCGTGTCACCCATGCCTGAACCCAAATTTGCTCAAATTGATCTGATTGACTTTGGGGTGTTACAATCCTCCCCCCCTTCAAATAATTTCGTCCTCAAAATTTGACTCCAAATCAACCAATCAACCACAAAACAAGTTATTATGCACATTTGCGTGTCGTATCTCAAGCCATCGCCCATACGAACAAACATACAACACATACAAACATTCCTAACGTCCACTTGTGCACATTTAGCCACACAAGACATCAAAACAAGAAATCATGATTACAAGTGCACCAAATTTTGATAGATATGTACACCATCCTTTCTTCATCACAACTAGATATAAAAGCATAGTTTACATACACAGCACCTCCGGTCATAACATCGAAGTGATTCACATCACACTTCACATCCGCTCAGCCTCCCGATTTTGAAATTCACGATTAAGAGCCAAATTAAACACCCGAGGCTGAATTTCACCAACTGAGCTTTGCGGCTCTTGCACTTCCATCGCATGCAATCGAGGTTGCGTCCGGGGTGCAGATGATTCGGCCACTGCTTTACCCTTTTCTTCATATGACGCACCTATCTTTTTCTCACTCCCTGGAGGGGCATTCCGACAGAATTTTGCTATATGTCCTTGTTGCCCACAGTCATAACATATACGCATATCAATCCGTCCTGGCCCATAAGTAGCCAACGACGAAACAGTCAACGGCGTTGATTCCGTAGGCCTAAATCTTTTCTTCTCTCATCGTCTGAACTCCGATTGATCCGACTGCGGCATTTTAGATTCTGCCTTTTCCGCTACCAGTCTCTTATTCTCGTATACTCGCTTCATATCCTTCTCCAAGGCACGGGCTGTATCGACCAATGCTTGAAAGCCTTGGCTCACTGAACTCGGGAGTGCCAACCTCAAATCATCCCGCAAAGGTAGATCCCGCATATCTCCCCAATCTCGTAAACTCATGCAGGTAGGTATCAATATCTCGCTCACCCTGCACCAAACAGAGAAACTCATTTTCCATCGCAATCCTCTGCGACACCGGCACATACTTTGCTAAAAATATTTGGGAGAATTCATCCATGGAAACTTCAGTTACACCTCGACCTGCCAAGTGATGCACTTCCATTTCATCCCACCACAATCTCGCATCTCCTTCCAACAGAAAAGTGGCCAACGTCACTTTCTGCTCCTCGACCGTCCTAATTGCGGTTAGGATCCTTTTTTCCCTTGCCAACCAATCTTCTTCCTGCGTTGGTGAAAGCGTTCCACCAAACGTAGGTGGATGAAAGTGCATAAAATGTGTCAATGACTAGGCACTTGATTGCGCTTCCACCACCACTGCAGCATGCTCTTGCCTTCCACCAGGTCTTGCCTGTCCAGTAGGCTGTGCTTGTAACACTGCAAGCACTGTCTCCGTCACCACCCGTATGGCTTCTGCCGAGGGAGGCATAGGCACTTCCACGGGTGCTGCACTCTCATCAAACCGTTGGGGCTCAGACGGCCCAGCTCCATCCCTCGCCACCTATCAATGTACAGAACACCATTAATACGTCCAATCATAACGGTACTGCTACATTGACTACACACTCACGCACATCATGTGCATGACATACATTCCTAGTGGATATTCATGAGTTCAATGATGTTCTCTCCTCCCAAACAATCTCAACCTGCCTCTGATACCACTTTGTAACGCCCCCACCTGTCACATGACATATAACGGTGGGTCTGGCCGGGGCCCCACGCCATATATCGCAGACAAGCGAAGGAATTACGTGTGGAAATCAAAAACTATACGTATCCTTAACTCATTCCATTCTAGCGCAGCATTTTTATGTTAGCATGAACTCAAACCAGAATGCCACCAATATATAAAGACCACATTTATATATAACAACACCAGGAATGTATACAACCCACATACCCTGGCCTTATGGCCTTACAGGTTCCTCTTTTACACATCAATAATTTCGTACATCGGCACGCAGGCCGGCCACACATGAAATCCAAACACAACTCTTCGCAGTCGCATGGCCTTCAAGGGCCTATAGCAGCAAGCTAGCCATTCTTTCCACTTATGCATTTCACGCCACAGCACCTGCAAGTAGACATCCAAACCAACACCAAAACCAAAGTAACGGTCAGCATTTGGCTGACCCATTATAACGACCCTACCCCCTACCCGGGGTAGTGGTTCCTTTCCTGTACACAGTGCTATCATCTATCATCAAGTATCATCAAACAGCATATGTATATCATTCTCTATCCCGCTAGCAAACACATGACATCACAAACGCTGGAATCCACCAGACGTTCCGTGCACTCAGGGCACCTTCTTGGCGTACCGGAATCCACCAGTCATACACCGCCGATCCGAGGTTTTAACTTGTTGGTTGACCGGCCCTAGTCCACCAGTCTCGCAAGCTAGCGACGTCCCGCCCAAACCACTCAGAGGTACAACCTCACAGCATCCAAAACAACCAGAGTAGGTCGACCCACACCATGTGGTGTAGCACGCCGGGTTTATCCAAGCTCCCCAGGCATGTCTACCCATCGACCCCCCTCCTATTCCGATCGACCCACACCATGTGGTGCAGCAAGCCGGGTTTAACTCGTCTCCCCAAGCATTGCCACCAATCGATCCCTACCTAACTAGATCAACCCACCCTAGGGGTGTAACAGGCCGGGTTTATCTCGAGCTCCCCAGGCGTGCTACCAATTGATCATATCATAACCAGGAGCTTTACCAAAGCCTCCTCACAGTCAGCATCACATCCATACAATCATCACATAAGAAATCCATTTGCATCTCATCAAATCCACGGAGTCTCCTCCGGTTTACCCATGAACATCACCAATCCAGACTACCGGTCCAGATGGGCTTCACACAGCATGCCTATGCCGTACTCCATAATTTCGGCTCTAGATGCAGACTCAATGAAGGAATCACTTCACGGATATCCACCTCTTGGTGGAGGATTCCAAGCACATGTATAAAAGAAGGACTTCGATGTCCAAGAAGGAGATCGTTACCCTTGAAGACCGCTTCGGTGCCATGAAGTAGCCGGATGGAAATCACCGCCTCGGCTCTGCCTTCACGAATCCTCTCTCGGATCTTCGCTCCGCACTCCGCAGCTCCTCCAGCAGCTGGTAGTCTCCTCCCTTCCCTCTTGCCTTGGGCCTTTCTTCCTCCCTTTCTTAGAATAAAATGAAGAAGAAGAAGAAGAAGAAAAGAGGAGTTAAATCCCCTTTTTCTCGGCCTTGACAATACCTGGACAGAGCCCAACCACTGGATCCAGGAAGAGGGAAACAAACGGCTCAGATTTGGCCAGAAAAGCTAAAACACGGCCTGACACGCCCTGTGACACGCCCGTGTCACAGGCCGTGTCCCTCTAAGCGGCAGCCAACCGACTCAAAACCAACAGTACACGGCCATGGGACACGCCCGTGTTCCATGCCGTGTCCCCGACATGCCCTCAGACACGCCCGTGTCTGAGGCCGTGTGCCTCAACGAAAATAATCCCAAAACAACCCGAGACTTCACACGGCCTGGCACACGCCCGTGTTCCTGGCCGTGTGCACCTGGACACACCCGTGTCCCGCAAACACGCCCTAGCTCGAAACGTCGAGTTGAGTTCGACGGCTTCTGACACGCCCTGTGACACGCCCGTGTCACAGGCCGTGTCCTTACTCGACACTCGACACTCGACGATCGTCGAGCAAAATTCGTCGACATCAAGGCCGATCGTCGACACGGCCTCGACACGCCCTGCGACACGCCCGTGTCGCAGGCCGTGTCCGCTGTTCGACGACCGTCGACTCCAAATTTCGTCGACTTCACGACTCGACACAACCCAGGCCTGATACGCCCTGGGACACGCCCGTGTCCCAGGCCGTGTCACCCATGCCTGAACCCAAATTTGCTCAAATTGATCTGATTGACTTCGGGGTGTTACACGTGTCACGCATAACCGCCACGCCAACCGACACGACCCAACTGAACACGGGTACTGACACGGGTAGGCACATGCCCGTGTCAAATGACACGTGAAAGAGCAACTAGATCAGATATAATCTAGAGGGGGGTGAATAGAGTATATGGTGCTTTAAAACTTTTGCAAACTTTTACAACAATTATTGTAATATGTGTGAGCAGGGAAGCAGAAATAAATCTAATCACAGTACAGAGCTATGCAAATACTAAGCACAGAAAAATCAAGGCCAGAAACAAAAAGAAAACAAGCCAAAACCAGATGACACAAGGGAATATAGTGGTTCCCCAAACTTGGGTACATCCACTCTTCTACCACCCTAGGTAGGAATCCACTGCAGGATGAGTTGATCAGGTGTCCTGGGCACCAATGAGCTTTTGATAAGGTGCTCAAAAACCAAAGCAGATTTTTTGATCAGGTGTCTTGCCACCAATGAGCTTTTGACAAGGTGCTCAAAAACCAGATTCAAACTTTTGAAGGGAGTCTGAAAAACCCTTTACAGAGTGGGGGTGAGAGAGTGATGGCAGTCTTCTCTTTCTCAACCAACTGAGAAGACTATGTGGATTGATGTCAAAGCTCCCCCTGAATCCTTGAGATCTTCAGGAAGAAGAGCTTTGCTGAGGGTGATAGGCCTTCAAGGATAGAACTCCAGCAATAGATGATTTCAGCAAGCTGAAATGTTGAGTGTCTGGAGTCTTGAAATGATGTTGGCCTTGAACACTTTGAGATCTGAAGAGATCTGATGATTTTTGAAAGCTTGATCTCTTTGATGAGTGTTCTTCAGAATTCTTTTTGACAGAAAACTTTTGAGTATCTTTCTGTATTCTGTATTGTGTGTGCTCTTTCTTCTGGTTGGTGTAGAAAAAAAACATCCTGTCCCTTATTCTCTGTTTTAGAATAGAATATCATTCTCTGTCAAGCATAGCCGTTGGTCTGCATTGATTGCATCCTTAATTGCATAATCTCTTCTGGAGGAAAGTCTACAGAATTATTCCTTGGAAAATCCCTTGAAACTTGGTCCAGAATTGAATGTAAACGGCTAGCAAATCTCTGAATTAATTGCAGAATAACTCTTAACTGATTTGAATTTGAATTCTGGAAGTTATCTGAAATCGTCGAACTGAGCTCTGCTATCGTCGAGCTGAGCTCAGCGATCAGGAAATCTTAAGCAGCAAAAATATCGTCGATCTGAGCTCCAAGATCGTCGAACTGAGCTCAGAGATAAAGATCCAAAGCAGAGTCAAAATCGTCGAACTGAGCTCACCGATCGTCGAATGGAGTTCGACGATATTATGAAGTTGAGCTCAGCGATCGTCGAATGGAGTTCGACGATCTGTCGAAGTTGAGCTAGACGATCGTCGATCGGAGTTCGACGAATCGTCGTGCTGAGCTCGACGATCAGACTTAGTCTCCAGACAGAAAAACTTGGTCTTCAGGGCAGCTTCCAATCCTAGACTTCTAACCCTTAGACTCAATTCTAATTGACCTTTTAAGCTATACAGGAGGTCAAATAAAGGTTCCTAGAGACATAGTGATCCTGACCCAAATTAGTAATAGGGTGTTCCAACAATCTCCCCCTATTTGGGTTAGGATTACTATTTACAGGCTTTGGAGAATTCAAATAACAACATACAATCAGAAAAGCATAAAAACAACAGCTAGACATTACAGAAACATCACAGAGATATATATATATATAGCATCCAGATAGCAGTCAGAATTCACAGAAATTGTCACCTTACACTGTCACTTCTTCTCTTTGCCTTTAACCATTTTGATTTCTCTGTTAGGGTTTAGAGCTTCCTTGTTGGACCTGGTGTCATCTGCTGCACCCAAGTAAGTTTGCTTTGAAGACCTGGGAACCACAGCAGCAGGATGCAACTCCATGTATCTGTCAGCATCAAAGAATTTACTGGAGGCATATCTTTCTAATTCTTTTTGCCTTTGCTCAGACATTGTAGAAATGTTGGAAGTATCTAGTCCTTGTTCTCTGGCCTTCTTGATCTGGTCTAGTGCAGCCAACTGTTTCATCCTGGCAGTCCAAGCAGCTGGATTCTTTTCAGGGTCCTCAAATGGTACAGGTGGCTCATACCTGTTCGAAGAATTGTCTTGAGGAGGCCTGGCAGACACTGTCTCTTTTAGCTTGTAGGGGAAGGGACCAGAAGTAGTATCAGCAGGACTATGTCCTCCCCTAGAATATGGGTGCTGCCTGGAGTACCCTTTGGAATAAACCTGAAAATCTCTTTGACTACCCCTGTATCCTCCTCTCCTAGAATAAGAACCCCTAGACTGGCTTTCCCTTTGGTAGGATCTGGCATGGGGTTGATAGGGAGCCTGGCTTCTAGCTGGGGCTTGACTTGCAGAGCTTCCACCTGCACCTGCATCAGGAGGAGGTGGTGGAGGAGGATGAGGGTGCTGGAACTAGGAGGAGCCCTTTTCATACTTTCTCTTCTTCTTCATGGCTTTCAGCTGATTTTTAGAATATTGCATCCAATGTTCTGTGATTGGGCAGTTATGCAGAATGTAATAAGGAATATCATTATCATCCTTGACTTTTGCAGGAGGAACCCTTTTCATTGCCTTGCTCCTAGCCTTCCTTTTCCTTGCAATAGTGGCAGAAGAGTCATCAGAGTCTGTCTTGAACTCATCAGATTCAGAACTCTGGTCATCATATAGAGCATCAATTCTCTTCATCAAGTCTTTCTTCAGTTGAATAGCAGCAGATACAGGAGGTGAAGCAGGAACAACAACAGCAGCAGTAGAGGTGACAGCAGCAGATGGAGCAGCAAATGGAGAGGGTGCAACAGAAGCAATTACAGCAGTAGCAGCAGATACTGGACTGGTGACAACAGCAGCAACATCTTCAGTAGCAGCAAGCACTGAATGTACAAATGCAGAGATAATGCTAGGGTCACAGCAAGAGAAAGGCACCAGTGCCTTGGATAAATCTTCTGGGGGCTGGACAGCATTAACCTCTGGGAGATAGCTGAAGAAGGCAGTATCAAAGGCAGAAAGCAAAGACCTTAGGTCTATTGCCAGAACTGCTGTAGGAGTCTGACATTCTGGAGGCACAGCAACAGTAGCAGAAGGGGCAGCAGACACAGAAACATCAGCAGCAGCAGCAGTAACATCAGCAGCAGGAGCAGAGGCAGCAGCAGCAACAGCATGAAAGCTTGCTTCATAGGGCATCTCCCCCTGCCTAGATGCAGATACATCTGTATCAAGGCACACTGCTGGAGGTGCTGCCTGAGGAAGGAGGGAGGAAAGCCTGGCAGAGAGGGCTGCCACTGACAAGTGTAGAGGAGCCAATGAGGTCTCCAAGAGTAGAGAGAGCCTGGGGGCAATTAGCTCATACAACTTGTCAGCTAGGGCTGAGAGGTCTACTAGCTCAATAATAGGAGTAGAGATAGAGGGAAAAGG
Organism: Platanthera guangdongensis; assembly: GCA_039583875.1. NCBI lineage: Eukaryota > Viridiplantae > Streptophyta > Magnoliopsida > Asparagales > Orchidaceae > Platanthera > Platanthera guangdongensis. The sequence continues at coordinate 116,180,764 of CM077155.1, read as the reverse complement.
GATAGCTGAGGATGCTGGAAGTGGAGGGCTGGAGAGTGGAATGGATGGCTCAGGTGTTGGGATAGTGGAAATGGAGGACAAGGGGATGGATATGGATGGGGTGAAAGTTGGTTGGTCAATGATATGGTGGAGGAGATCTTTGAATGAAGTTGAGGAGGTGGGTAATTCTGGAAGAGAGGATGGGGAATCATCCATATAGGAGTCATCCAGGAGGGTGAAGGATGGAATGGATGGAGAAGAGGTGACATCTGGTGGAGGGTATGAGAACAGAGGGTGGAAGTGGTCTACTGGTGGAGGCAGAATGGGTTCTGGAGATGGAATTGATGTTGGAGATGGGCTAGAGATGGTAATGGTGGATGGAGCTGGAATGGTGGATGGTAGAGGAAGGGTTGGAAGTGGAGGAGGAGAAGAGGCAGCAACAGCAACAGCCAGGTCTTCTGCAGGAGCAGAGACCTGTGGGAGAGTGACTCTTGGAGTCCTTGTGCCTGAAGGAGCACTTGAGGAGGGCCTGCCAGGCTTGCTGATTTGCCTGTCCCACTTGCCAAAGAGGGCACAGGTGAGTCTCTTGGAGGCATTTATGTGAACTCCAGAGGAGACCAGCAAGGCAGGGCACTTGTTCTGCAGGAAGACTCCAAGAATCCTTCCAAAGTTAACAAAACCTTTGTTTATTTTCTTCTTGATGAGGTCAAAGAACACCTCTCCCCAGTTCAAACTTTTCTTATCCACCAGAGCTCCCATGATACAGAGCTGATGTCTGGATATAGTGTCATGAGCAGAGTGCTTTGCAAGCAGCACTTTCCCTACCACATCTGCTAGGAACCTGTATTCAACATACAGATTCCTCTTGAATAGCTTGCTAGGGTTTCCCTCTGGATGACCCATCCTGGCAAGCAGGTCAGAAAACTCCTCTCCAGATAACTCAGCAGATTCTTCTCCATTTCTCTGTCCAAAAACCTCTGTTAAAATGGTGGGGGTCAAAGGTACCTGAGTTCCAGCAATGGACCCAACTATTGTGGAGTTGTCTTGATTATGAGCAGTAAGACCCACTCCTTTATCTCATCTGAAGCCAGCTTGATTCTAGTGGTCATGAGGGCAGACAGATTCTGATCCTTGAATAAAGCCAGCATATCTTGGAAAATTGGATCAGTGGTGTTGAAAGATTCTATATCAATGTCGAATCCAACATCGAACTTCATTACGGCTAGAACTGCAACTGACACAGCCATTGTACCTGCAAAAATGCAACAAACAAAACAACCAAGCGTAGAACTGTTTGGAGGGAAGAAGATTCTTGCAGAGAAAATGAAAGCGCAAGAGAGAACGACGGTGAAAAATGAGTTTTATATTAGGGTTTGACGCAGAATTGGAAAGATCGTTGAACTCAGTTCGACGATCGAGGCTTCTAAAGGAATCTGAAGAGTTTTCAACATCGTCGATCTCCGTTCGACGATATTGGAGAGCGTCGAGCTCCGTTCGACGATCGTGCAGAGAACAAGATCGTCGAGCGCCGTTCGACGATCGTTGACCGGAAGAGATAGTTCATACTATCTGAGAGGCGCTGAACTCAGTTCGACGATTTTTTGGAAATCGTCGATCTCCGTTCGACGATCTTAGGGGAAATCGTCGAGCGCAGTTCAGAGATCAGAAAAATTCTAGACACTAAGAAAAATCAGAATGTTTGCCTAGTCTTGGTCAATTTTTAAGCTTTCAAAATCTTGGATATTATTTAAGGCTTCCTCCATCTAACATTCCTAACTGATTTAGGAAGAAGGTGTGTTTCTTTTCATCCAAAGGCTTGGTGAAAATATCTCCCCTTTGTAAATCAGTTGGGATATATTGTAGTTCAATTTTGTGTTTTTCAACATTATCCCTTAAGAAATGATGCCTAATCTCTATGTGTTTTGTCCTACTATGGAGGACTGGATTTTGAGCTATGGAAATAGCACTTGTGTTATCACAAAAGATTTTAGACTTCTCTAAGTTGTATCCATAGTCTAGGAGTTGGTTTTGGATCCACAAAATTTGTGAACAACAACTGCCTGCAGCCATATATTCAGCTTCAGCAGTTGAAGTTGACACAGATGTTTGTTTCTTACAAAACCAAGAAACAAGTCTATCACCAAGGAACTGACAAGTTCCACTGGGGCTTTTCCTGTCAATTCTGCATCCAGCATAATCAGCATCAGAGAATCCAGTTAACTCAAATGCTGAATCTTTTGGATACCAGAGGCCTAGATTTGGACAACTTTTAACATACCTGAGAATCCTCTTTACTAATGTTAGGTGTGACTCTCTAGGGCTTACTTGGAACCTAGCACATATACATGTAGCAAACATTATATCTGGTCTACTAGCTGTAAGGTACAGTAAAGAGCCAATCATTGCTCTATATGTTGTCTGATCAACAGGTTTCCCATGTTCATCAGCATCCAATACAGCATTGGTAGGCATGGGTGTTTTCATACAAGATGCCTCAGACATACCAAATTTCTTAACCAGTTCATTAGCATATTTGGTTTGAGAAATAAAGATGCCTTCAGCATGCTGTTTGACTTGCAATCCTAGGAAGAAGGATAGCTCACCAATGCTACTCATCTCAAATTTAGAATGCATCAGGTTAGAAAACCTTCTGCACAATTTTGAGTCAGTAGAACCAAAAATGATATCGTCTACATAAATTTGTACTAGTAGGGTATGGGACTTATGGGTTCTGATAAAAAGAGTTTGGTCTACTCTACCCCTTATAAAACCATTTTCCAAGAGAAAGCATGCTAGGGTCTCATACCATGCTCTAGGAGCTTGCTTGAGACCATATAATGCTTTGTTCAGTCTAAAAACATAATCATTAAGAGTTGGAGAGATAAAAGCTGGAGGTTGTCTGACATAGACTTCCTCTTTGATGTCTCCATATAAGAAAGCACTTTTGACATCCATCTGATAAACCTTGAAGCCTTTATGAGCTGCATAAGCTAGAAATATCCTGATGGCTTCCAATCTTGCAACAGGTGCAAAAGTCTGGTCGTAGTCAATTCCTTCTTCTTGAGAATATCCCTGAGCAACTAGCCTTGCCTTGTTTCTTATAATTACTCCTTGATCATCCAGTTTGTTTTTGAATACCCATTTTGTTCCAACAATGGAATGATCCTTAGGCTTTGGCACTAGTTCCCATACTTTGTTCCTCTCAAATTGATGCAATTCCTCTTGCATTGCAATGATCCAATGTGGATCTTGCTCTGCATCTTGAATGGACTGAGGTTCAATTTGAGATAGGAAGCAGGTGTGCAACAGGTTTTGGTTGACCTGATTTCTGGTTTGCACACCAGCTGAGATTTCTCCAATTATTTGGGAAATTGGATGGTCTCTTGATGTTACTAAATCAACAGGGGGTGTTGATTGTTCACCAACCTGTGTTGTTGTTTCCTCTTGTGGTACAACAACTGGCTCTTCAGATTGTGCTTCAATATGTGAGGCATTCCCTTCATCTTCACTGCTTTTTTCTTCTTGAGCAACCTGTAACTTGTTCATATCTTCAACTAGAGAGAGTTCCTGCAAAGGTTCTATAGTAGAATAAATCTTCTCCTTGAAAGACATGTTAGTTTCATCAAAAGAAATATGAACAGATTCCTCAATTTTCAAGGATGATTTATTATAGACCCTATAGGCCTTGCTGATCATGGAGTATCCCAGAAACACTCCTTCATCAGCTTTGGCTTGAAATTTTGCTAGATATTTCTTGTCATTATTGTGAATGTAGCAAATACAACAAAAAATTCTGAAATAGTCAACTTTAGGTTTCTTCCCTTTGAGTAATTCATAGGGAGTCTTTCCCTTTAGTTTATGTATCAGACTTCTGTTCAGCACATAGTTGGAGGTGTTCACTGCCTCTGCCCAAAAGGATAGAGGTAGATGAGCATCTGACAATAATGTAGTGGCAGATTCAATAAGGGTTCTATTTTTCCTTTCAGCTACCCTATTTTGTTGAGGAGTTCTAGGAGCTGAGAAAGTATGTCTGATCCCTTCACTCTGACAGAACTCTTGCATAAGAAGAGAATCAAACTCTGTCCCATGATCACTTCTGATCAGGGCAATGTGAGTATTGAACTCAATCTGTATACATTTGAGAAACTCTGTCAGACACTTAAAGTTATCAGACTTCTTCCTTAGAAAGAACACCCAAGTGAATCTAGAGAAGTCATCTACAACTACTAAAGTGTAGGATTTCCCTCCTAGGCTTTGTACTGTGATGGGTCCAAATAGATCCATGTGTAACAGATACAATATCCTAGGTGAATCACTCTTATTAAGTGACTTAAAACTGTTTTTAGTTTGCTTGCCTAATTGACAAGCCCTGCAGAGTCCTTCCTTCTTGTAGGGGCCAGAAGGTAGTCCTCTAACAAGGTTGTCCTTGGAGAGCCTAGCAATAGTTCTAAGGTTTAGGTGTCCTAATCTCTTATGCCATAAAACATTTGGTCTACAGACAGAGTTAAACAAGCAAATATCTACATTAGTTGAAAGAAAATCTACTAGATAGATGTTACCTTTCCTTTTACCTGTCAACACAGTTGTGTTGTCCTCTGACTTGATTCTGCATAAGGTTTTGCTGAAGGTCACCTGGTAGCCTTCATCACATAGCTGACTGATGCTGATTAGGTTGTGCTTCAGTCCTTCCACATAGGCTACCTTCTTGAAGGTTACTGAACCAATCTGGACTGCACCATATCCTTTAGTTTGTCCAAAGTTGGAATCACCAAAGATAACTTTGGGTCCAAGCTTGGCTCTAAAGGAAGTGAGGTTTTCCTTGTTCCCTGTCATGTGCTTAGAGCACCCACTATCCAAATACCATTGCCGGTAAGATGTTGGATAGGTCTTCACCTGCACATAAAACAATTCATTTGTTTTTGACCCGTTTACCTTGGGCCTAGGTTGATAACCTCTAAATTCTGAAATGAAAGACATCCCAGGTTGACTCTTATATCCTTCAGGATGATATCTCCTTGGAGGTATAATCCATTCAGTATAAGGGTTAAAGGTTTGGGATGAAGAACCCTTAGGATTCAATTTTGATTTGCCTTTAAACAAGTTTCCAGAGCTCTGACCTCTGTTCGACGATCTTGGAGCTGCGTTCGACGATCTTGGGTCAGAGCGTCGAGCTCCGTTCGACGGTCGACTATGGATGAGGTCAGGTATATGAGTTCGTCGAGCTGCGTTCGACGACTTTGGCTGAGATCGTCGATCAGCGTTCGACGATTTTTCCTGAGATCGTCGAGCTGCGTTCGGCGATCGTCGATCTTCATTCGACGATCGTCGATCTCCGTTCGACGATTTTTGCTGGGACTTAGTTTTCTGAGGCAGATCAGAATTTTTCCTGGCAACCTCTACAACTCCCTTTCCCTTGTTAGAAATAAACTTGATGGGAGTTGTTAGGACTATAGGTTGGCTGGATGAGGCACCCAAGCCCAGTGTACTGTTGAATCTAGAGTTCACTGTGCTTGTGATGTCCATCAGCTTGATGCTTCTCCCATTAAGGGATTCTTCCAGCTTCTTGGCCTCAGAGAGCTCACTTTTCAGTGAAGCTATTTGTTCCCTACAGTTCTCCAACTCCTGAGAGAGTTTGAGGTTTTCTGACTTTAAGGCATTGTGTTCAGATAATTGATTTCTGAGAGAGATAATCTCTTTCTCAGACTTTAGTAGGTCTAAACACAGTGCTTTAAATTCAGATTTAAAATCTTCTGAAGTAAAATCAAAGGAACCAATTACCTGATCTTCTTCAGGTTGAGTCTCTGAGTCTGACTCTGACTCCTCTTCCTCTGAATTGTGTTGTGAGGCATTGATTGCCATCATGCAGAACTCCTTTTCTTCTGCATCATCCTCATCATCACTGGAGCTGGAAGAGGCTTCTGACTCCTCTTCAGTCTCACTCCAGGATTCAGCAACAAACCCTTTCCTTGTATGCTTATTTTTGCTTGAAGAAGGTTTGCTATTGCCATTCCTTTTGGAGTCTTTCTCCTTTCTTCTTTCTTTTTTGTCCCTTCTGTCCTTGTTCTTGTTCTCTGGACAATCAGGAACTATGTGCCCTGGTTTCCTGCAACCAAAGCAAATAATGTCTTTGTTATTACCAATGGACTTGTCATACCTTGGCTTATCCTGCTCCTTGTATGATCTTCTTCTGAAGTCCTTTCTGGCCATCTTGTAGAATCTTTTGGCCAACAAGCTGAGTAGTTCATCATTGCCTGTGCTCTTATCTTCAGGCAGATCCTCAGTTGCCTTAAAGGCTATGGTCTTCTCTTTCCTTGTGGCTGGTGAAGCAACCTTCTGTTCTTCCTCTCTATTCTTGATAAGTAGCTCATAAGATTTGAGTTTACCCAACAAGGCTTCAGTGGTGATCTCATTCAGACTTCTGGCATCTTTAATTGGCCAGATTCTTGAATCCCAAGTGCTGGGGAAGCACATTAGGATCTTGTCATTAAGTTCTGTTAGAGAGATCTCTTTGTCCGATGTCCTTAGTTCACTGACAATTAGACTCAGTATGTTGTACATGTCTCCCACTGACTCAGTCTCTCCCTTCTTGAAGTTCTCATATTGGGAGATGAGATGGGATCTTCTGTCCTTTCTCTCATCAGCTGAGCCTGAGACTATTTCTGAGAGTCTGTCCCAAATTTCCTTAGCTGAATTACATTCAGCTACCTTTTGAAAAATGTCATCTGACATTGTCTGAGCTAGAATGTTCATAGCCTTGGCATCAGCTACTTTCCATTTTTTGATGTCAGCATCTGTTCCTGATGGAGGTGGAACAACATTTGTACTTATGCTCTATGGGGGTCTTGGACATACTGTCAAAACAGAATTAAAGATATCTTCATCAATAGAATTCATGTAAAGTCTAATCCTTGCTTTCCAAAGTGCAAACTTTGACAGATTGCACACTGGAGGTCTGGTGCTAGCATAATCTTTGTTTTGGGCCATGATTTGTGCAAACAAAAACTAATAATAAAATACAGAAGAAAAACAGATCTAGTTTGGGATCTTGGGGTTCAGGTGTTAGCCTGTACAACCAATCAGATATGGTATGTTTAACCAACCTCCCTCTGATACCAATTGAAAGAGCAACTAGATCAGATATACTCTAGAGGGGGTTGAATAGAGTATATGGTGCTTTAAAACTTTTGCAAACTTTTACAACAATTGTTGTAATATGTGTGAGCAGGGAAGTAGAAATAAATCTAATCACAGTACAGAGCTATGCAAATACTAAGCACAGAAAAATCAAGGCCAAAAACAAAAAGAAAACAAGTCAAAACCAGATGACACAAGGGAATATAGTGGTTCCCCAAACTTGGGTACATCCACTCTTCTACCACCCTAGGTAGGAATCCACTGCAGGATGAGTTGATCAGGTATCCTGGGCACCAATGAGCTTTTGATAAGGTGCTTAAAAACCAAAGCAGATTTTTTGATCAGGTGTCTTGCCACCAATGAGCTTTTGACAAGGTGCTCAAAAACCAAGCTCAAACTTTTGAAGGGAGTTTGAGAAACCCTTTACATGAAATCCAAACACAACTCTTCGCAGTCGCATGGCATTCAAGAGCCTATAGCAGCAAGCTAGCCATTCTTTCCACTTATGCATTTCACGCCACAGCACCTGCAAGTAGAAATCCAAACCAACACCAAAACCAAAGTAACGGTCAGCATTTGGCTGACCCATTATAACGACCCTACCCCCTACCCGGGGTAGTGGTTCCTTTCCTGTACACAGTGCTATCATCTATCATCAAGTATCATCAAACAGCATATGTATATCATTCTCTATCCCGCTAGCAAACACATGACATCACAAACGCTGGAATCCACCAGACGTTCCGTGCACTCAGGGCACCTTCTTGGCGTACCGGAATCCACCAGTCATACACCGCCGACCTCACAGCATCCAAAACAACCAGAGTAGGTCGACCCACACCATGTGGTGTAGCACGCCGGGTTTATCCAATCTCCCCAGGCATGTCTACCCATCGACCCCCCTCCTATTCCGATCGACCCACACCATGTGGTGCAGCAAGCCGGGTTTAACTCGGCTCCCCAAGCATTGCCACCAATCGATCCCTACCTAACTAGATCAACCCACCCTAGGGGTGTAACAGGCCAGGTTTATCTCGAGCTCCCCAGGCGTGCTACCAATTGATCATATCATAACCAGGAGCTTTACCAAAGCCTCCTCACAGTCAGCATCACATCCATACAATCATCACATAAGAAATTCATTTGCATCTCATCAAATCCACGGAGTCTCCTCCGGTTTACCCATGAACATCACCAATCCAGACTACCGGTCCAGATGGGCTTCACACAGCATGCCTATGCCGTACTCCATAATTTCGGCTCTAGATGCAGACTCAATGAAGGAATCACTTCACGGATATCCACCTCTTGGTGGAGGATTCCAAGCACATGTATAAAAGAAGGACTTCGATGTCCAAAAAGGAGATCGTTACCCTTGAAGACCGCTTCGGTGCCATGAAGTAGCCGGATGGAAATCACCGCCTCAGCTCTGCCTTCACGAATCCTCTCTCGGATCTTCGCTCCGCACTCCGCAGCTCCTCCAGCAGCTGGTAGTCTCCTCCCTTCCCTCTTGCCTTGGGCCTTTCTTCCTCCCTTTCTTAGAATAAAATGAAGAAGAAGAAGAAGAAGAAAAGAGGAGTTAAATCCCCTTTTTCTCGGCCTTCACAATACCTGGACAGAGCCCAACCACTGGATCCAGGAAGAGGGAAACAAACGGCTCAGATTTGGCCAGAAAAGCTAAAACACGGCCTGACACGCCCTGTGACACGCCCGTGTCACACGCCGTGTCCCTCTAAGCGGCAGCCAACCGACTCAAAACCAACAGTACACGGCCATGGGACACGCCCGTGTTCCATGCCGTGTCCCCGACACGCCCTCAGACACGACCGTGTCTGAGGCCGTGTGCCTCAACGAAAATAATCCCAAAACAACCCGAGACTTCACACGGCCTGACACATGCCCGTGTTCCTGGCCGTGTGCACCTGGACACACCCGTGTCCCGCAAACACGCCCTAGCTCGAAACGTCGAGTTGAGTTCGACGGCTACTGACACGCCCTGTGACACGCCCGTGTCACAGGCCGTGTCCTTACTCGACACTCGACACTCGACGATCGTCGAGCAAAATTCGTCGACATCAAGGCCGATCGTCGACACGGCCTCGACACGCCCTGCGACACGCCCGTATCGCAGGCCGTGTCCGCTGTTCGACGACCGTCGACTCCAAATTTCGTCGACTTCACGACTCGACACAACCCAGGCCTGACACGCCCTGGGACACGCCCGTGTCCCAAGCCGTGTCACCCATGCCTGAACCCAAATTTGCTCAAATTGATCTGATTGACTTCGGGGTGTTACACGTGTCACGCATAACCGCCACGCCAACTGACACGACCCAACTGAACACGGGTACTGACACGGGTAGGCACACGCCCGTGTCAAATGACACGCCCGTGTCATGCAGCCGTGTTCCTGTCCGTGTCCTTCTCGGGATGAAAACGACCAAAACACCAGACAGACACGGCCTTGGACACGCCCGTGTCCTAGGTCGTGTACCCCTATACTGGCACCAAAAATCCCTTTTTACGCGACCGATTCAAGTACAATTTTCGAGGCGTTACAAATCTCCCCCACTTAAGGAATTTCGTCCTGAAATTAAGTAAAGATACACAAATCTAAATAATACCTGAGTGGAATAACTCGGGGTATTCCTCCAACATAGCTAGCTCATGCTCCCATGAAAGCTCCTCCCGTCCGCAGTTATCGCAACAGACTTTAACCATTCGGACCTCCTTGATGCGGAGTCATTTGACTGCAACATCTTCAATACGTACTGGCTTGACCCTTGTTGTCAACTCATAATCAACCAGTACTTGATTGTCCGCAATGATCTGCGAAGGCTCTTGCACTGCCTTACACAACACCGACACGTGGAACACATCATGTAGCCCACTCAACTCCACCGGCAGCTTCAATCTATACGCCGCCTCGCCAACACGCTCCAAGATTTCAAATGGTCCAAGGTATCTCGGACTCAGCTTCTTCAAGCATCGAACCTGCGATACACCCTTGAACGGCTTGATTTTTAGATACACCATGTCGCCAACACTGAACTCCACCATGTAGTATGCTTGGCGTTGTAATACTTTTCCTGCCTGTCCTGAGCGACATTCAACCTTTCCTGAATTGTACGCACCATTGAAGTGGCATCTTCCACCGCTTGACGTTTATACAACTTCGATTCGCCTGCCTCCAACCAAGATAATGACGTACGACACTTCCTCCCATATAAGGCCTCGAAAGGCGCCATACTAATACTCGCCTGAAAGCTGTTGTTGTACGCAAACTCCACCACGTACATGTGATCTTCCCACTGCTTCCCAAAATCTAGGACGCACATGCGAAGCATGTCCTCCAACGTCCGGTTGACCCTCTCGGTTTGGCCATCCGTCTGCGGATGAAAGGCTGTGCTGAACTTTAGCTTAGTACCCAACAGACTATGCACCAACCTCCAGTCATTCGATGTGAAGCGTCCATCTCGATCACTAACAATACTGTGGGGTACACCATGCAATCGTACAATATTCTCCACATAGAGTTTGGCTAACGTTTCCACCGGATCTTCCTTCCTGACCGGAATAAAGTGCGACACCTTTGTCAACCTATCTACGACCACCTAAATGGCGTCGTTTCCCTTCTGTGATTTCGGAAAACCATGCACAAAATCCATAGATATGTCATCGAATTTCCATTCTGGGATAGGTAGGGGCTTCAAGAAACCTCCGGGCTTCTGGCATTCCGCCTTCACCAATGCACAAGTACGGCACTTGGCCACATAAAGTGCTACATCCTTCTTCAATCCTGGCCACCAGAATAATTTCTTCATGTCTCTATACATCTTTGTGCTTCCCGGGTGGATTGAGTACTTGGTATGATGAGCCTCATACATCAACTCCTCCTGTAGATTATCTGTACTAGGATCGAGGCATGCATAACCGCCACGCCAACCGACATGACCCAACTGAACATGGGTACTGACACGGGTAGGCACATTCCCGTGTCAAATGACACGCCCGTGTCATGCAGCCGTGTTCCTGGCCGTGTCCTTCTTGGGATGAAAACGGCCAAAACACCAGCCAAACACGGCCTTGGACATGCCCGTGTCCTAGGCTGTGTACCCCTATACTGGCACCAAAAATCCCTTTTTAGGCGACCGACTCAAGTACAATTTTTGGGGCGTTACACTCTCCACAAAGTTTCAAGTCAATCCAAGGTCATTTGACCCTATGATCTTCAAACCCTAAAAATCCCCATTAAGGAACCTACCCTAGGTTTCTAGTGCTACCCTACACTTAACCACCCCAAATTCCATTGGAGGGTGAGTCATACTATAAAAAGTCAGTGGCCAAAATATCAACCTCTGTTGAGGTGATTTGACCACTCAAAACCCAAAGGGGATGCTTGACCTATTTAACCCTAAAAGGGGTCAACCTAGGGTTGGATCAATACCTAACCTAAACATCTTCAAATGAGATGAAAATTTTACCAAGGCTCTTACATGCCCTCTAAGACTACCCACCAAAATTTGGGGGAGTTTTGAGATGTTTAGGACACCTAATTAATTTATTCATGGATTATTAAATGTTTCTAAAAACTATAGAAAGCCCTTTTCCAAAATTTCTGAATTTTGGACAGGCCCTAGTTATAGCTAGGGTAGACTCCATGCCCAAATCTCAGGTCATTTGGACAAGGGATGAAGGGTGGGCATCCATTTGAATCTCAGGATAGCCCTAGGTATAGGGCCCACCAAAATGGGTGCTGTGGTCTAACCAGGAATCCAACTTGAGTGAAATCAATTTTAAATTAAACTAGACATCAAGGGATTCATTGTCTATGTTAACCACTTTTTCTGTTCTAGAATCTAAGTATTTTTAAAAATTAAAACCAATAAATACAAAATCTATGACATAATTAAATAATCAGAAATATATATACTATAGTTTAAAATCTAATATGGCATGAATCTTGGCGCAAAGTGGACTGGATCAGTTCATCTTCTACCTTGAGCCGACGGCCAGGATTCATTTTTCCTGGGCCAGTTTAAAGTGGCTGCCGCCGGCCATCCAGCCGCATCCCCGGTCGTCCACCGCCACCATCACCTCCGTTGAGGTGGTGGTTGTCGCAAGGCGGCGCCACAGCCACCGAAGAGCCCTATTCCGGCGTTCCCGATGGTTGCATTTTTGTAGAAAAACTAGGAAAATTCCCCTTTAGATCGGGCTCAATTGAGCCCGAACCTTGGCCAAAAAGATTCCTAAGAACTACCCATGAATGAAGGAGTGGAGGAGGACCTTGCCGGCGGCCTGAAGTCGAGAAGATCACCGGAAAGCCATCTTTGAAGGCGGCGCTGCTTGGTTTCTGCAACTACACAGTGGGGAGGCTTGGTTTCTTCAGGTAAGGACTGGGAAATCCTCCTCTCGGCCCACTGAAGGTGTTTAAAGCCTCAGATGGGGAGGGGACAGGCTGGATCATCAATGGCTATTAAGGCCATTAATGGCAACATTCGTCCATGGTAGATGGGGCTGAACCATGCCCTTGGTGGCCAGGGAAGCGGCTGGAAACTTCTCCCCTTCCCTAGGGGAGTTGAATTCAGCCATTAAAGGTGGCCTTTGGCCTCCCCTTGGCCGAGCCCCTTCCTTCCCACTTCTTTCATTTTTCTCTCTCCTCCATAACCATGGAAATGAAGCTCACCCTCTCTCCTAGTCACTAAGTTGACTTGGTCAATCTGGAGGTCTATTGGCTGCCCATCCATACACATCATCTCCTAAAGAAGCCACATGAGGAGGCTTGAACTTGGGCTAGCCTATTTTGGCTAGGTTGACCCAAGGTAGGCTTGGGTTGACCTTGGTCTTTTAGACCTTTTTCGTTGCCCCTAAAGAGTCCCTAGTTGACTTGGCATCTTGGAGGTCACTTGTCCCTCGGTAAGTGTTGAAGCCAAATATGACCTCAACTGAAGTTCGAAGAAAAAGGGGTGCAGCCAAAACCTACTTCTATCAAGTCTCAACCCTTAACTGGATTCAAAGGACCTAAGACTGACAAAATAGCCTCAGCAGGGAGGTCCCACCTCACACCCGGAAGATCTCTGAGAGCTTCCCCTCCAAAGCCAAAGCTGGGCTAGGAGCTCCTCAGAAAGCACTGAAATTTGAGAGACGATGATAACTTGCTTTCTAAGGAGCCCTTATGGGTCTATTTATAACATTTTGCTGTCCTAAATTTACTGAAAAGTCCCTAGTTGGTCTGCCAATAGCCAAAACCCGCTGTTTTTCTGAGGGTACTGGAGTAATTTCTCCTGAGGGCAATTTTGTCATTCCACCCAGGCCCCTGGTCCCCACTCGGCGAGAGCCCCAAGCCGAGAACCTTCTGTCATAGTCTGGCGGAAGCGGTCTCGCCTACCTATAGGCGAGAGTTTTCTTTAAGACGAGCCGGGGCTGGCGCAAGCGCTTGTGCATTGATCTTCGTCCGATGATTTGGCCGCGCTCGCCAATCTGGGTTCGACGAACACGGGGCGCCTTGCGGCGAGAGCTCATATGTGGCAGGATCTTATCGCTTAGCGCAAGCGCTCCCGCCTGCCTGGGCGAGACCCTTTCCGGTTAGCCTGTCTGACCGTTTGTGCCTCCTGGTCTGGCTCAGCGAATATGGGGTTGTACACAATCCCCGCTCTTTTTAGCTAGCTCTGCGCTCGAAAAGACATGTCCAACCCAAAAATATTCGCTGAGCACGTGTCAACATCAGGGAATCTTTCGGTGGGCCGTACGACGCCTATAAATATGTGTGCCGATAGACTGCCATAATACTTCCCTCGAGTCGTCATTCTCCCCCTGAGCTCTCGCCTCCTCTCGCTCTGCCTTCCAAGCGTGCCGACAAACCGCTTCCGCAGGATCTGCAGGACTGCATTAACGCGGCACAGGCGCGAGCCAGGGCCAACAGCGCCCTGGTTGCTCCATGGCTAGCGAGACAATCGTCCGCTGCTGAGTCTTCTCTGCCTAAGAAGAAGAAGAGGGCGAAGGTGGTTCAGCGGGACCTGCCCCGCGAGAACAGGAGCCCGCCTACCCCAACCCCTAGCCGCGCAGACGGCCCCTCGCCGCGGAAGGTATGCTCGATTTGCCAATTATTTGAAAACACCGACAGCTCAGTATTTAACGCGATACGTCTCACAGGAGACGGTTCCCGATGCTGCCGCGTCCCCGCGAGAACCCCTGGATCCATCTTCTAGCCATCACGAGGATCAACCGCGGGTTCCAGAGGTGGCCCCTCCACCTGACCGGAACACCGCAGGTAACGGTTCCCCTCTCGCCCTCAACTTAAATTTTTAAATGCTGACATGATTTCTCGCAGCGTCGGTTTTCGCACCACCAGATCTCGCTACCCGGGAGAGCGGGGCGAGAGCTGCGAATCAGTCTGCCCATGCGGTTGATTCCTCCCTATTGGCGGGAGGAAATACTACCGAGATCTCCGTGCCTTTGTTAGATGCTAGCCCTCCTGCGGGAGAGGAGACCCGCTCCCCCGCTCCTGACCAAGCCGGGATCACCATTCGCAAAGTTTACCCCCCCCCCCCCCCCCCCGGAAAAGGAAAGCCAATCCACCTCCTCTTTGGAGCTGAGGGGGGGGGGGGGGGCTGGGCCTTCTCGCCTGCCGTCAACCGGGGGGCCTCGTCATTCTGAAGGTATATGGAAACTTTATCGCAGCTATCCTTTAGCTCCCGCTAAAATGGGGACTCTTTTGACAGGGGACATGGGCTCGCGGCTTGAAGCTGAGGTAGAGGAAGAAGAAGAAGAAGAAGAAAGAGAGGGATAAGATAGCGAGAGCTCTCCCTTCCCTTCGTCTGACGAGATGGAGGAGATCCTGACTGGTGTCGGGAGCGTGAAAAGACGGGGGAAGAAGGTCGTCGCCGTTCTGTCGAAGCTTATCCGGCGAGAACGGGTTCGCGACCTTGCGGCAAAAGAGTTCTGCCTGTCAGTGTAGAAGAGGCTAGAGACCCTGGAGCGGGATTAGCTTATCGGCGAGATGGACCGGCCGGGGGGAGCTACCGCTGGGTCCTCACCCGAGAGGTGTATCGAGCGCATCCGGGATCTGTCCCGCCGGGTTGACCTGGGATGCAGCGTTCTGTCGTCCTACTTCAACCCGCAGGCGCCACCCCGGACCAAGCTGCGGGACCGAGGAAAATGGCGGTGGGAGCAAGGGAAATGGAGCTGGGAGCCATACTGATGCGCGAGACCTCCCCTACTCTTCCTCGGGCCTTCCCTTCTCTGATGTACCCTTATTCACTTGCTTAGAGTTGTAAATAATGATTCTACACTTATCACATATTATTATTTTTTATCCCGCTTTCGCTCAGCGAGAGCAATAACTCGGTTTTTTAATACTTTCTATTATTGTATGCGTATAAGTTATTTTCCCGGGTCCTTGGGTGGCGAGAGCCACCCCGCTTCCGCCTACCCGGGCCGTCGCATGTCATCTCGCAACATTTGCACTAGTCACTTAGTCAATCGGTCACTGTCAAACTCGGGCAGGAAAAACGAAGCGCCGCCGACCAATGGCGTGCCTGTGGTACCCCCGCCGCCTTTTTGAAAACAATCATCATTACCACGGTTTTCTATAAATAGGAGGCTCACCTACCACATTCATTTCTCCGATTCTAGTCTCTCTCCTCTCCGGTTGCTCTCGCGGTCTCTCCAAAGCTCTCGCTTATCCCCGCCTTCTGCTTCCGTTCTCGTAACGCTCTCGCTCTCGCTGTTTTCTCGTAGTTCTCGCCTACAAACTTTATCGCGATGCCGGACGGAGGCGAGGGACGTTCCAACTGCGCGGAAGCTTTCCAGAAGCATCTATTTCCGTCCTGCACTCTCACCGTTGATGAGTTCAACCTGATCAAGTCTCAACATGTTCCCGCCAGCTTAACTGCGCGGAACCCGGCAATCACGATAAGGTAAACTCCGCAGGGGAGGGGGAGCTCGCCATCCCCATCGAGCACTTCGAGGTGGGCTTCCGCCTCCCGCTGTGTCCTGAGATGCGGCAGGCCCTCCGGTATTACGGGGTGGTTCCCGCTCAGCTAAACCCAAATTCAGTGGCGATTCTCGTGGCCTTCATATGTTATATGCGGTCTGAGAGGATCGAGTTTAGCTTGCCGATCTTCCGCAAGCTATTCACTTTCCGCGCGAAAGGAGGCGTGGTGTTCTTCTCCGGGCAACTGCTGAAGACAATCGGTCTCGCCAACAAGCACCATCACTGGGGCGAGAGGTTCATCTATGTTTCTTGGCGACTTCGGGAACGTACCCCTTGCCCCCATCCAATACGAGGATGCCGCCTACAAGCCTCCCTCCTTGGGCCCGCGCGAGAGCGCCCTCCTTGAGTTCTTCGGAACCAAGGACTTCGACGTCCTCTACCTCTGGCGAGACATCGATTCTCTCTCCCCTGTACTTCCGGGAGAAGGTAGAGTCTCGCCTTTATCTGTCTTTTCCTTGCCTTTTCCAAGGTCGGAACTTATTGTTATTGTTTTCGCAGGGGAGCGCGAGATCCCCCTACGCCAGCCTTTCGACGAGGCTCGCGCCGGAGGGAGTCAACCTCCTAAGGACCCGCTGGCTCTCGCGAAAGCCGCTGCGCAAGCCTACCGAAAAGAGTCGGGTCCTCCCCCTTCAAGCGGTGCCGTGAAGCGAAAGCCCGGTGCCCCCGCGCCTCAATCAATCAAGAGACCCAAGACAACGGATACCGAGAAGGCCAAGGCTGTTGTGGTGCCGCCCACCCAACCTCTCCCCGCAGGCCGCTCCTTTGACGAGGTCCGGCAGGCCGTTAGCAAGATTGCCGCCTCCAGGGGCGGCCCCGAGATCCCTGCCGAGAACCCTCAGGCCCCTGGTGCCGCAGAGAGCGAGGGTGCCGCCGCCGGGACCTTCGGCCAGCCCCTGTCTGAAGAGGTGCCGCGAGGCCATCGCAACTTCGGTCTCGACATGAGGTGCCTGGACGAGGAAAACAAGCCGCTGCTGCAGTGGGATCCTGATGCCAACAAGGTCTCGATCTCGTCCCTCTTGCCAAGCTGGGCAGAGCGAGACGAGGTCACCAGCGAGGCTTTCGCCCTAGGCTATTGCCTCTACAGCCGGGAGGACGCTAGCGTCTACGATAGGATGTCGACCCGGCTGCTGGCCTACGACTCCACTCGCGCCCTGATGCGTGGGCTGGAGCTTGCGCACATGTGTGCCCGCCGGAGCATCACGATAGACCGCAACTTTCAGGACATGTTCAAGGCTAGGGACGATGCGGTGGCTCAGGCGGCCTCTCTGGCCAAGGAGCTGGCCGAGGCCCAGCAACTGTTATCCTCGCGCCAAGCGGAAGGGGTAAGCGAGACCTTTCACAATCACTTGTTCTCGCCACCCTAACTCTTCTTTTATGCTAACCTTCCGACGTTCAGGATTCCGCCCAAGACGCACTTCGCGAGGAGCTGTCCCAAGCTCGATACGACAACGTTCTCCTGCGGGAGCAGATCGCGCTTCTCGAGGCGAGTGCGGCCCCTCCGTTGGACGAGAGATTGAAGAGCCAGTATTACTTGGCTTATAATATCGACAAGCTGCTCCAGGGGAATGCGCAAGCTACAGTAAAGTTAACGCTGGAGACTCTGCGAGACATCAACTGCTGGGACGTGAGGGGCAAAGACATCACTGCTCAACAGCTAGTTCCATGGCTTTTCGAGCCCATTCGAAAGCCCCCGGGCGCCCCTGATACCCCACCCTCAGATGTCCCGAAGTCCCCTGCGGCGGGTGGCGAGACCTCCGGGGGGAGCTCCGGCGAGAGCTCCAGCGGGAGCTCAAGCGGGAGCTCGGAGGGGTATAGCTTGTCTCCATGAGGGGCCCCCTCTTCTTTTCCTTTCCGCCTCTGCTTTTTCCTTCCGCCTTAATGTAAAACGCAAGACGTTACCAGTTTGTTCTTTTAATATATTTAATGCAAATGTTTATTGTAAATATCTCGCTCTGTTACTGTGAATGTGCCCGATTTAATTGTTGTGGTCGAATTTTGTCTGCGCGTGCTTCCGCCGAGGCCCTTGGTCGTCTTAAGATAGCCTGCCCTAGCGATGGATCAGCGCGATCCTGCACGAATCTTTAGGCGGGAACCTGCTGCAAACTGCCAGACGGAAGCGTGGCTCACGAACCCTTGGGACGGAACCGTGCTCTTTAGCCTGCGTGAATCCCTTTAGGCCCGTCGCCTAACGATCCCGCTCATTTGTTCGAAAATATTAAGAGTCTTCTTGGCGAAAGTGCCCTCACTGCGAGATCTCTTTGGCGGGAACTTCCCAGCCGAGATCTATCCCTGCCGAGACCTTTCCTATCTTTTTCATTTTGCCTTCCCAATGCGCCTCCCGCCTTGTCCAAACCAAGCCAACCAGACCAAACCTATCTCCCACAGGCGAGCCTTCGGACCTGCCAGCTAGATGAGAGCCTGCGCAGCGGGTCTACCTGGGGCCGAGCCGAGCTCGGGGTGCCGATGAAGTTTCCACGAACCTAACCTAACCTATCCTAACCTATCCCCCACAGGCGAGCCTACGGACCTGCCAGCTGAATGAGAGCCTGCGCAGCGGGTCTACCTGGGGCCGAGCCGAGCTCGGGGTGACAATGAAGATTCCACAACCAAAACCTATCTCCCACAGGAGAGCCTATGGACCTGCCAGCTAGATGAGAGCCTGCGCAGCGGGTCTACCTGGGGCCGAGCCGAGCTCGGGGTGCCGATGACGATCTCAAACCAACCAAACCTATCCCCCACAGGCGAGCCTACTGACCTGCCAGCTAGATGGGAGCCTGCGCAGCGGGTCTACCTGTGGCCGAGCAGAGCTCGGGGTGCCGATGAAGTTTCCACGAACCTAACCTAACCTATCCCCCACAGGCGAGCCTACGGACCTGTCAGCTGAATGAGAGCCTGCGCAGCGGGTCTACCTGGGGCCGAGCCGAGCTCGGGGTGCCGATGAAGATCTCAAACCAACCAAACCTATCCCCCACAGGCGAGCCTACGGACCTGCCAGCTAGATGAGAGCCTGCGCAGCGGGTCTACCTGGGGCCGAGCCGAGCTCGGGGTGCCGATGACGATCTCAAACCAACCAAACCTATCCCCCACAGGCGAGCCTACGGACCTGCCAGCTAGATGGGAGCCTGCGCAGCGGGTCTACCTGGGGCCGAGCCGAGCTCGGGGTGACGATGACGATCTCAAACCAACCAAACCTATCCCCCACAGGCGAGCCTATGGACCTGCCAGCTAGATGAGAGCCTGCGCAGCGGGTCTACCTGGGGCCGAGCCGAGCTCGGGGTGCCGATGAAGATTTCAAACCAACCAAACCTATCCCCCACAGGCGAGCCTTCGGACCTGCCAGCTAGATGAGAGCCTGCGCAGCGGGTCTACCTGGGGCCGAGCCGAGCTCGGGGTGCCGATGAAGATTTCAAACCAACCAAACCTATCCCCCACAGGCGAGCCTTCGGACCTGCCAGCTAGATGAGAGCCTGTGCAGCGGGTCTACCTGGGGCCGAGTCGAGCTCGGGGTGCCGATGAAGATTTCAAACCAACCTAACCTATCCCCCACAGGCGAGCCTTCGGACCTGCCAGCTAGATGAGAGCCTGCGCAGCGGGTCTACCTGGGGCCGAGCCGAGCTCGGGGTGCCGATGAAGATTTCAAACCAACCAAACCTATCCCCCACAGGCGAGCCTTCGGACCTGCCAGCTAGATGAGAGCCTGCGCAGCGGGTCTACTTGGGGCCGAGCCGAGCTCGGGGTGCCGATGAAGATTTCAAACCAACCAAACCTATCCCCCACAGGCGAGCCTACTGACCTGCCAGCTAGATGAGAGCCTGCGCAGCGGGTCTACCTGGGGCCGAGCCGAGCTCGGGGTGCCGATGAAGATTTCAAACCAACCAAACCTATCCCCCACAGGCGAGCCTTCGGACCTGCCATCTAGATGAGAGCCTGCGCAAACCAACCAAACCTATCCCCCACAGGCGAGCCTTCAGTGCCAGCTAGATGAGAGCCTGGGGCCGAGCCGAGCTCGGGGTGCCGATGAAGATTTCAAACCAACCAAACCTATCCCCCACAGGCGAGCCTTCGGACCTGCCAGCTAGATGAGAGCCTGCGCAGCGGGTCTACCTGGGGCCGAGCCGAGCTCGGGGTGCCGATGAAGATTTCAAACCAACCAAACCTATCCCCCACAGGCGAGCCTTCGGACCTGCCAGCTAGATGAGAGCCTGCGCAGCGGGTCTACCTGGGGCCGAGCCGAGCTCGGGGTGCCGATGAAGATTTCAAACCAACCAAACCTATCCCCCACAGGCGAGCCTTCGGACCTGCCAGCTAGATGAGAGCCTGCGCAGCGGGTCTACCTGGGGCCGAGCCGAGCTCGGGGTGCCGATGAAGATTTCAAACCAACCAAACCTATCCCCCACAGGCGAGCCTTCGGACCTGCCAGCTAGATGAGAGCCTGCGCAGCGGGTCTACCTGGGGCCGAGCCGAGCTCGGGGTGCCGATGAAGATTTCAAACCAACCAAACCTATCCCCCACAGGCGAGCCTTCGGACCTGCCAGCTAGATGAGAGCCTGCGCAGCGGGTCTACCTGGGGCCGAGCCGAGCTCGGGGTGCCGATGAAGATTTCAAACCAACCAAACCTATCCCCCACAGGCGAGCCTTCGGACCTGCCAGCTAGATGAGAGCCTGCGCAGCGGGTCTACCTGGGGCCGAGCCGAGCTCGGGGTGCCGATGAAGATTTCAAACCAACCAAACCTATCCCCCACAGGCGAGCCTTCGGACCTGCCAGCTAGATGAGAGCCTGCGCAGCGGGTCTACCTGGGGCCGAGCCGAGCTCGGGGTGCCGATGAAGATTTCAAACCAACCAAACCTATCCCCCACAGGCGAGCCTTCGTACTTGCCAGCTAGATGAGAGCCTGCGCAGCGGGTCTACCTGGGGCCGAGCCGAGCTCGGGGTGCCGATGAAGATTTCAAACCAACCAAACCTATCCCCTACAGGCGAGCCTTCGGACCTGCCAGCTAGATGAGAGCCTGCGCAACGGGTCTACCTGGGGCCGAGTCGAGCTCGGGGTATCACCAAACACATGATTACGTTATGTTATAAAAAATTTGACAATAGCCAAGAGAAAATCAATCGATATATAAGTTTATTTTTGAGATACATGGTTACATCCTTCCCCCTTCACGGGTAGAAGCGTTTCAGGTCATCACCGCTCCAGGTGTGGCTTAGGGCCATCCCTTCCACGTCCTGGAGGTAGTATCCTCCCGATCCGAGGACCTCCTTCACTATGTATGGACCTTCCCAGTTCGGGTGGAGCTTGCCCACGGGAGCCGACCTTCCTACTGCGTCGACCTTTTTCAGCACCAGATCCCCCTTAGCAAACTGTTTGACCCTGACATGCTTATCAAAATGCTTGGCCATCCGTCGCTTGATCTCTTCTCGCCTGATAGCCGCCACGTCTCGCAGTTCCTCCACCATATCTAACGAGAGGCGCTGCCCCTCCTCAATCTCCACCCTCCAAGCCTCGTCTCCTTCGCCCGCGGCGGTGACTCGTGGGGACCGGACCTCGAATTCCACTGGTAGGACGGCCTCACACCCATGAGAGAGCTTGAAGGGGGTTTCACCGGTGGCCGTGTTCGGAGTCGTTCGTAGGGCCCACAAGACCGAGGGGAGCTGTTCCACCCAATTCCCCTTTAGGTTCTCCACTTTTTTCTTTAGTAGGTTCACAATGATTTTGTTTGCTGCCTCCACCTGACCATTACTCCGGGGGTGGTGGACGGAGGCAAACCGGAGGTCTATCCTAGTTGAGCGCAGAAGCTGATGAACTCCTCGCTGGCAAACTGGAGGCCGTTATCGGTCACTATTGCTTGGGGCAACCCATGTCTACAAATGATTTCCCCCCAGACGAAATTCCTTATGACTTGCGAGGTGACCTTGGCTAAGGCTTTAACCTCTAGCCACTTCGAGAAATAATCGACCATGACCAAGAGGAACCTCCTCTGCCACTAGCCGGAGGAAAGGGCCCAACTAAGTCCATTCCCCAGATAGCGAATGGCCACGGTGCCGTGATACTCCGGAGCCTCTGAGCTGCCAAGAGCTGAAGGGGGGCGTAGAGCTGACATTTTTGACACCTTCTTGCAAACTCCATGGCATCCTTCCTTAGGGTGGGCCAGAAGTACCCCTGCCTGACCACCCTTGCCTCCAACGTCCTTCCTCCCGAGTGACTGCCGCACTCTCCCGAGTGCACCTCCCCCAATATCTTCGGGATCTCTTCTTCGGTCACACATCTAGCTAGGAGCCCTGACAACATCTTACGATGCAGGCCCCCCTCCATCATTAAATAGTGAGCTGCTTTGCGCTTGAAGCTTCTCCCAACCTTGGTCCCTTCGGGAAGTTCACCGGTGGTTAGGAAGGTCACAAATGGATACACCCACGAGGGTTGCCGGTCCACCACCATCAACTCTCCTTCCTCGATAGCCGGTCGGAATAGCTCCGTCAAGGTTCCTCCCCCTCGAGGTCCGAACTTGGCTAATCGATCGGAGGCTACGCTTTCTTCCCTTGGAACATGTTGAATCGAGAATGACCGGAATCCTCCGATGATCGCCCTTACCTTGGAGAGATATCTGATGAGGGTTGACTCCCGAGCATCAAATTCTCCCCGGATCTGCGATGCTACTACCTTTGAATCAGTGAAAACTTCCACGTCCTGAATCTCCAGCTCCTTTGCCAGGCGGAGGCCGGCGATCACGGCCTCATACTCCGCTTGATTGTTGGTCACGGGGAAATGTAGAATGACTGCTTGCTCTATGGTTACCCCCTGGGGACTTGTCAACACCACCCCTGCCCCTAGGGAGTGCCTTCCTGAGGCCCCATCGACCATCAACTTCCATGCTTCTCGAGGTTGCTGCTCTTCCCCCTCGACTTCAACGATGTAGTCTGCTAGGAAGTCAGCCACTGCCTTTGCCTTGATGGAGAGCCTTGGGACAAAGGAGATGTCGAACTCGCTTAGCTCAATGGACCATTTAGCCCGTCTCCCCGAGTGCTCCACTCCTTCGAAGATCTTGCGAAGAGGGTGGTCAGTCACCACCCTGATCGAATGTGCTTGAAAGTACGGCCGGAGTTTCCATGCTGAGATGACCAAGGCGTAAGCAAGCTTTTCCAGGATGGGATAGCGAAGCTCTACTTTCCTCAATATCCGGCTGACGTAGTAGATGGACAGCTGCTTCTTTCCTTCTTCCCGCACTAGGACGGAGCTCACCGCCTCCGCTCCTACTCCGAGGTACAAGGTCAGGTCCTCTCCTTCCTTTGGGCTCTGAAGGAGAGGAGCCTGAGAGAGTTGTCTTTTCAGTCCTTGGAAGGCCTCTTCGCACTCGGCTATCCATTCGAACCTTTGATTCCCCTGCAGCACCTTAAAGAATGAAGAACACTTGTCTCCCGCCCTGGAGAGGAACCTTCTTAGCCCAGCCAGCTTGCCTGTCAAGCGCTGGACCTCCTTGGCGTCGTGAGGTGACTCCAAATCCAGGATGGCCTTGACCTTGTCCGGGTTGGGCTCCACCCCTGCCGGAGTCAGGAGATGCCCGAGGAACTTCCCGCGGCTGGCCCTGAAGACACACTTCAAGGGATTCAGCCTCATTTTGAACCTTCTCAGGGTTTCGAATGTTTCCTCCAGATCTTGCAGGTGCGAAACCATGCACTTGCTTTTGATCATTAGGTCTTCGACGTAGACCTCCAAGTTTCTCCCCCTCTGATCCCGGAAGACTCGATCCATCATGCGTTGATAGGTAGCCCCTGCGTTCTTTAACCCAAAGGGCATCATCTTGTAACTGAAGCATCCCTCCCTCGTGATAAAGGAAACATCCTTGGTGTCGGGAGGGTGCATCCGGATCTGGTGATAACCTGAAAAAGCATCTAAAAAGCTCATGACAGAAAAACCAACGGCTGAATCAACCAGCGCGTCGATCCGAGGCAGGGGGTAGCAATCCTTAGGGCATGATTTATTCAACAAAGAAAAGTCAATACACATTCTCCATTTACCACCTCCCTTCTTTACCATTACCACATTGGAGATCCAGCCTGGATACTGGATCTCTGAGATGAAGACCGCCTCCAGGAGCTTCTTGACCTCCTCGTGGATGGGCTCCTCCAGCTTGGTGGCGATGGCTCTCATCTTTTGACGGATGGGGCGAGTGCGGGGGTCCAAGTTCAGGCGGTGGCAGGCTACGTCGGCGTCGATGCCCGGCATGTCCGCCGCGCTCCAAGCGAAGATGTCTACGTTGCTTTGAATGCAAGCCCGCACCTATTCCCGGGCCTCGAGACTCAAGCCCCCGCTGACCCGCACCCTTTGTGCCTTCCCTGCGCTGGTGAAGACCTCCATCTCCACCACTTCTTCGGCCGGCTCCAGCCGTGACTGCTCCCAACGACCCTTGCCTCTTCCTCCAGCTCCAGCTCTCCTCTTTCTCCCTCCTCCTCAATCTCCATCGCTTCTACCCGCCCCTCCTGCTGCTGCTCGACTCCTACGCCCCCCGGGGCCTCTCCCTCGACTTATTCTGCCGCTTGCCCTTCTACTTCCAACGCCCCTTCCGGGCTCTCCTGCTCCTCGTCCCCCCGGACCACCTGCACATCTCCTTGCAGCTTCTCAGTCTCCTCTTCTCCGACTTCCTCCCCAGCTATCCCTCTCGCCTCTTCTAGGACCATCTCCTCTTCCTCAACAACCTCCTCTAGGGCCGCCATCTCTATCTCCAACTCTTCTACCTCCGCCATCCATGAAATGGTGTTGACTGCTGTAACGTAACATTGCCTTGCCACCTTCGGGTCCCATCTTACCCTGACCTGCACCCCCCCATTGTTGAACTTGAGGCACTCATGGAACGAGGAGGGGACGCAGCGAAAGGCACTGATGAGGGGGCGCCCAAAGATGGCATTATAGCTGCTCGGGGCGTCCACGATCACGAACCTACAGTTCCGCGACACGCCCCCCAACCTTATGTGTAACCCTACTCCTCCTTCTACCTCTTTCCTCTCTCCGGAGAACCCGAACAGAGGTCTATCCGACGCCAAGACCCTCTTCCCTTCAACCCACATCTCGTCAAAGGCCTTCTTGAAGATGACATTTACCGAGCTTCCGCTATCCACCAGTATCCTCGAGACCGTATAATTTTCCACCGCCATCTGGATCACCAGGGCGTCACAGAAAGGATCCTCATAGTCTGGCATGTCCGCCGATGAGAAAGTAATCTTGTCTTCTGGTGGGGGAACCTGGGAGGTGGAGGCCACCCCCCTTCGATACATGGTTTGCAGGCTCCCCTTGCGGGTCGCCTCAATCCCCACTCCTCCGTGAATCACCCCGATTCCCCCCCGGGTCCCTACATCCACCCGATCTTCACACCTATCTTCCGCATCGCCTTGCTGCACCTCCACTATCCTCACTGGTGGATCTTGCCTCCCTGCACCTCTCGCTTCTCTTAACTCTAAGAATTCCGGACAGGTGGCCGTCGCGTGACCTTACTCCTGGTGGAAGTCACAAAAGAGCAACGCCCCCCCCCCCCCCCCCCCCGCCCCTTCTGCCGTCTCACCTTCCTCTTCTACCTCCTCGAGCTCCTCTGGCTGCTCCTCTCCCCCTTCCTACTTCCATGGCCTCCTGCGGTGGTGGGGGACGACCCCTCGGCTCCTGCCTCCATGCCGGTCGATCGAACCCCCGGGGCTCCCGCAGGTTATCTCTCCCCTGATAGCCTTCTCCTGGGCCCTGGGGGCGACCCTCCCGGGGCCTCCAACCTAACCGGTTGTTCGGCTCCCGGGCCCCCCAACCCTGCTGCTGCCCAAACCTTCGGGGCTCCTCCCTTCTCCTTTCTTCCCTTTGCTCCCTCTGTTCCCTCAGCTACTTCTGCCTTCCCGCTGCTGGTTCCTTCCCGTCATCCTCTGCTAGCTTGGCCAACTTCCTGGAGAATGCTCGGTTTGCTCTCTCGAAGTCAATCTCCTTTGCCGCCCTCTCCATGAGCTCCTCAAAGGAGAGGGGTGGCACCCTCTTCAACTCCATGCTAAAAAATCCCGGTCTCAGCCCCAGGGTGAAGGCCAGCATCAGCGCGTACCCTGGAACCTCCTGGACCAAGAGGATCTCCTCCTGGAACCGATCGACATAGTGACCCAGTGTCTCATCCGGCCTCTGCCTCACCGCAAACAGACACTCCGCTTCCTTCTTCCGCTTCTTTGAGGTTGAGAACCTCAACAGGAAACTTCTCCGCAGATCTTCAAAACAGTAGATTGACCTTGCTGGCAACTGGTGGAACCAGTCCCGAGCCTTCTCTTTCAATGTGATGGCAAACAGCCGGCACTTGAAGGCGTCCGTCATCTGCCTTATCGACACAACGTCCTCAAACCAATGTACGTGCTGTACCGGGTCATCCTTCCCCGAGTAGTAGGACATGTCGGGCTCCCGGAACCCCTCCGGTACCGGAGCCGAGATGATGAGCTCGCTAAAGGGGCTCTCGCCTCCTGCCTGGCGAGAGGGCATGTCCCGCGGCCTCGGCTGACTGGCCCGATCCGCGAGACCGTTCCCTGGGAAGAGCTCCCACACCGCTGCTTCCTTCTCGCCCAGATCCGTTAGTGCCTCCTTGCCCGGGCGCTGGCTCTGGCCTGGGAAGAGTTCCCGCGCCGCCACATCTCTTTCGCCAGCCTCGCCCGGGACCTCCTTTCCCGGGCGCTGCCCTGGGGCGTTCTCGCCCAAGAGCGGGACCTCTTCTATTGGGACCTGAGGGGTGGCCCACTCGCCTCTCGCCGAGAAGGCTAAACTGATTGTTTGCAAGACCTCTGTCCTGAACTCATCCAGCATCCTCTTCGTTGCTTCCTCTCCCCGGGTGGGGGATCCTCCAGAACCTGACCCTTCAACTTCACCCCCAGCCATGGGACAAAACTCGAGGCTTTCTTGAATCGGCTGCCTTCCACGCTCACCGCACCAGAACTGTTGAAGCCAAATATGACCTCAACTGAAGTTCGAAGAAAAAGGGGTGCAGCCAAAACCTACTTCTCTCAAGTCTCAACCCTTAACTGGATTCAAAGGACCTAAGACTGACCAAATAGCCTCAGCAGGGAGGTCCCACCTCACACCCGGAAGATCTCTGAGAGCTTCCCCTCCAAAGCCAAAGCTGGGCTAGAAGCTCCTCAGAAAGCACTGAAATTTGAGAGACGATGATAGCTTGCTTTCTAAGGAGCCCTTATGGGTCTATTTATAGCATTTTGCTGTCCTGAATTTACTGAAAAGTCCCTAGTTGGTCTGCCAATAGCCAAAACCCGCTATTTTTCTGAGGGTACTGGAGTAATGTCACCTGAGGGCAATTTTGTCATTCCACCCAGGCCCCTGGTCCCCACTCGGCGAGAGCCCCGAGCCGAGAACCTTCTGTCATAGTCTGGCGGAAGCGGTCTCGCCTACCTATAGGCGAGAGTTTTCTTTAAGACGAGCCGGGGCTGGCGCAAGCGCTTGCGCATTGATCTTCGTCCGATGATTTGGCCGCGCTCGCCAATCTGGGTTCGACGAACACGGGGCGCCTTGCGGCAAGAGCTCATATGTGGCGGGAGCTTATCGCTTAGCGCAAGCGCTCCCTCCTGCCTGGGCGAGACCCTTTCCGGTTAGCCTGTCTGACCGTTTGTGCCTCCTGGTCTGGCTCAGCGAATATGGGGTTGTACAGTAAGGGCACTTTGACATCTTTAGGGCTAGTGTTGACTTGGGTCAACATGACCATTTGGGTTGACCCCAAGGAGTCCTTGGTGACCCCATGGATTGCCATGAGGTCTAGGAAGGGTTATCTAGGGTTACCTTGCACCTTGGAGGTCACATACCCTTAGTAAGGGTACTTTGACCAGATTAGGGCTAGAGTTGACTTGGGTCAACTTGGACTCTAGGACTAAACCCAATGTGTCCTTAGTGACCCATTGACCTCACTTTAGGTCTAGGAAGACCTGGGCAAGGTTGGTTGGGCACATTAGAGGCCAACTGCCCTTTGTTAGGGCATTTTGCCCAATTTAGTCCTAGGTGTTCCTAGGTCAAATTGGCCACTTTGGGTTGACTCCAATGGACCCTTAAGGCTCTAGTGGACACTCTGATAGGTTAGTGATGTTGTGGTGGGGTTATGGAGTCATGGTGAAGCCCTAAGGTCAAACCCTAGGTTTTGTGATGAGGCTGTGCCACAGGTAGACCAAGGTGATTCTCACCTTGGCCTTCTATCACTTGGCCCTTTTTAGTTTCCTAGGGTTTTGTCATGCCCTAGTCATGGCCAAAACCACCCTTAGGGGTCTAGTTGGAAATGAGATGTTACAAATCCCAATAAACAAAACAAAGATTTTGTCCCCGAAATCAAGGTTAAGCCTACGGGAATTTCTATTGAAGAAAAGGAAACTTGTAACATCCAATAAGAAGTGAAAGATTACATCTCGACGCCCAGTTTGCTAAGTGGGGTTTAAAGGAAAACCTAAATCGATGACCAATTCGCCCAATTGGCAAAGCCAAGATCCCAATAAACAAAAGATTAGCCTCTACTCTTCCTAGAGCAGCCCTACTAGTTTAAAACAGGAAAGCAAATTGAATATCTTGAGAGGTTGTGAGGTATACCTGACTGAACAGCTCTAGATACTTTTGTCGCATCAGGTACTGCGGTTCCCAGGTATGCTCCTCCTGGCCGTGGTTTCTCCACAGAACCTTGACTAACGGAACCTTCTTGCGACGCAAGATCCGTACTCCTCTGTCATCGATCTGAACCGACTCCAAGTGAACTGACCGGTCTGAGGCTACCAGCCCATCTGTGGTCTAAATCCGCTACTCCGGGCATAGTAGAGCCCTCCCAAGTGAAGAAA
Organism: Platanthera guangdongensis; assembly: GCA_039583875.1. Lineage (NCBI taxonomy): Eukaryota > Viridiplantae > Streptophyta > Magnoliopsida > Asparagales > Orchidaceae > Platanthera > Platanthera guangdongensis. The sequence continues at coordinate 116,151,839 of CM077155.1, read as the reverse complement.
TATGGAACACGTTGGGTAAACCTGTCAGTTCCGGTGGCAACTCCAGCCTATAAGCTAGGGGCCCGATCCGCTCCAGGATCCGGTAAGGGCCCATATACCTATGGCTGAGCTTCTTCTTCCGACCATGCACCCGTGAAACTCCGTGCAAGGGCCGGATCTTCAAGAAAACCCGGTCTTCCACCTGAAACTCTACCTGACGGTGTCGAGCGTTGTAGTACTTAGCATGTTAGCTCTGTGCTTCCAGCATTCTGTCCCGTATCAGTCTCACCTGAGCTTCGGTGTCTTCGACAAAATTCGATCCCAACACCTTCGGATCCTTGTCCTGAATCCATGAAAGTGGGGTCCTACATCTCCTTCCATACAAGTCTTCATAAGGAGCCATCCCTATGCTGGACTGGTAGTTATTGTTATAGGAGAACTCGACCAGTGGTAAAAGCTTCTCCCAAGGTTCGTTTCGATCCAGAATGCATAGCCTTAGGAGGTCCTCCAAAGTCCGGTTGGTGCGCTCAGTCTGCCCATCCGTCTGGGGATGAAATGTTATGTTGAAGGTCAGCCACGTGCCTAAGTAAGCCTACACGGATCTCCACTCCCTAGATGTGAACCGACCATCCCGATCTGACACGATCGTCTTGGTCACCCCGTGGTAATGAATGAACTGCTCTACGAATCTCCGCACTAGTACCCCAACCGAGTCATCTTTTCTGATTGAAATAACTCTGGCCACCTTCGTCAGCCGATAGACGATGACCCAAATCGAATCGTTTCCCGTCTGTGATTGGGGAAGGCCATGAATGAAATCCATCGCGATGTCCTCAAATTTCCACTCCGGCACCGGAAGTGGCTATAGTAATCCTGCGGGGTCTCTACACTCCGCCTTCACTAGCTGGCATGCCTCGCAATGAGTCACGAAGTATGTAATGTCCTTCTTCATCCCCGGTCAGAACATCGTCTTCTTCAAGTCTGCCGTCATCATGGTGATCCCTGGGTATATAGAATACCTGCTACAATGTGCTTCTGCCATGATGTCCTCCCGAATCTGACCTCCTGCGGGTATGTAGACCCTGCCTCTGAAGTATATCAATCCATCTCTCAGTGAATAATCTCCCGTCGAACCCTCCTCTAAGGCTTGGAATATCTGTTCTGCCCATGCATCTGTCTTCTGTCCGTCCCAGATGCGGTCCCAGATATCATCTATGGCAACCATCGATGCTAGATACTCCATGTACAGCTCTGGATCATTCTCGGACACTAGGGATATCTGCATATCTCTGAAAGACCGGACTAGCTCCATGGACATCAGTTGTGGTCCCTTCCCTGAGGTATATCCTCTCCGGCTCAGAGCATCTTCCACCACGTTCGCCTTCCCGGGATGGTAGTGCATGGTTTACTGATAATCCGACAGGAACTCCACCCAATGCCTCTGTCTGATGTTGAGTTCCTTCTGTGTGTCCACATATCTCAAATTCTTGTGATCGGAGAAGATGTCACAGTGAACCCCGTAGAGGTAGTGTCGCCAAATCTTCAAAGCAAAGATCACTGCACCTATCTCCAGATTATGGACCGGATAGTTCTTCTCATGTATTTTCAGGTGTCGGGAGGCGTAGGCTATTACATGCCCGTTCTGCATCAGAACGGCACCCATTCCCAGGTAGGAGGCGTCCATGTACACCTGGAATCCCTCCCTTCCCGACGGAAGAGCGAGAATGGGAGCCGAGGTAAGCCGACCTTTCAACTCCACAAAGGCCTCCTCGCACTGTGGCGTCCAAATGAACGGGGATTCCTTCTTCGTCATGGATATAAGAGGGAGTGAAATCCGGGAGAATCCTTCGACGAACTTCCGGTAATATCCGGCAAGTCCCAGGAATCTCCGTACATCTGTGGATGTCTTCAATGGTGGCCAATCCTGAACTGCCTAAATCTTGGCCGGGTCTACTGCCAACCCTGCACCGCTGATGATATGACCTTAGAAGGCCACCTCCTTTATCCAAAACTGGCATTTGCTGAACTTTGTATACAGCTGGTGTTCCCGTAGCCTCTCTAGAGTCAAAGTCAGGTGTCGTGTATGCTCCTCCTCCGTCCTTGAGTAGATGAGGATGTTGTCAATAAATACGATGACGAATACATCCCAATACTCCTCGAATACCCTATTAATGAGGCTTGTAAATGCTGACGGCGCATTTGTGAGCCCGAATGGCATCACTGTAAACTCAAACAGTCCGTACATACTACTGAAGGCAGTCTTCGGAATGTCCTCCTCTCGAATCTGTAGCAGGTAATAACCTGACCTCAAGTCAAGTTTTGAGAAGAATTGTGCTCCTTCCAGTTGATCGAACAACTCATCAATTCGTGGCAGCGGGTATGTATTCCGGACCGTCAGTCTGTTCAACACTCGATAATCAATACATAACCAGAGACTTCTGTCCTTCTTCTTGACAAATAGCACCGGGGCTCCCCACGGCGAAGAGCTTGGCCAGACAACCCTGCCTCTACTAGTTCCTGCAACTGACTTTGAAACTCTGTCAACTCCTTCGGGGCCATCCGGTAAGAGGCCCTAGATGCCGGCTTGGCCCCCGGCACAAGCTGTATCTGGAATTCCTGCTCTCGGTGCGGAGCTAGTCCTGGCAGTTTCTCTGGAAAGACGTCAGCAAAATCTCGCACCATCGGGATATCTGCCACAGACTCCTTGGCCTCCGCCATCTCAAATATAATCTGATAAACCTCCTCACCCTACAGATGGGCCTTAACGGCCTGTACTGAAGGTAAGAGTATATTAGAGGCAGGTCTTATACCTTCGATGATAATGATAGAGTCCCCGTGCCTCACGGTGATCCTCTTTTCTTGGCAATTAATCTGGGCATGGTTCTAGTACAACCATGTCATGCCCAGGATCAGCTCGAAGACTGGCATCCTTAGGATCATTGCCGATACCTCGAATGACTCTCCGCCAATCTCCGCCTCCATGTTGCAGTGGGCAGAGGTGAATAGCTTTGATCCGTCGGGTAGATGCACCCTCCTCATCAGGCCTGTGAACCGCTCCACTCCTTCCAGCCCATCCACGAAGGCCTCTAACACGAACGAGTGTGAAGCACCCGTGTCGAACAGTGTATAGGCAGGCTTGCCGCTGATGAAGACTATACCTGAACGGTTAAATGTCTTAGTATTCTATAACGAGTTTCCTTTCCTATTTATTCTACCTAGTGCAGTTCTACAAATTTGACAACTAAGAAAGGGGATTCTATTTAAACAATTAAACATCCTGGCGTACCTGCTATGACCTGCTCTGTGTTCCGAGGCTGCGGCAGGTCCAAAGCATACACCTGCTCCCTTTCTTGTCTATGATCCCCTCCCTGGTATCCACGTCCTCGGCCACGACCTCGGCCTCCAAAATATTACGCTGGCTGGGCAGCCGGTGGTGCTGGTGGGGGTGCCCCCCTCTTGGGGCATTTCCTCCTGATGTGCCCCACCTAATGGCAATTGAAGCATTCTGGCGGGGGATATGCCATTCCCCCGGGTCTCTGTCTCTCCAGTGTCTGAAGAGGTGGTGGAACAATCACCACTGGCTCCCTTGTCTCCTGTCTTGCCTCCTGACGAGGCTGGTCCTCGACCCTCCTCCCGTCCGTGATACAGGCTCGTTTCTGATCGTTCCTTACTCCTCGACCCTGATCCTCCGTCGGTCGTTTACGGACCCGAGTAGCTTGCCAATCAGCCTCTATCCTTTTTGCCATCTCTAGTATCCGGGGAATGGGCCTGTCGGATACAAACAGAAGAGTCTCCCTCTGCTCCACTCGCAGGCCCTTGTAGAACCTTTTGGTATATCCTGCCTTGTCTAACTGGTAAGAGTCTACAAACTGGGCTAAATGGTTGAACTCTCGGTGGTACTCCACCACTGTCTTGTTCCCCTGCCTCAACTACAAAAACCTATCCTCCAGCTCGTCCCTGGTCGACTGTTGAACAAAGTGTTCCAACAGTGCGCCGCAGAAATCCTCCCAAGAAATCTCTGCTACTTCTCTGTCCACAAATGTCGTGTCCAGCGAGGACTTCCACCATCTCTTTGCATGATACTCCAGACAGTAGATCAATAAGGGCACCCTCTCCTCCCAAGGGCACCGTATCCCGATCAGCATCTCGTACATAATATCCAGCCACTCCTCTGTCCAAACGGCCGACTCAGTCCCCAAGTAGGATGGGGGAGCAAGTCCTCGAAAAATGCTCAGCCAGTTGGCCCCTGGGTTTGGCTGCGGAGCCGGAACCTGTTGGGCCCTAAAAGCTTCCAAGATGGCTGTCAGAGTCTGTCCCATATCTAAATGTAGGAATGGAGTTGGGACCGAGGGAGGTGGTGCAACATCCGGAGTCTGCTGGGCTCTGCCTTGAGGCGTAGGCTGAGTTGGGGGCAGCGAAACAAACTTCATTAGTAGGCAATGGACTCAAACCTAACTAAAGTGGACAATTTACATGTGATCCCTCATATGGGCACACCACTGCTTCCGCTGCTTAGTTTGTCCCCAAACTAAATTCGCACGGGGGTGACCCAGGGTTGTGGACTGCTACTTTTCGATCGAGGTCTCCTCTGATACCACTTGTAAGACCCCCTTTTTTTTCTTTTTGAAACACCGGCGTCTTAGGCCCAGAACTGCCGCTTTGCGGTGACAGCTTCACGCCCTGAAGGGTCATCACCACAAATCGTTGATTCTGCCGGCCGATTCGATCATAGAAAAGCAACAAAATTAGAGTAAACACAAGAGAGGTAAAAACTCTAATCAAATGTCCACAATAATATCACATAAGAGTAAATATAACTCCACGAAGAGAGAGTCCACAGAATATAATGTACTGAAGATAAGGGCTTAAGCCCACTAAATCAAATCCTCATTACATAGTCACTCAAGCGGAAGCAAAATGAACCACTACTAAGGTCAGGGGCCCACAGTCCGTGTTGTCTGAACTCCGGTGCAAGACTGCCCCATCTCCAAGAGTGCCGACCTGCGGGGCTTCTCCTCCATGCTGGGCTCCACGATCCCCTAAATAATGTGGTTCGAAAACCGTTAGTCTATAAGACTAAGTCCTATCATCCCCCACCCCTTCCCCCATGCCACCTAGGCACCGAGCGGGGAGGAAGAAAATGGACGACTTGAAGGTGGAGAGTAATCAAGAAACAGATGGTGGCGGACCTATACTAGCAATTTTTATAGTACATGTGGCAGTAAAGTAAAGTATGAAAAGTAACCTTAACTTATACGGAAACATATAAGCAAGGGATCTTTTACAGGGCTCCCATCGTATAAAGAGTCTCATACCAATTTATATGTTGGGGTGTCGGTTATTATCAGCAATATATATATATAAAGAATTTAACATTGATTTATAAACTTGCCCACACAAGCTTATAGACCAAGGGGTCGTTTTGCAGGGCTTATTGTATAAGCATCCCATACCACTTGTACAATAGGTGACAGGGGTTTTATGCTATGATTATGCTATGACATGCAAGTGGGTTATGATGCGATCATGGAAGTGCAACTCACCCACCCGACTCTATACACACAGACCTTTAGTTCTCCCTTTGTGGAGTCGAACCTCCCAGGATACCTCCGTAGTTGCAGACGGAAGCGGTGGGTTGGGCCTCGCCCACCTCTAAACCAGTAAAGAACTACCGGTCAGACCTATCGTACGCCTCAACGCTGGTGCACTAAGAGGAGCTCCTACGTACTCTTGTCGGCTGGCGCACCGGACTTCTGTTCGCAAAGTGCTATCCACACTTGCCGAGTCAACGTATTGGTGTCGGTGCATCGACACTCCAATACCGAAGACCCACCACCTTTACTTTATGCACATGCAACCATATGTATCAGCACCGATCTAAGGCTCCCCGGACCATCCCGTTCGTCACAAACATCAACTGAGCCAAAGCTCGCCGGGCCATCCTGCCCCTCACAAATATCAACCGAGTCAAACCAACTTCCCGAGACACCGGGGTGTATGAAAGTGAACCCCTAATTATTCTAGTTGCTCTTTAAGATTTATCACTCCTACAGTTTACTTTAGCCCAGGACTGCCCAAGGTATACCCCGTGAAGGGCTCTCGAAGGCACTAGGAACTACGATGAGATTACGCCCAAAGCTCCCTTTTGCAAGGCACTTACTATTATTGGTTGCTACCCGATTTCCCAACCCTTAATTAATTTTGCTGAATCTAGGCCTAGTGCATTAAACACTTCCTCCCTACGGGAAGGACGATATTTCGCCGATCCCGAGCACCACCTAACACTAGTCAACCTCTCACTCTACAAATACTGTCTTCCAATGATGAACTCCTTTATTTACCCAAACCAGCAACCTACTGAGGATTCACCTCTCCAAAATTCACTACCAACTCTAGTTCAGTTTTCGCAGTTACTATATGCAGACCACCCTATACTATATGAGGTGTATAAAGGAGATACTCTGGATTGTCTTCCAAATCTCCTATAAAATTTAACAGTGGTCTATCATAACAAATTTAGTCAAAATCAGAGATTCATAATTTTTCTAATTAATTTGATATTTATTGAATTTTCCCAAATGTTTGGCCATGGGCAATTTTGAACATGAACTCTAAGATCTACTTAAGTAATGACCAACCAAAAATTTTGATCACTAAATAACAGAGATATATGACTAGATATTAATTTCCATAATTTTGTAGAGAATATTTGACCTCTAATTAATTTATCCAAAATAATTCCCTTAATCATATGTAAAGCAGGAAGTACCAAGATTACTCATCAGAAATTTATGTAAAAATTACAGAATCTTAATATGGTTCAGAAACAAGCATTGTACAAAAATCAAAATTTTACAGGTTGACTAGACTCCAAAATAAATTAAATTAATGTTTCATGGGATACTATACTTAATGAAGCAACCCTTAAACATAATCATCCAAAACTTCTATAAAATTTCACAGAGTTTTAAAACATAATAAAAAGTCCTTTGTCTAAATTTCATCAATTTCCAGCAAGTAGTTTCTTCCTAATAAAGTCCTAAGTAAATAATCCAAATTATTAAATTGTTAATGAAGTATCCAAAATAATAATCCTAAATTCATAATAAAATCTCCAGAGCTTGTACTAACCTCAAAAACTACTCAACCCAAATCTCATCACTTTTCAAAGAGTTTTTGTGACATTTTCTATCCCTACAAGGTTTGTGCCTTGAGATAGGGTTAGGGTTTTGAGGGGGTTTAAGGCTTCGAAATTCCCTAAAATTTTAACCAGAGAACTATACTAATCCTATGGTCCTCTCCACAAAGTTTCAAGTCAATCCAAGGTCATTTGACCCTATGATCTTCAAACCCTAAAAATCCCCATTAAGGAACCTACCCTACGGTTCTAGGGCTACCCTACACTTAACCAGCCCAACTTCTATTGGAGGGTGAGTCATACTATAAAAACTCAGTGGCCAAAATATCACCTCTGTTGAGGTGATTTGACCACTCAAAACCCAAAGGGGATGCTTGACCTATTTAACCCTAAAAGGGGTCAACCTAGGGTTGGATCAATACCTAACCAAAACATCTCCAATTGTGATGAAAATTTTACCAGGGCCCTAATTTCCCTTTAAGACTACCCACCAAATTTTGGGGGAGTTTTGAGATGTTTAGGACACCTAATTAATTTATTCATGGATTATTAAATTTTTCTAAATACTATAGAAAACTTTTTTTCCAAAATTTCTGAATTTTATACAGGCCCTAGGTATAGCTATGATAGATGCCCTGCCCAAATCTCAGGTCATTTGGACAAGGGATGAATGGTGGGCATCCATTTGAATCTCAGGATAGCCCTAGGTATAGGGCCCACTAAAATGGGTTATGTGGTCTAACCATGACTCAAAATTGAGTGAAATCAATTTTACATTCAACTAGACATCAAGGGCTTCATTTTCTATGTTGACCACTCTTTTTGTTCTAGCATCTAAGTATTTTTAAAAATTAAAACCAATAAATACAAAATCTGTGACATAATTAAATAATCAGAAATATATATACTATATTTTAAAATCTAATATGGCACGAATCTTGGTGCAAAGTGGACGGGATCCGTTCATCTTCTACCTTGAGCCAATGGCCAGGATTCATTTTTCCTGGGCCAGTTTCAGGCGGCTGCCGCGGGCCATCCAGCCGCCTCCCCGGCCGGCCACCGCCACCATCACCTCCGTTGAGGTGGTGGCTGTCGCCAGGCGGCGCCACAGCCGCCGGAGAGCCCTATTCCGGCGATCCCGATGGTTGCGTTTTTGCGAAAAAACCAGGAAAATTTCCCTTTGGATCAGGCTCAATTGATCCCGAACCTTGGCTCTAAATATTCCTAAGAACTACCCATGAAAGAAGGAGTGGAGGAGGACCTTGCCGGCGGCCTGAAGTCGAGAAGATCGCCGGAAAGCCATCTTTGAAGGCGGCGCCACTCAGTTTCTGCAACTACACAGTGGGGATGCTCGGTTTCTTTAGGTAAGGACTGGGAAATCCTCCTATCGGCCCACTGAAGGTGTTTAAAGCCTCAGATGGGGAGGGGAGAGGCTAGATCATCAATGGCCATTAAGGCCATTAATGGCTACATTCGGCCATGGTAGAGGGGGCAGAAACACTCCCTTGGTGGCCAAGGAAGCGGCTGGAAACTTCTCCCCTTCCCTAGGGGAGTTAAATTCAGCCATTAAAGGTGGCCTTTGGCCGCCCCTTGGCCGAGCCCCTTCCTTCCCCCTTCTTTCATTTTTCTCTCTCCTCCATAACCATTGAAATGAAGCTCACCCTCTCTCCTAGTCACCAAGTTGACTTGGTCAATCTGGAGGTCTATTGGCAGCCCATCCATACACATCATCTCCTAAAGAAGCCACATGAGGAGGCTTGAACTTGGGCTAGCCTATTTGGGCTTGGTTGACCCAAGGTAGGCTTGGGTTGACCTTGGTCTTTTTGACCTTTTTGGTTGCCCCTAAAGAGTCTCTGGTGACCCATTGATCTCCCCTAAGTCATAGGTAGGGTTGGATAGGGTTGACTTAGCATCTTGGAGGTCACTTGTCCCTTGGTAAGGGCACTTTGACCTCTTTAGGGCTAGTGTTGACTTGGGTCAACATGACCATTTGGGTTGACCCCAAGGAGTCCTTGGTGACCCCATGGCTTCCCCTGAGGTCTAGGAAGGGTTATGTAGGGTTACCTTGCACCTTGGAGGTCACCTACACTTTGTAAGGGTACTTTGACCAGATTAGGGCTAGAGTTGACTTGGCTCAACTTGGCCTCTAGGACTAAACCCAATGTGTCCTTAGTGACCCATTGACCTCACTTTAGGTCTTGGAAGACCTGGGCAAGGTTGGTTCGGCACATTAGAGGCCAACTGTCCTTTGTTAGGGCACCTTGCCCAATTTAGTCCTATGGTGGTCCTAGGTCAAATTGGCCACTTTGGGTTGACTCCAATGGACTCTTAAGGGTCTAGTGGACCCTCTGATAGGTTAGTGATGTTTTGGTGGGGTCATGGAGTCATGGTGAAGCCCTAAGGTCAAACCCTAGGTTTTGTGATGAGGCTGTGCCACAAGTAGACCAAGGTGATTCTCACCTTGGCCTTCTTTCACTTGGCCCTTTTTAGTTTCCTAGTGTTTTGTCATGCCCTAATCGTGGCCAAAACTACCCTTAGGGGTCTAGTTGGAAATGGGATGTTACAACAGTGAACTCATACAACCCATATCTTGAACTAAAGGCCGTTTTCGGGATGTCCCCTTCTTGTATTCTCAACTGATAATAACTTGAGCGCAAGTCCAGCTTAGAAAACCAATGCGTTCCCACTAGTTGATCGAACAACTCGTCGATCTGAAGTAGTGGATAAGTATTCCGCACCGTCAGCCGATTGAGTTCCTGATAGTCTATGCACAAACGTAGGGTTCCATCCTTCTTCTTCAGGAACAATATAGGGGCTCCCCAAGGTGACGAACTAGGGTGAACGAACCCTAACTCCACCAGTTCTTGCAGTTGAACTCTAAACTCTGCGAGTTCCTTCGGGGTCATTCGGTAAGGGGCCTTGGATACCGTCTTCGCGCCCTGTACTAGATTAATCTGGAAGTCAACCTCCCTATGCGGGGGTAATCCTCGAAGTTTCTCAGGAAATACCTCAGAGAAGTCCCGCACTACCCGTATGTCTTTTATATTCAATGCTATCTCCTTCAACTCGAACCAGATCATGAAGACTTCATCCCCCTTCACATGGGATTTTACAACCTGAACTGAAGATAACAACATACGGGGTGCGAATCTAATATCTTGGAAGATGACATTGGTGTATCCATGTGTCAAGTAGATTCGTTTCTCTACACAGTCGATCCTTGCGAAGTACCAGTCCAACCACGCCATGACCAAAATGATGTCAAACTCCGGCATTCTCAATACGTGGCAGGCGTGTCAAAGACCTTTCCCCCAATGAATATCTCTAGCTCGCACTTAGCGGTTGCGGTCATCTCAGAGCCGTCTGGTAGGCGTACTCTTCGAGCAATACAAGTGAAGTATTGCACTCCTTCTAGGTTTTTAACGAATGTCCGCCACACAAATGACTGTGTGGCACCGGTATCGAATAGGCCGGTTTCTGACTAAACATTATGCCTAAGCATCAGTGTGAAGGCTCAAGCCCGATTCCTAGAATAACTTAGGCAGACTAAGGACGAATGCTTAATTTCTTCCTCGTAGTCCTCGTCCTGGAGTTGGGTCCTGCTTCAATTACTCCTTCAGTGAGTCTCTTAACACTTGTCTGAACACCCAAAAGACCCGCTTCCAACCATTTTACCATATCCCTTATCTCCACCAAGCTCGAGTCTGTTATAAACAAAAGTGGTTGCCCTAGGAAATCTGCCATGTCTATTATCTCCGCTAGATTCAAAATCCGCTATAAACAAAAGTGCTTGCCCTAGGGGATCTAGCAAGACTTTATACAATAGTTTTACAAACCTAGGGTCGTCCAAACGTTAGGAGATCGACGTATAAAGGTACGTACCTAAGGTCAGGTTGGCTAATCGTAGGGTCAAAGTTGGACATACTTAGTGTGAATTACATATGGGCACACCACTGCTTCCGCTAAGTCAATTTGTTCGCAAACTAACTAATCGAATGGGGGTGGTACCATTATTGAATGACTTCTTTAAGTGACGATCGAGGCAAATTGATACCATTTGTAAGACCCCCCCCCCCCTCTCCCGGATCCCAAAATACGGCACGAAGGGTGGTCTTATGCCTGGAACAGCCGTCTTGCGGTAGCATTAGCACACGGGCTAACCTATACCACAAGACGCCTATTCCGCTGGCTACAACCAATATTAATATATACATGCCAACCCAACCATAATATAAGCAAAAAGTAGTCAAATCCACACTAAGCATATGAGTCCAAATACATCAAATAAGAGAAGCTAAAACATGCTTCTACAATATCAGAGTACAGCTATAAAATTGCCCAAACAGGCTACAACAGAATATCACAACACTCACATCCGTAACCGACGGTAGCGATGGCACCGTCACTTCAGGCCTTGTCATCCTGGCCTGGCTGTCCTACTGCAAAGACTGCGGCTTCTCTACCTGCGGGGTAACCTCCTAAAAAGGAAGACGTAACAATCATTAGTCGAAAAGACTAAGTAAGTGGCTTCGCATCCGCTCCCCCGGCGACTCCTCGGCACCGAGCAGAGAAAATAGCAAGGGTACAAGTATAATAAATAGTGTAACAGGTACAAGCAGGTGGTAGTGGTACAATAAGATTAATAGTATTTTACTCTAGCAGTTCTACATGTGTAACAATATTATAGCTAGCAGTTCTACTTGAGCAATTAGTAAAATCAACAAGTACAAGTAACTACAGCAGGAAAGTAACATAACTTATAAGAATGCCCATACAAACTTATAAGTTAAGCATCGGGTTACATAAAAGCAACTCATTGTATAAGAGTGCCCATACAAACTTATACGATGAGGATCTTGTTTGTGCAATGCTATGTAATGATATGTATGCTATACAATGGCTCACCCATGATCACACCATGCAAACGCTATGTCAACATAGACTAGTAGTTCCCACTATTCGAGCAGGTAGCTAACCTCTCAGGCATCAACCATCATGGCCAGGCAGTGACAGTAGAGCGGACATCTCTACTACTAGGCGGGTATCCACACTACTTCACCTAGGCCTCCGTACGCCTCAATGCTAAGAACACAACAGCGGAGCCCATGCGTACTATGGCCCAGCGGTGTCTCGGGTAGATGTGCACCGAGAACACAGCCCGAACTGGCCTGGTGTGACCCGGAAGGGGCCTCGGAAGTAAGCACGAGGACACAGCCCAACCGTTCACTTGCAACGTAAGGGGCCTCGAGACGTGAACACCGAGGACACATCCCAACCGCCCAAAGTCTAACTGTAAACTCCCGTCGGTGTGACGATCATCGAGCCCGTAGACCTGCCACACTATCCTTAACCCAGGATTACGACACCGCCTGTCAACTCACACCGCATGCAAATTCCACATCACCATGACATGGAAGGGGCCTCGGAAGTAAGCACGAGGACCCGGCCCAACCATCCAATCGATGCGGAAGGAGCCTCGGGATGTGAACATCGAGGACCAAATCCATCTGTCCGTCCATACCTCACTTCAATATTAACCCAACTAGTGACGGCCAACGCCGTACTTGCATCCTTCAACAATACAACCCGTAGGGAGACTGCGCTATAAGTATTGGACTACTAAACTTCATTCTAACCATCATACATACTCATGGTTGTGGTTTATCCTTCTATTTGTCATTCCAAATGAGTTTCAACATATTACAAACATGATGCGCATTAATAATAATCTACCAATTTGTATCTAGTCATTTCATTCATCATATTATAAACATGATGCGCATTTATAATAATCTACCAATTTGTGCAAATCATTTCATTCATCATATTATAAACATGATGCGCATTTATAATAATCTAACAATTTTAGCAAGTCATATCGTGTAATAAAGCTTGCTTCATAATTCAGTTTTATGAAATCTAATTGACACAATTTATCATTCATAGCACTACGGTGGTCAGCATAAAAAGTTCATCAAAATTTCGGGTTAATTTGCAACATCGATTCCACCGAATTCAAATTCATATTATATAAACCACAGAATTTAAGTGCAGAATAAATCTGGACAGCAAATTCGACCGGAGATTCCTAAAGCTAGAGGAATCCGGTGAAGACGTGTAACCCCTCGCTGGAATGGTATTTGCATTTGTTATAACTTTCATATTCAGCCCACAACCCAGATTTGAGTGTATCCTATTTGAAATCGGCTTCAAAGTCTGCTGCGCACAGAACAACATTTCTGCATGCAGTACTTGTCGGATGTCATTTTCGTTCAGGCTTTCCTATGGCTACAGACTTCGCCTGAAGTCATGCAACCATTCATTGGAAAGGTATTTTCAAGGGCTTTAACTTTCGTGTTTAGTCAAAAGCCCAGATCTGGACACAGCCTACATTAAAATGGCCAAGACGATCGTTGCGCGTAGAATACAGATTCTGCACGTATCTTAAAGAGGAATGAACGACATCGGTTCATCTTCCTCTTCAAGTCGATCTTCCAAAATCACTCCAGAAATTCCTCCTCCCTTATTCACCCTCAAAGGGCCATGATTCTTCACGAAACCATCTGTAACGCCCCCGATTTTTCTGCGATTATTTAATTCTCGTTTGGCGTTACGTTGACGCGTTTCCGAAATGTGCTGTTTGTTAGAGCGTGGTCTTAGCTCTTTAGGTTCCTTGTGAGGTTGTTGGTAGCCTTTTTGGCACGATTCCCTAGCAAGACGGGTCTGTTTTGGTGACCGGTGAGGCCTCTCGGGGGATGCTTGTGTTTTGGCTTCGGGTAGTGATAACCCGAGTTTTGTTCGTCGAAAGTTGATTTTGACTTCGCTGTTGCGTTCGTAGTGTGGGTATTTAGCTACGGTGCAAATTTCGTCGAATTCCGAGGATGTTCGGGTTTCACGTCGTTTCGTATTTTATTTATATTAATGCGATATTATATATTATATGGATATTGTGTTTAGATAGTAGCAATTACGGTGAATAGGGGGCTGACAGCATTTGGTTTGGCTAAGAATAGAAAATATTTGGGATCTAGCCGCTATATATATAGCCTTAATTAGAAAAGCGACTGTTGTTTCTTTGTCTTTCTCGAAATACAACCGACGTCCCTGTGCAAGAGAGGAAAACCGGCGGGCTGCCCTTACCTTCCACCTCCGATTCCCGGAGTTTTAGCGGGCGGAATTCGATTTCGAAGGCGGATTTGGATTGCTCTCGCCTAGACCTACACTCCGACGAAATTTTCGTCTTTTTCTGTGCTGCTGGTGCCGAGTGGGAGGAAGGGGCCGACCAAGCTTCGCTAGAATTTGAGGCAAGTGGTGCTCTTACCCTTGCCAAGTTTTTTCTCCTTTTATGTTCACATTTGCAGTTATCATACATTTTCCAGAGATCATTTATATTGCCCTGTTTTCCCGTCAAAATCATCGGATCTTGAATCATGAATGCTCCTTTGCGTTTCTCTTTTACTTTCTCAAGTTCTGAAAGTTCAAGTTTTTCGGCTGGGCTGTTGTAGTCTTGTCTTTTATGAAATTGTTCCTTATTAGATCTCGGATTGGGAAGTATTTTAGCCTAATTCTTAATCTTCCCCTGCTGTTAAGGTTTGCCCAGTTCGGGTGCTGGGAGTGGTGTAGATGAGTGTTGGATTTGACCTTCATGTTGGTAGTCGTTGCCCAGTAAGTTAGGTAACATTAGATTTTAATGTTAGCAGAAATTATTTTCCTTTCCATAGTCTTGAGGATTAGAGTGATCCTGGGCTTGTAGTAGTGGTCTGGAGAGTTGAGGAGGGTATGATGAAATTGTCGATCTGAGTTTGATGGAAATCTTCGAACTGAGATCGAAGATCTCCGGTTGCATGAGTTCGACGAGGATCGTCGAACTGAGTTCGACGAGGATCGTCGGACTGAGTTCGACGATTTCCTGTGTCCTGTGTTCGACGAAAATCATCGAACTGAGTTCGACGATTGCCTGCAAACTGAGTTCGACGATTGCCTGCATCCTGAGTTCGACGAAAGTCGTCAAACTGAGTTCGACGAAAATCGTCGAACTGAGTTCGACGATTTTATGTGACCTGAGTTCCACAAAAAAAATCGTCGAACTAGGTTCGACGATTTCCTGTGGCTTGAGATCGACGATGTCCTATGGCTTGAGATCGTCGATTCCTGTAAGCTGAGATCGACATTTATCCTTTTCATTTTCTTTTCTTCCTGAGTGATTACCTCCTAGGTGGGGATGTCTTGTCGTCCATTCGTTTCTTCCTTAATTTTGTTTGAAGGCCGAATCGTGGGTTATGGCAGGTAGTGGTGTTTTGACACTCTAATGGAGTAGGATGTTTGTGTGTGAGCCGTGGCCGCCACCTTTTAGTCCCAGGTACGGGCTGGGTATAGCCGTGGCTGCCACCTTTTAATCCCAGGAACGGGCTGGGTATGTGGTGGCCTTGTGCTGATGCAGTGAATTTTTTAGTTGGAACTGTTTGTTTGGGGGACTATTTTTGGTCATCAACTCAGGTCCATGTTATTTTTTTACTACTGCCATTACTCAGAAGCTAGGATCGTTAGATGTTTTCTTCCTTTATAGATTGCAACATGTTGTTGGTATACTTTTGCCTTGTAGCCTCTGCAGTATTTGAGCAGGGCTTGTTGTTGTTTCCCTATACTTGGTGTATTTGGCTTACTTTGGACAGCCTTTGTTTTTACTGTCATGTTTACTTACTCTCCTTGGTTCCATTTTGATATAATGCTCTTATTCAGATTTTCTTGTTTTACTTGCTGAGGTATTCTTTTCTTCTCTGAATGCCTCAGGTTCTGATTAGTAGCCGAGTAGGCGTCTAGTTTTGCTGTGCTGTTGCTGGTGATCACTTGTACTATAGAGATCAGTTTCTTGGTCTTGTGAGGTAGTTTTCTGTTTTTCTTACAGACATACATGCTCGCCAGTGGGTTCGTGTAAGGTTGTTGACGCCCGCTAGTGGTTTTTGCTTATGATACTAGATATGTTTCTTTTACTGCTACCTTTCTCGAGATAGTCTATTTGCTCTTGGGAAGATTTATGTTAGGTTGCTAGTTACTTTTAAACCTAAAAATACTATTATAAGTATATCTCATGATTAGCATGTTTATCAAACTCATACACTACTTTCCATGTAACGTAAAAAAGAACATTTTCTTACTTATAATATAAAATAAATCTAGTGTCTTGCATAGTATAAGTTGACCTCGGGGGTCACTTATGCACTCTCATAGGATGTCAAATATAAATAAAGTATTTTTCACTGCATATAAGTATAGTTTTAAAACTGTGGACTAGATGATCCACTGAGCCGAGGGATACGGCCTTTAAAATATAGCTGATTTTTCTAATCATTAAACTTATGAAATTTCATAGTCTAGTTAGATGGTGTTCGCCTGAGCGTCGAGAGTTATCTCCTGCTCGACGTGGCATCCCGACGCGTGTTTTCTAATACTCTGATACTTCTCAAATTCGGGGAAAATGCGGGTTGTCACAGTTGGTATCAGAGGGAGGTTGCTTGACAATTTGTCGGGCAACCTTTCCTTGTAGGTATTAGATGTTTAGCATCATATCATACACACACCGATATGTCATCAACACTTCTTGGTTGAAGCATGAACACTACACTCATAGCATAACATGAAGTATACGTGGTATATTATGTAGTATGGGATGCATAATATGTGTCTGTATATGGATCCACCATAGGGGCAACATGTGAGGGTTATGTAGTATGGGATGCATAACCTCACCATATGAATGCGACTAGCATTTTTCTTTTTCGTTACATAAGAATGTTATGTAGTATGGGATGCATAACATTTTCATGCGTACGCACGCATAATATGCATTAGGGCCTTTTTTTAGAATGCATAGCACAATCATGCATAGCATAACATTGCATAAGCACAACGTGCCAAGCTAAAGATTTGCAGGATGACATATGTACACACATGGTTTTAAATCAGAAAAAGAATGTAAATTCATGCATTCCCGATCTAGGCACAAGAGTTAGTTGATGGTGGTTAACCATCCTAGGTTAAGCATAGCATCACATTTGTAAAAATAAAATAAAATCCCAAAGCAAGTATAGCAGTTAAAAGTTCATATTTATGTATGTATTGTCTGTACAGGTAGTTTGTTCTAACTGTTGTACTGGGTTCCGACCTCAGTATTTATGGTTTTAGGATGGCGAGATGTCCTTCGACTAGGCCGACTCCCCTGTCTGAGGGTGAGTCTTCAGGAGCGCAGTGTGATGCGGTGATCGAGAGTCTGTATCAGAGCAACGATTCCTTGACCAGGCAGTTGGTGGAGATGAAGGCCCAGATCCAGTCTCTGGTGGCAGCTGTGTCACGACAGACTCAGGGAGTGCAAGACCCTGCAAGGGGGTCAGCTGCTCCTCCCCCTCCTGCTCCCCTGAGACCTCCAATGGTGGTGCCAGCAGAGATGACCTTTATTTCTCAGTTTCAGAGACTTAGCCCTCCTATATATGATGGGAAGGCAGATTTCATGGTCATAGATGATTGGTTGATCTCCATGGAGGAGATGTTCTCGTACTCCGGTATTGCAGATGATCAGAGAGTGATGATAGCCGCCTATCAGCTAAAGGGTTTGGCTAAGAGCTGGTGGCTTAGGGAAAAGGAGAGCTTAGTGGTTGGTTGCTCTTGGGGATTATTCAAGGAGATGCTGTTGAGGAAGTTCTTGCCTTCGGTCAAGCGTGACCGACTAATGAACAACATCCTCCACATGAAGCAGAGGCAACTTACGGTCAGTGAGTACGAGATAGAGTTCAGCAAGTTGAGCCGGTTTGCCCCTGGGTTGGTGAGTGTTGAAGCAGATCGAGTCAAGCAGTTCCTTGGTGGCTTGAGGAGCGAGGTTCAGCAGTTGGCCTATGCTTATGGATCAGAGACTTATGCAAGTATAGTGGAGGCTGCTCTGAAAGTGGGGGCAATTGAGACCACAAAGAATAGAGGCCAGCAAATGAGGAATGACAAGAGGAAGTCTGCTGAAGAGAAGAACCCCCAGGTACCCGAAGCTGCTTCGGGAAAGAAGAGCAAGGTAGAGTGTAGCTTCTATGGCCGGCCAGGCCACCCTGTTGAGAGGTGTTTCAAGAAGGCGGGAGCTCAGAGGAAGGAGCATGTTCATGCTATACAAGGTGCTCCTAGGAAGGATCTTTCATGTTCTGTTTGCAAGCGACCCGGGCATGATGCTGCCCAGTGCTGGTCCAAGGATAAAGTTTGCTATCAGTGTGGACAGAAGGGCCATACCAAGACAAGGTGTCCTCAGGACCAGTCTATTCTTCAGGCAGTTCCACTTCAGGCTTTACCTCCGCCTCAGCGTGTGGACAAGGGCAAAGGAAAGCTGAACGTGATCTCTTCCGAGGAGGCTCAAACTTCGACTCAGGTCATCTCATGTTAGTCGTTTTCCTAGCCTGAAGGTTTTATTTGCTAGAATGGTTATAGTTTTGTTTTGGTAGTTCCTTAGTTGCTTATATATACTCCTATAGGGAAATTTAAGGTGAAGAACCGCTGGGCGCGTGTTCTGTTCGACTCCGGCGCTACCCACTCGTTTGTGGCTAGAGCTTTTGTAGAGCGATATCGGTTGATTCTAGATCAAGTTCGTGATACCTTCCACATCAAGTTCCCTTCTGGTGAATCTGTGTTATCAGATTTGGGCATTCTGGATTGCCCTGTTTTGTTGGGGGACTTTCTTGCGAAGGCAGACTTGAATATGATTGATCAAGAGGACTTCGATGTTATTTTGGGCATGGGCTGGTTGTCTAAGTATGATGTGGTTATTTAGTGCAAAGGGAAACACTTGGACTTCATCAAGGACAACGGTCAGCCTGGAAGTGTGTATGTTGATCCATGCCAGGATTCTCCTATCATTTCTGCGGTATGTACTCAGAAGCTGTTTCATTCTGATTGTTTTGCCGGTTTAGTCTCGGTGGTTGGGACTGTTGTTAGTGTACCACGCTTGGAGGAGATTCCTGTTGTACGTGGTTTCTCTGATGTTTTTCCTGATGACCTTCCTGGTCTTCCCCCCGAGCGGGATGTTGAGTTTGTGATTGATTTGGAACCGGGTATGTGTCCTATTGCTAAGGCGCCTTACCGGATGGCCCCTCGTGAGTTGGAGGAGTTGTGAGTCCAGTTGGACGAGTTGTTGGCAAAAGGCTTTATCAGGCAAAGTTCGTCGCCTTGGGGTGCTCCTGTTCTATTTGTGAAGAAGAAGGATGGGTCTGTGAGGCTGTGCATCGATTATAGGGAGCTGTACAAAGTCACCATTAAGAACAGATACCCTCTGCCGAGGATCGATGACTTATTTGATCAGTTGCATGGTAGCACGGTGTTTTCCAAGATCGATCTTCGTTCTGGCTATCATCAGCTCAAGATCCGTGAGGCAGATATTCCATGGACTGCGTTTAGATCAAGGCATGGACATTTCGAGTTTTTTGTGATGTCGTTTGGTTTGACCAACGCACCATCAGCTTTCATGGATACGATGAACTGGGTGTTCAAGGACTTTCTAGACAAGTTCGTGGTGGTATTCATCGATGATGTGTTGATCTACTCTCGCAGTGCTGAGGAGCATGAGCAGCATCTGCGCTTGGTTCTATCGGAGTTGAGGAACCACAAGTTATTCGCCAAGCTGAGCAAATGCAAATTTTGGTTGCCTCAGGTCTCGTTTCTGGGCCACATGGTGGATAAGGATGGGATCTCGGTCGACCTGGAAAAGATAGCAGCAGTGATGGATTGGAGCAGGCCGGGCACGCCCAAGGAGATTAGAAGCTTCCTAGGTTTGGCCGGCTACTACAGGAGGTTCGTTGAGGGCTTCTCTACCCTGGCTGTAGCTTTGACCAGATTGACTCAGAAGAACACGGCCTTTGTTTGGAGCGAGAAGTGCGAAGAAGCCTTCCTGGAACTAAAGAACAGATTGTGCACTGCTCCCTTTCTGACCCTACCTACTGAGGGCATGGAGTATGATGTGTATGTGGATGCTTCGCATGTTGGTCTGGGTTGCGTGTTGATGCAGGCTGGAAAAGTGATTGCATATGGGTCAAGGCAACTAAAGACTCATGAGAGAAATTACCCAACGCATGACCTTGAGTTTGCAGCGGTGATTTATGCGCTAAAGTTGAGGAGGCATCTACTTTATGGTGCTCAGTGCAAGATATTCACAGATCATAAAAGCCTAAAGTACATGTTCACACAGAAGGAGTTGAATCTGCGCCAACGGCGGTGGCCAGATTATGTGGCCGATTATGATGTGGATATACAGTATCATCCGGGCAAGGCAAATGTGGTGGCCGATGCCCTGAGCCGGAAGACAGGGAAGATCTTTAATCTCACCGCCGATCGTTTAGTGGAAGAGTTCCTCCTGATGGATATTTCCGTGGGACGCTATGACGTGCAGAGCAGTTTGGCAGTGGCAGAACCGTCTTGGATTGCACTTACTAGGATGCACCAGAAGGATGATCCGTAACTTCTACACATATACCTCAGGACTGAGAGAGGGGAGTTGCCGGATTTTTCTATCGATGATGCAGGTACCTTGAAGTACCGCAGTGGGTTCTGCATCCCCGCTGTTGGAGACATCAGGGGTATGATTTGCAGAGAGGCTCATGGATCCAGTGTTGCCTACCATCCAGGATCTATAAAGATGTATCATGAATTGAAGCAGATTGCCTGGTGGTATGGGATGAAGGGTGATATAGCCCGATTTGTTGCTGAGTGCCACACTTGCAAGCGTGTGAAGGCTGATCATGGAAGGCCTGGTGGCAAGTGACTCCGTTGGGGATCCCGACTTGAAAGTGGGAGAGTATTTCTATGGACTTCATTACGGGCTTACCGAGATATCCAAGGGGATTTGATTCAGTTTGGGTGATCGCGGACTGATTGACGAAGTGTGCGCACTTCGTACCCTATAAGATAGATTACCCGATGAAGAAGATAGCAAAGTTGTACTTGAACGATGTCATCAGATTGCACGGTGTGCCAGTTAGCATCATTTCGGATCGAGACTCCCGTTTTATATCTCGCTTCTAGAGGAGTCTGCAGGAGGGTTTGGCAATATATATGAGGTATTCTATAGGTTACCACCCACAGAACAATGGTCAGACTGAGCGGGTGAACCAGATAGTTGAGGATATGTTCAGGTGCTACATCTTGGACCACAATGGAGCGTGGGATGAGCGTTGGCAGCTTATAAAATTTGCATACTATAACAGTTACCAGGAGAGCTTGCAAATGGTTCCGTTTGAAGCTTTGTATGGGAGGCGCTGCAGAACTCCCTTGTTTTGGACCGAGGTCGGTGAGAGGCCTGTGTTGGGTCCGGATGCGCTCGAGGAAATGGAAGTCGCAGTGAAGCTTATTCGAGAAAAGCTTCATATAGCTCAGGAGAGATATGAGAAGAACGCCAACCGGCGTAGGTCTGACTTGGAGTTTTCTGTAAGGGACCTTGTGTTTCTTAAGGTTTCCCCGATGGTTGGTGTTAAGAGGTTTGGTAAGAACCGAAAATTGGATCCGAGGTATGTGGGCCCGTTTAAGATTGTTGAGCGGATTGGCATGTCAGCATATAGATTGGATTTGCCAGCAAATTTCCCAGGAGTTCATAATGTGTTTCATGTAAGCTAATTACGGATGTTTGTGCGAAGCAGTGGGCAAGTCTTGGATGTTGTGCCCCAGTTGGAGCCTAATCTTTCATATGTTGAGGTGTCGGTCCGCATCTTGGATACTCAAGATCGGGTGCTGCGGACAAAGTCTATCCCGATGGTGAAAGTTCTATGGAAGAATCAGGATTTGGAAAGCGCGACTTGGTGTAACACCCCAGTTTTGCAAGAGGTTCAGTCTGCAGTTCTGGAAAAAATTTTGGGTTTCTGGAGGGAGGCACACGGCCTGCGACACGGGCGTGTCGCAGTGCGTGTCGAGGCCGTGTCGACACTCGGCCCAAGTGTCGACACTTTCGCTCGACAAAGTGTCGAGAGTAGGGCACACAGCCTGCGACACGGGCGTGTCGCAGGGCGTGTCGAGGCCGTGTCGACAATCGGCCCAAGTGTCGACACTTTCGTTCGACAAAGTGTCGAGAGTGGGGCACACGGCCTGCGACACGGGCGTGTCGCAGGGCGTGTCGTGGCCGTGTCGACACTCGGCCCAAGTGTCGACACTTTTGCTCGACAAAGTGTCGAGAGTGTGGCACACGGCCTGCGACACGGGCGTGTCGCAGGGCGTGTCGAGGCCGTGTCGACACTCGTCCCAAGTGTCGACACTTTTGCTCGACAGGGTGTCGAGACAGGGGCACACGGCCTGTGACACGGGCGTGTCACTGGGCGTGTCCCGCTTGGTCGACGATCTTCGCTCGACGTTTTTCCGCAGTGTCGACACAAAGCCTGTCGACGGGTGTCGAGACTTGGCACACGGCTTGGGACACGGGCGTGTCCCAGGCCATGTCATCTCTCGGGTTGGTTTTCGGGCCGTGTTGTTGGAGGCACACGGCCGGCCACACGGCCGTGTCACTGGGGACACGGGCGTGTCGGGTTGAACACGGGCGTGTCGGATGCCCGTGTGCGATTCCAGGCGCGTCGATTTGAGACGGCGAATGAGGCACACGGCCCTGGACACGGGCGTGTGCCAGGCCGTGTTCGGCCCAGATTTACTATTTTCCAGGCGAATCGTGGCCATTCTTTTTCTGGTTTTGGGATCTAACGGTTCAGGCCATCTCCTGGGAAGTTAAGTCTGATTTTAGGGTTGGAAACCCTCATTTGTTTTCCAAGTCTTCTCTTTCTAAGTTCTTGAGAGAAACTAGAGCAAGGAGGAAGGAGAAGAAGGTCTTGGGCTGTAGGGAGAGTTTCGGTGCTCCAAATCGCGAGCCGAGTCCGGATCCGTGAAGCTTAGAGCGTTGCGAAGATTTCCATCCAGCTATTTTTGCCATGGCAAGGAAGAGGAGTCGGAAGGTAACGACATCTCTCCTCTCGGTCCTTAGGATGCATGTCTTAGCATCGTGTATTTTCTTTCTTTCTAATTTATGGGCACCAAACTCTCAAATGAGAGGGGTTTTGGTTTGCCAAGGTTCAAGAGGAACCTCCGGGTTGATTGAGTCCGTCCCCGGCATATTTTGCATTAGAGATCCGCTTCGCTAGTGGATTAGGCATGGTGGGTGAAGCCGTAGTCGCGACCGTTAGTCCGACTCGGTGATGTTGCATACGAACTTAGGGATTCGTAGAGATTTCCGTTGCGGCAAGATGTCGTTTGTGTTGTGGTGGTGATTGTCCCGTTTGCTTGAAAAGGTACGTGTAGTCGAACCCGGACAAGGTTAGCTCCTCGTGGCGGTAGATGGTTTCCTTGAGGGACAAGGTTAGCTCTGTATGAGTTGGAGATGGTTTCCTTGGTGGACAAGGTTAGCTCTGCACGAGTTGGAGATGGTTTCCTTGGTGCGCGGGAACGCTGCAGTACAAAGAGGGATTACGATGTATTTAGTCTTGGTTTGTGTTGTGCCAAGGCGTGGCTATGTCTCCGTGGTCGGCTGGCTATCCCGTGACATGTGCGTCATGTGTAGAGAGTGTCCCGGCGAGACTAGTTCCCTTCTGTGAGACTGACGAGAATGCCAAGCTTGGGGCAAGCCCGGGCAAAGAGGCCATGAGCGGGTGGGGTCCAGCAAGGCTTCTTAGAATCGGTCGGTCTGTGTTTGTTGGAATCCTGACATGAGACGTCAGAGCTTGCAGGCAAGCCCGGGGCTAAGCCCACGAGCGGGTGGGGCCTTGGCAAGAATTCCTTGTGGCGGCCTGTGCGCCGTTTGAGGGAGAGGTGTCTCCCTTAGTGTTTGCGGCTTTATGCCAATTGGGGAAATGTGAGTACCCAAATGATGTGATGTTGTGCTAGATGCATGCGCAGTAGGGTACCTTGGGTGAAGCCCGGGTGTTGCATTCATGTTGCATAGTAGGCCCTTTCTTTATATGCTCAACCAATAGAGAACATGTTTGATGATTGAGACATCCAAGCCTGTTTTAATGTTCTTCTGTTTATAGCTATTTTTTATTGCATATGAAGTGCTGACTTGCAGGTTGGAGGGTTCCCCGGGGTCCGTTAGGGGCGGCCGGGAGGAGATGTGTTGTTACATAGTTTGAGGTCAGCCTTTGCTGACCCACGTTACTAATAATTTTTACAGGGCAAGGATCGCATGCAGGAGCTAGCACGCCGGCCAAAAAGGCCTAAGCCCATGAAGTGTTTTCCCTCTTTTGTAGCACTACATTGGTGATGATGTTTGTTTGAGACTCTTTTGTCCGGCTTGCATGCCGAGGTAGACTAGGAGTGCTGAGCACATTCATGATTGATGTATTATGTCTCTTTTGGACACTTGATGTTAGGCCTTAAGGCCATTTGTTTTACTCTTTAGTGGTGGATAGCTTCTAGTCCTGTTTGTTTTCGCTGTGTTGTGCAAGTGTTTTGAGTTTGGGTAGTTATATTAACTTATAATACTAAAGCTGTGGCGTTCATATGCTGTGGGGCCCCGGCCGGACCCATATTATACGTCCACTACAGGGGAGGTGTTACAATTTGGTATCAGAGGGAGGTTTGATTCAAGGTTAGTGCGTAGAGAAGCTATCCACATAAGAGTAACGCGGGACCGTGAGTGTCCTTATGTTTTAGTCTTGAGATTGGAGACTAATCCCTTATTTCTTGTTTTCTTGAAGAGTGCAAGCAACGAGGCGGGCACTTCAAGAGCAAGGGATGATCTCTCGGCGAGCAGTGCTACTGCTCCAGGCCTTTTGGGCACGGGTGTAAACCCGGCCGACTTCTGTCGTATGCTTGCAGAAGCGATGGTGGCAGCCCAAGCGGCGGCTGCAGCCCAGGTAGCAACCCCTGCTACACCGGACACGGCGACGGCCGTGCCAGGCGGAGAAGCCAGGCGAGTGGAGCCTTTGGCAAAAAGGGTGGTGGTAGGACATGGAGACCGACACATGAAGTATTTCCTGAGTTTCCATCCCCCGTCCTTCAAGGGTGTTGGAACGCCAACGGATGCGGAGGATTGGTGGGTTCGTATTCAAGAACTGTTAAGGGCGGAAGAGACGCCAGAGGAAAAGAAAGCTGAGTATGCGGCGTTCATGTTGGAAGGAGACGCCAAATTGTGGTGGGTGAGCCATAGCGGCCGCCTGTTCCCGGGACGCACCCCGTCAGTGGAAGAGTTTGGGGACGATTTTCTTAAGAGGTATATTCCAGTTTCAACACGGTTAGCCCTGCAGAGGCAGTTTCTGCATCTAATGCAGCGAGACAAGACAGTGGATGAGTACGTGCAAGAGTTCACCCGTTTGGGTCGTTATGCGGGAACGACAATGGCGGATGATGTAGAGAGGGATAACCTCTTCTACCAAGGGTTGAGGGAGAATCTGAGATAGCCCCTCATCTCCATGAAGAGGGCGGGATTTAATGAGCTAGTTGAAGCCGCCAGGAGTTTGGAGAATGATCTGGAGCGAACCCAGCGTCGAAAGGGTTTTACTCCCAAGCATGGGGAAGGGAAGCCCTCCCAATCTCATGTAAAGTCTGATGGGAGCAGGTGGAGGAGGAAGCCTCACACTTCCAGGTCGGGTGAGAGGAGCACTTGGACGCCTGGGGGTTCTCACTCTAGGGGACCGCCGACGTGTTACAATTGCGGGAAGGTTGGGCACATAGCCCGTGCTTGTCAGCAAGGGGGAGTGGGGCAAGATGCAAAGCAGGAGCAGTCTGTGCGCTCGGGCCCCAGTGCTGCAGAGAAAGGAAGGATGGCGGAGTCGAGCGCTTCTCGGTTCCAACCGGTGCAACCAAGGGCTTACAACCTTGGACAGCAAGAAGCGATCCGCCAAACCGATGTGGTGACAGGTATGAAGAAAATTTAAGTTTGCACTTGTGCTTCATACTTTTAGACTCCCTTTCCGTGTGTTGTCTTGTTGTAGGCTTCGTGTTAGTTTCTGGATACCCCGCTAGGGTATTGTTCGATACTGGGGCTTCGCACTCTTTTCTTGCGGAGAGTTTCATCCGAAGGGTAGGAGTCGAGTCTTTCTCGGCGGACGCGGAACTGAAAGTGCGCATGCCCAATGGGTCATCTATGACCACCGGGGCTAAAGGGCGCATCTGTTAGGAGCTAGACGAAGTTGACTTCGTTTTGGAAGCGGCAGTGTTGCCGTTAGTAGAGTTCGATGTCATTTTGGGCATGGACTGGCATGCAGAGCAGCGCGCCAGCATTGATTGTTTGTCCAAGGTAGTGACCCTAAAGAGTAAGGGGCAATCGGAAGTCAAATTTGTGGGCCTTTGTGGAGTAGCCCATTCCCTAATTACGGCCATGCAAATGATGCGGGCGGTTAACCAGGGAGGTGTGACGCTGGTAGCGTTGTTGGAGGTTCGTCTCTCCCAGCTATCTATTAAGGAAGTGCCTGTGGTGGCAGAGTTCAGGGATGTGTTTCCGGATGAACTTCCTGGAGCGCCTCCTCGGCGGGAGATCGACTTCTCGATCGAGTTAGTGCCGGAGGCTAGACCGGTGTCGCGTCCCCCATTTAGGATGGCACCAAAGGAGTTAGCGGAACTTAAAGTACAGTTACAGGAACTGTTGGAGCAAGGGTATATTAGACCCAGTTCTTCACCATGGAGCGCACCGGTGTTGTTTGTAAAGACGAAAGACGGTAGCATGCCCCTGTGCATAGACTACCGAGAGCTGAATAAATTGACCGTCAAGAATAAGTATCCGATCCCTCGGATAGACGATTTGTTCGACCAATTGGTGGGGTCAGTGGTATATTCGAAACTGGACTTGAAGTCAGGCTACTATCAACTGCGAATTCGAGATGAGTACATACCCAAAACTGCCTTTGGTACAAGGTATGGACACTTTGAGTTTACGGTGATGCCGTTCGGGTTGACGAACGCACCATCGGTGTTCATGGATCTGATGAATCGAGTATTTCAGGATTACTTGGATTCGTTTGTGGTTGTCTTCATTGATGACATCTTGGTGTACTCCAAGTCTGAAGTGGAGCATGAGACCCACTTGAGAGTGGTCCTGCAAGTGTTGAGGGAGAACCAATTGTTTGCAAAGTTCTCAAAGTGCGAGTTCTGGTTAGCCAAGGTGGCGTTTTTGGGCCACGTGATTAGTGGTGATGGGGTGGCAGTGGATCCAGCGAAAGTGGAGGCCATCAGAGATTGGCCGGTGTTGAGGACCGTGGCGGAAGTCCGAAGTTTTCTTGGACTAGCCGGATACTATAGGAGATTCGTGGAGAATTTCTCGAAGATAGCTCTACCCCTCACCTCACTCACTCGCAAAGACCATAAGTTTGTGTGGACCCAAGAGTGCAGTCAAGCATTTGAGGCCCTAAAGGAGAGGATTATGATGGCTCCAATCCTGAGTTTACCGCAAGGGACCGATGGATTTCAGATTTTCAGTGACGCATCGGGATGCGGTTTGGGTTGCGTGTTGGTGCAACATGGCAAGGTGATAGCTTTTGGGTCTAGACAGCTGAAACCACATGAGAGGAATTACCCCGTCCATGACTTGGAGTTGGCAGCGGTAATCTTCGCGTTGAAAATATGGCGACACTATGTGTATGGCGCAAGGGTGGAGATCTTCACGGACCATAAAAGCCTGAAGTATCTCTTGGATCAGAAGGACTTGAACATGCGGCAACGCAGATGGGTTGAGTTTCTTGGAGACTACGAAGTGGCGATTCAGTATACGCCGGGTAAAGCCAATGTGGTGGCGGACGCGTTGAGTAGAAAGTACTCGGGGCAAGGAAATTGGATCGAAGCTCATGATGAGCGGTTGGTACGGGAATGGGAGTCCCTTGGATTGGAATGTGTTGCGAGAGGCGAGTCTAGCGTGGCTCGGTTGAACTGGATTGAAGTGCAAAATGACTTGTCCGATCGTATTCGGGAAGCGACTCGATTGGATGTGGAGTTTCAACCTTTTGTGTTGGAGGCTCAAAAGGGCGAGAGCAGCGCCTGGGAGATGATTGGGGGAATCTTGAGAAAGGATGGAAGGGTTTGTGTACCGCAGTTTGGCAATCTCCGTGAGGAGTTAATGTTTGAGGCTCACTTCTCAAAGTACTCCATTCACCCAGGAAGTACAAAGATGTACTTGGATATGAAGAAATCCTTTGGGTGGTCGGGGTTGAAGCGAGATGTAGCTTTGTATGTGAGTCGTTGCCAAACATGTGCCTTGGTGAAGGCCGAATGTCAGAAACCGGGCGGGTTCCTGAAGCCCCTTCCAATTCCTGAGTGGAAATTTGAGGACATCTCCATGGACTTTGTGCATGGTTTTCCTAGATCGCAGCATGGTAATGATGCTATTTGGGTGATCGTGGATCTCCTAACCAAGGTGGCTCACTTCATCCCAAATCGGAAAGAGGACAGCGTGGAGAAGCTGGTGGAGTTGTATGTTCGCAACATTGTGCGACTGCACGGAATTCCTAAGAGCATAGTCAGTGATCGAGATGGACGGTTTACGTCTAAGGACTGGAGATTGGTTCAGAAGAGCTTGGGCACGAAGCTAAAGTTCAGTACGGCGTTCCATC
Organism: Platanthera guangdongensis; assembly: GCA_039583875.1. Classification (NCBI taxonomy): domain Eukaryota; kingdom Viridiplantae; phylum Streptophyta; class Magnoliopsida; order Asparagales; family Orchidaceae; genus Platanthera; species Platanthera guangdongensis. Next base: position 116,123,198 of record CM077155.1, on the reverse strand, counting down.
CTCAAACTGATGGGCAAACGGAGAGAACGAACCGTACTATGGAGGATATGTTGAGAATGTGCGTTCTTGATTTTGGCAAGAGGTGGGAGGATCACCTCTTCATGGTAGAATTTGCGTACAACAATAGTTTTCAAGCCAGCATAAAGATGGCGCCATACGAAGCTTTGTATGGGAGGCGGTGTCGAACGCCAATGTCTTGGGAAGAGGCGGGAGACACCAAACTGTTGGGAAAGGATGCGGTGGTTGACGCTTGTGAGTTGGTACGGACCATCCAAGAGCGTATGAAGGTTGCGCAAGACAGGCAAGCAAAATATTTTAATGCTCGTCACCGGAAGTTGGAATTTGCAGTTGGTGATTGGGTTTATTTGAAGGTCAAGCCGTTCAAAGGCGTCTCACGGGTTCGCCGACTCAAGAAGCTGAGTCCAAGGTTTTTGGGGCCTTTTGAAATTGTTGAGCGGGTAGGAGAAGCAGCTTATCGGTTGGCGCTGTCCGCAGACTTGAGTGGATTACATGACGTCTTCCACATCTCCGTTTTGAGAAAGGCCTTGGTAGAGTCTAGCGTAGTGATTGAGCCGGCATCGGTGTCGATTGAGGAAGACTTGAGGACGCGAGTCCTTCCAATTGCTATAGAGGATTCGGAGACTCGGCAGTTGCGGAATAAAGAAGTCAAACTCGTGAAAGTTCGATGGGACAACTGCGGTCGTGAGGAGTTCTCTTGGGAACGAGAACAGGCCATGCTAGAAGATTATCCAGAACTCTTCATGTCAGGTACAATTTAAGTTTTGTGCCCTTTTGTTTTGAAATTTCGGGACGAAATTCTGTTAAGTGGGGGAGAGTTGTAACACCCCAGTTTTGCAAGAGGTTCAGTCTGCAGTTCTTGAAAACTTTTTGGGTTTCTGGCGGGAGGCACACGGCCTGCGACACGGGCGTGTCGTAGGGCGTGTCGAGGCCATGTCGACACTCGGCCCAAGTGTCGACACTTTCGCTCGACAAAGTGTCGAGAGTGGGGCACACGGCCTGCGACACGGGCGTGTCGCAGGGCGTGTCGAGGCCGTGTCGACACTCGGCCCAAGTGTCGACACTTTCGCTCGACAAAGTGTCGAGAGTGGGGCACACGGCCTGCGACACGGGCGTGTCGCAGGGCGTGTCGAGGCCGTGTCGACACTCGGCCCAAGTGTCGACACTTTCGCTCGACAAAGTGTCGAGAGTGTGGCACACGGCCTGCGACACGGGCGTGTCGCAGGGCGTGTCGAGGCCGTGTCGACACTCGTCCCAAGTGTCGACACTTTTGCTCGACAGGGTGTCGAGACTGGGGCACACGGCCTGTGACACGGGCGTGTCACAGGGCGTGTCCCGCTTGGTCGACGATCTTCTCTCGACGTTTTTTCCGCGGTGTCGACACAAAGCCTGTCGACGGGTGTCAAGACTTGGCACACGGCGTGGGACACGGGCGTGTCCCAGGCCGTGTCATCTCTCGAGTTGGTTTCTGGGCCGTGTTGTTGGAGGCACACGGCCGTGTCACTGGGGACACGGGCGTGTCGGGTTGAACACGGGCGTGTCGGATGCCCGTGTGCGATTCCAGGCGCGTCGATTTGAGACGGCGAATGAGGCACACGGCCCTGGACACGGGCGTGTGCCAGGCCGTGTTCGGCCCAGATTTACTATTTTCCAGGCGAATCGCGGCCATTCTTTTTCTGGTTTTGGGATCTAACGGTTCAGGCCATCTCCTGGGAAGTTAAGTCCGATTTTAGGGTTGGAAACCCTCATTTGTTTTCCAAGTCTTCTCTTTCTAAGTTCTTGAGAGAAACTAGAGCAAGGAGGAAGGAGAAGAAGGTCTTGGGCTGTAGGGAGAGTTTCGGTGCTCCAAATCGCGAGCCGAGTCCGGATCCGTGAAGCTTAGAGCGTTGCGAAGATTTCCATCCGACTATTTTTGCCATGGCAAGGAAGAGGAGTCGGAAGGTAACGACATCTCTCCTCTCGGTCCTTAGGATGCATGTCTTAGCATCGTGTATTTTCTTTCTTTCTAATTTATGGGCACCAAACTCTCAAATGAGAGGGGTTTTGGTTTGCCAAGGTTCAAGAGGAACCTCCGGGTTGATTGAGTTCGTCCCCGGCATATTTTGCATTAGAGATCCGCTTCGCTAGTGGATTAGGCATGGTGGGTGAAGCCGTAGTCGCGACCGTTAGTCCGACTCGGTGATGTTGCATACGAACTTAGGGATTCGTAGAGATTTCCGTTGCGGCAAGATGTCGTTTGTGTTGTGGTGGTGATTGTCCCGTTTGCTTGAAAAGGTACGTGTAGTCGAACCCGGACAAGGTTAGCTCCTCGTGGCGGTAGATGGTTTCCTTGAGGGACAAGGTTAGCTCTGTATGAGTTGGAGATGGTTTCCTTGGTGGACAAGGTTAGCTCCGCACGAGTTGGAGATGGTTTCCTTGGTGCGCGGGAACGCTGCAGTACAAAGAGGGATTACGATGTATTTAGTCTTAGTTTGTGTTGTGCCAAGGCGTGGCTATGTCTCCGTAGTCGGCTGGCTATCCCGTGACATGTGCGTCATGTGTGGAGAGTGTCCCGGCGAGACTAGTTCCCTTCTGTGAGACTGACGAGAATGCCAAGCTTGTGGCAAGCCCGGGCAAAGAGGCCATGAGTGGGTGGGGTCCAGCAAGGCTTCTTAGAATCGGTCGGTCTGTGTTTGTTGGAATCCTGACATGAGACGTCAGAGCTTGCAGGCAAGCCCGGGGCTAAGCACACAAGCGGGTGGGGCCTTGGCAAGAATTCCTTGTGGCGGCCTGTGCGCCGTTTGAGGGAGAGGTGTCTCCCTTAGTGTTTGCGGCTTTATGCCAATTGGGGAAATGTGAGTACCCAAATGATCTGATGTTATGCTAGATGCATACGCAGTAGGGTACCTTGGGTGAAGCCCGGGTGTTGCATTCATGTTGCATAGTAGGCCCTTTCTTTATATGCTCAACCAATAGAGAACATATTTGATGATTGAGACATCCAAGCCTGTTTTAATGTTCTTCTGTTTATAGCTATTTTTTATTGCATATGAAGTGCTGACTTGCAGGTTGGAGGGTTCCCCGGGGTCCGTTAGGGGCGGCCGGGAGGAGATGTGTTGTTACACAGTTTGAGGTCAACCTTTACTGACCCACGTTACTAAGAATTTTTACACGGCAAGGATCGCATGCAGGAGCTAGCACGCCGGCCAAAAAGGCCTAAGCCCATGAAGTATTTTTCCCTCTTTTGTAGCACTACATTGGTGATGATGTTTGTTTGAGACTCTTTTGTCCGGCTTGCATGCCGAGGTAGACTAGGAGTGCTGAGCACATTCATGATTGATGTATTATGTCTCTTTTGGACACTTGATGTTAGGCCTTAAGGCCATTTGTTTTACACTTTAGTGGTGGATAGCTTCTAGTCCTGTTTGTTTCCGCTGTGTTGTGCAAGTGTTTTGAGTTTGGGTAGTTATATCAACTTATAATACTAAAGCTGTGACGTTCATATGCTGTGGGGCCCCGGCCGGACCCATATTATACGTCCACTACAGGGGAGGTGTTACACTTGGGAGCTAGAGTCGGCTATGAGGGAGGCTCACCCTCATCTGTTCTCTTGATATGATTGGTATGTTTTCTTTCTAGTAGCTCTTGTATTGTTACTTTCCTTCTATAGTAGAAGTTGTGCATGTAAAGTTTCGGGACGAAACTTTCTTTTAGGCGGAGTGACTGTAACGCCCCCGATTTTTCTGCTATTATTTAATTCTCGTTTGGCGTTACGTTGACGCATTTCAGGCATGTGTCGTTTGTTAGAGCGTGGTCTTAGCTCTTTAGGTTACTTGTGTGGTTGTTGGTAGCCTTTTTGGCAAGATTCCCTAGCAAGTCGGGTCTGTTTTGGTGACCAGTGAGGCCTCTCGGGGGATGCTTGTGTTTTGGCTTCGGGTAGTGATAGCCCAAGTTTTGTTCGTCGAAAGTTGATTTCGACTTCGACGTTGCGTTCGTAGCGTGGGTATTTAGCTACGGTGAAATTTCGTCGAATTCCGAGGATGTTTGGGTTTCGCATCGTTTTGTATTTTATTTATATTAATGTGATATTATATATTATATGGATATTGTGTTTAGATAGTAGCAGTTACGGTGAATAGGGGGCTGGAAGCGTTTGGTTTGGCTAAGAATAGAAAATATTTGGGATCTAGTCGCTATCTATATATAGCCTTAATTAGAAAAGCGATTGTTGATTCTTTTTCTTTCTCGGAATACAACCGCCGTCCCTGTGCAAGAGAGGAAAACCGGCGGTCTGCCCTTGCCTTCCACCGCCGATTCCCGGAGTTTTAGTGGGCGGAATTTGATTTCGAAGGCGGATTTGGATTGCTCTCGCCTAGACCTACACTCCAACGAAATTTTCGTCTTGTTCTGTGCTGCTGGTGCCGAGTGGGAGGAAGGGGCCGACCAAGCTTCGCTGGAAATTGAGGCAAGTGGTGCTCTTACCCTGGCCAAGTTTTTCTCCTTTTATGTTCACATTTGCAGTTATCATACATTTTCTAGAGATCATTTATTTTGCCCTGTTTTCCTGTCAAAATCATCGGATCTTGAATCATGAATGCTCCTTTGCGTTTTTCTTTTACTTTCTCAAGTTCTGAAACTTCAAGTTTTTCGGCTGGGCTATTGTAGTCTTGTCTTTTATCAAATTGTTCCTTATTAGATCTCGGATTGGGTAGTATTTTAGCCTAATTCTTAATCTTCCCCTGTTGTTAAGGTTTGCCCAGTTCGAGTGCTGGGAGTTGTGTAGATGAGTGTTGGATTTGGCCTTCATGTTGGTAGTCGTTGCCCAGTAAGTTAGGTAGCATTAGATTTTAATGTTAGCAGAAATTCTTTTCCTTTACATAGTCTTGAGGATTAGAGTGATCCTGGGCTTGTAGTAGTGGTCTGGAGAGTTGAGGAGGGTATGATGAAATCGTAGATCTGAGTTTGACGGAAATCGTCGAACTGAGATCAACGATCTCTGGTTACCTGAGTTCGACGATGATCGTCGAACTGAGATCAACGATCTCTGGTTACCTGAGTTCGACGAGGATCGTCGAACTGAGTTCGACGAGGATCGTCGAACTGAGTTCGACGAGGATCGTCGAACTGAGTTCGACGATTTCCTGTGTCCTGTGTTCGACGAAAATCATCAAACTGAGTTCGACGATTGCCTGCGAACTGAGTTCGACGATTGCCTGCGTCTTGAGTTCGACGAAAGTCGTCGAACCGAGTTTGAAGATTTATGTGATCTGAGTTCCACAAAAAAAAATCGTCGAACTGGGTTCGACGATTTCCTATGGCTTGAGATCGACGATGTCCTGTGGCTTGCGATCGACGATTCCTGTAAGCTGAGATCAACGTTTATCCTTTTCATTTTCTTTTCTTCCTGAGTGATTACCTCCTAGGTGGGGATGTCTTGTCGGCCATTCATTTCTTCCTTAATTTTGTTGGAAGGCCGAATCGTGGGTTATGGCAGGTAGTGGTGTTTTGACACTCTAAAGGAGTGAGATGTTTGTGTGCGAGCCGTGGCCACCACCTTTTAGTCCCAGGTACGGGCTGGGTATAGGCGTGGCTGCCACCTTTTAATCCCAGGTACGGGCTGGGTATGTGGTGGCCTTGTGCTGATGCAGTGAATTTTTTAGTTGGAACTGTTTGTTTGGGGGACTGTTTTTGATCACCAACTCAGGTCCATGTTGTTTTTTTTACTACTGCCACTACTCACAAGCTAGGATCGTTAGAAGTTTTCTTCCTTTATAGATTGCAACATGTTGTTGGTATACTTTTGCCTTGTAGCCTCTATAGGATTTGAGCAGGGCTTGTTGTTGTTTCCCTATACTTGGTGTACTTTGGATTACTTTGGACAGCCTTTTTTTTACTGTCATGTTTACTTACTCTCCTTGGTTCCATTTTGATATAATGCTCTTATTCAGATTTTCTTGTTTTACTTGCTGAGGTATTCTTTTCTTCTCTGAATGCCTCTGGTTCTGACTAGTAGTCGAGTAGGCGGCTAATTTTGCTGTGCTGTTGCTGGTGATCTCTTGTACTGTAGAGATCAGTTTCTTGGTCTTGTGAGGTAGTTTTCTATTTTTCTTACAGACATACATGCTCGCCAGTGGGTTTGTGTCAGGTTGTTGACGCCCGCTGGTGGTTTTTGCTTATGATACAAGATATGTTTCTTTTACTGCTACCTTTCTGGAGATAGTCTATTTGCTCTTGGGAAGATTTATGATAGGTTGCTAGTTACTTTTAAACCTAAAAACACTATTATAAGTATATCTCATGATCAGCATGTTTATCAAACTCATACACTACTTTCCAAGTAACGTAAAAAAGATCATTTTCTTACTTATAATATAAAATAAATCTAATGTCTTGCATAGTATAAGTTGACATCGGGGGTCACTTATGCACTCTCATAGGATGTCAAATATAAAAAACATATTTTCCGCTACGTATAAGTATAGTTTTAAAACTGTAGACTAGATGATCCACTGAGTCGAGGGATACAGCCTTTAAAATATAGCTGATTTTTCTAATCATTAAACTTATGAAATTTCATAGTCTAGTTAGATGGTGTTTGCCTGAGCGTCGACAGTTATCCCCTGCTCGACGTGGCATCCCGACGCGTGTTTCCTCATACTTTGATACTTCTCAAATCTGGGGAAAATGTGGGTTGCGACACCATCCACCCATCATCACATAGAAGAAAGGGAGGTTGAAGAGATCTAAAACCTAGAACACATTTCCTAGCATGGCCATCCCTAGAAAACTCCTTCTCTCCATCAAAACTCTCTTGAGTCGATATCTCTCCTAAGGAAATAACTAAAGATCTAGCCCCAAGGGAGAGGGTAGGAAGCTCACCTCATTTCCGGCATTTCCACCATTTTCGGCCATGGATCTCGTGACACTTCGCGGCGGCATCTTCTTCTCCACGGCGGCGGCGGATCTTCTCCTCTAGAACTTGATCCAGCAACTTCCTTCTCTCAACCTGAGTTTCTCTAAAAAAAACGGCTGGAATGAGGAGTGAAAACGGCTAGGGTTATCACTTTCCCTTTTATATAAAAGTGACACGGGTAGAGACACGACCGTGTCCTTACCCGTGTCCTGCTTACGTGAAGCGTTACGATGGTTTTTATGCATCAGTTCAATACTCAACACGACACACTGGTGGGACACGCCCGTGTCGGCCCAGTCACGCCCGTCACATGGGGCGTGTAACCCACTCGAGACTTACTCGAGAGGACTTACTCGAGAGAAAACCAACTACTCGAGTACCCGGATAGGACACGCCCATGTCACAGGGATGACATGCATGTGTCACCCCGCTCTTACTCGAGTACTTTTCCACCTACTCGAGAGCTACTCAAGGATGAGCGGGACACGCCCTGTGATAGTCCAGTCACGCCCGTGACACGGGGCGTCTAACCCACTCGAGACCTACTCGAGAGGACTTACTCGAGAGAAAAACAAGTACTCGAGTACCCGGATAGGACACACCCGTATCACAGGGATGACACGCCCATGTCACCCCCTCGTACTCGAGTACTTTTCCACCTAATCGAGTATATTTCGACCTACACGAGAGATACTCGAGGATGAGCGGGACACGCCCGTGTCACAGGTCGTGTACCCCATACTTGACACTCGACGATCGTCGAGCGCTGGTCATCGACTAGAGGGAACAAACGCCCTACGACACGCCCGTGTCAGATGGGACACGCACGTGATACGGGGCGTGTCTCGCCCGAACACTTCATCAAACACATTTTCGTCGACCTCGCGACTGCTACGCACCCTAGCAGGACACGCCCTGGGACACACCCATGTCCCAGTCCATGTCACCCAAAATTTTGTCAATCACAGACTTTGGGTTGTTACCTGCTTCCCAGTTGTCAGCTCTCCCATGAGCCCAAGTCAGCTCTCCTGGATCAAAAACACGTACAAGGGGCCTAGTGCGATTCGAGACGTTACAATGCAGATTCTTTCTTTTCTCTCCTGTATTTACGGCTTGTTTCGATCCTCCTGCTCGCATTTATTTACTCCGCGTCCTGTCAGCGAGATCGCGCGTCCCCTAATGACTTAGCTTTGGGAGATTAGGGAGCTTGGTTAGCCGAATCGTGAGTGGCGACCCACCTCCTTAGTGCAGGTCCCCCATGTCGTCTGCTCGTTACAGTAGGCGAGCCGACTCGGCTAGCAACCGAGCCGCTGGGTTCCGTGCTCATGTGACGCGGCCTGGGTTCTCGACGCCTTGGTCGTTTTCATGGCTGCTGGGCGACTACTGGACGCATTTCGTTAACTTTTCGACTTCTTTCTCGGTCATTCGGATGCCTGGGCCCCCGACTTCTAACATTATTTTATTCATCGAGACCTGTCTTGCCAGCTAGTCGAGAGCTGGAGTAGACTCCTACGAGTGTCATCCAGCCCTGCCAGTTAGGTGAGAGTCTAACAGCAGTATCTGCTCGGGGTCTTGGTAGACGAACACGAGTGACATCCAGCCCTGCCAGCTAGGTGAGAGCCTGGCAGCGGGTTCTGCTCGGGGTATGGGTAAACGCACACAAGTGACATCCAACCCTACCATCTAGGTGAGATCCTGGCAACGAGATCTGCTCGAGGTCCGGGTAGACGCACACGAATAATATCCAGCCCTGCCAGCTAGGTGAGAGCCTGACAACGGGATCTGCTAGGGGTCTAGGTAGACTCACACGAGTGACATCCAGCCCTGCCAGCTAGGTGAGAGCCTGGTAGCTAGATCTGCTCGGGGTCCGAGTTGACACACATGAGGGACATCCAGTACTGCTAGCTAGATGAGAGCCTGGTAGCGGGATCTGCTCGGGGTCTGAGTTGACACACATGAGTGACATCCAGCCCTGGCAGCTAGGTGAGAGCCTAATAGTGAGATCTGCTCGGAGTATGAGTTGACACACACGAGTGACATCCAGCTTTGCTAGCTAGGTGGGAGTCTGGCAGCGGGATCTACTCTAGGTGTGAGAAGACGCAAATGAGGGACATCCAGCCCTGCCAGCTACGTGAGAGCCTTGTAGCGGGACCTGTATCACAACCCATATTTTCTCAACATTGAATTTATATAAGAGTAAGAGAAAATACGCGCCGTGATGCCACGCCGTGCAAGGGATAACTGTAGGCGCTCAGGTAAAACCCCAAACTCTACAGTTTATATGAAATCCATAAGTTATTAAGTAAAAACAAGTTTAAATTGGATGGTCGTATCGCTCGGCACAGTGGATCAACTAGTCCACGAGTAAAAGTATAGATATACGCTGCGGAAAATACTTTGGTTATGTTGATTAACATCGTACATGAGTATAAACATCCCCAAAGTTCAACTCATTGCATGCAAGACTCTAGATTTATTATATGTATTGAAATAGTATTTACGTTAGTTAGAAAATAATATTTTAATTTTAGAAATATGAGATGTATGAAGTACAAGTAGTAATGTTTTTATAAGTGAAAATACCTAACATACAACCTAGCATAAAATATTCCAAGAGAGCAAGTAAAAACAACTACAAAAGGCAAAACTAGCAGCCTAACAGAGTATTCAGCAATTCTAAAGAAAACCACCACTGGGCATCAACAAACTGACACGAACCCACTGATTAGTATTAGTGTCTGTACTAACAAGAAAACAACCACAAACTACCTCTCAAGGTAGAGGAAACCCCAACAACACTGCAGTGCACTAGCAAACTCCAATCCTAGCCTCTCAACCGGCTACTGCTCAGGACCTGAGGCATTCAAAGAAAGAACACCACAGCAAGAAAAATACAAGTGGCAAACAAAAATGTCAGTAAACAAGGGAGTAGCAAGATTACTACTCCCAGACCTGAATAGCTGTCAAAAGAAAATAGAGCAAACTAGCTAGAGATTTAGAACGAAGAGTTAACTTATAAAGTTAGAAGGTAAAGAAATTTGCACTAAGTGAGAATGGAGTTATACTCCGAAAACAATCTGCGAGGAAAGGAAGAAATAAAATAAGATTAATCCATATGAAAAAAACGGGGCAAAGGCTCAATAAACACGTGAATCATTAACACCGTAACGCAACAAGATCTGAGTCAGGACCAAACCGGTCAAACCCGAACTAACAGACCCAAACATCTCAAAAATGGGACTGCAGTGGTGGTCATCTGATCCAACCCAACCCAACAGCCCAGAAAAATGAGACCCAAACATGCCCGGGTGTAATGATTCACGAAACTAAGACAAAAAAAAAAACCAACCCCATATCCAAATACCCATAAACCCAAACTCAACAATTTCAGCAGAAAACTGACGATTCTAGCTTGGCAAGGCTAAGCCTTAGTGATACACGTCAAAACGGTGAAAGGACACAAAGCTAAGGAAAAAGCATCAAGTACACTGGATGCCACGTCGAGTGCAGTCGACGCACTCGACGCCATAACATAGCACACTCAATGCTTAAACACAACAGCAAGAACATACGATGGCGTTGAGTGAGTTCAGCTTACTCAACGCCTAAACACTGCGCGACGGCATTGAGTGAGTTCAGCTCACTCAACGCTGTCGATGCTTTCACACTAGACTCCAAGATTTCCTGATGGTGTCGAGTGTATACAGTATACACTCAATGCCGCATTGAGTGTATGTGGCACACTCAACGCATCCTGACTTAGCGTCAAATTCTTATGGCATTAAGTGTAAGCAGCACACTCAACGCTGCATTGAGTGCACTCAACGCACTCAACGCTTTTACACTTAGCGTCACAGACCTCACATCAATGCGTTGAGTGTATACAACACACTCAACGCCGCGTTGAGTGCACTCAACACACTCAACACTTTAGGACTTAGGCTAGGAATTGGATTCAGTGATAATGCTAGACTCAACGCCTAAGGGATATAATCAACACCTAAGGGATATACTCAATGTCTAAGGGTTATACTCAACGAATCTTGCTCTGTTAGACAAAATGGCCCAGCTCGACGAATTCCATTCGACGAAATGGCTCTGCTCGACGAACTCCGTTCGACGAAATTCCTCTATTCGTTGAACTCCGTTCGACAAAATTCCTTGTTCGTTGAACTCCGTTCGACGAATTAGCTTCAGTTCGACGAATGCTGACCACTCTAAACTGACAACTACTCCAAGAAACTAATACATTGAATGATATACAAGATGAACAGTATGGAATATATATACATGAAGAACAGTATGGAAAAATATACAGGAAAAGACAAGCTTGACAAGGGGAAGAAGTCACCACTTGCCTCAAATCGCCAATCCAGCCACGTAAACGCTCCTGAAACTTCCGGAGCAACACTTCCTGAAACCTTTCAGGACGAAAAGTGGTCAAAACAGCATACATAGACCTCTAAAAATCCAAGAAACTGGAAAAGCTTACCGTAGAAACGTAGATCTAGGCGATATCTACCTGGATCCACTCTCCAAAGAAGAAATCAGGCACCAAAACTCTAGAAATCGGCGGCCGAAGGCTTAGGAAGGTCCGCCTCTCTCGTACTTACGCAACAAGCCGATGGTTTCACGAGTGAGACAAGTGAATCGGGTTTGAAGCGATGGGTTTCTATTTATACAACCTTTATCCAATTATTTTAATATAGAATATCATAATTAATTAAATAAAACGTCAAAACGACCCGAAAATCAAACTTACTTGAAATTTAACGAAAATTGCACCATAGCTAAATACTGATGCTACCAACCCAACGGCGCAATCGAAATTAATATTCGATGAACCAAACTCGGGTAAACACCTCATGAAGCCAAAACACATGCATTCCCAAAGACGCTCCACTGAGTCACCAAAATAGACCCGGCTCGCTAGGAAATCTTGCAAACAGGATAAACTCAGCCATACACACAGAAAACCTAAGAGCTAAAACCACGGTCTAACAACGACAAATGTCGAAAACGCGTCAACGTAATGACCTGACATCACAAACATGCCAGATAATGAATTAAACCAAATATCGAAAAATCGGGGGCGTTACAGTCACTCCCCCTAAAAAGAAGTTTCGTCACTAAACTTTACGCGCCAAAATATACCACAAAAGAATATAATCAAAGATTATAGAAGGGGAAGTACATACCATAAGAAACTAGGAGAACAGATGAGGATGAGCTTCCATCATTGCTGACTCCAACTCCCAAGTGACGCTTTCCACGTCCTGGTTTTGCAACAAAACTATAACCATTGGTATAGTTTTCCTCTGCAACACTCATTCTTGAGTATCCAGAATGCGGACAGACACCTCAACTTGGGAAAGATTGGGATCCAACTGTGGCACAGCATCAAGAATCTGCAGGTTGCTGAGCACACATTTTTGCAACTGGCTCACATGAAACACGTCGTGCACACCAGGAAAATTTGCGGGCAAATCCAGCTTATAAGCTGATACACCAATATGCTCAACAACCTTAAAATGTCCCATATACCTCGGGTCCAACTTATGATTCTTACCAAGCATTTTAACTCCAGACATCGGGTAAACTTTGAGAAACACCGAGTCCCCTACAACAAACTCCAAATCAGACCTACAAAAATTGGCGTTCTTCTCATATCTTTCATGCGCTATCCGAAGCTTTCTTGAATAATCTTCACAAAAATATCCATTTCTTCTAACGCTTCAGGACCCAGCAACGGTTTCTCACCGACCTCGGCCCAAAATAAAGGAGTTATGCATCGCCTCCCATACAAGGCCTCAAACGGGGCCATCTGCAAACTTTCTTGCTAACTATTATTGTATACAAAATCCATCAATCTGAGTCGCTCATCCCACTCTCCTCCATGGTCCAAAATATAACATCTGATCATATCTTCCATGATCTGGTTCACTCTTTCCGTTTGACCGTTTGTCTGCGGACGATAGACTATGGAATACCGCAGATTGGTAACCAAACCTGTAACACCCCAAATCCAAATTTGGGTTCAGGTTGGGCGACACGGCCTAGGACACGGGCGTGTCCCAGGGCGTGTCCTGCTCGGGTTGAGCAGCCTCTCGAGTACTCGATGAAATTCACTCGAGAAGTTCTCGAGAGGGAACATGCCCTGCGATACGGGCATGTTAGAGGGCGTGTCCTCCTCTGGTCGACGAACTGCGCTCAACGATCGTCGAGCGGCAAGTCAAGTTGAATACACGGCCTGTGACACGGGTGTGTCACAGGGCCGTGCCCTTCTCTGGATCAGCAGGGATGGGTGGACACGGGTGTGCCTTGGGGTACACGGCCTTTGACACGGGCGTGTACCGCTCAGGTTGAGTTAGTGGTGTGTGTCTGAGGGACACTCCATTCCATACGGGCGTGTACTGTGTGACACGGGCGTGTCAGCCATGTTTCATGGGCATGTCACATGACCATGTCCTGTTCTGGATAAGGCGGTTCGTGTGCCGCTTAAGGGACACGGCCTATGACACGGTCGTGTCATCGGGCATGTCAACCCAAAAATGGATATTTCTAGGCAAATCGTGGCCGTTCATTTCCTTCATCTTGGATCCAATGGTCCAGGACCTTCCCTGCTGATATAAGACCGTGATTGGAAGGATAATCTTCCATTTGTTTCTCTTTCTAAAGAGCTGGGGAGAGAGGAGAGCAAGGATGGAAAGGGTTGTAACAACCCATGTTACTTCTAGACCCCGTTAACTTCGATTGGGTTAGGCATGGGGTAGGTGTTAGGGAAATCAGCTAGGTTTGACCCTATGTAGTGGGTTGTAGCCGTGTGGGGCCCACTATAGGGCCCAAGTCAAACTAGGTCAAACTAGCCTAAATAGTAACCCGAGCCACACCATGACCTCCACCACATTGCGCTAACCCTAAGGACAATCTAAGTGAACCCTAAAGCATGTCACTAGGTCAACCCTTTGACCCTAGTTGAGCAAAGTCAACCTTAGCCCTAAGTTGTTCAAATCTATACTTATAGGCCCACTTAGCCCAAGTAGAGCACCACCATGGCCCAACCCAAGTTGGGTGGTGTCATAAGGTCCATGACCCTCAAGTGGGGTCAGCCCACTAGCCATGTTGACTAAGTCAACCTAAAAAGTCAACTTGGTCAAACATGTGGCCTAAAGAAGAAAATAAGGGCTAAGCCCATTCCCTTTGGGCTAAGCCCACCAAACATGGCCCACTATCAGCCTAAGGTGTCAAAGACCAGGCCTACCCCTCTGTATTTGGAGAGAGAGTGCATGCATGGGGGCATTTTGGATAATTCACCCAAAAGGAGGAGAGAGAAAGTGAAATTAAGAGGAGGAGGACACTTGGCCCTGGCTCCTTCTGCCCCAAAATGATGCTGGTCGGCCTCCTCAGAAGATTTCAGAAGAATTTGGCAGCCTGGTGGCCACCTGGCACCATGGGTGAAGCCTCCATGGTTGAACCCGAGCTCACCTTAGAGTAAACTCCACATACAACCCTCCCCAGCCCAAATCACCCCCACCATCAGCTTCAGAGAGAGGAAAGTAGTGGAAATCGACTACTGGAACTAGGCAAATGGTGGAGAATCAAGGTTTTGAGCCGGAGATCTCCGGAGCAGCTCAGCCATGGCAAACCGCCGCCGCACGCGCCGCCAAGGCCTGAATCATGTTCGTTTCACTTCAACTCTACCTGTACTAGCTTAATAGATCGCTTAGGAGAGATATCGGGCTCAATTGAGCCCGATGCCATGTGAGGAAATGCTGAATTTTTCGAGTTTTTCATTATGCTCGGGATCGCCGGAGAAGCCAATTCCGGCGGCCTCACCGCCGGGAAATGCTAGCCACCACTTTAGTGAAGGTGGAGGAGACAATCGCCGTCGGTGGCGCAGCCTTAGGTGGCCGGAAACAGCCAGCAAAAGTGGCCCAGGAAGAATGAATCCAAGCCGTCCGCTGGAGGTAGAAGACGACCCGATCCCGTCCATATCGCTTTAAGATTCATGCAACCGATTAAATTAAATTAAATAAAAACTATAATATATATATATATATCTGTCACACAATTTCAGTCATTTTACAAGCCAAAGTTAGGCCTCTTAGAGGCATTTACAGAACATGAAATGTTGGGTACATTGGTCAAATGTACCTGATTTGAAGAAGCCTCACCCAACTCAATGATATACATCATAATGTATTTGATGTATGTTGAGTTTACTTGTGCAGGTTAAGAAATCACTGGACTGAAGCAAAAAGTTTCTAAGTCCATGTGTCGACACCCAGAGGGAAAGTGTCGACACTTAAGAAGACTTGTGTCGACACCCAGACAAGCTGTGTTGACACTTGGAGTCATTGTGTCGACACCTGGGATGCAGAGTCGACACCAGACAGAAAGTGTCGACACTTGGAGCTGTGTCGACACTCAGTGAAGAAAAGTGCAGACAGAAAGTGTCGACACAAGGAGCTGTGTCGACACCCAGTAAAGCTGAGTCTACACCAGAAAGTGTCGACACTTGGAGCTGTGTCGACACTCAGCAAAAGTCTGCAGAGACTAAGTACAAGTGTCGACACTCAACACAATGTGTCGACACTAAGCAGAAGAGTCAGCACTTGAAGTAAGTGTCGACACCCAGCACAATGTGTCGACACTCAACAGAAGAGTCAGCATTTGGAGTATGTGTCGACACCCAGCACAATGTGTCGACACTCAACAGAAGAGTCAGCATTTGAAGTATGTGTCGACACCCAGAACAATGTGTCGACACTCAGCTGAAGACTCTACACTTGAAGAAAGTGTCGACACAAGGAGCTTTGTCGACACTTAGCAAAGAACAGATTTATCTCCAAAATATTCTAAGTACAAGTGTCGACACTAAGGGAATGTGTCGACACTTAGCTGAAGTCTCAACAAAAGAAGGTGTGTCGACACAAGGAGTTGTGTCGACACTCAGCAAGTATCAACATAGAAGACTATGTGTCGACACTAAGAAGTAGTGTCGACACTTGACAGATTCAACACAAGAAGTTGTGTCGACACAAAGGTGATGTGTCGACACTTAGAAGAATTCAGCAAAAGCTAGAAGAACAAGTACTTGTGTCGACACTCAATTTCAGTGTCGACACATGCAGAAGAATCTGTGTCGAGACATACAAGGAGTTGTGTCGACACCTTGTAGACTTGTGTCGACACTTACACAACATGTGTCGACACTTGGACTATAAGTGTCGACACTTAAAGGCAGAAAGTCTCGACACTTACAGACAGTTAGAGATTTTCAAGAAGTGACTGGATGACTTGACAGCTGCCGTTGCAGCCGGTCTACAGCACCTGTCAGAGATATCAGAAGTCAGTTATGGACCGGACCAGCCGGTTACCATGAAGAAGGCCTATAAATAGGCACCTACAGTTTACAGAAACTGTTGTTCAGATAGTTGTTCAAGTGGATCACATTGTTGAAGAACAAGTTATCAAAGTGGTACCAAGAGTATCAACACAAGAAGATCTTGCAGTCCAAGTGCAGATCTAAGAAGTTGGAGAGAGAGGGCTCCATCCAAGAAATCAGTCTCTAGAACTAGGCTGAGAAGAAGGATTCAGATTCATTCTGGATCTTAAGTGGCAGAGTTCAAGGAACAACTGCAGGAGGATTCAGTCTTATTCAGTTCTACTCAAGAAGCTTTGAAGAAAGCTAAGTCAGAGTGAATCCAGCTGAGTTCTTCCAAGAACTCATCAAGAAACTCTCAACTCGCCTCTTTTATTTCTGAGTTGTAGAGTTAATATCTGTAATACATTTTTAACTTGTAGGATCCTTTGGATCTGAGAGAATTGTAAGCCTATAATTATAAAGGCTGAGGGTAGGGCTTGAGAGCCCGAGTGTAGGAGATTGAGATCTCTGAGTGTAGGCCCTTGTTGGCTGAGTGTAGGCCTTGATTGGCTGAGTGTAGGCCTTGGTTGGCTGAGTGTAGGCCTTGATTGGCTGAGTGTAGGCTTTGGGATAAAGCTGAGTTGTAAGGCTTTGGGCATGAGGTGTAGGAACCAATTTGGGTTCTGAGACAGTGGAGGAGTTTGGCCGAATCTAGTACACTGCTAGATAGGCGAAGGGGGAAAGTGGATGTACCCATATCTTGGGGAACCACTATAAACCATTGTGTTGTGTTGTGATTGTGCTGTGTATGCTGTGAATGCTTTGTGATTGCTGTGCAAAAGTTATAAATCTGTGATAATAATCTGTTTGCTGCCAGTAAAGTTAGAAAAGGATTAGGTCACCTATTCACCCCCCCTCTAGGTGTTTAGGTACCATATCTTTCAAGTGGTATCAGAGCCAGGTTACTCAAAAAGGACTAACAGTCTGAGGAGATCCTGTTTGGCAGATTCAGTGTAAGGCAAAACACAGATTCAAGAAATTCAAGAAAATCAAGAAACATGGGTTCCTCTGAGAATCACAAGGAATTGGGTTCCATGAAATTACCCATATGCAGGAAAGAGATCTTTGGGATCTGGAAGGAAAGGGTAAGGCTGTTTATGGAGGCCTCAGACCCTAGAATCTACATCACAGTAAAGGAAGGGCCTTATGTGCCCATGAAGATTTCAGTTTTAGATGCAAATCAGAGAACTCCAAAGGATTTCTCTGAGATGACTAAGGATGAGATTGTCCTAGCCACAATGGACAAGAGGGCACAGAACATAATAGTAAGTGTCATTGATGATGCAACTTTTCAGAATCTTATACACTGCAAGACAGCTAAAGAGATGTGGGACACTCTTATAGTGTATATGGAAGGATCTGAAGAAGTTAGACAAGATAGAAAATCCTTGCTAAATCAGGAGTATGAGAGTTTTAGACAAGGTAAAGGTGATAGCATAACTGAGTGCTACAAGAAGTTCTACAGAATAGTTAATGAACTCATGTATTATGGAAGAGAGTTCAGCAACTATGAATTAAATGACAAGTTCTTAAGGTCCCTAACCAAAGATTGGGACACAAAGATCTGTGCCATTAGAGAAATGGCTAAGTTGGGAGAAATTCCTCCTCCTACACTGTTTGGCAAGTTGTTGTCATATGAGATGCAGTTGACAGTGAGAAAAGAGGAGGAGAAATCAACAAGGACTGAGCACAAGGAAAGATCAGTAGCTTTCAAGACAGATGTCCCCAGGAAGTGCAGGAATAAATCACCAACTCCACCTCCAAAGATTGCTGAATCAGAGTCAGATGAAACAGTCAGCACCAAGTCAGAAAGCAGTGAAAGTGATGAAGACTTTGCTGCTTTCACTAGACACTTTCAGAAGTTTTTGAAAAAGAAACAGTGGAGGTCAAGGCCTTCTACATCACATGGAAAGGAAGACTCTTATCAGAAAAAGAGGTCTTCAAAGAATGACAAGAAAAGGACAAAATCTAGCAAGGCAACTAGTTCAAAGATAGTGTGCTATTGCTGCAATAGACAGGGCCATGTTATTGCAGACTGTCCTGAAAAGAGGAAAAATCTGGTGACAGGAAAAAGACTCATTTCAAAGGAAAGAAAGAAAAGTCTTTTGTTGCCAAGAAGGAGAAGACTCTATCAGATAT
This sequence comes from Platanthera guangdongensis, assembly GCA_039583875.1. Classification (NCBI taxonomy): domain Eukaryota; kingdom Viridiplantae; phylum Streptophyta; class Magnoliopsida; order Asparagales; family Orchidaceae; genus Platanthera; species Platanthera guangdongensis. The sequence goes on along the minus strand of CM077155.1, from coordinate 116,104,722 downwards.
CTCTTCTTCAGAAACTGAGTCTGAGGCTGAAGCCTACATAGGGCTGTTTGCTGAAGAAGAAGAGAAAGAATTCTTGCAGATCATGGAGTCTATTTATGAACAAGAAGACAGTCAATGCCAAGGGCTAATGGCTTTGACAGAGAGTGCCAAAATCCTGGAGCAGCCAAGACCCAGTAAGGTACAAGGTTCAAGTTCAAGTTCAGTTTCTTGTTCTAGTTCAGATTCAGATTCTTCTTCATCAAGTGATGAGAATGTATCTGAGTCTGAGGATGATATTCATCAGCTTATAGATGAATATAAAGTGCTGTTGCAGGCTTACAAGAAAAGCAAGACCCTAGCCAAAAGTCAGGCAAAGGAAATTGCTATTCTTAAAGCTGCAGCAACAGATTTTGAGAAGTCTTTTGATCAAAAACTGAATGAGATAGCCAGGTTGAAGCACATAACAGTGATTCAAATGGGTACTATATCATTTAAAAATGATCAAATCAAGAGTCTGGAGATCAATTTTCAGAAAGAGAGAGAGCTTGTTGCTAGGTTTTCTAAACCTAAGTCAGTGTTACCTTTAATTGATGAATTTGTTCATCATAAAGGCAAGGCTGGACTGGGCTTAATTAGACCTGCAGGGACTGAGCAGTCCAAGTCTAAGTCCAAGGGCAAAGCCCCAACATTCAACAAGCCTGCTGTAGACAAGACAGCAAAGGCAGTACCTAAGCAAAGGTACAATAAGTTTGAATGTTGGTGCTGTGGCAAAGTTGGCCATTTTGCAGTGGACTGTTGCACAATGCTAGTGCCAAAGTGAGTACCAAACTACCTGTTGGAAAGCCAGTGGGTAGCTTTGTCAAGTTACAGACTAACAAGTACCAAGGACCCAAGAATTCTTTGGGTTCTAAGGTTCATTAATCTGTTTTGCAGGTGAGTCCAAGTGGCCATACCCCTACATGGTACTTGGACAGTGGATGTTCCAGACATATGACTGGAACTAGAAGATTACTAAAGGACTACATTCCAGTAAAAGATGGTCCAAAAGTAACCTTTGGTGGTTCTGAAAAAGGAATCATCAAAGGATTTGGTAACATTTCTACAAACTTGGTTACCATTACTCAAGTGGCTTATGTTAAAGGGTTGAAACACAACCTAATAAGTATAAGTCAATTAAGTGATGTAGGGTATGACATCTCATTTGTTAAAAATGGTTGTCATATCAAGAGGTCAAGTGATCAAGAGATCATTTTGACTGGTTATAGGAAGAGGAATGTCTACTACCTAGACATTATGATTGAGAACAATGGTTCTCCAGTTTGTCTTGTAGCTGATGAGACAGTCTCTCATTGTGTCAAATGGCACAAGAGGCTTGCCCATCTTAACTACAAGACTATTAGCAAACTCTTTAGTAAAGAGTTAGTGAGGAATGGTCCTCAAGTTAAGTGTGTTAAAGATGGTATTTGCTCAGCTTGTCAAAAGGGCAAGCAGACTAAATCCACCTTTAGAAGCATAGAAAACAAAGATGTTGTGAGGTGTTTATACCTCTTGCATATGGATCTCTTTGTTCCAATGCCAGTTCACAGCTTAGGTAGGAAGGTCTATACCTTTGTAGTTGTAGATGACTACTCAAGGTTTTCCTGGGTGTTCTTCTTAAGACAGAAATCTGAAACACCTAGTGTCTTCTATAGCTTTGTCAAGCAAATTCAGAATGAACTAAATAGTACAGTGGTCAAAATTAGAAGTGACCATGGTACTGAATTTCAGTCTGATAGCATGACAAAACTGTGTGAAGACTTTGGGATATTTCAAGAATTCTCTTCACCTAGAACACCTCAGCAAAATGGCATTGCTGAGAGGAAGAATAGAACCTTGATAGAGGCTGGTAGGACCCTACTAAGTGATACATCACTGCCAGAATATTTCTCTGCTGAAGCAGTTAATACTGCATGCCATGTTATAAATAGGGCTACCATCACTAAAAGGCTTAACAAGACCCCCTATAAAGTTGTGAAAGGCAGTAAACCAAACCTATCCTATTTTAGGATCTTTGGTTGTAAATGCTTCATACTTAACAATGGGAAGTCTTACTTAACTAAGTTTGCTGCCAAGTCCCAAGAGGGAATTTTTGTTGGGTACAGCAATAATAGTAAGGCTTATAGAGTCTACAACTTGACTACACAAGTTGTAGAAGAATCAGTGCATGTAGTTTTTGATGAGACTAAACTTATTAATAATGAGTTGTCTAGCAGTGTATGCAGCCCCACAGGTTTGACAAAGAAAATGGACAAGCTTACTATAGAAGAAGTGCCTGCTGCAAGACAGCAAGTAGAAGAAAGTAGCTGTTGTCCAGGGGGAGAACTACATGTGCCAGTTGCTGAAGAAATCCAAGGTATACAGCATGATGCAGATGCTGAAGTGGTTCAACCAGAAGTTAGGATGCCTCCAGCCCACAGGCATCTTAGAGATCATCCAGTAGAGCTGATTATTGGAGATCCAAGACAAGGAGTTCAAACCAGGAGTAGAAACATGAATGCAGCAATCTACTCCAGCTTTCTGTCACAAGTTGAACCTAAGAAGTTTGAAGAAGCAATACAAGATCCACAATGGACTGAAGTAATGTAAGAAGAGCTTAATCAGTTCAAGAGGTGCAAGGTCTGGGAACTTGTTCCTAAACCTAAAGACCACAATATAATAGGAACTAAGTGGATCTACAGGAATAAGATGGATGAACAAGGGGTCATCATTAAGAATAAGGCTAGACTGGTTGCTAAAGGATATAGGCAAGAAGAAGGTATTGATTTTGAACAAACCTTTTCTCCAGTAGCCAGACTGGAAGCCATAAGGATGTTCTTGGCCTATGCAACCTATCAAGGATTCAAGATATACCAAATGGATGTCAAGTCAGCATTCCTAAATGGTAATCTTAAAGAAGAAGTCTATGTGGAGCAGCCTTCAGGTTTTGTTGATCCAACTCTACCTCATCATGTCTATAGACTTAGGAAAGCTTTATATGGGTTAAAGCAAGCCCCTAGGGCTTGGTATGAAACCCTATCTAGTTTCCTCATTGAGAACAAGTTCTCAAGGGGGAAAATAGATAAGACTCTATTCCTTAGGGAATCTAGAGGCAAAGTAATTCTATTCCAAATATATGTAGATGACATTATATTTGGGTCTACTGAAAGCAGCCTTTGCAAAAAGTTTGCAAAACTTATGCAAGGTCAGTTTGAGATGAGTAGTATGGGAGAGCTGAAGTTTTTCTTGGGTCTCCAATTTAAACAGACTGAAAGTGGTTTATCCATATGTCAGTCCAAGTTCACCCTAGAACTCATAAGGAAGTATGGTATGGATTCATCCAGCACCATGAAGACTCCTATGGGGTCAAGTATGTCTCTTAGCAAGGATGATGCAGGGAAACCTGTAGATGAAACCTTGTATAGAGGGATAGTTGGCTCCCTATTATACTTGACTGCTAGTAGACCTGACATTATGTATGCTACATGTGTTTGTGCCAGGTATCAAGCCTGCCCTAAAGAGTCTCATTTGACTGCAGTCAAAAGAATATTGAGATATCTAAAGGGCACTCCCTATCTAGGCCTCTGGTACCCTAGGAATGGAGATTTTGATCTAACAGGTTATTCAGATGCAGACTTTACAGGATGCAAAGAGGATAGAAAGAGCACTACTGGAACCTGTCAATTCCTAGGTGGGAGACTAATTTCATGGAGTAGCAAGAAGCAAACCAGTGTGGCTATCTCCACAGCTGAGTCAGAATATGTAGCTGCAGGAAGTTGCTGTGCTCAACTTCTGTGGATTCAACATCAGCTAGAGGACTATGGATTTCAGGTAAGTAGAACTCCACTTTTCTGTGATTCTACAAGTGCTATTTCAATAGCTAATAACCCTGTATCACATAGTAGAACTAAACATATTGAAATTAAATATCATTTTCTTAGGGAGCATGTAGAAAGAGAAGATATTTTACTTGAATATGTTAAAACAGATAATCAGATAACTGATATGTTTACTAAGCCCCTAGAAGAAGCTAAGTTCAATAGATTCAAAATTGAACTAGGAATGATAAACTTAGAATAAGTTTACAGAATTAAAATTGGCTAAGTAAAAAGGTGTCGACACATAGACAAGTCTATGTCGACACAGAATAGTGGTGTCGACACTTCAGGAAAAAGGTGTCGACACATCCAGGATGTTGGTGTCGACACTTCAGAATGTTAATGTCGACACATGCCAAGTAGGTGTCGACACATCCAATATGGTGTCGACACTTATGTTTTACTCAAAATTTTCTAAGTAAAGTCTCGACAATGTGTCGAGTTATGTTGTGTCGACACATAATCAAGTGTCGACACATAAAATCTGTTGACTAAACTTGTATCGACACATGTGTGTCGAGACATTATAAGTCAGTGTCGACACTTATAGCCAGTGTCGACACATTTTAAGTTAGCTGTCCCGCCTGTTCATCTTCAAAATCAGAAAGGTATAAATAGGGTTCTGTCTTTGTTTGTCGACACGCTTTCAAAGTTTCGAGACCAAAACTACTGTGTCGACACCTCTCTTTTCTAAAGACAACTTCTACAAACCCTAATGGCTCCTAAGCTTGAGGAGAACGTTAACGAGGGTTATGAGCTTGTGCGCGGCGTGTTCGACGATGCAGATGCAGAAATCAAGGCGGTTGTAACTCTCGTCGGCGATTCTGGACTAGAATATCTCTTGTCTGAACCTACAAAGATTTGGAAGAAGGAAGTACTTAAATTCCTTAATGGAGCTGCAGTAGATGAATCTGGATTCAGAATCAAATCCAGAGTTCATGGAACTAAGGTCAAGGTTTCACCAAAGAGTCTGAGGAAGGTACTCCAGCTACCAAAAACTCAAGATGAAGAAGAGGTTACTGCTTCAAAGACCAGGGAAGCTTTAACCTGGTGTGGTCTTGATCCAAAGATGAAGATAGGTTCTGTTTTCAATAGGAAAGGCATGAATAATCAAGGGAAGTTCATGTCTGAGATTGTGGGAAAAGTCTTACTCAGCAAGCCTGGAGGGCATGACAGAGTGTCTGCCCATATGTTTGGCATCATGACAAGGATAATCTTCACTCTGAAAACAGATTGGTCTATGGTGGTTTATGAGAAGATCAAGGAGAGCTTGAAGAAGCCCAATCTGGGCAGGATCATTAGTCTCTACCTAGCTGGTACCATACCAGAGGTAATGAATACTGCTGCAGGCAGCAAGATCAACCACATGAGGAAAATGGATCTAAGGATCTTTTCAAGATGGGACAGGGTATTGTCCAAGGAAATACCAACCCCAGAGAAGACAGTAACTGAGAAGGAGATTCCTCCAAAGAAAAAGAGAAAAACTGCTCCAGTGGAACAAGAGTCCTCCAGTAGTTCTGGGAGTGAAGAACATGTTGTCTTCACTCCTGATGATCATGAGGAAGAGGCTGTAGAGAAGAGCCCTGCTGCTCAAGAAATTGCTGAGATCCAGGGGGAGCTACCTCAAGCTAGCCCCATCCACAAGGATCAAAGCCAGGGGGAGCCTCCAGTTGTAGAAGAACCATCTACACTGGACAGTGAGCAAGCCACCATCATCATCCAATAGGTACTCACTAACCTAAATACTTTAGAATATCTTATAGAAGATGCTGATTTGTCTGATGTTCCTCAGCAAACTCAGCTGCATAGTCAAGAACCAGATGTTGTTATCAAAGACACATCTGCTGTTCCAGAAATTCCTGATCCAGAAGTTGAAGAGCAAAGAATGTCTCCAGCTCAATCACCTCAAGAGTTCACCATGGAAGATTTATTTCTAAATCTAGATCAAGCTGATTTTGACATGGACAAAGAAGCTGCTGGAAGAGATACTGCTGCTGCTGAGGGGGAGCAAGTACAAGATCTGGAAGAGCCTATTAGGCTGGAAACTGAGAAGGCACCTGATGTGCAAGCTGACAAACCTCCAAGCCCTAAGGATAGGGTTGACATAGCCAGCACTTCTGCCTCTGAAGATGAGGAGATTGCTAGGGCTAAGAAGAAGAAACTGTATGTTTTTAAAAGGAGAAGTCAGAGATATAAGAAAGCTCTGCAATCTATAGCCCCACAGCCTATAGTTCAACAAGCTCCAACAGTTGATTATATTGCTTTACTGATTGCAATACAGATAAAACTAGATGAATAGAGAAAAGCTATTGAAGCTTATGTAGATGAAGGGCACAAAGCTTTACAGTTTGATCTGGCCCAGGAAATAAAGTCTATAAGGTTTGAAATGAACCTTAACAAGAAGGAAATGAATGAATGCTTCCACAAAAGTGGAAATGCAGTGGTGTATTTGGCAACACACCAGGAGAAAATCAAAGCCCAAGTTGATGATATAGCATTGAAACAAGGATATGTTCTTGAGAATCAGTTAAGAATGAATGACAATTTAACTGCCTCCCATAATGCTATAGTCACTGAGTTGAAGAACAAGGCTGCTGAACCTTCTACATCTACTGCTGCTGCTAAAGCTGATTTTGATAAAGTATTTCAAGAGGAAATTTCTGCTGTAAAGACTGTAATCCAAGCCTCCCAAAAGGTCATATCAGAACAACTTCAAAAGCTAAAACCTTACTTTAAAGATGGAATCCGATACTTGGATAGTCAGATCAGATTTCAAAAGGATGATGTCAGAGATCACATGGCTAGAGAAGTCATAAAGGGGGAGAGAGTACTAGTCAAGGAAAGCTCTGAACATGCTAAGTGGATATCAAATTCAATCAGGGCTACCCTTGGATATCCTCCTCTGTGTGATGACCAAGATGTTGCTGAATCAGGCATTAACCCTGATTATTTTGGAGGTGAGCCACTAGAAGTAGCTCAAGTCATTTATCCACCTCCAGACTTTGAAATGATTCAAGCAGATGTGAGCACCATGTATAGCCCACCTGAGGGCAAGGACAATATCCATATTGAAAAGGTTGTTCAACCTATTACTGAAGCCATGCAAGAGGCATTACAGAAGGAAGAAGAGACAAGGTTGTCCAAAAAGAGGTTTAGGGAACAAGCAGAACAAAGTCCAGATTTTGAACAGTGGAGCCCTACCTCTAGGAATATAATTTTAACTGCCTGGAAAGCTGCCAAGGACAATACTCATGACAGGAACAAATGGTTTTCTGAAGCAGAATGGAGAAAACATGAGATCAGGCAGGAAGCAATAGTTCAGTATAGAAGGAAGGCTAAGATGGGAAAGCTACCTCCTACTGCAGTGGAGCCTAGCAAGTACTTCCCTAAGCCATATCATTATTTTGAGAGGCAGAAGATCAAGACAGAAGAACTCAAAAAGAAAGATCTAAAAGGCAAGAAGCCTGCTGTTGCTGAAACTGCTGAAGCCCCTGTCAAAGCTCAAGTCCAACCTGGCAAAGGCATAGTTATCAAAGAACCAGACCAGAAATAGATTAAAAATTGACTTGAAGATTGTTGTAATCTTTTGAATGTAAAACATTTTTGTAATCCACTGAAGATGTATAAGAAAAATGTTAGAACAATTTATGATAAATATATTTCATGATTGTTCTGTGAATGTGTCTATTTCTTGTTTGTTCTGAAATGATGAATGTGTATACATGTGTGAATTAATACATGTTTATGTTTACCCTGCTGTAAATAATCTGCTTTACATCATTTTGTAATTTTTAATTTTGAATGGTGTATATCATTGACTAAGGGTTATGACTTCTCCAAATAGGGGGAGATTGTTGGGTACATTGGTCAAATGTACCTGATTTGAAGAAGCCTCACCCAACTCAATGATATACATCATAATGTATTTGATGTATGTTGAGTTTACTTGTGCAGGTTAAGAAATCACTGGACTGAAGCAAAAAGTTTCTAAGTCCATGTGTCGACACCCAGAGGGAAAGTGTCGACACTTAAGAAGACTTGTGTCGACACCCAGACAAGCAGTGTCGACACTTGGAGTCATTGTGTCGACACCTGGGATGCAGAGTCGACACCAGACAGAAAGTGTCGACACATGGAGCTGTGTCGACACTCAGTGAAGAAAAGTGCAGACAGAAAGTGTCGACACAAGGAGCTGGGTCGACACCCAGTAAAGCTGAGTCTACACCAGAAAGTGTCGACACTTGGAGCTGTGTCGACACTCAGCAAAAGTCTGCAGAGACTAAGTACAAGTGTCGACACTCAACACAATGTGTCGACACTAAGCAGAAGAGTCAGCACTTGAAGTAAGTGTCGACACCCAGCACAATGTGTCGACACTCAACAGAAGAGTCAGCATTTGGAGTATGTGTTGACACCCAGCACAATGTGTCGACACTCAAAAAAAGTGTCAGCATTTCAAGTATGTGTCGACACCCAGAATAATGTGTCGACACTCAGCTGAAGACTCTACACTTGAAGAAAGTGTCGACACAAGGAGCTGTGTCGACACTTAGCAAAGAATAGATTTATCTCCAAAATATTCTAAGTACAAGTGTCGACACTAAGGGAATGTGTCGACACTTAGCTGAAGTCTCAACAAAAGAAGGTGTGTCGACACAAGGAGCTGTGTCGACACTCAGCAAGTATCAACATAGAAGACTATGTGTCGACACTAAGAAGTAGTGTCGACACTTGACAGATTCAACACAAGAAGTTGTGTCGACACAAAGGTGATGTGTCGACACTTAGAAGAATTCAGCAAAAGCTAAAAGAACAAGTACTTGTGTCGACACTCAATTTCAGTGTCGACACATGCAGAAGAATCTGTGTCGAGACATACAAGGAGTTGTGTCGACACCTTGTAGACTTGTGTCGACACTTACACAACATGTGTCGACACTTGGACTATAAGTGTCGACACTTAAAGACAGAAAGTCTCGACACTTACAGACAGTTAGAGATTTTCAAGAAGTGACTGGATGACTTGACAGCTGCCGTTGCAGCCGGTCTACAGCACCTGTCAGAGATATCAGAAGTCAGTTATGGACCGGACCAGCCGGTTACCATGAATAAGGCCTATAAATAGGCACCTACAGTTTACAGAAACTGTTGTTCAGATAGTTGTTCAAGTGGATCACATTGTTGAAGAACAAGTTATCAAAGTGGTACCAAGAGTATCAACACAAGAAGATCTTGCAGTCCAAGTGCAGATCTAATAAGTTGGAGAGAGAGGGCTCCATCCAAGAAATCAGCCTCTGGAACTAGGCTGAGAAGAAGGATTCAGATTCATTCTGGATCTTAAGTGGCAGAGTTCAAGGAACAACTGCAGGAGGATTCAGTCTTATTCAGTTCTACTCAAGAAGCTTTGAAGAAAGCTAAGTCAGAGTGAATCCAGCTGAGTTCTTCCAAAAACTCATCAAGAAACTCTCAACTCGCCTCTTTTATTTCTGAGTTGTAGAGTTAATATCTGTAATACATTTTTAACTTGTAGGATCCTTTGGATCTGAGAGAATTGTAAGCCTATAATTATAAAGGCTGAGGGTAGGGCTTGAGAGCCTGAGTGTAGGAGATTGAGATCTCTGAGTGTAGGCCCTTGTTGGCTGAGTGTAGGCCTTGATTGGCTGAGTGTAGGCCTTGGTTGGCTGAGTGTAGGCCTTGATTGGCTGAGTGTAGGCTTTGGGATAAAGCTGAGTTGTAAGGCTTTGGGCCTGAGGTGTAGGAACCAATTTGGGTTCTGAGACAGTGGAGGATTTTGGCCGAATCTAGTACACTGCTAGATAGGCGGAGGGGGAAAGTGGATGTACCCATATCTTGGGGAACCACTATAAACCATTGTGTTGTGTTGTGATTGTGCTGTGTATGCTGTGAATGCTTTGTGATTGCTGTGCAAAAGTTATAAATCTGTGATAATAATCTGTTTGCTGCCAGTAAAGTTAGAAAAGGATTAGGTCACCTATTCACCCCCCCCCCCCTCTAGGTGTTTAGGTACCATATCTTTCATGAACCCAAAATGAAATTTGTAGATTATTTTATTAACTTTAATATGGCACCTTAAACATCAAATTTGGTATAGTAGATTGGGTTGTAGGTCAGTTTTCCTAGTACTGGTCCTTGACTAGGGCAGAATTTCAAATTGATGCCCAAGCCAAACCAATAATCAAAATGACCCAAAATTTGCGGTGCATGCATGATTAGGGCATACATAGCCCCTGACTAAAATTGGGAATTTTGGGGAATAAATTTTATATAGGTTTTACTAAAATACCCAAAAGTAAATAAATGAAATATTTGGGGTAGTATGACTCCAAATGGACCCAAACTTTGGTGGCAGGTCCTTGGGAACATTATATGTGTATTCAGCACATTTGGACCACTGCATGTTGGGTTAACCCACTTGCGTGTGTTGGCTATAAATAGCATTGGGGTGGAAATAGTAATTTTTGAAATATTGCATATTCGCCCTATTTGATACATTCAAAAATCATGGAATTGATGTCAGAGGCTCATTAGAGTAAAGTTCACCCCTCATAGTAATAATAGGATTTTTGGGAGCAAAAATCTCATTATTTGAATTTTTAAAAATTTAGGCATTTTGATAAATAAATTGAAAAATAGGCTTTTGATCAAAAACAAAACCCCCAAAATCTGTCAAAACAAAAGGAAGTTCATATTTGACTCATGAAAACTTTTATCCTATTGTTTGAGAATTTTGGAGCAAAATACATGGAAATTACCATTTTACCCTTATTGCATTTATTTATGAAATGATGGAAATATATATCAGTATATTTTGGAAAATTTCTATTGTTTTATAATTGTATGATTAGCCTTGTATAATTATCTCAAAATTTTTGGATGTACTAATAATTTTTAAGTTAGCATAATGGCATTTTGGTTAATTATTAGGAATTGAAATTGGTAGGGCATTACATTATAGAGGTTGATGAAACTCTGCCATTAGCCTTAAATTAATGATATATATGCTCTGTAATTTTCCTAGAATTTTGAGCAATGTATTCCTTATACTTCATTTGGAAAATGACAATTATGTGAGTTTTGTATTAATTAAGGAATAAATAGAAATACTAAAAGGAAAATTATGAATTTTGGTAGACAGCAATATTTTACCAAGATGCAACTTAGGAAAAATTTCTTAGGTCAGAGGATTATAATTTGGAATACTTCTTGTATTAAATGACCTAGGAGATTAATTAAATGATTTAATTGGAGGCTTTAATGACTTAAGAAAATTATGAAAATCAATATGCTCACTTCATTAGTCCATACCATCCTAGGATAAATAGTTAGGGGCAGGTGGCTCAAGGAATTGGAAGTTCTATTTCGGCGTGGTATTAGGTCATGGGTTGCGCATAGTGTAAGCAGGTTATACTATAAGGACCACCGGGGGATAGATCGACAGATGAGCTAGAGATTACAATTGGAGAATAAACTTGGTGGGTAGTGTTGTCTTAGTTGCAATAGTAAAAGTGCAAGCCCTTTGATAGCAAGTGGAGTGGAGGTCGGCGGAAGACCGTCGCCCTTCTGAGAACATCTTAAGTAATTAGAATCACTCAAGAGTAATAATGAGGGCAAAGTACGGATAAAGGGTAGACATCAATAAAAGTAAATATCCTTGAGAAAGGGAGCTTTGTGCATAATCCCATCATAGTTCCTAGCGCCCTCGAGAGCCCTTCACCGGGTATACCCTGGCCAGTCCTGGGATTAACCTTAAATCACTAAGTATAATAACCCGTAGACAAGAGTAGTCTAATAGGTTAAGACATTGTGCTTCATTCTCGCCCGTGATGAGTTTGAGGGATTCTGAATAAAGGCACTATTGTGCATTCTCACCCGCGATGGGTTGTAGGGATATATGTTGCAGGTTCACCTACGATGGGTTGGAGGGATTTAGGACAGGTTGGTCCTACGAGCTGGAGGCTCGGGTTGGAATATCTTGCATGTGCATAAACAGTGGTGAGTCATGCAGTACTGGGCCGATTGTCACACCGATGGCAGTACGGTGACTCAGGCGGGAGTGAAGGTTTGAGGGGCCAGTGGGTTGTTTTACACTGCGGTCTGGAGGACGATCCCCGATAACACACACCCGACCCAACAAGACTGACAGGTAGTCAGCAAAATGCGCACGCAGACTCTAGAGTGCACCTAGGATGTGTACAGAGGCGTATGAGAGGTGGTCTAGGTTTGGTAGTGTGCATACCTTCCTAGTAGTGGACATGACCGCTCCGCTGCTGCCATTAGCTACAACGGTGGTACCCGAGAGTGAAGATAGCTGTCAAAAAGTGGGAACTAAAGGTCTGTGATCACAGAGTCATTGTGTGTGAGTTGCACTTGCCTGTTGCATAAATTGCATCATAAACATTCATTCATATTAGGACATATACTTCATAGATCCTTATCATATAAATTAGTATGGGCTCTATTATACGATAAGTTAAAATTTCTAGAAACCTTAACTTATAAATTTGTATGGGCATTTTTATAAGTTAAGGTACGTTTGTGATGCTAGAGTAGTGATAGCATAGCTTTACTTTTCTGCTCTTACTTTCAGTTCTTTACTTACTTGTAATGTACATGCTTTAGTTTTGTACCATATGCATAGAACTGCTAGTGTAGATTTACTGCTTACACTCTTACTTGGTAGCATAGATTTCTTGTCACCTGCTCCCTTTTGTTACCCCTTGATAGTCCTCCGCTTCATCCTCTCGCACGATGCCTAGGATTTGCGGGGCGAGGTGCAGAGGAAACGACTTAGTCTTTTTGACTAATGGTCGGTGACCAAACTATTTTTAGGAGCTCGAGGAGATGGAGCACCAACACGACCGGCAGGACGAGGTGACAGGGCGTGAGGAGTTGATACCACCTACTACTACTACTACAGCGCTACCTCAGGTGGGATGAGTTCGAGATTAGTTGATTAGCTTCCGCTGTTTTGATGTTTTGTGAGGAGAGTTATTCATATGATGTACTGGGCAGAAGCCCTTATTACTCTTCATATTTTTGTACTCATTGTGGATTGTGTACTCTTTCATTCATATATATATGATTTGTACTGTGACTGTGGACTAGCTGTGTTGTACTATGATATATGTTACATCTATTTCTCATATTGGCCTACAGGTTATATGATTATATTAGCCGGCAGAATCGGAGTGTTGCGGTGTCGAATAACCCGTGCGTTAGTGCCACCGTAAGACGGCGATTATGGTCATAAGACCGGGAGCCTCCTTGGTAAGGGGAGGGGTCTTACAAGGGAGAAGGGAGCCGGCTGCCAGTGGAGCTTCAGAATTCCAAATCAAGATCTGAATTCAGATTCGTGGAGGCAAAACCGTGGCAGGGATTTCCATCCAGCTAGTTCATTGCTCCAAAGCGATCGTCAAGGGTAACGATCTCCTTCTTGTACAAGCGAAGTCCTTTCTTTATGCATCTGCATGAAATCCTCCACCAAGTAATGGAAAGCGTAAGTGATTCCAGGTTGAGTCTGCATTTAGAGCCGGAAATATGTAGTACGACATAGGCATGCTGTGTGAAGCCCATCCGGACAGTTAGTCTGGATTGGTGATGTTTATATTGTGAATCGGAGAAGACTCCGTGTGTTTTGTGGATGCTTGTGCATTGTGAATCTTTGGAAAGCTTGGTATGAGCCCTTGTATGGGGTGTGTGAATTGAAATGGATTGGAAAGCGGCTCTGCGACAGCTGTGTGTGGAGCAGGAAAGGGAAGGCCGACACGCGTCAAGATCTGCACTATTGACGAATTGAGCAACGGGAAATGGCTGACCTGTACCTGTGTTGTGGGAGATCGATTGGTGGCAAGGCCTGGGCGGATGCAACCCCAACTCGGCTTGCTGCACCACAATGGTGGGTCGATCTAAATGCTCAAGTTTGCCGTGAGGGTTGTACCTCTGAGTGGGATGGGCGGAATGTTGCCAGCATGCGTGTTGGTGGACTAGGACTGGCCAGCCAACATGTTAAAAACCTCTGCTCGGTGGTGGGCAACTGGTATATCCGGTACACCAATAATATGCCCTGACTGCACAGAGCATCTAGCGGAGGCTGGCTTTTGTGATATTGTTGTGCTACTTGTTGTGATATGATTGCAATGCATACAGGGAAGGAACCACTGCCCCGGGTAAGGGGTAGGGTTGTTATAATTGGTTAGCTAATGCTGACCGTTGCTTTGTTTACCGCTTTTGGGGTGATGTCTAACTGCAGGTGTTGACGTGTTGAATTGGATTGTGTAACACCCACTATCCGTCACATAGCATATAGCAGTAGGTCCGGCCGGGGCCCGACGCCGTATGCCACAGACAGACCGGGTGGTTACTTATGGAAACCATCCAACCAATCTCAACGTCCTACACAGAGCATTCTAGCGGAAGTAGTTTATACAAGTTGTAACAAAGAACCCAGCATTAAAGCACGAATGTCCACTAATACAAAATAGGAATGTTATACAAAAATACCCAAAAATAAGCCTTAAGGCTTTACAAGATGTTTCACTTCAAATTACATGTTTTACAAACCACGGCACGCAGGCCGGTCACACATGAATAAAGCAGTAAACATTTCCAACTTAGGCCTTCAAGGGCCGGCTTCGCATTCGGGCTTTAGCCCGCTATTGACCGCTTGGTCCAGCTGCACCTGCAAGCAACAAACCACCGCACGGTGGCAAAACAAGGCAACGGTCAGCAATGCTGACCAAATTATAACGATCCCGCCCCCAACTCGGGGCGGCGATGCTCCTTCCCTGCATTTCATTAGCATAAGCGAGCAATATATATATAGCCATTACATCACAGGCGGAGGCTCAACGGCCACACACCCCGTGCACTCAGGGCACATTCTCGGTGAACGCAGTCTAAGTCTGCCGACTCACCGCCATCCCCTTTGGACGGCCAAACAATGAGCGTTTGCCTTCCCGGCATGGGTCACTGTAATTAAAACCATAGACCGCCGAAGACTCTCATCTATGCCAACGGCTCTAATCCGAACGACATAGAACGGGTACGGTTCCATCTAACCCGTGCTCACAACGCAACGGTAATTTAAACCATATGGGCCCGCAACGGTAATTTAAAACATATGCGCAGGTCAAACTTCTCCCGAGTCCCATTTCCATCACATTTCACATAACCTGATTATGTTCAAGCTGGCTCTCAGGCCACCAAGTTGGCAAGATCTCGTATCCGCCCAGTTTTCCGGGTGCACCTTTGGGTTAGTCCCCAAGGCTCCCTGCTGCAATCTACCGCGTAGAAAACCCGAAAAACAATCCATAGCACGGAGTCTTCTCCGGCATTTATGCAATGCAACATCACCGATCCAGACCAAAATGTCCGGGTAGGCTTCACACATCATGCATATGTCTGTTCTCGCTTACGGACTCTAAACAACGGGGACTTCACATATCTACCCGAAGGAACGCCTCCAACTCTCCGCAAACTCGCGAGAGCGGGCTTCCTATGCAAAGAAAGAGAGCTACTCATGCTCAAGATGAGGATTGTTACCCTAGCGTTCCTCTTTGGCGCCATTGAAAAGTAATCAAATGAAAAGCACCGCACTAGCTTTGCCTCCGTGGATCTGGAGTCGGCACGCGATTCGGAGCTCCGAAGCTCCTCCAATGGCGGGATCTAACTCCTTCTTCCTCCCCTGGCTCTCCTCTCTCTCTAAGGCTTTAGAAAGAGAACACTTAAGAAAAGTGAGGGTTTTGAAAGCCCAAACCCGGGTATATCCCTTCAGGAACAACCCCCAACCGTTGGATCTCAAAATAAGGAAACGAACGGCTTTGATTCGGGACTGAAATGCCCAATCTGGACCGAACACGGCCTGGCACACGCCCGTGTCCAGGGCCATGTGCCTCATTCGCCGTCAAAATCGAATCACCTGGAACCTCACACGGGTATCGAACACGCCCGTGTTCGAGCTGACACGGCCGTGTGGCCGGCCGTGTACCCCATCATTTTTCCCCAAAATCAACCCGAGCACTGCACGGGTTCTAGGACACGCCCGTGTCCTTACCCGTGTCACCTTGACACGCCTGGGCTCCAGGGCCGTGTACACGGTCTCCACACTCGACACGGCCTCGGACACGCCTGTGTCCTAGGTCGTGTGCCTTGTCTCGACGATCGTCGAGCAAGATTCGTCGACTTCCGGGACTAGTGTCGACACGGGTCGACACGCCCTGCGACACGCCCGTGTCGCAGGCCGTGTGCCCACTCTCGATGCATCGTCGAGCGAATCTCGTCGACTCCCCGGGACGATCGTCGACACGGGTCGACACGCCCTGTGACACGCCCGTGTCGCAGGCCGTGTGCCCAGTCTCGACACAATGTCGAGACCATAGTGTCGACTTCCCGTCTTAGTGTCGACACAGGCTTGACACGCCCTGGGACACGCCCGTGTCCCACGCCGTGTGCCTGCAGCGAGAACCCAAACTGGCCCAAAACGTCCCCCTTCGCTCCTTTGAGTTTCGGGGCGTTACAACTCTCCCCCTCTTAAAAGAATTTCGCCCACGAAATTACATAACAGAAAGACATGTACAAAACCAAATTTTGTACCTGAGCGGAACAACTCCGGATATTCGTCAAGAATAGTCTGCTCTCGCTCCCAAGAGAGCTCCTCACGACCGCAATTGTCCCACCAGACCTTGACCATCCTGATCTCTATATTGCGTAGCCGCTTGACCTCCGAGTCCTCGATCCGCACAGGCTTGACCTTTGTCGTTAGCCCATTATCCACCGGCACTTGATCAACCGCGATCACTTGCGTAGGCTCTTGCACCGCCTTCTGAAGTACCGAAATGTGGAATACATCATGTAAACCACTAAGCTCCACTGAAAGCTTCAACCGATAGGCCGCTTCACCAACTCGCTCCAGAACCTCAAACGGTCCAAGGTACCTCGGGCTTAGCTTTTTCAATCGTCGCACCCGCGAGACACCCTTGAACGGCCTGATCTTTAAGTATACATAATCGCCCACAGCGAACTCCACATTCCTGTGCTTGGTATTATAGTACTTTGCTTGCCGGTCCTGAGCGATAAGCAACCTCTATCGAATGGTTCTCACCAAAGAAGTAGCATCCTCCACTTCCGATCGCTTATACAACTTTGACTCACCCTTTTCTAACCAAGACAACGGCGTGAGACATTTTCTACCATATAGGGCCTCGAAAGGCGCCATCTGAATACTCGCTTGGTAGCTATTGTTGTATGCGAACTCCACCAAATAAAGGTGGTCTTCCCATTGCTTTCCGAAATCCAAGACACACATGCGGAGCATGTCTTCCATAGTTCTATTGACCCTTTCGGTCTGCCCATCCGTTTGCGGATGGAAGGCTGTGCTAAATTTCAGCTTTGTTCCCAACATTTGCTGCACAAGCCTCCAATCATTGGACGTGAACCGCTCATCTCGGTCACTCACGATGCTGCGGGGCACACCATGAAGCCGTACTATGTTATCCACATAAAGCTTTGCCAACTTTTCCACCGGATCATCCTTCCTATGCGGAATAAAATGTGACACCTTCGTTAATCGATCAATAACCACCCAAATGGCGTCGTTTCCCTTCTGCGACCTTGGCAAACCATGCACAAATTCCATAGAGATGTCGTCAAATTCCCACTCCGGAATAGGCAAGGACTTAAGAAATCCTCCCGGCTTTTGGCACTCCACCTTTACCAAGGCGCAGGTTTGGCACTTGGCTACGTATAGCGCCACATCCTTTTTCAAACCCGGCCACCAAAACAGTTTCTTCATATCACGGTACATCTTCGTGCTCCCCGGGTGAATCGAGTACTTGGTATGGTGCGCCTCGTACAACAACTCCACCCGTAAATTGCCCACACTTGGGACGCACAAACGACCGTCTTTCCAAAGCAACCCGTCCTCCACGACGAATTGGGAATTTTACCCATCCAGATCCTCTACCATGAACTGCTTCATATGGGCATCCATATCTAAAGCCTGCCGAATACGATCAGCCAGGTCAAATTGGACTTCAGTCCAATTCAGAACTGCTTCAGCACTTGATTGTCAATCCACGCAAACAATCTCCAACGCCTCCAACTCCCGCACCAACCGCTCATCATGCACCGATAGCCAA
Source organism: Platanthera guangdongensis (assembly GCA_039583875.1). Lineage (NCBI taxonomy): Eukaryota > Viridiplantae > Streptophyta > Magnoliopsida > Asparagales > Orchidaceae > Platanthera > Platanthera guangdongensis. The sequence continues at coordinate 116,086,694 of CM077155.1, read as the reverse complement.
TTGGCTTGAGCTGGGGCTCGGCGACTCAATGCGTCCGCAACCGCATTCCCTTTGCCAGGCACGTAGTGGATCTTGAATGTATAGTCCCCCAGGAACTCCATCCATCTACGCTGCCGCATATTCAGATCCTTCTGATCAATAAGATACTTCAGGCTCTTGTGATCGGTGTAGATATCAATCTTCACACCGTACAAGTAGTGTCTCCACAGCTTCAAGGCAAAAATCATGGCCGCTAACTCCAAGTCATGGACCGGATAATTCCTCTCATGCACTTTTAGCTGTCTCGAGCCATAAGCTATTACACTTCCGTGTTGCAGTAGCACGCAACCCAAACCGCTGCCTGAAGCATCGCTATAAATCTCATAGCCTTCGGTCCCACATGGCGAACTCAGCACAGGCGTCGTGGTCAACCGACACTTCAACTCCTCAAAAGCTCGCGCGCACTCCGGCGTCCAAACGAACTTATGCTCCTTCCTCGTCAATGTAGTGAGAGGTAATGCTATCCGCGAGAAGTTCTCTACGAAGTGCCTATAATAGCCGGCAAGCCCCAGAAAACTCCGGACTTCCGCTACCGTAACAAGCTCAGGTCACTCCCGTATCGCAACAATCTTCGCCGGATCCACAGCAATACCCTCTCCACTTACTATATGCCCGAGGAACGCCACTGAGGATAGCCAAAACTCGCACTTTGAGAACTTGGCATACAACTGATTTCTCCTTAGCGTCTCCAACTCCAAATGAAGATGCTTGAAGTGATCTTCCTCACTTTGCGAGTACACCAAAATATCGTCGATAAAGACGATCACGAAATGGTCAAGTACTCCCTGAAAGTCCTGTTCATCAAATCCATAAACACTGACGGCGCATTAGTCAGCCCAAACGGCATGACCGTAAACTCATAATGCTCGTATCTCGTACTAAACGCTGTCTTCGGGATATCAGTCTCCCTTATTCACAGCTGATAGTACCCAGCCTTGAGATCCAACTTCGAGTACACCGTTGACCCGACTAACTGATCAAAAAGATCATCAATCCGGGGGATCGGGTACTTATTCTTCTCCGTCAGCTTGTTTAGCTCCCGATAATCAATACATAGCCTCAAGCTTCCGTCCTTCTTCTTAACAAAGAGGACCGGTGCGCTCCAAGGCGAAGAACTCGGGCGCACATACCCTTGCTCCAACAACTCTTGCAGTTGAACTTTCAGCTCCGCCATTTCCTTAGGCGCTAGCCGATACGGAGATCGTGACACAGGCTTTGCACCTGGCACTAGCTCGATCGTAAAATCTATCTCCCGCTGAGGCGGGGCTCCAGAAAGATCTGCGGGGAACACATCAGGGTATTCCGATACCACCGAAATACAATCCAACGCGGGCTTCGGCTTTGCAACCTCCACTAGTGTAAAGAACAGTTCTGCTCCAGCACGAACTGCCTTCACCACCTGAAGAGCAGACATCAACGTCTTGCTCGACCCCTTTAAGCCCATAAAAGTCATCTCACGACTCGCTCCCAGCTTAACTTCCTTGCTACCGCAATCTATATGGGTCTGCTGCTCCGAGAGCCAGTCCATGCCAAATATGACGTCGAACTCCACTAACGGAAGTAAAGACACCCGCAGGTCGAACTCCTGCTCCCCAATACGAGTCTTAACATCGCAGATCCTATCTGCTCGCATCGAACACCCATTGGGCAACAACACATCCAACTTATCCTTCGCCATCGAAGAAGGGACTCCGATGCGTGATATAAATCCTTCGGACAAGAAGGAGTGTGAGGCTCCCGTATCGAAGAGTGCTCGTGCCGGATTTTCACAAATCAATAAAAATCCTAAATAAGTAGTGGTAAGGTAACATGTGCATAACAAGTATTTATGGAAATTGACTTGCTATAAATTAAACCGTACCTGTCACCACATCAGCTTGTTTGATGGCCTCCTGTTGGCCAAGATTGTAGACCCTTGGTTGGGCCGGAGCATAATGGGATGCGGTCGACTCCACCGCCTTACCCTTCTCTTCATAAGTAGCTCCCGGCTTTCTTTCGGACTTGGGACGTCCGCTCCAACAGTCGCGGGCAAAATGCCCCGTCTTGCCACAAGTAAAACACGCGCCCGGAGTCCGACTCGTAGTCGCCCCAGAAGTACCAGAAGGAGCTGGACCCGAAGTCCTATGCTTCTTAAAGAATCTTTGATATCCAGACTTTGAAGTAGTCGGCACTTTGAACCCAAATTTCTTCTCGCCCAAGCTTTTCTTTGCCTGCACACTCTTCATGTCCTTCTCCAAGGACCGGGCAGTATTGACCAAGATTAAGAAACCCTGTGTCATCGGCCCCGAGAGTAGCAACCTCAACTCAACTCTCAACCCTTCATAGAAGAGATTAGTCTTGCGCTCCTCATCCACAATAGTGGAGCTAGCATATCGACTCAAACGGGTGAACTCATGGAGATATTCATCCACGCTCTTCTCACCCTGAACCAACTTCAGGAATTCATTCTCCAACGCTATCTTCTGCGTCGAAGGAAGGTATCTAGCCAAGAACAATCTCGAGAACTCCTCTATCGAGACATCACCAAGTTGCCTACCTCTCAGTAAGTGCAGTTCCAAACCTTCCCACCACATCCTCGTTTCACCGTCCAGAAGGAACGTAGCGATGGTGGTCATTTGCCACTCCTCCGTCTCCGTCGCTGTCATGACTCTCTTCACCCTGGAGAGCCAGTCTTCAGCCTGAGATGGGGTTCCCAACCCCGAGAATAACGGAGGGTTAAAGCTCATTACATGCTTAAGCTGCCTCTCAGTTGCCCTCCTTGGCACCACCGGTTCCACAACCACTTGCTCCACTCTCCTCGGCTCAGCCTCTTGCAGAGGTTCCTGCTCCATAATAGGAGCGGGCTGCTGCGCTTGCCTTCCAGGCTGCGCATTTATCACGGCCAACACCGCTTCAGCCACCAACCGTATGTTCTCAGCCTATAGAGGTGTTGCGGGAGCAACATCCGGTGCACTACTAGCCTCAGAAACTCGGCGTTCTGACGGCCCAACACCACTTCTGGTCACCTATAGTGGTACAAAACACCGTTAAGCGACCAAATAAAATTGCAAACAGCAATTATAGGAACACACAGGTTCCTCAAACACGAGTATTTTCATTCCTAAGTGGACATTCATGGGTTCTTTTACCATTATAACGATGACGCACACAATGTGCTCACCACCCCTTAAAAAGAATTCGCCCACGAATTCAGTTTAAGCCCAACCAAAACCAGTAGTCTGATACCAAATTGTAACACCCCCTATCCGTCACATAGCATATAGCAGTAGGTCCGGCCGGGGCCCGACGCCGTATGCCACAGACAGACCGGGTGGTTACTTATGGAAACCATCCAACCAATCTCAACGTCCTACACAGAGCACTCTAGCGGAAGCAGTTTATACAAGTTGTAACAAAGAACCCAGCATTAAAGCACGAATGTCCACTAATACAAAATAGGAAAGTTATACAAAAATACCCAAAAATAAGCCTTAAGGCTTTACAAGATGTTTCACTTCAAATTACATGTTTTACAAACCATGACACGCAGGCCGGTCACACATGAATAAAGCAGTAAACATTTCCAACATAGGCCTTCAAGGGCCGGCTTCGCATTCAGGCTTTAGCCCGCTATTGACCGCTTGGTCCAGCTGCACCTGCAAGCAACAAACCACCGCACGGTGGCAAAACAAGGCAACGGTCAGCAATGCTGACAAAATTATAACGATCCCGCCCCCAACTCGGAGCGGCGATGCTCCTTCCCTGCATTTCATTAGCATAAGCGAGCAATATATATATAGCCATTACATCACAGGCGGAGGCTCAACGGCCACACACCCCGTGCACTCAGGGCACATTCTCGGTGAACGCAGTGTAAGTCTGCCGACTCACCGCCATCCCCTTTGGACGGCCAAACAATGAGCAGTTTGTCTTCCCGGCATGGGTCACGGTAATTAAAACCATAGACCACCGAAGACTCTCATCTATGCCAACGGCTCTAATCCGAACGACATAGAACGGTACGGTTCCATCTAACCCGTGCTCACAACGCAACGGTAATTTAAACCATATGCGCCCGCAACGGTAATTTAAACCATATCCGCAGGTCAAACTTCTCCCAAGTCCCATTTCCATCACATTTCACATAACCTGATTATGTTCAAGCTGGCTCTCAGGCCACCAAGTTGGCATGATCTCATATCCGCCCAGTTTTCCGGGTGCACCTTTGGGTTAGTCCCCAAGGCTCCCTGCTGCAATCTACCGCGTAGAAAACCCGAAAAACAATCCATAGCACGGAGTCTTCTCCGGCATTTATGCAATGCAACATCACCGATCCAGACCAAAATGTCCGGGTAGGCTTCACACATCATGCCTATGTCCGTTCTCGCTTACAGAGTCTAAACAACGGGGACTTCACATATCTACCCGAAGGAACGCCTCCAACTCTCCGCAAACTCACGAGAGCGGGCTTCCTATGCAAAGAAAGAGAGCTACTCATGCTCAAGATGAGGATCGTTACCCTAGCGTTCCTCTTTGGCGCCATTGAAAAGTAATCAGATGAAAAGCACCGCACTAGCTTTGCCTCCGTGGATCCGGAGTCGGCTCGCGATTCGGAGCTCCGAGGCTCCTCCAATGGCGGGATCTAACTCCTTCTTCCTCCCTTGGCTCTCCTCTCTCTCTAAGTCTTTAGAAAGAGAACACTTAAGAAAAGTGAGGGTTTTGAAAGCCCAAACCCGGGTATATCCCTTCAGGAACAACCCCCAGCCGTTGGATCTCAAAATAAGGAAACGAACGGCTTTGATTCGGGACTGAAATGCCCAATCTGGACCGAACACGGCCTGGCACACGCCCGTGTCCAGGGCCGTGTGCCTCATTCGCCATCAAAATCGAATCACCTGGAACCTCACACGGGTATCGAACACGCCCGTGTTCGAGCTGACACGCCCGTGTTCCACCTGACACGGCCGTGTGGCCGGCCGTGTACCCCATCATTTTTCCCAAAAATCAACCCGAGCACTGCACGGGTTCTAGGACACGCCCGTGTCCTTACCCGTGTCACCTTGATACGCCTGGGCTCCAGGGCCATGTACACGGTCTCCACACTCGACACGGCCTCGGACACGCCCGTGTCCTAGGCCGTGTGCCTTGTCTCGACGATCGTCGAGCAAGATTCGTCGACTTCTGGGACGAGTGTCGACACGGGACGACACGCCCTGCGACACGCCCGTGTCGCAGGCCGTGTGCCCACTCTCGACGCATCGTCGAGCGAATCTCGTCGACTCCCCGAGACGATCGTCGACACGGGTCGATATGCCCTGCGACACGCCCGTGTCGCAGGCCATGTGCCCAGTCTCGACACAATGTCGAGACCAAAGTGTCGACTTCCCGTCTTAGTGTCGACACAGGCTTGACACGCCCTGGGACACGCCCGTGTCCCAGGCCGTGTGCCTGCAGCCAGAACCCAAACTGGCCCAAAACGTCCCCCTTCGCTCCTTTGAGTTTCGGGGCGTTACAGATTGAGTGGGTTGAAGCGCTTGCTGCGTAAAGGCCCTTGAAGGTCGTGCGAAGAATTCTTGGATTTCATGTGTGGCCGGCTTGCGTGCCGATGTATGAAGCTGTATATTTATAAAGAGTAAATTGTAAGGCATTAAGGCCATGAGCGTTGTGTATTTGTATAAATTCCTGGTGACATATATAAATGTGTCGTTTATATTTAGTGGACATTCATGTGGTTGAGTTCTTGCAACTTAAAATGCTTTCGCTAAAATGCTCTGAGTTAGGACGCGAGTAGAACGTGATTTGATATGCATACGTAATTCTACCATTTGTTTGTGAAATATGGCGTGGGGTCCGGGTCGGACACACCGTTATATTCCATATGACGAATGGAGGTGTTACAAAACCCTCCTATAAACTCTTCCAAAAGCAAGATGTAAACTTGTAGTCTCGATCTGATACAATACTAATTGGCACTCCATGTAATCTAATGACTTCATCTAAATATAGCTCAGCTATTTTCTTCATATGGTAATCAATCTTAAAAAGCACGAAGTGAGCACACTTCGTTAGTCTATCAACAATAACCCAGACTGAATCATGTCATCGGGGAGATCTCGGTAACCTAGTAATGAAATTCATTGAGATACTCTCCCACTTCCAACTCAAAATTTCTATGGGCGTTAGCTTGCCACCAGGTCTGCCATGATTGGCCTTTACTCGCTTGCACGTAAAACATTCTGAAACGAACTTCGCCATATCACCTTTCATTCCGAACCAACAGGAGATCTGCTTCAAATCTTGGTACAACGTAGTTGAACCTGGGTGCTAGGCAACACTGGAACCATGAGCCTCACTGTACAACTTAGCTCGAATATCTTCAATATTGGGGATGCAAAATCTACCGCGGTACTTAAAGGTACCCGCATCATCGGTCGAAAAATCTTGCAACTCTCCTTTCTCAGTCCTCTTGTAAAGGTGCAACAACTCAGGGTTTTCCATCTGATGTAATCATGTGAGTGCAATCTATGAAGGCTCAGCTACCTCCATACTACTTGACGAGTTACAACTCCCAACAGAAATACCCATCAAGAGAAATTCTTCTACCAGTGAATCCACAGAAAGATTAAAAACTTTTCCCATCTTTATACTCAGAGCGTCAGCTACCACATTAGCTTTGTCCAGATTGTACTAGATCTCAACAGCATAATCAGCAACATACTCTAACCATCTTCGCTGACGCAGATTCAACTCCCTTTGAGTGAAAACATACTTTAAACTTTTATGATCGGTATAAATCTTACATAATGCGCCATATAACAAGTGTATCCACATCTTCAGGGACTAAATCACTATTGTGAACTCCAGATCATGCGTAGGGTAGTTCTTTTCATGTACCTTTAGCTGTCTCGACCCATACGCAATTACCTTGCCTTATTGCATCAACACATAACCCAGACCAACATACGATGCATCTACATGCACCGTATATTCCAACCCTTCAGTATGCAGAGACAAAACTGGAGCAGTGCACAATCTCTTCTTCAATTCCAGAAAGGCGTCCTCGCACTTATTACTCCAAATGAAAGCTGCGTTCTTCTACGTCAGTTTAGTCAAAGGCGCAGATAACGTATAGAAACCCTCCATAAACCTTCTATAATAGCCAACCAACCCTAGGAAGCTCCTTATCTCCTTGGGTGTGGTGTGCCTATTCCAATCCATAACAGAGTTATCTTCTCAGGGTCAACTGAAATTCCATCTTTATTTATCACATGACCCAATAAAGAAACCTGAGGAAACCAAAACTCACACTTACATAGCTTTGCATACAACCTATGTTCCCTCAAGGTAGATAAAACTAAACGCAAGTGCTAGGCATGCTCAACATCACTGCAGGAATACACAAAAATGTCATCTATAAACACGACCACGTTTAATCATATCTATAAAGGCAGAGGGAGCATTGGTCAAACCAAAGGACATTACCAAAAACTCAAAATGCCCGTGCCGCAAACGGAAAGCAGTCCGTAGAATATCTGCCTCATGAATCCTCAACTGGTGGTAGACTGAACGAAGATCGATCTTTGAAAACACAAAGCAACCACGCAACTGATGAAACATGTCATCAATCATAGGGAGTGGATATCTATTCTTAATGGTGACTTTATTCAGCTCTATATAGTCAATACACAGCCTCATTGATCGAACCTTTTTCTCTACGAACAAGACGGGAGCACCACAAGGCGAATAACTCGGCCTTATAAAACCATTTAGGATTAACTCATCCAACTAAGTGCGCAACTCCTCCAACTCACAAGGGGCAATCTAGTACGGCGCCTTAGCAATAGGATGGGTACCCGGCTCTAGATTTATGACAAACTCCAAGTACCTCTCAGGAGAAAGACCGGGAAGATTAGCTGGAAAAACACCCGGAAACTCACGCACCACCGGAATCTCCTCTACACACGACAAGCTAACAACGGTTTCCAAAACTGAAACCAAACAAGCAAAACATCCAGAATTTATCAACTTCCGTGCACGTACCGCAGATATAATCAGAGAAACTTGGTGCGGAAAACCATAAACGCTCCAGGGTTGACCGTTGTCCATCTTGAAGTCCAAGCGCTTAACCTTGCGCTGGATAACAGCATCATATTTGGACAACCAATCCACGCCAAGATCACATCAAAATCCTCCAGGTCTATCACGATCAAATCAGCAACTGCTAGGAAATTGCCTAACAAAATCGGACAACTCTGGATACCCTAGTCTGACACCACCGAATAACCGGAAGGAAACTTGAGTTGAAACGCATCGCCAACTTGATCGAGAGTCAAACCATGACGCTAAACAAAGGCCCTAGAAACAAACAACTGGGTAGCACCAGAATCAAAGAGAACATGTGCCCAACGGTTATTTACTTTAAATTTCCCTATAAAAACTCTTACATAACTAATTGAACTACCTCGAAACTACAGCTACAAGCTAAACAGAAACAAAACCAGGTTAGAAACTAACTTGAAATCACTTGGGTAGATGTCTGGGCATCCTCCAGAGACAGCACGTTCAGCTTTCCCTTCCCTTGTCTACAGGCTGCGACGGTGGCAAGGCCCGAAGCGGAACTGGCTGCAGCACAGGCTGAGACTGCGGGCACTTCGATTTGACGTGACCTTTCTATTTGCACTAAAAGCAAACTCTAACCTTATCCTAGTAGTGGGCAGCATCATTCCCCTTCCGTTCGCACGAGGTACAAACCAAGTCTCCTTTAGGAGCACCCTGGATCGCATGGACCTGCTCCTGTTTCTGAGATCCTATACTCTTAAGACATTTCTCGAATGGGTGGCCTGGTCGGCCTCAGAAACTACACATTTCTTTTCTCCTCCTCCTCGAAGGAGCACCAAATTCCTCGGAACTCTTACTCTCACCAGTCTTCCTCTTATCCTTTCTCATTTGTTACCATGATTTCTTGGCATTGTCAATTGCCTCAACCTTAAGAGCTGCTTCGACTGCTTTAGCATAACTCTCTGATCTATAAGCACTCGCCAACTGCTGGATGTCACTCTTCAGACCACACAGAAAATACTTGACTCTGCTGTCTTCAAAAACTACTAAATTCAGGGTGAACCGACTCTTCTTGCTAAACTCCACCTCATACTCACTCACTGTGAGCGGCCTCTACTTTAAGTGCAGGAAATCAATTAGCAAACGGTCTCGCTCGACTGACGACAAAAACTTCTTCAGCAAAAGCTCCTTGAAGACTTCCCAAGAACATCCATCCTTCAAGTTTTCCTTCTCCCTTAGCCACCAATTCTTTGCTAAACCTTTGAGCTGGTAGGCAGCGACCACCACTCTCTGGTCCGATGAAACTCTGAAGTAAGAGAACATCTGCTCAATGGCTATAATTCAGTCATCCAACGCAATGAAGTCTGCCCCACTATCATAGGTAGGGGTCCTAATCGCTGGAAGTGTGAGATAAAGTTCATCTCTGGTGGCAGCACAGCTGCGGGCACTAGAGGAGCAGGAGGAACTGGAACACCTTGACCCATGGCCGGATCCTGAACTCTAAGCAGCTGTACTGCAACAACAGTCAACAGGGTTTGGTTCTGCGACTGTATCTCCAACATTATCCTAGACAAAGCTTCATTTCTTTGTCGCAATCCTTCAATCACAGCCTTGTTCTGAGCACCAGACGACTCACCCTCTGACTGCGGAGTCGACCTCGTCGTAGGATGTCTCGACATGCTAATAATTACAAAAAGTAACTAGTCAAAACCTAGCTTAACCGCTAGAACTAAACAACCTAGTACAAACAAAACATACATAAATACTTGTTCTTGCTGCTAACTTACTCTAGGAATTTTATAAATAATGAAATGCTTAAACCTAGGATGACATACCATCATCCTATTAATTCTTGTGCAAAGTCCATGAATGCATGAATTTGTATTATTTTGACTCAAAACAATGTGTGTACCTATGTCATCATATAAATCTTTAGCTTGGCACGTGTGCAAATGCTATGTTATCTTATGCATGATGCGTCATGCATTCTAAAAAGGCCTTAATGCATGTTATGAGCGGCGTACACATGAAATATTATGCATCTCATACTATATAATATCGCAGGTAACAAAAAAGTAAAACATGCTAATAGGCACCCATATGATGATGGTTATGCATCCAATACTACATAACTGCCACATGTTGCCACCTATGGTGGATCTATATACAAATACATATAATACATCCCATACTACATAATATGCCCCGTATTCTTCTTATTATGTTATGAGTGTAGTGTTCATGCTTCAGCCAAGACGTTCTGATGACTCATCGGTGTGTGTATGAAATGACCCTAGACAACTAACACTAACAAAGAAAGGTTGCTCGACCAATTATCAAAGCAACCTCCCTCTGATACCAATTGTCACAACCCGCATTTTCTCAACATTTATGTTATATTAGAGTAAGAGAAAATATGCGTCGTGATGTCATGTCGTGCAGGGGATAACTGCAGGCGCTCAGGCAAAACCCCCAAACTCTACAGTTTATATGAAATGCATAAGTTATTAAGTAAAAAACCAGTTTAAATTGGATGGTCGTATCCCTCGGCACTGTGGATCAACTAGTCCACGAGTAAAAGTATAGATATACGCTGCGGAAAATACTTTGGTTATGTTGATTAACACCCTACATGAGTATAAACATCCCAAAGGACAACTCATGGCATGCAAGACTCTAGATTTATTATAAGTATAGAAATAGTCTTTACGTTAGCTAGAAAATAGTATTTTAATTTTAGAAATATGAGATGTATGAAGTACAAGTAGTAATGCTTTTATAAGTGAAAATACCTAACATGCAACTTTGCATAAAACATTCCCAGAGAGCAATTAAAAACAACCACAAAAGGCAAAACTAGCAGCTTAGCAGAGTATTCGGCAATTCTAAAGAAAACCACCAGTGGGCGTCAACAAACTGACACAAACCCACTAGTTAGTATGAGTGTCTGTACTAACAAGAAAATAACTATAAACTACCTCTCAAGGTAGAGGAAACCCCAGCAACACTACAATCCACTAGCCAACTCCAAACCTAGCCGGTCAACTGGCTACTATTCAGAACCTGAGACATTCAAAGAAAGAACACCTCAGCTAGAAAAATACAAGTGGCAAACAAAACTATCAGTAAACAAGGGAGTAGCAAGATTACTAATCCCAAACCTGAATAGCTGTCAAAAGAAAACACAGCAAACTAACTAGAGATTTTGAACGAAGATTTAACTTATAAAGTTAAATGGTAAAGAAATTTGCACCAAGTGCGAACAGAGTTATACTCCGAAAACAGTCGACGAGGAAAGGCTGAAATAACATAAGATTAATCCATAGGAAACAAAAACGGGGCAAAGGCTCAATAAACACGTGAATCATTAACATCGTAATGCAACCGGATCTGAGTCGGGAACAAACCGTTCAAACCCGAACTAACAGACCCAAACATCTCAAAAACCTGACTGCGGTGGTGGCCATCTGATCCAACCCAACCCAACAACCCAAAAACCGAGACCAAAACATGTCCGGGTGTAATGATTCACGAAACTAAGCTAAACAAAACAACCCCATATCCAAATACCCAAAAACCCAAACTCAACAATTTCAGCAAAAAATCGACGATTCTAGCTTGGCAAGGCTAACCCTTAGTGATACACGTCAAAACGCTGAAAGGACACAAAGCTAAGGAAAAAACGTCGAGTACACTCGACGCCATAATACAACACACTCAATGCTTAAACACAACAGCAAGAACAGACGATGGCTTTGAGTGAGTTCAGCTTAGTCAACGCCTAAACACAGCACGACGATGTTTAGTGAATTAAGCTCACTCAACGCTGTCGATGCTTTTACATAACTTGTCGAATAAAGTGATGGCGTTGAGTGAGCTCACTCAACGTTGTCAATGCTTTCACACTAGACACCAAGATTTCCTGATGGAGTCGAGTGTATACAACACACTCAACGTCATGTTGAGTGTATGCGGCACACTCAACGCCTCCTGACTTAGCGTCAAATTCTGATGGCGTTGAGTGTAAGCAGCACACTCAACGCCGTATTGAGTGCACTCAATGCACTCAACGCTTTTATAATTAGCATCACAGACCTCACAGCAAGGTGTTGAGTGTATACAACACACTTAACGACATGTTAAGTGCACTCAATGCTTTTGGACTAAGGCTAGAAATTGGATTCTGTGTTAAGGCTACACTCAACGCCCATGGGCTATACTCAACGCCTAAGGGCTATATTCAACGCCTAAGGGTTATACTCAATGAATCTTGCTCTGTTTGACGAAATGGCCCTGCTCGACGAACTCCGTTCGACAAAATGGCTCAGCTCGACGAACTTCATTTGGCAAAATTCCTCTGTTCGTCGAACTCCGTTCGACGAAATTCCTCTGTTCGTCGAACTCCGTTCGACGAATTAGCTTCAGTTTGACGAACACTGACAACTCCAAACCGAGAACTACTCCAAGAAACTAATACATGGAATGATATACAGGAAGAACAGTATGGAATATATACAGGAAGAACAATATGGAAAAAAATACAGGAAAAGACAAGCTTGGCAAGTGGAAGAAGTCACCACTTGCCTCAAATCGCCAATCCAACCACGTAAACGCTGCTACAACTTCCTGAGCAACACTTCCTGAAAACTTTCAGGATGAAAAGGGGTCAAAAACACATACCTAGACCTCTAAAAATCCAAGAAACTGGAAAAGCTTACTATAGAAACGTATATCTAGGCGAGATCTACCCGGATCCACTCTCCAAAGAAGAAATCGGGCATCAAAACTCCAGAAATCGGCGGTCGAAGGCTTAGAAAGGTTTGCCGCTCTCGTACTTCCGCAACAAGTCGACGATTTCATGAGGGAGACAAGTGATCGAATAGGGTTTGAAGCGATGGGTTTCTATTTATACTACCTTTATCCGATTAATTTAATATAGAATATCAAAATTAATTAAATAAAATGTCAAAACGACCCGAAAAACAAATTTACACGAAATTTAACGAAAATCGCACCGTAGCTAAATACCGATGCTACGAACCCAATGACGCAGTCAAAATTAAGATTCGATGAACCAAGCTCGAGTAAACACCTCCCGAAGCCAAAACACAATCATTCCCAAAGACGCTACACCGAGTCACCAAAACAGACCCGACTCGCTTGAAAATCTTTCAAACAGGCTAAACTCAGCCACACACACAGAAAACCTAAGAGCTAGAACCACGCTCTAACAACGGCAAATGCCAAAAATGCGTTAAGGTAACGCCATGACGTCACAAACACGCCAGATATTGAATTAAACCAAATATCGAAAAACCGGGGGCGTTATAATCTTCTCGGGGTCTGGGTAGACGCACACTAGTTACATCCAGCCCTATCAGCTAGGTGAGAGCCTAGCAGCGGGATCTGCTCGGGGTCCAGGTAGACGCACACATGTGACATCCAGCCCTGTCAGCTAGGTGAGAGCCTGGCAGCAGGATCTGCTTGGGGTCCAGGTAGACGCACACGAGTGATATCCTGTACAGCCAGCATGGTGAGAGCCTGGCAGCAGGATCTGCTCGGGGTCCGAGTTGACACATATGAGTGACATCCAGCCCTGCCAAATAAATGAAAGCCTTGCAGCGGGATCTGCTCGGGGACTGAGTTGACACACACGAGTGACATCCAGCCCTACCAGCTAGGTGAGAGCCTGGCAGCTGGATCTGCTCGGGGTCTGAGTTGACACACATGAGTGACATCCGACCCTGCCAGCTAGGGGAGACCCTGGCAGCGGGATCTGCTCGGGCTCCATGTAGATGCACACGAGTGACATCTGTTCGGTACATTGGAATAAATGTACCTGATTTGAAGAAGCCTCACCCTACTCAATGATATACATCAAAATGTATTTTATGTGTTTTGAGTTCAGTTGTGCAGGTTAAGTATTTGTAGGGAAAGCTAAAAAGTTTCTAAGTCCATGTGTCGATGTAACGCCCCCTATCCGTCGCATAGCATATAGCAGTAGGTCCGGCCGGGGCCCGACGCCATATACCACAGACAGACCGGGTGGTTACGTATGGAAACCATCCAACCAATCTCAACGTCCTACACAGAGCATTCTAGCGGAAGCAGTTTATATAAGTTGCAAAACAAGAACCCAGCAACAAGCATGAATGTCCACTAACATGATAATAGGAATGTTATTACAAAATACTCAAAAGTCGGCCTTAAGGCCTTACAAAATGTTTCACTTGTCTTTTACATGATTTACAAACCTCGGCTCGCAGGCCGGCCATACATGAATAAAACATAAAACATTTCCACTTGGGCCTTCGAGGGCCAGCTTCGCAAAAAGGGCTTTAGCCCGCTATTGACCGCTTGGTCCAGCTGCACCTGCAAGCAAACAAACCACCGCACGGTGGCAAACAAGGCAACGGTCAGCAATGCTGACCAAATTATAACGATCCCGCCCCCAACTCGGGGCGGCGATGCTCCTTCCCTGCATTTCATTAGCACAAGCGAGCAATGCATATAACCATAGCCATTTCATCACAGACGTTGGCTCGTACGGCCACACGTCCCGTGCACTCAGGGCACATTCTCGGTGAACCGGTCGATGTCACGTCAATTAAAGCCATTAACATTCCGGATTCACCACCGCCACTTAGACGGCCATTCCTATGAGCAATTCGTCTTCATGGTATTGGTCACGTCAATTTAAGCCATTGACCACCGAAGACTCACATCTATGCCAACGGCGAGTGCCATGTAACTTTAGGTCTCTCTAACCCGAACGACATAAAGCGGGTACGGCTCCATCTAACCCGTGCTCACATCGCAACGGCAATTTAAGCCATATGCGCGGGTCAAACTTTCACCGAGTCCCATTCTAACACAAGTCACATAACCCCGTTATGTTCAAGTTGGCTCTCAGGCCACCAAGTTGGCAAGACCTCGTGTCCGCCCAGTTTTCCGGGTGCACCTTTGGGTTAGTCCCCAAGGCTCCCTGCTGCAATCTACCGCGTAGAAAACCCGAAAAACACCCAATAGCACGGAGTCTTCTCCGGCCTTATGCAATGCAACATCACCGATCCGGACTAACATGTCCGGGTAGGCTTCAACCAAAATGCCTACGTCCGTTCTCGCATACGGACTCTAAACAACGGGGACTTTACATATCTACCCGAAGGAACGCCTCCAACTCTCCGCAAACTCGCGAGAGCGGGCTTCCTATGCAAAGAAAGAGAGCGACTCATGCTCAAGATGAGGATTGTTACCCTTGCGGTCCTCTTTGGCGCCATCGAAAAGTAATCGGATGGAAATCACCGCACTTGCGTTGCCTCCGTGGATCCGGAGTCGGCTTGCGATTCGGAGCTCCGAAGCTCCTCCAATGGCGGATCTAGCTCCTCTTCTTCTTGCCTTAGCTCTTCTTTCTCCAAGGGTTTGGAGAGAGAACAAGTGGAAAAAGTGAGGGTTTTCTAAGTCAAAACCCGGGTATATCCCTTCAGGAACAACCCCCAGCCGTTGGATCTTCAGTCAAAGAAATGAACGGCTTCGATTCGGGGCTGAAATGCCCAATCTGGACCGAACACGGCCTGGCACACGCCCGTGTCCAGGGCCGTGTGCCTCATTCGCCGTCAAAATCGAATCACCTGGAACCTCACACGGGTATTGAACACGCCCGTGTTCGAGCTGACACGCCCGTGTTCCACTTGACACGGCCGTGTAGCTGGCCGTGTACCCCATGATTTTTCGCCGTTTTCAACCCGAGCACTGCACGGGTTCTAGGACACGCCCGTGTCCTTGCCCGTGTCACTTTGACACGCCTGGGCTCCAGGCCGTGTACATGGTCTCGACACTTCGCGGCTAAGTGTCGACACGGGTCGACACGCCCTGCGACACGCCCGTGTCGCAGGCCGTGTGCCATGTCTCGACACATTGTCGACACCAAAGTGTCGACTTCGCGGGACGAGTGTCGACACGGGTTGACACGCCCTGCGACACGCCCGTGTCGCAGGCCGTGTGCCGTGTCTCGACACAACGTCAAAGCACTGTGTCGACTTCGCGGCTAAGTGTCGACACGGGTCGACACGCCCTGCGACACGCCCGTGTCGCAGGCCGTGTGCCCAGTCTCGACACAATGTCGAGACCAAAGTGTCGACTTCACGCCTTAGTGTCGACACAGGCTTGACACGCCCTGGGACACGCCCGTGTCCCAGGCCGTGTGCCTGCAGCCAGAACTCAAATTGGCCCAAAAATATTCCCCTTTGCTCCTTTGAGTTTCGGGGCGTTACAACTCTACCCCTCTTAAAAGAATTTCGCCCACGAAATTACATAAAGGGAAAAACATGTACAAAACTAAAATTTGTACCTGAGCGGAACAACTCCGGATATTCGTCAAGCATCGTCTGCTCTCGCTCCCAAGAGAGCTCCTCACGACCGCAATTGTCCCACCGGACTTTGACCATCCTGATCTCTTTATTGCGTAGCCGCTTGACCTCCGAGTCCTCAATTCGCACGGGCTTGACCTTTGTCGTTAGCCCACTATCCACCGGCACTTGATCGACCGCGATTACTTGCGTAGGCTCTTGCACCGCCTTCCGAAGCACCGAAATATGGAATACATCATGTAAACCACTTAGCTCCACTGAAAGCTTCAGCCGATAGGCCGCTTCTCCTACTCGCTCCAGAACCTCGAACGGTCCAAGGTACCTCGGGCTTAGCTTTTTCAATCGCCGCACCCGCGAGACACCCTTGAACGGCTTGATCTTCAAGTATACATAATCGCCCACAGCGAACTCCACGTTCCTGTGCTTGGCATTATAGTACTTTGCTTGCCGGTCCTGAGCGATAAGCAACCTCTCCCGAATGGTTCTCACCAAAGAAGTAGCATCATCCACTTCCGATCGCTTATACAACTTCGACTCGCCCGTTTCTAACCAAGACAACGGCGTGCGACATCTTCTACCATATAGGGCCTCGAAAGGCGCCATCTGAATACTTGCTTGGTAGCTGTTGTTGTATGCGAACTCCACCAAATAAAGGTGGTCTTCCCATTGCTTTCCAAAGTCCAAGACACACATGCGAAGCATGTCTTCCATCGTTCTATTGACCCTCTCGGTCTGCCCATCCGTTTGCGGATGGAAGGCTGTGCTAAACTTCAGCTTTGTCCCCAACATTTGCTGCACCAGCCTCCAATCATTGGACGTGAACCGCCCATCACGGTCACTCACGATGCTGCGGGGCACACCATGAAGCCGCACTATGTTATCCACATAAAGCTTTGCCAGCTTCTCCACCGGATCATCCTTCCTATGCGGAATAAAATGCGACACCTTTATTAATCGATCGACCACCACCCAAATGGCGTCGTTCCCCTTCTGCGACCTTGGCAAACCATGCACAAAGTCCATAGAGATGTCGTCGAATTTCCACTCCGGAATAGGCAAGGACTTAAGAAATCCTCCCGGCTTTTGGCACTCCGCCTTTACCAAGGCGCAGGTTTGGCACTTCGCTACATATAGCGCCACATCCTTTTTCAAGCCCGGCCACCAAAACAGTTTCTTTATATCGCGGTACATCTTCGTGCTCCCCGGGTGAATCGAGTACTTGGTATGGTGTGCCTCGTACAACAACTCCACCCGTAAATTGCCCACGCTTGGGACGCACAGACGACCGTCTTTCCACAGCAATCCGTCCTCCACGACGAATTGGGAATTTGACCCATCCAGAGCCTCTATCATGAACTGCTTCATATGAGCATCCATATCCAAAGCCTGCCGAATCCGATCAGCCAGGTCATATTGGACTTCAGTCCAATTCA
Source organism: Platanthera guangdongensis (assembly GCA_039583875.1). Taxonomy (NCBI): domain Eukaryota; kingdom Viridiplantae; phylum Streptophyta; class Magnoliopsida; order Asparagales; family Orchidaceae; genus Platanthera; species Platanthera guangdongensis. The sequence continues at coordinate 116,068,816 of CM077155.1, read as the reverse complement.
GCACTGCTTCAGCACTAGATTGTCTATCCACACAAATAATCTCCAACGCCTCCAGCTCCTGCACCAACCGCTCATCATGCACTGATAGCCAATTCGCTTGAGCTGGGGCTCGGCGACTCAACGCGTCCGCAACCGCATTCCCTTTGCCAGGCACGTAGTGGATCTTGAATGTATAGTCCCCCAGGAACTCCATCCATCTACGCTGCCGCATATTCAGATCTTTCTGATCAATCAGGTACTTTAGACTCTTGTGATCGGTGTAGATATCAATCTTCACACCGTACAAATAGTGTCTCCACAGCTTCAAGGCAAAAATCACGGCCGCTAACTCCAAGTCATGGACCGGATAATTCCTCTCGTGCACTTTTAGCTGTCTCGAGCCATAAGCTATCACGCTGCCGTGCTGCAATAGCACGCAACCCAAACCGCTGCCCGAAGCATCGCTATATATCTCGTAGCCTTCGGTTCCAACCGGCGAACTCAGCACAGGCGCCGTGGTCAACCGACACTTTAACTCCTCAAAAGCTCGCGCGCACTCCGGCGTCCAAACGAACTTATGATCCTTCCTCGTCAAAGTAGTGAGAGGTAACGCTAACCGCGAGAAGTTCTCTACGAAGCGCCTATAATAGCCGGCAAGCCCCAAAAAGCTCCGGACTTCGGCTACCGTAGCAAGCTCATGCCACTCCCGTATCGCAACAATCTTCGTCGGATCCACAACAATACCCTCTCCACTCACTATATGCCCGAGGAACGCCACTGAGGATAGCCAAAACTCGCACTTCGAGAACTTGGCATACAACTGGTTTCTCCGGAGTGTCTCCAACACCAAATGGAGATGCTTGAAGTGATCCTCCTCACTTTGCGAGTACACCAAAATATCGTCGATGAAGACGATCACGAAATGGTCTAGGTACTCCCTGAACGTCCTGTTCATCAAATCCATGAATACTGACGGCGCATTAGTCAGCCCAAACGGCATGACCGTAAACTCATAATGCCCGTATCTCGTACTAAACGCTGTCTTTGGGATATCACTCTCCCTTATCCGCAGCTGATAGTACCCAGACTTGAGATCTAACTTCGAGTACACCGTCGACCCGACTAACTGATCAAAGAGATCATCAATCCGGGGGATCGGGTACTTGTTCTTCTCAGTCAGCTTGTTTAGCTCCCGATAATCAATACACAACCTCAAGCTTCCGTCCTTCTTCTTAACAAAGAGGACCGGTGCGCTCCAAGGCGAAGAACTCGGGCGCACATACCCTTGCTCCAACAACTCTTGCAGTTGAACTTTCAGCTCCGCCATTTCCTTAGGCGCTAGCCGATACGGAGATCGTGACACAGGCTTTGCACCTGGCACTAGCTCGATAGTAAAATCTATCTCCCGTTGAGGCGGGGCTCCAGGAAGATCTGCGGGGAACACATCAGGGTATTCCGATACCACTGAAATACAATCCATCGCGGGCTTCGGCTTTGCAACCTCCACTAGTGTAAAGAACAGTTCTGCTCCGGCACGAACCGCCTTCACCACCTGAAGAGCAGACATCAACGTCTTGCTCGACCCCTTTAAGCCCGTAAAAGTCGTCTCACGACTTGCTCCCAGCTTGACTTCCTTGCTACCGCAATCTATATGGGCCTGCTGCTCCGAGAGCCAGTCCATTCCAAATATGACGTCGAACTCCACCAACGGAAGTAAAGACGCCCGCAGGTCGAACTCCTGCTCTCCAATACGAGTCTTAACCTCGCAGATTCTATCCGCTCGCATCGAACACCCATTTGGCAACAACACATCCAACTTATCCTTCGCCATCGAAGAAGGGACTCCGATGCGTAATATAAATCCTTCGGACAAGAAGGAGTGTGAAGCTCCCGTATCAAAGAGTGCTCGTGCCGGATTTTCACAAATCAACACAAATCCTAAACAAGTAGTGGTAAGGTAACATGTGCATAACAAGCATATAAAGGAATTGACTTGCTATAAATTAAACCGTACCTGTCACCACGTCAGCTTGTTTAATGGCCTCCTGTTGGCCAAGATTGTAAACCCTTGGTTGGGCCGGAGCATAGTGGGATGCGGTCGACTCCACCGCCTTTCCCTTCTCTTCATAAGTAGCTCCTGGCCTCCTCTCGGACTTAGGGCGTCCGCTCCAACAATCACGGGCAAAGTGCCCCGTCTTTCCACACGTAAAGCACGCACCCGGGGTCCGACCCGTAGTCGCCCCAGAAGCGCCAGAAGGAGCTGGACCCGAAGTCCTATGCTTCTTAAAAGTCCTCCGATAGCCTGACTTTGAAGTAGTCGGCACTCTGAACTCAGATTTCTTTTCACCCAAGCTTTTCTTCGCTTGTACACTCTTCATGTCCTTCTCCAAGGACCGGGCAGTATTGACCAAGGTTAAGAAACCCTGCGTCATTGGCCCCGACAGTAACAATCTCAGCTCATCCCTCAAGCCTTCATAAAAACGATTAGTCTTGCGCTCCTCATCCATGATGGTGGAGCTAGCATAACGACTCAACCGCGTAAACTCGTGGAGATATTCATCCACGTTCCTCTCACCCTGCACCAACTTCAGGAATTCATTCTCCATCGAGATCTTCTGAGTAGAAGGGAGGTATCTTGCTAAGAACAATTCCGAGAACTCTTCCATCGGAACGTCTATCAGTTGTCTACCTCGCAGATGATGCAGCTCCAAACCTTCCCACCACATCCTTGCTTCACCGTCCAGCAGGAACGTAGCAATGGTGGTCATCTGCCACTCCTCCGTCTCCGTCGCTGTCATGACTCTCTTCACCCTAGAGAGCCAGTCTTCAGCTTGAGATGGGGTTCCCAACCCCGAGAATAACGGATGGTTAAAGCTCATTACATGCTTCAACTGCCTCTCAGTCGCCCTCCTTGGCACTATTGGTTCTACAACCACTTGCTCCATCCTCCTCGGCTCAGCCTCTTGAAGAGGTACTTGCTCCATCACAGGAGCGGGCTGCTGCGCTTGCCTCCCAGGCTGCGCATTTATCACGGCCAACACCGCTTCAGCCACCAATCTTATATTTTCAGCCGACAAAGGTGTTGCGGGAGCAACTTCCGGTGCACTACTTGCCTCAGAAACTCGGCGTTCTGACGGCCCAACACCACTTCGGGTCACCTATAGTGGTACAAAACACCGTTAAGCGACCAAATAAATTGCAAACAGCAATTATAGGAACACGCAGGTTCCTCAAACACGAGTATTTTCATTCCTAAGTGGACATTCATGGGTTCTTTTTACTGTTATAATGATGACGCACACAATGTGCTCACCACCCCTTAAAAAGAATTCGCCCACGAATTCAATTCAAGCCCAACCAAAACCAGTAGTCTGATACCAAATTGTAACGCCCCCTATCCGTCGCATAGCATATAGCAGTAGGTCCGGCCGGGGCCCGACGCCATATACCACAGACAGACCGGGTGGTTACGTATGGAAACCATCCAACCAATCTCAACGTCCTACACAGAGCATTCTAGCGGAAGCAGTTTATATAAGTTGCAAAACAAGAACCCAGCAACAAGCATGAATGTCCACTAACATGATAATAGGAATGTTATTACAAAATACTCAAAAGTCGGCCTTAAGGCCTTACAAAATGTTTCACTTGTCTTTTACATGATTTACAAACCTCGGCTCGCAGGCCGGCCATACATGAATAAAACATAAAACATTTCCACTTGGGCCTTCGAGGGCCAGCTTCGCAAAAAGGGCTTTAGCCCGCTATTGACCGCTTGGTCCAGCTGCACCTGCAAGCAAACAAACCACCGCACGGTGGCAAACAAGGCAACGGTCAGCAATGCTGACCAAATTATAACGATCCCGCCCCCAACTCGGGGCGGCGATGCTCCTTCCCTGCATTTCATTAGCACAAGCGAGCAATGCATATAACCATAGCCATTTCATCACAGACGTTGGCTCGTACGGCCACACGTCCCGTGCACTCAGGGCACATTCTCGGTGAACCGGTCGATGTCACGTCAATTAAAGCCATTAACATTCCGGATTCACCACCGCCACTTAGACGGCCATTCCTATGAGCAATTCGTCTTCATGGTATTGGTCACGTCAATTTAAGCCATTGACCACCGAAGACTCACATCTATGCCAACGGCGAGTGCCATGTAACTTTAGGTCTCTCTAACCCGAACGACATAAAGCGGGTACGGCTCCATCTAACCCGTGCTCACATCGCAACGGCAATTTAAGCCATATGCGCGGGTCAAACTTTCACCGAGTCCCATTCTAACACAAGTCACATAACCCCGTTATGTTCAAGTTGGCTCTCAGGCCACCAAGTTGGCAAGACCTCGTGTCCGCCCAGTTTTCCGGGTGCACCTTTGGGTTAGTCCCCAAGGCTCCCTGCTGCAATCTACCGCGTAGAAAACCCGAAAAACACCCAATAGCACGGAGTCTTCTCCGGCCTTATGCAATGCAACATCACCGATCCGGACTAACATGTCCGGGTAGGCTTCAACCAAAATGCCTACGTCCGTTCTCGCATACGGACTCTAAACAACGGGGACTTTACATATCTACCCGAAGGAACGCCTCCAACTCTCCGCAAACTCGCGAGAGCGGGCTTCCTATGCAAAGAAAGAGAGCGACTCATGCTCAAGATGAGGATCGTTACCCTTGCGGTCCTCTTTGGCGCCATCGAAAAGTAATCGGATGGAAATCACTTCACTTGCGTTGCCTCCGTGGATCCGGAGTCGGCTTGCGATTCGGAGCTCCGAAGCTCCTCCAATGGCGGATCTAGCTCCTCTTCTTCTTGCCTTAGCTCTTCTTTCTCCAAGGGTTTGGAGAGAGAACAAGTGGAAAAAGTGAGGGTTTTCTAAGTCAAAACCCGGGTATATCCCTTCAGGAACAACCCCCAGCCGTTGGATCTTCAGTCAAAGAAATGAACGGCTTCGATTCGGGGCTGAAATGCCCAATCTGGACCGAACACGGCCTGGCACACGCCCGTGTCCAGGGCCGTGTGCCTCATTCGCCGTCAAAATCGAATCACCTGGAACCTCACACGGGTATTGAACACGCCCGTGTTCGAGCTGACACGCCCGTGTTCCACTTGACACGGCCGTGTAGCTGGCCGTGTACCCCATGATTTTTCGCCGTTTTCAACCCGAGCACTGCACGGGTTCTAGGACACGCCCGTGTCCTTGCCCGTGTCACTTTGACACGCCTGGGCTCCAGGCCGTGTACATGGTCTCGACACTTCGCGGCTAAGTGTCGACACGGGTCGACACGCCCTGCGACACGCCCGTGTCGCAGGCCGTGTGCCATGTCTCGACACATTGTCGACACCAAAGTGTCGACTTCGCGGGACGAGTGTCGACACGGGTTGACACGCCCTGCGACACGCCCGTGTCGCAGGCCGTGTGCCGTGTCTCGACACAACGTCAAAGCACTGTGTCGACTTCGCGGCTAAGTGTCGACACGGGTCGACACGCCCTGCGACACGCCCGTGTCGCAGGCCGTGTGCCCAGTCTCGACACAATGTCGAGACCAAAGTGTCGACTTCACGCCTTAGTGTCGACACAGGCTTGACACGCCCTGGGACACGCCCGTGTCCCAGGCCGTGTGCCTGCAGCTAGAACTCAAATTGGCCCAAAAATATTCCCCTTTGCTCCTTTGAGTTTCGGGGCGTTACAGTCGACACCCAGAAGAAAAGTGTCGACACTTAAGAAAACTTGTGTCGACACCCAGAGAAGTAGTGTCGACACTTGGAGTAATTGTGTCGACACCAAGGATGCAGAGTCGACACCAGAAGGAAAGTTTCGACACATACAGGCTGTGTCGACACTCAATGAAGAAATGTCCAGAGAAGTAGTGTCGACACTTAAAAGCAGTGTCGACACCCAGAGGAACTTTGTCGACATCAGAAAGTGTCGACACTTGGAGGCTGTATCGACACTCAGCAAAAGTTCAACAAATTCTAAGTACAAGTGTCAACACAAAGGAGATGTGTCGACACTCAGCCAAAGTCTCAACACATGAAGAATGTGTCGACACAAAAGATCAGTGTCGACACACAGCAAAAGTCTCAACACATGAAGAAAGTGTCGACACAAGGAGATGTGTCGACACTCCGCAAATTTCAATGAAGTCTAAGTACAAGTGTCGACACCAAGCAGATGTGTCGACACTCAGCAAAAGTATCAACACAAAAGGCATGTGTCGACACCAAGAAGATGTGTCGACACTTAACAAGTTCAACACAAGAAGATGTGTCGACACAAAGGAGTTGTTTCGACACTTACAAGAAATCAACAAAGTACTGAAGAACAAGGACTTGTGTCGACACACAATATCAGTGTCGACACATGTTGAAGTAGCAGTGTCGAGAAGCAGATTCTACAACATAAGGAGTTGTGTCGACACCATGAAGGCTAGTGTCGACACTTAGTCAACTTGTGTCGACACTTAGTCTATAAGTGTCGACACTTAAAGACAGACTGTCTCGACACTTTCAGACAGTTATAGATATTTCAAGAAGTGACTGGATGACTTGACAGCTGCCATTCCAGCCGGTCTACTACAACTGTCAGAGATGTCAGAAAGCTATTAGGAACCGGATCAGCCGGTAACCATGAAGAAGGCCTATATATAGGCTTATTCTGTCAACAAAAGAAGATGATTGAAACATAGATCAAGCAATTCATTGAAGAATCAATTCAAGTGAAGATCTAAGTAGTTGGAGAGAGAGAGCTCCTTCCAAGAAGACAGCTGTTGAACCAGGCTATGAAGAAAAGTTTCAGATTGAGTTCTGATTCCTAAGTTAGCAGTTATTGGAGATCATCTGCATAGAGAATCAACCCTACTGTGTTCTACATTCAAGAAGCTTTGAAGGAAGCCAAGGGAGGTTGATCTCAGCAGAGTTCTTCCAAGAACTCATCAAGAAACCTGTCATCTCTTCTCTCTTATTCTGAGTTGAGGTTATATACATTGTATTCTTAATTTCTTGTAGGATCCTTAGGGATCTGAGTTGTAGGCCTGAAATTATAAAGGCTGAGTGGTAGGGCCTGTGTGCTTGAGTGCAGGAGATTCATTTCTCTGAGTGTAGGCCTTGTGGCTGAGTGTAGGTCTTTGTGAAGACTGAGTGGTAGGGCTATTGAGCCTGAGTTGTAGGAGTGGGATCACTCTGAGCTGTAGGAACCTGGTTTGGGTTCTGAGTGTAAGATCTGAGGATCTGAGGATTAGTGGAGGAGTTTGGCTGAATCTAGTACACTACTAGATAGGCGAAGGGGGAAAGTGGATGTACCCAGACCTTGGGGAACCACTATAAAACTGTGTGTACTCTGTGTTTGTGATTCTGTGATTGTTGTGCTGAATTGCTGTAAAGAATTATTTATAAATCTGTGATATAATCTGCCTAAAAATTTTAAAAAGATAAGGTCACCTATTCACCCTCCCCCCCCCCTATATGATAGGGTACAATTTTTTTCAAGTGGTATCAGAGGGAGGTTACTCAAAAAGGACATAACTGTCTGAGTACAAGCTCCTGTTGGCAGATTCAGTATAATCAAGTGTAGAATCAAGAAAATCAAGAAAATGGGTTCCATAGAGAATCACAAAGAACTTGGCTCCATGAAGTTGCCAATTTGTAGAAAGGAGATTTTTGACATCTAGAAAGAAAGGGTTAGACTATTCATGGAAGCCTCTGACCCTAGAATCTATATCACAGTCAAAGAAGGGTCATATGTGCCAATGAAGGTATCTGTGTTGGATGCAAATCAGAGAACTCCAAAAGACTTTTCTGAAATGACCAAGGATGAGATTATTCTGGCCACCATGGACAAAAGGGCCTAGAATATTATTGTGAGTGCAATAGATGATGCCACATTCCAGAATTTGATTCACTGTAAAACATCAAAGGAAATGTGGGACACACTGATAATGTACATGGAGGGTTCTGAAGAAGTTAGATAGGACAGAAAATCATTATTAAACCAAGAGTATGAGAGCTTCAGACAAGGAAGGTCTAATAGCATAACTGAGTGCTATAAGAAATTTTATAGGATAGTTAATGAGCTAATGTCCTATGGAAGAGAATTCAGCAATTATGAGCTTAATGATAAGTTCTTGAGATCCCTAACTAAAGACTGGGATACTAAGATTTGTGCCATAAGGAAAATGGCCAAGTTAGCAGACATTCCTCCTCCAACATTGTTTGGAAAGCTGTTATCCTATGAAATGCAACTAATGGTAAGGAAAGAGGAGGAGAAGACTACAAGAATTGAGCACAAAGAAAGAGCAGTGGCACTCAAGACAGAAGCCACTAAGAAATATAGAAGTAAGTCTCCATCTCCACCTCCAAAAGTTGCTGAGACTGAGACAGATGAGTCAGAAAGTAAGAATTCTGAAAGCAGTGAGAGTGATGAGGACTTTGCAGCTTTCACAATACATTTTCAGAAGTTGCTAAAGAAGAAACAGTGGAGGTCTAAGCCTTCCACTTCACAGAAGTCATCAAAGAATGACAGGAGAAAGCCCAAGATAAGTAGAACTACATCTTCAAAGATAGTCTGTTATTGTTGTAACAAACAAGGACATGTTGTTGCTGACTGTACAGAGAAAAGGAAAGAGTCAACTGATAAGAAGAAGACTCAAATCAAGGGCAAAAAGGAAAGGTCCTTTGTTGCAAAGAAGAACAAAAGTCTGTCAGATATGTCTTCTTCAGAAACTGATTCAGAAGCTGAAGCTTACATTGGACTGTTTACTGAAGAAGAAGAGGAGTTCATCCAGTTAATGAATTCTATATATGAGCAAGAGGACAATCAGTGCCAGGGACTGATGGCCTTATCTGAAGGTGATAAAATCCATGATCAGCCTGGACCTAGTCAGGTACAAAATTGTTCTTCAAGTTCAGTTTCTTGTGCTGATTCAGAATCAGATTCATCAGCATCAAGTGATGAGAGTGAATCTGAATCTAAAGGAGATATCATTAATTGATTGATGAATATAGAGTATTGTTGCAAGCTTTGAAGAAAAGCAAATCCTTGGCCAAAAGTCAGGCTAAGGAAATTGCCAGTCTTAAAGTTGCTGCAACAGATTTTGATAAGTTGATTGATCAAAAACTAAATGAAATAGCCAGGCTGAAGAACATAACTGTTATTCAGATGGGGACTATAACATTTAAAATTGATCAAATCAGAAATCTGGAGATTAGTCTTCAGAAAGAGAGAGATATAGTTGCAAGGTTTTCTAAACCAAAATCTATTTTACCTTTGATAGATGAATTTGTACATCAAAAGGGTAAAACTGGATTAGGGTTTACACAACCTGCTAGGACTGTAAAGTCCAAGTCTAAGGGCAAAGCCCCAGTACTCAACAAGCCTGTTGTAGATAGAACAGCTAGGGTTGTACCTAAGCAAAGGTACAACAAATTTGAGTGCTAGTGTTGTTGCAAGGTAGGCCACTTTGCCATGGACTGTTGGCACAATTCAAGTGCCAAAGTGAGTAGCAATCTACCTGCAAGAAAAGCTACAGGTTGTTTTGTTAAGAGGTAAACTAACCGGCACCAAGGACCCAAGAATTCTTTGGGTTCTAAGGTTAACTAATCTGTTTTGCAGGTGAGTCCAAGTGACCATGCTCCAATATGGTACTTGGACAGTGGATGTTCCAGGCACATGACTGGAACTAGGGGATTGCTAAATGACTACACACCAATCAAGGATGGTCCTAAAGTCACCTTTGGTGGTTCTGAAAAAGGAATCATCAAAGGTTTTGGTAACATTTCTAACAACCTTATAATAATTACTCAAGTGGCTTATGTTAAAGGTTTGAAACATAACCTTATTAGTATAAGTCAGCTGAGTGATTTAGGATATGACATCTCATTTGTCAAAGATGGTTGTCATATCAGGAGGTCAAATGATCAAGAGATCATTCTGACTAGTTACAGGAAGAGAAATGTCTATTATCTAGACATTATGTGTGAGAACAATGTTTCTCCAGTGTGTCTTGTAGCTGATGAGAAAGTCTCTCATTGTGTCAAATGGCACAAGAGACTAGCCCATCTTAACTACAAGACAATTGGTCAACTCTATAGCAAAGAGTTAGTGAGGAATGATCCTCAGGTTAAGTATATTAAAGATGGGATATGCTCAGCTTGTCAAAAGGGCAAGCAGAGTAGATCCACCTTTAATAGCATTGAAAACAAAGATACTGTGAGGTGCTTATACCTCTTGCATATGGATCTCTTTGGTCTTATGCCAGTTCACAGCCTAGGTAGGAAGGTCTACACATTTGTAGTTGTAGATGACTACTCAAGGTTTTAACGGGTGTTATTCCTTAGACAGAAATCTGAAACTCCTAATATCTTTTATAGTTTTGTCAAACAAATTCAGAATGAGTTAGACAGTACAGTGGTCAAAATAAGAAGTGACCATGGTACTGAATTCCAGTCTGATAGTATGACAAAGCTATGTGAAGAGTTTGGGATATTTCATGAATTTTCTTCACCAAGAACACCTCAGCAAAATGGCATTGCTGAAAGGAAAAATTGAACCTTGATTGAGGCTGGTAGAACCCTATTAAGTGACACATCTCTCCCAGAATATTTCTGGGCTGAGGAAGTAAACACTACATGTCATGTAATTAATAGGGCTACTATCACCAAAAGTCACAACAAGACCCCCTATGAGATTGTGAAAGGCAGAAAACCAAACCTATCCTATTTCAGGATCTTTGGTTGTAAATGCTATATACTTAACAATGGTAAGTCTTACTTAACCAAGTTTGCTGCCAAATCCCAAGAGGGGATCTTTGTTGGGTACAACAACAATAGTAAGACTTAAAGGGTCTACAACTTGACTACTCAAGTTGTAGAAGAGTCAGTACATGTAGTATTTGATGAAGCTAGACTCATTAACAATGAATTGTCTAGAAGTATTTGCAGCTCCACAGGTGTGACTGAGAAGATGGACAAGCTTACTATTAAAGAAGATTCTACTGCAAGACAGCAAGTAGATGATAGTGGCTGTTGTCCAGGGGGAGTACTAGATACACCTGATACAGAAGAAGACCAAGGAGTGCAGCAAGTTGAAGAAGCTGAAGGAGTTCAACCTAAAGACAGGCTACCTCCAGCAAATAGACACCTAAAAGATCATCCAGCCAATCAAATTATTGGTGATCTAAGTCAAGGGGTACAAACAAGGAGTAGAAATCTAAGCTCAGTACTCTACTCCAGTTTTCTATCCCAAGTAGAGCCAAAGAAATTTGAAGAAGCCATCCTAGACCATCATTGGATTGAGGCTATGCAAGAGGAGCTGAACCAGTTCAAAAGGTGCAATGTCTGGGAGCTTGTTCCTAAACCAAAAGACCACAACATAATTGGAACTAAGTGGATCTTTAGGAACAAGATGGATGAACATGGAGTGATTATAAAGAATAAAGCTAGACTGGTTGCTAAGGGATATAGGCAAGAAGAAGGGATTGACTTTGATCAAACCTTTGCTCCAGTAGCCAGACTGGAGGCAATAAGGATGTTCTTGGCCTATGCAACCTATCAAGGGTTTAAAGTATACCAAATGGATGTTAAGTCAGCTTTCCTGAATGGAAATCTAAAAGAAGAAGTCTATGTGGAACAGCCATCAGGTTTTGTTGATTCAACTAAATCTAATTATGTCTATAGACTTAGGAAGACTTTGTATGGGTTAAAACAAGCCCCTAGGGCTTGGTATGAAACCATGTCTAGTTTCCTCATTGAGAATAAATTCATAAGGGGGAAAATAGACAAGACTCTATTCCTTAGGGAATCCAGAGGCAAGATCATTCTAGTCCAAATATATGTAGATGACATTATATTTGGGTCTACTGAAAGTGGTGTTTGCAGAAAGTTTGCAAAACTAATGCAAGGACAATTTGAGATGAGCAGTATAGGGGAACTTAAGTTCTTCTTGGGTCTCCAAGTTAGACAGACTGAGAATGATTTATCCACATGCCAGTCTAAGTTCACCCTAGAATTGATAAGGAAGTATGGTATGGAATCATCCAGTACCATGAAAACTCCTATAGGGTCAAGTATGTCTCTTAGCAAACATGATGCAGGGAAACCTGTAGATGAGACTTTGTATAGAGGGATAGTTGGCTCCCTATTATATTTGACTGCAAGTAGACCAGATATCATGTATGCTACATGTGTCTGTGCTAGGTATCAAGCTTGCCCTAAAGAGTCTCATTTGACAGCAGTAAAAAGAATACTGAGATATCTTAAGGGCACTCCTTATCTAGGCCTTTGGTACCCTAGGAATGGAGACTTTGAACTGACAGGTTATTCAGATGCAGATTTTGCAGGCTGCAAGGAAGATAGGAAAAGTACAACTGGTACCTGTCAATTCCTAGGTGGAAGACTGATATCATGGAGTAGCAAGAAACAAACAAGTGTGGCTATCTCCACAGCAGAATCAGAATATGTTGCTGCAGGAAGTTGCTGTGCTCAACTTCTATGGATACAACATCAGCTATGGTATACAAGTAAGTAGAACACCTCTATTTTGTGATTCTACTAGTGCTATTTCTATTGCAAACAATCCTGTCTCCCATAGTAGGACTAAGCATATAGAAATCAAATACCATTTTCTAAGAGAACATGTAGAAAAGGAAGATATTTCCCTAGACTATATTAGTATAGATAATCAACTAGCTGACATGTATACTAAGCCCTTAGATGAAACCAAATTCAATAGGTTCAAAATTGAATTAGGTATGATTAATCTAGAATAAGTTTCAAAAAATTGGCTAAGTAAAAAGGTGTCGACACACAGAGTTGTCTGTGTCGACACAGAAAAGTGGTGTCGACACTTCAGAGAAAAGGTGTCGACACATCTAGGAAGTTGGTGTCGACACTTCAGATAATTAGTGTCGACACATGCAGTGTAGGTGTCGACATATCCAAGGTGGTGTCGACACTTATGATTTACACAGAATTAGACAAGTAAAGTCTCTACTAAGTGTCGAGCAAAGCGGTGTCGACACATAAACAAGTGTCGACACATATATTCTGTCAACTATACTTGTGTCGACACATAGCTGTCGAGACATTATAAGTCTGTGTCGACACTTATCAACAGTGTCGACACAATTTAAGTATTTTGACGCGCCCTTTCATCTTCGATTCTAGAAAGGTATAAATAGGTTTTCGCCATTGTCTGTCGACACGCTCACCAAAGTTTCGAGACCAAACTTGTGTGTCGACATCTCTCTTCTCTAGATTCAAATTTCTTCAAACCCTAATGGCGCCCAAGCTCGAAGAGAATGTGAATAAAGGTTATGAACTCGTGCAGCATGCTTTTGATGACGCGGAACCTGAGATCAAAAGCATGATAACCCTAATAGCTGAGACTGGGTTAGAATTTCTTATTTCAGAGCCGATCAAGATCTGGAAGAAGGAGGTCCTGGAGTTTCTGAATGGAGCAACATTAGATGATTCAGGACTCAAAATTAAGTCAAGAGTTCATGGGGAAAAGGTGAAGGTCTCACCTAAAAGTCTGAGAAAGATACTTCAGTTACCAAGGACAAAAGAAGAAGATGATGTTTCTGCTACTAAGACTAGAGAAGCACTAACATGGTGTGGACTGGACTCCAACCTGAAGATAGGTTCTATTTTCAACAGGAAGGGAATGAACATGCAAGGCAAATTTCTATCTGAAATTGTTGGCAAGGTTATCTTGAGCAAGCCTGGAGGCCATGACAGAATCTCAGCTCACATGTTTAGCCTCATGACAAGGATAATATTCAAACTAAATACTGATTGGGCTACAGTTTTGTTTGGTAAGATTAAAGAGAGTATGAAGAACCCCAATTTGGGTAGAATAATAAGTCTATACCTAGCTGGTAGTATACCAGAAGTAATGAGTCAAGCAGCTGGATCTAAGATCAACCACATGAGGAAGGTGGATATGAGAATCTTCTCTAGATGGGATATAGTCTTGACCAAGGAAATGTCAACTCCTGAGAAGGAAACACCCTTGAAGAAGAAGAAAAAGACAGCCCCTGTCGCTCAAGAATCATCAAGCAGCTCTGAAGAACATGTAGTGTTCACTCTAGATGAAGAAGAACCTGGAAATGCTGGACAATCTCCAGCAAGACAAGAAGATGATGAGAAGCAAAAGGATGCTGAGCAGGTCCCTAGGACTGACAAGAATTTACCTTCTAGCCCTAAGGACAGGGTAGATATAGCCAGCACATCTGAAGATGAAGAGGCTGCAAGAGCCAAGAAAAGAAAATTTCAAGTTTTCAAGAGGAGAAGCCAGAATTATAAGAAAGCTTTACAAACAATAGCACCACAGCCTACACCACAGCCAGCCCCATCTACATATTTCAGTTCTCTGATGGTTGCATTACAGATTAAGATGGATGAGCAAAGATAGGCTTTGCAATCTTATATGGATGAAGGGCATAAGTCATTACAATTTGATCTGGCACAAGATATTAAGTCTATCAGATTTGAAATGAATCTTAATTAGAAAGAGATGACTGACTGCTTTCATAAGGGAGGAAATGCAGTAGTCTATCTAGCAACTCATCAGGAGAAGATCAAAGCTCAAGTGGATGAAATTGCAGTGAAGCAAGGCTATGTCCTGGAGAACCAGCTAAGAATGAATGACAATCTCACTGCTTCACACAATGCAATAGTAACAGAAATGAAGAATATAGCTACTGGTCAGACTACAGCCATGACCACTGCCAAAGAAGAATTTGACAAATCATTGCAAGAGAGCTTAACTGCTGTTACTTCTGCACTTCAGGATTCCCAGAAGTTAATAACTGAAAAGCTACAAAGGTTGAAACCCATCTACAAGGATGGAGTAAACTATCTGAATGCGCAAATAAGGTTTCAGAAAGATGATCTAAGAGATCACATTGAAAGAGAAGTCATAAAGGGGGAGAGGGTGTTAGTCAAAGCCAGCTCTGATCATGCAAAGTAAATTTCAAATTCCATCAGAGCCACCCTTGGATATCCTCCATTATGTGATGATGATAATGTGGCAGAGTCTGGAATTAATCTTGCATATCTTGGAGGGGAGCCAGCTGAAGTTGCTCAAGTGATATACCCTCCACCAGACTTTGATATGATACATCAAGACATATAATCAATGTATAGTCCTCCTGAAGGAATTCAGAATGTCATTAATGATAAAGTTGTTTAGCCAGTATCTGAGGCTATACTGAAAGAACAAGAGGCTTTGCAGAGAGAACAAGAAGCCCAATTGTCTAAGAAGAGATTCAGGGAGCAAGCTGAATTGAGGCCTGACTTTGAACAATGGAGCCCCACTTCCAGGAATATTATTTTGACTGCATGGAAGGCTGCCAAGGACAATGTCCAGGATAGAGGCAAGTGGTATTCTGGGAAAGCTACCTCCTACTGCACAGGAGCCCTAGCAAGTACTTTCCCAAGCCTTTTCATTATTTTGAAAGGCAAAAGATCAAAGCTGAAGAATTGAAAAAGAAAGATCTTAAAGGAAAGAAGTCTGCTGCTGCTGAAGATGCTGAAGCCCCAGTCCAAGCAAAGATACAATTAGGAAAGGGCATTGTGATCAAGGAGACTGAGCAGCAATAGGATAGAATTTATCTTTAGGTTACAGTTGTAATCACTTGTATTAAAACTTTCTGTAAACTTTTGAATAATGAAAATGTTGAAGTTCCTAGAACAATGTGATATATGTTAAATTTATTACATTATTGTTCTGAGATGATATTTGAGTATACATGTTTGTTTATACATGTTTATGTACTTACCCTGTTATATAATCCTGTTTTACATCATACTGTGATTTTGTTATGTATGGTGTATATCATTGACTAAGGGTTATGACTTCTCCAAATAGGGGGAGATTGTTAGGTACATTGGAATAAATGTACCTGATTTGAAGAAGCCTCACCCTACTCAATGATATACATCAAAATGTATTTGATGTGTTTTGAGTTCAGTTGTGCAGGTTAAGTATTTGCAGGGAAAGCTGAAAAGTTTCTAAGTCCATGTGTCAACACCCAGAAGAAAAGTGTCGACACTTAAGAAGACTTGTGTCGACACCCAGAGAAGCAGTGTCGACACTTGGAGTAATTGTGTCGACACCAGGGATGCAGAGTCGACAACAGAAGGAAAGTGTCGACACATACAGGCTGTGTCGACACTCAATGAAGAAATGTCCAGAGAAGTAGTGTCAACACTTAAAAGCAGTGTCGACACCCAGAGGAACTTTGTCGACATCAGAAAGTGTCGACACTTGGAGGCTGTGTCGACACTCAGCAAAAGTTCAACAAATTCTAAGTACAAGTGTCGACACAAAGGAGATGTGTCGACACTCACCCAAAGTCTCAACACATGAAGAATGTGTTGACACAAAGGATCAGTGTCGACACACAGCAAAAGTCTCAACACATGAAGAAAGTGTCGACACAAGGAGATGTGTCGACACTCAGCAAATTTCAATGAAGTCTAAGTACAAGTGTCGACACCAAGCAGATGTGTCGACACTCAGCAAAAGTATCAACACAAAAGGCATGTGTCGACACCAAGAAGATGTGTCGACACTTAACAAGTTCAACACAAGAAGATGTGTCGACACAAAGGAGTTATGTCGACACTTACAAGAAATCAACAAAGTACTGAAGAACAAGGACTTGTGTCGACACACAATATCAGTGTCGACACATGTTGAAGTAGCAGTGTCGAGAAGCAGATTCTAGAACACAAGGAGTTGTGTCGACACCATGAAGGCTAGTGTCGACACTTAGTCAACTTGTGTCGACACTTAGTCTATAAGTGTCAACACTTAAAGACAGACTGTCTCGGCACTTTCAGACAGTTACAGATATTTCAAGAAGTGACTGGATGACTTGACAGCTGCTATTCCAGCCGGTCTACTGCAACTGTCAGAGATGTTAGAAAGCTGTTAGGAACCGGATCAGCCGGTCACCATGAAGAAGGCCTATATATAGGCTTATTATGTCAACAGAAGAAGATGATTGAAACATAGATCAAGCAATTCATTGAAGAATCAATTCAAGTGAAGATCTAAGTAGTTGGAGAGAGAGAGCTCCTTCCAAGAAGACAGCTGTTGAACCAGGCTGAGAAGAAAAGTTTCAGATTGAGTTCTGATTCCTAAGTTAGCAGTGATTGGAGATCAGCTGCATAGAGAATCAACCCTACTGTGTTCTACATTCAAGAAGCTTTGAAGGAAGCCAAGAGAGGTTGATCTCAGCAGAGTTCTTCCAAGAACTCATCAAGAAACCTGTCAACTCTTCTCTCTTATTCTGAGTTGAGGTTATATACATTGTATTCTTAATTTCTTGTAGGATCCTTAGGGATCTGAGTTGTAAGCCTGAAATTATAAAGGCTGAGTGGTAGGGCCTGTGTGCCTGAGTGTAGGAGATTCATTTCTCTGAGTGTAGGCCTTATGGCTGAGTGTAGGTCTTTGTGAAGACTGAGTGGTAGGGCTGTTGAGCCTGAGTTGTAGGAGTGGGATCACTCTGAGCTGTAGGAACCTGGTTTGGGTTCTGAGTGTAAGATCTGAGGATCTGAGGATTAGTGGAGGAGTTTGGATGAATCTAGTATACTACTAGATAGGCGAAGGGGGAAAGTGGATGTACCCAGACCTTGGGGAACCACTATAAAACTGTGTGTACTCTGTGTGTGTGATTCTGTGATTGCTGTGCTGAATTGCTGTGAAGAATTATTTATAAATCTGTGATATAATCTGCCGAAAAATTTTAAAAATGTAAGGTCACCTATTCATCCCCCCCCTCCCCCTCTAGGTGATAGTGTACAATTTCTTTCAACATCTAGCTCTGCCAGCTAGGTTAAAGCCTGGCAACGGGATCAGCTCGGGGTCTGAGATGACACAAACTAGTGATATCCATCCCTGCTAGCTAAGTGAGAGCTTGGAAATGGGATCTGCTCGGGCTTCGGGTAGACGCACACGAGTGACATCCAGCCCTACCAACTAGGTGAGAGCATGTCAGCAGGATCTGCTCGGGGTCTGAGTTGACACACACGAGTGATATCCAGCCCTGCTAGCTAGGTGAGAGCCTAGTAGCGGTATCTGCTCGGGGTCCGGGTAGACACATACATGCAACATCCAGCCCTGCCATCTAGGTGAAAACCTGGCAGTAGGATCTGCTCGTGGTATGCTGAGTGGAATCTCCACCTAATTGTGTGAATCATTCAAAGAGACTCGGCATATGGAGAACCTTCATTAGGAAAAAGGGGCACCACTTACATACTTTACACATAAAAGCGATTCAAGTCATCACCACTCCAGGTAATACTGAGGGACTCGCCCTCCACATTCCGGAGGCGATACGATCCTGATTTTAAGGCCTCTTTTATAATGTATGAACCCTCTCTGTTGGGGTTGAGCTTCCCCACGACTGCTTATCTTCCGGCTACATCTACCTTCTTCAAGAACAAGTCCCCCTCTATAACATTCCATTTCCAACTAGACCCCAAGAGTGGTTTTGGCCATGACTAGGTCATGACAAAACCCTAGGAAGCCCAAGAAGACCAAGAAAACCTAAGAATGTGGGTGAGACCACTATGGTCTGCACATATTAAATTTCTGAACTTTTGTTTAAGATGATCATAGGGCTTCACCAAGACTCCAAGACCCCACCATTGTCTCATCAACCCATTGTAGGGTCCATTAGAGCCCTAAGGGTCCATTGAAGTCAACCCAGGGTGCCCGAGTTGACCTAGAACCACTATAGGCCTAAATTGGCAAGGTGCCCTAACTAAGGTCAGTGTGCCCTGGTAAGCCCAACTAGCCCTACCAAGAACTTTCTAGACCTAAAGTAGGGTGAATGGGTCACTAAGGACCCATTGAGGTGCACCCAAGGGGCTAAGTTGACCAAAGTCAACTCTAACCCTAAATGGGTCAACCTAACCTACATTGGGTCAAACTGACCTACACAAGGGCCAATTGAAGTTCCCTTAGCCAAGTGGACCCCACACATACCTTCATAACCCTAGTGAGAGGCAAATGGGTCACCAAGGACCCATTGGGACCAATCAAAAAGGCTAAGTTGACCAAAGTCAATTCTTGCCCTAAAGTAATCAAGGTACCCTGCTTAAGGGTCAAGTGACCTCCAAAGGGCCACGACAACCCCACCTAGACCTTATGGGAGGCCAATGGGTCACCAAGGACCCATTAGGGCCAACCTCAAAGACCAAATTGACCTAGGTCAACCCTAGCCTAGGTTTGGGTCAAGCTAGCCCAAATGGGCTAACTCAAGCTCAAGCCCAATTCACTTGGGCTAACCTTGCTTTGATGGATGAAATGGACATGTGGGCTGCCATAGGGTTAGGTAGGAGTCAATTCAGCTTGGTATGAAGGAGAGAGAAAAATCCACCTAAGGGAAGAGAGAGAAAGAGAAGAGAAGTAATGGAGGAGACTTTGGGCTCATTCCTTCCCCTTCCCCAACCTCCCATTCAGTTCATTAAGACCAGGAAGGCAGCCCCAATTCAACCAGCTACTCCTTGACTGGATGGAGCCAGCTTCCCCCCCCCCACCTACCATGGGCGCCATTGTTGACTAAGGCCAATAATGGCAAAGCTCCCTACAGCCACCTAACACCCCTTCTCTTCATCTTAAAACCGTCACTAGACTCCAAGGAGTCACTCCCACCATTTACCTGAAGGAGCCAAGCAGTTTCATAGTGCTGTTGTAGAAATCCGACCACCAACACCACCAAAATGGCTTCCCGGCGATCGGCAAGGCTACAGCCGCCCAGCAAGGTCCTCCTCCACTCCTTCTTCCATGTATAGTTCATAGGACACATTAGGTCCAAGGTTCGGGCTTAATTGAGCCCGATCCAAGTTCAATTTTTCCTGGTTTTTTTCCATGGAAATCCACTTCTCGGGATCGCCGGAAAACGGCTCTCCGGCAGCTGTGCCGCCGCCTGGCGACAGCCACCACCTCAACAGAGGTGGTGGTGGCGGTGGTCGACCGGTGAGGTGGCTGGATCGCCGGCGGCAGCGGCTGGAAGACTCTCCAGGAAAAGCCAATCGGGACCGTTGGCTAGAGGTTGAAGATGACCCAGATCCGTCAGATCTGCGTCAAGATTCCCGCTGGGAATGATTCCAAACTATAGGCTTGATGTATTTTTATTTCATTTCTATCACATGCAATGTATTTAATGTTTCTAATTTTAAAAATACTTAGGTGATAATTCAGAGGACATGGTCAACACTAAAATTGTAGCTTGATGAGTCTAGTTTACTGCAAAATTAGTTTGAACCAATTTGGTTGCATGGTTTGACCAGGGCACCCATTTTGGTGGGACCTACACCTAGGGCAAGACAGATATTAAACTGAGTGCCCACACTTCATCCTAGGTCCACATTAATTGAAAGTTTGGTAGGGAGTCCCCCTGGACCATATCTAGGTGTTGCCCAAATATGGGAATTTTTGGGGACAATTTTTCTATAGTTTTGGAAAATATTAAATTTCTCTAGTGTTAATTAATTTAAGGGCCAAATGACCTCCAAACTCCCCCAAATTTTAGTGAGAGGTGTTTAGGGTCAATATAAATCTCTGGTTAATATTTCATCACATTTGGAGGTGGTTTAAACTGAAATCATGCAAACCCTATCTTTGCCCTAAAAGGGGTATTTTGGTCAAAAGGTGTATTTTGGGTTTTGAGTGGCCAAATCACCTCAACAGAGGTTGGGATTGGTGTCACTGGCTTGGAATGGCTTCTTTCACCTTATCATGAAAGATGGGATAGATTGGAATTGGTTTGCCCTAAGATCTAAGGCCATACCCTAAGGAAGGGCTTTTGTGCATTGTGAAGGGTATGAGGACAAAACACATTGAATGATCTTGTAACTTTGTAGGGAGGGTGCTAGGATAGATAAAAAACATTGGTAAAAATCTTAAGGGATTTTGGGAAGGGTAGGGCCCACAAAACCCTAACCCTAGCATAGGGCACAAATATTGTGGAGCTGGAATAGGTTAGCAAGATTCTTAGAACAATCATACAAATTTGGCAGAGGGAGTTTTAGAACATACTAATCACATGTGATTTTTAATGGAATTTCTGGATACATAATTAGGGTACCTACTTCACAACCTCAAATATTTGGGAACTTGCTAAATAATTCTTACAGAGCTCAATACTTGTTTAAAAATTATGAAACTTGGAAATTAGTGTTTCTCGTGCAGTATGCTCATATGGAAATTTATTTGGAATTTTTTGATGGATAATTGCTATATTTTGTTCATTAACCCCTAACTTGGAATATTATGAGAAAATTAAATATAGACTTTATAATTCAATGCTAAATTGTGAAACTTTATATAGAGTACTTATATGCCCTTACAATCATCCATGAATTTTATCTGAATTTTTGGAATTATTAATGCTGTAAATTCTCTTAAAATGAATTATTATGGGATATATTTGAAATTAAAATTAAGGTTTTAAACTTTAGTGGAAAATTTTGAGGCTTCGGATTTTGCGTTATATATTCATATTGTATCTAACAAAAATTTGGTGGAATATTATCTTATAAGAAATTGGTACTTCATGTTCAAATATTAGATTTTTGGCTATTAAATTAATTAAATAAACTATTAGATAAATAGGAAAATTGTGAAATTCTGGATTTAGTCCACAAAGCTCATAATGACCCTCCAATAATTATTATTGGAGTACGGGATGATTATTTGTTGTATCTCTCATTTTACGGGTCATATAGCTTAAGTGGTCTGCATATAGTAAAAATTGCAGAAACTATGCTAAAGTATAATTTGATGCATGTCTTGGGATTAGTGGTCTGCTGGTTTGGATGGATAAAAATAAGTTCATTATTAGTAGTAGGATGAGTAGAGGGATGGATTGGCTAGAGTTAGGCGGTGTCCGGGATCGACAAAAGATCGTCTTTCCCGTAGGGAGGAAGTGCTTAATGCACTAGAGCTAGATTCAGTAAAATTAATTAAGGGTTGGGAAATCGGGTAGTAACCAATAATAGTAAGTGCCTTGCAAAAGGGAGCTTTGGGTGTAATCCCATCGTATTTCATAGTGCCTTCGAGAGCCCTTCATGGGGTATACCTTGGGCAGTGCTGGGCTAACGTAAACTGTAGGAGTGATAAATCTTAAAGAGCAACTAGAATAATTATGGGTTCACTTTCACACACCTCGGTGTCTCGGGAAGTTGGTTTGACTCGGTTGATATTTGTGAGAGGCAGGATGGCCCGGCGAGCTTTGGCTCGGTTGATGTTTGTGATGGACGGGATGGTCCGAGGAGCTTTGGCTCGGTGCTGATACATAAGGTTGCATGTGCAAAAAATAAAGGTGGTGGGTCTTCGGTATTGGAGTGTCGATGCACTGACGCCAATAAATTGACTCGGCAAGTGTAGCTAGCACTTCGCCAACAGAAGTGATGCAGTGGCCTGGCTCTTTTTACGGTGGCCCACTGCCGGGTTGCAGCCCAAGCACCCCACCCATGACCACGCCTATTCTCAGCGCGCCGGGATGTTGGGGCGAGGTCTCGAACCCAGCCGCCTTGATAAAGAGCTTTCTTAACAGCTCTCATCACCAACTGAGCTGCAGCTCAGTTGGTGATGAGAGCTGTTAGGAAAGCTCTTTATCAAGGGGGCTGGGTTCGAGACCTCGCCCCAACATCCTGCCGCGCTGAGAATAGGCGTGGTCATGGGTGGGGTGCTTGGGCTGCGGCCCGGCAGTGGGCCACCGTAAAAAGAGCCAGGCCACTGTATCAAAAAAGTGCACTTTTTTGATGCAGTGGCCTGGCTCTTTTTACGGTGGCCCACTGCCGGGCTGCAGCCCAAGCACCCCACCCATGACCGCGCATATTCTCAGCGCGGCGGGATGTTGTGGCGAGGTCTCGAACCCAGCCCCCTTGATAAAGAGCTTTCCTAACAGCTCTCATCACCAACTGAGCTGCAGCTCAGTTGGTGATGAGAGCTGTTAGGAAAGCTCTTTATCAAGGGGGCTGGGTTCGAGACCTCGCCTCAACATCCTGCCGCGCTGAGAATAGGCACGGTCATGGGTGGGGTTCTTGGGCTGCAGCTCGGCAGTGGGCCACCGTAAAAAGAGCCAGGCCACTGCATCAAGAAGTCCGGTGCGCCAGCTGGCAAGATTACGCGGGAGTCCGCTTTGTGCACCAGTGTTGAGGCGTACGATAGGTCTGACCGGTAGTGCTTTACTGGTTTTGAGGTGGGCGAGGCCCAACCCACCGTTTCCGTCTGCCACTACGGAGGTATCCTGTGAGGTGAGGATCCAGAAAAGGGGAACTAAAGGTCTGTGTGCACAGAGTCGGGTGGGTGAGTTGCACATGCATGATAGCATCATAACCCACTTGCATGTCATAGCATAATCATAGCATAAAACACCTGTCACCTATTGTATAAGTGGTATGGGATGCTTATACAATAGGCCCTGCATAACGACCTCTTGGTCTATAAGCTTGTGTGGGCAGGTTTATAAATTAAGGTTTAATTCTTTATATATATATTGATGTTATTAACCGACACCCCAACGTATAAATTGGTAAGAGACTTTTTATACGATGGGAGCCCTGTAAAAGATCCCTTGCTTATATCTTCCGTATAAGTTAAGGTTATTTTTCATACTTTACTTTACTGCCACATGTACTATAAAAATTGTCAGTATAGGTCTGCTGCCATCTGTTTCTTGATTACTCTCCACCTTCAAGTCCTCCCCTTTCTTCCTCTCCGCTCGGTGCCTAGGGGCCATGGGGGAAGGAGTGGGGGATGATAGGACTTAGTCTTTTAGACTAACGGTTTTCAAACCACATCATTTTAGGGGACCACGGAGCCCAGCATGGAGGAGCAGCCCCGAAGGTCGGCACGCTTGGAGATCGGGCAGTCTAGTTCCGGAGTTCAGACGGCAGGGACTGTAAGTCCTGATCATTATTAGTTATAGTATTTGCTTCCACGTTGAGAGATTTGTAGTGAGGACATGATGTACTGGGCATGAGCCCAATATCTTATATTTCTGTGTATCTGTGGACACTCCCTTCGTGGAGATTATTTACATATATATGTGATTTCTGTGGACATGTTTACTATTTTGCTACAGTTGTGATCGATTTGGCCGGTAGGATCGGAGTTTTGTAGTGATGACCTTCCCGAGTGCGAAGGTGTCACCACAAAGCGGCGGTTCTGGGCCTAAGACCCCGGTGTTTTAAAAAAAAGAAAAAAAAAGGGGGCGGGGGTCTTACAAGTGGTATCAAAGCAAACCTCGATCGACAAGTAGCAGTCCACAACCCCTGGGTCACCCCCGCACGGGTTTAGTTTGGGGACAAACTAAGCAGCGAAAGCAGTGGTGTGCTCATATGGGGGATCACATGTAAATTGTCCACTTTAATTAGCCATTGAGTCGATTACCTACTAATGTAGTTTGTTTTGCAGCCCCCAGCTCATCCCACCCCACAAGGTGGAGCTCAGTAGACTCCGGACATTGTACCACCTCCCCCGGTTCCCACTCCATTCCTACAGTCGGAGATGGGACAGACTCTGACAGCCATTCTGGATGCCTTTATGGCCCAACAGGTTCCGGCTCCGCAGCCAAACCCGGGGGCCAACTGGCTGAGCATTTTCCGAGGACTTGCTCCCCCATCCTACTTGGGGACTTAGTCGGCCGTGCAGACAGAGTGGGTGGAAATTATGTACGAGATGCTGACCGGGATACGGTGCCCTTGGCAGGAGAGGGTGCCCTTGGTGATCTCCTTCCTGGAGTCGCATGCAAAGAGATGGTGGAAGACCTCGCTAGACACGACATTTACGGACAGGGAAGTAGCAGAGATTTCTTGGGGGGAGTTCAGGGGCGCACTGTTGGAACACTTTGTTCCACAGTCGGCCAGGAACGAGCTGGAGGATAGGTTTTTGCAGTTGAGACAGGGGAACAAGACGGTGGTGGAGTACCACCGAGAGTTCAACCATCTAGCCCGGTTTGCGGACTCTTATTGTTAGACGAGGCAGGATATACCAAAAGGTTCTACAAGGGACTGCGAGAGGAGCTGAGGGAGACTCTATTGTTTGTATCCGACGGGCCCATTCCCCGGATACTAGAGATGGAAAAAAGGATAGAGACTGATTGGCAAGCTACTCGGGGCCGGAAACGGCCAACGGAGGATCAGGGTCGAGGAGTAAGGAATGATCAGAAACGAGCCTGTATCACGGACGGGAGGAGGGTCGAGGACCAGCCTCGTCAGGAGGCAAGACAGGAGATAAGGGATCCAGTGTTGGTGGCTCCACCATCTCTTCAGACACGGGAGGGACAGAGACCCGGGGGAATGGTATATCCCCCGCCAGAATGCTTCAATTGCCATCAGGTGGGGCACATCAGGAGGAATTGCCCCATGAGTGGGGGACCCCCACCATCACCACCGGCTGCCCAGCTAGCGTAATATTTTGGAGGCCGAGGTCGTGGCCGAGGATGAGGATACCAGGGTGGGGATCGTAGACAAGAAAGGGAGCAGGTGTATGCTTTGGACCTGGTGCAGCCTCGGAACCCAGAGCAGGTCATAACAGGTACACCTAGATGTTTAATTATTTAAATAGAATTCCCTTTCTCAGTTGCCCAATTTGTAGAACTGCACTAGGTAGAATAAATAGGAAAGAAAACTCGTTATAAAATACTAAGACATTTAAACGCCCCAGGTATAGTCTTTATCAGCGTCAAGCCCGCCTATACACTGTTTGGCATGGGTGCCCGCACTCTTTTGTGTCGGAGTCCTTCCTGGAAGGGCTGGAAGGAGTGGAGCGGTTCACAGGCTAGAAGAGGTGGGTGCGTCTACCCGACGGATCGGAGATACTCACCTCTGCCCACTGCAACATGGAGGCGGAGATTGGCGGAAAGTCATTCGAAGTATCGGCAACGATCCTAAGGATGACAGTCTTCGAGCTGATCCTGGGCATGACATGGTTGCACTGGAACCATGCCCAGATTGATTTCCAAGCAAAGAGGATCACCGTGAGACACGGGGACTCTGTCATTATCATCGAAGGTATAAGACCTGCCTCTCGTATCCTCTTATCTTCAGTACAGGCCGTTAAGGCCCATCTGCAGGGAGAGGAGGTTTATCAGAATCTATTTGAGATGGCGGAGGCCAAGGAGTCTGTGGAAAACATCCCGGTGGTGCGAGATTTCACTGACGTCTTTCTAGAGAAACTGCCAGGACTACCTCCACACCGAGAGCAGGACTTCCAGATACAGCTTGTGTCTGGGGCCAAGCCGACATCTAGGGCCCCTTACCGGATGGCCCCGAAAGAGTTGGCAGAGTTACGAAGTCAGTTGCAGGAACTAGTAGAGGCAGGGTTTGTCCGGCCAAGCTCTTCGTTGTGGGGAGCCCCGGTACTATTTGTCAAGAAGAAGGACAGAAGTCTCCACTTGTGTATTGATTATCGAGCGCTGAACAGATTGGCAGTCCGGAATACATACCCACTGCCACGGATTGACGAGTTGTTCTACCAAGTAGAAGGGGCACATTTCTTCTTAAAACTTGACTTGAGGTCAGGTTATTACCAGCTACGGATTCGAGAGGAGGACATTCCAAAGACCGCTTTCAGTAGTAGGTACGGACTGTTCGAGTTTACATTGATGCCATTCGGGCTCACTAATGCACCGTCAGCATTTACAAGCCTCATGAACAGGGTATTCGAGGAGTCTTTGGATGTATTCATCATCATATTTATTGACGACATCCTCATCTACTCAAGGATGGAGGAGGAGCATGCACGACACCTGACTTTGACTTTAGAGAGGCTATGGGAACACCAGCTATACGCGAAGTTCAGCAAATGCCAGTTTTGGCTAAAGGAGGTGGCCTTCTTAGGTCATATCATCAGCGATGCAGGGTTGGCAGTTGACCCAGCCAAAATTTGGGCAGTTCAGGATTGGCCACCGTTGAAGACAACCACCGATGTACAGAGCTTCCTAGGACCTGCCGGATGTTACCGGAAGTTCGTCGAAGGATTCTCCCGGATTGCACTCCCTCTTACATCCCTGACAAAGAAGGAATCCCCGTTCATTTGGACGCCACAGTGCGAGGCGGCTTTTGTGGAGTTGAAAGGTCGGCTTACCTCGGCGCACATTCTTGCTCTTCCGTCGGGAAGGGAGGGATTCCAGGTGTACACAGACGCCTCCTACCAAGGGATGGGTGTTGTTCTGATGTAGAACGGGCATGTAATAGCCTACGCCTCCCGATAGTTGAAGATACATGAGAAGAACTATCCGGTGCATGATCTGGAGATGGGTGCAGTGATCTTTGCTCTGAAGATTTGGCGGCACTACCTTTACGGGGTTCACTGTGACATCTTCTTCGATCACCAGAATTTGAGATATGTGGATACACAGAAGGAACTCAACATCAGACAGAGACGTTGGGTGGAGTTCCTGTCAGAATATCAGTACACCATGCACTACCATCCCGGCAAGGCAAACGTGGTGGCAGATGCTCTGAGCCGGAGAGGAGATACCTCAGGGAAGGGACCACAGCTGATGTCCATGGTGCTAGTCCGGTCTTTCAGAGATATGCATATATCCCTAGTATCCGAGAATGATCCAGAGCTGTACATGGAGTATCTAGCATCGATGGTTGCCATAGATGATATTGGGGACCGCATCCGGGACGGACAAAAGACAGATGCATGGGCAGAGCCGATATTCCAAGCCTTGAAGGAGGGTTCGACGGGAGATTATTCACTGAGAGATGGATTGTTCTATTTCAGAGGTAGGGTCTATATACCCGTAGGAGGTCAGATTCGGGAGGACATCATGGCGGAAGCACATTGTAGCAGATATTCTATACACCCGGGGATCACCAAGATGACGGCAGACTTGAAGAAGATGATGTTCTGGCCGGGGATGAAGAAGGACATTACATACTTCGTGACTCATTGTGAGGCATGCCAGCTGGTGAAGGCGGAGTGCAGAAACCCCGCAGGATTGCTTCAGCCACTTCCGGTGCCGGAGTGGAAATTTGAGGACATCGCAATGGATTTCATTCATGGCCTTCCCTGATCACGGACGGGAAATGATTCAATTTGGGTCATCGTCGATCGGCTGACGAAGGTGGCCAGATTCATTCCAATCAGGAAAGATGACTCAGTTGGGGTACTAGTGCGGAGATTCGTAGAGCATTTCATTCATTACCACGGGGTGCCCAGGACGATCGTGTCAGATCGGGATGGTCGGTTCACATCTAGGGAGTGGAGATCCGTGCAGGCTTACTTAGGCACGCGGCTGACCTTCAACACAGCATTTCATCCCCAAACAGATGGGCAGACAGAACGCACCAACCGGACATTGGAGGACCTCCTAAGGCTATGCATTCTGGATCGAAACGAACCTTGGGAGAAGCTTTTACCACTGGTCGAGTTCTCCTATAACAACAACTACCAGTCCAGCATAGGGATGGCTCCTTATGAAGCCTTGTACGGAAGGAGATGTAGGACTCCGCTTTCATGGATTTAGGACGAGGATCCGAAGGCGTTGGGATCGGATTTTGTCGACGACACTGAGGCTCAAGTGAGACTGATACGGGACAGAATGCTGGAAGCCCAGAGCCGACAAGCTAAGTATTACGACGCCCGACACCATCAGGTATAGTTTCAGGTGGGAGACCGGGTTTTCTTGAAGATCCGGCCCATGCACGGATTTTCACGGGTGCGTGGTCGGAAGAATAAGCTCAGCCCTAGGTATATGGGCCCTTAAAGGATCCTGGAGCGGATCGGACCCCTAGCTTATAGGCTGGAGTTGCCACCGGAACTGGCAGGTTTACACGACGTGTTCCATATATCTTCGCTTAGGAGGGCTCTACTACACTCGGAGCAGCAGATTTCGACCACAGATGGACCGGTAGATTCAGACCGGTCAGTTCACTTGGAGCCAGTTCGGATCGATGATAGAGGAGTATGGATCTTGCGTGGCAAGAAGGTTCCGTTAGTCAAGTTTCTGTGGAGAAACCACGGCCAGGAGGAGCATACCTGGGAACCGCAGGACCTGATGCGACAAAAGTATCTAGAGCTGTTCAGTCAAGTATACCTCACAACCTCTTAAGATGTTCAATTTATTTTCCTATTTTAAACTAGTAGGGCTGCTCTAGGAAGAGTAGAGGCTAATCTTTTGTTTATTGGGATCTTGGCTTTGCCAATTGGGCGAATTGGTCATAGATGTAGGTTTCCCTTTAAACCCCACTTATCAAACATGGCGTCGAGATGTAATCTTTCACTTCTTATGGAATGTTACAAGTTTCCTTTTCTTCGATAAAAATTCTCGTAGGCTTAACCTTGATTTCGGGGACGAAATCTTTGTTTTGTTTATTGGGATTTGTAACATCCCATTTCCAACTAGACCCACAAGAGTTGTTTTGGCCATGACTAGGTCATGATAAAAACCTAGGAAGCCCAAGAAGACAAAGAAAACCTAAGAATGTGGGTGAGACCACTATGGTCTGCACATAGTAAATTTCTGAACTCTTGTTTAAGATGATCATGGGGCTTCACCAAGACTTCAAGACCCCGTCATGGTCTCATCAACCCATTGTAGGGTCCATTAGAACCCTAAGGGTCCATTGAAGCCAACCCAGGGTGCCCAAGTTGACCTAGAACCACTATATGCCTAAATTAGGCAAGGTGCCCTAACTAAGGTCAGTGTGCCCTGGTAAGCACAACTAACCCTACCAAGGACTTTCTAGACCTAAAGTAGGGTGAATGGGTCACTAAGGACCCATTGAGGTCCACCCAAGGGGCTATGTTGACCAAAGTCAACTCTAACCCTAAATGGGTCAACCTAACCTACATTGGGTCAAACCGAGCTACACAAGGGCTAATTGAAGTTCCCTTAGCCAAGTGGACCCCACACATACCTTCATAACCCTAGTGAGAGTCCAATGGGTCACCAAGGACCCATTGTTACCAATCAAAAAGGCTAAGTTGACCAAAGTCCATTCTAGCCCTAAAGTAATCAAGGTACCCTGCTTAAGGGTCAAGTGACCTCCAAAGGGCCAAGACAACCCCACCTAGACCTTAGGGGAGGCCAATGGGTCACCAAGTACCCATTAGGACCAACCTCAAAGACCAAATTGACCTAGGTCAACCCTAGCCTAGGTTTGGGTCAAGCTAGCCCAAAAGGGCTAACTCAAGCTCAAGCCCAATTCACTTGGGCTAACCTTGCTTTGATGGATGAAATGGACATGTGGGCTGCCATATGGTTAGGTAGGAGTCAATTCAGCTTGGTATGAAGGAGAGATAAAAATCCGCCTAAGGGAAGAGAGAGAAAGAGAAGAGAAGTAATGGAGGAGACATTTGGCTCATTCCTTCCCCTTCCCTAGCCTCCCATTTAGTTCATTAAGACCAGGAAGGCAGCCCCAATTCAACCAGCTACTCCTTGAATGGCTGGAGAAAGCTTTCCCCACCTACCTACCATGGCCGCCATTGTTGACTAAGGCCAATAATGGCAAAGCTCCATACAGCCACCTAACACTTCATCTCTTCATCTTAAAACCTTCACTGGACTCCAAGGAGTCGGTCCCGCCATTTACCTGAAGGAGCCAAGCAGTTTCATAGTGTTGTTGCAGAAATCCGACCACCACCACCACCAAAATGGCTTCTCGACGATCGGCAAGGCTACAGCCGCCTAGCAAGGTCCTCCTCCACTCCTTCTTCCATATATAGTTCATAGGAATCATTAGGGCCAAGGTTCGGGCTCAATTGAGCCCGATCCAAGTTCAATATTTCCTGGTTTTTTCCATGGAAATCAACTTCTCGGGATCGCCAAAAAATGGCTCTCCGGCGGCTGTGCTGCCGCCTGGCGACAGCCACCACCTCAACGGAGGTGGTGGTGGCGGTGGCCGGCCGGGGAGGTGGCCGGATCACCGGCAGCAGTGGCTGGAAGATGCTCCAGGAAAAGCCAATCGGGACTGTTGGCTAGAGGTTGAAGATGACTTAGCTCCGTCAGATCTGCGTCAAGATTCCCGCTGGGAATGATTCCAAACTATAGGCTTGATGTATTTTTATTTCATTTCTGTCACATGCAATGTATTTAATGTTTCTAATTTTAAAAAATACATAGGTGATAATTCAGAGGACATGGTCAACACCAAAATTGTAGCCTGATGAGTCTAGTTTACTGCAAAATTGGTTTGAACCAATTTGGGTGTCTAGTTTGACCAGTGCACCCATTTTGGTGGGACCTACACCTAGGGCTAGACAGATATTAAACTGAGTGCCCACACTTCATCCTTGGTCCACATTAATTGAAATTTTGGCAGGGAGTCCCCCTTGACCATATCTAGTTCTGCCCAAAGATGGGAATTTTTGGGGACAATTTTTCTATAGTTTTGGAAAATATTTAATTTCTCTAGGGTTAATTAATTTAAGCGCCAAATGACCTCCAAACTCCCCCAAATTTTGGTGAGAGGTGTTTAGGGTCAATATAAATCTCTGCGTAAAATTTCATCACATTTGGAGGTGGTTTAAACTAAAATCATGCAAACCCTAGCTTTTCCCTAAAAGGGATATTTTGGTCAAAAGGTGTATTTTGGGTTTTGAGTGGACAAATCACCTCAACAGAGGTTGGGATTGGGGTCACTAGATTGGAATGGCTTCTTTCACTTTATCATGAAAGATGGGATAGATTGGAATTGGCTTGCCCTAAGATCTAAGGTCATACCATAAGGAAGGGATTTTGTGCATTGTGAAGGGTGTGAGGCCGAAACACCTTGAATGATCTTGTAACATTGTAGAGAGGGTGCTAGGATAGATAGAACCCTCTGGTAAAAATCTTAAGGGATTTTGGGAAGGGTAGGCCCACAAAACCCTAACCCTAACATAGGGCACAAATATTGTGGAGCTGGAATAGGTTAGCAAGATTCTTAGAACAATCATTAAATTTTGGCAGAGGGAGTTTTAGACCATACTAATCACATGTGAATTTTAATGGAATTTTTGGATACATAATTAGGGTACCTACTTCACAACCTCAAATTTTTGGGAACTTGTTAAATAATTCTTACAGAGCTCAATACTTGTTTAAAAATTATGAAACTTGATAATTAGTATTTCTAATTCGATATGCTCATATGCAAATTTATTCGGAATTTTTAGATGGATAATTGATATACTTTGTTCATTAACCCCTAACTTGGAATATTATGAGAAAATCAAATATAGACTATATTACTCAATGATAAATTGTGAAACTTGATCTAGAGTACTTATATGCCTTTACAATCATACATGAATTTTATCTGAATTTGTGGAATTATTAATGCTGTAAATTCTCTTAAAATGAATTATTATGGGATATATTTGAAATTAAAATTACTGGAAAATTTTGAGGCTTTGGATTTTGAGTTATATATTAATATTGTATTTAATAAAAATTTGGTGGAATATTATCTTATCTGAAATTGGTACTTCATGTTCAAACATCAGATTTTTGGCTACTAAATTAATTAAATAAACTATTAGATAAATAGGAAAATTGTGAAATTCTGGATTTAGTCCACAAAGCTCATAATGGACCTCCAATAATTATTATAGGAGTACTGGATGATTATTTGTTGTACCTCCCATTTTACGGGTCATATAGCTTAAGTGGTCTGCATATAGTAAAAAATGCAGAAACTATGTTGAAGTATAATTTGATTCATGTCTTGGGATTAGTGGACTGCTAGTTTGGATGGATAAAAATAAGTTCATTATTGGTAGTAGGATGAGTAGAGGGATGGATTGGCTAGAGTTAGGCGGTGCCCGGGATCGACGAAAAATCGTCTTTCCCGTAGGGAGGAAGTGTTTAATGCACTAGGGCTAGATTCATTGAAATTAATTAAGTGTCGGGAAATCGGATAGCAACCAATAATAGTAAGTGCTGAGAGAAGGTTGGACAGTCAAAGCCTGGCAGATTGGAAAGTTGAAAAATGGCTAAGTCCACAGGCATTGAGTGTAGTCAACTCACTCAACGCCATATAGACATAATCATTGAGTCTGGTACCCTGCTTAAGGGTCAAGTGACCTCCA
The DNA here is from genome assembly GCA_039583875.1 of Platanthera guangdongensis. Classification (NCBI taxonomy): domain Eukaryota; kingdom Viridiplantae; phylum Streptophyta; class Magnoliopsida; order Asparagales; family Orchidaceae; genus Platanthera; species Platanthera guangdongensis. The sequence continues at coordinate 116,035,788 of CM077155.1, read as the reverse complement.
AAGGGCCAAGACAACCCCACCTAGACCTTAGGGGAGGCCAATGGGTCACCAAGTACCCATTAGGACCAACCTCAAAGACCAAATTGACCTAGGTCAACCCTAGCCTAGGTTTGGGTCAAGCTAGCCCAAAAGGGCTAACTCAAGCTCAAGCCCAATTCACTTGGGCTAACCTTGCTTTGATGGATGAAATGGACATGTGGGCTGCCATATGGTTAGGTAGGAGTCAATTCAGCTTGGTATGAAGGAGAGATAAAAATCCGCCTAAGGGAAGAGAGAGAAAGAGAAGAGAAGTAATGGAGGAGACATTTGGCTCATTCCTTCCCCTTCCCTAGCCTCCCATTTAGTTCATTAAGACCAGGAAGGCAGCCCCAATTCAACCAGCTAATCCTTGAATGGCTGGAGAAAGCTTTCCCCACCAACCTACCATGGCCGCCATTGTTGACTAAGGCCAATAATGGCAAAGCTCCATACAGCCACCTAACACTTCATCTCTTCATCTTAAAACCTTCACTGGACTCCAAGGAGTCGGTCCCGCCATTTACCTGAAGGAGCCAAGCAGTTTCATAGTGTTGTTGCAGAAATCCGACCACCACCACCCCCAAAATGGCTTCTCGACGATCGGCAAGACTACAGCCGCCCAGCAAGGTCCTCCTCCACTCCTTCTTCCATATATAGTTCATAGGAATCATTAGGGCCAAGGTTCGGGCTCAATTGAGCCCGATCCAAGTTCAATATTTCCTGTTTTTTCCATGGAAATCAACTTCTCGGGATCGCCAAAAAATGGCTCTCCGGCGGCTGTGCTGCCGCCTGGCGACAGCCACCACCTCAACGGAGGTGGTGGTGGCGGTGGCCGGCCGGGGAGGTGGCCGGATCACCGGCAGCAGTGGCTGGAAGATGCTCCAGGAAAAGCCAATCGGGACTGTTGGCTAGAGGTTGAAGATGACTTAGCTCCGTCAGATCTGCGTCAAGATTCCCGCTGGGAATGATTCCAAACTATAGGCTTGATGTATTTTTATTTCATTTCTGTCACATGCAATGTATTTAATGTTTCTAATTTTAAAAAATACATAGGTGATAATTCAGAGGACATGGTCAACACCAAAATTGTAGCCTGATGAGTCTAGTTTACTGCAAAATTGGTTTGAACCAATTTGGGTGTCTAGTTTGACCAGTGCACCCATTTTGGTGGGACCTACACCTAGGGCTAGACAGATATTAAACTGAGTGCCCACACTTCATCCTTGGTCCACATTAATTGAAATTTTGGCAGGGAGTCCCCCTTGACCATATCTAGTTCTGCCCAAAGATGGGAATTTTTGGGGACAATTTTTCTATAGTTTTGGAAAATATTTAATTTCTCTAGGGTTAATTAATTTAAGCGCCAAATGACCTCCAAACTCCCCCAAATTTTGGTGAGAGGTGTTTAGGGTCAATATAAATCTCTGCCTAAAATTTCATCACATTTGGAGGTGGTTTAAACTAAAATCATGCAAACCCTAGCTTTTCCCTAAAAGGGATATTTTGGTCAAAAGGTGTATTTTGGGTTTTGAGTGGACAAATCACCTCAACAGAGGTTGGGATTGGGGTCACTAGATTGGAATGGCTTCTTTCACTTTATCATGAAAGATGGGATAGATTGGAATTGGCTTGCCCTAAGATCTAAGGTCATACCCTAAGGAAGGGCTTTTGTGCATTGTGAAGGGTGTGAGGCCGAAACACCTTGAATGATCTTGTAACATTGTAGAGAGGGTGCTAGGATAGATAGAACCCTCTGGTAAAAATCTTAAGGGATTTTGGGAAGGGTAGGCCCACAAAACCCTAACCCTAACATAGGGCACAAATATTGTGGAGCTGGAATAGGTTAGCAAGATTCTTAGAACAATCATTAAATTTTGGCAGAGGGAGTTTTAGACCATACTAATCACATGTGAATTTTAATGGAATTTTTGGATACATAATTAGGGTACCTACTTCACAACCTCAAATTTTTGGGAACTTGCTAAATAATTCTTACAGAACTCAATACTTGTTTAAAAATTATGAAACTTGATAATTAGTATTTCTAATTCGATATGCTCATATGCAAATTTATTCAGAATTTTTAGATGGATAATTGATATACTTTGTTCATTAACCCCTAACTTGGAATATTATGAGAAAATCAAATATAGACTATATTACTCAATGATAAATTGTGAAACTTGATCTAGAGTACTTATATGCCTTTACAATCATACATGAATTTTATCTGAATTTGTGGAATTATTAATGCTGTAAATTCTCTTAAAATGAATTATTATGGGATATATTTGAAATTAAAATTAAGGGGTTAAACTTTACTGGAAAATTTTGAGGCTTTGGATTTTGAGTTATATATTAATATTGTATTTAATAAAAATTTGGTGGAATATTATCTTATCTGAAATTGGTACTTCATGTTCAAACATCAGATTTTTGGCTACTAAATTAATTAAATAAACTATTAGATAAATAGGAAAATTGTGAAATTCTGGATTTAGTCCACAAAGCTCATAATGGACCTCCAATAATTATTATAGGAGTACTGGATGATTATTTGTTGTACCTCCCATTTTACGGGTCATATAGCTTAAGTGGTCTGCATATAGTAAAAAATGCAGAAACTATGTTGAAGTATAATTTGATTCATGTCTTGGGATTAGTGGACTGCTAGTTTGGATGGATAAAAATAAGTTCATTATTGGTAGTAGGATGAGTAGATGGATGGATTGGCTAGAGTTAGGCGGTGCCCGGGATCGACGAAAAATCGTCTTTCCCGTAGGGAGGAAGTGTTTAATGCACTAGGGCTAGATTCATTAAAATTAATTAAGTGTCGGGAAATTGGATAGCAACCAATAATAGTAAGTGCCTTGCAAAAGGGAGCTTTGGGCGTAATCCCATCGTATTTCATAGTGCCTTCGAGAGACCTTCACGGGGTATACCTTGGGCAGTCCTGGGCTAACGTAAACTGTAAGAGTGATAAATCTTAAAGAGCAACTAGAATAATTAGGGGTTCACTTTCACACACCCCGATGTCTCGGGAAGTTGGTTTGAGTCGGTTGATATTTGTGAGGGGCAGGATGGCCCGACGAGCTTTGGCTCGGTTGATGTTTGTGACGGACGGGATGGTCCGAGGAGCTTTGGCTCGGTGCTGATACATAAGGTTGCATGTGCATAAAATAAAGGTGGTGGGTCTTCGGTATTGGAGTGTCGATGAACCGATGCCAATACGTTGACTCGGCAAGTGTGGCTAGCACTTCGCCAACAGAAGTCCGGTGTGCCAGCCGGCAAGAGTACGCAGGAGTCCGCTTTGTGCACCAGCATTGAGGCGTACGATAGGTCTGACCGGTAGTGCTTTACTGGTTTAGAGGTGGGAGAGGCCCAACCCACCGCTTCCGTCTGCCACTACGGAGGTATCCTGGGAGGTGAGGCTCCAGAAAGGGGGAAATAAAGGTCTGTGTGCACAGAGTCGAGTGGGTGAGTTGCACTTGCATGATCGCATCATAACCCACTTGCATGTCATAGCATAATCATAGCATAAAACCCCTATCACCTATTATATAAGTGGTATGGGACGCTTATATAATAGGCCCTGCATAATGACCCCTTGGTCTATAAGCTTGTGTGGGCAAGTTATAAATTAAGGTTAAATTCTTTATATATATATTAGTATTATTAACCGACACCCCAACGTATAAATTGGTATGGGACTTTTTATACGATGGGAGCCCTGTAAAAGATCCCTTGCTTATATGTTTCGTATAAGTTAAGGTTATTTTTCATAATTTACTTTACTGCCATATGTACTATAAAAATTGCCAGTATAGTTCCGCTGCCATCTGTTTTTTGATTACTCTCCACCTTTAAGTCCTCCCCTTTCTTCCTCTCCGCTCGGTGCCTAGGGGCCATGGGGGAAGGGGTGGGGGATGATAGGTCTTAGTCTTTTAGACTAACGGTTTTCGAACCACATCATTTTAGGGGACCACGGAGCCCAGCATGGAGGAGCAGCCCCGGAGGTCAGCACGCTTGGAGATCGGGCAGTCTAATTCCGGAGTTCGTACGGCAGGGACTGTGAGTCCTGATCATTATTAGTTATAGTATTTGCTTCCGTGTTGAGAGATTTGTAGTGAGGACATGATGTACTGGGCATGAGCCCAAGATCTTATATTTCTGTGTATCTGTGGACACTCCCTTCGTGGAAATTATTTACATATATATGTAATTTCTGTGGACATGTTTACTATTTTGCTACATTTGTGATCGATTTGGCCGGCAGGATCGGCGTTTTTTAGTGATGACCTTCCCGAGTGCGAAGGTGTCACCACAAAGCGGCGGTTCTGGGCCTAAGACCCCAGTGTTTTTAAAAAAAGAAAAAAAAAGGTGGGGTCATACACCATGCACAAATTGTATGATTCTGACGTGCTTTTCGAAGTACTTAGCCATTCTCCTATTTACCTCTTCCTGCCGGATGGCGGAGAGGTCACACAGCTCCTCCACCATATCAAGGGAGAGTCGTAGCTCCTCCTCGTTTTCAGCCGGCCATTCTTTTCTTCCTTCCTGCGTCATGACCACCCGAGGTGTATGTACTTAAAATTCTATTGGGAGTACTGCCTCACATCCAAGGGAGAGCTTGAAGGGGGTCTCCCATGTGGCTGTGTTGGGGGTGGTCCTCAGGGCCCTGAGGACCGAGCTAAGCTGCTCCACCCAGCTCCACCTCAAGTTTTCAACCTTCTTCTTCAGGAGGTTCACAATAATCTTGTTTGCCACCTCAACCTGCATGTTGCTCCTCGGGCGGTGGACTGAGGAAAATCTGATGTCAATTCTAAGCTGCTCGTTGAGGCTGATGAATTCTGCACTTACAATCTGAGGCCCGTTGTCCGTGACAATGGCCTGCGGTAGCCCGTGCCGAGAGATGATCTCCCCCAAACAAAATTCCTTATAACCTGGGAGGTCACCTTTGCAAGCGCCTTCACCACCAGCCACTTAGAAAAATAATCTATCTTTACCAATAGAGACCTCCTTTATTCGCTGGCCTGGGGAAATGGTCCTACCAAATACATTCCCCAAATTGTAATATGTCAGGGGGCCGTGATGTTCCTGAGGCGTTGAGCCAGTTGTAGTTGGAGGGGGAAAATAGCTGGCATTTGTGGCACCTCTTTGTGAACTCCGCAGCGTCGTAGCCCATAGTTGGCCAGAATTGTTGAAAATCATGCAGTGAAACTGGGTGATGGGGCAGACCGTTCGGTCTGAGCGATCTGAGTCAACGGCCTGGACAGATAGATATTGTGGCCTGGGTGACCTGGCCTGGTTGGATTTGGTGGCTTGGCTATTCTTGTGGAGCGGACTGTGCGGCCTGTCCTTGGCGGTCTGGTGGCGGTGCTCTGTTCGATCTGCGGTCTCGCAGTTAGCCGGTTCTTGGAGTAACCGAGTGGATTGGAGGTTGAATCCGCGGTGTTGTGGCGGGCTTGGTTTGCGTCTGCGGAGTCCGATATTACCGAATGGTTTTGGATATCGGCTTTCGTCCTTGCTGAGCTCTCCGGTGATGCGGTGGGTGTTGCTGCATTCTCTGTGGTGGACTGTCCTGAAGTTGGTGGTCTGGGTCTTTTGTGTCCTCCTTGCTCTCGCCAGTTGCTTGATGGGCTGCTGGACTTGGTCACTTATGTGATAAGTCCATAGTGTTCGTATTGTTCATAGTGTCCGCAGAGTTCGTTGTTGACCGGGCAGACTTCCTGTTGGTCGTGGACTCGTGGCGGGTTGTGGTGATGGTCTCGAGCTGTGCGGACAGCCGTTTTTTCCGCATATAATGTGCAGACTGATGCAGCATGGGTTGCTGTTGTGTCTGCGTGCTGTGTTAAATGGCGTACTGGCGCTGTACTTGCGTGCGGTGCGGACTGGCGTAGTGTCCGCATGGTGGCGGTCTGTCTTTGACCTGGCACCTGGCGGGTTGTTTGAATTCTGGACACGTCCTTGTGGATTTGGTAGACGGGGATGTGAGTCGGGAGCTGGGGTGGTGACTCTATTCACTAGGGCGGCGACCACACTCCTCACCCCGCCTATAAGTAGACCCCCCCCCCCCCCCCTCTGGCATGTCTACAATAATTGAGGGAACAGTAAGTTGAGACTTGGTAAAGTGCGGCAGCCTCGGTTTTCTTGTCCACGCGGTTTGATCAGAGTTAACTGTTTGCTGTTTGCAGGTTGCTCGGTTAGCATTGTGGAGCCAGGAGTTTGGCTTTGACTTCGGTCAGGATTAGTAAAGTTTGCGGTTTCAATCATCGGTTTCAGCAGGTCGCTTCTGCGGCTTGTCAATTTTCTCTGCTTTAGCTTCTCCAAGTTTAATAACCTATCCGCCGGACTTAGGAAGGTAGGCGATCTGTCCTTTAGTTCAGTGGCAGTCAGCGAATAACGGTGTGTCTGCACGACCTCGCGGTCTCAGCAGACTCTGTGTTCTATTCGGCTTCTAGCTGCAGCAGTTCGGGCGGCTTCAGTGACTTCGACATACTGGGCGGTCTCGGCAGTCTCCAGTTCTATCCGCCCGGATTGATTTGTTTCGTTATGTTTTCCTTGTGTACTGGCGAAACCATGTCTCGCAATGTATACCTCGCCCTGTAAAGAAGTTAATAAATATATGATCTGCTTGTTTCTTCTACTTGCAATTGGTGTTTGAGCTTGCTTTCCGAGTTCCACTTGATCAAGGTGTGATCTTGATAGCTCTGAGAATATTAATTTGGCGTTAGACTATCTCGTTGATCATCTTGAGAAATTTCAACATGGTATCAGAGTGAGGTTCAGTTGCTTGAGCGGTGATCAACTTGTGTTGTGCTCTGTGCTTTTAGAGGCTTAACCAAGGTTGTTGCAACGGAAGTGAGTTATGCAAGCGGTTTAGGTATTGAACTCTTAATTCCGGCTAACTTTAAAAAGTGGAAGTCATGCACGAAGAGTTACCTTCTGTGTGAGGAGCTATGGGAGGCCGCCGGTGGTGACGACAGACAAGAAGTTACAGCTGCATTTGGGACTGCTGAGCAGGTGAGGGTCTGGAGGAAAACAAATGCAAAGGCGGAGTTTATCCTCAAAAGGGCTGTTTCACCGGAGCTGTTTGATCACATCATTGGATGTGAGTCAGCTGCTGATATTTGGACAACCATTAATGAGTTGTTCAGCAGGAATAATGTGGCCAGACTACAGTTCCTGGAGAATGAGTTGGCTAGGACAACTCAAGGAGACCTGACCATCTCTAAGTTCTTTCTGAAGATGAAGAGTCTGTGTGCTGAGTTATCAACACTTGATCCTGATGAGCCGATCTCTGAGGCTAAGATGAAAAGGCACATAATTCGCGGCTTGCGGAAGGAGTATGTGGCCTTTGTTACCTCTGTTCAAGGCTAGGCTACTCAGCCTTCTTTGCTGGAACTTGAGAACCTGCTTGCTTCGCAGGAAAGCTTGGCCAGACAGATGGCTGGAGTCACTGTCTCTGAAGAAGGTAGTGAAGCGCTCTTCACAGGCAAGAAGAAGAAGAGATGGGAAGGGAAGAAGAAGAATACCGCTGTTGAAAATGATCCTTCAACCTCTTATTAATTAGAGAGGATCATTGATCCTAAGAAGGATTGGAAGAAGAATTTGAAGTGCTACAGGTCTCATCAGTGGGGTCACTCCAAGCGTGACTGCAAGGTCAAGCTACATCCTGGGCATGATGTAGGCAAGGAGAAAGCTTGCTCTAGTACTGAGGAAGCTGGATGGTGCTGAGATTTCATGACAGGCACCTGTGTTTGTGTCTTGTCCGTCGTCGACTTAAGCGATGAGTGGATTGTGGACTCCGGGTGTGGTCATCACCTCACCAGAGACAAGTCGAAGTTCTCCTCATTGTAAACTTACTCTAGTAACGAAGCTATCATTACTGCTGATAATACTGTTTATGCAGTAGAGAAGGAGGGGGTTGTGTCCTTGGGTAGTGATAAGGGGCCACTCACATTAAGGAGTGTGTATCAGGTACCAGGCATGAAGAAGAACCTCTTCTCTGTGACCAATGCGGTAGACGCGGGTTATCACATTTTGTTTGGGCCAACAAAAGTGAAGTTTTTCGCAACGTATCAGCGGTAAAGGTTGATGTTGCTCATGTTGGGAGGAGAGTAAAGAACTTGATTGTTCTTACAACCAACTCCTATGTTGATCGGATGAGGGCAAACTATAGCGCTGCTATTTGGCATGAGAGGCTGGGGCATGTAGGGATGGATAAGCTGAAGGCTATGACAAAAACGAGTCTTGTGAAAGGCTTGCCTAAGCTATCATTCTTTGGCGATGGTAACGTTTGCGCAGGATGTCAATACGGTAAGGCTCATCGCCTTCCGTTTGATAAGTCACAAACAAGGAGCAAGACACCGTTGGAGTGTATCCATGGTGACTTGATGGGGCCAACTTCCACTTCTAGTCTTAGAGGCAGCAGATACATGCTTGTGTTGATTGATGATTACTCAAGATACACTTGGGTGTATTTCATGAAGGAGAAGTCAGCAGCTTTCCAACTATTTGTAGAGTTCAAGGAGCGGGTGGAGGGTCTACTTGGCTTGCGGATCAAGAAGTTCAGATCAGACAATGGTGGTGAGTTTGTCTCATCTGAGTTCTCTAGTTTCTGCAGGAAGCACGGGAACCAGAGAGAGCTTACTTGTGCTCATACTCCACAACAAAACGTAGTAGCGGAGCGGAAGATCTGTCATCTGACAGAAACTTGCAAGTGCTGGCTACATGCAAAAGACATTCCGAGGTACTTTTGGGCGGAAGGAATGGCTTGCGCAACCTATGTCATCAATCAGATGTCTCTGAGTCCGGTCAATATGAAGTCTCATTTTGAGATGTTGCTGAAGGAGAAGCCAAGCGTGCAACACCTTCGGGTGTTTGGATCAACTTGCTATGTGCATGTCTCGTATGCTTCAAGGACAAAGCTTGATCTAAAGGCAAGAAAGCTTGTCTTTGTAGGATATGATGAGCGGAAGAAAGGATGGAATTGCATGGATCCTGGGACGAAGAAGTTTGTTGTATTAAGAGACGTGGTCTTTGATGAACTATTGTCATTTGGATGAGGCTCGGTTGAGCTATCAGAGAGCATGGTTGATGAAGAATAGATGGTGGCTGCTGAAGTCCTTCAAGAGGAGCTTGTTGTATCACCAACAGCTCCTATTGCTTCAAACTCTAGGGCAGAGGCCTCTGGTTCAGGAGGCAGGTAGAGCATTGCTCAAAGTTTTCCCGAAAATGGAGTTGAGCCTGAAGAAGCAGTGGAGGTGGTGAGCAAGGAGCAGACCCTTCGGAGACCAAAAAGAACAGTCAAGCCGTCATCTCGATACTGTGATGGGAATGCAGTGAGCTTTGTCTCCTGCTTCTTTGTAGGTCCTCTAGATGAGCGGGAGCCAGCAAACTTCAATGAGGCCACTAGAGTCAAGAAGTGGGAAGATGTCATGAAGGAGGATATTTCTGCTCTCAAGAAGAATGAAACCTGGGACCTTATGCTCAAGGTTGAGGCATTACTCCAGTGACTTGCAAGTGGGTATACATGTTGAATAAGAAGGCTGATGGGAGCATCGAAAGATATAAGGATCGCCTTTTTGCTCGAGAATTCTCACAATAGTATGGAGAGGACTATAAGGAGACATTTAGTCCAATTGCAAAGATGACTTCGGTTCGGGTGGTGATTGCTTTGGCTGCTTGCCAAGGATGGAGGTTGTGGCAGCTTGACGTAAAGAATGCTTTTCTTTACGGAAAGATTGATAAGGACATCTTCATGGATCAACCGCTTGGTTTTGTTTCTGAAGTTCATCCAGACTATGTCTGCAATCTCAGGAAGGCTCTCTACAGGTTGAAGTAGGCTCCAAGAGCTTGGTATGGGAAGTTAGCAGAATACGTCCAACTCTGCGGATACCTTGCTTCCAACACAGATTCAAGTTTGTTCATCAAGAAGAAGGGGTAGCTTCAAGTCTTGGTCCTGCTGTATGTTGATGATATGATCATCCCAGGGATTTCAGAGGAGGAGGTAGCTAGGCTCAGGGCTGAGCTAGCTATTCGCTTCGAGATGAAAGACTTGGGAGAGCTTCATCACTTTCTTGGTCTCGAAGTGGAGAGGAATGAGAACGGGATACTCATCTGCCAGAAAGGATATGCGGATCGCATTGTGAATCGATTCATCATGAAGGAAGGGAAGAGTTGCTCTACTCCTCTGGATCATGGGCCAAAGCTTCAACGAGATGAAGGAAGGATTCTTCCAGATCCCTTGGTGTTCAGAGCTCTAGTGAGGAGCTTGATCTACCTAACGATTATAAGGCCAGACATTGCTTACGCTGTTGGCCGATTAAGTCGGTTTATGGCAGAGCCAAGGAAGCCTCATCTGGTAGCGACAAAGAACATATTGAAGTTTGTTAAGTCTACTTTTGATATAGGGCTCCTTTATAGGAGGGACACGAACTTTTCTTTGTTAGGATACATGGATGCTGATTATGGTGGTGACTCGGATGATCGACGATCAACTTCGGGTTATGTTTTCACTTGCGGATCAGTTAACAGCTCGTGGTGTAGCAAGAAGCAGGACTCGGTGTCCGTTTCAACTACGGAAGCAGAGTACAAGGCTTCGTCTTTGGCTACTCGAGAAGCCATTTGGCTAAGGAGGCTAGTTGAGGACATCCATAAGGAAGTGCAAGGTCCAACTCTGCTCCGAGGTGATAATGAAAGTGCTCTCAAACTGGTGAACAATCCAGTTTGTCATGCAAGGTCGAAGCATATAGGGATCGAGCATCACTTCATAAGGGAGAAGGTGTTGAAGGGATCTCTTATGGTCGGGCATGTTCGGAGTGAAGACAATCTTGCTGACATTTTCACGAAGTCATTGTCGAAGGGGCCATTTCAACGTCTATGAGGTTTGCTGTGCTTGATCACCACTTCTCACATCAAGGGGGAGTGTTGAAAATCATGAAGTGAAAGTGGGTGATGGGGCAGACCGTGCGATCTGAGCGGTCTGAGTCCGTGGCCTGGGCAGACTGATATTGCGGCCTGGGTGATCTGGCCTGGTTGGATTTGGTGGCTTGGCTATTCTTGTGGAGCAGGCTGTCCTTGGCGGTCTAGTGGCGGTGCTCTGTTCAGTCTGCGATCTTGCAGTTAGCTGGTTCTTGGAGTAACCGGGCGGAATGGAGGTTGAATCTGCGGTGTTGTGGCAGACTTTGTTTTCGTCCGCAGAGTCAGCTATTGCCGACTGGTTTTGGAGATCGGCTTTGGCCCTGGCCGAGCTCTCCGGTGATGCACTGGTTGTTGTCGCATTCTCTGTGGCGGACTATCCTGAAGATTGCGGTCTACGTCTTTTGTGACCGCCTTGCTCGCGCCAGTTTCTTGATGGGCTGCTGGACTTGGTCACTTCTGTGACAAGTCCATAGTGTTGGCAGTGTCCGCAGAGTTCGTTGTTGACTGGGCGGACTGCCTGTTGGTCGTGGACTCATGGCCGGCTGTGGTGATGGTCTTGAGCTGAGCGGACTGCCGCTTTGTCCGTATATAGTGTGCAAACTGATGCAGCATGGGTTGTGGCTATGTACGTGTGCTGTGCTAAATGGCGGACTAGCGCTGTGCTTGCGTGCGATGCAGACTGGCGTAGTGTTTGCATGGTGGTGGTCTGTCTTTGACCTCGTGCCTGGCGGGTTGTTTGAGGTCTGGCCAAGTCCTTGCGGACTTGGCAGACGGGGATGTGTTAGCCGCGAGTTAGGTGACTCTATTCACTAGTGCGGTGACCACACTCCTCACCCCTCCTATAAATAGACCCCCCCTCCCCCCCCCCCCCCCCGCAGCACGTCTACAGTAACTGAGGGAACAGTAAGTTGAGAGTTGGTTAAGTGCGGCGACCTCGGTTTTCTTGTCCGCACGGTTTGATCAGAGTTAACTGGTTGCTGTTTGCAGGTTGCGCGGCTGGCACTGTGGAGCCAGGAGTTTGGCTTTGACTTCGGTCAGGATCAGTGAAGTTTGCGGTTTCAATCAGTAGTTTCAGCATGTCGCTTCTGCGGCTTATTAGTTTTCTCTGCTTCAGCTTCTCCAAGTTCAATAACCTGTCCGCCGGACTCGGGCTGGTAGGCGGTATGTTCCTCATTTCAGCAGCAGTTAGTGAATAACAACATGTCCGCGTGACGTCGCGGTCTTGGCGAACTCCGTGTTCTATTCGGCTTCTAGCTGCAGCAGTTTGGGCGGCTTCAGCAACTTCGGCAAACTGGGCGGTCTCGGTGGTCTCCAGTTCTGTCTGCCGAGATTGATTTGTTTCTTTCTGTTTTCCTTCTGTACTGGCGAAATCATGTCTCGCCATGTATACCTCGCCCTGTAAAGAAGTTAATAAATATATGATGTAAGACCCCTCCCCCTTACCAAGCAGGCTCCCGGTCTTATGCCCAGAACCGCCGTCTTACGGTGCCACTAACGCTTGGGTTAGTCGACACTGCAACACGCCGATTATGCCGGCTAGTACGATCATATAACCTATAGGCCAATATGAGAAATAAAAGTAATACATAGCAGAGTACAACACAGCTAGTCCACAGTCACAGTACGAATCATATATATATAAATGAAAGAGTACGCATTCCATAATGAGAATAAAAATAGAAGAGTAATAAGGGCTTATGCCCAGTACATCATATGAATAAACTCTCCTCTCAAAATATCAAAACAGCGGAAACTAATCAACTAATCTCGTCACACCTGAGGTAGTACTGTAGCAGTAGTAGGTATCACCTCCTCACGCCCTGTCACCTCGTCCTACCGGTCATGCTGGTGCTCCATCTGCTCGAGCTCCTAAAAATAGTTTGGTCACCGACCATTAGTCAAAAAAACTAAGTCGTTTCCTCCGTACCTCGCCCTGCAACTCCTAGGCACCGTGCGGGAGGACGAAGCGGAGGACTATCAAGGGGTAACAAAAGGAAAGCAGGTGACAAGGGAAACTAAGCTACCAAGTAAGAGTGTGAGCAGTAAATCTACATTAGCAGTTCTATGTATATAGCACAAAAGGTAAAAGCATGTACAGTACAAGTAAGTAAAGAGCTGAAAGTAAGAGCAGAAAAGTGAAGTTATGCTACCACTACACTACCATCATAAAACGTACCTTAACTTATAAAAATGCCCATACAAATTTATAAGTTACGGTTTTCGGGAAATTTAACTTATCATATAAAAGAGCTCATACTTATTTATATGATAAGGATCTATGAAGCGTATGACCTAATATGAATGAATGTTTATGATGCAATTTATGCAACAGGAAAGTGCAACTCACACACAACGACTCTTTGATCAAATACCTTTAGTTCCCACTTTTTGAGCGCTAGCTTTACTCTCGGGTACCACCGTTGTGGCTATCGCAGCAGTGGAGCCGGCATCTCCACTTCTAGGCAAGTATGCACACTACCAAACCTTAGACCCCTCTCATAAGCCTCTGTACACGTCCTAGGTGCACTCTAGAGTCCATGCGTACGTACTTTGCTGACAACACGTCAGTCTTGTTGGGTCGGGTGTGCGTTATCGGGGATCGTCCTCCAGACCGCAGTGTAAAATAACCCACTGTCCCCTCAAACCCTCACACCTGCCTGGTTCACAGTACTTCCATCGCTGTGACGATCGGCCAGTACCGCATGACCCGCCACTATATTTATGGACATTCAAGTATTTCATCCCAAGCCTTCAGCTCGCAGGACCAACCTGTCCTGAATCCCTCAAACTCTTCACGGGTGAGCCTGCAACATATATTCCTCCAACCCATCTCGGGTGAGAACGCACAATAGTGCCTTTATTCAAAATCCCTCAAACCCGTCACGGGCAGGAATGAACCACAATGTCTTAACCTATTAGACTACTCTTGTCTACGGATTATTATACTTAGTGATTTAAGGTTAATCCCAGGACTGCCTAGGGTATACCCGATGAAGGGCTCTCGGGGGCACTAGGAACTATGATGGGATTATGCCCAAAGTTCCCTTTCGTAAGGATATTTACTTTTTATTGATGTCTACCCTTTATCCGTACTTTGCTCTCATTATTACTCTTGAGTGGTCCTAATGACTTAAGATGTTCTCAGAAGGGTGACAGTCTTCCGCCGGCCTACAATCCAATTGCTATCCAAGGACTTACACTTTACTCTCGTCACTAAGACAACTCTACCCACCAGGGTTATTCTCCAATCATAACATCTAGCTCATCCGTCGATCTATCCCCCGGTGGTCCTTATAGTATAACCTACTTACACTATGCGCAACCCATGCCCAAATACCACCCCGAAATGGAACTTCCAATTCCTTGGGCCACCTACCCCTAATTATGTATCCTAGGATGGTATGGACTAATGAAGTGAGCATGTTGATTTTCATAATTTTCTTAAGTCATTAAAACCTCTAATTAAATCATTTAATTAATCCCCTAGGTCATTTAATACATGAAGTATTACAAATTATAATCCACTGAACTAAGGAATTTTTCCAGAGTTGCATCTTCGTACAATATTGCTGTCTACCAAAATTCATAATTTTCCTTGAAATATTTCCATTTATTCCTTAATTAATAGAAATCTCACATAATTATCATTTTCCAAATGAAGTGTATGGATCTCATTACTAAAAATTCCAAGAAACTTACAGCATACATATATTGGTAAAATAATGCTAAAGACAGAATTTCATGAACTTCCATGGTACAAGGGCTACAAAATTTCATTTCTAATTATATTACCAAAATGCCACTATGAGGTTTTAAAAATTACTGATTCATCCAAAAATGTTGAGATAATTATACAAGATTATTCATACTCATATATATCACCAAGAAATTTTCCAAAATTTTCTACTGAGTATATTCATCAATTTGCTAATTAAGTATAATGAGGGTAAAAAGGTAATTTCCACATAACTCCTATCACATTTATTCAAACAGAGACATAAAAATTTTCAGGAGTTAAATTTAACATTATATTGACCTTGACAAAAATTGGGGATTTTATCTCAATGATGAGCCTATTTTTACATTTATTTTTCAAAAGTCCTATTATTTCAAAAATTCCAAATAATGGGATTTTTGCTTCCAAAAATCCCATTATTACAATGTGGGGTATAATTCACAATAATGAGCCTCTGAAATCAATACCATGATTTTTGGATGTCCCAAATAGGCCTAATACACAATATTTCAAAATTGGCTATTTGCACCTCAATCCTATGTATAATCAACACATGCAAGTGAGTTTACCCAACTTGCAGTAGTTCAAATGTGCTGAAATTTTTACCATGCACATGTATAGTCCCCAAGGACATGCCACTAAAATTTGGGGCCATTTGGAGCCATAACCCTCCAAATATTTCATTTATTCACTTTTTATATTTAAATAAAAAATATAGAAAATTTATTCCCAAAAATTCTCAATTTTTGGCAGGGTCTAAATATACGGTAATCATGCATGCACCCAAAATTTGGGGCATTTTGATTACTGGTTTGGCTTGGGCATCAATTTGAAATTTTGTGCTTGTCAAGGACCAGTCCTAGGAAAACTGACCTACAACCCAATATACTCTACCAAATTTGATGTTTAAGGTGCCAAATTAAATTAAGACATTAAGCTACAAATTTTATTTAAGGTTCTTGTCCTGGAAATGCATCTAAGAGCCCTAAAAAGGCTTGTAATATCACTGTATAAGTGTGACCGATATAATAAATTCTATAGTTTTTATTTGATTTAATTTAAATCGATGAGCACGAATCTTGAACTAAAATGGACGGAATCTGGTCGTCTTCTACCTCCAGCCGATGGCCGGGATTCGTTCTGGCTGGGCCACCTTTGCTGGCTGTTTCCGTCCAGCTGAGCCACCACCACCGCCGGCGGATGTCGCTACCACCTTCACTGAGGTGGTGGCTAGCGATTCCCGGCGATGAGGCCGCCGGAATTGGCTCCTCCGGCGAACGCGAGCAAGAAGTAAAGCTCGGAAAAATCTCCATTTCCTCACATGGTATCGGGCTCAATTGAGCCTGATGTCTCTCCTAAAGAATCTAGAAAGCTAGCACGGGTAAAGAGGCGGCGAAACGGACCTGAATCAAGCCTTGGCGGCGAGTGCGGCGGCGGTTGGCCATGGTTGAGCTGCTCCGGCGATCTCCTGCTCAAAATCCCATTTTTTCATCAAAAGCTCTGCTCCAGGACTCGTTCTCCACTCGTTTCCACTCACTGAAGCTGATGGTGTGGTCGGTTTGAGCTGGAAATGGCTCTATATGGAGATACAACCAAGGTGAGCTCAGTTTGGGGCTTTGGAGGCTTCACCCATGGTGCCAGGTGGCCACCATGCTCAAAATTCTGCTGGAATTTACTAAGGAGGCCAGCCAGCACCTTTTGGGGCAGAAGGAGCCAAGGCCAAGTGGCCTCCTCCTCTTAATCTCATCTTCTCTCTCCTCTTTTGGGTAAATTCTCCAAAATGCCCCTTTGCATGTGATCCTCTCTTCGAAACCAGATGGTTGGGGTGGTCTTTGACCACTTGGGCTGATAATGGGCCATGTTTGGTGGGCTTGGCCTAAGGAGAGTGGGCTTGGCCCTCATTTTCTTCTTTAGGTCAATTATGTTGACTAGGTTGACTTTGAGTTGACTTGGTCAACCATGATGAGTGGGCTGACCCCACTTGGTTGTCATGGGTCTAATGGCATGACCCAACTTGGGTTGGGTCAATGTGGTGCACTACTTGGGCTAATTGGGCCTATAGGTATAGGTTTGACCAAATTAGGGCCATGGTTAACTTTGGTCAACTAGGGTCAAAGGGTTTACCTAATGACATGCCCTAGGGTTCACTTAGATTATTTTAGGGTTAGGGCAATGTGGTGTGGTCATGGTGTGGGTAGGGTTCCTATTTAGGCTAGTTTAACCTAGTTTGACTTTGGCCCCTTAGTGGGCCCCACATGGCTACAACACACTACCTAGGGTCAAATCTAGCTAATTTCCATATCACCCACCCCATGCCCAACCCAATCTAAGTTAAGGGGTTTAGAAGTAACATGGGATGTTACAAATCCTATAAACAAAAAAAAATAATTTCGTCCCCGAAATTTAAGTTCTGGTCTACGGGGTTCTACTTGTAAGAGTTATAAGTAATTTAGACGCATAAACTAAAGTATACCTGAAGTGAATAGATCCGGGTGTTGCTCCATCATCAGATCCCTCAGTTCCCAAGTGTGCTCCTCCCATCCATGATTGGACCACAACACCTTCACGAGACGGACCTTCTTCTTCCGCAACACACGGACATCAGTATCATCAATCCGGATCGGCTCCAATCTGACGGATCTGTCTAGCGCTATCGGACCGGCTGTAGTAGTAACGTGCTGCTCCGGCGGTCGGAGAGCTCTTCGCAAGGAAGAGACATGGAAGACGTCATGTAGGGTACACAACTCCGGTGGCAGCTGTAGTCGGTAAGCTAAGGGGCCGATCCGCTCCAGGATCAAGTATGGCCCCGTGTATCGACGACTGAGCTTCTTGTGCCTCCGCACCTGAGAGACACCGTGTACCGGACGTATCTTCAAGAAAACTCTATCTCCAACCTGGAATTCCACCTTCCGGTGTCGAGCATCATAATATTTGGCCTGCCTACTCTGGGCCTCTAGCAGCCGATCCCTGATCAAACGAACCTGAGCCTCCGTATCCTTCACATAATCATAGCCAAGAGCCTTGGTATCCACATCATGAACCCATGACAGCGGTGTCCGGCACTTCCTCCCGTAAAGTGCCTCATATGGAGCCATCCCGATGCTAGCCTGGTGGCTGTTATTGTAGGAGAACTCGATCAATGGTAGCAGCCTCTCCCAAGGGTTCCCCGTATCCAATATGCATAGGCGGAGTATATCCTCCATGGTCCGGATGGTCCGCTCGGTCTGTCTGTCGGTCTGCGGGTGGAAGGTGGTACTAAAAGTAAGCCGAGAGCCAAAGTAAGCATGCACAACCCTCCACTCCCTCGAAGTGAACCGACCATCACGGTCCAAAACAATCGTCCTGGGGATGCCATGGTATCTGACAAACTGCTCCACGAATAATCTCACCAAAACTACAACTGGAGCATCCTTCCTGACTGGAATAAAGCGTGCCACCTTGGTCTGTCTATCTACTATGACCCAGATGGAATCATGCCCAGAGTGGGAGTGAGGTAGTCTGTGCACAAAGTCCATAGCAATGTCCTCGAACTTCCACTCTGGGACTGACAATGGCTGTAATAAACCTCCCAGGCTCTTGCATTCTGCCTTAACGCGTTGGCACGTCTCACAATGTGTCACAAAGTGGGTGATCTCCCTCTTCATCCCAAGCCAATAAATAGTTTTCTGTAAATCTGCCCACATCTTGGTGATGCCGGGATGCACTGAATATTTGGAGCAATGTGCCTCTCTAAGTATATCATCCCGGATACCGCCCACTGCTGGTATATAAATGCGTCCACGGAATCGAAGGAGATCATCCTGTAGCGTGTAATCCTCAACCTTGACCGTTTCTAGGGCACTGAAAATTGGCTCCAATGTAGCATCCATCCTTTGATGTGCCATAATGCGCTCCCAAATGTCATCATCTCTGATCAATGAGCTCAGGTACTCTCGGTATCCTACTGGTTCGGCCTCAGAAACCATAGTAATATTCATGTTGTCCATCATCTATATCAACTCCATAGACATCACCCGAGGCTCCGACCCAGAGGTGCCATCCCTCCTGCTCAATGCATCTGCTACTGTGTTTGCCTTCCCCGGGTGGTACTGAATCTGGTAATCATAGTCACAGAGAAATTCTAGCCATCTCCTCTGTCGCAGGTTTAGGTCCTTCTGCATATCGATGTACTTGAGATTCTTATGATCTGAGAAAATATCACAATGAACCCCATACAGATAATGCCGCCATATCTTTAGTGCAAATACAACAGCCCCGAGCTCCAAATCGTATATCGGATAGTTATGCTTGTGTTTCTTCAACTGTCTCGAAGCATAAGAGATAACATGTTCGTGCTGCATCAGTACAGCACCCATCCCTTCGTATGAGGCATCCGTGTAAATCTAAAATCCCTCACTCCCATATGGGAGTGCAAGGATAAAGGATGAGGTGAGTCGGTCCTTCAACTCCTGAAAGGCTGTCTCGCACTGGTCTGTCCAAGCAAACTCTACATCCTTCCTCATCAAGGATGTGAGGGGGAGTGCTATCCTTGAGAACCCCTCCACGAACTTACGATAATAACCTGCTAATCCCAAGAAGCTGCGAATGTCTGACGCTGTCTTTGGCCGTGGCCAATCTCTCACTATCTCTATTTTGGCTGGATCCACCGCCAATCCAGCTCCACTGATCATATGCCCCAAGAAGGCCACCTCCTAAATCCAGAACTGGCACTTAGAAAACTTCGCATTTATCGAGGACTCCCTTAGACTCTGCAAAACCTGTGTCAAATGCTCTGTGTGCTCCTCCTGGGTCCGGGAATAGTTCAGAATATCGTCAATGAATACAATGACGAAGCGTTCCAAGAAGGGTTCGAATACACGGTTTATTAGACTTATGAATGCAGCAGGGGCATTCGTGAGCCCAAAAGGCATCACCGTGAACTCGTATAACCCGTATCGTGAGCTTAAAGCCGTCTTTGGGATGTCTTCTTCTCGGATACGCAGCTGATAGTAACCGAATCTCAAATCCAGCTTAGAGAACCAGAAGGCCCCCTGAAGCTGATCAAATAACTCATCTATCTGAGGCAGTGGATAGGTATTACGGACCGTCAACCGGTTCAGCTCCCTGTAATTTATGCACAACTGCAATGATCTGTCTTTCTTCTTCACAAAAAGAACTGGTGCTCCCACCGGCGACGAGCTTGGCCGCACAAATCCCGACTCCACAAGCTCCTGAAGCTGAGTACTGAATTCTGCCAACTCTTTGGGAGCCATCTTGTAAGGTGCCCGAGACACTGGCCTCGCCCCCGACACCAACTGAATCCTGAAATCCAAGTCCTAAGCTGGTGGTAGTCCGGGCAATTTCTCCGAAAATACATCAGAGAAATCCCGAACCACTGGATATCAGCTATAGAACTCTATGCTACCACCATCTCGAAACAGATAAGGTACACCTCTTCCCCCTGCTCATAGGCCTTGACAGCCTGTACAGAAGATAATGATAGATGGGGGATAGGTCGGATACCTTCAATAGTAACGTAGGAGTCTCCATGCCTGAGTGTGATCCTCTTAGATGGGCAGTCGATCTGGGTATAGTTCCAATGAAGCGAGGTCATGCCCAAAATCAAATCAAAGTACGACAATCTCAAGACCGCCGCCGGAGCTTCGAATGCCTTGCCTCCTATCTCGGCCTCCATATTGCAGTTATCTGTGGTCCGTAGCTCCGAGCTATCAGGAAGATGCACCCTCATCTCTATGTCAGGGAATCTCTCCACACCCTCTAGTCCTTCAATAAAAGTGTCTGACAGGAATGAGTGTGAAGCACCCGTGTCGAAGAGGGTATGTGCGGGCTTGTCGCTGATCATAACTATGCCTGAGATTTATTTGAGTTAAAACAGATGTTATTTCTATGGTTTTCAAGGCACTACTGAGGTTGAAATTTCTAAATTAAAACAATTTAAGTACATGTAATCACTTCTTTGGGGTTACTTTGCTCCGTGAGGTCCAAAGCGTACATCTGCTCCTGGTTACGTCCTCGGTCGTGATATCACCGGCCTCGGCCTCGACCTTGTCCTCGGCCTCGGCCTCGGCCCTGCTGTACTGGAGGGGCCACTGGAGGTGGAGGAGGAGGAGGTGGACGGAACTGATGCGAACACTTTGATCTAATGTGCCCGGGCTGGCGGCATCCGTAACAAACTACCGGCCGGTGGCCATGGTCATCCTGCATCCTCAGAACATGCACCTATAGAGGTGGGGGAGCTAGTGCTGGAGGAGGCCCCTGCTCCTGCCTGAATTTGGGACGACGACGTCCCCCACCCCTCTTATATCCAATGGTCCTGCCTCTCTGAGAGCCCTTGCTTCTTTCTCCTGGTGTCGACCCATCGTATGGTCTCTTCCCTCTGCCTTACACCATCAGCTGGTCGGCCTCCAGCTTCTTTGCCATCTCGATGATCTTGGCTGATGTGCCATGAGAAATGAACAGTAGGGCCTGCCTCAAGTCATCTCTGAGGCCCCGGTAGTATCTCTTGGCATACCTCCTGTCGTATGTATCATGTATCCCTGCGAACCTGGCAAGGTGGAAAAACTCCCTCTGGTATTTAATCACTTATCAGCTTCCCTGTCTGAGGTTTAGAAATCTCTCCTCCAGTGCATCTCTGTCTGTGTTGGATACGAAGTAATCTAAAAATACTTCGCCGAACTCCTCCCAAGATATGTCCGACAGCTCCCAGTCAGCATAAGTGGACTCTCGCACGGACTTCCTCCATCTCTTCGCATGAGCTTCTAATGCAGAGGTGGCTAGAGGAACTGCCTGGCCAACCAGGCAGTTGATGCCTGCCAATATCTCATGTATGACCTCCAGCCATTCCTCCGTCTTCACAGCATCCTCTGTCCTACGGTTCATCGGTGGGGACAGGCTCTTGAGAGCACTCAGCCAGCTTGACCCCGGATTTGGCTGCGGAGCCGGGACTTGGTGGGCTTTGAAGGCTTCCAGGATTGCCGTGAAAGTCTGCCCCATCTCTATCTGTAGAAATGGAGTTAAAGGTGGAGTGAGAGGAACCACATTTTGCGGCACAGCGACCTGTGGAGGTTGCATAATGGTTAGGTTAAAATAGAACTGGCCTAACTCATTGTATTTAATGGACTGTTTTCTGTGACTTTTTATACATAGGCACACCACTGCTTCTGCTGCATAGTTTCCCGCAAACTAATACTCGCGCGGGGTGGTACAGTGTTGTGGTCTTCTTTCTCATATGATCATTCGGTCAAGTAATACCAGTTTGTAAGACCCCTCCCCCTTACTAAGGAGGCTCCCGATCTTATGCCCAGAACCGCCGTCTTACGGTAGCACTAACGCTCGGGTTAGTCGACACTGCAATACGCCGATCCTGCCGGCTAGTACGATCATATAACCTGTAGGCCAATATGAGAAATAGAAGTAATATATAGCAGAGTACAACACAGCTAGTCCACAGTCACAGTACGAATCATATATATATGAATGAAAGAGTACGCAGTCCACAATGAGAATAAAAATAGAAGAGTAATAAGGGCTTATTGTAACACCCCCAATTTTTTCTGCGATTATTTAATTCTCGTTTGGCATTACGTTGATGCGTTTACGGCTTGTGCCGTTGGTTAAAGCGTGGTCTTAGCTCTTTAGGTTCTTTGTGTGGTTGTTGGTAGCCTATTTGGCAAGATTCCCTAGCAAGCCGGGTCGTTTGGGGTGACTCGGTGAGGCCTCTCAAGGGATGCTTGTGTTTTGGATTCGAGTGGTGATAACCCGAGTTTTGTTCGTTGAAAGTTGATTTCGACTTCGCCGTTGCGTTCGTAGCATGGGTATTTAGCTACGGTGCAAATTTCGTCGAATTCCGAGAATGTTCCGGTTTCGTGTCGTTTTGTATTTTATTTATATTAATGCAATATTATATTATATATATATATATACATATTTTGTTTAGATAGTGGCAGTTATGGTGAATAGGTGGCTGGCAGCGTTTGGATTGGCTAAGAATAGAAAATATTTGGGATTTAGCCGCTATCTATATATATCCTTAATTAGAAAAGCGACTGTTGATGTTCTTTGTCTTTTTCGGAATACAACCGCCGTCCCTGTTCAAGAGAGGAAAATCGGCGGGCTGCCCTTGCCTTCCACCGCCGATTCCCGGAGTTTTAGCGGGCGGAATTCGATTTCGAAGGCGGATTTGGATTGCTCTCGCCTAGACCTACACTCCGACGAAATTTTCGTCTTGTACTGTGCTGCTGGTGCCGAGTGAGAGGAAGGGGCCGACCAAGCTTCGCCGGAAATTGAGGCAAGTGGTTCTCCTACCCTTGCCAAGCTTTTCTCCTTTTTTGTTCTCATTTGCTGTTAACATACACTTAGCCTGAGATCTTTTATTTTGCTCTATTTTCTCGTCAAAAACATCATGTGGATCTTGAACCCTTAGGCAATTCCAAACTTACTTAACGTCGGATATAGAACCATGAATGCCCCTCTATGTGTTTTCTAATTTATCAAGTTCTGGAACTCCAGGTTCTTGGTCGGGCCGCTATAGTCTTGACTTTTATCAAATTATCACTTATTAATCTCGGATTGGGTAGTATTTAGCCTGTTTCTTAATCCTTCCTTTCTGTTAAGTTTGCCCAGTTCGGGTACTGGGGGTAGTGTAGATGAATGTTGGATTTTACCTTCACGTATGGTGGTCATAGCCGGGTAGGATAGGTAGCATTAGATTCAATTTCTGCAAGAGTTCTATTTGGAAGCGTCGACAGCATTGAGTGCACTCAACGCTGCCTGAGATCGTCAAAGATCGTCGATCTAAGTTCGACTAAATTCGTCGAACTGAGATCGACGATCTCCCTTTGCCTGTGATCGACGAAGATCGTCGATCTGAGTTTGACGTTGATCGTCGAATTAAAATCCACGATCTCCGTTTGCCTGTGATCGACGAAGATCGTCGATCTGATTTCGATGTTGTTCGTCGAACTAAGATCGATGATCTCCGGTTGCCTGAGATCAACGAAGATCGTCGACCTGAGTTCGACAAAAATCGTCGAACTTATATCGGTGTTTTCCTGTGTCCTGAGTTCGAAAAAAAAATTGTCGAACTGAGCTCGACGATTCCTGTAAGCTGTGTTCGACGATTTTTTCCTCTGTCTTCCATTGTTTTCCCGAGTGAATCCCGTTGGGTTTGGGATTGTTTGTCAGCTATTTTCTGAACACTGAATCGTGGGTTATGGCAGGTTGTGGTATTTTGACACTCTAAAGGAGTGGGATGGTTTTGTGTGCGAGCCATGGCCGCCACCTTTTAATCCCAGGTACGGGTTGGGTATTACCATGGCCGCCACCTTTTAATCCCAGGTACGGGCTGGGTATGTGGTGGCCTTGTGCTGATACAGTGAATTTTTAGTTGGAACTGTTTTGTTTGGGGGACTGTTTTTGGTCACCAACTCAGGTCCATGTTGTCTACTACTGTCATTAACTCACAAATTAGGATTGTTAGGTGTTTCTTCCTTGTAGAATGCAGCATATTGTGGCAAGTTCTCTTTTCTTTTGGCTTGTAGCGTTTGCAGGATTTGAGCTGGGCTTGTTGTTGTTTCCTTGTACTTGGTGTACTTTGGCTTACTTTGGACATCATTTGCTTTTACTGTCATGTTTACTTACTCTCTTTCATTCCATTTTGATATTATGCTCTAATTCAGATTTTTCTTGTTTTACTTGCTGAGGTGTTCTTTCTTTGGATGCCTCAGGTTTAGAGCTGTAGCCGGTTGAGCCGCTGGTTTTTCCTTGGTGATTGTTGTTGATCCCTTTGGTTGCTGGGATCTTCCTCTTTGATTTTCTGAGGTAGTTTTCTGTTTTTCTTAAAAACATACATGCTCGCCAGTGGGTTCGTATCAGGTTATTGACGCCGGCTGGTGGTTTTTACTTATGATACTAGATATGTTTCTTTTACTGCTACCTTTCTAGAGATAGTCTATTTGCTCTTTGGAAGATTTATGCTAGGTTGCTTGTTATTTTTAAACATAAAAACACTATAATAAGTATATCTCATGATCAGCGTGTTTATAAAACTCATACACTACTTTCCAAGTAACGTAAAAATATCGTTTTCCTACTTATAATATAAAATAAATCTAGAGTCTTCCATAGTATAAGTGGACCTCGGGGGACACTTATGCACTCTCATAGGATGTCAAATATAAATAAAGTATTTTTCCGCTGCGTATAAGCATAGTTTTTAAACTGTGGACTAGGTGATCCACTGAGCCGAGGGATACAGCCTTTAAAATATAACTGATTTTCTAATCATTAAACTTATAAAATTTCATAGTCTAGTTAGATGGTGTTTGCCTGAGCGTCGACAGTTATCCCCTGCTCGACGTGGCATCACGACGCGTGTTTTCTCATACTCTGATACATCTCAAATTCGGAGAAAATGCGGGTTGTGACAGTTGGTATAAGAGGGAGGTTGCTTGACAATTTGTCGGGAAACCTTTCCTTGTAGGTATTAGATGTTTAACATCATATCATACACACACTGATATGTCATCAACACGTCTTGGATGAAGAACGAACACTACACTCATAGCATAACATGAAGTATACGGGGCATATTATGTAGTATGGGATGCATAATATGTGTCTATATATGGATCCACCATATGGGCAACATGTGAGGGTTATGTAGTATGGGATGCATAACCTCACCACATGAATGCGACTAGCACGTTTCTTTTTCATTGCATGAGAATGTTATGTAGTATGGGATGCATAACATTTTCATGCGTACGCCACTCATAACATGCATTAGGGCCTTTTTAGAATGCATAGCACAATCATGCATACTATAACATTGCATAAGCACAACGTGCCAAGCTAAAGATTTGCAGGATGACATATGTACATACATGGTTTTAAATCAGGAAAAGAATATAAATTCATGCATTCCCGATCCAGGCACAAGAGTTAGTTGATGGTGGTAAACCCATCCTAGGTTAAGCATAACATCACTTTTGTAAAAATAAAATAAAATCCTAGAGCAAGTATAACAGTTAAAAGTTCATATTTTTGTATGTAATGTCTGTACTGGTAGTTTGTTCTAACGGTTGCACTAGGTATTGACCTCAGTTTTTATAGTTTTAGGATGGCGAGACGTCCATCGACTAGGTCGACTCCCCTTTCTAAGGGTGAGTCTTCAAGAGCGCAGAGTGATGCGGTGATCGAGAGTCTGCGTCAGAGCAACGATTCCTTGACCAGGCAGATGGTGGAGATGCATGCCCAGATCCAGTCTCTGGTGGCAGCTGTGGCAGGGCAGACTTAGGGAGTGCAAGACCCTACAAGGGGGTTAGTTACTCCTCCCCCTCCTGCTCCCGTGAGACCCCCAGTGGTGGTGCCAGCAGAGATGGCCTTTATTTCTCAATTCCAAAGACTTAGCCCTCCTACATATGATGGGAAGGCAGATTTCATGGTCATAGATGATTGGTTGATCTCCATGGAGGAGATGTTCTCGTACTCCGGTATTGCAGATGATCAGAGAGTGATGATAGCCGCTTATCAGCTAAAGGGTTTGGCTAAGAGCTGGTTGCTTAGGGAAAAGGAGAGCTTAGTGGTCGGTTTCTCTTGGGGATTATTCAAGGAGATGCTGTTGAGGAAGTTCTTGCCTTCGGTCGAGCGTGACCGACTAATGAACGACTTCCTCCACCTGAAGCAGAGGCAACTCACGGTCAGTGAGTACGAGATAGAGTTCAGCAAGTTGAGCCGGTTTGCCCCTGGGTTGGTGAGTGTTGAAGCAGATCGAGTCAAGCGGTTCCTTGGTGGCTTGAGGAGCAAGGTTCAGCAGTTGGCCAGTGCATATGGATCAGAGACTTATGCAGGTGTAGTGGAGGCTACTCTGAAAGTGGAGGCAATTGAGACCGCAAAGAATAGAGGCCAGCAAATGAGGAAGGATAAGAGGAAGTCTGCTGAAGAAAAGAACCCCAAGGTACCGGAAGCTGCTTCGGGAAAGAAGAGCAAGGTAGTGTGTAGCTTCTGTACGTGGCCGGTCAGGCCACCCAGTTGAGAGGTGTTTCAAGAAGGCGGGAGCTCAGAGGAAGGAGCATGTTCATGCGATACAAGGTGCTCCTAGGAAGGATGTTTCCTGTTCTGTTTGCAAGTGACCCGGGCATGATGATGCCTAGTGCTGGTCCAAGGATAAAGTCTGCTATCAGTGTGGACAGAAGGGCCATATCAAGACAAGGTGTCCTCAGTACTAGCCTGTTCTTCAAGCGGTTCCACTTCAGGCTTTACCCCTGCCTCAGCGTGTGGACAAGGGCAAAAGAAAGCTGAACGTGATCTCTTTTGAGGAGGCTCAAACATCGACTCAGGTGATCTCAGGTTAGTCGTTTTCCTAGCCTGAAAGTTTTATTTGCTAGAATGGTTATAGTTTTGTTTTGGTAGTTCCTTAGTTGCTTATATATACTCCTATAGGGAAATTTAAGGTGTAGAACCGTTGGGCGCGTGTTCTGTTCGACTCCGGCGCTACCCACTCGTTTGTTGCTAGAGCTTTTGTAGAGCGATATCGATTGATTCTAGATCAAGTTCGTGATACCTTCCGCGTCAAGTTCCCTTCTGGTGAATCTGTGTTATCAGATTTGGGCATTTTGGATTGCTCTGTTTTGTTGGGGGACTTTCTTGTGAAGGCAAATTTGAAGATGATCGATTTCGATGTTACTCTGGGCATGGACTGGTTGTCTATGTATGATGCGATTATTCAGTGCAAAGGAAAATGCTTGGACTTCATCACGAACAACGGTCAGCCTGGAAGTGTGTATGCTGATCCGTGCCAGGATTCTCCTATCATTTCTGCGGTATGTGCTCAAAAGCTGTTTCATTCTAATTGTTTTGCTTGTTTAGTCTCGGTGGTTGGGACTACTGTCAGTGTACCGCGCTTGGAGGAGATTCCTGTGGTTCGTGGTTTCTCTGATGTTTTTCCTGATGACCTTCCAGGTCTTCCCCCCGAGCGGGATGTTGAGTTTATGATTGATTTGGAACCGGGTACGCGGCCTATTTCTAAGGAGCCTTACCGGATGGCCCCTCGTGAGTTGGAGGAGTTGCGAGTCCAGTTGGACAAGTTGTTGGCAAAAGGCTTTAATAGGAGGAGTTTGTCGCCTTGGGGTGCTCCTGTTCTATTTGTGAAGAAGAAGGATGGGTCGATGAGGCTGTGCATCGATTATAGGGAGCTGAACAAAGTCACAATTAAGAACAGGTACCCTCTGCCGAGGATCGATGACCTGTTTGATTAGTTGCGTGGTAGCATGGTGTTTTCCAAGATCGATCTTCGTTCTGGCTATCATCAGCTCAGGATCCGTGAGGCAGACATTCCACGGACTCCGTTTAGATCAAGGCATGGACACTTCGAGTTTCTAGTGATGTCGTTTGGTTTGACCAACGCACCATCAGCTTTCATGGATATGATGAACCAGGTGTTCAAGGATTTTCTGGACAAGTTCATTGTGTTATTAATCGATGATGTGTTGATCTACTCTCGCAGTGCTGAGGAGCATGAGCAGCATCTGCGCTTGGTTCTATCGGAGTTAAGGAACCACAAGTTATTTGCCAAGCTGAGCAAGTGCGAATTTTGGTTGCCTCAGGTCTCGTTTCTGGGCCACGTGGTGAATAAGGATGGGATCTCGGTCGACCCAAAAAAGATCGCAGCAGTGATGGATTGGAGCAGGCCGGGAATGCCCAAGGAGATTAGAAGCTTCCTAGGGTTGGTCGGCTACTACAGGAGGTTCGTGGAGGGTTTCTCCACCCTGGCTGCACCTTTGACCAAGTTGACTCAGAAGAACACGACCTTTGCTTAGAGCGAGAAGTGCGAAGAAGCCTTCCTAGAACTAAAGAACAAATTGTGCACTTCTCCCGTTCTAACCCAACCTACTGAGGGTGTGGAGTATGTCGTGTATGTGGATGCTTCGCATGTTGGTCTGGGTTGCGTTTTGATGCAGGCTGGAAAAGTGATTGTGTATGGGTCAAGGCAACTAAAGTCTCATGAGAGAAATTACCCTACGCATGACCTTGAGTTTGCAGCAATGATTTATGCGCTAAAGCTGTGGAGGAATCTACTTTATGGCGCTCAGTGCAAGATCTTCACAGATCATAAAAGTCTAAAGTACGTGTTCACACAGAAGGAGTTGAATCTGCGCCATCGGCGGTTGCTAGAGTATGTGGCTGATTATGATGTGGATATACAGTATCATCCGGGCAAGGCCAATGTGGTGGTCGACGCCCTGAGACGGAAGACGGGGAAGATCTTTAATCTCACCCTCGATCGTTTAGTGGAAGAGTTCCTCATGATGGATATCTCTGTGGGACGTTGTGACATGCAGAGCAGTTTGGCAGTGGCAGAGCCGTCTTGGATTTCACTTACCAGGTTGCACCAGAAGGATGATCCGGATCTTCTGCACTTATACCTCTGGACTGAGAGAGGGGATTTGCCGGATTTTTCTATCGATGATGTGGCTACTTTGAAGTATCGTGGGAGGTTTTGCATCCCCGCTGTTGGATACATCAGGGTTATGTTATGCAGAGAGGCTCATGGATCCAGTGTTGCCTACCCTCCAGGATCTACAAAGATGTATCATGAATTGAAGCAGATTGCCTGGTGGTATGGGATGAAGGGTGATATAGCCCGATTTGTTGTTGAGTGCCACACTTGCAAGCGTGTGAAGGCCGATCATGGAAGGCCTGGTGTCAAGTTGACTCCGTTGGAGATCCCGACTTAGAAGTGGGAGAGTATTTCTATGGACTTCATTACGGGCTTACCGAGATCTCCAAGGGGATTTGATTCAGTTTGGGTGATCGTGGACCGATTGACGAAGTGTGTGCACTTCGTACCCTATAAGATAGATTACCCGATGAAGAAGATAACAGAGCTGTACTTGAACGAGGTCATCAGATTGCACGGTATGCCAGTTAGCATCATTTCGTATCGAGACACCCGTTTTACATCTCGCTTCTGGAGGAGTCTGCAAGAGGGTTTGGGTACATATTTGAGGTATTCTACAGCTTACCACCCACAGACCAATGGTCAGACTGAGCGGGTTAATCAGATAGTTGAGGATATGATCATGTGTTACATCTTGGACCACGTTGGAGTGTGGGATGAGCGTTTGCGGCTTATGGAATTTGCATACAATAACAGTTACCAGGAGAGCTTGCAAATGGCTCCATTTGAAGCTTTGTATGGGAGGCGTTGCAGAACTCCCTTATTTTGGACCGAGGTCGGTGAAAGGCCTGTGTTGGGTCCGAATGCGCTGGAGGAAATGGAAGTCGCAGTGAAGCTTATTCGAGAAAAGCTTCGTATAGCTCAGGAAAGATATGAGAAGAACACCAAACGGCGTAGGTCTGACTTGGAGTTTTTTATAAGGGATCTTGTGTTTCTTAAGGTTTCCCCGATGGTGATGTTAAGAGGTTCGGTAAGAACCGGAAATTGGATCCGAGGAATGTGGGCCCATTTAAGATTGTTGAGCGGATTGGCGTGTCAGCATATAGATTGGATTTGCCAGCAAATTTCCCAGGAGTTCATAATGTATTTCATGTAAGCCAATTACGAAAGTGTGTACAAAGCAGTGGGCAAGTCTTGGATGTTGTGCCCCAGTTGGATCCTAATCATTCATAAGTTGAGGTGCCGGTACGCATCTTGGATACTCAAGATCGGGTGCTTTGGACAAAGTCTATCCCGATGGTGAAAGTTCTACGGAAGAATCAGGATTTGGAAAGCGCGACTTGGGAGCTAGAGTCGGCTATGAGGGAGGCTCACCCTCATCTGTTCCCTTGATTTGATTGGTACGTTTTCTTTCTAGTAGCTCTTTTTTTGTTACTTTCCTTCTATAGTAGAAGTTGTGTACGTAAAATTTCGGGACGAAACTTTCTTTTAGGGGGAGTGACTGTAACGCCCCCGATTTTTTCTGCGATTATTTAATTCTCGTTTGGCGTTACGTTGACGCGTTTCCGGCTTGTGCCGTTGGTTAGACCGTGGTCTTAGCTCTTTAGGTTTCTTGTGTGGTTGTTGGTAGCCTATTTGGCAAGATTACCTAGCAAGCCGGGTCGTTTGGGGTGACTCGGTGAGGCCTCTCGAGTGATGCTTGTGTTTTGGCTTCGGGTGGTGATAACCAGAGTTTTGTTCGTCAAATGTTGATTTCGACTTCGCCGTTGCGTTCGTAGCGTGGGTATTTAGCTACGATGCAAATTTCGTCGAATTCCGAGGATGTTCCAGTTTCGCGTCGTTTTGTATTTTATTTATATTAATGCAATATTATATATTATATATAGATATTTTGTTTAGATAGTAGCAGTTATGGTGAATAGGTGGCTGGCAGCGTTTGGATTGGCTAAGAATAGAAAATATTTGGGATTTAGCCGCTATCTATATATATAGCCTTAATTAGAAAAGCGAATGTTGATGTTCTTTGTCTTTTTCGGAATACAACCGTCGTCCCTGTGTAAGAGAGGAAAACAGGCGGGCTGCCCTTGCCTTCCACCGCCGATTCCCAGAGTTTTAGCGGCGGAATTCGATTTTGAAGGCGGATTTGGATTGCTCTCGCCTAGGCCTACACTCCGACGAAATTTTCGTCTTGTACTGTGCTGCTGGTGCCGAGTGAGAGGAAGGGGCCGACCAAGCTTCGCTGGAATTTCAGGCAAGTGGTGCTCCTACCCTTGCCAAGTTTTTCTCCTTTTTATGTTCTCATTTGCTGTTAACATACATTTAGCCTGAGATCTTTTATCTTGCTCGGTTTTCCCGTCAAAAAAATCATGTGGATCTAAAACCCTTAGGCCATTCCAAACTTACTGAACGTCGGATCTAGAACCATGAATGCCCCTCTATGTTTTTTCTACTTTCTCAAGTTCTGGAACTCCAGGTTTTTGGCCGGGCCGCTGTAGTCTTTACTTTTATAAAATTGTCACTTATTAATCGCAGATTGGGTAGTATTTAGCCTTTTTCTTAATCCTTCTTTGCTGTTAAGTATGCCCAGTTCGGGTGCTGGGGGTAGTGTAGATGAATGTTATATTTCACCTTCATATATGGTGGTCGTAGCCGGGTAGGATAGGTAGCATTAGATTCAATTTCTGCAAGAGTTCTGTTTGGAAGCGTCGACAGTGTTGAGTGCACTCAATGCTTCCTGAGATCGTCGAAGATCGTCGATCTGAGTTCGACTAAATTCGTCGAACTGAGATCGACGATCTCCCTTTGCCTGTGATCGACGAAGATCATCGATCTGAGTTCGACGTTGATTGTCGAACTAAAATCCACGATCTCCGTTTGCCTGTGATCGACGAAGATCGTCGATCTGAGTTCGACATTGTTCGTCGAATTGAGATCGATGGTCTCTGGTTGCCTGAGATCGACGAAGATCGTCGACCTGAGTTCGACGAAAATCGTCGAACTTATATCGGTGTTTTCCTGTGTCCTGAGTTCGACAAAAAAATCGTTGAACTGAGCTCGACGATTCCTGTAAGCTGTGTTCGATGATTTTTCCCTCTGTCTTCCCTTGTTTTCCCGAGTGAATCTCGTTGGGTTTGGGGTTGTTTGTCAGCTATTTTCTGAACGCCGAATCGTGGGTTATGGCAAGTAGTGGTATTTTGACACTCTAAAGGAGTGGGATGGTTTTGTGTGCGAGCCGTGGCCGCCACCTTTTAATCCCAGGTACGGGCTGGGTATTGCCGTGGCCGCCACCTTTTAATCCCAGGTACGAGCTGGGTATGTGGTGGCCTTGTGCTGATACAGTGAATTTTTAGTTGAAACTGTTTTGTTTGGGGGACTGTTTTTGGTCACCAACTCAGGTCCATGTTGTTTACTACTGCCATTAACTCACAAATTAGGATTGTTAGGTGTTTCTTCCTTGTACAATGCAGCATATTGTGGCAAGTTCTCTTTTCTTTTGCCTTGTAGCCTCTGCAGGATTTGAGCAGGTCTTGTTGTTGTTTCCTTGTACTTGGTGTACTTTGGCATACTTTGAACAGCATTTGCCTTTACTGTCATATTTACTTACTCTCTTTCATTCCATTTTGATATTATGCTCTAATTCAGAGTTTTCTTGTTTTACTTGCTGAGGTGTTCTTTCTTTGGATGCCTCAGGTTTAGAGCAGTAGCCGGTTGAGCCGCTAGTTTTTACTTGGTGATTGTTGTTGATCCTTGCTGTAGCTGGGATCTTCCTCTTTGATTTTGTGAGGTAGTTTTCTGTTTTTCTTAAAGACATACATGCTCGCCAGTGGGTTCGTGTCAGGTTGTTGATGCCCGCTGGTGGTTTTTACTTATGATACTAGATATGTTTCTTTTACTGTTACCTTCCTGGAGATAGTCTATTTGCTCTTGGGAAGATTTATGCTAGATTGCTAGTTATTTTTAAACCTAAAAACACTGTAATAAGTATATCTCATGATCAGCGTGTTTATAAAACTCATACACTACTTTCCAAGTAACGTAAAAAGATCGTTTTCCTACTTATAATATAAAATAAATCTAGAGACTTGCATAGTATAAGTGGACCTCGGGGGACACTTATGCACTCTCATAGGATGTTAAAAATAAATAAAGTATTTTTCCGCTGCATATAAGTATAGTTTTTAAAATGTGGATTAGGTGATCTACTGAGCCGAGGGATACGGCCTTTAAAATATAACTGATTTTCTAATCATTAAACTTATAAAATTTCATAGTCTAGTTAGATGGTGTTCGCCTGAGCGTCGACAGTTATCCCCTGCTCGACGTGGCATCACGACGCGTGTTTTCTCATACTCTGATACTTCTCATATTCAGAGAAAATGCGGGTTGTGACACTTATGCCCAGTACATCATATGAATAAACTCTCCTCTCAAAATATCAAAACAGCGGAAACTAATCAACTAATCTCGTCCCACCTGAGGTTGTGCTGTAGCAGTAGTAGTAGGTGGTATCAACTCCTCATGCCCTGTCACCTCGTCCTGCCGGTCGTGCTGGTACTCCATCTACTCGAGCTCCTAAAAATAGTTTGGTCACCGACCATTAGTCAAAAAGACTAAGTCGTTTCCTCCGCACCTCGCCCCGCAACTCCTAGGCACCGTGCGGGAGGACAAAGCGGAGGACTATCAAGGGGTAACAAAAGGAAAACAGGTGACAAGGGAAACTAAGCTACCAAGTAAGAGTGTGAGCAGTAAATTGATAAGTTAATTTATATAGTTATTTTAGTTTAGTTTTTTTATAAATAAATAGTATAATTTATTTGTCTTTATATTAATATATATAATAATTCGTTTATTTTTATATTTCAGGTCAATATGTGCTTCAAATATCATTTTCAAGTCCATGGCAAAGATCTGAAAACATTTGGAGGCAATTAACATTTTTGGCCACGGATAGCTGAAATTCAAATGGCCATAACTTTTAAACCAGGAAGAGTTACGGGACGTGCAACCAGTAAACGGAAAGAGGACGACGTCCTCTACAAATCTGGAGAATTTCACAAGTACACGCCCCAAGAACACAGGCGTGACCAGGGTCTGAACACGGGCGTGTCTAGCTCAAGAACACAGTTTTCTCCAGAAATCTTCCCGGGCCAATTCTGGAACTTTTTCTAAGTACACGCCCTCATGTCACGGGCGTGACCAAGGGCATGACCAACCCGAAACTGCCGAAATGATGCCAGATTGCGCCGTTTCCAGCCATTTGCTTACCCGGTCAGTACACGCCCTAGGTCACGGGCGTGACCTAGGGGCGTGACACTTCAGGAACTGCCAGAATTTACTCCCGCCATTTTCAGCTTCCCGCGGTTTTCCAGAAACCGAAGTGACACGCCCTAGGTCACGGGCGTGACCTAGTGGCGTGACCCGCAATTTAATAGATTTTGGCGGTTTCTCGCCAACGTTCCCGGGCTTTCAAGACAGCGGTTTCCGAGCCTGACACGCCCTAGGTCACGGGCGTGACCTAGGGCGTGACCTTGCATAAATTTTCCTATAAATTGCAGATGACTTCAGAAGCAGAGGAAGAGGGGCAAGGAGGCCAATCTAGGAGTAGCTTCAGTAGATTATTTTCCTATTTTTTTTGTATTTTATTTATGTACTTTTCAATTTCATGGTTTAAGCTTTAATTCTAGCACTTTTTATTTTGTTTTCCATTTATCCCTATTTTCATTTCCACTTGATCATGAAAAGCTTTTCAATATAATAAACTACTTCTTTTTGTCAAACTCTTTTCTTATCGTTTCGAGTTATCTTTGATTCATTAGCTTCGATTCCAATCTAAGATCCGTATCCTAAATGACCGAGAGGTTGCGGATACGGGGAGATCACTCAAGGATAAAAGGAGTTGATTGCAATCCTCGAGAGAGGA
Organism: Platanthera guangdongensis; assembly: GCA_039583875.1. NCBI lineage: Eukaryota > Viridiplantae > Streptophyta > Magnoliopsida > Asparagales > Orchidaceae > Platanthera > Platanthera guangdongensis. The sequence continues at coordinate 116,000,790 of CM077155.1, read as the reverse complement.
CGACATAACTCTTCCGGATTGGAGTAGAATCCAATAGAGGGGTTCACCTCCTAAAGCAGGCTTAGGGGTTTTGACTGGCCGAGAGGTCTTAATCGATCAACCTAAGTTTAGTCGAGAGCGTATTCTCGAGTGAGGCGTTTTCGTATTTTAGGAACCTCCACGGTCGACGCGGATAATCTAGAAGTTTGCCCTTAAGATAAGTTCATTTTATTTCAAAGTTAGTCTAGATCAAGTGTGTTCTTCTATTCAATTTTTCTAGTTATAGTTTAATTTACTTATTTTATATCTAGATAAAATAATATTAATTTGCGTGAGTAGAAGTACTCAACATGCCCCGAGTTTAATACGACAAGTTTCTATACTATATTTCGATAGGTACACTTGCCTATTTCGAGATTATCCTTGAGAGGATTCCCCAAAATTAAGTGAGAAAGCTTGCTGTGCGGAAGAAGAACAACAAAAATTTGGATCCAAATAATTATTCTCATAACTCGGGAAACCTTCCGGTTGATCTTGCGACCAAGAGAAGTTTTCATCCGAGTTGGAAGAATAATTATTTACATCAAAACAATTATTCGCATTATCACTTGAAAAATTATTTTCATGAAAATAGGAAAAATTAGAAAAATTATTTTCATAAAAATTTGAATTATCATAAAAGTAAGAAGAATTATTATCATAATTACTATCAAAATTATTTTCATAAGAATGATTTTTATAATAATTATAATGATAACAAAACTCACTTGGATGAGAACCGTGACAATAAAAACAAATAGATTGACGCTTTTTTGCGGCTTTCAAAATATCGAATTGATTTTTAGCCCCCAAGGACATGCCACCAAAATTTGGGGCCATTTGGAGCCATAACCCTCCAAATATTTCATTTATTCACTTTTTGATATTTAAGCAAAAACTATAGAAAATATATTCCCACAAATTCTCAATTTTTGGCAGGGGCTAAATATGCCATAATCATGCATGCACCCAAAAGTTGGGGTCATTTTGATTAAGGTTTGTCTTGGGCATCAATTTGAAATTCTGCCCTTGTCAAGGACCAGTACTAGGAAAACTGACCTACAACCCAATATACTCTACCAAATTTGATGTTTAAGGTGCAAAATTAAAGTTAAGACATTAAGCTACAAATTTCATTTAAGGTTCATGTCCTGTAAATGCATCTAAGAGGCCTAAAAATGGCTTGTAATATCACTGTATAAGTGTGACAGATATAATAAATTCTATAGTTTTTATTTGATTTAATTTAAATCGATGAGCACGAATCTTGAAGTAAAATGGACGGAATCTAGGCGTCTTCTACCTCCAACCGACAGCCGAGATTCGTTCTGGCTGGGCCACCTTTGCTGGCTATTTTCGGCCAGCTGAGCCACCACCACCGCCGGCGGATGTCGCCACCACCTTCACTAAGGTGGTGGCTAGCGAGTCCCGGCGATGAGGCCGCCAGAATTGGCTCCTCCGGCGAACCCGAGAAAGAAGTAAAGCTCGGAAAAATCTTCATTTCCTCACATGGTATCGTGCTCAATTGAGCCCGATGTCTCTCCTAAAGGATCTAGAAAGCTAGCACGGGTAGTGAGGCGGCGAAACAGACATGAATCAAGCCTTAGCGGCGAGTGCGGCGGCGGTTGGCCATGATTGAGCTGCTCTGGCGATCTCCTGCTCAAAATCCCATTTCTTCACCAAAAGCTCTACTCCAGGACTCGTTCTCCACTCGTTTCCACTCACTGAAGCTGATGGTGTGGTCGGTTTGAGCTGAAAATGGCTGTATATTGAGATACAACCAAGGTGAGCTCGTTTTGGGGCTTTGGAGGCTTCACCCATGGTTCCAGGTGGCCACCATGCACAAAATTCTGTTGGAATTTACTAAGGAGGCCCGCCAGCACCTTTGGAGGAGAAGGAGCCAAGGCCAAGTGGCTTCCTCCTCTTAATCTCATCTTCTCTCTCCTCTTTTGGGTAAATTCTCCAAAATTCCCCTTTGCATGTGACCCTCTCTTCAAAACCAGAGGGTAGGGGTGGTCTTTGACCACTTGGGCTGATAATGTGGAAAGTTTGGTGGGCTTGGCCCAAGGAGAGTGGGCTTAGCCCTCATTTTCTTCTTTAGGTCAATTATGTTGATTAGGCTGACTTTGAGTTGACTTGGTCAACCATGATGAGTGGGCTGACCCCACTTGATGGTCATGGGTCTAATGGCACCACCCAACTTGGGTTGGGTCAATGTGGTGCCCTACTTGGGCTAATTGAGCCTATAGGTATAGGTTTGACCAAATTAGGGTCATGGTTGACTTTGGTCAACTAGGGTCAAAGGGTTTACCTAATGACATGCCCTAGGGTTCACTTAGATTATTTTATGGTTAGGGCAATGTGGTGGGGTAATGGTGTGGCTAGGGTTCCTATTTAGGCTAGTTTGACCTAGTTTGACTTTGGCCCCTTAGTGGACCCCACATGGCTACAACACACTACCTAGGGTCAAACCTAGCTAATTTCCCAATCACCCACCTCATGACCAACCCAATCTAAGTTAAGGGGTTTAGAAGTAACATGGGATGTTACGTATGATCTGCTTGTTTCTTCTACTTGCAATTGGTGTTTGAGCTTGCTTTCCTAGTTCCGCTTGATCAAGGTGTGATCTTGATAGCTCTGAGAATATTAATTTGGCGTCAGACTATCTCGTTGATCATCTTGAGAAATTTCAACAAGAAGTACCCCTAACTGACGATCCTACCTTCCAGGGTCCGGCTCGTGGAGTGGCTCCCACACTCCCCGGAGTAGACTTCTTCCAAGATCCTCTACACTTCCCTCTAGGCCGCGCAACAGGCCAGTATCCCCAAAAGAGTCTTCTGATACAACTATCCGTCCATGAGGAGATAGTATGCCGACTTGTATCTGAACTTCTTCTTGTCCATCCCCTCCGGGTACTCCCCTTTAGAAAGGAAGGTCGTGAATGGATCCATCCACGACGGGTGTTGATCCACCTCCATCAGCTCCCCATCTTCTATGGAGGGGCGGAACAGATCTGTAATGGTACCCCCCACCCGAGGATCGTGCTTTGCCAGCTGATCGACCTGCTCGTTCTCCTCCCTGGGCATGTGTCGGATGGAGAAGATCTGAAACGTGTTGATGACCCCCTTTACTTTTGCTAAGTATAGCCGGAGGGTAGGCTCTCTCGAATCAAACTCCCCATTAATCTGGGAAGCCACCACCATAGAGTTAGTGATGACCTCCACGTCCAACACCCCCAGCTCCATGGCCAGGTGCAGCACTGCTATTACGACCTCATATTCGGCCTGGTTGTTTGTGATGGGGAAGTGTACTACCACTGTTTGCTCAATTCTTGTCCCCTAGGGGCTTTCCAGGATTACCCCCACCCCTAAGGAATGTTTCCCCGAAGTGCCATCTACCGTCACCTTCCTTGAAGCCGTACGAGTGAGCTCTTCTGATGCTACCTCGACCACATAGTCAACCAAAAAGTCGGTCATTGCTTGGGCCTTGATCGAGAGGTGGGGGACGAAGGAGATGTCGAACTTGCTCAGTTCCACCGACCACTTAGCTAGCCTGCCCGAATGCTCCACCCCCTCAAAGATGTTGCGGATGGGATGGTTAGTCACCACTCGGATGGAGTGTGCCTGGAAGTAGGACTGGAGCCTCTGGGACGAGATGACCAGAGCGAATGCCAACTTTTCCAAGATCTAATATCGAAGCTCGGCCTTCCTGAGGACCCAGCTCACATAGTATATGGGGAGTTACCTCTTCCCCTCTTCTCGAACCAAGACAGAGCTCAGGGCCTCTGCTCCGACCCCGAGATACAAGCACAGGTCCTCCCCTTCCTTCGAATATTGGAGCAGCAAAGCCTCGGTCAACTGCCTCTTGAGGGCCTGGAATGCCTCCTCGCACTCCTATGTCCACTCGAACTTATGGCCTCCACTTAATGACTTGAAGAAGGGGGAGCACATCTCCCTGGCCCGAGAGTGGAACCTGCTCAATCGTGTTAGCTTCCCTGTCAACTACTGCACCTCTTTGGCTGTCACAACCCGCATTTTTCTCCGAATTCAAGAAGTATCAGAGTATGAGAAAAACACGCGTCGTGATGTCACGTCGAGCAGGGAATGACTGTCGACGCTCAGGAGAACACCATCTAACTAGACTATGAAAATTTCTCAAGTTTAATGAATAAAAAACCAGATATAATTTTTAAGGGCCGTATCCCTCGGCTCGGTGGATCATCTAGTCCACGGTTTAAAACTATACTTATACGCAGCGGAAAATACTTTATTTATTTTTGACATCCTATGAGAGTGCATAAGTTACCCCCGAGGTCAACTTATACTATGCAAGACTCTATATTTATATTATTTCATAAGTAGGAAAACGATCTTTATTTACGTTGCTTGGAAAGTAGTGTATGAGTTTTTTTATAAAACACGCTGATCATGAGATTTGCGTATTATAGTTTTTTTAGGTTTAAAAATAACTAGCAACCTAGCATAAAACTTCCCAAGAGCAAGTAGACTATCTCCAGAAAAGGTAGCAGTAAAAGAAACATATCTAGTATCATAGAGTAAAACTACCAGTGGGCGCCAACAAACTGACACAAACCCACCGGCAAGTATGTATGTCTGTAAGAAAACAGGAAAACTACCTCATAACAGCAAGAGAAAGATCCCTACAACTCAAGGGATCACCAACAACACCACAACAAATCTAGCCGTCTACTTGGCTACTAGTCAGAACCTGAGGCATTCATAAAAGAAAAGAATACCTCAGCAAATAAAACAAGAATATCAGAATTTGAGCATTAAATCAAAGTGGAACAAGAGAGTGAGCAAACATGACAGTAAAATCAAACACTATCCAAAGTAAGAAAAAGTACATCAAGTACCAAGCAACAACACCAAGCCCTGCTCAAATCCTGCAGAGGCTATAAGGCAAAAAACAAGAAAAACTTGCCACTATGTGTTGCATTTAATAAGGAAGAAATTCCTAACAATCCTAGTTTGTGAGTTAATGGCAGTAGTAAACAACATGGACGTGAGTTGGTGACCAAAAACAGTCCCCCAAACAAGACAGTTCCAACTAAAATAAAATTTCACTATATCGGCACAAACCACCACAAACCCAGCCCGTACCTGGGATAAAAAGGGTGGCGGCCACAGCAAATGCCCAGCCCATACCTGGGACTAAAAAGTGGCGGCCACGGCTCGCACATAAAACATCCCGCTCCTTTAAAGCGTCAAAACACCACTACCTGCCATAACCCACGATTCGGCCCTCAAAACAAAGGAAGAACGAAAGGTCGACACGATATTTCCCCTAGGAGGTAATCACTCGGGAAGAAAAGTAACTGAAAAGAAATAAATTTCTGCCTACAGGAATCGTCGAATGCAGCTCGACGATTTTCGTCGAGCGCCGGAAAAATCGTCGAACTCAAGAAAATCGTCGAACGCAGCTTGACGATTTTCGTCGAATCACAGGACATGGGAAATCATCGAACTCCGTTCGACAATTTGCCTTTCATCAATCACAGGTCACGGGAAAAGTCGTCGAATGCCGTTCGACGATTTTCCTTAACCACAGGCCACAGGAAATCGTCGAACTCCGTTCAACGATTTTGCGTTAAACGCTGGCCATAGGTTAACGTCTAATACAGGCCACGGGGAATATCGTCGAACGTCGTTCGACGATTTTCCTTACGCCAAACACTGGCCACAGGAGAATCGTCGAACTCCGTTCGACGATTTCTGTCAGACCCAGAACTAAGGCGCATCGTCGAGCTCAGCTCAACGATAATCGTGGAACCCAGATCGACGATTTCCGTCGATCTGGCTGCATTGAGTGCACAGAAAATCCTGCACCTCCTACTTCATTTCCGACCAAACGTTTTAGCCTAATTCAAACCTATTACTGGTAATATAAGTATGAAATCTCACTGCTATTAAATTCTAGGGTTGAAAGGCTAGATACTACCCAAACAGAGGTTTTAACAGGGAACACTTTGAATGATTATCAGGGAACAATTTGATAAAAACAAACAAGACTACAGTACTCCAGCCGACGATTTGAGTTTCAGAACTCGAGAGAATGCAAACAGAAACATAAAGGGCCATAATGATTAATGATTCACATGCTTTTGACGGATAAACAGAGTAAAATATTAATCTAGGGAAACAGGGAAACAATTATAGCAAATATGACCATGAAAAGGAGAAGAAAACTTGGCAAGGGTAGGAGCACCACTTGCCTTAAATACCAGTGATTTATCTAGCACAGCCCTTCCTCTCTCCCTCGGCTCCAGCCGCAACAGCACCTAAACAGGAGTCTAAAGTTTTAATGGCGGAAAGGATCAAACCAGAAATTCCAACACCCCTAGAAAACCAAATAAAATTGAATCTCTTACCGTAGGAATGATGGTCTAGGCGAGAGCAATCTAAATCCGCTTTCGGAATCGAATTTTGTCCACTAACGCTCCCAGAATCGGCGTCTGAAGGGTACAGGGTTGGCGGTTTTACTTCCTCTCAACAGGCAGCGGTTATAACCTCAAGGAAGGAGACAATGAAAAGTCTGGATTTTGTCTAAGGCTTTATATATAAATATATGGACGCGTCTAATCAGCCCTACCGCCTCTGGATTAAATTCAAGTTTCATTAATTAATTATTTGCATTATTATTATCAACACATCAAAACGATGCGAAACCCGAACCATCTCGGAATCCGACGAAATTCAGACCGTAGCAAATTACCAATGCTACGAACGCAATGGCGAAGTCGAAATCAACTTTTGACGAACAAAAATCGGGTTATCACTACCCGAAGCCAAAACACAAGAATCCCCTGAGAGGCCTCACCGGTCACCAAAACAGACCCGGCTTGCTAGGGGATCTTGCCAAAAAGGCTACCAATAACCACACAAGGAACCAAAAGGGATAATACCACGCTCTAACAAACAGTACATGCGGCAAACGCGTCAACGTAACGCCAAACGAGCTAGCTCTGATCATGTAGAAAGATCATGTAGAAAGAGAAGTCATAAAGGGGGAGAGGGTTTTAGTCAAAGCTAGCTCTGATCATGCCAAGTGGATATCTAATTCCATCAGAGCCACACTGGGTTATCCTCCTCTTTGTGATGATGACAATGTTGCTGAATCTGGAATTCATCCTGCATATTTAGGAGGGGAGCAACCAGAAGTGGCTCAAGTTATCTACGCCTCCTCCAGATTTTGACATGATTCATGCTGACATACAGTCCATGTATAGCCCACCTGGGGGCAAGGACAATGTAATTATTGAGAAAGTTGTTCAGCCAATTTCTGAAGCCATGCAAGAGGCACTGCAGAAAGAAGAAGAGACTAGATTGTCTAAGAAGAGGTTTAGGGAACAAGCTGAACAAAGACCAGACTTTGAGCAGTGGAGCCCTACCTCAAGAAATATTATTTTGACTGCCTGAAAAGCTGCCAAAGATAACATTCAAGACAGGAATAAGTGGTTTTCTGAAACTGAATGGAGAAAACATGAGTCTAGGCAGGAGGCTATAGTCCAGTACAGAAGGAAGGCCAAGATGGGAAAGCTACCTCCTACTGCTCAGGAGCCTAGCAAGTACTTTCCCAAGCCTTATCACTACTTTGAGAGGCAAAAGATTAAGGCTGATGAACTCAAGAAGAAGGAGCTAAAAGGTAAGAAGCCTGCTGAAACAGAAGATGCTGAAGCCCCTGTACAAGCAAGGAAAAAATCTGGAAAAGGGATAGTGATCAAAGATGCTGATGAAGAATAGAATTAGAATTTTCTTAAAGTTTACTATGTAATCTTTTTGATGATAAACATTCTGTAAACTTTTGAAAATGAATATGACAAAGTATTGGAACAATGTGTTGCGTAATAAATTTGCTATGTGTTAAATTTATTTCATAATTGTTCTGTGATGCAATCTATGTGTACATGTTTGTTTCATACATGTTTATGTTTGCCCTGATTTATAATCCTGCTTTACATCATTTTGTAATTTTATTATGAATGGTGTATATCATTGACTAAGGGTTATGACTTCTCCAAATATGGCGAGATTGTTGGGTACATTGGTTTAAATGTACCTGATTTGAAGAAGACCTCACCCAACTCAATGATATACATCAAAATGTATTTTATGTGTTTTGAGTTTACTTGTGCAGGCTAAGTATTTACAGGAAAGAAGAAAAGTTTCTAAGTTCATGTGTCGACACCCAGAGGGAAAGTGTCGACACTTAAGAAGACTTGTGTCGACACCCAGGCAAGCAGTGTCGACACTTGTAGTCAATGTGTCGACACCGGGGATGCTGAGTCGACACCAGACAGAAAGTGTCGACACAAGGAGCTGTGTCGACACTCAATGAAGAAGAGTGCAGTGAAGTTGTGTCGACACTTAGCAGTTGTGTCGACACCCAGTGAAACTGTGTCTACACCAGAAAGTGTCGACACTTGGAGGCCGTGTCGACACTCAGCAAAAGTCTGCAGAGACTAAGTACAAGTGTCGACACCTAGAACAATGTGTCGACACTCAGCTGAAGAGTCAACACTTGAAGTAAGTGTCGACACCCAGAACAATGTGTCGACACTCATCAGAAGAGTCAACACTTGAAGTAAGTGTCGACACCCAGAACAATGTGTCGACACTTAGCTGAAGACTCAACACTTGAAGAAAGTGTCGACACAAGGAGCTGTGTCGACACTTAGCAAAGATCAGCAAAGTTCAACAAAATATTCTAAGTACAAGTGTCGACACTAAGGGAATGTGTCGACACTCAGCCAGAGTCTCGACAGAAGAAGAAAGTGTCGACACCCAGAGCAATGTGTCGACACTCAACAAGTAACAACACTAAAGATATGTGTCGACACCAAGAAGCAGTGTCGACACTTAACAGATTCAACACATGAAGATGTGTCGACACAAAGGTGTTGTGTCGACACTTAGAAGAATTCAGCAAAATACTGAAGTACAAGTACTTGTGTCGACACTCAATTTTAGTGTCGACACATGAAGAAGAAGCAGTGTCGAGATAAAGAATCAACAACACAAGGAGTTGTGTCGACACCTTGTAGACTAGTGTCGACACTTAGACAACATATGTCGACACTTGGTTTATAAGTGTCGACACTTAAAGACAGAAAGTCTCGACACTTTCAGACAGTTAGAGAATTTTCAAGAACTGACTGGATGACTTGACAGCTGCCATTCCAGCCGGTCTACAATACCTGTCAGAGTTGTCAGAAATCAGTTATGGACAGGACCAGCCGGTTACCATGAAGAAGGCCTATAAATACACCTATGCTGTCTACAGATAAGAGGATTTTGATGAAGTGGTTCAAGTGATCATTCACAAGAGAAACACACAAGAAGATCTAGCTTTCAAGTGAAGATCTAAGAAGTTGGAGAGAGAGAGCTCCATCCAAGAAATCAGTTGTTGGAACCAGACTGAGAAGAAGGGTTCAGATTTATTCTGAATCTTAAGTAGCAGAGATCAAGGATCAACTGCAGAAGGAGTCAATCTTATTGAGTTCTACTTTCAAGAAGCTTTGAAGAAAGCTAAGTCAGATTGATTTCAGCTGAGTTCTTCCAAGAACTCATCAAGAATCTCACAACTTATCTCTCTTTAATCTAAGTTGTTGAGTTTATACATTTTGTATTCATTATAACTTGTAGGATCCTTAGGGATCTGAGATTGTAAGCCTGCAATTATAAAGGCTGAGGGTAGGAGAGTTAAATCTCTGAGTGTAGGCCTTGGTGGCTGAGTGTAGGCCTTGGTGGCTGAGTGTAGGCCTTTGTGGCTGAGTGTAGGCCTTTGTGGCTGAGTGTAGGCCTTTGTGGCTGAGTGTAGGCTTTGTGGAAAAGCTGAGTTGTAGGGCCTTGGGCCTGAGGTGTAGGAGCCTGTTTTGGGTTCTGAGATAGTGGAGGAGTTTGGCCGAATCTAGTACACTGCTAGATAGGCGAAGGGGGAAAGTGGATGTACCCAAAGCTTGGGGAACCACTATAAAACTCTGTGTCTACTGTGTGATTGTTGTTGGCTGTGATTGCTGCATATGTGCTGTGATATAGTAGATAGAATTCTGTGATATTATCTGATTGCTGCCATAAAAAGTTAAAAAGATTCAAGTCACCTATTCACCCCCCCCCCTCTAGGTGTTTAGGTACAATATCTTTCAGTTGGAGTGTTGTAGGGAGCATATAGCTTCACTGAAAAGTGAGCTATCAGTGGCCAAAAAGCTTGAAGAATCCCTCAATGGGAGAAGTATCAATCTAATGGACATCACAAGCACAGTGAACTCTAGATTCAATAGTACACTGGGCTTGGGTGCTTCATCCAACCAACCTATAGTACTAACAACCCCAATTAAGTTTATTTCTGATAACGGGAAGGGAGTTGTAGAGGTAGCTAGGAAAAATTCTGACTTACCCAAGAAATCAAGTGCTCAACAGAAATCGTCGAACGGAGCTAGACGATCGTTGAATGCAGATCGACGATCTCAGGCAAAATCGTCGAACTCAGGTCGATGATCTCTAAACCCTGAACTCTGCCACAGTCGATCGTCGAACGGAGCTCGACGATCGGACCCAAGATCGTCGAACGCAGCTCAACGATCGTCGAGCAGAGATCAGAGATTTGAAAACTTCTTCAAGGGTAAATCAAATTCCAATCCTGAAGGTTATAACCCTTATACTGAATGGATAATACCTCCAAGGAGATATCATCCTGAAGGTTATAAGAGTCAACCAGGGATGTCATTTATTTCTGAATTTAAAGGTTATCAACCTAGGCCCAAGGTAAACTGGGTCAAAAACAAGTGAATTGTTTTATGTGCAGGTGAAGACCTATCCAACATCAAACCAGCAATGGTATTTGGATAGTGGGTGCTCCAAGCACATGACAGGAAACAAGGACAATCTCACATCCTTTAAAGCCAATCTTGGACCCAAAGTCATATTTGGTGATTCAAACTTTGGACTGACAAAAGGATATGGTGCAGTTCAAATTGGGATAGTCACATTCAAGAAGGTAGCCTATGTGGAAGGGTTGAAGCACAACTTGATCAGCATCAGTCAGCTATGTGATGAAGGCTACCAGGTGACTTTCAGCAAATCCTTATGCAGGATCAAATCAGTGGACAACACAATTGTGTTGACAGGTAAAAGGAAAGGTAACATCTATTTAGTAGACTTTCTTTCAACAGAAGTAGATATTTGCCTGTTTAACTCTATTAGTAGACCTAATGTATTATGACATAAGAGATTAGGGCATATAAACCTTAGAACCATTGCTAGGCTATCCAAGGACAACCTTGTTAGAGGACTACCTTCTGGCCCCTACAAGAAGGAAGGACTCTTCATGGCTTGTCAATTAGGCAAACAAACTAAAAATAGTTTCAAGTCACTTAATAAGAGTGATTCACCTAGGATTTTGTATCCGTTACACATGGATATTTTTAGACCCATTACAGTACAAAGCTTAGGAGGGAAATCTTACACTTTAGTAGTTGTAGATGACTTCTCTTGATTCGCATGGGTGTTCTTTCTGAGGAAGAAGTCTGATAATTTTAAGTGTTTGACAGAGTTTCTCAAATGCATACAGACTGAGTTCAATACACACATTGCCCTGATCAGAAGTGATCATGGGACAGAGTTTGATTCTCTTCTTATGCAAGAGTTCTGTTAGAGTGAAGGGATCAGGCACACTTTCTCAGCTCCTAGAACTCCTCAACAAAATGGGGTAGCTGAAAGGAAAAATATAACCCTTATTGAATCTACCACTACATTGTTGTTAGATGCTCACCTTCCTCTATCTTTTTGGGCAGAGGCAGTGAACACCTCCAACTATATGCTGAATAGAAGTTTAATACATAAACTGAAGGGCAAGACTCCCTATGAATTACTCAAAGGGAAGAAACCTAAAGTAGATTATTTTAGAATTTTTGGTTGTATTTGTTACATACACAATAATGACAAGAAGTACTTAGCAAAATTTCAAGCTAAAGCTGATGAAGGAGTGTTTCTGGGATACTCCATGATCAGTAAGGCTTATAGGGTATATAATAAATCAACTCTTAAAATTGAAGAATCTGTTCACATATCTTTTGATGAATCTAACATGTCTTTCAAGGAGAAGAACACTTCTACCATAGAACCTTTGCAGGTACATTCTCTTGCTGAAGACTTGGACAGATTACAAATCATTCAAAAAGAGGAAAGCAGTGAAGATGAAGAAGACATTCAACATACTGAAGAGAAACCACTTGAAGAGCCAGTTGTTGTACCACAAGAGGAAACAACAACACAGGTTGGTGAACAATAAACACCCCCTGTTGATTTAGTAACATCAAGAGACCATATAATTTCCCAAGTAATTGGAGACATCTCAGCTGGTGTGCAAACCAGAAATCAGGTCAACCAAAATCTGTTGCACACTTGCTTCCTATCTCAAATTGAACCTCAATCCATTCAAGATGCAGAGCAAGATCCACACTGGATCATTGCAATGCAAGAAGAGTTGCATCAATTTGAAAGAAACAAAGTTTGGGAACTAGTACCAAGGACTAAGGATCACTCCATTGTTGGAACAAAGTGGGTGTTCAGAAACAAATTGGATGATCAAGGAGTAATTGTAAGGAACAAGGCAAGGCTAGTTGCTCAAGGGTACTCTCAAGAAGAAGGCATAGATTATGACCAGACTTTTGCACCAGTTGCAAGATTGGAGGCTATTAGAATCTTCTTAGCACATGCAGCACACAAAGGCTTCAAAGTATACCAGATGGATGAAAAGAGTGCCTTTCTCAATGGAGACATCAAAGAAGAAGTCTACGTTAGACAACCTCCAGGTTTTATCTCTCCATCTCATCCTGATTATGTTTTTAAATTGAATAAAGCATTATATGGTCTCAAGCAAGCTCCTAGAGCATGGTATGAGACTCTAGCATGTTTTCTCCTAAAAAATGAGTTTATAATGGGTAGAGTAGACCAAACTCTTTTTATTAGAACTCATAAGTCCCATACCCTACTAGTACAAATCTATGTAGATGATATTACCTTTGGTTCTACTGATTCAAATTTGTGCAGAAGGTTCTCCAATCTAATGCATTCCAAATTTGAAATGAGTAGCATGGGTGAGCTATCCTTCTTTCTAGGATTGCAAATCAAACAACATGCTGAAGGCATATTTATTTCTCAAACCAAGTATGCAAAGGAATTGGTCAAGAAATTTGGTATGTCTGAAGCATCTTATATGAAAACACCTATGCCTACTAATGCTGTATTGGATGCTGATGAACATGGAAAACCTGTTGATCAGAAAACTTATAGAGCAATGATTGGCTCTTTATTGTGCCTTATAGCTATTAGACCAGACATAATGTTTGCTACATGCATATGTGCTAGATTCCAAGTGAACCCTAGAGAGTCACACCTAACCTTAGTAAAAAGAATTCTCAGGTATGTAAAAAGTTGTTCAAATCTAGGTCTCTGGTATCCAAAAGACTCAGCATTTGACTTAACTGGATTTTCTGATGCTGATTATGCTGGATGCAGAATTGACAGGAAAAGCACCAGTGGAACTTGTCAGTTTCTTGGTGACAGACTTGTCTCTTGGTTTTGCAAGAAACAAATATCTGTGTCAACTTCAACTGCTGAAGCTGAATATATGGCTGCAGGCAGTTGTTGTTCACAAATATTGTGGATTCAAAACCAACTCCTAGACTATGGCAACAACTTAGAGAAGTCAAAAATCTTTTGTGATAATACCAGTGCTATTTCTATGGCTCAAAATCCAGTCCTCCATAGTAGGACAAAACACATAGAAATTAGGCATCACTTTTTAAGGGATAATGTTGAGAAAAATAAAATTGAACTTCAATATATCCCAACTGATTTGCAAAGGGGAGATATTTTCACCAATCCCTTGGATGAGAAGAAACACACCTTCTTCCTAAATCAGTTAGGAATGTTAGATGGAGGAAGTCTAAAATAAGTTCCAAGACTTTAAAACTCTAAAAATTGACGAAGACTAAGCAAACATCTTGATTTTTCTAGTGTATAGAGTGTTTCTGGTCTCTGAACTGCGCTCGGCGATTTTCCCTCAGATCGTAGAACGGAGATCGACGCTTTCCGAAATCGTCGACCAGAGTTCAGCGCTTCTCAGATAGTGCTCAACTATCTCTCCAGGTCAGCGATCGTCGAATGAAGCTCGACGATTTTGTTCTCTAAACTATCTTCGAACGGAGCTCGACGCTCTCCAATATCGTCGAACGGAGATCGACGATGTTGATGACCTTTCAGTTTCCTTTAGAAGCCCAGATCGTCGAACTGAGTTCAACGATCTTTCCTTTTCTGCATCGAACCCTAATATAAAACTCTTTTTTCGGCTGTCGTTCTCCCTTGCGCTTTCATACTCTCTGCAAAAATTCTCTTTCCCTCCAAACTTCTCTACACTTGGTCGTTTGCTTGTTGATTTTTGCAGGAAACAATGGCCGTCTCAGTTGCAGTCCTGGCTGCCATGAAATTTGATGCAGGATTTGATATAGATATGGACTCTTTCAATACCAGTGATCAGATTTTCCAAGAAATTCTAGAACTTTTCAAGGAGCAAAAGCTAGTTACTATCATGTCCACCAGAATCATGTTACCTGCTGATGAAATAAAGGAATGGGTATATACTGCCCACAACCAGGATCAAAATACAGTTGTTGGAATAATTTCTGGAACCCAGGTACCTCTGACACCTACTATTCTGACAGAGATTTTTGGATTAAGTTCTGTAGAGGACTCTGCTGAAATGTCTGGAGAAGAATTTTCTACTATGCTTGATAGAATGGGTCATTCTGATGCAAACCCTAGCAAACTTCTGAAGAAGAATTTATCTATGGAGTACAGATTTTTGGCTGATGTTGTAGGAAATGTGTTACTGGCCAAGCACTCAGCCCATGATACCATCTCCAGGTATCAGCTGTATTTGATGGGTGCTCTTGTGGATAAGAAACAGTTGAATTGGGGAGAAGTCTTCTTTGATCTGATAAAGAAGAAAATCAACAAGAATTTTGTTAATTTTGGAAGGATACTAGGGCTATTTCTTCAAAACAGATGCCCTGCATTGCTAGTCTCAAATGGGATGCACATCAATGCCTCTAAGAGGCTATCCTGTGCCCTGTTTGGCAAATGGGACAGGCAGATAGTGAAGCCCAGCAGGCCCTCTCCATCTACCACTTTAGGTACAAGGGCTGTTGCAGTCTCTTCCCCTCCAGTCTCTGCCCCTGTAGAAGACTTGCCTAGATCTTCTTCTCCTCCTCCATCTCTTATTTCATCTCCACCAGTCACCTCAACCATTCCAATTTCCTCCACAATCATTATTTCAACCCCATCTCCAACTTCAATTTCTCCAACTCTTCCTCTAACAGAAGAAATCTTCCATCCTTTACATCAATACCCTCAACAAGAAATTGATTCATCATCTCAACTTCCATCTTTCACACTTCTGGATGATTCCTTTATGGATGATTCCCCTTCTTCCCCTCCTGATCTACCCTCTTCATCCACATCTTACCAACAGTTACTTCAAGATATCATTGCATAACCCTCCTTCACACCTTCTATTTCCATTCCATTATCCTGCATTTCAACAATCCCCACATCTCAACCTTCATTTCCACCATCCACCTGCTCTCCACCCACATCTCTAGCTGCTCCACCTTCAGTACCTACCTCTGCTCAAATCCCTATTGAGCACGTAGATCTTCCAGCCTAATCATACAGACTGTATGAGCTGATAGCTCCCAGGCTATCACTCTTGTTGGAGACCTCCTTGGCTCCACTTCTACAGTCAGTTGCAGACCTGTCTGCCAGGCTCTCCTCCCTCATTACTCCTCAGGCAATCCCTTCATCTGGGTGCCTTGATCCAGTCCTGACTGAATCTAGGCAGGGGGAGATGCCTCATGAAGTGGTTAGATTGCCTGCTGCTGCTGTATCCTCAGTTCAAGCTCAAGCCTCACCATCTCAAGTTGCAGTTTTCTCAGTGGACCTCAGGTCATTATTATCAGATTTTGATTCAGTTTAATTCAGCTGTCTTCAAAAGAGCACTGAAGTCCAGCCATCTAAAGATCTATCTAAGGCCATTGTGCCCTTTTCCAACTGTGACACCAGTCTCATTAATTCTTTTATATAGTCCCTTTCTGCTGCTGCCCCTGCTGTTTCTGTTGCTGCTGCTCCTTCAGTCTCTGTTGAAAGTACTGATGCTGCTCCTACTGCTGCAAATGTTGCTGTTTCTATTAGTTCTGATATGGCTGATGTTTTAGTTTCTGAGGATATGCAGACAGAGGCATTTGATTTTGAGCCTACTGTTATTGCTGATGTTATTGCTGATGTTATTGCTGATGTTGAAACTATTGTATCTGAAAGTATTATTTCTGAAACTGCTGTAACTGTTATATCTGAATCTGCTGCCCCAGCTACTGCTGTATCTACTGCTGCTGCCATGACCTCTTCTGCCAGTATTGCTTCTACTCCTCCTCATGCTGTTACTACTGTTGCTGTCACTACTGTTTCTCCTGCTCAATCACAACAACAGAAAGACTATCTCAAAAGGATTGATGCACTGTATGATGAACAAAGCTCAGAAAGTGATCAGTTCAGAACTGATTCAGATGATTCTTCTGCTACTATAGCAAGGAAAAGAAAGGCTAGAAGCAAGGCAATGAAAAGGGTTCCTCCAGCTAAAGTCAAAGATACTAATGATATTCCTTATTACATACTGCATAACTGCCCCATTACAGAACACTGGATGCAATATTCCAAGAATCAACTAAAGGATATGAAAAAGAAGAGAAAGTATGAGAAAGGTTCCTCTCAGTTCCATCATCCTCCTCCACCTCCTCCCTCACTTGATGCAGGTACAGGTGGAAGCTCTGCTGTTCAACCCTCTGCCAGAAGCCAAACCCCTTATCAGCCTCAAGGAAGATCTCAACATAGGGGAAGCCAATCCAGAGGCTATCAGTCAAGGAGAGGAAGCTATAGAGGAAACCAAAGAGAATTTCAAGTCTACTCAAAAGGCCATTCCAGGCAACATCCTTACTCAAGGGAAGGACCAGGTCCATCTGATACTACTTCAGGTCTCTTTCCCTACAAGCTTAAAGACTTAGTCTCTTCCAGAACTCCTCCAGACAATCCCTCAAATAGATATGAGCCTCCAGTTCCTTTTGAAGATCCAGAGAACAATCTAACTTCTTGGACAGCCAGGATGAAGGAATTAGCTGCTCTGGACCAGATTAAGAAAGCCAGAGAACAAGGCAAAGACACTTTCAATATTACTACATTATCTGATCAAAGGAAAAAGGAACTTGAAAGATACTCCTCCAGCAAGTTCTTTGATTCTGAAAGCTACATGAAGCTGCATCCTGACGCTGTAGTGCCCAGGCCTAAGCAACAAACCTCTTTAGGTGCAGCTGATGACAGAAGATCTAAAAAGGAAGCTCTTAATCCAAACAGGGAAATAAAACTTATAAAGAGCAAGGAAATGAAGTAATTCTGTAAGGTGACAATATATGCTGTTTTATGATATGTCTGAGACAATATCTGTGTTTCTGCAATGTCTTGTTTATTGCATTTTTTCTTTGTATATTGTTGTTTTTATTTCAATATCTGTAAATAGTAATCCTAACCCAAATAGGGGGAGATTGTTGGAACACCCTATTACTGATTTGGGTCAGGATCACTATGTCTCTTAGGAAACCTGTTTTGACCTTATTGTATAGATCTAAAGGTCAATTAGAATTGAGTATAAGGGTTAGTACTTAGGTTTGGAAGCTGCCCTCAAGACCAGGATTTACAGTTCTAGAAGACCAAGTCATTTCGTCGAGCTCAGTACGACGAATCGTCGAACTCCATTCGACGATCGGTGAGCTCACTTCGACGAGTCGTCGAACTCCATTCGACGATCTCTGAGCTCAACTTCATCAAGTCGTCGAACTCCAATCGACGATCTTCGAGCTCAGATCGACGATCTTGACTTCAGTTTGGTTCTCAATCTCTGAGCTCAGTTCGACGATGGTTGAGCTCAGATCGACGATCTCTGTTTCTGTATAAGTCCAAATCACTGAGCTCAGTTCAACGATAGTGGAGCTCAGTTCGACGATTTTCTGAAGAGTTCAACGATTTTCAAGATTCAAATTTGGACAGCTGTGGAATTATTGTCAGCATTTAATTCAGAGATCTTGTAGCCATTTTTCTTTTAATCTGGAGCAAGTTTCAAGAAATTATCAAGGAATGTTTTATTGGACTTTCCTGTAGAAGATAAAAGCAATTAAGGAAGTAATTTATGACAGGACAACGGCTATCTTGGACAGTGGATCATTTCTATTCAGACAGATGGAATAAAAGACAGAATTATTCTCTACAAAAAATGATATAGAAGAACAACAAGAAGAACAAGAAGTTAGAAATACTCTCTACAACAATAATCTCTGCAACAACTCTAAAAACAACAATTACACAGAGAAAGAAAGAGAGTTCCAGACATTCTCAGTCTCAAGATTCATACAAGAACACCATAACCAAAAGAGATCAACCATCTGAAATCTTCAGACCTCTTTTGATTCAAGTGTTCAAGGCCATCATCATTCAAGACTCCAGACACCTCACATTTCAGTTGCTGCTGAAATCATCATTTGCTGGAGATCAATTTTCTGAAGGCCTATCACCCTACTGCAAAGCTTCACTTCCTGAATAACTACAGATCTCAGGGGGAGCTTTGACAATATCCACTATCTTCTCTCTGACTGTTGATAGAGAAGATCTTCTCATCCCTCTCTCACTCTCTGTTGTAAAGGGTTTTTCAAACTCCCTTCAAAAGTTTGTGTTTGGTTTTTGAGCACCTTATCAAAAGCTCATTGGTGGCAAGACACCTGATCAAAAAATCTGGTTTGGTTTTTGAGCACCTTATCAAAAGCTCATTGGTGCTCAGGACACCTGATCAACTCATCCTGCAGTGGATTCCTATCTAGGGTGGTAGAAGAGTGGATGTACCCAGGTTGATTGGGGAACCACTATAGCTCCTTGTGTCATCTGGTTGCATGTGTTTCTTTTATTTCTGGCTGTGCTTTGTGATTGCTTTGTGATTATTCTGAGTTTAGATTTACTTTATATTCTTTGCTTCCCTGTTCACTTAGGATTACAACAACTATTGTAAAAATTTTTTAGCAAGCACCATACTCTATTCACCCCCCCCCCCCTCTAGAGTATATCAGATCTAACTCACACTTTCAAATCCCCAAGTGCAACCAGCCACCAAGCTCTCCTTTTCCCTAAGCCACCAGCTCTTAGCCAAACCCTTTAGCTGATAGGCGGCTATCATAACTCTATGATCATCTGCAACACCGGAGTACGAGAACATCTCCTCCATGGAGATCAGCCAATCATCTATGACCATGAAATCTGCCTTCTCATCATATGTAGGAGGGCTAAGTCTCTGAAACTGAGAAATGAAGGCCATCTCCGGTGGCACCACCACTGGAGGTCTTAGGGGAGCAGGAGGGGGAGGGGCAGCTGACCCCCATGCAGGGTCTTGCACTCCCTGAGTCTGTCCTGCCACAACTGCCACCAGAGACTGGATCTAGACCTGCATCTCCACCAACTGCCTGGTCAAGGAATCGTTGCTCAACCGCAAGCTCTCGATCATCGCATCACTCCGCGCTCCAGAATTCTCACCCTAAAACAAGAGAGTTGACCTGGTCGAAGGACGTCTCGTCATCCTAAAACCATATCAACATTAGTCAAATCTTGGTACAATAGTGGGAACTAACTACAAGTACAGATAATACATACATAAATATGATCTTAAAACTGCTTAACTTGCTCTAGGAGTTTATTTGAACAAAAATGATGTTATGCCTAACCTAGGTTGGTTAACCACCATCATCTAACTCTTGTGCCTAGATCGGGAATGCATGAATTTATATTCTTTTTCTTATTTAAAACCATGTGTGTACATATGTCATCCTGCAAATCTTTAGCTTTCCATATTGTGCTTATGCAATGTTATGTTATGCATGACTGTGCTATGAATTCTAAAAAGGCCCTAATTCATGTCATGAGAGGCGTACGCATGAAAATGTTATGCATCCCATACTACATAACATTCCCATGCAACGAAAAAGAAATGTGCTAGTCGCATTCATGTGGTGAGGTTATGCATTCCATACTACATAACCCTCACATGTTGCCCCTATGGTGGATACATATACAAACACATATTATGCATCCCATACTACATAATATGCCCTGTATACTTCATGTTATGCTATGAGTGTAGTATTTGTGCTTCAGCCAAGACGTGCTGATAACATATCGGTGTGTGTATGATATGATGCTAAACACATAATACCTACAAGGAAAGGTTGCCAGACAAATTGTTAAGCAACCTCCCTCAAATACCAACTGTCACAACCCGCATTTTTCTTCGAATTCAAGAAGAATCAGAGTATGAGAAAAACACGCATCGTGATGCCACATCTAGCAGGGGATAACTGTCGACGCTCAGGCGAACACCATCAAAATAGACTATGAAAATTTCTTAAGTTTAATGATTAGAAAACAAGATATAATTTTTAAGGGCCGTATCCCTCGGCTCGGTGGATCATCTAGTCCAAAGTTTAAAACTATACTTATACACAGCGGAAAATACTTTATTTATTTTTGACATCCTATGAGAGTGCATAAGTGACCCCCGAGGTCAACTTATACTATGCAAGACTCTAGATTTATATTATATCATAAGTAGGAAAACAATCTTTATTTACGTTGCTTGGAAAGTAGTGTATGAGTTTTTTAATAAAACATGCTGATCATGAGATTTACATATTATAGTGTTTTTAGGTTTAAAAATAACTAGCAACCTAGCATAAAACTTCCTAAGAGCAAGTAGACTATCTCCAGAAAAGGTAGCAGTAAAAGAAACATATCTAGTATCATAGGGTAAAACTACCAGTGGGCGCCAACAAATTGACACGAACCCACCGGTAAGTATGTATGTCTGTAATAAAACAGGAAAAATACCTCACAACAGCAAGAGAAAGATCCCTACAACTCAAGGGATCACCAGCAACACAACAACAAATTTGGCCGTCTACTCGGCTACTAGTCAGCACCTGAGGCATTCATAAAAGAAAAGAATAACTCAGCAAGTAAAACAAGAATATCAGAATTTGAGCATTAAATCAAAATGGAACAAGAGAGTAAGCAAACATGAAAGTAAAAACAAACACTGTCCAAAGTAAGCAAAAGTACACCAAGTACCAAGCAACAACACCAAGCACTGCTCAAATCCTGCAGAGGCTACAAGGCAAAATAAAAGAGAAACTTGCCACTATATGTTGCATTTAACAAGGAAGAAATACCTAACAATCCTAGTTTGTGAGTTAATGGCAGTAGTAAACAACATGGACCTGAGTTGGTGACCAAAAACAGTCCTCCAAATAAGACAGTTCCAACTAAAAAAAAAATTCACTGTGTCAGCACAAAACCACCACAAACCCAGCCCGTACCTAGGATAAAAAGGATGGCGGCCACAGCAAATGCACAGCACGTACCTGGGACTAAAACGTGGTGGCCATGACTCGCACACAAAACATCCCGCTCCTTTAGAGCGTCAAAACACCACTACCTGCCATAACCCACTATTCAGCCCTCAAAACAAAGGAAGAACGAAAGGCCGACAAGATATTTCTCCTAGGAGGTAATCACTCGGGAAGAAAAGAATAAATTTCCGCCTACAGGAATCGTCGAATGCAGCTCGACGATTTTCGTCGAGCGCGGGAAAAATCGTCGAACTCAGGAAAATCGTCGAACGCAGCTCGACGATTTTCGTCGAATCACAGGACACGGGAAATCGTCGAACTCCGTTCGACGATTTGCCTTTCATCGATCACAGGTCACGGGAAAAGTCGTCGAACGTCGTTCGACAATTTTCCTTAACCGCAGGCCACAGGAAATCGTCGAACTCTGTTTGACGATTTTGCGTTAAACGCAGGCCATAGGAAAACGTCTAATACAGGCCACGGGGAATATCGTCGAACGCCGTTCGACAATTTTCCTTACGCCGAACACTGGCCACAGGAGAATCGTCGAACTCCGTTCGACGATTTCCGTCAGACCCAGAACTAAGGCGCATCGTCGAGCTCAGCTCGACGATAATCGTGGAACCCAGATCGACGATTTCCGTCGATCTGGCTGCATTGAGTGCACAGAAAATCCTGCACCTCCTACTTCATTTCCGACCAAACTTCTTAGCCTAATTCAAACCTATTACTAGTAATATAAGTATGAAATCTCACTGCTATTAAATTCTAGGGTTCAAAGGCTAGATACTACCCAAACAGAGGTTTTAACATGGAACACTTTGAATGATTATCAGGGAATAATTTGTTAAAAACAAACAAGACTACAGTACTCCGGCCGAAGATTTGAGTTTCAGAACTCGAGAGAATGCAAACAGAAACATAATGGGCCATAATGGTTAATGATTCACATGCTTTTGACGGAAAAACAGAGTAAAATATTAATCTTGGGAAACAGGAAAAAAATTATAGCAAATATGACCATGAAAAGGAGAAGAAAACTTGGCAAGGGTAGGAGCACCACTTGCCTTAAATACCAACGATTTATCTAGCACAGCCCTTCCTCTCTCTCCCTCTCGGCTCCAGCCGCAACAGCACCTAAACAGAAGTCTAAAGTTTTAATGGCGGAAAGGATCAAACCAGAAATTCCAAGACCCCTAGAAAACCACGAAAATTGAATCTCTTACCGTAGGAATGAAGGTCTAGGCAAGAGCAATCCAAATCCGCTTTCGGAATCGAATTCTGTCCACTAACGCTCCCAGAATCGGCGTCTGAAGGGTGCAGGGTTGGTAGTTTTACTTCCTCTCAACAGGCAGCGGTTATAACCTCAAGGAAGGAGATAATGAAAAGTCTGGATTTTGTCTAAGGCTTTATATATAAATGCATGGATGCGTCTAATCAGCCCTACCGCCTCTGGATTCAATTCAAGTTTCATTAACTAATTATTTGCATTATTATTATCAACACATCAAAACGATGAGAAATCCGAACCACCTCGGAATCCGACGAAATTCACACCGTAGCTAATTACCTATGCTACGAACGCAACAGCGAAGTTGAAATCAACTTTCGACGAACAAAACGCGGGTTATCACTACCCGAAGCCAAAACACAAGCATCCCCCGAGAGGCCTCATCGGTCACAAAAACAAACCCGACTTGCTAGGGGATCTTGCCAAAAAGGCTACCAATAACCACACAAGGAACCAAAAGGGCTAAGACCACACTCTAACAAACGGCACATGGCAGAAACGCGTCAACGTAACGCCAAACGAGAATTAAATAGTCGTAGAAAAAAAAATCGGGGCATTACATTGGCACACTGGGGCGACCGCAGCTCCATGATGGATTTGACCTTGTCGGGATTCGGCTCGATCCCACAGGGGTGAGGAGGTGTCCCATGAACTTTCCCCCGTTGGCCCCGAAAACGCACTTCAGGGGGTTCAGCCGTATCTTGTATTTGTGCATGGTGGTGATGGTTTCCTCCAGGTCCTGGAGGTGAGAGTCCATGTCTCGACTCTTGATCATGAGTTCATCTTCATACACCTCCAGGTTCCTCCCCTTCTATTCCCGGAAGACCCTGTCCATCATCTTCTGGTATGTCACCCCTACATTCTTCAGCCCAAATGACATCATCTTGTATCAGTATAACCCATCTCCCATGATGAACGAGACATCTTTGATGTCTAGGGGGTGCCTCCTAATATGGTGATAACCTGAAAACGCATCTAAGAAGCTCATGACAGGAAAACCAATGGTTGAGTGAACCAGCACGTCAATCTAAGGCAAGCGATAACAGTCCTTAGGGCATGAATTATTAAGTAAGGAAAAATCAACACACATATGCCACCGGCCGTCTCCTTTTTTAATCGTAATTACATTTGAGACCCAGCCGGTGTACTGTATTTCAGATACAAAGCCGGCCTTGAGGAGTTTGGCCACCTCCTCCCCGATGGGCTCCACCAGTTTGTCCGTCATGGACCTTTTCTTCTGTTGGATGGGGCGAGCTCCCGGGTCCAGGTTGAGGCGATGGCAGGCCACGTCTGCGTAAATCCTCGGAATCTCCGCTGCGCTCCATACGAAGATGTCCACTTTCTTCTGGATGCATGCCAGCATCCTACCCTGAGCCTCCGGGGTCAGCCCCCAGCTAATGCGAACCTTCTCCACTCTGCCTCTAAGGTGAGAACCTCCATCGCCACCACCTCTTCTGTAACTTCCTGCCTGGACTGCTCCCCCCATTCTCTGACGTCCCTCTCCTCCTGGACAAGAACCTCCTACCCTGCCGACTCTTCCTCCGTGACCATTTCCTCGGCTGACTCCTCCTGGTCTCCTCCTACCACCTCCACCTCGGTGCAGCTCTCCACCTCCATCTCTTCTCCTCTTGCCTCATGTTCTGCCTCCTCTATTCTCCGCTCCATCTCCTTGGCCCCTTCCTGCCAGAAGATAGAGTTCACAGAGGTGACGTAGCACTCCCTCGCTACTTTGTGGTCACCCCGAACCTAGACCTGGATCCCCTCGGCATTGAACTTCAGGCATTGGTGGAAGGACGAGGGGATGCAGTGGAAATCGTTGATGAGGGTCCGCCCAAAGATGACATTGTAGCTGCTGGGGGCATCCACGATGACAAACCTACAATTCTGGGACTGCCCCCCATAGTGACGTGGAGCCCCACTCCTCCTTCCACTTCCTTTCTCTCCCCCGAAAACCAAAAAAGGGCCCATCTGAAGGCAGCACTCTCTTCGCCTCCACCTTCATCGCATCGAACACCTTCTTGAAGATGACGTAGACGGAACTTCCGTTGTCAATAAGGATCCTAGAGACAGTGAAATGCTTGATTGCTGTCTGGAAGACCAGCTCATCGCAGAAGGGATCCTCTTAATCCGGCATATCCTTCCTTGAGAAGGTGATCTTCTCCTCCGAGGGTGGGGTCTAAGATGTGGAGCCAACGCTCGGACGGTACATGGTGTGGACGGTCGCCTTTCGGGAATCCTCAATCCCCACCCCCATGGATCACTCTGATCCATCCCCGGGTTCTAACGTCCTCCTGGTCTTCACATCGATCCTCCTCTGCCCGAGGCAGTACCTCCTCAATCCTCACCTCCAGGTGACCCTGCTACTGATACTGCTCCTTGTTTCCTCTCATCTCGAGGAACTCCGTGTACATGGTGGTGGCGTGCCCTTCCTCTTGGTGGAAGTCGCAGTAGGGAAACTCCATCCTAACTTATCTCCTCCTCCTTTGTGCGACTCTCCTCCTCTCCCCCATGGCTATTTCCATAGCTTGATTTTGATCGGGGAGGGGAGGTCTTTGCTCCTGCCTCCAACCTAGGGGGCGGAACTGATCCTGCCCCCCTGGCAGTTGTCCCTTCCCTGGAAACCTCTTTGTGGCCCCTAGTCTTTCCACTCAGGCCTCCAGCCCAGCCGACGGTCCGGCTCTTGAAGCCCCCACTTGGGCTATTGCTGCTACTGAAGTTGTCGATGTTCCCTTTTTTGGGGTTCAACTCTCCTTTCCTCCTGACCTCTACTGCATCTCGGCTCCTCCTCCTCCTCCGTGGCCCACCTGGCCAGTTTCTGGTCAAACTTCAGATTCGACGCCTCCCCGTTGAGTTCCCTTGCCGCCCTATCCATCAGCTCCTCGTAGGAGAGGGGCAGCACTCTCTTCAGTTCCATCCTGAATAAACCCTATTGCAGCTACAAGATGAAGGTCATCACCAGACTATGGCCTGACATCTCCTGGACTTGGGTGACCTCCTCCTGAAACCAGTCGATGTAACTCCCCAACATCTCGTTCACCCCCTGCGTGATGTGGAACATGGACTCTGACTCCTTATTCCTCCTCTTGGAGGTGGTGAACCAAGGGCTCAGCATGGAGGTCACACCACACATGTTGATGCGCGAAAATGGAAGAGGAGAATAGTAGGGGGTTGCTGTCGCGGGCACCAACAATTAACGGGGTGTGTTCGGTCTCACGGGCAAGGTGAAGAGGTTGATGGTTGCGGGGATAGAGGAGAGGAGAAATCTTCTGAGTGCTCGAGAGTGGAGCAAACGCTTGTTCAAGGGTTGCGGGGATAGAGGAGAGAAGGATGTTGATCCCAGTGCGGAGGTTGTTGGGAAGGTTGATTAGGAGCTGTCGAGCAGACGGTTACTTTGACGGTCGTGCTTGCAGGTTGAAGCCATGAGATTTGAGCTGAAAAGATGAGAGGGGCCGCTAGCAGCGACAACAACAAACTTCACCCGTCGCGGCTTAAATGCCACTCTTACGACGGGCTTTCCTTTGATTAAAGTTGAGTATTATAGCTTGAGTTACACCTTTACAAGAAAAGCAAATAGAGGGTACATTGGGGGAAGCTGTCGGCTAAGGAAAGAAAGTGCCAGAGAGGAGGCCGCGCAGACTGGGAAAACAGGCCGTCAGTCCGCGCAGAAAGGAGAAGAGAGAATGCAGACTGAGAAAGGGAGTCCGCAGAGGTTGATGTCTTGAGCTTATCATCAGCTGTCCTCGAGCGTGAGGGTCTGGAGCCTCCTCAGCTTATCCTTAATGAGAGGTAATGGGGTCTATTTATAGGCCCGAGGAGGTAATAGCTTGCGGTGTCGTTGCCCCCGGTGAGACGGTAACATGTGCGAGCAGAGAATGGAGTCTGCCGAGTCCGGAACAGGCCGCACGGACTGGAACTGCCTTCTATAATTGGTTCTACTGATGACGGAATTGGAGGAGTCTGCCCCTGCTGCTGGCGGACTGAGAGGAGTCCGTCCGAACTGAGCTCATCGAGCCCGAACCAATATTGTGTGGGCTGAGGGACTACACGCTCGTTGTTGGGAAGCGGGTGCTGGTGATGAATTAAGTTGTATTTGATGCTTGGTTTGAGCTATATGTTTGCAGGAATTTCACTGGGAAGTGTAGACCAATGTCAGCTCACAGTGGGTCACCAAACACAGGAACTGTGCAATGTAATCCCTCATTGCATATTCCAAGGTGTTGACTCATGTGTGGTCTCTCTATTGGGATACACTTCATATTCAAGCTATTGGACTATGGGAAAGGTATTGGAAGTTGGCTACCCTAGAAGAATCAGCTTTTCCAAAATCAGAAATTTTCTAAGTGTTTTACTCGAGTAGAGCTTTCACCTACTCGAGTAGTCTGGGTATAATTTACTCGAGTAAAGGAACCTTGTACTCGAGTAGGCATAGTCATATACTCGAGTAGCTAAGTCACCTACTCTAGTAGACCAAGTCATATACTCGAGTAGCATGTTTATATACTCGAGTAGATTACTCTTTATACCCGAGTACTAAAGGGTTTTCTCATCTAAATTTCTCTAAGTCATATACTCGAGTAAGTATACTCATATACTCGAGTAAGTATACTCACTCACTCGAGTAGATAGAAACATACTCGAGTAGTTCATTTTATCTACTCGAGTAGTTCATGTGTCACTCGTGTACCTTGATATTTCCCTACTCCAGAATTTTTCTAAGTCTTTTACTCGAGTAGAACCTTCACCTACTCGAGTAGATTACTTCCTTTCGAGTAGTTAGTTCAACTACTCGAGTAGTTGCCAGCAGACCTCTTCAGAATATTTCTAAGTATTCCACTCAAGTAGTACTTCATGTACTCGAGTAGTTCATGTAACATACTCGAGTAGCTTTTCCAGTACTCGAGTAGATCCTTTATGTACTCGAGTAGGTCTCTACACATACTCGAGTAGCTCTGTCTGCTTACTCGAGTAGTTGATCTCTATATACTCGAGTAGTCTTTATATACATACCCGAGTATGTTCCCCATCATATACTCGAGTAGTTATTCAACTACTCAAGTAGTTATTGACTTACTCGTGTAGTTTGCTAAATCTTTCCGAAATTTTTTCTAAGTCCTTTTTCTGACGAGATTTTTCAAATCACGCGACATGATTGGTCCACGTGTACATCATTATGACCGATTATGACCGTTAGTCTCTCTTATATAAGGTCTTATCAGAAAATGACAAACCCTAAGTATTCTCAAAGCTTTCTTGTAATTTCTTTTTCGAGAAATATTCTTCAGCCGCCTCCTCTCTGATTTTCGCGAATCGGAAGCCGCCGCCGCCGCCTTCTTCTCCGGCCAAAGCTTCTACTTTCAGAGGATTATTCTGAAGAAACGTTACAGATCGAGATCGACTTCACTGATCATATTCTCTCTCGATTTCTGTAAAAGGGAGTAGATCCAGATCGAGGCCGAGAACTTCTTCTCCGATTTCTGAAAGTGCTACAAAGTCCCAAAAATTTTTTTCTCCGGGCGATCTTGTCCTTCTTTACAATTCACGTCTTAGGCTTTTTCCAGGTAAATTAAAATCTAGATGGTCCGGTCCCTTCCTAGTTGAAGAAGTTTTTCCTTATGGAACCGTGCTCATCTCCCACCCGGACAAAGGCTCTTTTAAAGTAAACGGTCATCGGTTAAAGTCTTACATCGCGGGCGACCCAGTGATCGGTTTTAGCGAAACCATAACTTTCCTCCACATTATAAACCCGCCAAAATAGTCAAGCTACACGACTATAAACAAAGCGCTCCTGGGAGGCACCCCTCGCTTATCTTTTTCGCCCTTTCCTCATTACCTTTGCTGCTTTTTCTAATAAACGCAGGGTTTCTGATCGGCCTCCCGCTCCGCATTTCAGGGAAGCTTCTACCCCCTTCCCTTTCTTTTCTTTGTACATATTGTTTTTCCATTCTGTTCCGCATACTTACGATACAACATTGGAGACAATGTTGGACTTAAGTATGGGGGTATTTTCGTGCTTTACTTTCTGCACTTCAATTTTTCAAAAATACAAAAAAATACATATAACAACAAAACAAAAACAAAAAAATTAAAAAACATCTTAAAATGAAACAAAAAATTTTTAAATGAAAAAACAAAAAAAAAATTTATGAAAAAACAAAAATCCAAAAAATTTGTTTCTTGTTTTGTTCTCTTTCTCTTTTCCAAAAACTCAAAAAACAAAACAAAAAATTATTTTGTTTAGTTTCACTTTGTATATATTTTTTGTTTTTTCTCTCTCCCCCTTCCTCATTCTTGTACAAACCTTTTTCTTTTTCTCCCTTATTTTTGTACATATTATGAAAATTCTCTTAAAAAATACAAAAAAAAAGATAATAGTTCAAAAACTTTTTCAAAAAAAAAATTGAGAAAAACAAAAATACAAAAAAAAGGATAATAAATGAAAAACAAACAAAAAAAATGATAACAAAAACTATAAAAATCAAAAAAAATGTTTTGAAATAAATAAATTAAATATTCCATACTTAACTTTTCTGCTATCCAAAAATTCTGTTCTGAGTTTATTTATATGTGAATACTATTAATTCTCTGTTTGCTACCCGTTTGTTAATTATTGATTGAAACATTTAAATAGCCGGGGTTAAGTTTTAAAGAATTCTTTATGCTTTGTTAAAACTAGCGAACTCGTTTTAGGCACTACTTCTAATTTTTCATTAATAGGAGCACGTATATTATGTTAGGAAATAACGACTATAGAATTCAATTATACTTACTTTTAGCTTTCTGAAAAAATTGGGACGTACAAATTATTAAGGTTGCTCTCAAAAATTTTTAGGATTACAATCTAGTTTTCCTTTCTCCCCTTACTTTTCATGACCTATTTGGCATGAAAAATTTTATCCTTAAAAGATCTTATGTCAATGGGAACAAGATTTCGTTCCGTAAACATAGGCACCCAATAATTTTAAAAGATTATATAGGGAGTAAGAGGATAAAATTCATTACTCCTACAAATATACATTGGGTTAATTTTTCTTATGAAGTTGAAAAACAAAAATCATATTAGGAAAATAAGATTTCGTTTTCCTAATAATCCAAAAGAAAAAAAACATGGAGGTTCGAGAAAAAATTGCCTCACCTCAAATATCAAAACCCTATTCATAAACCCACTACCCCCTTAGCCAATTACACGATTCTAGAATTAATTCAAAAATCTTTTTGAGAGCATAATTAGTAAATTGTATTATTTCCGGTAGCACTCGTATAAGCTAGAGTTCTTATAATTCCAAATTATTTTCGTTAATCTAACCATTTCAAATGTTGCCTTCTATTTGATTACATCAAGAAGTCTTTTGGCCAAAACTTTTGCGCTATTTAAATCATCTACATAATTTTAGGACTTAACTCTTACACCCCGTATATTTATTTCGATCTCACTTATAATTGATAAAGCGATAGCCAAAACTTAGAGTTTTTTTTATTCCTTATAGATTCACCTCAAACTTTTGCTCTGGAATAGCAAAAGCCTAAGTATGGGGGTATTTGATGAATTGTAAATATGCGTTTTTTTATGCACATTAATTTAGTCATTTTCATTTATTTTCGTCGTTTTTACTTATTTTTGTTCAATAAAATGCTCCTATTCTTGTAAATTTTCTCCTAACTTGTTTTATTTTATTTTGCAGAAAAATTCCAAAATCTGCCAAAATTTGGGAAGTACACGCCCGTGACACTTTGGTCACGCCCGTGACCGGGCCGTGACATTGCATTTCCCGTGAAATTACAAAATTTCTGAAGTTAAAGCTTGACACGCCTGGCGACACGCCCGTGTCACCCGACACGGGGCGTGACCCAAGCCCGTGTCCTTTCCTCTCGACGAATTCCTCTCGACGATCGTCGAGTGTCGACACCAACAGTCACGCCCAGTGTCACGCCCGTGACCGAGGGCGTGACCCAATTTCAGCTCAACGATTTCGACTCGACACTTTCCGCTCGACATTCGTCGAGTGTCGACCCCAACTGTCACGCCCATAGTCACGCCCGTGACATGGGGCGTGACCTTTCCAGCTGGCCCGACAAGATGCTGCCGAGGACATTTGACGCAACCCGCGCCCGGTTCTACCTCCCCGACATGCCCAGAGTCACGCCCGTGACCTGGGGCGTGACTGCTGCGAACTCAGCCCGAAGTCAACTTTGCTGTCCAATCGCCGGCCGCCTTCATGAATAGTACTGTCACGCCCCCCCTACACGCCCGTGACCGAGGGCGTGTACTTAGAAATTTTTTCCTATAAATAGCCCAGTTCTGTAAGGTCCAAGGGTTCAGATTTTTGGGCCAAGTTAGTGTCTTTTTGTGGGCTGCATCCGTGATTTTCAAAGCTATGTAAGGAGATTTCTCCCTTTTTTATTTCATTTCTTGTTTTGTCTTAGCTTTAGCCCTTGTAATAGCTTGTAATAGTTCCTAAAAATCAATAAAATGTTAGTTTTTCTCTTCATATTTAGCTTTGGAATGAACACTTGTGCCCACTTCCCTTCTCATTTTTATCCTTGGTTTTATCTTTGTTCTTCATTTAGTTCTTCCTTTATGAAAAGTGTGTGTGTGTTTATGAGTGTAACATGCTTACTTTACATGTTTTTTTTACTTGTTTTCATGCTTAGGGATGATAGGTTTTCCTCTTTACATGCCTTTAATTTTTCTCAAGTTAGGTTTTGTTAGAAATTCATGAAATGATGAATTAGGTTTTTCCTTTTTTTTCATGTCTTCTTTTAATTTCTTCAACATCTTCACTCTTATGAGTGTGTTAAAGAGTTACTAAAGTTTCTTTTGTTTTTTTTTACTTAGCTTTATTTTAGGATGAAAACTTTTTTTTCTTCTTTCTCTTTTATTTCAACTTTTTTTGCTCTTTCATAACATCATAGGAATGAAAATGTTGAAATTTTTATTTTCCAAAAACTTTGGTTTTTAATTTGTTTTGAAAAACTTTTGTCTTCTAAAATTGTAATTTCTTCTTTTTATTTGTTTTTGGCAAAACCTATGCTTGAAAAAGTAAAAATTTTAATTTTTAGGTAACTTTCATTTTGCTTTTTATTTGTGTGTGTGAGTGTATGAGCCTAAACCTCTCTCTTGTTCTTCTTCAATTTATGTAGAGTGTGTGAGTGTAGGTGTATAATTTTCATGCTTTGTTCAATTTATGTAGAGTGTGTGAGTGTAGGTGTATAATTTTCATGCTTTGTTCAATTTATGTAGAGTGTGTGAGTGTAGGTGTATAATTTTCATGCTTTGTTCAATTTATGTAGAGTGTGTGAGTGTAGGTGTTAAATTTTATTGCTTTCTTGAATTTCTTATGGAGTGTGTGTGTCTGTGTGTATTTATTTCCGCCTACTCGTTAAGAGTTAAATGGCGCATCGTTTTCATTTTCAGTCCTACTCGTTCGAGTAGGACTTGTAATTTTTCTTTCTTTATTTTTCCGCCTACTCACTTGAGTTAAATGGCCGGACTTTTTAGCCCTGTAATCGCATTTATTTTCTCCTACTCATTTGAGTAGGACTCGCTTTCATTTCAGTCCTACTCGTTTGAGTAGGACTTGCAATTTTCAGCCTTTATTTACCGCCCCCACTCGTTTGAGTGGGACTCGCAAATTTGAATTATGCAAATTTCTTTTTATGTGTAACTTAGTTCCTTTCTAATTTATAATTTGGAGTGTGCGTGAGTTCTTGTTTTAGCTAACTTTTTAGCTTTCTAAATGTTGTTATTTTTTCTTTTGTCCCTTTCTTATAAACGTTTAGTGTTTAATTTCGAACTCGCGCCTCACTAAATTATAAGCCGTCCCCATACCGATGTGTGGCTAATCTCTATTAGCCTCGGCATCGAAGAGCATTGGGACATTTAAAATGATTTATAATAATTAAAGTTCTTTATTTTCATTTTAATTTAAGCACTTAGGGTTTACCCCGGGTTTACGACGCGTAGGACCACATATCGATGTGTGGGCCCTATTTCCGTAGTCCATATGCTAGCTAGCCGAGAGGCCGTGCATATGGACCGATCACCCCTGGGTAAATAGAGTTGCGTGCATGCCCTCGAGAGAGGACAAGCGTAATTCTACCGGATTGGGTTCCCCACCCAATAGCGGGGTTCTTAGCGTAAAGCGGGCGTTAAGAGGAATCCTTCGTCGGACTAACGTTCGGTCGAATAGTCTTAACGTTTAGGTGAGCGATATCCCTATAGCTAGGTGAGCTCACATTTGTGGAACCTCCACGGCCAAGTTGCCTTATTATTAATTTGAAAACTAAGTCTTTTTATTATTAAAAATTGTTTTAGTCTTAATCCGATTCGATGCCGAGCGTTAACCCTTCATCGAATATTGTCTAAATCGTTTTTTCGCTCCTTTGCTTTTCCGTCTTTTATTAAGTAAAAAACAAAATCCATCTTTCTTTCAGTAAAATAATAGTCCTCCCGGAGGAGTAAGAATAGTCAACGCGACCCCGAGAACAATACGACCTTGGTATTCCCCCGAATATCGAGTACTACTTGCGATAGGTGCACTTGCCTACCCGAGCAAGCCCGCGGCGATCGACTCACCGAACCAACCACAGTAAGAGTCTGTTCGCGGGCACATCAAGTTTTTGACGCCGTTGCCGGGGAATCTCTTTTCGAGTTGCTATTTCGAATTCCGGAGTCTATTAATTTTACTTATTTTCTCTAAAAAAAAAACTAAAAACTTTATTTTAAAAACACAAAAAAAAAAGTTTATTTTTGTTTTATTTTTGTTTGGGTGTATGACCCGAGGACAACCCTCAGAGTCTGAAGATTTAGACTTCGACCCTGAGATCGAACGCTCTCTTGCGCGTATCCGATCTCATCGCCGAAATCCTTCTTTAGATCCCGAGGAATCTATCGGAGAACCCACTGTTGTAGTTATGGCCGCCCCTAACCTTCCCCCGGCGGCCGAGCGTACTATGTCATATTACGCCCGGCCTAACCTGGATGATTCTGGGTCGAGTATTGTTCGCCCTGCGGTGGCCAATAATAATTTTGAAATTAAGTCAAGTGTCATTCAAATGGTCCAAAACGCCGTGCAGTTCGATGGACTGCCGGATGAGGACCCGAATGTCCACTTGTCCAATTTCTTGGAGATATGCGACACCTTCAAGATCAATGGCGTCACTGATGACGCCATTCGTTTGCGCTTATTTCCTTTTTCCCTTAAGTCCAAAGCCAAGGCGTGGTTGAATGCCCTCCCCCGAGGATGTATCACCACGTGGGCTGAGTTGACGGAACGGTTCCTAACGAAGTACTTTCCGCCCGCCAAAACTGCAAAGTTGCGGGCGGACATTTCTTCGTTTGTGCAGAACGATCCTGAGTCTCTATACGAGACTTGGGAACGGTTTAAGGAATTCCTCCGCCGTTGCCCGCACCACGCGCTGCCAACGTGGTTGCAAGTTCAAATTTTTTATAATGGGCTGAATTTTCAGACGCGTCAAATGATTGACGCGGCTGCCGGGGGTACGCTTAACAACAAAACACCCGAGGCCGCCCAGGCTTTATTCGAAGAGATGGCTATGAACGCCTATCAATGGAACGTCCCGCGGGGACGGCCAAAGCCAGCGGCTGGTCTTTTTGAAGTGGATGCCACTGCTCTCTTGACCCTTCAAGTTGAAAGGTTAACAAAGCAGGTGGCGGAGATGTCTGCTGCCTCCTCCACTCCGCCTTGTTTTATTCCCCCTAACGTCTGCGTAGCTGAAGAGTTCATGGACTTCATGGGAAATTCGGGTCGTCCTCCCTTCAACCCCAACAACAACCCTTATAGTAATAACTATAATCCGGGTTGGAGGAATCACCCCAACTTCTCGTGGAGCAACCCGAATAATGCTCAGCGTCCCCCTATTTCTTTTGCGCCCGGATTTCTTCCTCCCCCTCCTCTTCTGAAACCCTCCCCGATGGAGGAAAAGTTTTCGAAGTATATTGCGTCCAACGAGTCAAATATCCGGAACATCACCGGATCGCTAAAAACACTCGAACAACAGGTTGGACAGCTGGCGAGGATGATGTCCGAGCGCGCTTGGGGAACTGCCGGGAAACACGGAGCCCAATCCGCGGGAGAACGCCAACGCTATAACCCTCCGTAGCGGAAAGGAGGTGGTCGATCCAAAACGGACCGACCCTCAGGTACATATTTCACCTCCGACCCCTCTTCCCCTTTCTTCGCTTACGCCGCCTTTACCTATTATAAAAGAAAAAATTATTTTAAACAAGGCTCTTCCGTATCCGCATAAGCTAGAAAACGAGCGTAAGGACGCGCAATATGAAAAATTTATTTTATTACTAAAACAAATTCACATTAATGTTCCTTTTTGCGAGGCTATCTCGCAAATGCCCAAATATGCGAAATTTTTAAAAGAACTACTTTCTAATAAACGTAAATTAGAGGATATTTCGCATGTATCTCTCAACGCTGTCTGCTCGGCGGCCCTTACTAATAAATTGCCCGCAAAACAAAACGACCCGGGACGGTTTTCCATCCCGTGCCTTTTTGGCGATATATTAGTAAAGTACGCCTTAGCTGATTTAGGGGCTAGCATTAATCTGATGCCATTCTCGCTCTTTTCGCGTTTAGGTTTGGGTACTCCTAGTCCTACGAATATGCGCATCCAATTAGCAGATCGCTCGGTTAAGTTCCCTATCGGGGTAGTGGAGGACGTCCTTGTCCGAGTCGACAAGTTTACCTTCCCGGTAGACTTCGTCATCTCAGATATCGAGGAGGACGCCGAGGTACCAATAATACTCGGTCGCCCTTTTCTCGCCACCTCACGCGCACTAATAGATGTTAGTAATGGTAGCCTTCTCCTCCGAGTAGGCGATGACCAAGTTACTTTCTCTATTAATCCCTCGATGGACAATTTGTCATCGAGCGACGATTTCTGCTATTCTTTAGATACCTTTTTCGGAGATCGTTCTTCTCCCATTTTCGAGTCCGTATTTTTAAACGACGATATTTATGCGCTCGAAAATTTTAACTGCGATGAGGATACATTTATAGACTTGCCTTTCGAACCAATTGGTAAGAAAGACATAGGAATTAAAACCTCCCTAGAAGAACCGCCCATCCTAGACCTCAAACCCTTACCCGCCTCGCTCAAGTACGCTTTTTTGGGAAAAGGTGATACGCTCCCCGTTATCATTTCTTCGGACTTGAGTGATTCGGAGACTTCCGATCTATTGGAAGTTTTATTTAAACATCGCCACGCAATTGCGTGGCAAATCTCTGACCTAAAGGGGATTAGCCCCTCCTTTTGCACCCATAAGATTTTCCTAAACGATAATTGCCGCAAAACGATTCAGCCGCAGCGTCGTCTTAACCCAAACATGAAAGACGTCGTTAAAGCCGAAATCATTAAGTTATTAGATGCGGGGATTATCTACCCTATTTCGGACAGTGCATGGGTTAGTCCCGTGCATGTCGTGCCCAAGAAAGGCGGTCTTACCGTAGTGGCGAATGAGCATAACGAGCTTGTCCCAACTCGTACTGTTACGGGTTGGCGAGTGTGCATCGACTATAGGAAACTTAACGACGCCACCCGCAAGGACCATTTCCCTCTGCCATTTCTAGACCAGATTTTAGAGCGTTTATCCGGTCATCCGTATTATTGTTTTCTTGATGGTTTATCGGGGTTTTTCCAAATCCCCATTTCCCCCGATGATCAAGAGAAAACAAATTTTACTTGCCCGTTTGGCACCTTCGCCTATCGAAGAATGCCATTTGGACTCTGCAACGCGCCAGCTACATTCCAAAGATGTATGCTAGCGATCTTTGGCGAGCTAGTAGAAGACATTATGGAAGTCTTTATGGATGACTTCTCTGTTTTCGGACGCTCTTTTCCCGATTGCCTTCACAATTTAGATCGTGTCCTTCAACGGTGCGAGGACACAAGCCTTGTTTTAAATTGGGAAAAATGCAACTTTATGGTTCGAGGAGGTTTGGTCCTCGGCCATATGATTTCGTCTAAGGGGATAGAGGTGGATAAGGCCAAGATCGAAATTATAGAAAAACTTCCGCATCCAACAAACGTAAAATCTATTAGGAGTTTCTTAGGCCATGCGGGCTTTTATCGACGCTTCATTCAAGACTTTTCAAAAATAACAAAGCCGCTAACTCACCTCTTGGAAAAGGAATCACGTTTCATCTTTAGTAGCGAATGCGAGTCCGCCTTTAATTTGATAAAACAAAAACTTATCTCTTCACCAATTTTAGTGGCCCCTAATTGGTCCCTTCCGTTCGAAATAATGTGCGACGCTAGTGATATTGCCTTAGGTGCCGTTCTTGGCCAACGCGTAGAAAAACATTTTCATCCTATTTATTACGCTAGCAAGACGCTCACTTCCGCACAAGTAAATTACACAACAACGGAAAAGGAACTCTTAGCCGTCGTTTTCGCTTTCGATAAGTTTCGCTCGTATATAACGCTTTCTAAAGTTATCGTTTTTACCGATCACTCCGCGCTTAAATATTTATTAGCTAAAAATGATGCGAAGCCCCGCCTTCTTCGATGGATTCTCCTCCTACAAGAATTTGATTTGGAGATCCGAGATAAGCGGGGAGCGGAAAATCTAGCGGCGGACCACCTCTCCCGTTTAGAAAATCCGGGTGCGGAAGCGCTCGTCGAATCTGAAATAAATGACAGATTCCCCGAGGAACGCCTTCTTGCCATTAATAAATCTTCGTCATCCTCGCCTTGGTTCGCAGATTTTGCAAATTTTTTAGTAGCGCGGGTCCTTCCAAAAGAGTTCTCCAGTCATCAAAAGAAGAAATTCTTTTCTGACTTGAAAAATTTCTTTTGGGAGGACCCATTTCTTTTTCGTATCTGCGCGGACCAAGCGGTTCGACGATGCGTTGCGGGTGTGGAGTGCTTACAAATTCTTAAGCACTGCCACGAGGGTCCAGCCGGTGGGCATTATCAAGCCAACCGGACCGCTCGGAAGGCGCTAGAGGCGGGCTACTTTTGGCCCACTCTCTTCAAAGACGCGCATAATTTTGTGCGTGCATGCGATAGCTGTCAGCGGTCGGGTAACATCTCTCGTCGCGACGAGATGCCCCAAAACATGTTTTTAGAGTGCGAAGTCTTCGATTTGTGGGGCATAGATTTTGTTGGCCCCCTACCTCCATCTTTCAAAAATATGTATATTTTAGTGGCGGTCGACTACGTATCGAGGTGGGCGGAAGCGCAAGCTCTCCCCACCAACGATGCGCGAGTCGTCGTTACATTTCTTAAAAAATTATTTTCTCGCTTCGGCACGCCTCGCGCAATTGTTAGTGATAGGGGAACGCATTTCTGTAACGCTCTTATGGCTAAGACGTTAGCTAAATACGGAGTCACGCACAAGCTTGCCACCCCCTACCACCCGCAAACAAGTGGCCAAGTCGAGGTAGTAAATCGAGAGATTAAGCGAATTTTAGAAAAAAACCGTTTCGCTAAATAGGAAAGATTGGTCCGTTAAACTCGACGATGCGTTGTGGGCGTATCGGACGGCATACAAAACCGCTATTGGATGTACGCGGTTCCGGTTAGTCTACGGCAAAGCATGCCATTTACCCGTAGAATTAGAACATCGCGCACTTTGGGCTTTAAAACTCTTAAACCTCGACTCCAACTTAGCCGCTCAGAATAGAAAACTGCAACTAAACGAGCTCGATGAATGGCGTGCGAATGCTTACGAGAGCAATAAATTCTATAAGGAGCGCTCTAAGTTATATCACGATCGAAAAATCAAGTCCCAAAAATTTTTTTCTCCGGGCGATCTTGTCCTTCTTTACAATTCACGTCTTAGGCTTTTTCCAGGTAAATTAAAATCTAGATGGTCCGGTCCCTTCCTAGTTGAAGAAGTTTTTCCTTATGGAACCGTGCTCATCTCCCACCCGGACAAAGGCTCTTTTAAAGTAAACGGTCATCGGTTAAAGTCTTACATCGCGGGCGACCCAGTGATCGGTTTTAGCGAAACCATAACTTTCCTCCACATTATAAACCCGCCAAAATAGTCAAGCTACACGACTATAAACAAAGCGCTCCTGGGAGGCACCCCTCGCTTATCTTTTTCGCCCTTTCCTCATTACCTTTGCTGCTTTTTCTAATAAACGCAGGGTTTCTGATCGGCCTCCCCCTCCGCATTTCAGGGAAGCTTCTACCCCCTTCCCTTTCTTTTCTTTGTACATATTATTTTTCCATTCTGTTCCGCATACTTACGATACAACATTGGGGACAATGTTGGACTTAAGTATGGGGGTATTTTCGTGCTTTACTTTCTGCACTTCAATTTTTCAAAAATACAAAAAAATACATATAACAACAAAACAAAAACAAAAAAATTAAAAAACATCTTAAAATGAAACAAAAAATTTTTAAATGAAAAAACAAAAAAAATTTTTATGAAAAAACAAAAATCCAAAAAATTTGTTTCTTGTTTTGTTCTCTTTCTCTTTTCCAAAAACTCAAAAAACAAAACAAAAAATTATTTTGTTTAGTTTCACTTTGTATATATTTTTTGTTTTTTCTCTCTCCCCCTTCCTCATTCTTGTACAAACCTTTTTCTTTTTCTCCCTTATTTTTGTACATTTTATGAAAATTCTCTTAAAAAATACAAAAAAAAAAAGATAATAGTTCAAAAAAATTTTCAAAAAAAAAATTGAGAAAAACAAAAATACAAAAAAAAGGATAATAAATGAAAAACAAACAAAAAAATGATAACAAAAACTATAAAAATAAAAAAAAATGTTTTGAAATAAATAAATTAAATATTCCATACTTAACTTTTCTGCTATCCAAAAATTCTGTTCTGAGTTTATTTATATGTGAATACTATTAATTCTCTGTTTGCTACCCGTTTGTTAATTATTGATTGAAACATTTAAATAGCC
Organism: Platanthera guangdongensis; assembly: GCA_039583875.1. Lineage (NCBI taxonomy): Eukaryota > Viridiplantae > Streptophyta > Magnoliopsida > Asparagales > Orchidaceae > Platanthera > Platanthera guangdongensis. Next base: position 115,961,012 of record CM077155.1, on the reverse strand, counting down.
GGGGTTAAGTTTTAAAGAATTCTTTATGCTTTCTTAAAACTAGCGAACTCATTTTAGGCACTACTTCTAATTTTTCATTAATAGGAGCACGTATATTATGTTAGGAAATAACGACTATAGAATTCAATTATACTTACTTTTAGCTTTCTGAAAAAATTGGGACGTACAAATTATTAAGGTTGCTCTCAAAAATTTTTAGGATTACAATCTAGTTTTCCTTTCTCCCCTTACTTTTCATGACCTACTTGGCATGAAAAATTTTATCCTTAAAAGATCTTATGTCAATGGGAACAAGATTTCGTTCCGTAAACATAGGCACCCAATAATTTTAAAAGATTATATAGGGAGTAAGAGGATAAAATTCATTACTCCTACAAATATACATTGGGTTAATTTTTCTTATGAAGTTGAAAAACAAAAATCATATTAGGAAAATAAGATTTCGTTTTCCTAATAATCCAAAAGAAAAAAAACATGGAGGTTCGAGAAAAAATTGCCTCACCTCAAATATCAAAACCCTATTCATAAACCCACTACCCCCTTAGCCAAATACACGATTCTAGAATTAATTCAAAAATCTTTTTGAGAGCATAATTAGTAAATTGTATTATTTCCGGTAGCACTCATATAAGCTAGAGTTCTTATAATTCCAAACTATTTTCGTTAATCTAACCATTTCAAATGTTGCCTTCTATTTGATTACATCAAGAAGTCTTTTGGCCAAAACTTTTGCGCTATTTAAATCATCTACATAATTTTAGGACTTAACTCTTACACCCCGTATATTTATTTCGATCTCTCTTATAATTGATAAAGCGATAGCCAAAACTTAGAGTTTTTTTATTCCTTATAGATTCACCTCAAACTTTTGCTCTGGAATAGCAAAAGCTTAAGTATGGGGGTATTTGATGAATTGTAAATATGCGTTTTTTTATGCACATTAATTTAGTCATTTTCATTTATTTTCGTCGTTTTTACTTATTTTTGTTCAATAAAATGCTCCTATTCTTGTAAATTTTCTCCTAACTTGTTTTATTTTATTTTGCAGAAAAATTCCAAAATCTGCCAAAATTTGGGAAGTACACGCCCGTGACACTTTGGTCACGCCCGTGACCGGGCCGTGACATTGCATTTCCCGTGAAATTACAAAATTTCTGAAGTTAAAGCTTGACACGCCTGGCGACACGCCCGTGTCACCCGACACGGGGCGTGACCCAAGCCCGTGTCCTTTCCTCTCGACGAATTCCTCTCGACGATCGTCGAGTGTCGACACCAACAGTCACGCCCAGTGTCACGCCCGTGACCGAGGGCGTGACCCAATTTCAGCTCAACGATTTCGACTCGACACTTTCCGCTCGACATTCGTCGAGTGTCGACCCCAACTGTCACGCCCATAGTCACGCCCGTGACATGGGGCGTGACCTTTCCAGCTGGCCCGACAAGATGCTGCCGAGGACATTTGACGCAACCCGCGCCCGGTTCTACCTCCCCGACATGCCCAGAGTCACGCCCGTGACCTGGGGCGTGACTGCTGCGAACTCAGCCCGAAGTCAACTTTGCTGTCCAATCGCCGGCCGCCTTCATGAATAGTACTGTCACGCCCCCCCTACACGCCCGTGACCGAGGGCGTGTACTTAGAAATTTTTTCCTATAAATAGCCCAGTTCTGTAAGGTCCAAGGGTTCAGATTTTTGGGCCAAGTTAGTGTCTTTTTGTGGGCTGCATCCGTGATTTTCAAAGCTATGTAAGGAGATTTCTCCCTTTTTTATTTCATTTCTTGTTTTGTCTTAGCTTTAGCCCTTGTAATAGCTTGTAATAGTTCCTAAAAATCAATAAAATGTTAGTTTTTCTCTTCATATTTAGCTTTGGAATGAACACTTGTGCCCACTTCCCTTCTCATTTTTATCCTTGGTTTTATCTTTGTTCTTCATTTAGTTCTTCCTTTATGAAAAGTGTGTGTGTGTTTATGAGTGTAACATGCTTACTTTACATGTTTTTTTTACTTGTTTTCATGCTTAGGGATGATAGGTTTTCCTCTTTACATGCCTTTAATTTTTCTCAAGTTAGGTTTTGTTAGAAATTCATGAAATGATGAATTAGGTTTTTCCTTTTTTTTCATGTCTTCTTTTAATTTCTTCAACATCTTCACTCTTATGAGTGTGTTAAAGAGTTACTAAAGTTTCTTTTGTTTTTTTTTACTTATCTTTATTTTAGGATGAAAACTTTTTTTTCTTCTTTCTCTTTTATTTCAACTTTTTTTGCTCTTTCATAACATCATAGGAATGAAAATGTTGAAATTTTTATTTTCCAAAAACTTTGGTTTTTAATTTGTTTTGAAAAACTTTTGTCTTCTAAAATTGTAATTTCTTCTTTTTATTTGTTTTTGTCAAAACCTATGCTTGAAAAAGTAAAAATTTTAATTTTTAGGTAACTTTCATTTTGCTTTTTATTTGTGTGTGTGAGTGTATGAGCCTAAACCTCTCTCTTGTTCTTCTTCAATTTATGTAGAGTGTGTGAGTGTAGGTGTATAATTTTCATGCTTTGTTCAATTTATGTAGAGTGTGTGAGTGTAGGTGTATAATTTTCATGCTTTGTTCAATTTATGTAGAGTGTGTGAGTGTAGGTGTATAATTTTCATGCTTTGTTCAATTTATGTAGAGTGTGTGAGTGTAGGTGTTAAATTTTATTGCTTTCTTGAATTTCTTATGGAGTGTGTGTGTCTGTGTGTATTTATTTCCGCCTACTCGTTAAGAGTTAAATGGCGCATCGTTTTCATTTTCAGTCCTACTCGTTCGAGTAGGACTTGTAATTTTTCTTTCTTTATTTTTCCGCCTACTCACTTGAGTTAAATGGCCGGACTTTTTAGCCCTGTAATCGCATTTATTTTCTTCTACTCATTTGAGTAGGACTCGCTTTCATTTCAGTCCTACTCGTTTGAGTAGGACTTGCAATTTTCAGCCTTTATTTACCGCCCCCACTCGTTTGAGTGGGACTCGCAAATTTGAATTATGCAAATTTCTTTTTATGTGTAACTTAGTTCCTTTTTAATTTATAATTTGGAGTGTGCGTGAGTTCTTGTTTTAGCTAACTTTTTAGCTTTCTAAATGTTGTTATTTTTTCTTTTGTCCCTTTCTTATAAACGTTTAGTGTTTAATTTCGAACTCGCGGCTCACTAAATTATAAGCCGTCCCCATACCGATGTGTGGCTAATCTCTATTAGCCTCGGCATCGAAGAGCATTGGGACATTTAAAATGATTTATAATAATTAAAGTTCTTTATTTTCATTTTAATTTAAGCACTTAGGGTTTACCCCGGGTTTACGACGCGTAGGACCACATATCGATGTGTGGGCCCTATTTCCGTAGTCCATATGCTAGCTAGCCGAGAGGCCGTGCATATGGACCGATCACCCCTGGGTAAATAGAGTTGCGTGCATGCCCTCGAGAGAGGACAAGCGTAATTCTACCGGATTGGGTTCCCCACCCAATAGCGGGGTTCTTAGCGTAAAGCGGGCGTTAAGAGGAATCCTTCGTCGGACTAACGTTCGGTCGAATAGTCTTAACGTTTAGGTGAGCGATATCCCTATAGCTAGGTGAGCTCACATTTGTGGAACCTCCACGACCAAGTTGCCTTATTATTAATTTGAAAACTAAGTCTTTTTATTATTAAAAATTGTTTTAGTCTTAATCCGATTCGATGCCGAGCGTTAACCCTTCATCGAATATTGTCTAAATCGTTTTTTCGCTCCTTTGCTTTTCCGTCTTTTATTAAGTAAAAAACAAAATCCATCTTTCTTTCAGTAAAATAATAGTCCTCCCGGAGGAGTAAGAATAGTCAACGCGACCCCGAGAACAATACGACCTCGGTATTCCCCCGAATATCGAGTACTACTTGCGATAGGTGCACTTTCCTACCCGAGCAAGCCCGCGGCGATCGACTCACCGAACCAACCACAGTAAGAGTCTGTTCGCGGGCACATCAATGGCCTAAGGGTGTATGGCCGTGTCTTCACAAACGGAGAACTGAATGACAAATTCTTGATATCCCTAACCAAGGAATGGGATAACAAGGTATGTGCCATCAGGGAGTTCGGGAAACTAGCTGAAACGGACCCGCAAAATCTCTTTGGAAATCTTATGTCATATGAACTCCAAATCAATACAAGAAAAGCTGAAGAAGAGAAGGGCAGGTCTGCCCTAAAGGAGAAATTTGTCGCTCTGAAGGCAGACACCTCCAGAAAGACTAAGGCTGCCTCCCCCGCTCCAGCTCCAGAAGTTGATGAAGAAGAAGAAACATCAGAGCCCAGTACCTCAGGCTCTGAACTATCTGAAGGAGAGTTCTCCTTGCTCTCAAGGCAATTCAAGAAGTTTCTTAAAAAAAAGAAACAATGGAAAGGCAAGGATGCCTCACACAGAAGATCACGGCGCGATGACGATCGACAAAGAAAAGGATCAAGCAGCCACGACAAGTATAACACTAAACAGAACAAATACATTTCAACTGACATCATTTGCTACTGTTGTAATAAGCCAGGTCACGTCATTGCTGACTGCCCTCACAAGAAGAAGGAGGGTGGCATAAGGGAAGACAAGAAATCCTCACACAACAGGAAAAGGAAAGAGAAGAGGCTCATAGCCAAAAGGAGCAAGACTCTTAGCGACTCCGACTCTTCAGAGTCAAGCGAAGAAGAAGAAGCTTACTTTGGGCTAATGGCTAAAACAGATGATGAACAAGAGCCCCAGTTCACTGGGAAGGTAAACTCTCACACCCCTCTCTCAGAGTCTGAAGTCTCTGAACATGATTGCGAGAGTAGCTCCTCTGACGATGAGTCAGAATTGATGGCCCAGTATAAGGAGTTAATCATGGCTTACGACAAATGTCGTCGAGTCGTGAAGACTCAGGCTAAAGAGATCAAATCTCTAAAAGCCGAAGAGAGCAACTTGAGAGAGAAAGTCGCAAGTACTGACTCCCTCGAGGAAAACTTCAATAATACTATTGAAGAATATAACAAGGCTCTTGAGCACCTTGACCTGAAGGAGAAGATCATCAAAGGTTTAGAAGCCGAACTTGCGGCTGAAAGGAAACTTGTTGAGAGTTTCTCGAAGCCCAAAATAGTTCTTCCATTCGTTGCTGAATTCTCAGCAAAGGCCAAGGGAGCTGGACTAGGCCATGAAGAAGCTCCTAGTAAATCCTCTAGGAGAAACAAGAATCAACAGAAAAATAAGGCCGCCAAAAAGGCCTCAGCCGAAGAAAAGGGAAATGCCCCTCAAAATCAAACCACATTCAGAAAGGTCATCTTTCCAACAAATGAGTTTGATTTTGACTCATCATACGGGCACTTTGCTAGGCCTACTTATGTAGAGCCAAAGTCCCGCTATCAAGGATGGGCTCGACCCCGAAACTTTGGCGAAAGTGCCTTTAAGGCACCTTATGAAGAAGTTGTTCTTCAGAGCTATGGCCCTTTCAATCATGGGCATAACTTCAAGAAGGCACAAAAGACAAAGCCTGTTGTAGAGAATCCCATAAAGAAGAAGAAGCCATGTGATTGCCATCATCATGAGGCATCTTCCTCCAAGAATGCAACCCCTACTAGACCAAAGTTGCAAAAGGTCAAGCAGGAGATCTTGAGGCAAAGTTACAACAGATTTGACTGTTGGTGCTGTGGCAAGGTTGGTCACTTCGCCATAGATTGCTGGTTCAATTCCAAAAACACTGCAACCCATCATGTCAGCAATATGAGAAAGACCGCTTATAATGCCAACACTCGTAGGGGGAGCACTCTAACCCGAGACCAAGGACCCAAACGTGTTTGGGTTCCTAAGGCGAATTGACTGTGATTGCAGGGATGTCCAAAGGCCAACAAAATGCCTATCTGGTACTTGGACAGCGGATGCTCTCGGCATATGACCGGGACGAGAAGCCTCATTCAGAACTTTACTAAAGTCGTGAACGGACCAAAGGTCATCTTTGGAGGTTCAGACCGTGGAATTACTAGAGGTTATGGTATGATTACTAACGGCAATGTATCCTTCTCGGATGTGGCATATGTTGAAGGATTGGAACACAATCTCATTAGCATAAGCCAACTCTGCGACAAAGGATACATAGTTGAGTTCCATGCTGATAAGTGCTTGATAAAATCCGTTGACAATATGGAAACGATTCTATCCGGCACTCAAAGCAGGAACATTTTCTGTTTAAATTTCATCTGTATAGATTCCTCTACACCAGTGTGTCTTTTAGCAAAAGATAGTGCGTCTCTTGGTGACCAATGTCACAAGAGACTAGCACATATTAATTTCAAAACAATTAATAAACTATTTTCAATGAACTTGGTACGTGATGCCCCAAATGTCAAATGCGTCAAAGACAGACCTTGTCATGCATGCGTAAAAGGCAAGCAAACAAGGGCTACCTTTAAAAGCACTGTTGGCAAAGACTCTAACAGATGTCTCCATCTATTACACATGGACTTGTTTGGTCCACTGCAGATTAGAAGTTTGGGAGGCAAGGAATATACATTGGTAATTGTTGATGACTACTCGCGCTTTGCATGGGTGTTCTTTTTGAAACACAAGTAAGATACCTTCGATATCTGTACCAATTTTGTCAGGCAAGTTCAGAATGAATACAACTGCTCCATAGTCAAAATCAGAAGTGACAACGGAACAGAGTTCAAATCTGGGGCCATGACAGAATTCTGTGAAAACTTAGGTATCTTTCATGAGTTTTCCTCTCCTCGTACTCCACAATAAAATGGAGTGGCTGAGAGAAGGAACAGAACACTCATAGAGGCCTGCAGGACCATGTTGAGTGATGCTTCACTACCGGAGTACTTCTGGGCTGAGTCCGTCAACACTGCATGCCACGTGCAAAATCGAGCACTCATAAACAAAGACCACAATAAGACACCTTACGAACTTCTGAAAGGCAGAAAACCAACAGTCTCTTACTTCAGAATCTTTGGCTGTAAATACTTCGTACTTAACAATGGTAAGTATCATACCACCAAGTTCAGCGAAAAGAGCTTTGAAGGTTGTTTTGTAGGGTATAGTAGCCATAGTAAGGCATATAGGATTTGTAATAGAAAAACCCTGGTGGTGGAAGAATCGATACATGTTGTATTTGATGAGACGAGCCTGCTGCAAAGCAATCCGTCTATTATGCTCATTGAAGATGCAGGTGAAAAGCTGAAAGAAACTAGATTGGATGATCCGTCCGAAAACAAAGGCAAGAAGTTCATTAAGATCACCACTCCAACTCCCATTGGAGAGGCTGATGATCAAAATAGAGAAGTCATCCAGGACGAAGAAATCACTCCGGTGCTTGAAGATAATCCAGATGCAAGAACTCTAGAGCTCAGACATCTGAAGGATCACCCCATGGACCAGAACATAGGAGATCCCCGGGATGGTGTCAGAACTCGGAGAGGTACAACTAATGAGAATCTTCATTTGAGTTTTCTCTCACAGGTTGAACCAAAGAAATTTGAGGAAGCAAACTCAGACGCATCATGGATAATGACAATGGAAGAAGAGCTAAATCAGTTCAAGCGCTGCAATATGTGGATGCTGGTTCCAAGACCCAAGGGAAAGAACATCATTGGAACAAAATGCGTCTACACGAACAAGATGGATGAAGACGGAACTATCATAAAGAACAAGGCCAGACTCGTCGCTAAAGGCTATCGTCAAGAAGAAGGAATCGACTTCAACCAGACATATGCTCCAATGGCCAGAATGGAGGCAATAAGGATGTTCCTAGCATATGCTGCTTTCAAAGGCTTCACCGTCTATCAGATGGACATGAAGTCGGCCTTCCTGAATGGTAACATAAAGGAGGAAGTGTATGTGGAACAACCTCCAGATTTCTTTGATCCTAACTTTCCCGATCATGTCTATTTTCTGCACAAGGCCCTATATGGTCTGAAACAAGCTCCTAGAGCTTGGTATGAAACGCTGTCTACCTTTCTACTTGAGAACAAGTTCACAAGGGGAAAGATAGACAAGACATTATTCCTTAGGGAAATAAAAGGCAAGATTTTACTAGTACAAATCTATGTCGACGACATTATCTTTGGCTCTACAGATAACAACCTCTGCAAAAAGTTCTCAAAACTGATGCAAGGGAAGTTTGAAATGAGCAGTATGGGTGAGCTGAAGTATTTCTTAGGGCTTCAGGTGAAACAATCTGAAGATGGAATCTTCATCTCACAGACCAAATTCACCAAAGAGCTAATTAAGAAATTTGGAATGGAGAACGCAACCTCTATGAGGACTCCAATGGCCTCAACTATGTCTCTGGATAAGGATGAAAAAGGGAAACCTTTTGATGAAACCAAGTACAGAAGCATAATTGGATCCCTGCTCTACCTTACTGCCAGTAGGCCTGACATAATGTTCTCAACATGTGTCTGTGCTAGATTTCAAGTGAACTCTAAGGAATCTCATTACGCTGCTGCAAAGCGGATCCTGAGATACCTTAAAGGCACACCAAATCTTGGCTTATGGTACCCAAGAAGTAATGACAGCGAACTAATTGGATTTTCAAATGCAGATTTTGCAGGTAGCAAGGACGACCGGAAAAGCACCTCAGGGACTTGCCAATTCTTCGAAAGAAGTCTAATTTCCTGGAGTAGCAAGAAGCAAAACTGTGTCGCAATCTCAACGGCCAAGCCAGAGTATATCTCTGCAGGCAGCTGTTGCGCACAGTTGCTATGGATAAAGAATCAGTTCGAGGACTACAACCTGTAGTTCAAGGATATTCCCTTGTACTGTGACTCCTCCAGCGCAATTGCAATAGCCAACAATCCAGTCTCCCACAGCCGGACAAAGCATATCGAGCTAAGGTATCACTTCATCCGGGAACATGTGGAGCATGGAGACATAGATCTCCAATATGTGCCTACAGATAGGCAAGTTGCAGATATCTTGACAAAGCCGCTGGACGAGACCAAATTCTCGTTCTTCAAGACAGAGCTTGGGATGCTCAACAAAGAGGACTAAAGAAGGTTGGATGGCTAAGAAGCAAGAAATTGCAAAGGGGTTAGTCAAAATCAATTCTGTCTCAACTTTTTCAAAATTCAACTCGAGAAGCATGAGACATACTCGAGTATCTAAAGACCTACTCGAGTATATGAATGAACCTACTCGAGTATGTGTACTGACCTACTCGAGTATCTAAAGACCTACTCGAGTAAGTCAATATCTACTCGAGTAGTTTTCTCCACATACTCGAGTAACTCCAGTCGACCTACTCGAGTAGCTCCTTTATCTACTCGAGTAGGCTATCTCTCTCTCGTGTCCTGATTCCCAGAATTTGAAAATTGCTCTTTTCGCCACCCAAGGCCATATGTCGCCTCCTTCTTTAAATTAATCAGCGGTAAATCAAGAGTTATATATATACAAAATTCCGAAACATCAAACCTACTCGACATCATTTCTATCTCTCGAGTACCCTCTGTCTCTTCGCCTGCCCTACCGATTCGACTTCTCTCCTTCGCCGCAGTTGCAGAGCTCTCTCTAATTTCCTATAGGCATTCTCTTCCATGGCGACTTCTCACAAGATTGGCGTCGGCTCCGAACTAGTCATCGAGGGTATTGCAGAGCTTTCCGACGATTTCCACAACCTCCTCATTCTTCTCGACACCGCCGGCCTCTCCTTCATCCTCCAAGAACCCTGTCGCGTTCTCTTCCCCGAAGTTGCAGAATTCTTCTCAAATCTCAAGGTTCGACGAAATGGCAAAGTCCTAAAATCTACAGTAAAGGGTTTGAAACTAAAGTTCACCAAGACCTCTATCTCTCAACTTCTCCGTTTACCGATTGTTGATGAAGAAGATCACCTAGTTGCTGAGGATTCCGACAGGACAGCCCTTTTCTGTGGTTTTTCCACTGATGCTCAATACTTCAAAATGTCAGATATGAATGCAGAAGGCAAATTCTTGGTTGATGTTATTGGAAAAATTTTACTGTGCAAGACTCACTCCATCCGAGACATTCCCTCATATTTCTTCGATATAATGCAAGTCATTGTCTGCCGCAAGAAATACCAATTTGGTATGCTGATTTTGGACAAAATCAAGGACAGCATGAAATCCCCCAACTACACAAGAATTATATCTCTGCACCTTCATGAAACAAATCCTGAAGTCTTCAATCTCTCCAAAGGGACTCCACTTCACCATATGAAGAAGGTCTCTATCTCCTCAATTCAGAGATGGGATCTCAAGCTCAAGAATTCTGCCCAGGCTGCAAAGGCTTCAGACATTCCAGACGTTCCAGCTGCAGAGGACACGACTCCATCTCCCTCTCCTCATCATGTGTCCAGCTCCTCTGGTGCACTAAGTGAGGGGGAGCCTGCTCCCTCTAGCCCAGTCAGGTAGCCCTCTCCTCATCCAGAGATTCCATCCCTACCTCATACTCCAAAGAGTCCAGCCACTTCCTCAGATAAAGTACCTCAAGACACTCTTCTGTCCACAGCTACTATTATAGATGCCATGATAGCAGAGCTTACTGAAGCTGTGCTTCCCCCTCCTCCTCTATCAAAAACAGCTCCAACCACTGACCATCACAAGGAATTCTCTCCAGTACAGTCTCCTGCCCATTCTCCAGCGAGAACTCCAACACCTTCTGTAACTCCTCCAACAGATAAGCCAGACACCATTTTTATTTCTGATGAGCCTTCTCCTGAGCCAGCTGAGGCCCCTCTCAGAAACCTCGATTTCTCCATCCCCCATGATACAGAAGAATTGGATGCTGTCATTCCTACCACCAGAGCTCTCAGCTCAGTCATAATTGAAGAAATAGCTCCTTGGGTAACTCCTCCTATCCCTACTGCTGCTCCCTCTACTACTGCTGCTCCAGTCTCCTCCTCCTCAGATTTGCTGCAACACATCTCCATTCTTCTTCAAGAATAAAGACATCATTTTGACACCTCTCTAAAGGTGGTCACTGACAAGGTCACTGCTCTTGAGACTGAGATGAGCAGAGGTTTTGCTGAAATTCAGCATAACACTGACAAGCTAAAGTACCTGTTCCAACTTGGTGGCAAAGCCCTTGACCATACTATCACTAGTGTGGGCAATGTTATGGAACAAGGTATCACCTTGGCAAACAATCAGATGGAACTAGACAAGAGGACTGAAGCCAACAAGATGAAGATCTGTGAAGAAGTTGGCATTTTTAAAGATGACACCATAGAGAAAGTATCTGTTGAAATCAGAAAAGGGGAGGGTTTGATAAAAGAACTCAAAGAACAGGTAGAAAAATATCCTTCTCAAAAGACAGATATATGGGAAGCTCAGATGAAGACCATTCATGATGATGTGCTTGCCCAGATACAGAGTGTCAAATTTCACACATATGACACTGCTATCTGGATGCACAATCAGATCTTACCCGACCTTGCAGTTGACCCAAACATCATTCCCCATCATCTCAATCCTCTAGCCACAGATGTCACTGCCCCAGCTGTTCCTCAACAACCTACCTTCTCCCCCAGGCCTGGAGACTCAGTTGCTCCTCCAGACACTTATGTTCTAGGCTGGGAAGAAGAAGATCATGCTGATATATTCCTTCAAGCTCCTCCAGAGATCAGAATACACAAGAAGAAAAGGAAATATGGTGAAGGTCCTTCTGCTAGCAGGACTACTCCTTCCAAAGCCACTGAACATGCTGAAGCCTGGTCTCCAACTTCAAAGTCTCTCATTTTGGACACACTCAGGCTGGTCATGGATCACAATGAGAACAGAAACATGCACTACAGTTCCCAGGAATGGGAGTTATACGAGAAGTCAATGCTGAAAAGAAAGATCCATGACAGAGAATTTGGGAGAAATAACCTTGCTGCTCCTCCAAGGCCTCCTAAGTACTTTCCTAAGCCTTTCAGCTACCTAAGGTGTAACATCCCATGTTACTTCTAGACCCCTCAACTTAGATTGGGTTAGGCATGGGGTGAAATTTGAGGAGACCAACTAGGTTTGACCCCAGGTAGTGGGTGGTAGCCATGTGGGGCCCACTATAAGACCATAGTCAAACTAGGTCAAACTAGCCTAAGAGGGGACCCTAGCCACACCATGACCCCACCACATTACCCTAACCCTAAAGACAATCTAAGTGGACCCTAGGGTATGTCACTGGGTCAACATTTTGACCCCAGTTGACCAAGGTCAACCTTGGGCTTAATTTGGTCAAACCCACACCCATAGGCCTAATTAACCTAAGTGGGGCACCCCCTTGACCCAAACCAAGTTGGGTTGTGCCACTAGACCCATTTCCACCAGGTGGGGCCAGTCCACCCACCATAGTTGACCAGTCAACCCCAAAAGTCAAATTGGTCAACAATTTGACCTAAGAAATGAAATGAAGGCCAAGTCATTTCCCCTTGGACCAAGCCCACCAAAATTGGCCCATAGTCAGCCCAAGTGAACAAGACCAACCCTACCCCTCTAAATCAGGAGAGAGAATGCATGCAAGGGGGTAAATTTGGAAATTTTAGGAGAAGAGGAGAGAGAAAGAGGAATGAAGGAAATGGTGGCCACATGGCCACCCCATCAGCTGACTTAGGCTGCCCAAAACCAAGTGGCTGACCTCCCCTCTTCATTTCCAGCAGAATTCCAGAGCTGAGAGCCACATGGCAGCTGGGTGAAATCTCCAAAGCCCAAAACCGAGCTAGCATTGGAGATATCTCCACTTATAGCCCACCTCAGTCCAAACAGAGCTCACCATCAGCTTCAGAAGGCCGAGAGGAGTGGAATTCGACTACTTACACATGGAGAACGGTGGAGAATGCAACTTTCGGGGAGGAGCTCGCCGGCGCACCACCACCACGGCAAACCGCCGCCTGACCCGCAGCCAAGCCCCGATTATGGTGCGTTTCACTTCACCTCTTCCCGTACTAACTTTCTAGATCGACCTAGGGAGATATCGGACTCAATCGAGCCCGATGCCATGTGAGGAAATGGAGAAATTCGAGCTTTTCATTTCTTGCTCGGGTTCGCCGGAGGAGCCAACTCCGGCGGCCCCACCGCCGGGAAACGCTAGCCCCCACCTTAACGAAGGTGGTGGCGATATCCGCCGGCGGTGGTGGTGGCTCAGCTGGCCGGAAAAGGCCGGCCAACATCGTCCAGGTAGATTAAATCGTGGCCGTTAACTCATCGGGGACGATGACCAGATCCCGTAGGTTTTGCTTCAAGATTCGTGCAAACAGTTAAATGAATTAAATTAATTAATATATGAATAGTGTCATTTTCTGTCACATTTAATCAGTACCTTTGCATGTTAAATTTAGGCCTCTTAGAGGCATTTTCAGAACTTAGGCCCTTAATGAAAAATGCCACCCTAAACATACATTTTGGTGTAGTGTACAGCCCTGTAGGACATTTCTCCTAGGACTGGTCCTAGACTAGGTCAAAAATTATATTGGATGCCCTAGTCTCAATATTAGTCACCATGACCCCAAATTTTGGGCACATGCATGATTAGGGCTTACTTACCTCCTGCCAAAATTTAGGAATTTTTAGAAAACATTTTCCTATAGTTTTTGGTAAAATATCAAAAGTTAAATTAATGGCATATATGGAGTTCTACTCCTCCCCATGGCCCCAAATTTTGGTGGTGGGTCAGTGAGGTCACCCTTGGTGCATGATAAAATTTTCAGCACCTTGGGATCACTGCATATGGGAGAATCCACTTGCATGTGCTAGCCTATGTTAAGGCTTGGTGTGCAAATAGTAAAAATGCAATTTGGTGAATTTAGCCCAATAGTTACATGCATGAGTCATGAAATTATTTACAGTGGTTCATTAGGGTAAATTTCACTCCTCAAATTAATAAGGGAATTTTTGGAATCAAAATTCCATTTATTGGAATTTATTTTAAAATAGCTATTTTGGAATTAAAAATTGGAAAATAGGATGTATTCAAGTACAAATCCAAACAACTTTGCCAAGGCATAGATTACATCACATTTGACTTAGGAAAATTATGATTTCTCTGTTTTGAAGAACCTTGGAGTAGATACCCTAAATTTCCCATTTTACCCTTATCATGATAATTCTTGAAATGATATATTTATACCTCTGAAAAATTTGGGATTTATTCTACTGTCATAAAATGTTGTTATGAGTTTTTCATGAATTTCTCAGAATTTATTGGATGCATTACTTGTGTTAAATTAGTACAATGGCATTTTGGTAAATAACTTATAATGGAACCCCATAGGCCATCTTACATTCAATTTTGATGATTCTCTGCCAATAGCCATAATTTAGTGTCTTAAAGGCTCTGTAATTTTTCTGGAATTTTAAGAATATAATGCTTATACTTCATGTGTAAAATGGAATTTATACGGGATTGTTATTAAATAGAAAATGACAATAAATAATTTAAGGAAAATTATGAAATTCTGAAGGCAGTGATATTTGGTTAATATACATCTCAGGAAAAATTTCCTAAGTCAGAGGATGCTTAATTAAATCACTTCATGTGTAAAGTGGCCGAGCATTTAAATTAAAAGAATTAATTAAATGACCATTTGGCCAGGAAAAATTATGAGAATCCTTAGGGTAGTTCCCTTAGTCCATAATACCTTAGGATAAATATTTAGAGGCAAGATGCCTTAAGTTTTGGAAGATCACATTTCTAGGGTAAACATAGGTCATGGTCTGCATATAACACAAATAGGTCTTACCTTAGGGAATTACCAGGGGATTGATTATCGGCAGAAATAAGAGAGAGTTCAACATGAGAAACCCTGGCGGGTAGAGTTGTCTTAGTGAGGGATCAAAAGCGCAAGTCTTGGTCATCAACTGGAGTGGGGGATCGGCGGAAGACCGTCGGTTCCCGGTAATACCTTAAGTCACTAGGGTTATACTTAAGCAATAAGGAGAGCTGGGGTGCTACATGGGTAGCCATCAACTAAAATAAATATCCTTGCGAAAGGGAACGCTGGGCGTAATCCCAACACAGTTCCTAGTGCCCCTTGAGAGCCCTTCACAGGGAATACCGGGGGCAGTCCTGGGATTAACCTTAAATCTCTAGGTATAATAAATCGTAGGCAAGAGTAGTTTAATAGGTTAGGGCATTGTTGTACCTTCTCGCCCGTGTGGGGGCTGGAGAGATTCATGATATATGCTCACCCGTTTTGGGGTTTGAGGGAGTTGGTATAAAGGCACTGATGTGCGTTCTCACCCGGGTTTGGGTTTGAGGGTTTCAGGACGGGTTTTGGTCCTGCGAGCGGAAGGCTCGGTATGAATTACTTGTATGTGCATAAATATCGTGGCGGGGCATGCGGTACTGGCCGATCGTCACACCGATGGCAGTACGGTGCACCAGGCGGTTGTGGGAGTTAGAGGGGCCAGTGGGTTGTTTTACACTGCGGTCTGGAGGACGACCCCCGATAACACACATCCGACCCAACAAGACTGACGGGTTTGTCAGCAAAGTACGTACGCGAGACTCTAGAGTGCACCTTGGACGTGTACAGAGGCGTATGAGAGGGGTCTAAGGCTTGGTAGTGTGCATACCGGTCTAGAAGCGGAGACGCCCGCTCCGCTGCTGCCGTAGCCACAGCGGTGGTACCCGAGAGTGATGCTAGCTCTCAAAAAGTGGGAACTAAAGGTCTGTGATCACAGAGTCGTTGTGTGTGAGTTGCACTTGCCTGCACATAAAATTGCATCATATCATTCATTCATATTAGGTCATACGCTTCATACATCATTATCATATAAATTAGTATGGGCTCTTTTATATGATAAGTTAAATTTCCCGGAAATCCTAACTTATATATTTGTATGGGCACTTATATAAGTTAGGGTACGTTTGGATGATAGCTTAGTGGTAGCTTAGTTTATTTACTTGTTTATACTGCTGTTTCTTTACTCTCCTTTACTGCACCGTACTCACTTACTTACTACTTATACTGTACTTAGCATTGCTAGTGTAGAATTTCATTACTTAGCACCACTTTAGATAGATATTGTCACCTGCTTCCATTTTGCTACCCCTTGTTGTCCTCCGCTTCGTCCTCCCGCTCGGTGCCTAGGAGCTGCGGGGCGAGGTGCGGAGGAAACGACTTAGTCTTTTTGACTAATGGTCGGTGACCAACTATTTTTAGGAGCCCGTGGAGATGGAGCACCAGCACGTCGAGGAGGCAGGACATGAGGAGCAGATACCGCTTCAGCAGGCTACCACTACTACTGTGCGTCCTCAGGTGCGACGAGTCTTGATGTTCTAGTTTAGCTTCCGCATTTACTATTTTGTGAGAGAGAGAGAGATTTGATGTACTGGGCATAAGCCCTTTTTACTCTTTCTTCTGTACTATGCTGTGGACTATTGTACTATTCATTTCCTTTATATGATTGTACTGTGACTTGTGGACTGATGGCATTTTATACTCCATTATACTTCTTATTTCTCATATTGGCCTACAGGTTTATGATCGTACTAGCCGGCAGAATCGGCGTGTTGCGGTGTCGGCTAACCCGTGAGTTAGTGCCACCGTAAGACGGCGGTTCTGGGCATAAGATCCGGTAGCCCTCCTTGGTAAGGGGAGGGGGGTCTTACAAACTGGTATCACTCGAACAACGATCATATGAGAAAGAAGTCCACAACATGGGACCACCCCCGCCCCAGCATTAGTTTGCGGACAAACTATGCAGCGGAAGCAGTGGTGTGCCCATGTACAAAAGTCACAGAAATGGTCCACAAAGTACAATTTGATAGGCCAATTTTGCTTTAACGTTACCTTTATGCAACCTCCACAGGTCGCAGCGCCGCAAAATGTGGCTCCTCCCCCTCCAGCTGCCACTCCATTCCTACATACGGAGATGGGGCAGACCCTGACGGCGATTTTGGATGCCTTTAGAGCCCAGCAAGTCCCGGCTCCACAGCCAAATCCGGGGTCGAGCTGGCTGAGTGCATTCAAGAGCCTGTCCCCACCGACGTACCGCGGGACAGAGGATGCGGTGAAGACAGAAGAATGGCTGGAGGCCATACACGAGATCTTAGCGGGCATCAGCTGCCCAGTCGGCCAGGCAGTACCTCTAGCCACCTCCGTGCTAGAGGCCCACGCGAAGAGATGGTGGAAGTCAGTCCGGGAGACTACTTATGCGGACTTTGAGTTGTCAGAGATTTCTTGGGAGGAGTTTGGCGATGTGTTCCTGGAGCACTTCGTCTCTGCTACGGACAGGGATGCTTTGGAGGAGAGGTTTTTGAACCTCAAGCAGGGGACTAGATCAGTGATAGAGTACCAGAGGGAGTTCTCCCACTTGGCCAGGTTCGCGGGGATTCAGGACACCGACGACAGGAGGTATGCGAAGAGATTCTACCGGGGCCTTAGGGATGATCTGAGGCAGGCTCTGTTATTCATTTCACATGGCACATCCAGGCAGATCATCGAGATGGCGAAGAAGCTGGAGGCTGACCAGCTGATGGTGCGAGCCGGAGGGAAGAGACCATTTGATGGATCGACATCAGGTGAGAGCAGTAGGGGCTCTCAGAGGGGCAGGACCATTGGATACAGGAGGGGTGGGGGACGTCGTCGTCCCAACTTCAGGCAGGAGCAGGGGCCTCCTCCAGCTTTGGCTCCCCCACCTCTACAGATGCACGATCCGAGGAGACAGGATGACCGAGGCCACCGACAAGTGGTTTGTTATGGATGCCGCCAGCCAGGGCACATCAGGTCGGAGTGCCCGCATCGATTCCATCCCCCTCCTCCTCCTCCACCTCCAGTGGCCCCCGTACAGCAGGGCCGAGGACGAGGCCGAGGACGAGGCCGAGGCCGGGGATATCATGGCAGGAGGCGCGAGCAGGAGCAGATATACGCCTTGGACCTCACAGAGCCGAGAAATCCCGAGGAGGTCATTACAGGTACTTGAAGTTAATTTTGAGTTTCCTTAAATTTTTCCAATGATATATATATAGTACTTGGAACCATAGGATAACCATTAACCTTCACATAAACAAACCTCAGGCATAGTCATGATCAGCGGCAAGCCCGCTCATACTCTTTTCGACACGGGTGCTTCGCACTCGTTCGTATCCGAGGCCTTCATCGACGGACTCGAAGGCGTGGAGAGGTTCCCTGGACTAGAGATGAGGGTACGCCTACCCGATGGATCGGAGCTGCGGACTACTGCACATTGTGACATGGAGGCCGAGATAGGCGGCAAGGCTTTCGAGGCGCCGGCAACTATCCTGAAGCTGCAAGACTTTGACTTGATCTTGGGCATGGCCTGGTTACATCGGAACCATGCCCAGATAGATTGTCCGTCCAGGAGGATCACGCTGAGACATGGCGACTCCCATGTTATCGTTGAAGGTATCCAGCCTATCTGCCACCTACTATTATCTTCTATACAGGCTGTGAAGGCCCATGAGCAGGGTGAAGAAGTCTATATTGTCTGCTTCGAGATGGTGGGAACGGAGGCGACTATCTCAGATATTCCGGTGGTTCGGGATTTCGCCGACGTATTCCCGGAGAAATTGCCCGGGCTACCGCCTGCTAGAGACTTGGATTTCAGGATCCAGCTAGTGCCGGGAGCGAAGCCAGTGTCCCGAGCACCCTACAGGATGGCTCCTAGAGAGTTAGCAGAGTTCAGAACTCAACTGCAGGAGCTAGTCGAGTCAGGATTTGTACGGCCTAGTTCATCGCCATGGGGAGCACCAGTTCTATTTGTGAAGAAGAAGGACGGATCACTGCGATTATGTATAGATTACCGGGAGCTGAACCGGTTGACGGTCCGCAACACCTATCCTCTGCCTCGGATAGATGAGTTATTTGACCAGCTACAGGGAGCATTCTGGTTCTCCAAGTTAGATCTGCGATCCGGCTACTATCAGCTCCGTATCAGGGAAGAAGACATACCGAAGA
This sequence comes from Platanthera guangdongensis, assembly GCA_039583875.1. NCBI lineage: Eukaryota > Viridiplantae > Streptophyta > Magnoliopsida > Asparagales > Orchidaceae > Platanthera > Platanthera guangdongensis. The sequence goes on along the minus strand of CM077155.1, from coordinate 115,942,142 downwards.
CGGCTTTCAGTTCGCGCTATGGACTATACGAATTCACGGTGATGCCTTTTGGGCTCACGAATGCTCCTGCTGCATTCATGAGTCTGATGAACCGTGTCTTTGAGCCTTTCTTGGATCGCTTCGTGATAGTATTCATCGACGACATCCTCATTTATTCTCGGACTCAGGAGGAGCATACGGAGCACTTGGCACAGGTCCTGCAGAGGTTGAGGGAGACACAGATGTACGCAAAATTTTCGAAGTGCCAGTTCTGGTTGCAGGAGGTGGCATTCCTGGGGCACACGATCAGGGGGGCTGGGTTGGCTGTGGACCCAGCCAAGATAGAGACGGTGAGGGATTGGCCACGGCCGAAGACCGCATCTGACATCCGCAGTTTCTTGGGACTAGCAGGCTATTACCGCAAGTTCGTGGAGGGGTTCTCAAGGATAGCACTCCCCCTCACGTCCTTGACGAAGAAGGATGCTGATTTTGTTTGGTCAGAGCGGTGTGAGACGGCTTTTCAGGAGCTGAAGGACCGGCTCATCTCATCCCCTATTCTTGCGCTTCCATCCGGGAGCGAAGGATTCCAGATTTACACGGATGCCTCTTATCAGGGGATGGGTGCAGTCTTGATGCAGCATGGACACGTTATCGCTTATGCTTCGAGACACTTGAAGAAGCATGAGCATAACTATCCAGTACATGATCTAGAGCTCGGGGCTGTGGTTTTCGCCCTGAAGATATGGAGGCATTACTTATATGGGATTCATTGTGACATCTTCTCAGATCACAAGAATCTCAAGTATATCGATACTCAGAAGGACCTAAACCTGAGACAGAGGAGGTGGCTGGAGTTTCTCTGTGATTATGATTACAAGATCCACTATCATCCGGGAAAAGCGAACACGGTTGCGGATGCTTTGAGCAGGAGGGCCGGCACTTCTGGACCGGAGCCCCGATTGATGTCCATAGAGCTGCTTCAGATGATGGAGGACATGCACATTACCGTGGTGTCCGAGACCGAGCCAGTGGTATATAGAGAGTATTTGAGCTCAGTGATCAGCTGCGATGATATACAGGAGCGCATCCGAGCACATCAGAGGCTGGATGCTGCGTTACAGCCGATTTTCAGTGCCCTAGAGAGGGGCAAGGTCGAGGACTACACACTACAGGATGATCTTCTTCGGTTCCGGGGCGCATCTACATACCAGCAGGGGGCAGTATTCGAGATGACATACTCCGAGAGGCACATTGCTCGAGATATTCAGTGCACCCCGGCATCACCAAGATGTGGGCAGATTTGCGGAGATCTATGTATTGGCCCGGGATGAAGAGGGAGATCACGGATTTTGTGACCCATTGCGAGACCTGCCAGCGTGTGAAGGCGGAATGCAAGAACCCGGGGGGTTTATTACAGCCACTGCCAGTTCCAGAGTGGAAGTTCGAGGACATTGCTATGGACTTTGTACACGGATTGCCTCGCTCCCACTCCGGACATGATTCTATATGGGTTATAGTGGACAGATTGACCAAAGTCGCGCGGTTTATTCCAGTTCGGAAGGATGCCCCAGTTGCAGTTCTGGTGAGACTATTTGTGGAGCAGTACATCAGATATCATGGTATCCCCAGGACTATTGTTTCGGACCGTGATGGTCGGTTCACTTCGAGCGAGTGGAGGGCCGTGCATGCTCACTTGGGATCTCGGCTTACTTTTAGCACCGCCTTACACCCGCAGACCGACGGACAGACCGAGCGGACCATCCGGACCATGGAGGACCTGCTCAGATTATGCATATTGGATACGGGGAGGCCTTGGGAGAGGCTGCTACCATTGATCGAGTTCTCGTATAATAACAGCCACCAGGCTAGCATCAGGATGGCTCCGTACGAGGCGCTTTATGGGAGGAGATGCCGGACACCCCTATCATGGGTGCAGGATGTGGATACCAGGGCTCTGGGATCTGATTATATAGAGGACACTGAGGCTCAGATTCGATTGATCAGGGATCGGCTACTGGAGGCCCAGAGCAGGCAGGCAAAGTATTATGATGCTCGGCACCGGAAGGTGGAGTTCCAGGTTGGAGACAGGGTATTCTTGAAGATACGTCCAGTACACAGTGTTTCTCGAGTGCGGAGGCACAAGAAGCTCAGTCCACGATACATGGGGTCATACCTGATCCTGGAGCGGATCGGCCCCTTGGCTTACCGACTGCAGCTGCCACCGGAGTTGGGTGCATTACATGACATCTTTCATGTCTCTTCCTTACGGAGGGCTCTCCTTCGGCCGGAGCAGCACATTACTACTACAGCCGGACCAGTAGAGCCTGACAGATCAGTGAGATTGGAGCCGATCCGGATTGACGATACAGCCATCCGAGTGTTGCGGAAGAAGAAGGTCCCTCTTGTGAAGGTGCTGTGGTCCAACCATGGACGGGAGGAGCACACTTGGGAGCCGAGGGATCTGATGCTGGAGCAACACCCGGAGCTATTCGCACCAGGTACATTTAAGTTATGTCTTTAAATTTCTTGATAATTCTTGCAAATAGAACCCCGTAGACCCGAACTTAAATTTCGGGGACGAAATTATTTTCTTGTTTATTGGAATTTGTAACATCCCATGTTACTTCTAGACCCCTCAACTTAGATTGGGTTAGGCATGGGGTGAAATTTGAGGAGACCAACTAGGTTTGACCCCAGGTAGTGGGTGGTAGCCATGTGGGGCCCACTATAAGACCATAGTCAAACTAGGTCAAACTAGCCTAAGAGGGAACCCTAGCCACACCATGACCCCACCACATTACCCTAACCCTAAAGACAATCTAAGTGGACCCTAGGGTATGTCACTGGGTCAACATTTTGACCCCAGTTGACCAAGGTCAACCTTGGGCTTAATTTGGTCAAACCCACACCCATAGGCCTAATTAACCTAAGTGGGGCACCCCCTTGACCCAAACCAAGTTGGGTTGTGCCACTAGACCCATTTCCACCAGGTGGGGCCAGTCCACCCACCATAGTTGACCAGTCAACCCCAAAAGTCAAATTGGTCAACAATTTGACCTAAGAAATGAAATGAAGGCCAAGTCATTTCCCCTTGGACCAAGCCCACCAAAATTGGCCCATAGTCAGCCCAAGTGAACAAGACCAACCCTACCCCTCTAAATCAGGAGAGAGAATGCATGCAAGGGGGTAAATTTGGAAATTTTAGGAGAAGAGGAGAGAGAAAGAGGAATGAAGGAAATGGTGGCCACATGGCCACCCCATCAGCTGACTTAGGCTGCCCAAAACCAAGTGGCTGACCTCCCCTCTTCATTTCCAGCAGAATTCTAGAGCTGAGAGCCACATGGCAGCTGGGTGAAATCTCCAAAGCCCAAAACCGAGCTAGCATTGGAGATATCTCCACTTATAGCCCACCTCAGTCCAAACAGAGCTCACCATCAGCTTCAGAAGGCCGAGAGGAGTGGAATTCGACTACTTACACATGGAGAACGGTGGAGAATGCAACTTTCGGGGAGGAGCTCGCCGGCGCACCACCACCACGGCAAACCGCCGCCTGACCCGCAGCCAAGCCCCGATTATGGTGCGTTTCACTTCACCTCTTCCCGTACTAACTTTCTAGATCGACCTAGGGAGATATCGGGCTCAATCGAGCCCGATGCCATGTGAGGAAATGGAGAAATTCGAGCTTTTCATTTCTTGCTCGGGTTCGCCGGAGGAGCCAACTCCGGCGGCCCCACCGCCGGGAAACGCTAGCCCCCACCTTAACGAAGGTGGTGGCGATATCCGCCGGCGGTGGTGGTGGCTCAGCTGGCCGGAAAAGGCCGGCCAACATCGTCCAGGTAGATTAAATCGTGGCCGTTAACTCATCGGGGACGATGACCAGATCCTGTAGGTTTTGCTTCAAGATTCGTGCAAACAGTTAAATGAATTAAATTAATTAATATATGAATAGTGTCATTTTCTGTCACATTTAATCAGTACCTTTGCATGTTAAATTTAGGCCTCTTAGAGGCATTTTCAGAACTTAGGCCCTTAATGAAAAATGTAGCCTAGGGTCTTACCTTTAAAATGCCACCCTAAACATACATTTTGGTGTAGTGTACAGCCCTGTAGGACATTTCGCCTAGGACTGGTCCTAGACTAGGTCAAAAATTATATTGGATGCCCTAGTCTCAATATTAGTCACCATGACCCCAAATTTTGGGCACATGCATGATTAGGGCTTACTTACCTCCTGCCAAAATTTAGGAATTTTTAGAAAACATTTTCCTATAGTTTTTGGTAAAATATCAAAATTTAAATTAATGGCATATATGGAGTTCTACTCCTCCCCATGGCCCCAAATTTTGGTGGTGGGTCAGTGAGGTCACCCTTGGTGCATGATAAAATTTTCAGCACCTTGGGATCACTGCATGTGGGAGAATCCACTTGCATGTGCTAGCCTATGTTAAGGCTTGGTGTGCAAATAGTAAAAATGCAATTTGGTGAATTTAGCCCAATAGTTACATGCATGAGTCATGAAATTATTTACAGTGGTTCATTAGGGTAAATTTCACTCCTCAAATTAATAAGGGAATTTTTGGAATCAAAATTCCATTTATTGGAATTTATTTTAAAATAGCTATTTTGGAATTAAAAATTGGAAAATAGGATGTATTCAAGTACAAATCCAAACAACTTTGCCAAGGCATAGATTACATCACATTTGACTTAGGAAAATTATGATTTCTCTGTTTTGAAGAACCTTGGAGTAGATACCCTAAATTTCCCATTTTACCCTTATCATGATAATTCTTGAAATGATATATTTATACCTCTGAAAAATTTGGGATTTATTCTACTGTCATAAAATGTTGTTATGAGTTTTTCATGAATTTCGCAGAATTTATTGGATGCATTACTTGTGTTAAATTAGTACAATGGCATTTTGGTAAATAACTTATAATGGAACCCCATAGGCCATCTTACATTCAATTTTGATGATTCTCTGCCAATAGCCATAATTTAGTGTCTTAAAGGCTCTGTAATATTTCTGGAATTTTTGAGAATATAATGCTTATACTTCATGTGTAAAATGGAATTTATACGGGATTGTTATTAAATAGAAAATGACAATAAATAATTTAAGGAAAATTATGAAATTCTGAAGGCAGTGATATTTGGTTAATATACATCTCAGGAAAAATTTCCTAAGTCAGAGGATGCTTAATTAAATCACTTCATGTGTAAAGTGGCCGAGCATTTAAATTAAAAGAATTAATTAAATGACCATTTGGCCAGGAAAAATTATGAGAATCCTTAGGGTAGTTCCCTTAGTCCATAATACCTTAGGATAAATATTTAGAGGCAAGATGCCTTAAGTTTTGGAAGATCACATTTCTAGGGTAAACATAGGTCATGGTCTGCATATAACACAAATAGGTCTTACCTTAGGGAATTACCAGGGGATTGATTATCGGCAGAAATAAGAGAGAGTTCAACATGAGAAACCCTGGCGGGTAGAGTTGTCTTAGTGAGGGATCAAAAGCGCAAGTCTTGGTCATCAACTGGAGTGGGGGATCGGCGGAAGACCGTCGGTTCCCGGTAATACCTTAAGTCACTAGGGTTATACTTAAGCAATAAGGAGAGCTGGGGTGCTACATGGGTAGCCATCAACTAAAATAAATATCCTTGCGAAAGGGAACGCTGGGCGTAATCCCAACACAGTTCCTAGTGCCCCTTGAGAGCCCTTCACAGGGAATACCGGGGGCAGTCCTGGGATTAACCTTAAATCTCTAGGTATAATAAATCGTAGGCAAGAGTAGTTTAATAGGTTAGGGCATTGTTGTACCTTCTCGCCCGTGTGGGGGCTGGAGAGATTCATGATATATGCTCACCCGTTTTGGGGTTTGAGGGATTTGGTATAAAGGCACTGATGTGCGTTCTCACCCGGGTTTGGGTTTGAGGGTTTCAGGACGGGTTTTGGTCCTGCGAGCGGAAGGCTCGGTATGAATTACTTGTATGTGCATAAATATCGTGGCGGGGCATGCGGTACTGGCCGATCGTCACACCGATGGCAGTACGGTGCACCAGGCGGTTGTGGGAGTTAGAGGGGCCAGTGGGTTGTTTTACACTGCGGTCTGGAGGACGACCCCCGATAACACACATCCGACCCAACAAGACTGACGGGTTTGTCAGCAAAGTACGTACGTGAGACTCTAGAGTGCACCTTGGACGTGTACAGAGGCGTATGAGAGGGGTCTAAGGCTTGGTAGTGTGCATACCGGTCTAGAAGCGGAGACGCCCGCTCCGCTGCTGCCGTAGCCACAGCGGTGGTACCCGAGAGTGATGCTAGCTCTCAAAAAGTGGGAACTAAAGGTCTGTGATCACAGAGTCGTTGTGTGTGAGTTGCACTTGCCTGCGCATAAAATTGCATCATATCATTCATTCATATTAGGTCATACGCTTCATAGATCCTTATCATATAAATTAGTATGGGCTCTTTTATATGATAAGTTAAATTTCCCGGAAATCCTAACTTATATATTTGTATGGGCACTTATATAAGTTAGGGTACGTTTGGATGATAGCTTAGTGGTAGCTTAGTTTATTTACTTGTTTATACTGCTGTTTCTTTACTCTCCTTTACTGCACCGTACTCACTTACTTACTACTTATACTGTACTTAGCATTGCTAGTGTAGAATTTCATTACTTAGCACCACTTTAGATAGATATTGTCACCTGCTTCCATTTTGCTTCCCCTTGTTGTCCTCCGCTTCGTCCTCCCGCTCGGTGCCTAGGAGCTGCGGGGCGAGGTGCGGAGGAAACGACTTAGTCTTTTTGACTAATGGTCGGTGACCAACTATTTTTAGGAGCCCGTGGAGATGGAGCACCAGCACGTCGAGGAGGCAGGACATGAGGAGCAGATACCGCTTCAGCAGGCTACCACTACTACTGTGCGTCCTCAGGTGGGACGAGTCTTGATGTTCTAGTTTAGCTTCCGCATTTACTATTTTGTGAGAGAGAGAGAGATTTGATGTACTGGGCATAAGCCCTTTTTACTCTTTCTTCTGTACTATGCTGTGGACTATTGTACTATTCATTTCCTTTATATGATTGTACTGTGACTTCTGGACTGATGGCATTTTATACTCCATTATACTTCTTATTTCTCATATTGGCCTACAGGTTTATGATCGTACTAGCCGGCAGAATCGGCGTGTTGCGGTGTCGGCTAACCCGTGAGTTAGTGCCACCGTAAGACGGCGGTTCTGGGCATAAGATCCGGTAGCCCTCCTTGGTAAGGGGGAGGGGGGTCTTACATAAGGAGACAGCAAGAAAAGATGGATAAGCAGCAATCTCAAGCCCAAACTTAAAAGATGATGAGAAATTGAAATGACAAATTGTAGACTTGATGTTTTTGGAAACTTACATATATATACAATTCTTCATTACTGTCTAATTATCTTTTTCATTATCCTTGCTTACCTGCTCATATTTTCTTTCTTAGTTTCTTTTATGTCCATAATTCACCTTAGTGTAAAGGGTTCTGACTTCAACACATTGGGGGAGATTGTTGGGTATTTCATCCACATGAACCCAGATTTGATGAAGTCACCCTGGAACTAAGATGAATTAAGTTGTATTTGATGCTTGGTTTGAGCTATATGTTTGCAGGAATTTCACTGGGAAGTGTAGACCAATGTCAGCTCACAGTGGGTCACCAAACACAGGAACTGTACAATGTAATCCCTCATTGCATATTACAAGGTGTTGACTCATGTGTGGTCTCTCTATTGGGATACACTTCATATTAAAGCTATTGGACTATGGGAAAGGTATTGGAAGTTGGCTACCCTAGAAGAATCAGCTTTTCCAATATCAGAAATTTTCTAAGTGTTTTACTCGAGTAGAGCTTTCACCTACTCGAGTAGTCTGGGTATAATTTACTCGAGTAAAGGAACCTTGTATTCGAGTAGGCATAGTCATATACTCGAGTAGCTAAGTCACCTACTCGAGTAGACCAAGTCATATACTCGAGTAGCATGCTTATATACTCGAGTAGATTACTCTTTATACCCGAGTACTAAAGGGTTTTCTCATCTAAATTTCTCTAAGTCATATACTCGAGTAAGTATACTCATATACTCGAGTAAGTATACTCACTCACTCGAGTAGATAGAAACATACTCGAGTAGTTCATTTTACCTACTCGAGTAGTTCATGTGTCACTCGTGTACCTTGATATTTCCCTACTCCAGAATTTTTCTAAGTCTTTTACTCGAGTAGAACCTTCACCTACTCGAGTAGATTACTTCCCCTCGAGTAGTTAGTTCAACTACTCGAGTAGTTGCCAGCAGACCTCTTCAGAATTTTTCTAAGTATTCCACTCGAGTAGTACTTCATGTACTCGAGTAGTTCATGTAACATACTCGAGTAGCTTTTCCAGTACTCGAGTAGATCCTTCATGTACTCGAGTAGGTCTCTACACATACTCGAGTAGCTCTGTCTGCTTACTCGAGTAGTTGATCTCTATATACTCGAGTAGTCTTTATATACATACCCGAGTATGTTCCCCATCATATACTCGAGTAGTTATTCAACTACTCGAGTAGTTATTGACTTACTCGTATAGTTGGCTAAATCTTTCCGAAATGTTTTCTAAGTCCTTTTTCTGACGAGATTTTTCAAATCACGCGACATGATTGGTCCACGTGTACATTATTATGACCGATTATTACCGTTAGTCTCTCCTATATAAGGTCTTATCAGAAATGACAAACCCTAAGTATTCTCAAAGCTTTCTTGTAATTTCTTTTTCGAGAAATATTCTTCAGCCGCCTCCTCTCTGATTTTCGCGAATCGGAAGCCGCCGCCGCCGCCTTCTTCTCCGGCCAAAGCTTCTACTTTCAGAGGATTATTCTGAAGAAAAGTTACAGATTGAGATCTGCTTCACTGATCATATTCTCTCTCGATTTCTGTAAAAGCGACTAGATCTAGATCGAGGCCGAGAACTTCTTCTCTGATTTCTGAAAGTGCTACAAAGTTGAAAAGAAGAAGATCCTGGCCGTTTAATTCAGATCTGAATGATTTACTGTTTGTATTCTTGTAAACACTTTATTAATTTTGTAGGAGAAATCTTCTCCGAGTGTAGGAGTTCTTCACTCCGAGTTTGTAGGAAGGGTTATCTTCCGAGGTGTAGATCCTTTTTTTTGGATCGGGTTTGTAGGAACTTTGTTCCGAGGGTAGGATTGATTTTTGATCCGAGATAGTAGAGTAGCCGAGTCTAGTTGGTTACTAGATCGGTGAGGAAAAGTGGATGTACCCAAGGTTGGGGAACCACTATACATCTTGTGTCGTCTGTGATATTGGTAGATATTTCTGTGCTGTGCTCTATTATTTTTTTATTCCGCAAAAGACGCACAAACCACCTATTCACCCACCCCTAGGTGATTTAGGTCTACAACAGTTTTCTTTCAGCTGGAGGCTGAGTGGTGGACTGCGCAATGAGTCCGCCCCTGCCGAGTTGAGCGAGCACACGCCAAGGGTGCGAGCTGAGGGATATCCACCCACTGCTGGGAAGCGAGCGCTGGAGGCTATTGAATGGCGGGCTACAAGGAGTATCCGCTGAGTATGCAGCTGATAAGCTGAGTGCGCCTTTGCTGTTGAACGAGGAGGCCTGCTGCTAAAGCTGGAGCTAGGGTTATCAAATCTTACGGACTGAAGGCTTGGACTAAGGGGCGAGTCCGCCCAGCCCGCATTGGATGAGATCAATGTTGGAGAGAGCTGGATCAAGTCCAGGAACTTTGGCAGAATGAGATGGAGTTCGCGTGTTGTTAGTGTCTGCATTGGTCGACTGGACGACCTAGCGGACTGAGGAGGCAGGTCGGCAGATCTGCTGATGTCTGCCTTTTGAATGAAACGGCTTGCCGCCCTCCCTGGGCGGCCTGGTCTTGCGACCTATTAGGTCGCGCATGCTGGCGAAGTGGAACCAGGCATTGCAGGCTGGCGGCCTGGGGTCAGGTCACCATTCTTGACTGGCGGCCTGAAGACAGGTTGCTACTCTTGATAGAAGATGAGCTGGAGTTCTCGCCGGTATTGATGGTGGGCCGCCTGGAGGGAGGCCCTTTGAAGATGTGGCGGTCTAGGCGGATAAGTATCCGAGTTTTCTGAAGTTGGTCGGCACCTGTTGAGATGGAGCTTGGAGCACTTAGCAGAATAAGGCGCGCGGCCTGCATGGGCGGACTGAGGAAGCAGTCCGCACCACCTGCCGACCAAGGGAACACTGCGCGACCTGGGCGGTCAGACCGCTGAGACCGCCCATGCCGCGCGGCCTGAGCGGACAGAGAGCCCTATCCTACACACTAACGTCGTGTAACGTCCCGTAGGCCATCTGTGGGCCGCAACCCACTAGGCCTCTGTTAGATCGTTACCAGGCCGTACGGGGACTTCCCTTTGATGAGGGAACTCGATAGTTAAGTTGGGCCATATGGGACTTCCCAGGAGGTCACCCATCCCAGTAATACTCTCGCCCAAGCATTCTTAACTATGGAGTTCCTTCACATCTCATTACCAATTGAGCAAATGGGGAAAATTTTGCGTGACACGGCCTGGGACACGGGCGTGTCCTAGGGCGTGTCCTGCTCGGGTGCGTAAACGCCGCGAGTTCGACAAAAATGCGTTCGACGAAGTGTTCGAGAGGTGCACGCCCTGTGACACGGCCGTGACCTGGGGCGTGTCCCCCTTGGTCGACACTCGATTTCTTTGGTCAATGAACGTGGTCGACAGAGGAAACACGCCATACTACATGGGCGTGTACCATCAGACACGGGCGTGTCGGCGGGCGTGTCCCCATTTGGTCGACGAAATAAGCTCGACAATCGTCGAGTGCAATCACACGCCCTATGACGCGGGCGTGTCTGGGCCTACACGGGCGTGTACCCTAGCCATGACCTGTTTTGGGATAAGGTCGTTTGTGCACCGCTTAGAGTCCACGGCCTGTGACACGGGCGTGTCACAGGGCGTGTCGAACCCGAAAAGTGATTTTGTGGCTTTTTCGTGGTCGTCCATTTTCTTCAGCTGGGATCTAACAGCTGAGAGTCCTCCCTGCTTCCTTAGGCCGAAAACTGAGAAAGAATTCTCATTATGTTTATTCCTTCATCTTGCTAAAAACTTAGAAAGAGAAAGGGAGAGGAAGAAGGAGGAGGAGGAAGTGGGGCTGATCTCTGCTGGAGATTTATAGTGTCAAGCTAAGATCCAATGCCATCTTTGTGAAGGAAAAGCTGTTGCGGTTCTTTCTAGCCAACTAGGAGCTCATGGCACCGAAGCGGTCTTCAAGGGTAACAACATTTCTTCCTAGCCATGTGAAGGCTTACTTTTTGGAATATGCATATGATTCCCCACCAGAGGGTGGCTGATTATGGGAGTCTTTTGGGTTGATTCATAGAATCCCCAATCATTTAGCATATAGATCCGGAAATGTAGTACGGAATGGGCATGCTGTGTGAAGCCCATCTGGACAGGTTGGTCTGGATTGGTGATGTTGCATACGCACCAGAGAAGACTCCGTGATAAACGTGTCGATTAGGAGTCGATGGGTTAACCCTGTGAAAGGCAGTAACAGGAAGTACTGGAGTGGTAGTCCAGGAAAATACCCTTGTGATGTTTGTGATGCATATACTATTGGGTTGTACCTGCGAAAGGAGGTAGCAGGAAGTACTGGATTGGAGGTCCAGGAAATACCCTTTGTACTGCTTGATGTTCATGGGTGGACCTGTGAAGCGAAGTAGCAGGAAGTACTGGCGTGGTAAGCCATGGAAATACCCTTGATATTTGTGATAATTGTGGGGTCATACCTGTGAAGAGAGTAGCAGGAAGTGCTGGTGTGCCCAGGAAAGACCTGCTGATGTGTGAAATGAAATGGGTGTAAGAGTAAGTACTGGTGCGCACAGGAAAGCACCCAGGCTTGAATGCCAAACAGGTTCGGTGAAACTAACCCGCGCCTTTATATAACCGCGAGTATGCTGTGCTCGATGATGGCAAGGCGATTTGAGCAATGGGGGGTGGATGACCTGACATGCGTTATGTCTGTCCGACGCGAGACCAGAAGGTGCGGTCTGTTGGAGCGCGTAAAGAGAGTCGTAGGCCTGGGTGTCATGACACAATGGGGGGATACGGGCCAATCCCGGTGCATTACGACTAGAACTCGGGCTGCATGCCATGGAGTGAAATGCTCAATGTTTTACCGTTGGGTTGCGACCCTGATACGGTGGTGGGACCCTGGTTCGCCGGTACACCAAGAATGTTCCCTGAGTGCACGGATCGTCGGGCCGCGTGGCTGGCGGTTGTGATGGAATGTGTACATGAAAGCACATTATATGAGATATATATCTGCTTGTGAAATATTATGCCCGCAGGGACGAATACCACTGCCCTATGAATGGGGTAGGGTAGTTATAATTTGGTCAGCTGAATGCTGACCGTTGCCTCTGTTTTCCACCGTTGGGTGGGCTGTCCCTATGCAGGTGTTGGAGAGCCGAGCGGGACGCATAAGGACTGAAGTCCATGCTGCATTTGCTGCTGCTACTACTAGCCCTCGAAGGCTAAACTTATAAATGCTGTGTTTTATTTATACGTGGTCGGCCTGCGCGCCAATGTTGAGGCCACTGTTGTGAAAGCCCTGTAAGGCCATAAGGCCAACTGTTTGTATTTGTAAAACATTCCTATGTTATAGCCACATGAGGAACTTTTATATGTTGGACATTCAGGTTTGATGTTCAAGTTTAGTGTTTAGGATTTCGCTAGAATGCAATGTGTTAGGGTGCGCTGCACTACTCTGGTATCATACCGTAACTTCACCGCCTGTTTTGTAGTATATATTGTGGGGCCACGGCCAGACCTTCTAGTATATACTATGTAAACGGATGGGGTTGTTACATTTTCGGTATCAGCTGTCTTGGTCTTTTCCTTTTGAAGTTGTGGTCGACTTCTTTTGTGGGGTGGCGAGCACGTGTCTGTGCGAACCAAGTTAACACGATTGAACTCCTGAATGTCCACTGTAGGAATGCAAATACATGTGTTTGAGGAACATGCGTGTTCCTACCTTGTTGCTATTGCTTGTGTATGGTCTCTAATGTGTGTGTCTTGTTCACCTATAGGTGACAAGAAGTGGAGTTGGGCAGTCGGATCCCCAGCATTCTGATGAAAGTACGGCACCAGCCGAGGTGCATATACCTCCACCATCTACGAAAACTGTGCGATTATTTGCTGAGGCTTTGTTCGCCATGATGCAAGCCCAGCTGATTGGGCAAGCACAGCTGGTATTGAGGCCAGAACAGGTTGCGGCGAGGCCAGAACCTGTAGCGGCTGTAGAACCTCGAGCAGCTGAGAAGTAGTTGAAGCAATTTATAAGCTTTCATCCGCGTACGTTCTCGGGAGTGGGATCTCATGCACAGGCAGAAGATTGGTTGTCGCGCGTTAAACAGATAATGACGGCGATTGGATCGGAGGAACATCAGAAAATCACCTTAGCCACCTTCTTGTTGGAAGGAGAGGCGCGTTTATGGTGGGACGAGATGGAGCTACATCACTTGGCAGGGAGACCGTTAACACAAGTGTCGATGGAGGAATTATATAGACTCTTCCTGAAAAAGCACCTCCCGGCGGCACAGCGTATTGCCATGGAGAACGAATTCCAAAGGCTAATGCAGGGTGAAGGCAGTGTTGAAGCTTACCTACATGAGTTTACACTCTTGGGGCGGTATGCGGGTTCGATCTTTGTTGATGAGCAGAGGAAGACAAATTGGTTCTACACAGTTCTGCGGGACGAGTTGAGGTTCCTGCTTTCTAGTTATGTGAATCAAGGCTTCCAGGTATTGGTCGACACTGCGTGCGCGCAGGAAAAAGACATGAAGAGGGTGCAATGGAAGAGGGCCTTGGCCGTGACACAGCCGGAGTTTAAGGTGCTCCGACCGGCTAAGTCATTTTATAAGAAGAAATGGGGCAAGAGGTCCAAGTTGGCTGGACAAGCTCCTTCTTCGATTGCCTCGGGAGCAACATCGGGGGCCACTTCAAGGCTGGATACTCATACATGCTTTAATTGTGGACGGGTGGGGCATATAGCCCGTGATTGTCGGGTGCCTCCAAAGAGTGAAAAAAGGCAGGAGCGTCGTATTCGGAAAAAGGAAAGGTATTGGTGGAGTCTTCTACCTCGCAGGCGCAGCCCCGGGTCAACAATCTTGGCCTGCAGTAGGCCATTAAGCAGAGTGACGTCGTCACTGGTACGAATTAATTTATTGAGTATTGTATTGCTTGCATGCTTTGTTTATTGTCTATGGGTATGCGGCTTGTGTATGTGACATTATTGGCACAGGATTTGTAATGATTCGGAATATGCTAGAACGAGCACTGTTTGATACGGGTGCGTCGTATTCTTTTCTGTCTAAAGAGTTCATAATGCGGCTTGAGATACCTAGTCGTGTGAAGACAAATAGCGTCAGAGTGGTGTTGCCGAATGGTTGTATGATGCTTGCGGATCGAGCTTGCGATGTGGCGGTTTAGATAGGAAGTTAGGATTTCTATTTGACTGCATCTATATTACCGATATCGAAATTTGACGTGATCTTTGGAATGGATTGGCTCGCGGAGCAGCATGCCTTGATTGATTGCTAGTCCAAAGAGATCACGTTGAGCCAGAATACTGAGCAGGAAACGAGGTTTGCGAGTATGCGAGGAGTTGGCAGGACGTTGATGTCTGTACTCCAAGTTGTCAAAGATGTTCGGAAGGGCGCAGTGTTATACTTCACGCTAAATCAGGATGTGGAGCCTCAGGCCAGTGTATGTGATGTTCCGATTGTATCGGAGTTTGCAGATGTGTTTCCCAAGGATCTCCCTGGGCTACCACCCCAGCAAGAGATTGACTTCACGATTGAGTTGGTGCCAGGTGCGAAACCTGTGGCCCACTCGCCATATCATGTTGCGCAGAAGGAAATGGCGGAGTTGAAAGTCCAACTGCAATGGTTGCTGGAGCAGGGTTATATACGCCCAAGCATGTCACCTTGGAGAGCCCCTGTGCTTTTTGTGAAAAAGAAAGACGGCGGCTTGCGGTTATGTATTGATTACCGCGAACTGAACAAGCTGACATAGAAGAACAAATATCCGATTCCGCGGATTGATGAATTGTTCGATCAGCTAGTGGGATCAACCGTCTACTACAAGTTAGACTTGAAGTCTGGTTATTACCAGTTGAGGATTCGGGAAGGAGATATTCCCAAGACCGCATTTGGAACACGTTACGGGCATTATGAGTTCACGGTAATGTCGTTTGGGCTGTGCAATGCGCCCTCGGTTTTTATGTACTTGATGCACCGAACATTCTGAGAGTACCTGTATTTATTCGTGATTGTGTTCATTGATGATATTCTGGTCTACTCTCGATCGAAAGCCGAGCATGAAAACCACTTGCGGTTGGTGTTGAATACCTTGAGGCTGAATCAACTCTACGACAAGTTCTCGAAATGCGAGTTTTGGCTAACGTCGGTGGCTTTTATAGGCTATGTGGTGAGTGGAGCGGTCATAGCAGTGGATCCAGCAAAAATAAGGTCCATACAGTAGTGGTCGGTGTTGTCTTCAGTGGCCGAGGTCAGGAGCTTCCTTGGACTGGAGGGCTACTATCGAAGATTTGTTGAAAACTTCTCGCGGATTGCTTTGCCGCTAACCATGCTGACGAGAAAAGATCAGAATTTCGTTTGGACGCCAGAGTGCGCGCGAGCTTTTGAAGAGCTGAAGGTTCGGTTGACCACGGCGCCTATGCTGTCATCGTCATGTGGTACTGATGGATTTGTAATCTATAGTGATGCCTCGGGGAGCGGCTTAGGCTGCGTTCTTCTGCAAAATGGGAAGGTGATTGCTTATGGCTCACGCCAGCTAAAGGTGCACGAGCGAAACTATCCCGTCCATGACTTAGAGTTGGCTGCGATGATCTTTGCACTAAAGCTGTGGCGACACTATCTTTATGGCGTGAAGGTGGAGATCTATACAGATCACAAGAGCCTAAAGTACCTGTTGGAGCAAAAAGACCTGAATATGCGACAACGAAGGTGGTTGGAGTTCCTTGTGGACTACACCTTTGAGATTCACTATACACCCCGGAAGGGTAATGTAGTCGCGAATGCCGTGAGTCGGAGAGCTCCGGCAAGGGCGAGTTGGTTGCAGCGGCATGATGAACGTCTCATCCAGGAGCTAGAAGCGTTGGAGATTTCTTGTGTTGACAAAATTTCCACCGCCAATGCATGTTTGAACTGGACGGAGGTGCAGTGTGACCTTGCGGACCATATTCGACGAGCAATGGAGCTGGATGAAAGTCTCCAACGCAATGCTAACGATGGGCCAGAGGGCAAGTTCTCCTAAGATGACAGTATTTTGCAGAAAGAGGGCCGTTTGTGCGTCCCGAATTTGGGTAAATTGAGGGAAGAACTGATGTATGAAGCGCATTATACGAAGTACTCAATTCACCCTGGGAGTACGAAGATGTTCAGGGATATGAAAAAGCTATTCTGGTGGCCAGGGCTGAAGAAAGATGTTGCTCATTATGTGGCCAAATGCAAAACCTGTTCTATGGTGAAGGCGGAATGCCAGAAGCCTGGCGGTTACTTGAAGTCGTTGCCGATTTTGGAATGGAAGTTCGACGATATTTCCATGGATTTCGAGCATGGGTTGTCAAGATCTCAGCGCGGAAATGACTCAATTTGGGTGATTGTCGACCGGCTAACGAATGTGGCACACTTCCTGCCGAACAGACGGAATGATTCGGTGGAAAGTTTGGCAAAATTGTATGTTGAACAGATTGTGCGGCTACACGGTGTTCCTCGGAGCATCATAAGTGATAGAGATGGGCGATTCACATCGAATGACTGGAGGCTAGTTCATCAACTGTTGGGCACGAAGTTGACATTCAATATAGCCTTTCATCCCCAAACTGATGGCCAAACTGAATGAACCAACATGACGATGGAGGATATGCTCCGGATGTGCGCCCTGGACTTTGGAAAGAGATGGGAAGATCATCTCTATATGGTGGAGTTTGCCTATAATAACAGCTACCAAGCGAGCATCGGTATGACACCGTTTTAAGCTCTGTATGGACGGAAGTGTCGTACTCCTTTGGCTTGGGTAGAAGCGGGCGAAGCTAGAGTTTATAATCATAATGAAGTCGATGAAGTAAACTCGACCATACGGACTATTCGAGAGAGGCTACTCATAGCCCAGGATCGACAAGCAAAATACTATAATGCCAAGCACCGAAACGTAGAGTTCGCGGCAGTCGATTGGGTATACTTGAAAATCAAACCCTTCAAAGGCGTATCCAGGATTCAACGTCTAAAGAAGTTGAGTCCAAGATATCTGGGTTCATTTGAAGTGGTCGAGCTAATCGGGGAAGCTGCTTATCAGCTAGCTCTGTCGACAGACTTACGTGGATTCCATGATGTGTTTCACATCTCGGTACTGCAAAAAGCCGTTAAAGATCCAGCTCAAGTAATCGAGGATGATCGTGAGCCGGTGGAGTACGGGCTAACAACGAGAGTTAGGTCCATTCACATCGAAGATCATACCGAGAAACAATTGTCGAACAAGACGGTTGGGATGGTGAAAATCTGGTTGGATAATTGCGGCCGTGAGGAGCTAACATGGGAGCGAGAGCAAACCATGTGAGCTGAATTTCCCGAGCTGTTTTTGTAAAATGGTTGAATAGTGCAACTTTTGTTGTAACATCAAATTTTGATGTTATAACATTTTGCTTGCTGGTTTCCTTCCTGTGTGCGAATTTCGAGGATGAAATTTCTTGTAGGAGGGGAGGGTTGTAACAGACCAAATTGCAGAATGGGGAAAATTTTGGGTAACACGGCCTGGGACACGGGCGTGTCCTGCTCGGGTGCGTAGACGTCGCGAGTTCGACAAAAATACATTCAATGAAGTGTTTGGGAGGTACACGCCCTATGACACGGTGTTGGAACACCCTATTACTAATTTGGGTCAGGATCACTATGTCTCTAGGAATCTGTGTTTTGACCTTCTGTATAGCTTAATAGGTCAATTAGAATTGAGTCTAAGGGTTAGAAGGCTAGGATTGGAAGCTGCCCTGAAGACCCAAGTTTTTCTGGAGACTAAGTCCAAATCGTCGAGCTCATCACGACGTTTCGTCGAACTCCGGTCGACGATCGTCTAGCTCAACTATTGACAGATCGTCGAGCTCCATTCGACGATCGCTGAGCTCAAACCTCATAATATCGTCGAGCTCTGGTCGACGATCGCTGAGCTCAGGTCGACGATTTTGACTCTGCACTTGATCCTTATCTCTGAGCTCAGTTCGACGATCCTTGAGCTCAGATCGACGATTTCTTTGCTGCTTGCATTTTCCAGTTCGCTGAGCTCAGCTCGACGATAGCAGAGCTCAGTTCGACGATTTCAGTTATCTTTCAGAATTCAAATTCAAATCAGATAGAAGTTATTCTGCATTTAATTCAGAAGATCTCCTAGCCGTTTTCATTTACTCCTGGAGCAAGTTTCAAGGGATTTTTCAAGGTACAATTCAGTGGACTTTCCTTCAGAACAGATTATGCAATTAAGGCTGTAATCAATGCAGACCAACGGCTATCTTTGACAGAGTAATATCCTATTCAGACACAGAATGTTTTTGAATCAAGAGATAGAGATTGACAAGAATAGGACACCTCTCAATATACAGAGACTCTGAAAAATATTCTGTCAGCAAGAATTCAGAAGAACACTCATCAAGAAGAGATCAAGCTTTCAAACATTCTTCAGATCTCTTCAGCTTTCAAAGTGTTCAAGGCCAACATCATTTCAAGACTCCAGACACTCAACATTTCAGCTTGCTGAAATCATCTTTTGCTGGAGATCTATTTTTGAAGGCCTATCACCCTCAGCAAAGCTCATCTTCCTGAAGATCAAGGACTCAGGGGGAGCTTTGAAATCAATCCACTTAGTCTTCTCAGTTGATTGAGAAAAGAGAAGACTGCCATAACTCTCTCAACCCCCTCTCTGTAAAGGGTTTTTCAAACTCCCTTCAAAAGTTTGAATCTGTTTTTTGAGCACCTTGTCAAAAGCTCATTGGTGGCAAGACACCTGATCAAAAAATCTGATTTGGTTTTTGAGCACCTTATCAAAAGCTCATTGGTGCCCAGGACACCTGATCAACTCATCCTGCAGTGGATTCCTACCTAGGGTGGTAGAAGAGTGGATGTACCCAAGTTGGGGAACCACTATATTTCCTTGTGTCATCTGGTTCTGCATGTTTTCTTTTTGTTTCTGGCCTAGATTTTCTTGTGCTTAGGTTCTGCATAGCTTAGTTTTGTGATTAGTTTTATTTCTGCTTCCCTGCTTACACTCATTACAACAATTGTTGTATAGCCTTGCAAAAGTTTTTCATTGTGTTTTAAAAAGCACCATATACTCTATTCCCCCCCCCCTAGAGTATATCTGATCTAGTTTCCCCTTTCACACGGGCATGACCTGGGCGTGTCCGCCCTGGTCGACACTCGAGTGCTTTGGTCGAGGAACATGGTCGACAGAGGAAACATGCCATACTACACGGGCGTGTACCATCCGACACGGGCGTGTCGGTGGGCGTGTCCCCCTTTGGTCGACGAAATGAGCTCGACGATCGTCGAGTGCAATCACACGCCCTGTGACACGGGCGTGCCTGGGCCGACACGGGCATGTACCCTAGTTGTGACCTGTTTCGAGATAAGGCGGTTTGTGCACTTCTTGGAGTACATGGCCTGTGACATGGGTGTGTCACAGGGGGTGTCGAACCCAAAAAGTGATTTTGCGGCTTTTTCGTGGATGTCCATTTTCTTCAGTTGGGATCTAACAGCTGAGAGTCCTCCCTGCTTCCTTAAGGCCGAAAACTAAGAAAGAATTCTCATTTTGTTTATGCCATCATCTTGCTAAAAACTTAAAAAGAGAAAGGGAGAGGAAGAAGAAGGAGGAGGAAGTGGGGCTGATCTCTAGTGGAGATTGAGAGTGTCAAGCTGAGATCCGAGGCCATCTTTGCGAAGGAAAAGCTATTGCGGTTCTTTCTAGCCAGCTAGGAGCTCATGGCATCGAATCGGTCTTCAAGGGTAATGACTTTTCTTCCTAGCCACGTGAAGGCTTCCTTTTTGGCATATGCATATGATTCCCCCACCAGACGGTGGCTGATTATGAGAATCTTTTACGTTGATTCATGGAATCCCTAATCATTTGGCATATAGATTCGGAAATGGAGTACGGAATAGGCATGCTGTGTGAAGCCCATCTGGACAGGTTGGTCTGGATTAGTGATGTTGCACACGCACCGGAGACGACTCCGTGATAAACGTGTCGATTAGGAGTCGATGGGTTAACCCTGTGAAAGGCAGTAACAGGAAGTACTGGAATGGTAGTGCAGGAAAATAACCTTGTGATGTTTGTGATGCCTGTGCTATTGGGTTGTACCTGCAAAAGGAGGTAGTAGGAAGTACTGGATTAGAGGTCCAGGAAATACCCTTTGTACTGCTTGATGTTCATGGGTGGACCTATGAAGGGAAGTAGCAGGAAGTACTGGTGTGGTAAGCCATGGAAATACCCTTGACATTTGTGATAATTGTGGGGTCATACCTGTGAAGAGAGTAGCAGGAAGTACCGGTGTACCCAGGAAAGACCCGCTGATGTGTGAAATGAAATGGGTTTAAGAGTAAGTACTAGTGCGCCCAGGAAAGCACCCAGTCTTGAATGCCAAACAGGTTCGGTGAAACTAACCCGCTCCTTTATATAACCGCGAGTATGCTGTGCTTGGTGATTGCAAGGCAATTTGAGCAACGAGGGGTGGATGATCTGATCTGCGTTATGTCCGTCCGACGCGAGACCAGAAGGTGCGGTCTGTTGGAGCGCATAATGAGAGTCGTAGGCCTGCGCTCCATGACACAATGGGGGGCTACGGGCCAATCTCGGTGCATTATGACTAGAACTCCAGCTGCACGACATGGAGTGAAATGCTCAATGTTTTACCGTTGGGTTGCGACCCAGATACGGTGGTGGGACCCTGGTTCGCCGGTACACCAAGAATGTGCCCTGAGTGCACGGATCATTGGGCCGAGTGGCTGACGGTTGTGATGGAATGTGTGCGTGAAAGCACATTATATGAGATATATATCTGTTTGTGATTTGTTATGCCTGCTGGGAAGAATACCACTGCCCTGTGAAAGGGATAGGGTTGTTATAATTTTGGTCAGCTGAATGCTGACAGTTGCCTCTGTTTTCCACGATTGGGTGGGCTGTCCCTGTGCAGGTGTTGGAGAGTCGAGCGGGACACATAAGGGCTGAAGACCCTGCTGCATTTGCTACTACTACTAGCCCTCGAAGTCTAAACTTATAAATGTTGTGTTTTATTTATACGTGGTCGGCCTGCGCGCCAATGTTGAGGTCACTGTTGTTAAAGACCTGTAAGGCCATAAGGCCAACTGTTTGTATTTGTAAAACATTCCTATGTTGTAGCTACATGAGGAACTTTTATATGTTGGACATTCAGGTGTAGAGTTCAAGTTTAGTGTTTAGGCTTCCGCTAGAATGCAATATGTTAGGGTGCGCTGCGCTACTCTGGTATCATACCGTAACTTTACCGCCTGCTTTGTGGTATATGCTGTGGGGCTCCGGCCGGACCTTCTAGTATATACTATGTAAACGGATGAGGTTGTTACATGTCGCAACCTCCAGGGAGAACCCGGAGCAGGTCGCGACTAGCGAGCTGGTTGCCTTAGGAAGGATCGTCGATTTCTGGGTTAACATAATCCTCGCACTTTTTAAGTTTCAAAGAGAACTTCAAAAAAGTTGGAGACCCATGAAAATCGAGATCCACTAAAAGCTTTAGGCCATTTTGACCTCTGCATGTTTGGGAAATCCAACATGCATGATGAAGGTATATAGAAATTTGGTGTGCCTATAGTAGAAATGAGAAAATGGGAATTTAGCCCATTTGGCAAAATGCATGTCCTTGAAACTCTGGACAGAGGCTTATAAGGATGCATTACACCTCCCATAGGAAGGATGGGATTTTTGGGATCAAAAATCCCATTATTTGGAATTATTGGAAATAAAAATTGAAAAGAGGGCTAAGTACTCTTATAAATTCTGAAACTCAGTCACAAGCCCTAGTAAGACATCATACATCTCTAGTAAATTTTATAAGCTTGTTTGGAAAATTTACCTTTAGTTTTCAGTAGAATTACATAATTGCCCCTTCTTGAAAATTAATAAAAAGTAAAGGAAATCTTTGCTGGAAAAATTATGGGAAACTTTATGGTTTCTCATTCATATGATTAAAACCTTGGGTAATTATCTTAGAATTTATGGGTGAATATGTATGTTGAAAATTTAAGTAGTGGCATTTTGGTAATATTACTATTATGAAATTTTGCTAGGTCAAATCACTGTTTAGGGTCATCAATTTGTGTATGATGTTTTATTATATCAATATTGGCCTCCAGTAATTTTCCTAGAATTTTTGGTTATATAGTTGATGTACTTCATTTGGAAAATGGTCAAATTGTGATTTTAATCTTAAATGGAAATTATACAGAAATTTACATGGGAAAATTATTAACTCTGGTAGGCAGTCATATTTAACCTCATTGAACAACAGGTAAATTTCTTAGATCTATGGAACCATTGTATTTAGTACATCATGTACAAAGTGACTTAGGTCACTAAAATAAAAGAATTAATATTGGGCCTTAATTACTTAGAAAAGTAGTGAAATCTTGAATGGTCAACATCATACACCATACCAACACATGATAAATAATTAGGGGCATCTGGGCTAAGGGATTTGGAAATCATATCACATGGGTAAATGTTAGGTCGTGGGCTGCGTATAACAAAAGTAGGGTATAACACAAGGACCCACAGGGGGATATGAAAAGTGGTTAGAAGGAGAATGAAATTGGAAAGTTGAAACCCTGGTTTGTGTTAAGTAGGTCACTACTTAGTAACGAGTGTTAGAGTGCAAAACCCCACGAAGAATAATAAGAATAGAGACCGGCGAAAGAATGTCGCTCTCCCGTTAATACCATAGTCATTAGGTTCACACCAGAGTAACAACGAGAGTTGGGTATAAATAATGGGTAAACACTAATAAGAGTAAGTGTCCTTGAGAAAGGGAGCTTTGGGCTTCAGCCCATTGTAGTTCCTAGTGCCCCCGAGAGCCCTTCACCGGGCATGCACTAGGCATTCCAAGGACTAACCATAAGTTGTTAGCTGTAATAGGAATTAGACAAGAGTAGTCTAATAGGTTAAGAGAACGATGTGACAATCTCACCCGTGAAGTGTTGGAGCGTTTGGGGACAGTAAGTCTTGCGAGCTAGAGGCTCGAGAGTTTGATATCAGGACAGGTTGATCCTGCAAGCTGATGGCACGAGAGGTTTATTTCAGGACAGGTTTTTGTCTTGCGAGCTGGAGGCTCGGATGTTTGGATACATGATAGGTTTTTGTCCTGCAAGAGGTAGGCTCGGTGGTTATGGAAATTGGCAAGTTAGCCCGGCGAGCCAGTGGCTCAGAAGGTTGTGATGGACGGGTTAGTCCGGGGAGCCAATGGCTCAGAGATCTATATTTATATTAATTGCATATGCATAAAGGTGGTGGGTCTTTGGTACTAGACGGTCGTTCGCACCAATGTCGATAGGTTGACTTGGCAAGATTGGTTCTCACTTAGCCAAGGAAAAGACTGGTGGATTTGCCAGCATTAGTACATGGTGACTCTGGTGTGTCCTTCAGAGAAGTACATAAGGGCTATGCCTGATAGTGCGGATAACCGCCTAGGAGTGAGGTGGCCTAACCTACTATCTTCGTTGGCCACAACGGAGGCACCTGGGAGTAAAGCTAGCTTCCAAAATCGAGGAACTAAAGGTCTGTGATCACAGAGTTGTGTGTGTGAGTTGCACTTGTATGAATCATAACACACATACCATATCATACATGCATACTTAGGACATATACACCATAGATCCTTATCATATAAATTAGTATGGGTTCTTTTATATGATAAGTTATATTTGCGAAACCTTAACTTATAAGTTTGTATAGGCATTCATATAGGTTAAGTTACTTCTGTGATGTTAGTGTAGTAGTAGCTAGTTTACTTTTTTGTTCAGTACTTTACTCGACTTACCGCACTTCTTTTCAGTACAGGTTTTACTTCTTTACTTGTGCTATATAGAACTGCTAAAGTAGAGATATACTTGTTATTATATAACCATGATAGATTAGATCCACTGTCACCTACTATACCTTTCTACCCCTTATTGTCCTCCGCTTTCGTCCTCCCACTCGGTGACCTAGGAGTCGCGGGGGTGAGGCGAGGATGATAATGGCTTAGTCTTTATGACTAACGGTCAGTTGTGATCATATCATTTTAGGAGATCGAGGAGATGGAGCACCAGCACGACCAGCAGGACGAGGTGGCAGGATTTGAGGAGCTGATACCACCTACTACTACTGCAGCCCGGCGTCAGGTGATGATGTGTGTACCGTTGATAAATTAGCTTCTGAAGAGTCCGATTTATATAGGGTTTTTAGGACACATCTGGGCTAGTTTTCACGCACTTGCACTTCACTTTTAGTTTGTTATGATTGATATTTCATTTATACCGTTTTCACGCTAAGTGCAATGTTTTGTCCCAAGGGTGTGCAATTGCGCATTCTGTTGTTGGGGGTAAGCACATGGTGCTCCCCAAGGGCTCTTTCTAGATGTTTTTCATTGCATTTTTGTGATGTTGGAGGGCTCTCTTTTGTTTTATTTGGTTGTTTGTAGGTGGTGCGTTTTCCCCAAGGCAGGAATTCTATTTTGAGGAAAATGCACGGTCGTGCATTTTCTTAGCACACGGTCTTTTGTGATCGTGAATTTTGTTTGTGCAGGAGAAACGTCGAGCTGAGCTCGACAAACTGAGCCCGACGCACTTAACGCACGGTTAACGAATGGTTTCTACAGAGCCGTACGCGAAGGAAATCCACGGTTTTCCTATAGCTTCTTGTTTTTGCATTCTATGGTTAATCGTGTGATTTGTTCACGCACTGGCGGAGGCACCTGTGCGCGAGTAAAACGCACTGTTCCACTGTTTTCTCCTGCATTCCTGCGCTCTGTGTTTACCCGTGCGATTTCCTTCATGCACGGGCAGAATCACCCGTGCGCGAGTAAAACGCACGGGTCAATGCTTCTTCTTCCGCGATCCAGATCTTGAAGTTAATAATGCACTGTTAGCGCACGGTTGTGCGCGGGACCGTGCGTGACCATTTTTCTGATCTTTTTCTATTTAAGCGCAGGTTTTCAGCCATTGTAAAGGATCCGTATTCTGGACAATTCAGCCATCTTTTAGGGCAAAGTTCCATCGTTCTACCTCCGCCCTTCATCTTCCACCAAGGGGAGAAGCTACGACCATGCTCACGATGCATATACCTTGTCGGTGCTTGCTCTCGGCCTTCTCCTTCATCTTCTAAGCTCTATTTCAAGCCTCGACGCCATAGCTAACAAGTGAAGGGAAGCTTGCAACTTTCTTCCGGATCGTGACACAAAGAAGACGGGTCCACTGGAGGGTCGTGACAGCATTCTTTACCCCGGACGCAGTTGAGGACCGAGCTTGGACGCGGATTGACAACCCAGCGATTCCTTCTGCAACCCCTCAATGAGCCTTCGGATTCGGTCGATCTCTGGCCTTGTTCTTCCATTATTGTTGTTTATGTGCTATTACAACTTTTGTCTTGATTGTGTGCTCTTAGTTGTTAACATTATTAGTTTCATGTCTATGTGAACTTGTATTGTTTACGCTTAAGTTGCTTGAGTTGCTCCCGCATTTCCATCCTCCATCCATCCATTCTTGTCGTTCTAGAAATTTCTAGAAGTGTGCATAGCGAATAGGTGCCTACGACCATCAAATCCTGGTTCTTACGCTTGCCTACTCATCCATTCGCCCAGCGATTCGGTGCATAGTGGCCTATGTAGTCTTCCATCCCGCCTGGAGAAGCATCGCATAGTGGCGTTGCATAGGAGTAGTTCTTAGTATTTTATTTTCTGTTTCCGCAACCATCAAAACCACCTTAGTTAACTACGACCAAAGAACTGCAATCTCAAGTCCTCCTCGATATTAACTCCCCCCTTACTGTGTTCCTTGAAGAGATCGATACTTGGGAAAGCCACCCATTTTATATTACTTGTGCGACCGGTACACTTGCCATTCAACGCATCAATTTTTTGGCGTCGTTGCCGGGGAACACAGTTGTGTGAGTTTTTGGAGAGGGAGATAGGAGATAGAAGCCCTTTTCCATTTGTATATTTCATGTTTCTTCTTTGCTTTAGTTTTTAGAATCTGTTTCTTGTTTTTATTTGTTACTCTTCTAGTTTTAATTTTTCTGTAGCAGGTTTTCTTATTCTTTTATCTGTGGTGTGTAGTTAATTGTTGCTTAGAAACTTTCTTTTGGTGAATTCTTCTTGTTGCACAATGTATTCTTATACGAATATCCGCTGTCGATGGTGTGGGGATTATAGGCATGGTATTGATGAGTGCCCCACTTAAGATTGGGAGCATAATTCTCGTGGTTCTGTGTATGGAGCACCATCTTCCTATAGTACTTCATACACCCAACCCAGGTCTTATGGTCACTCCACTTCTACACATTCATCTTTTTTCTTATTCCTCTTCGGTCCCACCTGGACTGAGGAGTAATGGAAAACGATGTTTGTGTTGTCGTAGCACCGACCACGTGTTGAAAGATTGCGCAGAATTTCAACGCCAGTTGGAGGAGGATGAAGAACCGGGTATCTGATTCACTCTATCACACTCTCAAATGGCCTCCCCTTATGATTCTGATGATATATTCGCAACACCACCTTATCTATGGGGGACTGATGTAGATATGCCCATCAGACTTTCTACTGATCGGTGTGAGGACATTGTGGCACCGTCTCTCCCCATGCACTCTTCCCCTCTTGTTGATTCACCCCCGGAGGAACCCACACATATTTTCTCTGATGCGGTTGTTCCTCCGCCTTCTTTGCAAGAATTATCTATCCCTATTTTTAGTGAATCGGTTGATGATGTTAGACCAGATTGTAATTCTGAGCCTGAGGTTGTGCCCATGTGTGACGAGGATATTATTTTCATTAATGGAGAGTATTACATCTTGGAACATGTGGATGCACCGAGGTGTGTTGATGAGGAGATCTTCTCTGAAGAGGAAGTTCCCACTTCCTTGTTGGATGAGGAAGTACAAACCACCACCGAGGACCTCCAGTTCTCAGATTCCCCTCATCATGACTCAAATGACACCGATAGTGATCTATGTTTGGATCCTGCTGGGAGTGAGACTGGGACCACTCCGCCTATTCCTGATTATTTTAGTTCTTTGTCTCTTTTGTTGCTTGATCTCCCTTCTCTATCTGAGCCTGTGCAAGTTGTGTATCCACATGTATGTTGGGATGACGATGAGCCTGGTGCACATGCTATTGTCATCGCTTCCTACACATCTGTGGTTGACGACGCCTTGCTAGGCAAGGATTTGTTTTGTGGTGAGAAGAGTGAGGACCAGCGTGCCTCCTCTTCTTACTTCCTTTTTCCTCTGCCTGCGAGGAGTAGGTATGATTATTTAGGTAGAGGGTAACTGTTTTATCATCGTATCGGTACCCATTACCGCAACGGATAATGGAACAGTTACATGTGCACTTTTTATTTCATAGGCCCATTAGCTAGAACCTTTTCCTTAGCTGAATAAGTCGTGCTGGGATGACAGTAACCCCAGTACTTGTCTTATTTTCCTGCATTTTTTTCATGTCTATCTTAGCTTAGTATTTCTTTATATATTGTATATTTTCTTTTGTTTTTGCAGAGCTCACCCCTGTAGGTATTCTTGGCAACTCGTATTGGCAGGGTTGTGATTCTTCGTATGGCGGAGCTCTTTCTGTGTTTTTCACTCGTTTTCTGGTATGCTCACTGCCTGAGTATTAGGTAACCTCTTCCCTTGTCTCTATCTGATTTAAATTTCTATATCATATACTGTGTAGCTTATTTTATGTCAGGTGGAGAGTCGGTATGTGTTACCTTTTGCACACGTACATTTCATGTGCATACTAGAAGCTTTTATTATTTTATTTTGATTAGTTCATCGCATCGCACATCATTGCACCCACATGAGAGCGTGCTTAGCTGTTAGCGTGTTGCGAGTTAAACACGTTTCTTTTGTATGATTTGGGAAAATTTTTGTGCTGGCATAGTATTGTGAGACGGAGTAAAATGTTGACCCTGCTGTACTCCTAGTCGAGTGCTCTCGTCTCGTGTAAAAATTGGAGTAGATTTAATTTTTCTGTATGCTTATAGTTTTAAATTTTTCTATTTGCATAAAGAATTTTTATTCTACTCAAAAATTGTTGAATCCGGTGTGAATCCGACGGTAGCATAGGGATGTGTGTAGACGACCATTAGGTTCGTATTGCTCGAGTTGGGAGGACGAATCGTCTTTCTCGTTGGCAAAGAACTTGCCCCAAGCTATTCTTGAAGCATAGGTATAGGTTAGTCATGCATGAGTGTGATGTAGGCCATCATTTTGGCCCGGTTGAGATTTGTACCGTTCCTAACATCGTATCCTCGCTAAGCCCCGTTGTGCCTATCCATTCTTTTGATTCAGCTCCACCAGTATTTCACCAAAGCCTCATAGCCGATCCTAGTCGCACACCCAAGTCGAGCTTTAGTGTTTTACATTTTTCATGTTAGGTTGTGGATGTGGTGATTTTACATGTGATTATGTGGATGTTCTCCAAAGCTTCTATTTGCTGAAATTGTTTAAAAAAAAGAAAATGATAAAAAAATATATGTGAATATGAAAAGTAAAAAAAAAGTGAAAAGAAAAAATATAGTTGAAAATCTTATTTGAGATGTGATTAATTTTGGAGTAGGCGGTGCACGCACCCATATGTTAAAAATTAAGTCTGGGGGTGTGGTGTACCCGCATGTATTTTGGTTAGCGGATAGATTACTTTTTTAGGCTAGCTCATTTAGGTTAGGTGCGTAGCCTTCTTATTTATCTTTGTTTACCACACCGTAACCCAAGACCCATCTCTTCACCTAAAGTCCTACTGATTCGTGTATGAACCATACCAGTGCCATGGAGAGAGTGCGAACGGGCAAGCATATGGTCACTGCCATTGGTGGATTCCTTTGGAGGTTATCCCGAGCCCCGATCTTTGGGAATGCTCGCCTAGCGATTAGTTTACTTTCTCCCAACGCGTGACCGAAAGATTCACAGTGATTCCATATTTGAGTAATAATATAATTTTGATACGCTTGTGAAAAGTGTAAATTATTTTGCATACTTAGAAATTTCCTCTATTTATATTTTTACGCATACGAGCATGCGACTTCGCATGGTACTCCATATCACAATTTCTATGTTAGCTAAATCATTTTCCCTATCTGGATAGATTTTGTTTGCTCGGGATGTGCAAAAAGGTAAGTCTAGGGGTATGATGAGTCTGATTTATATAGGGTTTTTTGGACTCATCTGGGCTAGTTTTCACGCACTTGCACTTCACTTTTAGTATGTTATCGTTGATATTTCATTTATACCATTTTTCAGGCTAAGTGCACTGTTTTGGCCCAAGGGTGTGCAGTTGCGCATTCTGTTGTTGGGGGTAAGCATATGGTGCTCCCCAAGGACTCTTTCTAGATGTTTTTCATTGCATTTCTGTGATGCTGGAGGGCTCTCTTTAGTTTTATTGGGTTGTTTGTAGGTGGTGCGTTTTCCCCAAGGCAAGAATTCTATTTTGAGGAAAACACACGGTCGTGCGTTTTCTTAGCACACGGTCCTTTGTGATCGTGCGTTTTGTTTGTACAGGAGAAACGTCGAGCTGAGCTCGACGAACTGAGCTCGACAATCTTAAAGGACGGTTAACGCACGTTTTTTTTGGAATCGTGCTTGAAGGAAACGCACGGTTTTCCTGTAGCTTCTTGTTTTTGCATTCTGTGGTTAATCGTGCAATTTGTTCACGCACTGGCGGAGGCGCCAGTGTGTGAGTAAAATGCACGGTTCCACTATTTTCTCCTGCATTCCTGCGCTCTGTGTTTACCCGTGCGATTTCCTTCATGCACAGGCAGAATCGCCCGTGCGCAAGTAAAACGCACGGGTCAAAGCTTCTTCTTCCGCGATCCAGATCTGGAAGTTAATAACGCACGGTTAGCTCACGGTCGTGCGCGGGACCGTGCGCGACCATTTTTCTGATCTTTTTCTATTTAAGCACAGGTTTTCAGCCATTGTAAAGGATCCGTATTCTATACATTCCAGCCATCTTTTAGGGCAAAGTTCCATCGTTCTACCTCCGCCCTTCATCTTCCACTAAGGGGAGAAGCTCCTGCCATGCTCGCGAAGCGTATACCTTGTCGGTGCTTGCTCTCAGCCTTCTCCATCATCTTTTAAGCTCTATTTCAAGCTTCGACGCCATAGCTAACAAGCGAAGGGAAGCTTGCAACTTTATTCCGGATTGTGACACGAAGAAGACGGGTCCACTGGAGGGTCGTGACATCCTTCTCTATCCCGAACGTAGTTGAGGACCAAGCTTGGACGCAGATTGACAACCCGACAATTTCTTCCACAACCCCTCAATGAGCCTTCGAATTCGGTCGATCTCTTGTCTTGTTCTTCCATTGTTGTTGTTTATGTGCTATTAGATCTTTTGTGTTGATGATGTGCTCTTAGTTGTAAACATTATTAGTTTCATGTCTATGTGAACTTGTATTGTTTACGCTTAAGTTGCTTGAGTTGCGCCCTCATTTCCATCCGCCATCCATCCGTTCTTGCCGTTCTAGCAAATGCTAGAAGCGTGCGTAGCGAAGAGGTGCCTACGACCCTTAAATCCTGGTTCTTACGATTTCCTACTCGTCCATTCGCCCAGCAATTTGGTGCATAGCGGCCTGTGTAGTCTTCCATCCCACCTGGCAAAGCATCGCATAGCGGCATTGTATAGGAGTAGTTCTTAGTATTTTATTTTTTGTTTCCGCAACCATCATAACCCCCTTAGTTAACTCTGACCAAAGGAATTCAATCTCAAGTCCTCCACGATATTAACTCCCCCCTTACTGTGTTCCTTGAAGAGATCGATACTTAGGAAAGCCACCTATTTTATATTACTTGTGCGACCAGTACACTTGCCGTTCAACGCATCAGCTTTCGCTTGTTTGTATTTGTAAGAGAGAGAGAGATTTGACATCCATATACAGGGCATAAGCCCTTTTTCTCTCTCTATTGTACTCATTGTGGACTGCTGTTGTTCTTTCATTTTCATATATATATATGATATGTACTGTGATCTTTGTGGACTTGTTAGTTATTACTACTTGTTTTACTTCTATTCTCGATTGGCCGAAACTGGTTGAATGATTGTACTCGCCGGAAAAAATAGCGTCTTGTAGTGTCGACTAACCCTTGAGTTAGTGTCACCGTAAGGCGGCGGTCCTGGGCATAAGACCGGGTTACCTCCTTGGTAAGGGGAGAGGGATATTACAAACTGATATCACTTGAACAAACGATCATATGAGAAAGAAGTCCACAACAATGGGTCACCCCGCTCGAGCAATACTTTGCAGACAAACTATGCAGCGGAAGCAATGGTGTGCCCATGTCTAAAAAGTCACGAAAAATAGTCCATTTAAACAATGAGTTAGGCCAATCCAATTAGGTCACCACCTTAGTTTTAATTACCAAGAGGATTTTGTAGCGTATCCTAATCTAAAATCGACCTCGTATATAGATTGATTAAGGTTCGAGGATACCCAAATATACTAGGGGAGAATTTAATACAAGCGTCACTACTTAACGCTTAAGTTCTGATGTCCCTACTCCACTTATTAAGTGATATTATCACTTCTTACCCAAGCTGATAGAATGCCTCAAGGAGAATTGATATCTACAGTATATTAGTGGAGTAGTAGGGTACTCGTAAACGTAACACTCGTACTGATGACTTGATGACGTTAAGACAACCACAGTGACAAATACCAAAGGTCGAATAAAAAAAAATCAAGTTTCAGAAGAGGCCCATTTTTGGTTGTCACATGTTGACCTTGAGAGATTGTTGTAAATAGTAACCTTAAGAGCCTAAGGTATATAACATATCAGTAAGTCCCAATGTGGAACTCTAAGTCTAAGATTGTTAGCCCTAAGAATTGAGGAATGTATAACATGATTGCACTATGGATATTAAAGAAATTTAGCTTAAAATGTATGGGAGCTTATCCTTTTATTTATTGGGGTAAATTGGTAATGACTTCATTTCACTAGACCCTGTTTATAAAACGTTGTGCCGCAAACATAGTGATCTTGGAGAATTGGTATTTGAACATCACCCGTATGAAAATCGAGACTTATGTACGAATAATTGGTAAGATTACCAACCCTCCCTCGAAGTTGGGATATATGTAGAGGGTTGCCCGCTTGAATATATTGTCTGTTAAGGATTTGATTAAGGAACTTAGATATATCGCAAGAGAGAGAGCCAATGTGAATTGAGAATTCAGTATAAGTCGGAAGGATAGTTGGAAATTCTATATAGTTATGGCTCTTAGGAAAGTGACTATGACTTTCACATATTAAATGTGTAGAATTGGGGGAAGTGAAAATGATGATGGATCACTGCTATCTGCGCCTACATGACATACTCAGGTCATTATGTTAGAAACATACAGATCGAGATAAAGTAACATCATGGTGATGTGAAGGAGTGATTACGGGTCTTAACTATGACATGATTGGAGCCCATCAAGTAAGTATTCAAATATTTAAGTAATTATGTCTATAAAACCTGGGGTATAACGATCCCATAAAAACTTAAAGTCAATTAAAAAATCAAAATTGGAAGACGTATATTATAGGTATGATCCTTTGCATGTGACTCTGATGATTATAAGAATCAAAACAAAAGTGTTCGATGATATAATAATCTCCTTCAGAAAGATTCTGGATTTTGAGAACAAACTCATGAATATGATGGCTTTAGATGAGTATTCACCCATGCTTTCCTAATAAATATTACTATATGAACATGTATAGAAGAGTTACTACGAGCATACCAATGTTGAAACTTCGAGCAAATAAAAGATTAATTTGTCAATACATGTCAATGAAAATGTAACGACTCAGCAAATAGGAATGGAGTGGATGATTAGTTGAAGCGTACGCATAGGTATGACCCCTCGATTATGATAGCATCAAGAATCGGGACCCGTACGTTGATAACATCATCATCACCTTAGGAAAAAATTCATGATTGAAATGATCAATTTTGATTTGCAAAGGTGTATACGGTGAAATTATACTAGGAGTAAAGAGTGTTTAATAAGATTCTCTTTATGATGAAATCAATTTGTTACAGACCGCTCCATTTTTAAAAGATACGCTTATAAATTTATGAATTACACTAAATGTGAAAATCGATTGAGAGTCATTTGTATGAACATCAATATCAATAATGATCGCTTGATGTATGCTCGAAAGCTGAACACTCTATGAATTATGTATTATTGTTTATGTGGAGGTATAATAAGTCATGAATCTGGAAGAAACAAAATGATGATCTCTTCATCACATCATAATCTTAGAAGTTGGTTAATTACAACACATGATAGTGTTGGTCCCATTATTATGAAAATTTTAGCGATTATAAATTTACGTTGGGAGGTAGGTAATAATCTATACGTACAGGAATAGAAAGGATTTTTACATGCATACAAAGGTTGGATCTTCGTCATAAATAAAACTACGACAACATATATTTGAAGATTTGATATGGTATAAGGTATAAGGCGTGAGACGATTCTAGAACAGGAATCTAAGATTGGTGTGCACAATTCTACATATACGAGAATTGATTTTCACGGAATTGTTGATTATTGATCGTAAGGACTACAATCCAATGAGTGATTAAGGTTTATTGTGACGGTAATATTTTGGAGGACTTGAAAATATGTCCACATAATTTGGATTATGAGTATCCCAAATATAACGAAAGTACATTTGAACAGGGACTATTATCTATGATAGAGTTTCTTATAACAATAACCATGAGGCCTATAGGGTAGAAAGTGTCGGACACCACTATCTTGGGTTCAGGATGAGGACCCCAGGGCACTTGAATCAGAATATATTGAGGATATGGATGCTCAGATACGACTGATCAAGGATTGAATGCTGGAGGCACAGAGTAGGCAGGCCAAGTACTATGATGCGAGACATCAGAAGGTAGAGATCCAGGTGGGAGATAGAGTTTTCTTGAAGATACGACCTGGGCATGGTGTCACGTGGGTGTGGAGGCACAAGAAGCTCAACCCTTGATGTGTGGGACCATACTTGATCCATGAGCGAATCAGCCTTTTTGGCTTACAGGCTGGAGTTGCCGCTAGAGTTAGGGACTCTACATGATATTTTCCACGTCTCCTCGATTTGGAGAGCTCTCCTTCGACCAGAGTAGCATATTACCACTACAGCAGCCCGAGTAGCACCTAATAGATTAATTTGTTTAAAGCCAGTCTGGATCGATGATACGGCTGTTCGAGTGCTACAAAAGAAGAAGGTTCCCTTGGTAAAGGTATTGTGGTCCAAACACGGACGAGAGGAGCACACCTAGGAGCCGATGGATCTGATGTGTGAATAGTACCCGGAGCTTTTCTCCACTGGTATACTTTAAGTATGTTTAAGTTTCTTAAACTTCTTGTGCATAGAAACCCCGTAGACCCGAACTTGAATTTTGGGGACGAAATTATTTTTTTTGTTTATTGGGATTTGTAACGTCTCATTTCCTACTAGACCCCTAAAATTATATTAGGTTGGGGCATGTGGTGGATGAATGAGGTTAGGATAGGTTTGACCCAAGGAGTTAGGGTGGATTCATATAGGGCCCACTATAGGGTTCAAGTCAAATCAGATCAAACTATCCCAAATTGGAATCATATGTACACATTGACCCCACCACTATGCCCCTAACCCTAAAATAAATCTAAGTGAACCAAAATCCACATCATTGGGTCACCCTTTAACCCAAATTGACCCAAGTCAACCCTAGCCCTAAATTGGTCAAACCCATACCTATGGGCCCAATTAGCCAAAGTAGGGCACCACCATGACCCAAACTAAGTTGGGTGGTGCCATACGGTCCATGACCATCAAGTGGGGCCAACTCACTCATCATGTTGACCAAGTCAACCTAAAAAGTCAACAAGTCAACATAGAGCTTGGAGAAAAGAAAAGAAATGAGCCAAGCCCATTCCTAATGGGCTAGGCCCATGAGTCAGGGCCCATGACTAGCCCAAGTGGTCATTGACAGCCCCCACCCCTCTGAAATAGGAGATAGAGTACATGCAATGGGGAATTTTTGGAAATTATGCTAAAAAGAGGAGGGAGAAGAGAGAAATGAGGGATGGAGGCCATGTGGCCCTCCTCCTCTCTTCCCAAGCCCTCCTCTGAGCTCCAACAATAATTCCCAGCCTTTCCAGACCAACTCCATGACACATGTCAGCCATGGTGAAGCATCCAATGCTTGGCCGAAATACCCCCTATTCAAAACTACACAACCAGCCAACCCCACCCCCATTAGACCTCATCATCAACTTCAGAAGGCCGAGAGGAGTGTAATTCGATATCTGGATCGAAGCTTTTGGTGGAGAAACGAGTTCGGGAGCAAACTCGCTGGAGAGGAGAAATTTCATGGACAACCATTGCCGCTGCAGCCGTCGGGCTCCGATTAAGGTCCGTTTCTCATCCTCTCCCCTTGTGCTATATTCCTAGATCATTTAGGAGAGATTTCGAGCTCAATTGAGCTTGGATCCATGTGAGGTGTAGGAGAAAATCCATGGTTTTTAATGGAGCTCGGGTTCGCCAAAAACCGCCACCTCCCGCGGCCAAGTCGCCGCCAAACGATAGCTCCCACCACAACGGAGGTGGTGGTGGTGGCCGGCCGATGAGGTGGTCGGATGGCCGGGAAACACCAATTTAAGTTGCTACAGGCTGGATGCATCTGGACCGTTGGCTGATGGAGGAAGATGAATGGATGCCCTCCGTTTGTGCTTTGAGATTCGTGTTATATTAATCTCAGTAATCTATCACACTTTATTCTGTGTCTTGTGGGCTAATTTTAGGCCTCTTAGATACAGACTCAGAAATTATATTCAACATATAAAATGTAGCCCTAGGTCTTACCTTTAAAATGATACCCTAAAGTTATAATTTGGAGTAATACAGCTCCCTATAGTGCCATTCTACCAAGACTGGTCCTAGGCTAGGGCAGATCTGAAAGTGAGTTGTTAGATCAGGAATACTCTAGAGGGGGGGTGAATAGAGTATTTGAAGCTTATAAAAATTTTCTGGCTATTGCAGACAAGTCCTAGTGTGGTAAGAAATAGATTAAAAAATAAAACACAGCAACAACTAACTAACAATCACAGCCACAGCAGAAAACAAAAGAAAGGGCAACCAGACGACAAAAGAAATTGATAGTGGTTCCCCAACCCGGGTACATCCACTCTTCTACCACCCTGGTAGGAATCCACTCAGAATTTTGATCAGGTGTCTGACACCAATGAGCTTTTGATCAGGTGCTCAAAAACCAAATCTCAAGTCTTTTGGTCAGGTGACTTGTAACCAAGAATCACTTTTGAAGGAAGATGACAACCCTTTATACAGAGAGGGATGAGAGGTGATGGTGTCTTCTCTGTCAACAATCAGAGAGAAGTCAAGTGGATATGATATTAGCAAGTAGCTCCCCCTGAGATGTAGAATTGTTCAGGGAAATCTGGAGCTTTGCTGCAGGGTTATAGGCCTTCAGTCTTTAAGCATTTATCAGAGAAATTTGCAGGAACTTCTTGACAGATGGAGTAGTTGTTGTCCTTTGAAGTTTCCTGGAGTGATGAAGAAAGAAGACTCTTGATTTAGATTGATTGTTCTTTTTCTTCAATAGCTGATCTGTCTCTGGCCTAGGGCTTCTTTTCTGTATCAGAAAGCTGTGAAAGAATGATGGAGCACAGAGACCGTTGAAGACAGACTGACTGTAATTCTCTATGTGTATGTGTGTCTCTGTGTATAATGTGTTCTTGTGGGTACTGTCTTCTTGTCTATCATATGTTCTTCAGGAAAAGAGAAAAATCTCTTTTATATGTTCTGATGGAATTTGTCTTTCAAAATTTGAATTCCTCTACTGCAATCAATGCTGACGGCCTAGAGAATAAATTGCATTGATTTATTTCCTCAGCTGTCCCTTGGAAAAATGGATAGCAATTATTCTGATGAAAGTCGTGATCAATGCACCTTCCAATGGTAATATTCAGAGAATATTTTATCATTAACCATTCAGAAATTATTGTCATTGAGTGAGGACAGAGGAAAGAAATATTAAGTCTGGAATCGTCGAATAGATGACAGAAATCGTCGAGCTGAGTCCACAGTTTGTCGAGCTGAGTTGCTATGTTCGTCGATCAGATAACTTTTGTTCGTTGAGCTGAGTTCCAAGATCGTCGATCTGATAACAGAACTGTATGCTTCAGAAACTTCTCCTTTTTTGTGTCTGAAGTTCGTTGAGCTGATAACTGGCTTTGTCCACTGGATATGATTCGGGACTTAGAAAAATTTAGAAGCTTCTGGTTGAAGTAAAGGATCCAAAAATCATCAACCAGAGAACTAAGTTCGTCGACCTGAGTCTAGAGAACAACTAAACTTGGAATACTGAAGGTTGAGTCCAAAGATCGTCGACCTGAGAAAGAAGTTCGTCGAGCTATCTTGAGTGTGTCGACACAAGTCCTGTGTGTCGACAAAGTTGGCTTCAGGTGTCAATCTTGAGTGTGTCGACACAAGTCCTGTGTGTCGACAGAGCTGAGTTCTGGTATTGATCTTGAGTGTGTCGACACAAGTCCTGTATGTTGACACAGCTGACTTCTGGTGTCGACACAATTGGTGTCGACAGTTATTCTGTGTGTCGACACAATTCCTCTGAATAGAAGTCTAGTAATTGATTTTGAATCCACAATATCTAGGAACAACAGCTGTCAGCTGCAATATACTCAGCCTCAGCAGTTGAGGTAGACATAGATGACTGTTTCTTATAAAACCAAGAAACCAACCTCATACCAAGGAATTGATAAGTCCCTGAGGTGCTTTTCCTATCAACCCTACATCCAGCAAAGTCAGCATCTGAAAATCCAGTTAAATCAAACTCTGACTCAGCTGGATACCATAGGCCTAGACTAGGACAACTCTTTACATATCTCAAAATCATTTTTAAGAAAATTAAATGAGATTCTTTTGGGTTCACTTGGAACCAATCACAAAGGCATGTGTCAAACATAATATCAGGCCTGCTTGCTATGAGATATAGTAGGGACCCAACAATGCCCCTATATAATTTCTGATCCACAGGTTTCTCATGTACATCAGAGTCAATCACAGCATTAGTAGTCATAGGTGTTTTATTTTGTAACACCTCCCCTGTAATGACCGTATAATATGGGTCCAGCCGGGGCCCCACAACATACGGACGCCACAGCTTTAGTATTATAAGATGATGTAACTACCTACACTCAAAACTCTTTGCACAACACAGCGAAAAAACAAACAAGACTAGAAGTTAACCACTACTACAAGAGTAAAAAGATGGCCTAATGGCCTTACAACACAAGAGAGTCCACACTCACATAATACAACATTCATGAAAGTGCAAAAGCACCCCTAGTCTACCTCAGCATGCAAGCCGGACTACATGAGCATAAAACATAAAATGCCATAAATGTAAAGCTACAGCAAAAGGGGAAACACTTTATGAGGCTTAGGCCTTTCTGGCCGGCAAGCTAGCTCCTGCTTGCGATCCTTGCCCTGTAAAAATTATTAGTAACGTGGGTCAGCAAAGGCTGACCTCAAACTGTGTAACCAACACATCTCCTCCCGGCCATCCCTAACGGACCCCGGGGAACCCTCCAACCTGCAAGTCAGCACTTCGTATGCAATATAAAAATATAAACCATAAATGCATTTAGGACAGGCTTGGATGTCTCAAACAACATACACGTTCTCTACTGGTTGAGCATATAATAAAAAGGGGCCTACTTATGCAACATGAATGCAACACCCGGGCTTCACCCAAGGCACCCTAAAACGTATGCATCTAGCACAACATCACACCAACTGGGTACTCATCGCTTCCCCATCGGCATAAAGCCACAAACAAAGGGGTATCACAATTCCCCCCAACGGCGCACAGGCCGCCACAAGGAACCCTTGCTAAGGCCCCACCCGCTCATGGTCTTAGACCCGGGCTTGCCTGCAAGCTTTGACTTCTCAAGTCAGGATTCCAACAAACACAAACTGACTGATCCTAAGAAGCCTTGCTGGACCCCACCCGCTCATGGCCTCATTGCTCGGGCTTGCCCCTCGCTTGGCATTCTTGTCAGTCTCACAGAAGGGGACTAGTTTCGCCGGGACACTCTCCATACGTGACGTGTACATCACGGGATAGCCAGCCGACCACGGAGACACATCCACGCCTTGGCACATCACAAACCAAGACAATTCCACCCTAGTCCCTCATTTGTACTGCAGCGTTCCCGCGCACCAAGGAAACCATCTACCACTCATGCGGAGCTAACCTTGCCCACCAAGGAAACCATCTCCCGCCATTGAGGAGCTAACCTTGTCCGGTTCCGACTACACGTACACACTTGAGAAAAAGGGGAAAACATCGCCAGATCACAAACGGCATCTTGCCGCAACGGAACGTCTACGAATCCTTAAAGTCCGTATGCAACATCACCGAGTCGGACTAACGGTAGCGACTACAGCTTCACCCACCATGCCTAATCCACTAACGGAGCGGATCTCTAATGCAAAACTTGTCGGGGACGGACTCAATCGACCCGGAGGTTCCTCTTGAACCTTGGCGACCCAAACCCCTCTCATTTGAGTGTTTGGTGCCCAAAACTAGAAAAGAAAATGATGCGAAGACATGCATCCTAAAAACGAGAGAAGAAGTGTCGTTACCTTCCGACTCCTCTTCCTAGCCATGGCAAAATAGCCGGATGAAAACCTTCGCAAAGCTCTAGCCTCCACGGATCTGGTCTCGGCTCGCGATTTGGAGCACTGAAGCCTCTCCTACAGTACAAACCCTCCTTCTCCTTCTTCCTTGCTCTCACTTCTCTCAAGAACTTTAGTAAGAGAAAGCTTGGAGAAGAATGAGGGTTTCCAACCCTATTCTCGGACTTAACTCCCCAAGAGATGTCCTGAACCATCAGATCCCAAAATAAGGGAAAGAATGGCCACGATCCGTCTGAAAAATAAAACACCTGCGCCGAACACGGCCTGGCACACGTATGTGTCCAGGGCCGTGTCCCCCATTCTCCGTCACAAATCGACGCGCCTGGAACAACACACGGGCATCCGACACGCCCGTGTTCGACCTGATATGCCCGTGTCCCGACTGACACGGCCGTGTGGTCGGCCGTGTGCCTCGATCGACACAGCCCCGAAAACAACCCGAGAAGGACACGGCCTGGGACACGCCCGTGTCCCATGCCGTGTGCGAAGTCTCGACACTCGTCGACAGCCTTTGTGTCGACACCACGAAAAAACATCGAGTGAAGATCATCGACCATGCGGGACACGAAATGTGACACGCCCGTGTCACAGGCCGTGTGCCCCAGTCTCGACACTCGACACTCGTCGAGTGAATTTCGTCGAGTGAATTCTCGACACTCGACCGACACGGCCTTGGACACGCCCGTGTCCTAGGCCATGTGCCTTGTCTCGACACATCGTCGAGCGAAAATCGTCGACTCCCCGTACCGATCGTCGATACGGGCTCGACACGCCCTGAGACACGCCCGTGTCTCAGGCCGTGTACCTTGTCTCGACACATCGTCGAGCGAAAATCGTCGACTCCTCGACCAAAACGTCGACTGGAGCCCGACACGCCCTGGGACACGCCCGTGTCCCAGGCCGTGTGCCCCCTGCCAGAAACCAAACTTGGTTAGAAAACGCTGGTCGACCCTCTCTCAAATTTTGGGTTGTTACAACTCCCTCCCCCCCCCTTAACAGAATTTCGTCCCGAAATTACAAAGCAAAAGGGAACACAATTTAAATGGTACCTGAAATGAAGAGTTCTGGATACTCTTCTAGCATGGCTTGTTCTCGTTCCCAAGATTGCTCCTCCCGACCGCAGTTGTCCCATCGCACTCTCACGAGTTTAACCTCTTTATTCCGCAACTGCCGAGTCTCCGAATCCTCTATAGCAATTAGACGGACTCGCATCCTCAAGTCTTCCTCTATCGGCACCGATGCCGGCGCAATCACCACAATAGCCTCCACCAAAGCTTTCCTCAAGACGGGGACATGGAAGACGTCATGCAATCCACTCAGCTCCGCAGACAGCGCCAACTGATAGGCTACTTCTCCCACCCGTTCAACAACTTCAAAAGGCCCCAAAAACCATGGACTCAACTTCTTGAGTCGGCGAATCCGTGAGACGCCTTTGAACGGCTTGATCTTCAAATAGACCCAATCACCTACCGCAAATTCCAACTTCCTGTGACGAGCATTAAAGTATTTGGCTTGCCGGTCTTGCGCCACCTTCATACGCTCTTGGATGGTCTGTACCAACTCACAAGCGTCAACTACCACCTCCTTTCCCAAAATTTTGGTGTCTCCCGCCTCTGCCCAAGACATTGGTGTTCGACACCGCCTCCCATACAAAGATTCGTATGGCGCCATTTTTATGCTTGCTTGATAACTATTATTGTACGCGAATTCCACCATGAAGAGGTGATCTTCCCACCTCTTGCCGAAGTCAAAAATGCACATTCTCAGCATTTCCTCCATAGTACGGTTCGTCCTTTCGGTTTGCCCGTCAGTTTGAGGATGGAACGTCGTACTGAACTTTAGCTTCGTGCCCAAGCTCTTCTGAACCAATCTCCAATCCTTGCACGTAAACCGTCCATCTCAATCACTAACTATGCTCTTAGGAATCTCATGCAGTCGCACAATGTTACGAACATACAACTCCACCAGCTTCTCCACACTGTCCTCCTTCCGATTCAGGATGAAGTGGGCCACCTTAGTTAAGTAATACATGATCACCCAAATAGCATCATTACCCTGCTGCGATCTAGGCAAACCATGTACAAAATCCATGGAGATGTCATCAAATTTCCACTCCGGGATTGGAAGAGGCTTCAGGAACCCGCCCGTCTTCTGACTTTCGGCCTTCACCAAGGCGCACGTTTGGCAACGATTCTGTTGGGTACATTGGTCAAATGTACCTGATTTGAAGAAGCCTCACCTAACTCAATGATATGCATCATAATGTATTTGATGTTTGTTTGAGTTACTTGTGCAGGTTAGGTATTCACTAGACTGAAGCTAAAAGTTTCTAAGTCCATGTGTCGACACCCAGGGGGAAAGTGTCGACACTTGAGAAAGCTTGTGTCGACACCCAGACAAGCAGTGTCGACACTTGGAGTCATTGTGTCGACACCTGGGATGAAGAGTCGACACCAGACAGAAAGTGTCGACACTTGGAGCTGTGTCGACACTCAGTGAAGAAGTATGCAGAAATGCTGTGTCGACACTTAGCAGAAGTGTCGACACCTAGAAGAGCTGTGTCTACACCAGAAAGTGTCGACACTTGGAGCTGTGTCAACACTCAGCAAAAGTCTGCAGAGTCTAAGTAAAAGTGTCGACACTCAACACAATGTGTCGACACTATGCTGAAGAGTCAGTATTTGAAGTAAGTGTCGACACTCAACACAATGTGTCGACACTATGCTGAAGAGTCAGTATTTGAAGAAAGTGTCGACACTCAGCACAATGTGTCGACACACAACCAGGAGAGTCAACACTTGAAGAAAGTGTCGACACTCAGCACAATGTGTCGACACTTAATTGAAGACTCTACACTTGAAGAAAGTGTCGACACAAGGAGCTGTGTCGACACTTAGCAAAGAACAGAAAAGTTACAAAATATTCTAAGTACAAGTGTCGACACTAAAAGAATGTGTCGACACTCAGCTGAAGAAACAAAAGTGAAGACTTGTGTCGACACCAAGAAGCAGTGTCGACACTTGACAGTTTCAACACATGAAGATGTGTCGACACAAAGAACATGTGTCGACACTTAGAAGAATACAGTTAAAGAATGAAGAACAAGACTTGTGTCGACATTCAATTTCAGTGTCGACACATGCAGAAGAATCTGTGTCGAGACATACAAGGAATTGTGTCGACACCTTGTAGACTTGTGTCGACACTTACACAACATGTGTCGACACTTGGCCTATAAGTGTCGACACTTAAGAACAGAAAGTCTCGACACTATCTGACAGTTAGAGAATTTCAAGAAGTGACTGGTTGACATGACAGCTGCCGATCCAGCCGGTCTACAGCAACTGTCAGAGAAATCAGAAGTCTGTTGTGAACCGGATCAGCCGGTTACCATGAAGGAAGCCTATAAATAGGCACCCATAGTTTACAGAATCTGATTGATAGAAGGATTGTTGTTGTTACAACTTGTGAGAATATTCAAAGTGGTTGATCAGATTAAATCAAGAAGTAATACATAGAGGATCAACACAAGAAGATCTGACAGTCCAACTGCAGATCTAAGAAGTTGGAGAGAGAGAGCTCCAACCAAGAATTCAGTCTTTGGAACTAAGGCTGAGAAGAAGAATTCAGAGTCATCTGAATTTCAAGAAGCAGAGGTCAAGGAACAACTGCAGAAGATTCAGACTAATTCAGTTCTAATCAAGAAGCTTTGAAGGAAGCTAAGTCAGTTTGGATCTAACTGAGTTCTTCCAAGAACTCTTCAAGAATCTCTCAACTCCTCTCTTATTTTCTGAGTTGTAGAGTTAGCTATTGTACTTTCTATTTTAACTTGTAGGATCCATTGGATCTGAGAGAATTGTAAGCCTATATTATAAAGGCTGAGGGTAGGGCTTGATTGCCTGAGTGTAGGAGTTGAAGAACTCTGAGTGTAGGCCTTAATTGGCTGAGTGTAGGCCTGGGTGGCTGAGTGTAGGCCTTTTGGCTGAGTGTAAGGCTTTGGGCCTGAGGTGTAGGAACCTAGTTGGGTTCTGAGCTAGTGGAGAAGTTTGGCCGAATCTAGTACACTGCTAGATAGGCGAAGGGGGAAAGTGGATGTACCCAAAGATTGGGGAACCACTATAAAATCTTGTGTATTCTGTGCTGTGATTGTGCTGTGTTGTGAATTGCTGTGTTTGCTGTGAGAACTTATTCAGAAATCTGTGTTATAAATTGTTGTGCTGCCAACAAAGTATTAAAAAGGTTTTGGTCACCTATTCACCCCCCCCCCCCCTCTAGGTGTTTAGGTACCATATCTTTCAAGTGGTATCAGAGCTAGGTTCCTCAAAAAGGACTAACAGTCTAAGGAGATCCTGTTTGGCAGAAACAGTCTAAGTCAGAAAACAGATTCAAGAAATTCAAGAACTTCAAGAAATATGGGTTCTTATGAGAATCACAAAGAGTTGGGTTCCATGAAGTTACCCATATGCAGAAAAGAGATTTTTGGAATCTGGAAAGAAAGGGTAAGGCTATACATGGAAGCCTCTGACCCTAGAATCTACATCACAGTCAAAGAGGGGCCATATGTGCCCATGAAGATCTCAGTATTGGATGCAAATCAGAGGACTCCAAAGGATTTCTCTGAGATGACCAAGGATGAAATTGTCCTAGCCACTATGGACAAAAGGGCACAGAACATCATAGTTAGTGCAATTGATGATGCCACCTTCCAGAACCTTATTCACTGTAAAACAGCAAAAGAAATGTGGGATACCCTCATTGTCTACATGGAAGGTTCTGAAGAAGTAAGACAAGATAGGAAGTCCTTGCTTAATCAAGAATATGAGAGCTTTAGGCAAGGAAGAGGAGATAGCATCACTGAATGCTACAAGAAGTTTTATAGAATTGTTAATGAACTCATGTCC
The DNA here is from genome assembly GCA_039583875.1 of Platanthera guangdongensis. Classification (NCBI taxonomy): domain Eukaryota; kingdom Viridiplantae; phylum Streptophyta; class Magnoliopsida; order Asparagales; family Orchidaceae; genus Platanthera; species Platanthera guangdongensis. The sequence goes on along the minus strand of CM077155.1, from coordinate 115,897,150 downwards.
TATGGAAGAGAGTTCACTAACTATGAATTAAATGATAAATTCTTAAGGTCCCTAACTAAAGATTGGGACACCAAGATCTGTGCCATAAGGGAAATGGCAAAGTTGGGAGAAATTCCTCCTCCCACACTGTTTGGCAAGTTGTTATCTTATGAGATGCAATTGTCAGTAAGAAAAGAGGAGGAAAAGTCAACAAGGACTGAACACAGGGAAAGGACTGTTGCCTTTAAGTCAGAAGTACCTAGAAAGAACAGGACTAAGTCATCAACTCCTCCTCCAGAGGTAGTTGAATCAGAAACAGATGAGTCTGTGAGCACAAAGTCTACAAGCAGTGAAAGTGATGAAGACTTTGCTGCATTCACCAGACATTTTCAGAAATTCCTGAAGAAGAAACAATGGAGGTCCAGACCTTCATTTTCCAAAGGGAAAGAAGTTCAGTATCAGGAGAAGAAGCCTTCAAAGAAGGACAAGAAAAAGACAAAGACTAGCAAGGCAACTGGGTCTAGGATAGTATGTTACTGCTGCAATAGACAGGGTCATGTTATTGCAGATTGTCCTGAGAGAAGGAAAGAATCCAGTGACAAAAAGAAGACTCACTTCAAAGGAAAGAAGGAGAAGTCCTTTGTTGCAAAGAATGAGAAGACTCTTTCAGACATTTCTTCTTCAGACACTGAGACAGATGCTGAAGCCTATATAGGGCTATTTGCTGAAGAAGAAGAAGAGTTTATGCAGATCATGGAATCAATCTATGAACAAGAAGAGTGTCAGTGCCAAGGACTGATGGCATTGACTGAAAGTACCAAAATCCTGGAGCAGCCAGGACCTAGTCAGGTACAATGTCCAACTCCAAGTTCAGATTCCAGTTCTAGTTCAGAGTCAGAATCATCTTCATCAAGTGATGGAAGTGTTTCTGAATCTGAGGGAGATATTCATCAGCTCTTAGATGAATACCAAGTACTGTTGCAAGCCTATAAGAAAAGCAAGATCCTAGCCAAAAGTCAGACAAAGGAGATTGCTGATCTCAAGGCAGCTGCAACAGATTTTGAGAAGCAGTATGATCAAAAACTGAATGAAGTAGCCAGGCTGAAACACATTACTGTGATTCAGATGGGTACTATTACATTTAAGAATGATCAAATTAAGTTACTAGAGATTAATCTCCAGAAGGAAAGAGAGCTAGTTGCTAGGTTTTCAAAACCTAAAACAGTGCTACCCTTGATTGATGAATTTGTTCATCATAAAGGAAAGGCTGGATTGGGTTTTACTAAACCAGCTAGGACTGTTCAGGATCAGTCCAAGTCCAAGGGCAAAGCCCCAACATTCAACAAGCCTGCTGTAGTCAAGACAGCAAAGGTTGTACCTAAGCAAAGGTACAACAAGTTTGAATGCTGGTGTTGTGGCAAGGTTGGCCACTTTGCCTTGGATTGTTGGCACAATGCCAGTGCCAAGTTGAGTAGCAAGTTACCTGATGGAAAGCCAGTAGGTAGCTATGTCAAGTTGCAAACTAACAATCACCAAGGACCCAAGTTTACTTTGGGTTCTAAGGTTCATTAATTTGTTTTGCAGGTGAATCCAAGTGGCCATACCCCAACATGGTACTTGGATAGTGGATGTTCCAGACATATGACTGGAACAAGGGGACTACTGAAGGACTACATTCCAATCAAAAATGGTCCTAAAGTGACCTTTGGTGGTTCTGAAAAAGGAATCATCAAAGGGTTTGGTAACATCTCTTCAAACCTTGTTACCATTACTCAAGTGGCTTATGTTAAAGGGTTGAAACACAACCTCATTAGTATAAGTCAGTTAAGTGATGTAGGGTATGACATCTCATTTGTTAAAAATGGTTGTCATATCAAGAGGTCAAGTGATCAAGAGATCATTTTGACAGGATATAGAAAGAGGAATGTCTACTGTCTAGACATCATGATTGAGAACAATGGTTCTCCTGTTTGTCTTGTAGCTGATGAGACAGTCTCTCATTGTGTCAAGTGGCACAAGAGGCTAGCTCATCTTAACTATAAGACTATTTGCAAACTCTTTAGCAAAGAGTTAGTGAGGAATGGTCCTCAAGTTAAGTGTGTCAAAGATGGCATTTGCTCAGCTTGTCAAAAGGGCAAGCAGACTAAATCCACCTTTAGAAGCTTAGACAACAAAGATGCTGTGAGGTGTTTATACCTCTTGCATATGGATCTATTTGGTCCAATGCCAGTTCACAGCTTAGGTAGGAAGGTCTACACCTTTGTAGTTGTTGATGACTACTCAAGGTTTTCCTGGGTGTTCTTCTTAAAGCAGAAATCTGAAACACCTAGTGTCTTCTATAGTTTTGTTAAGCAAATTCAGAATGAATTGAACTGTACAGTGGTCAAAATTAGAAGTGACCATGGTACTGAGTTTCAGTCTGAAAGCATGACAAAGCTGTGTGAAGACTATGGGATATTTCAAGAATTCTCTTCACCTAGAACACCTCAGCAAAATGGCATTGCTGAAAGGAAAAATAGGACCTTGATAGAGGCTGGTAGAACCCTATTAAGTGATTCATCACTGCCAGAGTATTTCTGGGCTGAAGCAGTTAACACTGCATGCCATGTGATAAATAGGGCTACCATCACTAAAAGGTTAAACAAGACCCCCTATGAAGTTGTGAAAGGCAGGAAACCAAATCTATCCTACTTTAGGATCTTTGGTTGTAAATGCTACATACTTAACAATGGAAAGTCCTACTTAACTAAGTTTGCTGCCAAGTCCCAAGAGGGAGTGTTTGTTGGGTACAGCAATAATAGTAAGGCTTATAGAGTCTACAACTTGACTACTCAAGTTGTAGAGGAGTCTGTGCATGTAGTTTTTGATGAGACACAACTAATTAACAATGAGTTGTCTAGCAATGTATGCAGCCCCACAGGTCTTACTAAGAAGATGGACAAGCTAACCATAGAAGATGTACCTGCTGCAAGACAGCAAGTAGAAGAAGATGGCTTATGTCCAGGGGGAGAACTACATGTACCAGGAGCTGAAGAAGTACAAGGAACTCAGCATGATGAAGATGCTGAAGAAGTACAACCAGAAGTAAGGATGCCTCCAGCCAACAGGCATCTAAGAGATCATCCAGTAGAGCTGATTATTGGAGATCCAAGACAAGGTGTTCAGACAAGGAGCAGAAATCAGAATGCTGTAGTATATTCAAGTTTTCTGTCTCAAATAGAACCAAAGAAATTTGAAGAAGCTATACAAGATCCACAGTGGACTGAAGCTATGCAAGAAGAACTTAATCAGTTCAAAAGGTGCAAGGTTTGGGAGCTGGTTCCAAAGCCTAAAGACCACAATGTTATAGGAACTAAGTGGATCTACAGAAATAAGTTAGATGAACAAGGGGTCATCATAAAGAATAAAGCAAGACTGGTTGCAAAAGGATATAGGCAAGAAGAAGGTATTGATTTTGATCAAACCTTTGCTCCAGTAGCCAGACTGGAAGCCATAAGGATGTTCTTGGCCTATGCAACCTATCAAGGATTCAAGGTATACCAAATGGATGTGAAGTCAGCATTCCTAAATGGTAACTTGAAAGAAGAAGTCTATGTGGAGCAGCCTGCAGGTTTTGTTGATCCAACTTTACCTCATTATGTGTATAGACTTAGGAAAGCATTATATGGGTTAAAACAAGCACCTAGAGCTTGGTATGAAACCCTATCTAGTTTCCTCATTGAGAACAAGTTCTCAAGGGGGAAAATAGATAAGACTCTATTCCTTAGGGAATCTAGAGGCAAAGTCATACTTGTCCAAATATATGTAGATGACATTATATTTGGGTCTACTGAAAGTAGCCTTTGCAAAAAGTTTGCAAAGCTTATGCAAAGTCAATTTGAGATGAGTAGTATGGGAGAACTGAAGTTTTTCTTGGGTCTCCAAGTTAAACAGACTGGAAGTGGTCTATCCATATGTCAGTCCAAGTTCACCCTAGAACTCATAAGGAAGTATGGTATGGATTCATCCAGTACCATGAAGACTCCTATGGGGTCAAGTATGTCTCTGAGCAAGGATGATGCAGGGAAACCTGTAGATGAAACCTTGTATAGAGGGATAGTTGGCTCCCTACTATACTTGACTGCAAGTAGGCCTGACATTATGTATGCTACATGTGTTTGTGCCAGGTATCAAGCCTGCCCCAAAGAGTCTCACTTGACTGCAGTCAAGAGAATCTTGAGATATCTAAAGGGCACTCCCTATCTAGGCCTCTGGTACCCTAGGAATGGAGATTTTGATCTAACAGGCTATTCAGATGCAGACTTTGCAGGATGCAAAGAAGATAGAAAGAGCACTACTGGATCCTGTCAATTCCTAGGTGGAAGACTCATTTCATGGAGCAGTAAGAAGCAAACTAGTGTGGCTATCTCCACAGCTGAGTCAGAATATGTAGCTGCAGGAAGTTGCTGTGCTCAACTTCTGTGGATTCAACATCAGTTAGAAGACTATGGATTTCAGGTAAGTAGAACTCCACTTTACTGTGATTCTACTAGTGCTATTTCAATAGCTAACAATCCTGTATCACATAGTAGAACTAAACATATTGAGATTAAATATCACTTTCTTAGAGAGCATGTAGAAAGAAATGATATTGCACTTGAATATGTTAGAACTGATAATCAGATAGCTGATATGTTCACTAAGCCCTTAGAAGAAGCTAAGTTCAACAGGTTCAAAATTGAACTAGGTATGATAAACTTAGACTAAGTTTACAGAACTAAAAATTGGCTAAGTAAAAAGGTGTCGACACATAGACAAGTCTATGTCGACACAGAATAGTAAGTGTCGACACTTCAGGAAAATGGTGTCGACACATCTAGGAAGCTGGTGTCGACACTTCAGAATGTTAGTGTCGACACATATCGAGTAGGTGTCGACACATTCAATACGGTGTCGACACTTAAGTTTTACTCAGAATTTTCTAAGTAAAGTCTCGACTACATGTCGAGTAGTGTGGTGTCGACACTTAACCAAGTGTCGACACATAAAATCTGTTGACTAAACTTGTGTCGACACATGTGTGTCGAGACATTATAAGTCAGTGTCGACACTTATTGACAGTGTCGACACATCTTTAGTAATCCATCCCGCCTGTTCGTCTTCAAACCAGAAAGGTATAAATAGGATTCTGTCTTTATTTGTCGACACACTTTCAAAAGTTTCGAGACCAAAACTCTTGTGTCGACATTTCTCTCTTCTCAAGACTAGATCTTCAAACCCTAATGGCTCCCAAGCTCGAGGAGAATGTTAACGAAGGGTATGAGCTCGTGCGAGGTGCTTTTGACGATGGCGATCAAGAAATCAAGTCGGTGGTAACCCTAGTCACCGATTCAGGATTGGAGTTCTTGGTTTCAGAACCAACCAAGATATGGAAGAAGGAAGTTATAGAATTTCTTACTGGAGCTTCTGTAGATGACTCAGGCTACAGAATTAAGTCAAGGGTGCATGGCACCAAGGTCAAGATTTCACCCAAGTCTTTGAGAAAGGTACTTCAGCTACCTAAAGTTCAAGAAGAAGAGGAAGTGACCACATCTAAGACCAGAGAAGCACTTACCTGGTGTGGTCTAGATCCTAAGATGAAAATAGGTTCAGTTTTCAACAGGAAGGGAATGAATAATCAAGGCAAATTCCTGTCTGAAGTTGTAGGCAAAGTTATACTAAGCAAACCAGGAGGACATGACAGGGTGTCAGCCTCTATGTTCAGTATTATGACCAGAATCATCTTCAACCTCAAAACAGACTGGTCTATGATTATATTTGAGAAAGTGAAGGAAAGTCTGAAGAAGCCCAATCTGGGCAGGATACTAAGTCTCTACCTGGCTGGATCAATTCCAGAGGTAATGAGCACTGCTGCTGGAACTAAAATCAATCACATGAGGAGAATGGATTCAAGGATATTCTCTAGATGGGAAAGAGTGCTGTCCAAAGAAGTTCCAACCCCAGAAAAGCAAGTTTCTAAGAAAGACTCTCCTCCCAGGAAGAAGAGGAAGACTGCTGCTGTGACTCAGGAGTCCTCCAGCAGCTCAGGCAGTGAAGAACATGTTGTTTTCACTCCTGATAATCATGAGGATGAGGCTGCAGAGAAGTCACCTGCTCCTCAAGAGCCAGCTGACATCCAGGGGGAGCCTCCAGCTGTAGAACAACCCTCTACACTGGAGAGTGAGCAAGCTACTCTCATTATCCAAGAGGTACTTTCTGACCTCAATACTTTAGATTTTTCTATAATAGATTCTGATTTGTCTGATATTCATCAGCAAACTCAGCAAGCAAACCAAGCACCAGATGTTGTTCTCCAAGACACATCTGCTGTAGTTAATGTACCCAGTACATCTCCTGCTCAGTCACCCCCAGAATATACAATGGAAGATCTATTTCTAAATTTAGATCAAGAGGACTTTGACATGGACAAGACTGCTGCTGCTGAAGAGACAAATGCTGCTACTGAAGAGAAGGGTGCTGCTGTTGAGGGGGAGAACTTGGATGTTCAGGAAGAGCCAATAAGGCTAAACACTGAGAAGGCACAAGATGTGCAAGCTGACAAACCCTCAAGCCCTAAGGATAGGGTAAATATAGCAAGTACTTCAGAGTCTGAGGATGATGAAGCTGAGCAAGATAAGAAGAAGCAGTTCTTTGTTTTCAAAAGAAGGAGCCAGAGCTACAAGAAGGCTCTACAAACTGTTGCTCAACACTCCTTAGTTCAACAAGCTCCATCCACTGATTACAGTGCTCTACTGCTTGCAATGCAAATCAGGATGGATGAACAAAGGAAAGCTATAGAAACTTATGTTGATGAAGGCAACAAGGCCCTTCAATCGGATCTGGCACAGGACATCAAGTCAATAAGGTTTGAAATGAACCTTAATAAAAAGGAGATGACTGACTGTTTTCAAAAGGGTGCTAATGCAGTGGTTTATCTGGCAACCCATCAAGAGACAATAAAGACTCAAGTGGATGATATAGCACTAAAGCAAGGCTATGTGCTGGAAAATCAATTGAGAATGAAAGATAATCTGACAGCTTCTCACAATGCAATAGTCACTGAACTAAAGAATAAGTCTGATGAACCTTCAACCTCCTCTGCTGCTGCCAAGGCTGAATTTGATAAAGTATTTCAGGAAGAAATTGCTGCTGTAAAGACTGCAATTAAAGATTCACAGAAGGTCATTTCTGAACAGCTTACAAAGCTTAGACCTTATTTTAAGGAAGGAATCAGGTACTTGGACAGTCAGATTAGATTCCAAAAGGATGATGTGAGAGATCATGTAGAACAAGAAGTCATAAAGGGGGAGAGGGTGTTAGTCAAAGCTAGCTCTGACCATGCCAAATGGATTTCTAATTCCATCAGAGCTACACTGGGCTATCCTCCCCTATGTGATGATGATAATGTAGCTGAATCAGGTATTCAAAGTGCATATCTTGGAGGTGAGCAACAGGAAGTAGCTCAGGTGATCTATCCACCTCCAGATTTTGACATGGTTCATGCTGAAGTAAGCACAATGTATAGTCCAACTGCTGGCAGGCCAAATGTTATTCTGGAAAAGGTTGTTCAACCTATTACAGCAGCCATGCAAGAGGCTATGGACAAAGAAGAAGAGACAAGGCTGTCAAAGAAGAAGTTCAGGGAACTGGCTGAGCAAAAACCAGATTTTGAACAGTGGAGCCCTACTTCTAGGAACATCATTCTCACAGCCTGGAAAGCAGCCAAGGACAATACTACTGATAGAAACAAGTGGTTCTCAGAAGCTGAATGGAGGAAGCATGAGATCAGGCAGGAAGCTATTGTCCAGCATAGAAGGAAGGCTAAGTTAGGAAAGCTACCTCCTACAGCTGTGGAGCCTAGCAAGTACTTTCCTAAGCCCTATCATTACTTTGAGAGGCAAAAAATCAAGGCTGAAGAACAGAAGAAGAAGGACTCCAAAGGGAAGAAGACTGCTGAAGCTGAGCCTGCTGCTGCTGCCGCTGCTGTAAAGGCCAAAGTGCAAGCTGGAAAAGGCATAGTCATAAAAGAACCAGAGCAGAATTAGACTAAGCTTAGACTGAAGAATGTTGTACTCTGTTACATCTAAACATTATTGTAAATCTTTGAAAATATATTGCAAACAATGTATGAACAATTTTTGATAAATATATATTTCATGATTGTTTAGTAGAATGTGTCTAATTCTTGTTTGTTCTGTAATGCTGTATGAGTATACATGTGTGCTTTATTACATGTTTAAGTATACCCTGTTGATATATACCTGCTTTACATCATTCTCTAATTTTTCATTATGAGTGATGTATATCATTGACTAAGGGTTATGACTTCTCCAAATAGGGGGAGATTGTTGGGTACATTGGTCAAATGTACCTGATTTGAAGAAGCCTCACCTAACTCAATGATATGCATCATAATGTATTTGATGTTTGTTTGAGTTACTTGTGCAGGTTAGGTATTCACTAGACTGAAGCTAAAAGTTTCTAAGTCCATGTGTCGACACCCAGGGGGAAAGTGTCGACACTTGAGAAAGCTTGTGTCGACACCCAGACAAGCAGTGTCGACACTTGGAGTCATTGTGTCGACACCTGGGATGAAGAGTCGACACCAGACAGAAAGTGTCGACACTTGGAGCTGTGTCGACACTCAGTGAAGAAGTATGCAGAAATGCTGTATCGACACTTAGCAGAAGTGTCGACACCTAGAAGAGCTGTGTCTACACCAGAAAGTGTCGACACTTGGAGCTGTGTCAACACTCAGCAAAAGTCTGCAGAGTCTAAGTAAAAGTGTCGACACTCAACACAATGTGTCGACACTATGCTGAAGAGTCAGTATTTGAAGTAAGTGTCGACACTCAACACAATGTGTCGACACTATGCTGAAGAGTCAGTATTTGAAGAAAGTGTCGACACTCAGCACAATGTGTCGACACACAACCAGGAGAGTCAACACTTGAAGAAAGTGTCGACACTCAGCACAATGTGTCGTCACTTAATTGAAGACTCTACACTTGAAGAAAGTGTCGACACAAGGAGCTGTGTCGACACTTAGCAAAGAACAGAAAAGTTACAAAATATTCTAAGTACAAGTGTCGACACTAAAAGAATGTGTCGACACTCAGCTGAAGAAACAAAAGTGAAGACTTGTGTCGACACCAAGAAGCAGTGTCGACACTTGACAGTTTCAACACATGAAGATGTGTCGACACAAAGAACATGTGTCGACACTTAGAAGAATACAGTTAAAGAATGAAGAACAAGACTTGTGTCGACATTCAATTTCAGTGTCGACACATGCAGAAGAATCTGTGTCGAGACATACAAGGAATTGTGTCGACACCTTGTAGACTTGTGTCGACACTTACACAACATGTGTCGACACTTGGCCTATAAGTGTCGACACTTAAGAACAGAAAGTCTCGACACTATCTGACAGTTAGAGAATTTCAAGAAGTGACTGGTTGACATGACAGCTGCCGATCCAGCCGGTCTACAGCAACTGTCAGAGAAATCAGAAGTCTGTTGTGAACCGGATCAGCCGGTTACCATGAAGGAAGCCTATAAATAGGCACCCATAGTTTACAGAATCTGATTGATAGAAGGATTGTTGTTGTTACAACTTGTGAGAATATTCAAAGTGGTTGATCAGATTAAATCAAGAAGTAATACATAGAGGATCAACACAAGAAGATCTGACAGTCCAACTGCAGATCTAAGAAGTTGGAGAGAGAGAGCTCCAACCAAGAATTCAGTCTTTGGAACTAAGGCTGAGAAGAAGAATTCAGAGTCATCTGAATTTCAAGAAGCAGAGGTCAAGGAACAACTGCAGAAGATTCAGACTAATTCAGTTCTAATCAAGAAGCTTTGAAGGAAGCTAAGTCAGTTTGGATCTAACTGAGTTCTTCCAAGAACTCTACAAGAATCTCTCAACTCCTCTCTTATTTTCTGAGTTGTAGAGTTAGCTATTGTACTTTCTATTTTAACTTGTAGGATCCATTGGATCTGAGAGAATTGTAAGCCTATATTATAAAGGCTGAGGGTAGGGCTTGATTGCCTGAGTGTAGGAGTTGAAGAACTCTGAGTGTAGGCCTTAATTGGCTGAGTGTAGGCCTGGGTGGCTGAGTGTAGGCCTTTTGGCTGAGTGTAAGGCTTTGGGCCTGAGGTGTAGGAACCTAGTTGGGTTCTGAGCTAGTGGAGAAGTTTGGCCGAATCTAGTACACTGCTAGATAGGCGAAGGGGGAAAGTGGATGTACCCAAAGATTGGGGAACCACTATAAAATCTTGTGTATTCTGTGCTGTGATTGTGCTGTGTTGTGAATTGCTGTGTTTGCTGTGAGAACTTATTCAGAAATCTGTGTTATAAACTGTTGTGCTGCCAACAAAGTATTAAAAAGGTTTTGGTCACCTATTCACCCCCCCCCTCTAGGTGTTTAGGTACCATATCTTTCAGATTCACATACAAAGCTACGTCCCGCTTCAGCCCCGGCCACCAAAAGGATTTCTTCATATCCAAGTACATCTTTGTACTGCCCAGGTTAATGGAGTACTTTGTGAAGTGAGCCTCAAACATCAACTCCTCACGGATTTTGCCGAACTGCGGTATACAAACCCTTCTGTCCTTCCTCAGAATCTCATCAATCATCTCCCAGGCGCTGCTCTCGCCCTTTTGAATCTCCAAAACATATGGTTGAAACTCCACATCCAACCGAGTCGCTTCCCGAATGCGATCGGACAAGTCGTTTTGCACTTCAATCTAGTTCAACCGAGCCACGCTGGACTCGCCTCTCGCAACACATTCCAAACCAAGGGACTCACATTCCCGTACCAACCGCTCATCATGAGCTTCGATCCAATTCCCTTGCCTCGAGTACTTTCTACTCAAGGAATCCGCCACCACATTGGCTTGACCTGGCGTATAGTGAATCGCCACTTCGTAGTCTCCAAGAAACTCAACCCACCTGCGTTGCCGCATGTTCAAGTCCTTTTGATCCAAGAGATACTTCAGGCTTTTATGATCCGTGAAGATCTCCACCTTTGCACGGTACACATAATGTCGCCATATTTTCAACGCAAAAATTACCGCCGCCAACTCCAAGTCATGGACGGGGTAATTCTTCTCATGAGCCTTCAGCTGTCTAGACCCAAAAGCTATCACTTTGCCATGTTGTACCAAAACGCAACACAAACCGCATCGTGATGCGTCACTGAAGATCCAAAATCCCTCGGTCCCTTGCGGTAGACTTAGGATTGGAGCCATCATAAGCCTCTCCTTCAGTGCCTCGAATGCTTGATTGCACTCTTGAGTCCACACAAACTTATGATCTTTACGAGTGAGCGAGGTGAGGGGTAGAGCTATCCGTGAAAAATTCTCCACGAATCTCCTATAATACCCGGCTAGTCCAAGAAAACTTCGGACTTCCGCCACGGTTCTCAAAACCGGCCAATCTCTGATGGCTTCCACTTTCGTTGGATCCACTGCCACCCCTTCCCCACTAATCACGTGGCCCAAAAATGCCACCTTCTCTAACTAGAACTCGCATTTTGAGAACTTTGCATACAACTGATTCTCCCTCAACACTTGCAAGACCACTCTCAAGTGGGTCTCATGCTCCGCTTCCGATTTGGAATACACCAAGATGTCATCAATGAAGACAACCACAAAAGAATCCAAGTATTTCTGAAATACTCGATTCATAAGATCCATGAACACAGATGGTGCGTTCGTCAGCCCGAACGGCATCACCGTAAACTCAAAGTGTCCATACCTTGTACCAAAGGCAGTCTTGGGTATGTCCTCATCCCGAATTCGCAGTTGATAATAGCCTGACTTCAAGTCCAATTATGAATACACCACTTACCCCACCAATTGGTCGAACAAGTCATCTATCCGAGGAATCAGATACTTATTCTTGACGGTCAATTTATTCAGCTCTCGGTAGTCTATGCATAGCCGCATGCTACCATCTTTCTTCTTTACAAACAACACTGGCACGCTCCACGGTGAAGAACTTGGTCTAATATACCCTTGCTCCAACAGTTCCTGTAGCTGTACTTTGAGTTCGGCCAATTCCTTTGGTGCCATCCTAAACGGAGGATGTGACACCAACCTAGCCTCCGGCACCAACTCGATCGTGAAGTCGATCTCCCGCCGAGGAGGCGCTCCAGGAAGTTCATCCGTAAACACATCCTTGAACTCTGCCACTACGGGCACTTACTCAACAGATAGTTGAGAGAGACGAACCTCCAATAACGCTACAAGCGCTACACCACCCTGGTTAACCGCCCGCATCAATTGCATGGACGAAATCAGGGAATAGGCCACTCCACAAAGGCCCTCAAATTTGACCTCTACCTGCCCTTTGCTCTTTAGGGTCACTACCTTAGATAGGCAATCAATACTGGCGCGCTGCTCTGCAAGCCAGTCCATGCCCAAAATGACATCAAACTCAACCAAAGGCAAAATCGCTGCTACCAAAATGAAATCAACTCCGTCCAGCTCCCAACAGATGAGCCCTTTGGCCCCGGTGGTCATGGATGACCCATTAGGCATGCGCACTTTCAGCTCCGCGTCTGCCGAGAAAGGCTCAACTCTTATTCTCCGGATGAAGCTCTCCACGAGAAAGGAGTGCGATGCTCCAGTATCGAACAATACCCTAGCGGGGTATCCGGAAACTAATACAAAGCCTACAACATAGACATCACACAAAGGGTCTAAAAGTATGAAGCACAAAGTTTAAGCTTAAATTTTCTTCATACCTGTCACCACATCAGTTTGGCGGATCGCTTCCTGCTGTACAAGGTTGTAGGCCCTTGGTTGCACCGGTTGGAACCGAGAAGCGCTTGACTCTGCCATCTTCCCTTTCTCCGCGGCACTGGGGCCGGAGCGTACAGTCTGCTCCTGCCTTGCCTCTTGCTCTGCTCCTCCTTGAGGACAAACACGAGCTATGTGCCCCACCTTACCGCAGTTATAACCCGTCGGCGGTCCCCTAGAGTGAGAACCTCCAGACGTCCACTTGCTCTTTTCACCCGATCTGGAAGTGTGAGGCTTCTTCCTCTACCTACTCCCTTCAGATTTTCCCTAAGATTGGCGAGGCTTCCCTTCCCCTTTCCTGGGAATGAAACCCTTACGACGCTGGGTTCGCTCCAGATCACTCTCCAATATCCTGGCAGCCTCAACCAATTCATTGAATCCCGCTCTCTTCATGGAGATGAGGGGTTGCCTCAGATTCTCCCGCAGTCCCTGGTAGAAGAGGTTATCCCTCTCTACATCATCTACCATCGTCGTTCCCGCGTAACGACCCAAACGGGTGAACTCCTGCACATACTCGTCCACCTCCTGTCCCGCTGCATTAAGTGCAGAAACTGCCTCTGAAGTGCCAACCGTGTAGAAACGGGAATGTACCTCTTTAGAAAAGCTTCCCCAAACTCCTCCACCGACGGGGTGCGTCCCGGGAACTGGCGGCCGCTATGGCTCACCCACCACAACTTGGCATCTCCTTCCAACATAAACGCCGCATACTCAGATTTCTTTTCTTCTGGCGTCTCTGCCGCCCTCAAAAGCTCTTGAATTCGAACCCACCAATCCTCTGTATCCGTTGGCGTACCAACTCCCTTGAAAGATGGGGGATGGAAGCTCAGGAAGTACTTCAAGTGCCGGTCTCCATGTCCAATAACTACCCTTTCCGCCAAAGGCTCCACTCACCTGGCTCCTCCGCCTGGCACGGCCGTCGTCGTATCCGGTGTAGCAGGGGTTGCTACTTGAGCTGCCGCTGCAGCTTGGGCCGCCACCATCGCTTCTGCAAGCATGCGGTAGAAATCGGTCGGGTTAACACCCGTGCCCAAAAGACCTGGAGCAGTAGCACTGCTCGCCGAAAGCTCTTCTCTTGATCTCGACGTACCCGCCTCGATGCTTGTACTCTTTAAGAAAATAAGAAACAAGGGATCAGTCTCTAATCTCAAGACTTAAACAATAGGACACTCATGGTCCAGCGTTACTCTTATGTGGATAACTTCTCTACGCATTGACCTTGAATCTAACCTCGCTTTGATACCAAATTGTAATAGCTCCCCTGTAATGACCGTATAATATGGGTCCGGCCGGGGCCCCACAACATACGGACGCCACAGCTTTAGTATTATAAGATGATGTAACTACCTACACTCAAAACTCTTTGCACAACACAGCGTAAAAACAAACAAGACTAGAAGTTATCCACTACTACAAGAGTAAAAAGATGGCCTTATGGCCTTACAACACAAGAGAGTCCATACTCACATAATACAACATTCATGAAAGTGCAAAAGCATCCCTAGTCTACCTCGGCATGCAAGCCGGACTACATGAGCATAAAACATAAAATGCCATAAATGTAAAGCTACAGCAAAAAGGGAAACAATTCATGAGGCTTAGGCCTTTCTGGGCGGCGAGCTAGCTCCTGCTTGCGATCCTTGCCCTGTAAAAATTATTAGTAACGTGGGTCAGCAAAGGCTAACCTCAAACTTTGTAACCAACACATCTCCTCTCGGCCGTCCCTAATGGACCCCGGGGAACCCTCCAACCTACAAGTCAGCACTTCGTATGCAATATAAAAATATAAACCAGAAATGCATTTAGGACAGGCTTGGATGTCTCAAACAACATACACGTTCTCTACTGGTTGAGCATATAATAAAAAGGGGCCTACTTATGCAACATGAATGCAACACCCGGGCTTCACCCAAGGCACCCTAAAACGTATGCATCTAGCATAACATCACACCAACTGGGTACTAATCGCTTCCCCATCGACATAAAGCCACAAACAAAGGGGTATCACAATTCCCCGCAACGGCGCACAGTCCGCCACAAGGAACCCTTGCTAAGGCCCCACCCGCTCATGGTCATAGACCCGGGCTTGCCTACAAGCTTTGAAGTCTCAAGTCAGGATTCCAACAAACACAAACTGACCGATCCTAAGAAGCCTTGCTGGACCCCACCCGCTCATGGCCACATTGCCCGGGCTTGCCCCTCACTTGGCATTCTCGTCAGTCTCACAAAAGGGGACTAGTCTCGCTAGGACACTCTCCACACGTGACGTGTACATCACGGGATAGCCAGCCGACCACGGAGACACAGCCACGCCTTGGCACATCACAAACCAAGACAATTCCACCCTAGTCCCTCATTTGTACTACAGCATTCCCGCGCACCAAGGAAACCATCTACCACTCATGCGGAGCTAACCTTGCCCACCAAGGAAACCATCTCCCGCCATTGAGGAGCTAACCTTGTCCGGTTCCGACTACACGTACACACTTGATAAAAAGGGGAAAACATCACCACATCACAAATGACATCTTGCCGCAACGGAACCTCTACGAATCCTTAAAGTTCGTATGCAACATCACCGAGTCGGACTAACGGTCATGACTACAGCTTCACCCACCATGCCTAATCCACTAACGAAGCGGATCTCTAATGCAAAACATGCCAGGGACGGACTCAATCGACCCGGAGGTTCCTCGTGAACCTTGGCGACCCAAACCCCTCTCATTTGAGTGTTTGGTGCCCAAAACTAGAAAAGAAAATGATGCTAAGACATGCATCCTAAAACGGAGAGGAGAAGTGTCGTTACCTTCTGACTCCTCTACCTAGCCATGGCAAAATAGCCTAATGAAAAGCTTCGCAAAGCTCTAGCCTCCACGGATCTGGACTCGGCTCGCGATTTGGAGCACCGAAGCCTCTCCTACAGCACAAACCCTCCTTCTCCTTCTTCCTTGCTCTCACTTCTCTCTAGAACTTTAGTAAGAGAAAGCTTGGATAAGAATGAGGGTTTCCAACCCTATTCTCGGACTTAACTCCCCAAGAGATGTCCTGAACCATCATATCCCAAAATAACGGAAAGAATGGCCACGATCCGTCTGAAAAATAAAACACCTGGGCCGAACACGGCCTGGCACACGCCCGTGTCCAGGGCCGTGTCCCCCATTCGCCGTCACAAATCGACGCGCCTGGAATAACACACGGGCATCCAACACGCCCGTGTTCGACCTGACACGCCCATGTCCCGACTGACACAATCGTGTGGTCAGTAGTGTGCCTCCATCGACACAGCCCCGAAAACAACCCGAGAAGGACACGGCCTGGGACACGCCCGTCTCCCATGCCGTGTGCGAAGTCTCGACACTCGTCGACAGCCTTTGTGTCGACACCGCGGAAAAACGTCGAGCGAAGATCGTCGACCATGCGGTACACGCCCTATGACACGGCCATGTCACAGGCCATGTGACCCAGTCTCGACACTCAACACTCGTCGAGTGAATTTCGTCGAGTGGATTCTCGACACTCGACCGACACGGCCTTGGACACACCCGTGTCCTAGGCCGTGTGCCTTGTCTCGACACCGAGTCGAGCGAAAATCGTCGACTCCCCGGACCGATCATCGACACGGGCTCGACACGCCCTGATACATGCCCGTGTCTCAGGCCGTGTGCCTTGTCTCGACACATCATCGAGCGAAAATCGTCGACTCCTCGACCAAAACATCGACTGGAGCCCGACACGTCCTGGGACACGCCCGTGTCCCAGGCCGTGTGCCCCCTGCCAGAAACCAAACTTGGTCAGAAAACACTGGTCGACCCTCTCTCAAATTTTGGGGTGTTACATCTTTATTAAGGCATCAGCCATCCCAAATTTCTTTATAAGCTCTTTAACATACTTAGCTTGAGATATGAAGATGCCATCAGGAAATAGGAAACTGCTTCACTTGGAGACCTAGGAAGTAGGACAGATCACCCATGCTACTCATTTCAAATTTTGAATGCATGAGGTCAGAGAACCTCTTGCATAATTTGGAATCAGTAGACCTAAATATAATGTCATCCACATATATTTGTACTAATAGTATTTGATCCTTATGACGTCTAGTGAAACGTTTTCTATCTACAATGCCTCTAATGAATTTATACTCTATTAAAAAGCTAGCTAGGGTTTCATACCAAGCTCTTGGAGATTGCTTGAGACCATAAAGAGCTTTATGCAATTTGAAAACATGATAAGGGTGAGTTGGAGAGACAAAACCTGGAGGTTGTTCAACATAAACCTCTTCTTTAAGTACTCCATTGAGGAATGCACTCTTCACATCCATCTGATGTACTTTGAATCTCTTGTATGTTGCATAGGTTAGAAAAATTCTGATGGCCTCCAGCCTTGCAATTGGTGCAAATGTTTGGTTATAGTCAATCCCTTCCTCTTGCCTATAACCTTGAGCAACAAGTCTAGCCTTGTTCCTCAAAATCACTCCTTGGGCATCCAGTTTGTTTTTGTATACCCATTTGGTTCCAATGACTGGATAGTCTTGGGGTATTGGAACCAAATCCTAAACTCTACATCTCTAAAATTGATTTAATTCCTCCTGTATTGCAATTATCCAGTAGGGATCTTGCTCAGCATCATGGATGGATAGAGGTTCAACCTGAGAGAGAAAATAGGCATGCATCACATCTTGATTGAGTTGATGCCTTGTTTGTACACCTACTGATATGTCTCCAATCACTTGAGATCTGGGGTGATCCCTAAGTGTGACTAAATCAGTGAGTGGAGTTGGTTGTGCAACAACATCTTGGATTAATTCGTCTTGTGGAATTGTGTTTGATGTTGGAGGAAGGTTAAGTCCTTCAGTTCCTTCATCTTCACTTTCTTCAATGACTTGTGGAGAAGGATGTGTTGGAACCTCTTGGGTAAGGTTTAGTGCATCCAAACTCTCACACAAGTGAGGTACCTACAAAGGGCTATTGGTAGAAATCTCTTTCTCCGTGCAAGACATGTTAGTTTCATCAAAAGAAACATGAATGGACTCTTCAATTTTTAATGATGATTTATTAAAAACCCTATAGGCTTTGCTTACTTTGGAATATCCTACAAAAATTCCCTCTTCAGCCTTAACCTCAAACTTTCTAATGTATCTTTTGTTGTTGTTGTGAATATAACATATACATCCAAATACTTTAAAATAGTTGATTTAAGGTTTCTTCCCTTTAAGTAATTCATAGGGAGTCCTATTCTTCAGTTTATGTATCAGGATTCTATTCAGGACATAATTTGCAGTGTTTACAGCCTCTGCCCAAAAGGTTAGTGGCATGTAAGCATCTACAAGCAATGTACCTGCATCTTCAATGAGTGTATATGTACCTGCAGCTTCAATGAGTTAGGCCAATCCAATTAGGACACCACCTTAGTTTTACTTACCAAGAGGATTTTGTAGCGTATCCTAATCTAAAATCGACCTCGTATATAGATTGATTAAGGTTCGAGGATACCCAAATATACTAGGGGATAATTTAATATAAGTGTCGCTACTTAAGGCTTAAATTCAGATGTCCCTACTCCACTTATTAAGTGATATTATCACTTCTTAGCCAAGCTGATAGAATGCCTCAAGGAGAATTGATATCTACAGTATATTAGTGGATTAGTATGGTACTCGTAAACTTAACCCACATACTGATGACATGATTACGTTGAGACAACCATAGTGACAAATACCAAAGGTCGAATAAAAAAAATCAAGTTTCAGAAGAGGCCCATTTTTGGTTGTCACATGTTGACCTTGAGATATTGTTGTAAATAGTAACCTGAAGAGCCTAAGGTATATAACATATCAATAAGTCCCAATGTGGAACTCCAAGTCTAAGATTGTTAGCCCTAAGGATTGAGGCATGTATAAGATGATTGCACTATGGATATTAAAGAAATTTAGCCTAAAATGTATGGGGGCTTATCCTTTTATTTATTGGGGTAAATTGATAATGACTTGGATTTCACTAGACCCTGTTTATAAAACGTTGTGCCGCAAACATAGTGATCTTGGAGAATTGGTATTTGAACATTACCCGTATGAAAATCGAGACTTATGTACGAATAATTGGTAAGATTACCAACCCTCCCTCAAAGTTGGGATATACGTAGAGGGTTGTCCGCTTGAATATATTATTTGTTAAGGATTTGATCAAGGAACTCAAATATATCGCAAGAGACAGCCAATGTGAATTGAGAATTCAGTATAAGTAGGAAGGATAGTTGGTAATTCTACATAGCTGTGGCTTTTAGGAAAGTGACTATTACTTTCATATATTAATTGTGTAGAATTGGGGGAAGTGAAAATGATGATGGATCACTGCTATCCGCGCCTACGTGACATACTCAGGTCATTATGTTAGAAACATACAGATCGAGATAAAGTAACATCATGGTAACGTGGAGGAGTGATTACGGGTCTTAACTATGACATGATTGGAGCCCATCAAGTAAGTATTCAAATATTTAAGTAATTATGTCTATAAAACTGGGGGTATAACGATCCCAGAAAAACTTATAGTCAATTGAAAAATCAAAATTGGAAGACGTATATTATAGGTATGATCCTTTGGATGTGACTCTGATGATTACAAGAATCAAAACAAAAGTGTTCGATGATATAATAATCTCCTTCAGAAAGATTCTGGATTTTGAGAACAAACTCATGAATATGATGGCTTTAGATGAGTATTCACCCATGCTTGCCTAATAAAGATTACTATATGAGCATGTATAGAAGAGTTACTACGAGCATACCTATGTTGAAACTTTGAGCAAATAAAAGATTAATTTGTCAAGACATGTCAATGAAAATGTAACGACTCAGCAAATAGGAATGGAGTGGATGATTAGTTGAAGCGTACGCATAGGTATGACCCCTCGATTATGATAACATCAAGAATCGGGACTCGTACGTTGATAACATCATGATCACCTTAGGAAAAAATTCATGACTGAAACGATCAATTTTGATTTGCAAAGGTGTATACAGTGAAATTATACGAGGAGTAAAGAGTGTTTAATAAGATTCTCTTTATGATGAAGTCAATTTGTTACAGTCCTCTCCATTTTAAAAAGATACGCTTATTAATTTATGAATTAGACTATATGTGAAAAGCGATTGAGAGTCATTTGTATGAACATCAATATCAATAATGATCGCCCGATGTATACTCAAAAGCTGAACACTCTATGAATTATGTATTATTATTTATGTGGGGGTGTAATAAGTCATGAATCTGAAGAAACAAAATGATGATCTCTTCATCACATCATAATCTTAGAAGTTGGTTAATTACAACACATGATAGTGTTGGTCCCATGATTATGAAAATTTTAGTGATTATAAATTCACGTTTGGAGGTAGGTAATAATCTATACGTACAGGAATAGAAAGGATTTTTACATGCATACAAAGGTTGGATCTTCGTCATAAATAAAACTACGACAACATATATTTGAAGATTTGATATGGTATAAGGTATAAGGCGTGAGGCAATTCTAGAAGAGGAATCTAAGATTGGTGTGCACAATTCTACATATACGAGAATTGATTTTCACAGAATTGTTGATTATTGATCGTAAGGGCTACAATCCAATGAGTTATTAAGGTTTATTGTGATGGTAATATGTCGGAGGACTTGGAAATATGTCCACATAATTTGGATTATGAGTATCCCAAATATAACGAAAGTACATTTGAACGGGGACTGTTACCTCTGATAGAGTTTCTTATAACAACAACCATGAGGCCTATAGGGTAGAAAGTGTCGGACACCATTATCTTGGGTTCAGGATGAGGACCCCAGGGTACTTGGATCAGAATTTATTGAGGATACGGATGCTTAGATATGACTGATCAAGGATCGAATGCTGGAGGCACAGAGTAGGCAGGCCAAGTATTATGATGCAAGACCAGAAGGTAGAGATCCAAGTGGGAGATAGAGTTTTCTTGAAGATACGACCTGGGCATGGTGTCACGTGGGTGTGGAGGCACAAGAAGCTCAACCCTTGATTTATGGGACCATACTTGATCCATGAGCGGATCGGTCTTTTTGTCTTACATGCTGGAGTTGACGCTAGAGTTAGGGACTCTGCATGATATTTTCCACGTCTCCTCGATTCGGAGAGCTCTCCTTCGACCATAGGAGCATATTACCACTACAGCAGGCTTAGTAGCACCTAATAGATCAGTTCGTTTAGAGCCAGTCTGGATCGATGATACGGCTGTTCGAGTGCTGCAAAAGAAGAAGGTTCCCTTAGTAAAGGTATTGTGGTCCAAATACGGATGGGAGGAGCACACCTAGGAGCCAATGGATCTGATGCGTAAATAGTACCAGGAGCTCTTCGCCTCTGGTATATTTTAATTATGTTTAAGTTTCTTAAAATTCTTGTGCATAGAAACCACGTAGACCCGAACTTGAATTTTGGGCACGAAATTATTTTTTTTGTTTATAGGGATTTGTAACGTCTCATTTCCTACTAGACCCCTAAAATTATATTAGGTTGGGACATGTGGTGGATGAATGAGGTTAGGATAGGTTTGACCCAAGGAGTTAGGGTGGATTCATGTAGGGCCCACTATAGGGTTCAAGTCAAATCAGGTCAAACTATCCCAAATTGGAATCATAGGTACACATTGACCCCAGCACTATGCCCCTAACCCTAAAAGCAATCTAAGTGAACCAAAAGCCACATCATTGGATCACCCATTGACCCAAATTGACCCAAATCAACCCTAGCCCTAAATTGTTCAAACCCATACCTATGGGCCCAATTAGCCAAAGTAGGGAACCACCATGACCCAACCCAAGTTGGGTTGTGCCATAGGGTCCATGACCATCAAGTGGGGCCAACTCACTCATCATGTTGACCAAGTCAACCTAAAAAGTCAACAAGTCAACATAGAGCTTAGAGAAAAGAAAAGAAATGAGCCAAGCCCATTCCTAATGGGCTAGGCCGATGAGTCAAGGCCCATGACCAGCCCAAGTGGTCATTGACAACCCCCACCCCTCTGAAATAGGAGAGAGAGTACATGCAATGGGGAATTTTTGGAAATTATGCTAAAAAGAGGAGGGAGAAGAGAGGGAAATGAGGGATGGAGGCCATGTGGCCCTCCTCCTCTCTTCCCAAGCCCTCCTCTGAGCTCCAACAATAATTCCCAGCCTTTCTAGACCAACTCCATGACACATGTCAGCCATGGTGAAGCATCTAATGCTTGGCCGAAATACCCCCTATTCAAAACTACACAACCAGCCAACCCCACCCCCATTTGACCTCATCATCATCTTCAGAAGGCCTAGAGGAGTGTAATTCGATATCTGGATCGAAGCTTTTGGTGGAGAAACGAGTTCGGGAGCAAACTCGCTGGAGAGGAGAAATTTCATGGCCAACCACTGCCGCTGCAGCCGTCGGGCTCCGATTAAGGTCTGTTTCTCCTCCTCTCCCCTTATGCTAGCTTCCTAGATCATTTAGGAGAGATTTCGAGCTCAATTGATCTTGGATCCATGTGAGGTGTGGGAGAAAATCCATGGTTTTTAATGGAGCTTGGGTTTGCCGGAAATCGCCGCCTCCGGCGGCCAAGTCGCCGCCAAACGATAGCCCCCACCACAACGGAGGTGGTGGTGGTGGCCGACCGAGGAGGTGGTCGGATGGCCGGGAAACACCAAATTAAGTTGCTACATGCGGGATGCATCTGGACTGTTGGCTGATGGAGGAAGATGAACAGATGCCCTCCGTTTGTGCTTTGAGATTCGTGTTATATTAATCTCAGTAATCTGTCACACTTTATTCTGTGTCTTGTGGGTTAATTTTAGGCCTCTTAGAGGCAAATTCAGAAATTATATTCAACATATAAAATGTAGAATGTAGCCCTAGGTCTTACCTTTAAAATGACACCCTAACGCTATAATTTGGAGCAACACAACTCCCTATAGTGCCATTCTACCAAGACTGGTCCTAGGCTAGGGCAGATCTGAAAGTTAGCTGTTAGATCAGGAATACTCTAGAGGGGGAGGGGGTGAATAGAGTATTTGAAGCTTATAAAACTTTTCTGGCTATTGCAGACAAGTCCTATTGCTGTAAGAAATAGATTAAAAAATAAAACACAGCAACAACTAACTAACAATCACAGCCACAACAGAAAATAAAAGAAAGGGCAACCAGATGACACAAGAAATTTATAGTGGTTCCCCAACCTGGGTACATCCACTATTCTACCACCCTGGTAGGAATCCACTCAAAGTTTTGATCAGGTGCCTGACACCAATGAGATTTTGATCATGTGATCAAAAACCAAATCTCAAGTCTTTTGGTCAGGTGACTTGTAACCAAGATGAAAGATATAGTACCTAAACACCTAGAGGCGGGGGGGGGGGGGGTGAATAGTTGACCAAATTCTTTTTAAACTTTAATGGCAGCAATCAGTTTTAAACACAGAATCTAATCTACTTTTGCACAGCAATCACACAGTATTCACAGCAAATCACAGCACACAGAAGACACACAGTTTTATAGTGGTTCCCCAAGCTTTGGGTACATCCACTTTCCCCCTTCGCCTATCTAGCAGTGTACTAGATTCGGCCAAACTTCTCCACTATCTCAGAACCCAAACTGGTTCCTACAACTCAGGCCCAAGGCCCTACAACTCAGCTTTCCCACAAAGCCTACACTCAGCCACAAAGGCCTACACTCAGCCACAAAGGCCTACACTCAGCCACAAAGGCCTACACTCAGCCACCAAGGCCTACACTCAGAGATTTAAATCTCCTACACTCAGGCTCTGAAGCCCTACACTCAGCCTTTATAATTACAGGCTTACAAAACTCAGATCCAAAGGATCCTACAAGATAAAAATGATTATACAATTGTTAACTCAGCAACCCAAAGACAAGAGAGGGGAGTTGTGAGTTTCTTGATGAGTTCTTGGAAGAACTCAGCTGGAATCAATCTGACTTAGCTTTCTTCAAAGCTTCTTGAAAGTAGAACTCAATAAGACTGACTCCTTCTGCAGTTGATCCTTGATCTCTGCTTCTGAAGATCCAGAATAAATCTGAACCCTTCTTCTCAGCCTAGTTCCAATGGCTGATTTCTTAGATGGAGCTCTCTCTCTCCAACTTCTTAGATCTGCACTTGATTCTTCAAGGAATAGCTAGATCTTCTTTGTTGAATACTTGATCAATGATTTGAACTTTGACAACTTCAACAACCCATTGATCCATCTCTTCTGTAGACAGCATAGGCCTATTTATAGGCCTTCTTCAAGGTAACCGGCTGGTCCGGTCCATAACTGAATTCTGACAACTCTGACAGGTGCTGTAGATCGGCTGGAATGGCAGCTGTCAAGTCATCCAGTCAGTTCTTGAAAATGTTGTAACTGTCTTTAAGTGTCGAGACTTTCTGTCTTTAAGTGTCGACACTTATAGACCAAGTTTCGACACAAGTTGTGTAAGTGTCGACACAAGTCTACAAGGTGTCGACACAACTCCTTGTGTTGTAGATTCTATGTCTCGACACAGTTTCTTCTGCATGTGTCGACACTGAAATTGAGTGTCGACACAAGTACTTGATCTTCTGTATTTTGCTGAATTCTTCTAAGTGTCGACACATCTCCTTTGTGTCGACACATCTTCATGTGTTGAATCTGTTAAGTGTCGACACTGCTTCTTGGTGTCGACACACAGTCTTCAGTGTTGATACTTACTGAGTGTCGACACAGCTCCTTGTGTCGACACTTGATTCTTCTGTTGAGACTTCAGCTAAGTGTCGACACATAGTCTTAGTGTCGATACTTGTACTTAGAATATTTTGTTGATCTTGATGTTCTTTGTTAAGTGTCGACACAGCTCCATGTGTCGACACTTTCTTCAAGTGTTGACTCTTCTGTTGAGTGTCGACACATTGTTCTGTGTGTCGACACTTACTTCAAGTGCTGACTCTTCTGTTGAGTGTCGACACATTGTTCTTGGTGTCGACACTTACTTCAAGTGCTGACTCTTCTATTGAGTGTCGACACATTGTTCTTGGTGTCGACACTTACTTCAAGTGCTGACTCTTCTATTGAGTGTCGACACATTGTTCTGGGTGTCGACACATATACTTAGTCTCTGCTAACTTTTGCTGAGTGTCGACACAGCTCCAACTGTCGACACTTTCTGCTGTAGACACAGTTCTTCTAGGTGTCGACACTGCTGTTAAGTGTCGACACTACTTTACTGTACTTTCTTCATTGAGTGTCGACACAGCTCCTTGTGTCGACACTTTGTGTCTGGTGTCGACTCAGCATCCCAGGTGTCGACACAATGACTCCAAGTGTCGACACTGCTTGCCTGGGTGTCGACACAAGACTTCTTAAGTGTCGACACTTTCCCTCTGAGTGTCGACACATGGACTTAGAAACTTTTTGCTTTATTCCTGCAAATACTTAACCTGCACAAGTAACTCAAAAACACATCAAATACATTTTGATGTATATCATTGAGTTGGGTGAGGCTTCTTCAAATCACGTACATTTAAACCAATGTACCCAACAATCTCCCCCTATTTGGAGAAGTCATAACCCTTAGTCAATGATATACACCATTCATAATTAAATTACAAAATGATGTAAAGCAGGATTATATACAGCAGGGTAAACATAAACATGTATTAATCACACATGTATACAAATACATCATCACAGAACAAATATGAAATAGACATAGACATCATCACAGAACAAATATGAAATAGATTTAACACATAACATACTGTTCTAATATCTGTCTTATACATTTTCAGAAGTTCACAAATTGTTTTTCATCAAAAAGATTACAAAGTAAACTTTAAGAAAATTCTAATTCTATTTCAGTTCTGGCTCCTTAATCACTATGCCTTTTCCAGCTTGAACTTTAGCTTGAACAGGAGCATCAGCAACTTCAGCATCAGCAGGCTTCTTGCCTTTCAGATCTTTCTTCTTAAGCTCTTCTGCTTTAATCTTCTGCCTTTCAAAGTAATGGTAAGGCTTGGGAAAGTACTTGCTAGGCTCCAGAGCAGTAGGAGGTAGCTTTCCCATCTTGGCCTTCCTTCTATGTTGAACTATGGCCTCCTGCCTTGATTCATGTTTCCTCCATTCAGTTTCAGAGAACCATTTATTCCTGTCTTGAATGTTATCCTTGGCAGCTTTCCAGGCAGTTAATATAATTTTTCTAGAGGTAGGGCTCCACTGCTCAAAGTCTGGCCTTTGTTCAGCTTGTTCCCTAAACCTCTTCTTAGAAAGTCTAGTCTCTTCTTCTTTCTGTAGAGCTTCTTCTTCTTTCTGAAGAGCTGCTTGCATAGCTTCAGATATAGGCTGAACCACTTTTTCCAGAATGACATTAGACTTCCCTTCAGTTGGGCTATACATGTGATGAATATCAGCTTGCACCATTTCAAAATCTGGAGGAGGATAGATAACTTGAGCTACTTCTGGTTGCTCACCTCCAAGATAGGCAGGCTGAATTCCAGATTCAGCAACATTGTCATCATCACAAAGTGGAGGATAGCCCAGTGTAGCTCTGATGGAATTAGATATCCATTTGGCATGATCAGAGCTAGCTTTGACTAAAACTCTCTCCCCCTTTATGACTTCTCTAGCCATGTGATCTCTGACATCATCCTTCTGGAATCTGATTTGATTATCCAAGTATCTGACTCCATCTTTAAAGAAAGGTTTTAGCTTTTTAAGTTGTTCAGATATGGCCTTCTGGGAGTCTTGAATAGTAGTCTTAACAGCATTGATTTCTTCTTGAAATACCTTGTCAAATTCAGCTTTAACAGTAGCAGTAGAGGTAGAAGGTCCAGCACCTATATTCTTTAATTCTGTGACAATTGCATTATGAGAGGCTGTCAGATTGTCATTCATCCTGAGTTGATTTTCAAGTACATAACCTTGCTTCACAGCTATGTCATCCACTTGGGCTTTAATCTTCTCCTGATGAGTTGCAAGATAGACTACTGCATTCCCACCCTTGTGGAAGCAGTCAGTCATTTCCTTTTTGTTAAGATTCATTTCAAATCTTATTGACTTTATGTCCTGGGCCAGATCAAATTGCAAAGATTTGTGCCCTTCATCTACATACTTCTCAATTGCCTGCCTTTGTTCATCCAACTTGACTTGCATTGCAACCATTAAAGCACTATAATCCACAGTTGGAGTTGGCTGTGCTATAGGCTATGGAGCAATAGTTTGGAGAGCCTTCTTATAACTCTGGCTCCTTCTTTTGAAGACATAAATTTTCTTTTTCCTAGCCCTGGTAGCCTCCTCATCTTCAGAAGCTGAGGAGCT
This sequence comes from Platanthera guangdongensis, assembly GCA_039583875.1. Lineage (NCBI taxonomy): Eukaryota > Viridiplantae > Streptophyta > Magnoliopsida > Asparagales > Orchidaceae > Platanthera > Platanthera guangdongensis. Next base: position 115,870,019 of record CM077155.1, on the reverse strand, counting down.
GGCTATATCCACCCTCTCCTTAGGGCTTGGAGGCCTCTCAGTTTGCACATCTGTTGCCTTCTCAGTTTCTTGCCTCACAGGCTCTTCATGAACTTGCACTTGCTCCCCCTCAACTGGAGCATTCTCCTTCTCAGCAGCATCAGTTTCCTTGTCAAAATCTGCTTGATCCAGATTTAGGAATAAATCTTCCATGGTGTATTCTTGTGGAGACTGAGCAGGAGAAATTCTGGTCTCTTCAACCACTGGATCAGGAACTATTGGAGCTGCAACAGATGTGTCTTCCAAGACAGCATCTGGGACTTGGTTATCCAGCTGAGTTTGCTGATGAACATCAGACAAATCAGTATCTTCCATAGGAAATTCTAAAGTATTGAGTTCAGTGATTACCTCTAAGATAATGATGGTTGCTTGTTCACTTTCCAGTGTAGTGGGTTCATCTACAACTGGAAGCTCCCCCTGGCTTTGATCCTTATGTATGGGGCTAGCTTGAGGTAGCTCCCCTGGATCTCAGCATCATCTTGAGGAGCAGGAGATTTTACTGCTGGCTCTTCTACATTCTCATCAGATGAGAAGACAACATGCTCTTCACTTTCAGAGCTGCTAGTGGACTCTTGTGCCACTAGAGCAGTCTTCCTCTTCTTCTTTGGTGGAATCTCCTTCTCAGAAACTATCTTCTCAGGGGTTGGCATCTCCTTAGTCAACACCCTGTCCCATCTAGAGAACAACCTCATGTCCATTTTTCTCATATGATTTATTTTGCTTCCAGCAGCTGTACTCATAACTTCAGGTATTACACCTGCAAGGTAAAGACTTAAAATCCTGCCCAGGTTGGGCTTCTTCATGCTTTCTTTAATGTTCGCATAAACTACCATAGACCAGTCAGTTTTTAGAGTGAAGATTATCCTTGTCATTATATTAAACATATGGGCAGACACTCTGTCATGCCCTCCTGGCTTGCTGAGTAAGACTTTGCCAACAATCTCTGAAAGGAATTTCCCTTGATTGTTCATTCCCTTCCTGAGAAACACTGATCCAAGCTTCATCTTAGGATCCAGTCCACACCAGGTTAGAGCTTCCCTGGTCTTTGTAGCTGTAACCTCATCTTCCTCTTTAATTCTTGGTAGCTGTAGAATCTTCCTCAGACTTTTAGGTGACACCTTCACCTTCTCACCATGAACCCTGGATTTGATTTTGTATCCAGATTCGTCTATCTTGGCTCCATTGAGGAATTCTAGTACCTCTTTCTTCCAGATTTTAGTAGGTTCAGAAATAAGATACTCTAATCCTGAATCGGCTACTAGGGTTACGACAGCCTGGATTTCTTGATCAGCATCCTCAAAAGCACCGCGCACCAGCTCGTATCCTTCGTTGACATTCTCCTCAAGCTTAGGCGCCATTAGGGTTTGTAGAATTTGTCTTGAGAGAAGAGAGGTGTCGACACAGAAGTTTGGTCTCGAAACTTTGAAAGCGTGTCGACAAACTAAGACAAAACCCTATTTATACCTTTCTAATTTTGAAGATGAACATGCGGGACAGCTAACTTAAATTGTGTCGACACTGGCAATAAGTGTCGACACTGACTTATAATGTCTCGACACATATGTGTCGACACAAGTTTAGTCAACAGATTTTATGTGTCGACACTTGTTTATGTGTCGACACAACATAACTCGACACATAGTCGAGACTTTACTTAGAAAATTCTAAGTAAAACTTAAGTGTCGACACCACTTTAGTTGTGTCGACACCTACTTGGCATGTGTCGACACTAATATTCTGAAGTGTCGACACCAACTTCCTAGATGTGTCGACACCTTTTTCGTGAAGTGTCGACACCACTATTCTGTGTCGACACAGAAATCTCTATGTGTCGACACCTTTTTACTTAGCCAATTTCAATTTTGTAAACTTACTCTAAGTTTATCATTCCTAGTTCAATCTTAAACCTGTTGAACTTAGCTTCTTCTAGGGGCTTAGTATACATATCAGCTAGTTGTTCATCTGTTTTAACATATTCAAGTAAAATATCTTCTCTTTCTACATGCTCCCTAAGAAAATGATATTTAATTTCAATATGTTTTGTTCTACTATGGGATACAGGATTATTAGCTATTGAAATAGCACTAGTAGAATCATAAAAGAGTGGAGTTCTACTTACCTGAAATCCATAGTCCTCAAGCTGATGTTGTATCCACAGAAGTTGAGCAAAGCAACTTCCTGCAGCCACATACTCTGACTCTGCAGTGGAGATAGCCACACTGGTTTGCTTTTTGCTACTCCATGAAATTAGTCTCCCACCTAGGAATTGACAGGTTCCAGTAGTGCTTTTTCTATCTTCTTTGCATCCTGCAAAGTCTGCATCTGAATAACCTGTTAGTTCAAAATCCCCATTCCTAGGGTACCAGAGGCCTAGATAGGGAGTGCCCTTTAGATATCTCAATATTCTTTTGACTGCTGTCAAATGAGACTCTTTAGGGCAGGCTTGATACCTTGCACAGACACATGTAACATACATGATATCTGGTCTACTTGCAGTCAAGTATAATAGGGAGGCAACTATCCCTCTATACAAGGTTTCATCTACAGGTTTCCCTGCATCATCCTTGCTAAGAGACATACTTGACCCCATAGGAGTCTTCATGGTGCTGGATGAATCCATACCATACTTCCTTATGAGTTCTAGGGTGAACTTGGACTGACATATGGATAAACCACTCTCAGTCTGTTTAACTTGGAGACCCAAGAAAAACTTCAGCTCTCCCATACTACTCATCTCAAATTGACCTTGCATAAGTTTTGCAAATTTTTGCAAAGGCTACTTTCAGTAGACCCAAATATGATGTCATCTACATATATTTGGACTAGTATAACTTTGCCTCTAGATTCCCTAAGGAATAGAGTCTTATCTATTTCCCCCTTGAGAACTTGTTCTCAATGAGGAAACTAGATACGGTTTCATACCAAGCCCTAGGGGCTTGCTTTAACCCATATAAAGCTTTCCTAAGTCTATAGACATGATGAGGTAGAGTTGAATCAACAAAACCTGATGGCTGTTCCACATAGACTTCTTCTTTAAGATTACCATTCAGAAATGCTGACTTGACATCCATTTGGTAAACTTTGAATCCTTGATAGGTTGCATAGGCAAGAAACATTCTTATGGCTTCCAGTCTGGCTACTGGAGCAAAGGTTTGATTAAAGTCAATATCTTCTTCTTGCTTATATCCTTTAGCAACCAGTCTTGCTTTATTCTTAATGATGACCCCTTGTTCATCCATCTTATTCCTGTAGATCCACTTGGTTCCTATTATATTGTGGTCTTTAGGTTTAGGAACAAGTTCCCAGACCGTGCACCTCTTGAACTGATTAAGCTCTTCTTGCATTGCTTCAGTCCATTGTGGATCTAGTATGGCTTCTTCAAACTTCTTAGGTTCAACTTGGGATAGAAAGCTGGAGTAGACTGCTGCATTCAGGTTTCTGCTCCTTGTTTGTACCCCTTGTCTTGGATCTCCAATAATCTGCTCAACTGGATGATCTCTAAGATGCCTATTGGCTGGAGGCATCCTGACTTCTGGTTGAACCTCTTCAGCATCTCCATCATGCTGTACTCCTTGAACATCATCAGCAATTGGTACATGTAGTTCTCCCCCTGGACAACAGCCACTATCTTCTACTTGCTGTCTTGCAGTAGGTACTTCTTCTATAGTAAGCTTGTCCATCTTCTTTGTTAAATCTGTGGGGCTGCATACACTACTAGACAACTCATTGTTAATAAGTTTAGTCTCATCAAATACTACATGTACTGATTCTTCTACAACTTGAGTAGACAAGTTGTAGACTCTATAAGCCTTACTATTGTTGCTGTACCCAACAAAAATTCCCTCTTGGGACTTGGCAGCAAACTTAGTCAAGTAAGACTTTCCATTGTTAAGTATGAAGCATTTGCAACCAAAGATCCTGAAGTAGGATAAGTTTGGTTTCCTGCCTTTCACAACCTCATAGGGGGTCTTGTTGAGGCCTTTAGTTATGGTAGCCCTATTAATGACATGGCATGCAGTATTGACTGCTTCAGCCCAGAAATATTCTGGTAGTGATGTATCACTTAATAGGGTTCTACCTGCCTCAATCAAGTTCCTATTCTTCTTTTCAGCAATGCCATTTTGCTGAGGTGTTCTAGGTGAAGAAAACTCTTAAAATATCCCAAAGTCTTCACATAGTTTTGTCATGCTATCAGACTGAAACTCAGTACCATGGTCACTTCTTATTTTGACCACTGTACTATTTAGTTCATTCTGAATTTGCCTAACAAAGCTATAGAAGACATTTGGTGTTTCAGATTTCTGTCTTAAGAAAAACACCCAGGAAAACCTTGAGTAGTCATCTACAACTACAAAGGTATAGACCTTCCTACCTAGGCTATGAACTGGCATTGGACCAAAGAGATCCATATGCAAGAGGTATAAACACCTCACAACATTTTTGTTTTCTATGCTTCTAAAGATGGATCTAGTCTGCTTGCCCTTTTGACAAGCTGAGCAAATACCATCTTTAACACACTTAACTTGAGGACCATTCCTCACTAACTCTTTGCTAAAGAGTTTGCCAATAGTCTTGTAGTTAAGATGGGCTAGCCTCTTGTGCCATTTGACACAATGAGAGACTTTTTCATCAGCTACAAGACACACTGGAGAACCATTATTCTCAACCATAATGTCTAAGCAATAGACATTTCTTTTCCTATAACCAGTCAAAATGATCTCTTGATCAGTTGACCTCTTGATATGACAACCATTTTTAACAAATAAGATGGCATACCCTACATCACTTAATTGACTTATACTTATTAGGTTGTGTTTCAAACCTTTAACATAAGCCACTTGAGTAATGGTAACCAAGTTGCTAGAAATGTTACCAAATCCTTTGATGATTCCTTTTTCAGAACCACCAAAGGTGACTTTTGGACCATCTTTGATTGGAATGTAGTCCCTTAGAAGTCCCCTAGTTCCAGTCATATGTCTGGAACATCCACTGTCCAAGTACCATGTTGGGGTATGGCCACTTGGACTCACCTGCAAAACAGATTAATGAACCTTAGAACCCAAAGTATTCTTGGGTCCTTGGTACTTGTTAGTTTGCAACTTGACAAAGCTATCTACTGGTTTTCCAATAGGCAGTTTGCTACACACTTTGGCACTAGCATTGTGCAAACAGTCCATTGCAAAGTGGCCAACCTTGCCACAGCACCAACATTCAAACTTATTGTACCTTTGCTTAGGTACTGTCTTTGTTGTCTTATCTACAGCTGACTTGTTGAATGTTGGGGCTTTGCCCTTGGACTTGGACTTGGACTGCTCAGTCCTTGCAGGTTTAATAAAACCCAGTCCAGCCTTGCCTTTGTGATGAACAAATTCATCAATTAAAGGTAGCACTGACTTAGGTTTAGAAAACCTAGCAACAAGCTCTCTCTCCTTCTGAAGATTAATCTCCAGACTCTTGATTTGATCATTCTTAAATGATATAGTTCCCATTTGAATCACAGTTATGTGTTTCAATCTGGCTATCTCATTAAGCTTTTGATCAAAAGACTTCTCAAACTCAGTTGCAGCAGCTTTAAGAATAGCAATTTCCTTTGCTTGACTTTTGGCTAGGGTCTTGCTCTTCTTGTAAGCTTGCAACAGAACCTTGTATTCATCTATCAACTGATGAATATCTGCTTCAGACTCAGATGCACTCTCATCATTTGATGAGGATGAATCTGATTCTGTACTGGCACAAGAAATTGAACTTAGAGTTGAACATTGTACCTTACTGGGTCCTGGCTGCTCCAGGATTTTGTCATTCTCTGTCAAAGCCATTAGCCCTTGGCATTGACTGTCTTCTTGTTCATATATAGACTCCATAATCTGCATGAACTCTTCTTCTTCTTCTTCAGCAAACAGCCCTATGTATGCCTCAGCATCAGACTCAGTTTCTGAAGAAGAGATTTCTGACAGAGTCTTCTCCTTTTTGGCAACAAAAGACTTCTCTTTCTTGCCTTTGAAATGAGTCTTCTTCCTGTCACCAGACTCCTTTCTCTTTTCTGGACAATCTGCAACAACATGGCCTTGTCTATTGCAGCAATAGCACACTATTTTTGAAACAGTTGCCTTACTAGATTTAGTCCTCTTCCTGGCCTTCTTTGAAGCCTTCTTTTGCTGATAAGAATCTTCCTTTCCCTGTGATGTAGAAGGCCTAGACCTCCACTGTTTCTTCTTCAAGAACTTCTGAAAATGTCTAGTGAATGCAGCAAAGTCTTCATCACTTTCACTGCTTTCAGACTTTGTGCTGACAGACTCATCTGACTCTGATTCAACTACCTTTGGAGGTGGAGTTGGTGACTTATTCCTGTACTTTCTGGGGGCTTCTGTCTTGAAAGCTACAGTTCTTTCCTTATGTTCATTTCTTGTTGATTTCTCCTCCTCTTTCCTCACTATCAACTGCATTTCATATGACAGCAATTTGCCAAACAGTGTAGGTGGAGGAATTTCTCCCAACTTAGCCATTTCTCTAATGACACAGATCTTGGTGTCCCAATCTTTAGTTAGGGACCTTAGGAACTTGTCATTTAGTTCATAATTACTGAACTCTCTTCCATAAGACATGAGTTCATTCACTATCCTATAGAACTTCTTATAGCACTCAGTTATGCTATCACCCTTTCCTTGTCTAAAACTTTCATACTCTTGATTTAGCAAGGATTTTCTGTCTTGCCTAACTTCTTCAGATCCTTCCATATACACAATAAGGGTATCCCACATCTCTTTGGTTGTCTTACAGTGTATAAGATTCTGAAAAGTTGCATCATCTATGGCACTCACTATAATGTTTTGTGCCCTTTTGTCCATGGTGGCTAGGACAATCTCATCCTTTGTCATTTCAGAGAAATCCTTTGGTGTTCTCTGATTTGCATCTAGAACTGATATCTTCATGGGCACATAAGGCCCCTCTTTTACTGTGATGTAAATCCTAGGGTCTGAGGCTTCCATAAACAGCCTTACCCTTTCCTTCCAGATCCCAAATATCTCTTTCCTACATAGAGGTAATTTCATGGATCCCAATTCCTTGTGATTCTCAGAGGAACCCATGGTTCTTGATTTTCTTGAATCTGTAATTTGACTTAGACTGAATCTGCCAATCAGGATCTCCTCAGACTGTTAGTCCTTTTTGAGTAACCTCCCTCTGATACCACTTGAAAGATATAGTACCTAAACACCTAGAGGGGGGGGGGGGTGAATAGGTGACCAAATTCTTTTTAAACTTTAATGGCAGCAATCAGTTTTAAACACAGAATCTAATCTACTTTTGCATAGCAATCACACATTATTCATAGCAAATCACAGCACACAGAAGACACACAGTTTTATAGTGGTTCCCCAAGCTTTGGGTACATCCACTTTCCCCCTTCGCCTATCTAGCAGTGTACTAGATTCGGCCAAACTTCTCCACTATCTCAGAACCCAAACTGGTTCCTACACCTCAGGCCCAAGGCCCTACAACTCAGCTTTCCCACAAAGCCTACACTCAGCCACAAAGGCCTACACTCAGCCACAAAGGCCTACACTCAGCCATAAAGGCCTACACTCAGCCACCAAGGCCTACACTCAGAGATTTCAATCTCCTACACTCAGGCTCTCAAGCCCTACACTCAGCCTTTATAATTACAGGCTTACAAAACTCAGATCCAAAGGATCCTACAAGATAAAAATGATTATACAATTGTTAACTCAGCAACCCAAAGACAAGAGAGGGGAGTTGTGAGTTTCTTGATGAGTTCTTGGAAGAACTCAGCTGGAATCAATCTGACTTAGCTTTCTTCAAAGCTTCTTGAAAGTAGAACTCAATAAGACTGACTCCTTCTGCAGATGATCCTTGATCTCTGCTTCTAAAGATCCAGAATAAATCTGAACCCTTCTTCTCAGCCTAGTTCCAATGGCTGATTTCTTGGATGGAGCTCTCTCTCTCTCCAACTTCTTAGATCTGCACTTGATTCTTCAAGGAATAGCTAGATCTTCTTTGTTGAATACTTGATCAATGATTTGAACTTTGACAACTTCAACAACCCTTTGATCCATCTCTTCTGTAGACAGCATAGGCCTATTTATAGGCCTTCTTCAAGGTAACCGGCTGGTCCGGTCCATAACTGAATTCTGACAACTCTGACAGGTGTTGTAGACCGGCTGGAATGGCAGCTGTCAAGTCATCCAGTCAGTTCTTGAAAATGCTATAACTGTCTTTAAGTGTCGAGACTTTCTGTCTTTAAGTGTTGACACTTATAGACCAAGTGTCGACACAAGTTGTGTAAGTGTCGACACAAGTCTACAAGGTGTCGACACAACTCCTTGTGTTGTAGATTCTATGTCTCGACACAGTTTCTTCTGCATGTGTCGACACTGAAATTGAGTGTCGACACAAGTACTTGATCTTCTGTATTTTGCTGAATTCTTCTAAGTGTCGACACATCTCCTTTGTGTCGACACATCTTCATGTGTTGAATCTGTTAAGTGTCGACACTGCTTCTTGGTGTCGACACATAGTCTTCAGTGTTGATACTTACTGAGTGTCGACACAGCTCCTTGTGTCGACACGTGATTCTTCTGTTGAGACTTCAGCTGAGTGTCGACACATAGTCTTAGTGTCGATACTTGTACTTAGAATATTTTGTTGATCTTGCTGTTCTTTGTTAAGTGTCGACACAGCTCCATGTGTCGACACTTTCTTCAAGTGTTGACTCTTCTGTTGAGTGTCGACGCATTGTTCTGGGTGTCGACACTTACTTCAAGTGCTGACTCTTCTGTTGAGTGTCGACACATTGTTCTTGGTGTCGACACTTACTTCAAGTGCTGACTCTTCTATTGAGTGTCGACACATTGTTCTTGGTGTCGACACTTACTTCAAGTGCTGACTCTTCTATTGAGTGTCGACACATTGTTCTGGGTGTCGACACATATACTTAGTCTCTGCTAACTTTTGCTGAGTGTCGACACAGCTCCAAGTGTCGACACTTTCTGGTGTAGACACAGTTCTTCTAGGTGTCGACACTGTTGTTAAGTGTCGACACTGCTTTACTGTACTTTCTTCATTGAGTGTCGACATAGCTCCTTGTGTCGACACTTTGTGTCTGGTGTCGACTCAGCATCCCAGGTGTCGACACAATGACTCCAAGTGTCGACACTGCTTGCCTGGGTGTCGACACAAGTCTTCTTAAGTGTCGACACTTTCCCTCTGAGTGTCGACACATGGACTTAGAAACTTTTTGCTTTATTCCTGCAAATACTTAACCTGCACAAGTAACTCAAAAACACATCAAATACATTTTGATGTATATCATTGAGTTGGGTGAGGCTTCTTCAAATCAGGTACATTTAAACCAATGTACCCAACACAAGAATCACTTTTGAAGGGAGATGACAACCCTTTATACAGAGAGAGATGAGAGGTGATTTTGTCTTCTCTGTCAACAATCAGGGAGAAGACAAGTGGATATTACATTAGCAAGTAGCTCCCCCTGAGATGTAGAATAGTTCAGGGAAATCTGGAGCTTTGCTGCAGGGTTATAGGCCTTTAGTCTTTAAGCCTTTATCAGAGAAATCTACAGGAACTTCTTGACAGATGGAGTAGTTGTTGTCCTTTGAAGTTTCCTTGAGTGATGAAGAAAGAAGACTCTTGATTTAGATTGATTGTTCTTCTTCAATAGCTGATCTGTCTCTGGCCTAGGGCTTCTTTTCTGTATCAGAAAGCTGTGAAAGAATGATGGAGCAGAGAGACCCTTGAAGACAGACTAAATGTAATTCCCTATGTGTCTGTGTGTATCTGTGTATGATGTGTTCTTGTGTGTACTGTGTTCTTGTCTATCATATGTTCTTCAGGAAAAGAGAAAAATCTCTTTTATATGTTCTGAAGGAATTTGTCTTTCGAAATTTGAATTCCTCTGCTACAATCAATGCTGACGGCCTAAAGAATAAACTGCATTGATTTATTTCCTCAACTGTCCCTTGGAAAAATGGATAGCAATAATTCTGATGAAAGTCGTGATCAATGCACCGTCCAACGGTAATATTCAGAGAATATTTTATCATTAATCATTCAAAAATTATTGCCATAGAGTGAGGACAGAGGAAAGAAATACTAAGTCTGGAATCTTCGAACAGATGACAGAAATCGTCGAGCTGAGTCCAAAATTTGTCGAGCTAAGTTGCATTGTTCGTCGATCAGATAACTTTTGTTCGTCGAGCTGAGTTCCAAGATCGTCGATCTGATAACAGAATTGTATGCTTCAGAAACTTCGCCTTTTCTGTGTTTGAAGTTCATCGAGCTAATAACTGGCTTCGTCGACTGGAGATGATTCTGGACTTCGAAAAATTTAGAAGCTTCTGGTTGAAGTAACGGATCCAGAAATCGTCGACCAGAGAACTAAGTTCGTCGACTTGAGTCTAGAGAACAACTAAACTTGGAATACTGAAGGTTGAGTCCAAAGATCGTCGACCTGAGAATGAAGTTCGTCGAGATGTCTTGAGTGTGTCGACACAAGTCCTGGTGTCGACACAGTTGGCTTCAGGTGTCGATCTTGAGTGTGTCGACACAAGTCCTGTGTGTCGACACAACTGACTTCTGGTGTTGATCTTGAGTGTGCCGACACAAGTCCTATATGTCAATACAGCTGACTTTTGTTGTCGACATAATTGGTGTCGACAGTTATTCTGTGTGTCGACATAATTCCTCTGTATGTGGACACAACCTTTCTGAAGTGTTGAAGTGTAGTGTCCAAAGTTCGTCAACCTGAGCACCAAGTTCATCAAGCTCTACTCAGAGAATTTTTTCTGAGATCGTCGAGCTAAGCATGACAATCGTCGACCTGAGTTCGACGAACATCGAACTCATTTTATAGTCTTTGAATTCTTCTAAGTCTTGAGTCTCTGGCAGTCTTGTTGATAGCTGGTCCATGTGTTGTTGCTACTGAGGACTTGGCCTAGACTCTAGGACACAACCATGACCCTGGCTATACATTATGGGTCATATGATCCTAACTTAGTGAACCTAGCAAAAATCTTACTAGGGATCCAACAATCTCCCCTATTTGGCTGAGGTCACTAATTACAGACTCAAATCAAAATTGAAAATAAACAAAGCAGAAAAAGCATATATCTGGCAGAGATCAATAACACATGCAGCAGATATATATACATAAACTTTGTTCAGAATATAGAGCAGTTATAGATAATTGTAGAAAACAAAAGAGTTCAAAATTTACTTCTTCTGTTTCTTTTCCTTTGGTATTTCTTGTTTACTCTTCTCTCCAGGCTTTGTAAACACAATCTCTCTGTTTGGATCTGAAGCTTCCACTTTTGTCATGGTCATATCAGCAGCCCCTATAATCTTCAAAGATGTAGCTCTGGGGACAACTGCTTCTTGGTGCAACTTCATGTAGTCATCCACATTGAAAATCTTGTTAGCTTTATCAAATCTCTTAATTTCCTCTTTCCTGTACTTTGACATTGTTGAATATTCAGAATGATCCTTTCCTTCAGCTTTGGCTTTGTTAATCATAGAAAGGCCCACTAGTTCTTGGAACCTGGCCATTCTAGCAATAGTAGCTATTTTAGGATCTTCAAAAGGAACATGAGTAGAGGATGGTCTCTTAGAGCCTTCAGCTGGTTGATGTTCAGTGAATTATTGTTGTTGTTGATGTTGTTGCTTCTGTTGATGCTGCTTTCCTGAAGAATACTGCCTGTGCTGGCTGCTTCCATATGATCTCCCTTGTGTCTTTGATATGTTTGAAGTGGGGCAGATCTTTGAGAAGATGTGCTTGAAGCACCAACAGCTGGAGGAGTTGGAGGAGGTGGATCTTTTCTGAATCTTTGAACTGGAGGAGGAGAGTACCTTCTGCTTTTCTTCCTCTCCTTCTGCTGATTTTTGGATAACCACATCCAAGATGTCATCCCTTTGTATGGAGTTATGTTCTGGAGGATATAATAGGGAGTGTCATTGTTTGGATTTGGCTTTAGAGCAGGAGGAGGAGGGGCTTTTCTTTTCTTGGATACTTGCTTCCTCTTGGGTTCATCATCAGAATCATCATCCTCATCCTCATCATCAACACTATCAGATCCCTGAGGGTTATCATATAAGTAATTTAGAGCTTTCAGAGCCTCAGCAGAAATGATAGGCTTTTGAGGAGCTGGAGGTAGAGATAGAGCTTGAGCAGGAACTTCAACAGGAGCTGGAGGAGAAGCCACAGGAGAAGCTGGAGAACTGATTCTGACAGTGCTTTCAGCAGCTGCCTTTTCTTCTTCATCAATATCATCCAGGATCAAGTCATCCAGAGCTGGCATGGGTGAGTCATCAATTATAAAAGTTGGAGCAGTGATGACCTCTTCTGGAGATGGCATGACTATTGGCTTTGAAACAGCAAAAGTATCCCTGAGTTGCTTGGCAACATTTGGAGAGATTGGGGAAGTATATGGAACAATAGCCAAGGATGGCTTAGTATATACTGCTGGAATAACTTTCAAAAATGCAGTATCAAAAACTTTCAGTAAATGAACTAAGTCTACTGTGGGATTTAACATTAAATCACCAACAGAAAGAATTTCTTCAGTAACTGACTCATCAAAGTCCATGTCAGTCTCAATGAAATGAATAAAATCAATTAAATCTGTATCATCTGGTATAAATTCTGTATCTCCTATTACTGCCTCTGTATCTACTGTTGCTGAAGCTGGAGAAACTGAGACTAGAGCCACTGCTGGAGCTGCTTCAGCTTCTTCATTAAGCATCTCTCACTGCCTAGTTTTAGTGTGAACTGGAGCTAGGCCCCTGAATGAAGAGGGGGAAGCAGTGAAGGCAGAGAGTTGAGCAGAAAGGGTGGAGATAGAAGTAGAAAGAGGTGTAATGGCCTCTGCTATAAGGGATTTGAGTAGAGCAGTGATGACAGTAATTACAGAGGTAATGGTGAAGGGATCCAGAGATGGAGTAGTAGATGGTTCAGTAGAATGTTGGGTGGAGATATTTTGAGGGATGGTAGATGTTGGAGATGGTGGAGGAGGGACATCTGTCATGGGGACATCCTGAGTGGATGGATGTGGAGGAGGAGGAGAATTGGGAGGAGATGTCAGGATATTGAAGGATGGTATTGAGGATAAGTGTGGTGGAAGAGGAGATGAGGGTGGTGTTGGATCTGGTGTAGCATTGGGGGATAGGGGTGATTGATGTGGAGTGGGTTGATGGTATTCCTGAGTAGGAGATAAGGGGATGTTTGTAAGATCTAGGGGTGGAGAGGTGGCAGAAGATGTAACTTGAGTAGAAATATGAACAGAGGGTGTTGGTTGTTGATGTGGTGGAAGTTGTTGTTGGAGTTGTTGTGGTTGTTGAGTTGCTGGAAGAGATGGAGGTGTGGGGATGATCTCTTCAGTAGGGTGGGGAGTGGCTCTTACAGCACTAGTGCTTTCAGAAGCTGGGGTGGAAGAGGTTGAAGCCTTGAATGGCTTAGTAATGGTACTCTCCCACCTGCCAAACAAGCTGCATGTGAGCCTCTTGCTGACATTAATGAATATGGTATGTGAGACCAGGGATTCAGCAGCCTTCTCCTTCGGGAAGATCCCCAGGAGCCTTCCAAAGCAAACTTCTTTATTATTACACTTTTTCTTGATAAGATCACAAATGATCTGTGACCAATTCACCTTCTTCTTATTGACCACTGCACACATGACAAGTAATTGATGCCTGGTGATGTAGTCATGGGCAGTATGCTTGCCCAGCAAAACCTTTCCCACAATATCTTCCTGAAATTTGTATTCGGCAGATAAGTGTTTCTTTAACAACGTATTTGGGTTATCTCCAACATAACCCATCAGACATAACATCATTTCATATTCTTCAGAATCTATATCCAGTTCTTCTTCTCCATTTATCAAATCAAAAATTTCAGTCAAAACTGCGGGAGTCAAAGAAACAGCATTACTCGCGATTGTTCCTGTCATGGTATTCTCTTTTGATGTTAATGAAGTGTAAACCCATTCTCGAATTTTTGTACCATATAGTTTTATCCTTGTCGTCATTAGGTTTTTCAAATTTTGTTCTTCCAGTAGAGTCAGAATGTTCAGAAAAATTTGATCCGAGTGTTGAAGCTGCCTCAAGACCAGGTTTTTCAGTTTGGAAACGTCATTTTGTCGAGTCGACGACGAATCGTCGAACTCTAATCGACGATCGTGAGCTCACTTCGACGGATCTCGAACTCATTTGAGATCTCTAAGCTCAACTTCATCAAGCGCCGAACTACATTCGACGATCTTCGAGCTCAGTTCGACGATATTGGGTCCAGTTGATTCTCTATCTCCGAGCCATTCGACGAAGCTGAGCAGATCGACGATCTCTGTTTCTGTCAAAGTCCAAATCTCTGAGCTCAGCTCGACGAAGTGGAGCTCAGTTCGCGTTTTTCTGAAGAGTTCAAGATTTCAAGATTCAAATTTGGAAAGCTATGAATTATTGTCAGAATTAATTCAGAGATCTTACAGCGGGATTTATTCGGAGGTTTCAAGAAGAATGTTTTTAACTTTCTCCAGTGCAATAAGGAAGTATTGAGGGCCAACGACTTTTGGACTGGAATATGACAAAAGAAATCGAACAAACTCAAAAGCTCATTGTTGATCAAAAAATCACACCTTATCAAAAGCTCATTGGTTCCTAGGACACCTGATCAACTCATCCTGCAGTGGATTCCTACCTAGGGTGGTAGAAGAGTGGATGTACCCAGATTGGTTGGGGAACCACTATAGCTCCTTGTGCCTACTAGTTGCTTGTGTTTCTTTTGTTTCTGGTGTGGCTTGTGATTAGTTTCTTTTGTATTATGACTATTCTGTGGTTAGATTTACTATTTGCTTCCTTGTTCAATTAGAATAAACAACTTTGAAACGTAGCAAGCACCATACTCTATTCACCCCCCCCCCCTCTAGACATAATCACACTTTTAATTGTTCAGAGCCAGGTTGGTTAAAAATACACATCTCAGCTGGTTGCAAGGCTAACACCTCAACCAAAGTTAGAATCTGCTTGTTTTGATTTTGTTATTAGAAATTTTCTTCACAAAACATGACCCAAAACAAAGATTCGAACCAGACCTCGTGTGCAATCTGCTAAGTTTGCCTTTGTTCTATACATGACGAAACATCTTTAATTCTGTTTTCTGTGTCAAGTGAGAACACAAGTTCCACCTCCTTCAGTGCGATCTCCATTCATCCTAGACGAAAACAACTCAGCAAAGTCACTATTTGAAATAGTCTCGGAGAGAAAGAAAGGACAAAGATCTCACCTCATAACCCAATATGAGAACTCGAAAGGAGAAGCTGATTTAGTAGGAGATATGTACCTCAGTCTCATAGTTGAAATGAAAACCTTGACGAATCTCATCTCCCAAACTTTCAAGGATCTGGCCAATAGGATTCTCAATGAGATCACAACAGAAGCTCTATTGGGCGCTCAGGTCTTATGACTGAAAAAATAGAGTAGAGAGTAGAAGGCTGCTCACCAGCCACAAGAAAGGAAAAGACAATAGCTTTCAAAGCTACTGAAGATCAGCCTCAAAGTCACAGGCAATGATGAGTTGCTTAGTCTGCTGGCCAAAAGATTTACAAAATGGCCAGAAAGGACTTCAGGAACCTCAAATCTTCGTCGAGCATTAAGTCATATTCGACGAAGCGTCGATATTAAACTTTACCTAAGACGAACTCTGGATAATTCGTCGAGTGCAGACAGAAACTAAACCAAATCTTCTCCATTAATCATACCAAGCTGATTTATAAAGAATGAGTGATTTCTCTCATCCAGAGGTTTGGTGAATATATCAGCTCTTTCTAAATCAGTGTAGATATAGACAAGATTAATTTTGTTTTTGTCTACACACTCTCTAATGAAATGATGCCTAATGTCTATATGCTTAGTCCTACTGTGATGGACTGGATTTTGTGCTATTTCTATAGCACTTGTGTTATCACAAAAGAGAGTTGAATTATTTAAGTTGAGACCATAGTCTAGTAATTGATTTTGAATCCACAGCATCTGGGAACAACAACTGCCAGCTACAATATACTCAGCCTTAGCAGTTGAGGTAGACGCATATGATTGTTTCTTACAAAACTAGGATACCAACCTCATACTAAGGAACTAACAAGTCCTGAGGTGCTTTTCCTATCAACCTTGCATCCAGCAAAGTCAACATCTGAAAATCCAGTTAAATCAAACTCTGACTCAGCTGGATACCATAGGCCTATATTAGGACAACTCTTTATATAACTCAAAATCCTTTTTAAAAAATTATATGAGATTCTTTTGGGTTCACTTGGAACCTAGCACAAAGGCATGTGGCAAACATAATATCAGGCCTGCTTACTGTGAGATATAATAGGGACCCAATAATGCCCCTTTATAATTTCTGATCCACAGGTTTCCCATGTGCCTCAGAGTCAATCATAGCATTAGTAGCCATAGGTGTTTTCTTTGCTGAGGCATCAGACATCCCAAACTTCTTTATAAGCTCTTTAGCATACTTAGCTTGAGATATGAAGATGCCATCAGGAAACAGGAAACTGCTTCACTTGGAGACCAAGGAAGTAGGAGAGCTCACCCATGCTACTCATTTCAAATTTTGAATGCATGAGGTCAGAGAACCTCTTGCATAATTAGGAATCAGTAGACCCAAATATAATGTCATCCACATATATTTGTACTAACAGTATTTGATCCTTATGATGTCTAGTGAAAAGTGTTCTATCTACAATGCCTCTAATGAATTTATACTTTATCAAAAAGCTAGCTATGGTTTCATACCAAGCTCTTGGAGATTGCTTGAGACCATAAAGAGCTTTATGCAATTTGAAAACATGATAAGGGTGAGTTGGAGAGACAAAACCTGGAGGTTGTTCAACATAAACCTATTCTTTAAGTACTCCATTGAGGAATGCACTCTTCACATCCATCTGATATACTTTGAATCTCTTGTATGCTGCATAGTCTAGAAAAATTCTGATGGCCTCCAACCTTGCAACTGGTGAAAATGTTTGGTCATAGTCAATCCCTTTCTCTTGCATATAACCTTGAGCAACTAGCCTAGCCTTGTTCCTCACAATCACTCCTTGGGCAACCAGTTTGTTTCTGTATACCCATTTGGTTCCAATGATTGGATAGTCTTGGGTTCTTGGAACCAAATCCCAAACTCTACATCTCTCAAATTGATTTAATTACTCCTACATTGCAATGATCCAGTGGGGATCTTGCTCAGCATCATGGATGGATAGAGGTTCAACCTGAGAGAGAAAACAGGCATGCATCACATCTTGATTGATTTGATGCCTTGTCTGTACAGCTACTGATATGTCTCCAATCACTTGAGATCTGGGGTGATCCCTAAGTGTGACTAAATCAGTGAGTGGAGTTGGTTGTGCAATAGCATCTTGGATTAATTCCTCTTGTGGAATTGTGTTTGCTGTTGGAGGAAGGTTAAGTCCTTCAGTGCCTTCATCTTCACTTTCTTTAATGACTTGTGGAGAAGGATGTGTTGGAACCTCTTGGGTAAGGTTTAGTCCATCCAAACTATCACACAAGTGAGGTACCTGAAAAGGGCTATTGGTAGAAATCTTTTTCTCCTTGCAAGACATGTTAGTTTCATCAAAAGAAACATGAATGGACTCTTCAATTTTTAATGATGATTTATTAAAAACCCTATAGGCTTTGCTTACTTGGGAATATCCTACAAAACTTCTCTCTTCAGCCTTAACCTCAAACTTTCTAATGTATCTTTTGTTGTTGTTGTGAATATAACATATACATCCAAATACTTTAAAATAGTTGATTTTAGGTTTCTTCCCTTTAATTAATTCATAAGCAGTCCTATTCTTCAGTTTATGTATCAGACTTCTATTCAGGACATAATTTGCAGTGTTTACAGCCTCTGCCCAAAAGGTTAGTGGTATGTAAGCATCTGCAAGCAATGTACCTGCAGCTTCAATGAGTGTCCTATTTTTCCTTTCAGCTACCAAATTTTGTTGGGGAGTTCTAGGAGCTAAGAAACAATGCCTGATACCTTCCTTCTCACAGAACTCATGCATAAGAAGAGACTCAAACTCTGTGTCATGATCACTTCTTATCAATGCAACATGAGTAGTGAACTCAATCTGTATGGCCCTGAGAAAATCTGTAAGAACCTTGAAGGTATCTTCAGAAAGGATACTCAAGTGAACCTGGAGAAGTTATCCACAATAACCAAGGTGTAGGATTTCCCTCCTAGGCTTTGTATAGTAATGGGTCCAAAGAGATCCATATGTAGCAAATACAAAATCCTAGGTGAATCACTTTTATTTACAGATTTAAAACTAGATTTAGTTTGTTTGCCTAGTTGACAAGCCCTGCAGAGACCTTCCTACTTGTAGGGACCAGAAGGTAGACCTCTAACAAGGTTGTCTTTAGATAGCCTAGTAATGTTTTTTCTTATTAACATGACCTAGTCTTTTATGCCATAAGTCATTCTGGTTACTAATTAAGTTAAGTAAGCAGATATCAGAATTAGCAGATAGAAAATCAACAAAATATATTTTGCCTTGTCTATTTCCAATTAAAACTGTTTGGTTTTCTTTATTAGAGATAATACATGAAGTTGAACTAAAATGTACCTGATAACCTTCATCACATAATTGACTTATGGAGATGAGATTATGCTTCAGTCCTCTGACATATGTCACTTTATTGAATGTGACAGCTCCAATCTTCACTTCTCCAAAACCTTCTGACTGGCCATATTTGGAGTCACCAAAGATGACCTTTGCCCCCAGCTTAGACTTGTAGTTGGATAGAATATCCTTACTGTCTGACATATGTTTAGAGCAACCTCTGTCCAAGTACCAGGTCTGATTCACACTTGGACAGCTTCTCACCTGTAATGAAAAACAGTTAAATGTTCTTGACCCAGGTTACCTTGGGTCCTTTGTTTTCCTAGTATGAAAAACTGTAAATAACAGAATATTTTGGTTGGGATTTATATCCTAGAGGGTGACATCTCCTTGGTGGTATGACCCAATCAGCTAATGGATTAAAAGTTTTCCTGGAATTATTTAAGTTTCTGTTATAAGTAAAGTTTTGGTTAAGTCTTTCTGGGTTCGACGAATTTCTGTTAGTTTGTCGACCAGAGTTCGACGAATTGGATTGAGATCGTCGATCTCTGCCCAGAGAATGAATGTATTCATTTTCTGTGCCCCATGTTCTTTGACCTCTGCTCGACGAACCATATAGAGTTCGTCGATCGCAGTTAGATGAATAATTATAACTATAGTTTGTATTCAGAGTTCGTCGATATAGGTTCGACGAACTGGCTACATTTCGTCGATCTAAGTTCGACGAATTCTGCTGAACCTTGTTTTTAATAGATTTTTGATTTTTGGTTTTCTGACCTATTAATTTGGGAATATTTTTTGTTGTTGGTTTATTGTTTACTTTTTCTTTCCCTTTAGCAGAGACAAATTTGATGGGGGTAGTTAAAATATTTTTCCTGAGGATGGGAGGCAAACTTGATGAAGCACCCAAGCCTAGCTTGTCATGAAGTCTGGCATTAACAGTGCTTGTGATGTCTATCAGCTTGAGGCTTCTTCCATTGAGAGTTTCCTCAAGTTGTTTAGCCTCACAAAGCTCGGTTTTTAGCAGTGTTATTTGTTCATTAGCTAAACACAACTCATCCTTTAACCTATTATTTTCAGAGTTAATATTTTCTAAATTTCCTAGTTTCTCCCTAAGAGTTTTAATCTCTTTTTATGAGTTAATTAGGTCAATACACATTGTTTTACATTCAACTTTAAAAGAATCTGAATTATAATCAAAGGAAAATAATACCTTGTCAGCTTCAGAAGCTGAAGCTTCTTCATTGTCTGAGTCCTCTTCTGAATGGCTCCTGGAAGCATCAATTGCCATGAGGCAAACCTCCTTGGCCCTTGCTTCTTCCTCATCTTCACTGGAGCTGGAAGATGTTGATTCTTCATCAGTCTCACTACGGGTTTCAGCCACAAAACATTTCTCCTTCTTCTTGTATTTGCTGGAAGAAGGTCTGTTGTTGTGCTGTCTCCTGGTATCCTTTTCTCTTCTCTTTTCTTTCTTCTGATTCTCTGGACACTCAGAGATGAAGTGCTCAGGCTTCCTGCATCCAAAACACACAACTTCTTTGGTTGGTGTCTTATCATATCTAGGCTTGTCATCCTGCCTTGATGACTTCCTCATGAAATCCTTTCTTGCCATCTTATAGAATCTTTTGGCAAAGAGACTCATGAGTTCTTCATTTGTTGAAGGAGACTCTGTCTCATCAGCAGCTTTGAAAGCAATACTATGCTCTTTTCTTGCTGGAGGGGGTGTTCTTTGCTCAACTGCCTCCCTGGATTTAATCATCTGTTCATAGGACTTTAGTTTGGCTAATAGAGATTCAGTGGATATCTCATTAAGGCTTCTGGCCTCCTTGATGGGCCAGATCCTTGAATCACATGAGCTTGGTAAGCACATAAGGGTCTTGTTATTTACTTCAGTCAAGGTGATTTCTTTATCTAAGGTCCTTAGCTCACTGATGATGGAGCTAAGCCCATTGTACATCACCTCAACTGTTTATGCTTCATCCTTTTTGAAGTTTTCATATTGTGTGATGAGGTTTGATCTTCTATCTTTCCTCTCATCTGCTCAGCCAGCAATCATTTGGTTGAGTGAATTCCCGATTGCTTTTGCAGAGGTGTACTCAGCCACCTTCTAAAAGATGTCATCTGACATAGTCTGAGCCAATATGTTCATTGTCTTGGCATCAGCAATCTTTGCTTTCTTCTGGGCCTCAGTCCACTCAGGTGGTGGAACTACAGTAGTGCTTGTAGATGTTGCAGAAGTTGAAGCTTGAGTGGGACCTATCAAAATAGAGTTGTATATATCCTCATCAATAGAATTCATGTATAATTTAATTCTTGCCTTCCAGATGGCAAACCTGTTTAGGTTGCAAACTGGAGGTCGGGTGGTTGCATAATCCTTATTCTGTGCCATATCTGTGTATATAAATCTAAATGGAAATAAAAATAAAATTTAGATCTAACAAAGGATCTTCGGTTCAAGGGTTAGCTTGTACAACCAAAGGAACCCGCTCTGATACCAATTGAAAGTGAGCTGTTAGATCAGGAATACTCTAGAGGGGGGGTGCATAGAGTATTTAAAGCTTATAAAAATTTTCTGGCTATTGCAGACAAGTCCTAATGCTGAAGAAATAGATTAAAAAATAAAACATAGCAACAACTAACTAACAATCACAGCCATAGCAGAAAACAAAAGAAAGGCAACCAGACGACATAAGAAATTTATAGTGGTTCCCCAACCTGGGTACATCCACTCTTCTACCACCCTGGTAGGAATCCTCTCAGATTTTTGATCAGGTGCCTGACACCAATGAGCTTTTGATCATGTGCTCAAAAACCAAATCCCAAGTCTTTTGGTTAGGTTACTTGTAACCAAGAATCACTTTTGAAGGGAGATGACAACCCTTTATACAGAGAGGGATGAGAGGTGATGGTGTCTTATTTTTCAACAATCAGAGAGAAGACAAGTAGATATGATATTAGCAAGTAGCTCCCCCTGAGATGTAGAATAGTTCAGGGAAATCTGGAGCTTTGCTGCAGGGTGATAGACCTTCAGTATTTAAGCCTTTATCAGAGAAATCTGCAGGAACTTCTTGACAGATGGAGTAGTTGTTGTCCTTTGAAGATTCCTGGAGTGATGAAGAAAGAAGACTCTTGATTTAGATTGATTATTCTTCTTCTTCAATATTTGATCTGTCTCGGGCCTAGGGCTTCTTTTTTGTATCAGAAAGCTGTGAAAGAATGATGGAGCAGAGAGACTCTTGAAGACAGACTGAATGTAATCCTCTATGTGTCTGTGTGTCTCTGTGTATGTTGTGTTCTTGTGTGTACTGTGTTCTTGTCTATCATATGTTCTTCAGGAAAAGGGAAAAATCTCTTTTATATGTTTTGAAGAAATTTGTCTTTCGAAATTTGAATTCCTCTGCTATAATCAATGCTGACGGCCTAGAGAATAAACTGCATTGATTTATTTCCTCAACTGTCCCTTGGAAAAATGGATAGCAATATTTATGATGAAAGTCGTGATCAATGCACCGTCCAACGATAATATTCAGAGAATATTTTATCATTAATCATTCAGAAATTATTGTCATAGAGTGAGGACAGAGGAAAGAAATACTAAGTCTGGAATTGTCGAACGGATGATAGAAATCGTCGAGCTGAGTCCACAGTTCGTCGATCTGAGTTGTTATGTTCGTCGATCAGATAACTTCTGTTCGTCGAGCAGAGTTCCAAGATCGTCGATCTGATAACAGAACTGTATGCTTCAGAAACTTCGCCTTTTCTGTGTCTGAAGTTCGTCGAGCTGATAACTGGCTTCGTCGACTGGAGATGTTTCTGGACTTAGAAAAATGTAGAAGCTTATGGTTGAAGTAAAGGATCCAGAAATCATTGACCAGAGAACAAAGTTTGTCGACCTGAGTCTAGAGAATAACTAAACTTGGAATACTGAAGGTTGAGTCCAAATATCGTCGACCTGAGAATGAAGTTCGTCGAGCTATCTTGAGTGTTTCGACACAAGTCCTGTGTGTCGACATAGTTGGCTTCAGGTGTCGATCTTGAGTGTGTCGACACAAGTCCTGTGTGTCGACATAGATGACTTCTAGTGTTGATCTTGAGTATGTCGACACAAGTCATGTAAGTCGACACAACTGACTTCTGGTGTCGACACAATTGGTGTCGACAGTTATTCTGTGTGTCGACATAATTCCTCTGTGTGTCGACACAGCCTTTCTGAAGTGTTGAAGTGCAGTGTCCAAAGTTCGTCGAACTGAGCACCAAGTTCGTCGAGCTTAGCTCAGAGAATTTTCTCTGAGATCGTCGAGCTGAGCATGACAATCGTCGACATGAGTTCGACAAACGTCGAACTCACTTTACAGTCTTTGAATTCTTCTAATTCTTGAGTCTCTGGCAGTCTTGTTGATAGCTGGTCCATGTGTTGTTGCTACTGAGGACTTGGCCTAGACTTTAGGATACTACCATGACCCTGGCTATACATTGTGGGTCATATGATCCTAACTTAGTGAACCTAGCCTAAATCTTACTAGGGATCCAACAAGATCGTTAAATGAGTGCCCAAGCCAAACCCTAAGTCCACATGACCTAAGATTTTGGCATGCATGTGATTGGTCATACTTAGGTACTGACCAAAAATGAGAATTTTTGGAAAAAAATTTTCCATAGTTTTTGGAGAAATATCATTTATTAAATTAATTGAATTTTTGGAGATCTACAATACCAATTGCTCCCGAATTTGGGTGGCATGGCCATTGGGTCATTATATGACCATGGTAAAAAATTTAGGCTATTTTTACCTCTGTATGTCTGGGAAATCCAACATGTATGATGAAGGTATATTGAAATTTGGTGTGCCTATAGTAGAAAGGAGAAAATGGGAATTTAGCCCATTTGGCAAAATGCATGTCCATGAAACTCTGGACGGAGGCTTATAAGGATGCATTACACCTCGCAACGGAAGGATGGGATTTTTGGGATCAAAAATCCCATTATTTGGAATTATTGGAAATTATGTCCTTTTGGAAATAAAATTGAAATGAGGGCTAAGTACTCTTATAAATTCTGAAACTGTGTCACCAGCCCTAGTAGGACATCATACATCTTTAGAAAATTTTATAAGCTTGTCTAGAAAATTTACCTTCTGTGTTTAATAAAATTACATTATTGCCCCTTCTTGAAAATTAATAAAAATAAAGGAAATCTTTGCTGGAAAAATTATGGAAAACTTTATGGTATCTCATTCCTGTGATTAAAACCTTGGGTAATTATTTTTGAATTTTATGGGTGAATATGTATGTTGATAATGTAAGTAGTGGCATTTTGGTAATACTACTATTATGAAATTTTGCTAGGTCAAATCATTGTTTAGGGTCATCAATTTCTATATGATGTTTTATTATATCAAAATTGGCCTCCAGTAATTTTCTTAGAATTTTTGGTTGTATAGTTGATGTACTCCATTTGGAAAATGGTCAAATTATCATTTTAATCTTAAATGGAAATTATATAGAAATTTACATGGGAAAATTATGAACTCTGGTAGGCAATCATATTTAACCACATTGAACACCAGGTAAATTTCTTAGATCTGTGGAACCATTGTATTTAGTACATCATGTACAAAGTGACTTAGGTCACTCAATTAAAAGAATAAATATAGGGCCTTAATTACTTAGACAAGTAGTGAAATCTTGAATGGTCAACATCATACACCATACCAACCCATGATAAATAATTAGGGGCATCTGTCCCAAGGGATTTGGAAGTCATATCACATGGGTAAATGTTAGGTCGTGGGATGCCTATAACAAAAGTAGGGCATAACACAAGGACCCACATGGGGATATAAAAAGTGGTTAGAAGGAGAATGAAATTGGAAAGTTGAAACCCTGGTTGGTGTCAATTAGGTCACTACTTAATAACGAGTGTTAGAGTGCAAAACCCTACGAAGAATAACTAGAACGGAGATCGATGGAAGACCGCCGCTCTCCCAATAATACCATAAGTCATTAGGTTCACACCAGAGTAATAGCGAGAGTTATGTATGAATAATGAGTAAACACTAATAAGAGTAAGCGTCCTTGAGAAAGGGAGCTTTGGGATTCAGCCCATCGTAGTTCCTAGTGCCCCAGAGAGCCCTTCATCGGGCATGCCTTGGGCAGTCCAAGGACTAACCCTAAGTTGTTAGGTGTAATAAGCATTTGACAAGAGTAGTATAATAGGTTAAGAGAACGATGTGAAAATCTCACCCGTGAAGGGTTTGAGGGTTTCGGGATAATAAGTCCTATGAGCTGGAGGCTCGAGAGTTTGATATCAGGACAAGTTGATCCTGGGAGCTGATGGCTCGAGGGGTTTATTCCAGGACAGGTTTTTGTATTGCGAGCTGGAGTCTCGGATGTTTGGATACATGACGGGTTTTTGTCCTACGAGCGGTAGGCTCGGTGGTTATGGAAATGGGTAAGTTAGCCCGGTGAGCCAGTGGCTCGGAAGGTTGTGACGGACGGGTTTGTACGGCGAGCTAATGGCTCGGAGATCTATATTTATATTAATTGCATGTGCATAAAGGTGGTGCGTCTTCGTTACTAGACGGTCGTTCGCACCGACGTTGATACGTTGACTCGGCAAGTGTGGTTCTCACTTAGCCAAGGAAAAGACTGGTGGATTTACCAGCATTAGTACATGGTGACTCTGGTGTGTCCTTCAGAGGCGTACATAAGGGCTAGGCTTGGTAGTGTGGATACTCGCCTAGGAGTGGGGTGGTCCAACCCACTATCTCCGTTGGCCACTAAGGAGGCTCCTGGGAGTAAAGCTAGCTTCCAAAATCGGGGAACTAAAGGTCTGTGATCACAGAGTCGTGTGTGTGAGTTGCACTTGTATGAATCATAACCCGCATACCATATCATACATACGTACTTAGGACATACGCACCATAGATCCTTATCATATAAATTAGTATGAGCTCTTTTATATGATAAGTTATATTTGTGAAACCTTAATATATAAGTTTGTATGTGCATTCATATAAGTTAAGGTACTTCTGTGATATTAGTAAAGTAGTAGCTAGTTTACTTTTCTGTTCAGTACTTTACTCTACTTACCGCACTTCTTTTCAGTACAGTTTTTACTTCTTTACTTGTGCTATATAGAACTGCTAAAGTAGAGATATACTTGTTATTATATAACCATGATAGATTAGATCCACTGTCACCTGTTATATTTTTCTACCCCTTGTTGTCCTCCGCTTTCGTCCTCCCGCTCGGTTCCTAGGAGTCGCGGGGGTGAGGCGAGGACAAAAATGGCTTAGTCTTTATGACTAATGGTCGGTTGTGACTGTGTCATTTTAGGATCTCGAGGAGTTGGAGCACCAGCACGACCAGCAGGATGAGGTTGCAGGACTTGAGGAGCTGATACCACCTACTACTACTATTGCAGCCCGGCGTCAGGTGATGATGCGTGTATCGTTGATAGATTAGCTTCCGATTGTTTGTATTTGTAAGAGAGAGAGAGAGAGAATTGACATCCATGTACAAGGCATAAGCCCTTTTTTCTTTCTGTTGTACTCATTGTGGACTACTGTTGTACTTTGATTTTCATATATATATATATGATATGTACTGTGATCTTTGTGGACTTGTTAGTTATTACTACTTGTTTTACTTCTTTTCTTGATTGTCCAAAATTTGTTGAATGATTGTCCTCGCCGGCAGGATCGGCGTCTTGCCGTGTCGACTAACCCGTGAGTTAGTGACACCGTAAGGAGGCTGTCCTGGGCATAAGACCGGGTTACCTCCTTGGTATGGGGAGAGGGTTCTTACAGAGCATCCTCTTGAATTATTTCGAGAGTAAGGAGAACTCTCTGTCTGACATTTCAGAACATGAGGTGCTTGGCTCTGAGTCTTCCTGATCATATGAGATTTTTGTTCTAGTAGGAGATATAGCTCGTCTTCCTTAACCCTTTAGCCTTCAGGGACACTGACCGATCTCTGGTTGAGGATATGCTTCCTTCTTCTTCAGCATTTCTCTTGTTTATTTAAAGCTCATATGAGTGCAGCTTCCCAAGAAAATTTTAAGGGTCAGTGCTGGAAAGTCTACCAAACACATGCTCTGGCTATCTTCCGGTCCGCAGGCTCGCCGTTAAAATAAAAGTAAGACAAGAAGTTCAAGCGCGACCCGGCGACCGGTATGCCTTCAACCTCCAAAGCGCTCCTTTCAATACCATCTGATAGGCTCTCTCCACCTAATGAAACACAGGTTCCCTTGACTACACTTATTGGCGATATGTCAAAAAGCTTAAACGTGACCTTCTTGAGCGTTAATTCGGGGAGACCATTCTAAGGAGAAAGATGTCGGGGAAGTTCTTGTAGGTCTTGGCACCACCTCTCGCGGGGACGCAGATCACCAAATAATCCACCATCTTTCCGAGGGCGTGAATCCTCACGCCTCCCTGGATGGCCATTCGCAAACACCTGGTGAGTGATCTGCAGTATGACTACTGTGTAATCAGGCACCAGGGGATCTTTCTCGAGTGCTACCACACCCTTTTTGTTTCATCTGTTGAACTGATCATGCACTTCTTGTCACAGCTCCTTTATCACCCTAGGCTTTCTCCACCCCCACCCACCCCCCCGCCCAAGATCGCAGACTTTCCTCGATGTGTGTGACCTTATCCCTAACTCAGTGCCTCCGACAAAAGATATTCCCACTCCGAATTTTTCCCGAATCAACGATTAGGCTCAGTCTTGCCCTCATTTAGGGAAGTCACTCGCACTTCCCCTCAAGTCCCCATTCTACAGGAGGCCAAGTTTGTCCAGCCATCGCTCAAGTCACAAGGTCGCCACCTCATATTATTAGTCAAAGGACTTGCCACACTCCTTCCTGTTGAACTATTTTTAAACTTCACGACTGTTGCCCTGTAGATAATCTAGATGTATCTGAGATAGATACATCTCGCGATGCGGGAGTCTTCTATCCACCCCAATCCCCAGGTATGATTGACAACTTCTTGGGTGATTCGAATGATCTCGTAGAGATGAAGAGGTGAATCCCATGTCCTATGGAACTACAGATTCATGTTGCGCGAGCTCCGGGAGGAGAGGATCATCTGTGAGTAACGACTGCTCGACCATGAACAGGGCTATGTGATGCTTTCCAACAAGGTGAGATGAGGACCAAATGGTGATATGACCACTCTTGGAGCGCTCATTGATCAAATCGAAGAAAACATTTGCCTTGTGCACCTGGACCTCCAAGTCGTTCGCGAGTTCAACTATCCCCATCGACCTCTGTGGGCAGGGGCGCAAGGACGAGGTAGGAGGAAATGGCTCTAGTTTTGAGCCTATTGGTACTCGCTCCCCTCCCCTCGTATGTTGTATTTCCTGCATTTGCCCTTTTTCTATGGAAAATTAGACTGCCTGTGATGCTTTCTTTTTCTTTCGTTTACTTTGCTTTTATGACAAAAATGTTCGCTCTACACGCTCGTGAGTAGAAGAGGTCTCCTGGAATCAGCATGAAGGTAGGAGAGTGGTTGTGAGCTGGTTGCACGTGCGCTTTTAGCCCAACCTTGGGATGCTCATCATTTTTCTATAATTAGGCCCCCACCCCCTACTTACCTACCGCATATATTTCTCTTGCGACTTCGTATCTCCACTTCTATTTTTTACAGCACTTGTGTAACGCCCCGAAACTCAAAAGATGGACGGACAGCATTTAGAGCCAAGTTTGGTGTCTGGTAAGGGTCACACGGCCTGGTACATGGGCGTGTTCAGGGCCGTGTCATGATCGGGTTCGACGAACTTGCCGAGTGGCCCATGAAATGCACTCGACGAGGCGTCGAGGTAGTGAACACGGCCTGAGACATGGGCGTGTCCAGGGCCGTATCCTGCTCGGGCTGTTAGCCGGGCTATGTCGGGTGAGGACCACGGCCTGCTGCACAGGCGTGTTCTGGTTGACACGGGCGTGTCTAAATTGACACAGGCGTGTCGATAACCAGTGTCCTCTTTGGGTTGTTTTTGGTCCTGTGTCGATTGAGGAACACGCCCCACAATACGGGCGTGTACTGATTGACACGGGCGTGTCAAGGTTAACACGGGCATGTCTAAGCCCGTGTCCTGGTCGGGATGCGACCGTTTCGGCATCGATTGAGGAACACAGCCTTGGACACAGGCATGTCACAAGCCGTGTTTGGCCCAGGAAATTGATTTTAATGCGAATCGTGGCCGTTCGTTTCCTTCTATTGGGATCCAAGGGCTCAGACTGGTCCTTGCTGAGTTAAGGCCGGGAATAGAGTTTGAAACGCTCATTTCTCTTTGAGTTTTCTCTTCTAAAAGCTTTAGAGAGAGGGGAGAGAAAGGAAGGAGGAGGAGAGATCCGGCCGCCGGCGGAGCTTCGGAGCCCAAATCGTAACCCGAGTCCAGATCTACGGAGGCGAGGCCATTACGGTGTTTTTCATCCGTCTAGATCTTCATGGCGCCACAGAGAAACCAAAGGGTAACGATTCTCTTCTTGGACATGTGAAGTCCTCTTTCCTTTTTGCACAGGAAACTCGCTCTCGCGAGTATGCGGTGAGTGTGATGTGTTCCTTCGGGTGGACATGAATAGTCCCCGTTATTTTGCATGTAGAGTCCAGAATCGAAGTACAGACATAGACATGGTGTGTGAAGCCTACCCGGACAAGTTGGTCTGGATCGGTGATGTTTCATTATGGATGAATGGCCGGAGAAGACTCCGTGCCGATGGTTGTTTTCGGGTTTTCTATGCGGTAGATTGCAACAGGGAACCTTGGGGACTAACTCCAAGGTGCACCCGAAAAACTGGGCAGAAGCGTGATTCTGCCATCTTTGTGGCCTGGGAGCCAACTTGCACATAACTGGGTTATGTACAGTGTGTGATCGATATGGGACTCGGGGATGCTTGACCCGCGCATATGGCTGAAATTGACGTTGCAGTGTGAGCAACGAGTTAGGAGGAACCGTACCCGCTCTATGTCGTTCGGTTAAAGCGACCTAAAGTACATGGTACTTGTCGTTGGCATAGATGGAGGGCCTTAGGCTTAGGCCAGAAAGACAAAAATGCTCACGAGATTTGTCGTCCATGGGGCGGTGGTGAGACCGCGGATTTGACCGGGTTCACCTAGAATGTGCCCTGAGAGCACGGGGTGTGTGGCCGTGCGTGCCTACGCCTGTGATGAAGTGTAATTTCACTATATTGTTTGGCTATACTAATAAAGTGCAGGGAAGGAGCATCGCCGCCCCGAGTAAATGGGGCGGGGTCATTATAATTTGGTCAGCTTTAGCTGACCTTTGCTTTTGTTTGCCACCGCTGCGGTGGATTGTTGCTTGTAGGTGCTGCGGAGCCTATTGGCAAATAGCAGGCTGAAGCCCTGGTTGCTGAGCCGACCCTCGAAGCCAATGCGAATGTTTACTTTTTCTGATCATGTGTGACCGACATGCGTGCTGATGTATGGAAGACTCTATTTGTTTAAAGTAAACTCTTGTAAGGCCATAAGGCCAATTACTTTGTGTATTTGTACGCTCATTCCTTTTGTGTTATTTTTAGTGGACATTCATGTTGTGGCTGGGTTCTTTCTTTGCAACATTTAAAATGCTTCCACTAGAATGTGCTCGGTGCAGGACGTTTGTTATTGGAAGGATGGTTTCATTTTGTAACCCTTCAGTCTGTCTGTGGTATATGGCGTCGGGCCCCCTCCAGACCTACTGCTATATGCCATGTGATGGATAGGGGTGTTACAATTTGGTACCAGACTACCGGTTTCGGTCATGCTTAAATGAATTCGTGGACGAATTCTTTTAAGGGGTGGTGAGCACATGTGTGTGCGTCATCGTCATAACATAAAAAGAACCCATGAATGTCCACTTAGGAATGAAAATACACATGTTTGAGAAACCTGCGTGTTCCTATAATTGCTTTTTGTAATATTGTTCGGTCACTTAATGGTGTTTTGTATGACTATAGGTGACCAGGAGTGGTGCGGGGCCATCAGAATGCCCAGTTTCTGAGGCAAGTAGCGCACCGAATGATGTCCCTGCAACACCTCCCTCAGCAGAAATCATAAGATTGGTGGCTGAAGCGGTGTTCGCTATGATAAATGCCCAGCCTGCAAGATAAATGCAGCAGCCTGCCCCTATAGTGGAGCAGGTACCGCTTCAAGCGACAGAACCAAGAAGGGTGGAGCAAGTGGTGGTGGAACCATTGGTACCTAGGAGAGCAACTGAAAAGCTGCTCAAGCATGTTATGGGCTTCAATCCTCCGGTGTTCTCGGGGACGGGAACCCCATCCTAAGCTGAGGATTGGCTATCCCGAGTAAAGAGAGTCTTGACAGCTATGGAAACCGAGAAGTGGCAGAAGACCACCATAGCTACTTTCCTGTTGGATGGAGATGCAAGGCAGTGGTGGGAAGGTTTAGAGCTACATCACCTAAGTGGAAGGCAACTCACGGACGTCTCGATGGAAGAATTTTCGATACTATTCTTGGCAAGGTACCTTCCCTCAGCTTAGAGGATCGCGATGGAGAATGAATTCCAGAAGTTGATGCAAGGAGAGAGTTGTGTGGACGAGTACCTCCATGAATTTACATGGTTGGGTCGGTACGTTAGCTCTACATTTGCTGATGAGGAGCGTAAGACAAACAGTTTCTATGAGGGTCTGAGGGATGACCTAAGGCTACTGCTCTCGGGGCCTATGACGCAGGGCTTCTTGACCCTGGTCAAGACGGCCCGGTCTTTGGAGAAGGATCTGAGGAATGTTCAGGCGAAGAAAGACTCTAGTGCAAAGAAGACACAGTTCAAGGTGCCGACTACGTCAAAGTCTGGGTTTCGTAAGTTCTATAAGAAGGCTAGGACTTCGGGTCCTGCCCCATCTTCCGGTGCTTCAGGGGAAACTACAGGCCGAACCTCGGGCGCATGCTATAACTGTGGAAAGACTGGACACTTTGCTCGAGATTGTTGGAGCGGACATCCAAAGTCCGAGAGGAAGCCAGGAGCAACCTATGAGGAGAAGGGCAAGGCGGTTGAGTCAACTGTATCTCATTATACTCCAGCTCAACCTAGAGTCTGTAACCTTGGCCAGCAGGATGTCATAAAGCAAGCTGATGTGGTGACAAGTAAGGTTTAAATTTATAGCGAGTTAGCTTTAAATACTTGTTACCTTGCGCATGTTATCTTATTGCTGCTTGTATAGGCATTGTTTTGATTTTCGATAATCTGGCGAGAGCACACTTTGATATGGGAGCTTCACACTCCTTTTTGTCCGAAGGATTTATATCGTGCATCGGAGTACCTTCTTTGATGGCAAAGGACAAACTAGATGTGTTGCAGCCAAATGGGTGTTCACTGCGCGCGGATGGAGTCTGTGGCGTAAAGATACGGATTGGGAGTCAGGAGTTCGACTTGCAAGCGTCGTTACTGCCGCTAGTGGAATTCGACGTGATTTTTGGTATGGACTGGCTCTCGGAGCAGCGGGCATACATTTATTGAAATCGCAAGGAGGTCAAATTGGGAACTGGTCGTGAGATGATATTTGCGGGCTTAAAAGGGGCGAGCAAGACTTTGATGACTACTCTTCAGGTGGTTAAGGCAGTTCGTGCTGGTGTAGAGCTATTCTTCACGCTAGTGGAGGCTTCGAAGCCTAAGCCTTCTTTGGACAGCATCCCAGTAGTATACAAGTCCCCTAACGTGTTCCCTGGCGATCTCCCTGGAGCCCCACCTCAGCGGGAGATTGACTTCACTATTGAGCTGGTGTCAGGTGCCAAACCTGTGTCACGCTCTCCGTATCGGTTTGCGCCTAAGGAGATGGCGGAACTGAAGGTTCAACTTCAAGAGCTGTTGGAACAGGGTTATGTGCGTCCAAGTTCGTCGCATTGGAGCGTACCGGTCCTTTTTGTTAAGAATAAGGACGGAAGCTTGCGACTCTGTATCGATTATCAAGAGGTGAACAAGTTAATAGAGAAGAACAAGTACCCATTCACAAGGATTGATGATCTGTTCGATCAATTAGTCGGGTCATCGGTGTACTCGAAATTGGATGTTAAATTCGGATATTATCACCTGAGGACAAGAGAAAGTGATATCCCCAAGATAGCTTTAAGCACGAGATACGGGCATTATGAGTTTACCATCATGTCGTTTGGGCTGACTAATTCGCCATCCGTGTTCATGGATCTGATGAACAGAACTTTCAGAATACCTGGACCACTTCATGATCATCTTTATCGACGATATATTGGTGTACTCGCAGTGTGAGTAGGATCACTTTAAACGTCTGCATTTGGTGTTGGAGACATTGAGGTGGAACCAATTGTATGCCAAGTTCTCCAAATGCGAGTTTTGGTTGTCCTCAATAGCGTTCCTTGGTCACATAGTTAGTGGAGAGGGAATTACGGTGGATCCAGCAAAGATAGTTGTTATACAGAAGTGGCCTGTGCTGTCTACAGTAGCGGAAGTCCGAAGTTTTCTAGGTCTTGCCGGCTATTACAGGCGCTTCGTGGAGAACTTCTCGCGGATAGCGTTACCCCTCATGACTCTAATGAGGAAAGTGTAGAAGTTTGTTTGGACGCTTGAGTGCGCACAAGCTTTCGAAGAGTTGAAAATTCGGTTGACCACGACGCATATACTAAGTTCGCCGAGTGGGACTTAAAGCTTTGAGATCTACAGTGATGCTTCGGGCAGTGGATTGGGTTGTGTTCTACTACAGCATGGAAGTGTAATAGCTTATGGCTCACGTCAGTTGAAGGTACATTAGAGGAATTATTCGGTCCATGACTTGGAGTTAGCGGCCGTGATATTTGCCCTGAAGCTATGGAGGCATTACCTGTACGGTGTGGAGGTTTATATCTATACCGACCACAAAAGCCTGAAGTACTTGTTGGACCAAAATGATCTAAACATATGGTAGAGGAGATGGATGGAGTTCCTGGCGGACCGCACATTCAAAATGCATTATGTACCTGGGAAAGGCAATGCGGTTGCGGATGCGTTGAGTCGCAGGGCCACTGCGCGGGCCAATTGGTTGTCAGTTCATGACGAGCGTTTGATTCGGGAGTTAGAGGCATTAGAGATCTCTTGTGTTGACAAGCAGACTTGTGCCGAAGCGCAATTGAACTGGACAGAAGTTCAGTATGACCTGGCTGATCAGATTCGGCAGGCTCTTGATTTGGATAGCAACATGAAGCAAATCATGGTTGAGGCTTTAGATGGGTCAAATTCCAAATGATGTTGTGGAAGGATTGTTATGGAAGTACGGTCGTCTGTGCGTCCCAAATGTGGGTAAACTGCGGGTGGAATTGATGTACGAGGCTCATCCTACCAAGTACTCGATTCACCAAGGGAGCACGAAGATGTACCGTGATATGAAGAAGTTGTTCTAGTGGCCAGGACTTAAGAAGGACGAGGCACTTTATGTGGTGAAGTGTCAAACGTGCGCCTTAGTGAAGGAGGAGTGCCAGAAGCCTGGAGGTTTCTTGAAGTACTTGTCTATACAGGAGTGGAAGTTCGACGATATTTCAATGGACTTTGTGCATGTGTTGCCAAGGTCGCAGAAGGGAAACAACGCCATCTGGATGATCGTAGATCGATTGACGAAAGTGTCGCACTTCATTCCAAATAGGAAGGATGATTCAGTGGAGAAATTGGCAAAACTCTATGTGGATAACATTATTCTACTTCACGGTGTGCCCTACAGCATCGTGAGTGATCGAGATGGGCGGTTCACGTCCAATGACTGGAGGTTGGTGCAACAAATGTTGGGAACAAAGCTGAGTTTCAACACGGCCTTTCATTCGCAAACGGATGGTCAGACCGAGAGAGTCAACAGGACGATGGAAGATATGCTTCGCATGTGCGTCTTGGATTTTGAGAAGCAGTGGGAAGATCACATATACTTGGTGGAATTTGCTTATAACAATAACTACCAAGCGAGCATTCAAATTGCGCCCTTCGAGGCCCTTTATGGTAGGAGGCGCCGCACTCCGTTGTCATGGTTGGAAATGGGTGAGTCGAAGCTGTACAAGCGGCAAGAAGTGGAAGATGCAACTTCGTTGGTACGAACTATTCGAGAACGATTGCTGATCTCTCAGGACAGGCAAGTTAAATACTATAATGCCAAGCATCAGATCGTTGAGTTCGTTGTTGGCGACTGGGTGTATTTGAATATTAAGTCATTCAAGGGCGTCTCACGGGTACGACGCTTGGATAAGCTAAGCCCGAGGTACCTTGGACCGTTTGAGGTTCTGGAGCGAATTGGCGAAGCAGCTTATCAATTAAAGCTATCAGTGGAACTGAGTGGTCTACATGACGTATTCCACATATCAGTGTTGCGGAAGGCGATTCAAGAGCCTTCGCAAGTGATTGCGGTCGATCTAGTACCGGTTGATAATGGTTTGACGACGAAGGTCAAGCACATTTGCATTGACGACTCGAAAGTCAAGCGACTGCGCAACAAAGACATCAGGATGGTCAAGGTCCGTTGGGACAACTGCGGTTAGGAGGAGCTCTCGTGGCAGCGAGAGCAGACCATGCTTGAGGAGTACGCGGAGTTATTCCGCTCAGGTACTGCTTTATTTTGTGTATCTTTTCCTTTCTGTAATTTCGGGACGAAATTCTTTTAAGAGGGAGAGAATTGTAACTCCCCGAAACTCAAAAGAGGGACGGACAGCATTTAGAGCCAAGTTTGGTGCCTGGTAAGGGTCATACGGCCTGGGACACGGGCGTGTCCAGGGCTGTGTCGTTCTCGGGTTCGACGAACTTGCCGAGTGCCCGACGAAATGCACTCGATGAGGCGTCGAGGCAGAGAACACGACCTGAGATACTGTTGAAACTTGTGAAGTGAAAGTGGGTGAATGGAAGGCTTGGGCAACCTATCCGCACGGACTACGCGGACAGGGTTGGCGGAATGCTAAGTCGGCAGGGATGTTGCAGGCGGTTTGCTCTGTGGCGGCCTTGGCGGTCTGTTCGCGCGGACTACGCGAACAGCAGCGGCGGTCTGTCAGGTCGAGGATTACTCAGCAGGCAGTTGGTTCCCAGGAAGTAACCGGGAGGATAGAAATCCTATCCGCGGAGTCCGACATGAAGCGGACTGATGCACTGGAGCTCGGCAGACCGGTTTGGCAGTTGCCTTGGTCTTGCTCTAGTGAAGCGGCAAGTGGAAGCCGCGGAGATCGCCAGTCAGTGCGGACAGGTTCTGGAGGTCGCCCGGTATGGCGGGCTAGATCCAGTGTCCGCCAGTAAGCGCGGACTGGCCCATGTGGCCAGTGGACGGGACTTGGTGAGTTTTGGACCAAGTCCAGGATGGCTCAGTCCGGGGAGATCGCGCAGTGGAGCGCGGGCTGGTTTCTCAGTCCGCCAAGCGTAGTAGAAGTATTGTTGCCTTGTTTGCTAGCTTGGGAAATGCGGACTGGAGAATTGCTTGTGCATGAGCGTGCGGACTGGAGCCAGAGTCCGCTGAGTCCGGTTTAGCCTTGTGATGAGTTTATGGACTCAGGGATGCGGACTGGAGTCTGCTGTTAGCAGACTGGATCGGCGTGTCTGCTGAGTCCGGCGGTGCCTTGGAGAGAGGCAATGGACTCAGGAGGTGAGGACGGAAGCCGAGTGTCCGCTGAGTCCGGCAGGTGCCTTGATGGCGAGGCTGCGGGCTCGGGGTTTGCGGGCTGATGCCTTGTCCGCAGATTGGCGGACACAGCTGTTGTGGAGTCCGGCTGTGGTGGTCCTGGCTTGGCCTCTGGCGGCAAGGCGGGCTGGATATTGGAGTCTGGCCTTGGAGAAGCTGGGGCGGACTGGCTATCTGCACAGGAGCGGCAAACTAGAATGTGTGTCCGCGGGCTGGCGGACACACTTGTTCTTGCTGCGGGATGTGGCGGTGATCCTATCGGCTAGGGAGGTGACCATACTCATCATCGTGCCTATAAATAGGACCCATGTCACATCAGAAGAAAAAGGAACCTGGACCAAAGTAAGTGAACAGTAATTGAGCTCGCGTAAGTTGCTGCGGTCTGGACTTTGGTGTCCACGCGGATTGAAAGAGTTGACCGGGTTGTGTTGTGCAGGTTGTGCGGATAGCGCTGGAAAGCCAAGACTTGGCTCTGATTGCGGTCATTGACAGTGCGGACTCTGCGGTTAAGCAACAGGCGGTAAACAGCAAGTCGCGGATAGTGACCAGGCGGTCTCCTGTTTGGCAACTTGGTTCGGGGTTCAGGAAGTCGCCTGCTTCAGGCGGACTGTTCCATTCGGTGACGCAGCTTGTGCAGTCTGGCAGCTAGGCGACCTCGCGGTCAGGCGGCCTGCAGATCGGCGGTGAAGAGCTAAGCATTGGAATAAGGGGTAGTCCGCGCGGCTTGGGTTGCGGTCTGGCGACCTGGCGGACTGAGCGGACTCCACAGCAGTAGACCGGCGGCTTGGTGGTTGAGTCCGCGTGGCCTGTTTTTCTTTCTTGTCTTTGTAACTGTCTCTGTTCTCCTGGTTTGGGTTTTGGTGAAGCATGTCTCGCCATGTATGTCTCGCCTTGTAAAGAAGTTTGCTCTTGATCAATAAAGAAGCTTGTGCTGCATGCGTTGCTGCTTTGTTGAGATAACCCCTGCTAACTCCACGATCCGGGAAAACTTTCAACATTATAAGTGGGCATATCCTCCTCCGGTTTGTTGAGTTTTCAACATGGTATCCAAGGGGGCGTCTGCGGTTTGTTGAATTTTAACATGGTATCAGAGCGAGGTTGTTGGAGTGGTCAAGCAGTGCTCAACGGAAGTAGTTGCTCTTCTGTAGAGGAAACCAGTGGTAGAACCATGGCAGTGGAAGATGCAAGTTGTCTTGGTATTGATCTTCTTACAGAGACGAACTTTGAAAGGTGGAAGTCCTGTATGAAGAGCTTTCTTCTTGGCGAGGACCTTTGGGAGGTTGTATGCGGAGCAGGAAGACAAGAGGATACTGCTGGCAATGCTGAGGCGATGAGAGCTTGGAAGGAGACAAATGCGAAAGCGGAGTCTATTCTCAAGCAGGTGATCTCATCGGAGCTCTTGGACCATATCAGTGGATGGCGGTCAGCTGCGGAGGTTTGGACTTCCCTTGATGGGTTGTTCAGGAAGGAGGTGAAGGTTGCTGCTGACGATGG
The DNA here is from genome assembly GCA_039583875.1 of Platanthera guangdongensis. Taxonomy (NCBI): domain Eukaryota; kingdom Viridiplantae; phylum Streptophyta; class Magnoliopsida; order Asparagales; family Orchidaceae; genus Platanthera; species Platanthera guangdongensis. The sequence continues at coordinate 115,832,226 of CM077155.1, read as the reverse complement.
TCCCTCTACTTTGTATCAGGAAGAAAGGAGTGTTTCTCCTAGGCGTGATAGGAATAGGAAGGAAGGACCAAGGTGCTATAAATGCAAGCAGCATGGTCATCTTCGGAAGGAGTGCAAGGTTGTCTTGCTCTCGGCGAACGTAGCTCATGTAGGGAGGAAGGAGAAGAACGTTGTTGGGTTATCAACAAGTTCTGAAGCTGATCGGATGAATGTCAGTGATAGTGCAGCTATCTGGCATGAAAGACTGGGGCATGTAGGGATGGACAAGCTGAAAGCAATGGCGGAAAGAAGACTCGTAAGAGGCTTGCCTAGATTGTCATCCTATGGCGATGGTCGGGGGTGTGCGGGATGTCAGGAAAGTGGAGCCTATCGCTTCATGGTTGACAAAGCACAATCCAGATGTAAAGCACCATTAGCGGTTGTCCATTGTGCTCTGGTGGGACCGACCGTCACGGCCAGTCTTGGAGGCAGCAGGTTCATGCTGATATTGGTTGATGACTATTCTAGGTATACGTGGGTATACTTCATGAAGAAGAAGTCCAACATGGTACGCTTGTTTGTGGAGTTCAAGAAGCTTGTGGAAGGCCAGCTTGGCCGGAGGATCAAGGTGTTGAGGACAAGTTTCGGTGGTGAGTTTGGCTCAACCGAGTTTTCACACTTTTGTAGGAAGCAAGGGATCCGGAAGGAGCTTTCTTGTGGACATACTTCACAACAAGGTAGTATTGCAGCTCGGATGATCCGTTGGTTAACGGAAACCTGCAAGTGTTGGCTTCAGAGTAAAGGCGTTCTGAAGGCTCTTTGGGCGGAAGGAATGGCCTGTGCTGCTCATGTCATCAACCGGATGCCTCTTAGTCCGATCATAGTAAAGACTCCTTATGAGCTGATGTTCGGAGTGAAGCCCTCAGTGAAGCACCTTCGGGTGTTTGGATCTACCTGCTATATACATTCTCCGGGTGCTCTTAAGACAAAGCTAGTCTTTGTTGGGTATGATGAGCAGAGAAGAAGATGGAGGTGTATGGATCCTGCGACGAAGAAACTCATAGTGTCGAGAGACATTGTTTTCGATGAGTTGACGTCGTTTTGGAGTAGCTCTCATGTGGAGCTAGAGATAAGCAGTTCAGATGGTGGGCTGAAGGAGGCTGCTGCTAAGGAAGTGGAGTTACCTGAGTCACCAGGTGCTACAGGTTGTTCTAGCTCCGGGGCAAAGGCGTCAGGGTCAGGAAGTAGGGGGAGCGATGCTCCAGGATCTTCTGGCTCGAAGGCGGAGGCTTACTGTTCAGGAAGCAGGGGGAGCGATGTTCCAGGCAGTTCTTGTTCAAGAGGGGAGTCTTCTGGTTCAGGTAGTAGGGGGAGCGTTGCTCCAGGTGCTTCTGATTCCAGTAAGGAGGCGTCTTGTTCAGGTAGCAAAGGGAGCATTGTTCCGGGTTTGCCCGGGAACGGAGCTGGTTCAAAAGCAGCGGAGGTGGTTAGCCATGATCAGGTTCTTCGGAGATCGAAGAGGATCAGTAAGCCACCAGCTCGATATAGTGAAGGGAACACGGCGGACTTGGTTTCGTGTTTCCTTGTTAGCCCTCAGGTCGAGCAACGTACTTCTGGCTGTGATGACACCACTAGAATCAAGGAGGTGGTTGACACCAAGTCTGAAGAGGTGACCTCTCTCAGAGGTAAGAAGGCTTGGGCTTTTGTGCCCAAGGAAGTTGGTGATACTCCTATGATGCATGAGTGGAGGTTGAAGCTGAAGAAGGCAGAGGGAAGCATGGCTCCTTTTGGGAGATGCTGGAGGGCTCCCTCATGGTCCATGATATGCGGGGCGAGGACTATGTATTTGAAATCTCTTCGTAGATGGTATCGGAGGGACTAGGTGCAAGGTTACGGGAGCTGCTGGAGTTATTCACCACTTCTCACTTCAAGGGGGAGTGTTGAAACTTGTGAAGTGAAAGTGGGTGAATGGAAGGCTTGGGCAACCTATCCGCGCGGACTACGCGGACAGGGTTGGCGGACTGCTAAGTCGGCAGGGATGTTGCAGGCAGTTTGCTCTGTGGCGGCCTGGGCGGTCTGTTCGCGCGGACTACGCGGACAGCAGCGGCGGTCTGTCAGGCCGAGTATTACTCAGCAGGCAGTTGGTTCCCAGGAAGTAACCGGGCGGATAGAAATCCTATCCGTGGAGTCCGGCATGAAGCGGACTGATGCACTGGAGCTCGGCAGACCGGTTTGGCAGTTGCCTTGGTCTTGCTCTAGTGAAGCGGCAAGTGGAAGCCGCGGAGATTGCCAGTCAGTGCGGACAGGTTCTGGAGGTCGCCCGGTATGGAGGGCTAGATCCAGTGTCCGCCAATAAGCGCGGACCGGCCCATGTGGCCAGTGGACTGGACTTGGTGAGTTTTGGACCAAGTCCAGGATGGCTCAGTCCGGGGAGATCGCGCAGTGGAGCGCGGGCTGGTTTCTCAGTCCGCCAAGCGTAGTAGAAGTGATGTTGCCTTGTTTGCTAGCTTGGGAAATGTGTACTGGAGAATTGCTTGTGCATGAGCGTACGGACTGGAGCAAGAGTCCGCTGAGTCCGGTTTAGCCTTGTGATGAGGTTATGGACTCAGGGATGCGGACTGGAGTCTGCTGTTAGCAGACTGGATCGGCGTGTCCGCTGAGTCCGGCGGTGCCTTGGAGAGAGGCAATGGACTCAGGAGGTGCGGACGGAAGCCGGGTGTCCGCTGAGTCCGGCAAGTGCCTTGATGGCGAGGCTGCGGGTTCGGGGTTTGCGGGCTGATGCCTTGTCCGCAGATTGGCGGACACAGCTGTTGTGGAGTCCGGCTGTGGTGGTCCTGGCTTGGCCTCTGGCGGCAAGGCGGGCTGGATATTGGAGTCCGGCCTTGGAGAAGCTGGGGCGGACTGGCTATCTGCATAGGAGCGGCGAACTGGAATGTGTGTCTGCGGGCTGGCGGACACACTTGTTCTTGCCGCGGGATGTGGCGGTGATCCTATCGGCTAGGGAGGTGACCATACTCATCATCGTGCCTATAAATAGGACCCATGTCACATCAGGAGAAAAAGGAACCTGGACCGAAGTAAGTGAACAGTAATTGAGCTCGCGTAAGTTGCTGCGGTCTGGACTTTGGTGTCCGCGCGGATTGAAAGAGTTGACCGGGTTGTGCTGTGTAGGTTGTGCGGATAGCGCTGGAAAGCCAGGACTTGGCTCTGATTGCGGTCAGGGACAGTGCGGACTCTACGGTTAAGCAACAGGCAGTAAACAGCAGGTCGCGGATAGTGACCAGGCGGTATCCTCTTTGGCAACTTGGTTCGGGGTTCAGGAAGTCGCCTGCTTCAGGCGGACCGTTCCATTCAGTGATGCAGCTTGTGCGGTCTAGCGGATAGGCAACCTCGCGGTCAGGCGGCCTGCAGATCGGCGGTGAAGAGCTAAGCATTGGAATAAGGGGTAGTCCGCGCGGCTTGGGTTGCGGTCTGGTGACCTGGCGGACTGAGCGGACTCCACAGCAGTAGACCGGCGGCTTGGTGGTTGAGTCCGCGCGGCCTGTTTTTCTTTCTTGTCTTTGTAACTGTCTCTGTTCTCCTGGTTTGGGTTTTGGTGAAGCATGTCTCGCCATGTATGTCTCGCCTTGTAAAGAAGTTTGCTCTTGATCAATAAAGAAGCTTGTGCTGCATGCGTTGCTGGTTGTTACTGCTTTGTTGAGATAACCCCTGCTAACTCCACGATCCGGGAAAACTTTCAACATTATAAGTGGACGTATCCTCCTCCGGTTTGTTGAGTTTTCAACAGGGTATCCAAGGGGGCGTCTGCGGTTTGTTGAATTTTAACAGATACGGGCGTGTACCAGGCTGTGTCCTGCTCGGGCTATTAGCCGGGCTGTGTCGGGTGAGGAACACGGCCTGATGCACAGGCGTGTTCTGGTTGACAAGGGCGTGTCAAAATAAACACGGGCGTGTCGAGAACCCGTGTCCTCATCTGGTTGTTTTTGGTCCTGTGTCAATTGAGGAACACGCCCCACAACACGGGCGTGTACTGATTGACACGGGCGTGTCAAGGTTAACATGGGTGTGTCTAAGCCCGTATCCTGGTCGGGATGCGACGGTTTCGGCGTCGATTGAGGAACACAGCCTTGGACACGGGCGTGTCACAAACTGTGTTCGGCCCTGGAAATTGATTTTAAATGCAAATCATGGCCGTTCATTTCTTTCTATTGGGATCCAAGGGCCCTGGCTGGTCCTTGCTGAGTTAAGGTTGGGAATAGGGTTTGAAACCCTAATTTCTCTTTGAGTTTTCTCTTTCTAAAAGCTTTAGAGAGAGGGGAGAGTAAGGAAGAAGGAGGAGGAGAGATCCGGCTGCCGGTGGAGCTTCGAAGCCGTAAATCGCAAGCCGAGTCCAGATCTACGGAGGCGAGGCCATTACGTTGCTTTTCATCCGTCTACATCTTCATGGCGCCAAAGAGAAACCCAAGGGTAACGATTCTCTTCTTGGACATGTGAAGTTCTCTTTTCTTTTTGCACAGGAAACCGGCTCTCACGAGTATGCGGTGAGTGTGAGGTGTTCCTTCGGGTGGACATGAATAGTCCCCGTTGTTTTGCATGTAGAGTCCGGAATCGAAGTACGGACATAGGCATGGTGTGTGAAGCCTACCAGGACAAGTTGGTCTGGATCGGTGATGTTTCATTATGCATGAATGGCCGGAGAAGACTCCGTGTTGATGGTTGTTTTCGAGTTTTCTACGCGGTAGATTGCAATAGGGAACCTTAGGGACTAACTCCAAGGTGCACCCGAAAAACTGGGCAGAAGCGTGATTCTGCCATCTTGGTGGCCTGGGAGCCAACTTGCACATAATTGGGTTATGTAAAGTGTGTGGTCGATTTGGGACTCGGGGATGCTTGACCCGCGCATATGGCTTAAATTGACGTTGCGGTGTGAGCAACGGGTTAGGCAGAACCATAACCACTCTATGTCGTTCGGTTAAAGCGACCTAAAGTACGTGGTACTTGTCGTTGGCATAGATGGAGGGTCTTAGGCTTATGCCGGAAAGACTAAAATGCTCACGAGATTTGCCGTCCAAGGGGCGGTGGTGAGACTACGGATTTGAAGGGGTTCATCGAGAATGTGCCCTAAGTGCACGGGGTGTGTGGCTGTATGTGCCTACGCCTGTTATGAAGTATAATTTCACTATATTGTTTGGCTATACTAATAACGTGCATGGAAGGAGCATCACCGCCCCGAGTAAAGGGGTGGGGTTGTTATAATTTGGTCAGCTTTAGCTGACTGTTTCTGTTGTTTGCCACCACTGCGGTGGATTGTTACTTGCATGTGCTGTGGAGCTTATTGGCAAATACCGGGCTGAAGCCCTGGTTGCCGAGCCGGCCCTCAAAGGACAATGTGAATGTTTACTTTTTCTGCTCATGTGTGACCGGCCTGCATGCTGATGTATGGAAGACACTATTTGTTTAAAGTAAACTCTTGTAAGGCCATAAGGTCAAGTACTTTGTGTATTTGTACGCTTATTCCTTTTGGGTTATTTTTGGTGGACATTCATGCTGTGGCTGTGTTCTTTCTTTGCAACATTTAAAATACTTCCGCTAGAATGTGCTCTGTGTAGGACGTTTGTTATTGGAAGGATGGTTTCATTTCGTAACCCTTCGGTCTGTCTGCGGTATATGGCGTCGGGCCCCTGCCGGACCTACTGTTATATGCCATGTGATGGATAGGGGTGTTATAACTTGCACTTCTTTCTCTGATTGAATTGGCATGGTAGGTGTGGATGTCGATGGTAGACCGAAGTGTGCGAGACAGCTCACCAAACCCCTTCTTTGACTGTAACCTGACCGAAGCTGAGTACCTTTCATTCGTAGCCAACTTCATCCCCTAGGTATGTTTCTAGTCGCCCTAATAAAGGCGAGGCAATTAATATCCTTTTTGATAATTTACTTTCCTTCCCCATCCCGTACTTTGATGTGGGATTGCGCCTCCCCCTGTGGCCTGAAGTGCACCAGGATCTGAAGTACTTCAGAGTCATTCCCGCATAGTTAAATCAAAAGCGAGTTCAATGCTGGTTGCATTCATGTCCTTCCTTCGCAAGGAGAGAATCGAGTTCAATCTCATGGTCTTCCACAAGTTGTTTATCTACATGGCCAACAACAACGGTATCACATTATTTTCTATCCTGCAGCTCAAGGTGTGCGAGACCGCAAACAAGTACCACCACGGGATTGTGGAGGTATCGTCGGGCGACACTGGCTATTGCCGATTGGGAATATCTTATTTGGCTGCCACGTGTCACATGATTCTAAGGTTTCCGCGGTCTAATTTGATCATGGAGTTATCGCCGGGTGATAGTGGTTATCGCATGGCGATATCTCATTTTTCACTTTTGCCGTCCGAACTATTTCCAGAGTGTAGTTGACTTCATTCTCATTTCGTAATGTGGTGACACGTTCCGTAACTCCTCTCGGATTGAAAGTTACGGCTGTTTGAAGTTTAGCACACAAAACTCGTCCTTTTGCTTTATTTCTAAAGTGTACACATCATTGAATCATGCCCATGACTAAGGTCTTGTCTCCCCATTCAACGTATACAACTTGCACACTATAAACACACAAAATAGTAGATCAAATACATCACGGTATTTGTTATTCTCAAACCAAGAGATGTGGAATGCATGTTCCAACATTACTAAGTTCGTCTTCATCAAGGGGAACTTGGGAAACATCCCCTACTCGCTAGTCCAACAGACTGAGGAGGCATACCGACCCGACCGTTATGGGCCAGGACTTCACCGTCCAATAATTTTTCCTGCACAACAACTTTGAGGTCGCCATCTTGAGTAGGGGTCACAACTCGCTCCTTCCGGTGCTTTTGGGGGAAGGTATGCTCAATCCCTTCTTTCATATCTCGCCCTCTCTGATTTCTTCTCAACTTGTGTCACTGAGCTGTTGTCATGCAAGGGAGTGACTGTTCCCTGTGAACCAACCCTAAGCGGATACTGGGGACACAACCGGTGAGCTCGCCTAGGAAAAGGACTCCTTCGTGACATTTACGGATGTACTTGGGACTTCTGCTCCCTCTAGTAGCAAGAAGCGGGTCGCCCCAACCGACCTCGACTTTACCAAAGACTCGCCCCCTCGCAAGAAGCTTAAGAAAATGGCGGTGTCAAAGGGGATACAAATCCAATGGGCTCCTCAGGATGAGGTACAGGCCGCAAATGATACCCCCGAGACATCCACTGGGTCGGAGATTCGCAAGGAAGAGAAGCCCGGCGCGTACTGCAACTTTGGCTTGGGCTCTAAAGTCAAGGATAACTACGACGAGCTGATGGCACTCTAGGGTGAGAAGAAGAACTGGACGTCGGTTTCCTCGTTCCTTCCATCATGGTTGGAGCGGCGACCTCCTAGTGGGCATGCCTTTGCCTTCGCCTTTGGTCTTTATGGGTGCGAGGATGTAGAGATTTATGATGCTATGACTTTGCGGAGACTTACACAGGAGAATACGCGGGCCCAACTCCGAGTAATGGAGCTCTCGCAGATGGCCGCACGTCGAGGCCTTAGTCTTTCAAGGGATTTATTTTAGTGCGAGGCCACACAAGATGTAACACCCTCATCCGTCACATGGTATATAACAGAAGGTCCAGCTGGAACCCAATGCCATATACAACGGACAGTCGGAAGGGTTACATAAGAATATCCAAACTATCCAATTAAGACTACTCGTCCTACACAGAGCATTCTAGCGGAAACTTTTAAATAGTTTAAAGAACCCAAAACTTAAATCCATAATCATGAATGTCCACATCCACACAACAGGAATGAAAACAGAATACACTGAAAGGGCACACGGCCTTATGGCCTTACAATGGTTCACTTAACAAATAGTGTCTTACATACATCGGCTCGTAGGCCGGCCACACATGACAAAATAAAAACAACTATTCGCTAAGGCTTTCGAGGGCCAGCACAGCAACATGGGCTCCAGCTCGCTAACTTGCACTCGGCTCCGCAGCACCTGCAAGCAACATTCCACCGCACGGTGGCAAACAATGCAACGGTCAGCAAAAACTGACCAAATTATAACGACCCCTCCCCTTACTTGGGACGGCGGTGCTCTTTCCCTGCATAACATTAGCCCAGCTAAACAATAAAGTGTAATTACATTTCGCCACAGGTGTAGGCTCACATGGCCAAACACCCCGTGCACTCAGGGCATATTAACGGTGAATCCTGACACTTCAGCGTCTTCACCAACACCACCAAGATGGCAACCACGTGAGCATTTAGCCTTTCTGACCACTGTCTAAGGCTCCCGACTATGCCAACGACCAGTCCCCTTTTCGGGTCTCTCGCACCGAACCACATAGCCCAGGTCCGATTCCACTTCCCCGTTGCTCACAATGCGTAGTACACCTTAAGACGTACTCACGAGCCAAGCTTCTCTCGGATCCTGCCATTTCCAAACAATCACATAACCCAGTTATGTTCAAGGCCGGTTCCCAAACCGCCAAGTTAGCAGAACACGTTTCCGCTCAGTTTTCCGGGTGCGCCTTGGAGTTAATCCCCAAGGATCCCTGCTACAATCTACCACGTAGAAACCCGAAAACCCAAAGCACGGAGTCTTCTCCGGCAAAACATATCAAATGCAACATCAACGATCCAGACAATACACGTCCGAGTAGGCTTCACACATAATGCCTATGCTCGTACTTCGGTTCCGAACTCTATATGCAAAACAAGGAGGACTATTCACATCAACCCCAAGGAACACCACGCACTCACCGCACACTCATGGGAGCGAGTTTCCCTATGCAAAAGGAAGAGCTTCACATGCTCAAGTAGAGAATCGTTACCCTTGTAGTACGCTTTGGTGCCATGGAAAAACTACACGGTTGGAAATCTTCGCAACGAACTTTCCTCCACGGATCCGCTTTCAGATCTCAAAACGGTGCTCCGAATACACCGCCAGCGGTCGGAAAACTCCTCCTTCTTCCTCCTCTTTCCAACTCCTTGAGAGAGAGAGGCTAAGGGAGAAAATGAGGAATTGATCCTCTATTTCCGAACTTAACAGAGCAGGAAACCATTTGGGCCGTTGGATCTTATTTAAAGAAAACAAACGGCTCAGATCCTCTCAAAAATCCCCAAACCTGGGCCGAACACGGCTTTGCACACGGCCGTGTCCCAGGCTGTGTGCCTCGATCCAGGCACGATCGACGAACACAGAGACTCACACGGGCTCAGACACGCCCGTGTCTCACTCGACACGCCCGTGTCGGGTCCTCGATATGCCCGTGTCCGGGGGCGTGTCACACATAACCGCCACGCCAACCGACATGACCCTGCTGAACACGAGTACTGACACGGGTAGGCACACGCCCGTGTCAAATGACACGCTCGTGTCATTAAGCCGTGTTCCTTGTTGTGTCCTTCTCGGGATGAAAATGGCCAAAACACCAGCCAGACACGGCCTTGGACAACCCCGTGTACCACTATACAGGCACCAAAAATCCCTTTTTATGCGACCAACTCAAATACAATTTTTGGGGCATTACAAATCTCCCCCACTTAAGGAATTTCGTCCCGAAATTAAGTAAAGGTACACAAAACTACAAGTTACCTAAACGGAATAACTCGGGGTATTCCTCCAACATAGTTTGCTCTCGCTCCCAAGATAGCTCATCACGTCCGCAATTATCCCAACGGACTTTAACCATTCGGATATCCTTGTTGCAGAGTCGCTTGACTTCAACGTCTTCTATATGTATAGGCCTGACCTTTGTCGTCAACTCGTAATCAACTGGCACTTGATCAACCACAACAATCTGCAAAGCCGCTTGCACCGCCTTACGCAACACCGATACGTGGAACACATCGTGTAGGTCACTCAACTCCACCGACAGCTTCAATCAATACGCTGCTTCGCCAACACGCTCCAGGATCTCAAATGGTCCAAGGTATCTCGGACTTAGCTTCCTCAAGCGTCGAACCCGCGAGACACCCTTGAACGGTTTGATTTTCAAGTACACCCAGTCGCCAACTTTGAACTCCACGTTCCTATGTTTGGCGTTATAGTACTTTGACTGTCTGTCCTGAGCGATCTTGAACCGTTCCTGAATTGTCCGTATCACTGAAGTGGCATCTTCCACCGCTTGATGTTTGTAAAGCTTCGACTCGCCCGTCTCTAACCAAGACAACGGCGTGGGACACTTCTCCCGTAAAGGCCTCGAAAGGCGCCATTCAGGTACTCGCCTGAAAGCTGTTGTTATACGCAAACTCCACCATGTATAGGTGACCTTCCCACTGCTTTCCAAAATCTTGGACGCACATGCGAAGCATGTCCTCCAACATTCGATTGACCCTCTCGGTTTGGCCATCCGTCTACAGATGAAAGGTTGTGCTGAACTTAGCTTAGTACCCAACAGACTATGCACCAACCTCCAGTCGTTCGACGTGAAGCGTCCATCTCGATCACTAACAATACCGTGGGGCACACCATGCAACCGTACAATATTCTCCACATAAAGTTTGGCCAACCTTTCCACCGGATCCTCCTTCCTGATCGGGATGAAGTGCGACACCTTTGTCAACCTATCTACGACCAACCAGATGGCATCATTTCCCCTCTGCGACTTCGACAAACCATGCACAAAATCCATAGATATGTCGTCAAATTTCCATTCCGGGATAGGCAAGAACTTTAGGAAACCTCCGGGCTTCTGGCACTCCGCCTTCACCAAGGCATAAGTTTGGCACTTGGCCACATAGAGTGCTACATTCTTCTTCAATCCTGGCCACCAAAACAATTTCTTCATGTCTCTATACATCTTCGTGCTTCCCAGATGGATTGAGTACTTGGTATGATGAGCCTCGTACATCAACGCCTCCCGAAGATTATCCGCACTAGGAACGCATAGGCGACCGTCTTTCCTTAGCAACCCATCCTCAACAGCAAACTGGGAATTTGACCCATCCAATGATTCATCCAAGATCTGCTTCATGTTGTTATCCTGAATCAAAGCCCGCCGAACTCTATCAGATAGGTCACGCTGCACCTCGGTCCAAAATAGTTTCGCCTCAGTACTAGACTGCATGTCGACGCAAGATATCTCCAAAGCCTCCAACTCTCGGACCAATCTCTCATCATGTACTAATAGTCAGTTGGCTTGTGCAGGAACCTTACGACTCAACGCATCCGCCACTACATTACATTTCCCTGACACGTAATGTACCTTGAAGGTTTAGTCCCCTAGGAACTCCATCCACCTCCGCTGCCTCATGTTCGGTTCCTTTTGATCTAACAGGTACTTCAAGCTCTTATGAACGGTGTATATATCGACTTTCACACCTTACAGATAGTGCCTCGACAGCTTTAAAGCAAATATCACGGCCGCTAACTCCAAGTCATGGACTAGATAATTTCTCTTGTGAGCCTTCAATTATCGTGAACCGTAGTCTATCACACTCACATGCTGTAGCAGAATACGGCACAAACCACTGCCCGAAGCATCACTATAGATTTCAAACCCTTCGGTTCTACTTGGGGAACATAAAATAGGCGCTGTGGTCAACCGCCTCTTCAACTCTTCAAAAGCCTGTCCGCACTCCGAAGACCACACAAACTTCTGATTCTTCCTAGTCAATGTCGTGAGTGGTAGCGCTATCCGCGAGAAGTTCTCTACGAAACGCCTGTAGTAGCCAGCAAGCCCCAGCAAACTCCGGACCTCCGCCACTGTAGTCAAAGCAGGCCACTCCCGTATCGCCACAATCGTCTCCAGATCCACAGCTTTCCCTTCTCCAATAACAACATGACCAATGAACGCTATCGAGGATAACCAGAACTCACACTTGGAGAACTTAGCATACAACTGGTTTCTCCTCAACGTATCCAACACCAAGTGCAGGTGATTGTAGTGATCCTCTTCACCCTGCGAGTACACCAGGATATCGTCGATAAATACTATCACAAAATGGTCCAGGTACTCTCTGAACGTCCTATTCATCAGATATATAAACACGGATGGCGCATTGGTCAAACCAAACAGCATGACCGTGAACTCGTAATGCCCAAACCGCATACTGAATGCTGACTTTGGGATATCGCTCTCCCTTATCCTAAATTGGTAGTAACCGGACTTCAGATCTAACTTCGAATATACCGTTGACCCAACCAACTGATCAAATAGATCGTCAATTCTCGGGATCGGATACTTATTCTTTTCCGTAAGTTTGTTGAATTCCCGATAGTCAATGCAAAGTCGCAAACTCCCATCTTTCTTCTTGACGAAAAGGACCGGTGCGCTCCAAGGCGACAAACTTGGACGCACATACCCTTGCTCCAACAACTCTTGTAGTTGCACCTTCAACTCTGCTGTCTCTCTTGGTGCTATCCGATACGGGGGAGCGTGACACCGGTTTGGCACCTGGCACCAGCTCAATAGTAAAATCAATCTCCCGCTGAGGAGGGGCTCCTGAGAGATCATCTGGGAACACATCATGATACTCGGACACAACTGGGATACTAACCAGACTTGGCTTTGGCGTCGAAGTCTGCACTAGAGTGACAAACTGCTCTGCCCCAGACGGACCTGCCTTAATCACCTGAGGGGCAGACGTCAACGTCTTGCTCGACCCCTTACATGCCCGCAAATGCCATCTCATGACTTGCTCCCAACTGACCTCCTTTCAACTACGATCAATGCATGCTTGCTGCTCTGAGATCCAGCCTATTGCAAAGATCACATCGCACGCAACTATCAGCAATAGCGACGCCTGCAAGTCATCGACGTGACTCCCATTCCTTACCCTAATACCACAAGCTCTAACCTCACGCTTAGGGCACCCGTAGGCAGCAGCCCATCCAATTTGACCTTTGCCATTGAAGAAAGTACTCCGATGCGCGATAGAAACTCTTCAGACAGAAAGGATGCGAAACTTCTGCACCGAACAGTGCTCTCACCGGACAATAAACAATCTAAACAAGCCTAACACAATCAGTCATAGGCTAAATATGCGTAGGGAAACAAATATTTAAAGCTAACCTGCTATACATAGCCGACACCACGTCAAACTGCTTTGTGGCTTCCTGCTGGCTAAGGTTGTACACTTTTGGCTGGGTTGGGGCATAGTGCGATGCGGTTGCCTCCGACCCCTTGCCCTTCTCCTCGTAGATATCTCCAGATTTCTTCTCGGACTTCCGTCGTCCGCACCAACAATTTCGGGCAAAATGTCCTGGCTTCGCACAGTTAAAACATGTAATTGCCTTCCTCCCAATGGTTGTTGCTGTCTTAGCTGTCTTTATATTCTGTGCGTCATTACGACAATCTCGGGCAAAGTGCCCTTTCTTGCTACAAGTATGATAGTTGTAAGTAACCTTGCCAGTCGATGATCTAGCCCTCTTTTTCAGCATTCTGCGAGATGCAGCCCTCATAGGACTTGCAGAGTTCGATACCCTACTCACTGGTATCTGGTGAATTTTCCCCATATCTACTTCCAAAGACCTAGCCGACTCCACCAAGGCTCGGAATCTCAATAGTTTTGGTCCTAGCAGTAGAATTCACAGTTCATCATGCAGACCATTATAGAATCTATCAACTATAGACTGCTCGTTCTCCAACCCAAAGCATGGGTAGCGGCTTATAAAAAGAAACGCCTGCAAATACTCATCAACCGAGTGCGTACCCTGTACTAAGCACATATTCAACGGCTGGCCTGATGGCCTTCTAAATTTCACTTGATCCAACACACCACCCGGCATTGAAGTCATCTTAGGGACAAAGGTTTGCACATTGCTTCCCTGCTATACACTAGTTATAGCGAGCACCACTTCAACAATCCTTATTATGGTTTCAAACGATGGAGGGGTCTCAAGCACGTCGCTGGGTGCACTATAATCCTCAAAAACCAGATGTTCTGTCGGCTCTGCGCCACTCCTGGTCACCTATAGTCGTACAAAACACCAATAAGTGACCAAACGGAATTGCAAAAAGCAATTATAGGAACACGCAGGTTCCTCAAACATGTGTATTTTTCATTCCTAAGTGGAGATTCATGGGTTATTTTTAATGTTATAACGATGACGCACACATGTGCTCACAACCCCTTAAAAGAATTCATCCACGAATTCATTTAAGCCTGACAGTAACCAGAAGTCTGATACCAAATTGTAACACCCCCATCCGTCACATGGCATATAACAGAAAGTCCAGCTGGAACCCGACGCCATATACCACGGACAGTCGAAAGGGTTACATAAGAATATCCAAACTATCCAATTAAGACTACTCGTCCTACACAGAGCATTCTAGCGGAAGCTTTTAAATAGTTGAAAGAACCCAAAACTTAAATCTGTAATCATGAATGTCCACATCCACACAACAGGAATGAAAACCAAATACACTGAAAGGGAACACGGCCTTATGTCCTTACAATGGTTCACTTAACAAATAGTGTCTTACATACATCGGCTCGCAGGCCGGCCACACATGACAAAATAAAAACAACTATTCGCTAAGGCCTTCGAGGGCCAGCACAGCAACATGGGCTCCAGCCCGCTAACATGCACTCGGCTCCGCAGCACCTGCAAGCAACATTCCACCGCACGGTGGAAAATAATGCAACGGTCAGCAAAAGCCGACCAAATTATAACGACCCCGCCCCTTACTCGGGACGGCGGTGCTCTTTACCTGCATAACATTAGCCCAGCTAAACAATAAAGTGAAATTACATTTCGCCACAGGTGTAAGCTCGCATGGCCAAACACCCCGTGCACTCAGGGCACATTAACGGTGAATCCTGACACTTCAGCGTCTTCACCACCACCACCAAGATGCCAACCACGTGAGCATTTAGCCTTTCTGACCATTGTCTAAGGCTCCTAACTATGCCAACGGCCAGTCCCCTTTTCGGATCTCTCACACTGAACCACATAGCTCAGGTCCGATTCCACTTGCCCGTTGCTCACAACGCATAGTAAACCATAAGACTTATACACGAGCCAAGCTTCTCTCGGGTCCTGCCATTTCCAAACAATCACATAACCCAGTTATGTTCAAGGCCGGTTCCCAGACCACCAAGTTAGTAGAACACGTTTCCGCTCAGTTTTTCGGGTGTGCCTTGGAGTTAATCCCCAAGGATCCTTGCTGCAATCTACCGCATAAAAACCCGAAAACCTAAAGCACGGAGTCTTCTCCGGCAAAACATATCAAATGCAACATCACCGATCCAGACAATACACGTCCGAGTAGGCTTCACACACATTGCCTATGCCTGTACTTCGATTCTGGACTCTATATGCAACACAAGGGGGACTATTCACATCAACCCCAAGGAACACCATGCACTCACCGCACACTCTCAGGAACGGGTTTCCCTATGCAAAAGGAAGAGCTTCACATGCTCAAGTAGAGAATCGTTACCCTTGTAGTACGCTTTGGCGCCATGGAAAAACTACATGGATGGAAATCTTTGCAACGAACGTTCCTCCACGGATCCGCTCTCAGATCTCAAAACGGTGCTCTGAATGCTCCGTCGGTGGACGGAAAACTCCTCCTTCTTCCTCCTCTTTCCAATTCCTTGAGAGAGAGAGGCAAAGGGAGAAAATGAGGAATTGATCCTCTATTTCCGAACTTAACAGAGCAGGAAACCATCGGGGCTGTTGCATCTTATTTAAAGAAAACAAATGGCTCATGTACGCTCAAAAATCCCCAAACCTGGACCGAACACGGCTTGGCACACGGCCGTGTCCCAGGCCATGTGCCTCGATCTAGGCACGATCGACGAACACAGAGACTCACACGGGCTCAGACACGCTCGTGTCTCACTCGACACGCCCGTGTCCGGGGGCGTGTCACACATAACCGCCACGCCAACCGAGACGACCCTGCTGAACACGGGTACTGACACGGGTAGGCACACGCCCGTGTCAAATGACACGCCCGTGTTAAATGACACGCCCGTGTCATTAAGTCGTGTTCCTTGTCGTGTCCTTCTCAGGATGAAAATAGCCAAAACACCAGCCAGACACGGCCTTGGACACGCTCGTGTCCTAGGCCATGTACCCCTATACATCCACCAAAAATCTCTTTTTACGCGACCAACTCAAATACAATTTTTGGGGCGTTACACAAGAGCTCCTGGAGGATGAGGTAAAGGACCTGAAGCCGAGGTTAGGGGTCACGGAGGAGCTCCTCGCAATGAGTTCTGGCAGGGTGGTATATGTCAATTTCTTCCCACGCTAGCTCCAACACCTCTCAATGTGCTAACTATTTATTCAATTTTCACAGGATGCCGAGATTGCTAACTGAATTTGCGTGCGCACCGCCACTCTAGAAGGGGAGAACAGAGAGCTTTAGGCCCAGGTCGACCAGCTGCTCTCCAATGCCCTTCCACCAAGTCATAGTGAGCCCTCACGATAATATACCGAGTGCGAGATTGACAAGATGATGAGGATCACTTCAATCAAGGCCTCCAAACATATGCTCAAGATGATACGAGGCCTCAGGGTGGTGAAGTTGGACTCCTTTGACCCGAGCTCTACCTTCCCATCGAATCGCAAGGGACTCCTTTGACCCGCTCTTTGGTGACCAAGAAGGGGGCGATGATGGTAACTTGAGTGGCCAGTCCTGAGGAATAGAGCTTTAGGCGATTTTTATTTTCCATTGCCTTGTAACAAATATTTTGTACTCTCGCCCATGAGGCGGGGTTTCTTTTTATAAACTTTTAACACTTAATGAAAATTGTGTTATGTATTTTCCTTGTCACGCACTCGCAACTTTTTTGGTTTATTTATTTAAATTCCACGTGCTCTTGCATACTAAGATCGATTCCATCCGCATGCAGCCTTAGGTACTCGTGGATTTTAGTCACGCATGTGATTATCTAGTCACCTCTGAACTGTTCGGTGGTCGCGAGTGATGGGTATTCTATTCGCTTCACTCTTTTCACTTGGAGTTGGTATCCCTCTAGAATGGTGAGTGCCTATGTGATAAGAGCACATCCGAGGTTGTTTCACGTGCATACCTCTCCATGGATCGTATTTATTTCCCTTGTCTTAGGTTAGATTTTATGAAGCCTGACGGTCTGGCAGTCCCGGCGGTCTAGCAATTTGGCGAACTTGAGTTTGGTCTTGGCGGTCTGACTATCTTCTAGCAGACTGGTGTTTGGAGGATTGGATTTTGCTCTCGGCAGCCTTACTATCTTTTAGCGAACTTCCTCTAGTAGACTCGTTAGTACGTCTTGCCAGCTTGGAGATCATTGAGGCTTGTTCTATCATCTATTGCGGGTATGGTGGACTTGAGTTTCAAGACACTGCAGATAGAGGTCGCACTCTGAAGAGCGGCTGAAGCTACTGACAGAGGAGCTGAAGCTGCGGATAGAGACAACTATCTGCTTAAATTTCAACCTGATGATCAGGGGAGTTGGGTTCCAGGAGATTGTAGGATGGAGAGAGCTATCTGTTTGTGTTTCTCTCTGATCATCACCCGCAGACTGAGTAGAGACCGGCGGTTTCTTGGTGTAAGGCGGTCTGCTTGTCTAACGTCTCAATGTTGCATTCAAAAAAATTATATATGTTTATCTTGTTGTATTTTTGTCCCACATCGTCTGTTGTATTTTCCTTCTTTCTCTTCTCCTTATAAATAGGGTGTCATACCCGTGTAACCTAACTTTTTTGTTGAATGAAAAGCTTGTTATTTAGATTTTTCATATTGTATCAATACGAGATTTGAGCGCTTTTAGAATACAAAGCTGCAAGGTGAGTCCAAGCAGCTTTAACTGACTCATTATGTCGAATGATAGGTAGGCACTCCTCAGAGAGACTATTAGCAAGACATGTCCTGATCAAAGCATCATTGGCAGAAGCAGATCCTTGAGCAGGAGGCTCATTGGTGAGATGATGACATTTGTGTGGAGATCTCAGGAAGAACATAATCGAGACACTCCAATCTAGATAAATTAGGCTATTCAGCTCGGAAGATGAACCAAGATTGCCAGACAGAACAAAAATAGTAGGTGCAGTTTGAGAAGAAGGTGCTGACAAAGTGGAAGATTACTCGGTATCCGCCATGAAGAAGGCAGTAAATTCTTGCTGAAGCTAATTATCCCACCCTTGATGCTACTGCTGCCCGTATTGTAACTTTTACCATTCTTCTTTAGTGCCCTCATCTTACTGCCCCGCCCCTTCCTGACACCTTTGCTTAGATGGTTTGTTCTTTAATTCTAGAGGCCATGGAGGTCATTTTGGTGGGCATGATGTGTCTCGTCATGTATGGTCTCATTGTGGCAAGACGGGTCATCTTGTTGATCGTTGGGCGAAATTTCCTCATCTTCGTCCGTCTGTGGGTGACTCTACATAGAAGTGCACTTCTCTTACCACTTATTCTAGTAGTGCTAATATGGTCACTCAAGGTATGTGGCTTATTGATTCGGGAGCTACTAATCACATGACAGGTGATTCTCATTTAATCTCTTACTTGGACCAACATAACCAGTCTCCTCTGATTTTTGTTGTGGATGGTAATCTTTCTCTAGTATGTGGGACTGGTAAAGTCTGTGTCACTCTGACTCTGTATCTTGAGGACACGCTTTATGTCCCGTCTTTTTCATACAATTTACTCTCTGTTCCCGCTCTTTGCAAATAACTAAACTGCACTGTTACTTTTATATCTACACTTATTTTTTCAGAATCCTTACTCCAAGGAGAAGATTGCTACCGGGGCTGAAAGCAATGGGCTCTTTTTCCTCGACAATATCACTATTTTGTCCACTTATCTTTTGTAATGGCATCTTTGCCTTGGGCATACTCCTCCTCGTCTCATTTACCAACTCCTACTGAATTTACCTCAGGAGAACTCTTCTTTGAACTGTGAACTGTACCATCCAATCGACCTAAGGAAACAATCTCCCACCAAAGAAGAGCTATCCTGGTCAGGCAGACCATTATCGGGCTGTATCCCAAGCACCCAAACCCCTATCTAGCACTCTAATAAGTTGTTGGTGGCCATAGTCTCCCTTTTTTGAGAGAAACTCTCTGATTAAGCGCACAACCCGGGGACTCACCAGTTGAGCTGGAGTAGCACTAAGCGCTTAGTCGGAGAGTTTCACTCATCAAAGGGTGGTTATGGCCACTAATAACCCGCCAGACTGCTGGAGAGTGGTTGGGGTGCTTGGGCTGCAGCCCGGTAACGGTCTGCCTGACCAGTTTATCTCCATTTTGGCGGGAGATTGTCTCCTTGGTTTGAGTGGATGTTACAATAAAAGTGCACTTTTTATTATAACGATCATAGCCGATATAACGTGACCACGCCACAACTCCGCTCTAGGCGATGCTACCGGGTTGTAGTTTAAGCACCCCAACCCCTCTCCAGCCCACTGATGGGTTGTTGGTGGCCACAACCTCCCTTTGATGAGCGAAACGCTCCGATTAAATACGCAGTATTGGGACTTCTCAGGAGGTCATCCATCCCAGTATTATTCCAGCCCGAACACACTTAACTATGGAGTATTTCCACTTCTCATCACCAATTGAGCTAGCTCCGGCTAAAGTAGTATTTCAACTACTCCATCCCGAGCACGCTTAATTATGGGGGCTCAATTGGTGACGAGAAGTGGAAATACTCCATAGTTAAGCATGCTCGGGCTGCTGTAGTACTAGGATGGGTGACCTCCTGGAAATTCCCCGTACTGTGCGGTTAACTGGAGAGTTTCACTCATCAAAGGGAGGCTATGGCCACCAACAACCCATTAGTGGGATGGAGAGTGGTTGGGGTACTTGGGCTGTAGCTGATAACGCCGTCTAGAGAGGAGTCGTGGTGTTGTCATGTTGGACTATCTAGGGTCATTATAGCTCAATTGGTGATGTGATGTTGAAAACCTCCATAGTTAAGCATGCTCGGGCTGGCGTAGTACTGGGATGGGTGACCTCTTGGGAAGTCCCTGTGTTGCGCACTTAACCGGAGAGTTTTGCTCATCAAAGGGAGGTTGTGGGCACCAATAACCTGCCAAAGTGCTAGAGAGGGGTTGGGGTGCTTGGGATGCAACCCGGTAACGGTCCTCCTGACCAGGTTAGCTCAGCTTTGGCGGGAGATTATTTTCTTGGGTAGGGGGACATTAAAAAAAATGCACTTTTATTCTAACTTCCCCTCGACCCAAGGAAATAATCTCCCACCAAAGCAGAGCTAACCTGGTCAGGAGGACCGTTATCAGGTTGCAGCCCAAGCACCCCAACCCCTCTCCAGCCCACAGGTAGGTTGTTGGTGGCTACAGCTTCCCTTTGATGAGTGAACTTGATAGTTAAGTTTGGTCGTACTAAGACTTTCCAGGAAGTCACCCATCTCGGACTATACCCCGAGCACGCTTAACTATAAAGTTCTTTCACTTTTCATCACAATAGCTCAATTAGTAATGAGAAGTGAAAGAACTTTATAGCTAAGCGTGCTCGGGGTGGAGTAGTCCAGGATTGGTGACCTCCTGGGAAGTTGATGAATTGTAAATATACCTAATTTTATGTACATTACTTAAGTCGTTTTATTTAATTTTTGTCATTTCTACTTGTTTTTATTCAATAAAATGCTCCTATTTTTGTAAATATTATACTAACTTGTTTAATTTAATTTGTTAGGAAAAAAGTCAAAATCTGCAAAAAAATGACATGTCACGCCCGTGACATATTGGTCACGCCCGTGACCAGGGCGTGACAGCTCAAAATCCCGAAAAGAAGCCAATGTTGAAGAGGAAAGCCTGACACGCCCGGGTTCCATGATTCGACACGCCCGTGTCAATCCAACACAGGGCGTGACCAACCCGTGTCAGCCCGACACACCCCGTGCCAACCAGGTCAATGTTTCGCGCTCAACGTTCGTCGAACCCAAGAGGGACACGCCCGTGTCCGATATGCGCCACGCCCGTGTCCGCCCGACAAACTGCCGCCGGCGAATCCCGAAGTCAACATCGCCTTTAAGCGCCGAACGACACGCCCACCGTCACGCCCGTGACCTGGGGCATGACCGCCGCGTTTTCGGCCGGAAAGTCAAATCTCCGTCAAATCCATCAGATCGCCGAATCCCGCGGTAAAATAGTGCTGACACGCCCCCCGACACGCCCGTGTCGGAGGGCGTGTACTTGGAAATTTTTGCCTATAAAAAGGCAGCTGCTGTATGAGTTCAGGGTTCCCAAAATCCGAACCATTTTGATGTATTAGGGCTGTTGTTGGAGTTGCTTTAGTGCTATGTAAGGATCCCCCCCCCCTCTCCTTTTTAAGTTTGTATGTTTGAACTCTTGTAATCACCCTTTTTTGTAATAAAAATCGTTATTATTTCATCATTATATGCTTTGAAATTTCTCCAATAGCCTCCTTTTCATCAATCTTATATACTTTCATTTTTATTTTCATAATGCGTGTGTGTGTGTATGAGCTTAAAATTGCAAAAATTATGTTTTAAAACGCAAATGTTCACGTTTTCTTTTCAATTATAACAAAATTTATAGTCGTTATTATGGCCGTTTTCATTCTCAAACTCTTTAAATTTGGTTAGACTTAGGATTTTCATGCTTCAAATTGCGTTTTTATGAACTTGTAAAACATTAAAAAGGTAGTCTTCATTAATCTTAACTTAGCCTTTACTTTGTTTTAATCATAAAACTACTGCTTCTTTTTAGCTTACTCCTTCTTTTTAAGCCATTTTACAAGGCTATAGTAATGTAGAAATTGTTATTTATATTTTTCATCAACTTTCACTTTAAGTAGTTACAAAAAATATTTTCGCTCGAACAATTTTTATTTTCACTTTTTAAGCATTTCTATCAAAATCTAACGGTAAAAATGTAAACGTTTTAATTTTTCGGGCACTTGCCTTTCTCTCTTTAATTTGAAAACTTTTTCCTCAAACAATTTTTATTTTGCTTTTTTATGCATTTCTACTGCATTCCAGCGGTAGAAATGCAGTCATTTTAATTTTTCGATAACTTTGATTTTTGCAATTATTGTAGCCCGAGTGCGTGAGTGTATGAGATAATCTTTATCGTCTTAGTTAATTCATGCAAGAGTGTGTGTGTTTATTCAAGTAGAGTGCGTGTGTTGTTTTTATTTTTCCGCCTACTCACTTGAGTTAATTGGCTGGATTTTATTCAAGTAGAGTGCGTGTGTAATTTTTATTTTTCCGCCTACTCATTTGAGTTAATTGGCTGGATTTTATTCAAGCAAGTGTTTTCATTTTTTATTTTTCCGCCTACTCACTTGAGTTTAATGGCCGGTCTGTATTTTCAGTCCTACTCGTTTGAGTAGAACTTGTAATTTTCAATCTTTATTTTTTTCCGCCTACTCACTTGAGTTAAATGGCTGGATTTGATTTTCCGCCTACTCGCTAGGAGTTTAATGGTCGGACTTTATTTTGATGTAAATATTTAAGAAAGCCCTGTAATCGCATTTATTTTCTCCTACTCGTTTGAGTAGGACTCGCTTTCATTCCAGTCCTACTCGTTTGAGTAGGACTTGCAACTTTCAGCTTTAATTTTCCGCCCCCACTCGTTTGAGTGGGACTTGCAAATTTCAATTATGCACTTTTCAGCTTTTATTTCCCGCCCCCACTCGTTTGAGTGGGACCTGCAAATGTCAATTATGCAATTTTTTATGTGTAACTTAGTTTTATTTCTTCCTTTTGATTATATGTTTAAATGAGTGCGGGTGTGTTTATTTGTAATAACTTTTCTAAAATTAGGTTATTTTGCTTTTCTTCTTATTTTCTTTATAACCTTTCAGCGAATAGTTTAGGACGCTCGCACAACCAATCATATAAGCTATCCACATTCCGATGAGTGGCTAATTTCTTTTAGCCCTCGGTATCGAAGAGCTTTGGGATCTAAAATGTTTTAAATAACCAAATGTCTAATTTTTCAATTTAATTAAAAACTTAAGGTTTACCCAGGGTTAACGACGCGTAGACCCACATATCGATGTGTGGGCTCTATTTTCGTTATCCATACGCTAGCTAGCCGAGAGGCCGTGCATATGGACAGATCACCCCTAGGTAGATAGAGTTCCGCACTAACCCTCGAGAGAGGAGGCGCGCTAACTCTACCGGATCGGGTTCCCCACCCAATAGCGGGGTTCTTAGCGTACTTCGGGCATTAAGGGGAATCCTTCGTCGGACGAGAGCCCGGTCGAATAGCCTTAATGTCTAGGTGAGCGATATTCCTAGAGATAGGTGAGCTCATTATTTTGAACCTCCACGGCCAAGTTTCCGCATTAATTAAATTGAAACTTTAGATATCTAGTTATTCAAATCTATTTTTAATCCTAACGCAATTCGATACCGGGAGTTATCTCTTCATCGACTACTTTCTTAAAATCTATTTTCGTTCCTATTTTACTTAAAACCCTCAACTTCTATTACGGTAAAATAATAGTGTTTTCGGAGGAGTAGGGGTAATCAACCCGTTCCCGGGAATAATACGACCTCGGTATTCTCCCGAATATCGAGTACTACTTGCGATAGGTGCACTTGCCTACCCTAGCAAGCCTGCGGCGATCGACTCACCGAACCAACCACAGTAAGAGTCTGTTCGCGGGCCAATCAAGTTTTTGGCGCCGTTGCCGGGGACTTCTCTTTGAGTTGTTATTCTGAATCCGAACTCTATTACTTTTACTTTTATTTCTAAAAACTAAAAAAAAAACTTAAAAAACTTTTCTTCAAAATCCGAAAAAAAAAAGAGAGTTAATTTTTCTACTTTTCATTCGGGTGTATGACCCGTGGACAGCCTTCGGAGTCCGAAAATTTGGATTTCGATCCTGAGATCGAACGCTCTCTTGCGCATATTCGGTCTCAACGCCGAAATCCCTCTTTGGATCCCGCAGAATCCATCGGAGAACCCTCTGCCGTTCCTATGGCCGACCCCAATCCGAACGTGGCCCTCGAGCGTACAATGTCATATTACGCCCGGCCAAATTTGGACGATACTGGGTCCAGTATTGTCCGCCCGATGGTGGCGAACAATAATTTTGAGATCAAATCGAGCGTTATCCAAATGATCCAAAACACCGTGCAGTTCGATGGACAGCCGGATGAGGACCCGAACGTTCATTTGTCTAGTTTTTTGGAGATTTGCGACACTTTTAAGATTAATGGCGTCACTGATGACGCCATTCGTTTGCGCCTTTTTCCATTCTCCCTCAGATCCAAAGCTAAGGCGTGGTTGAATTCCCTCCCACGAGGATGTATCACCACCTGGGCCGAGCTTGCGGAGCGGTTCTTAACGAAGTATTTTCCGCCCGCCAAAACTGCAAAGTTACGGGCGGACATTTCTTCGTTCATGTAGAATGATTCTGAGTCTCTTTTTGAGACTTGGGAGCGCTTTAAGGAATTCCTCCGCAAGTGTCCGCACCACGCGCTGCCTGCGTGGTTGCAGGTCCAAATCTTCTACAATGGGCTTAATTATCAGACGCGTCAAATGATTGACGCGGCTGCCGGGGGTACCTTGAATAATAAGACCCCCGAGGCTGCCCAAGCTCTTATTGAAGAGATGGCTATGAACGCCTACCAATGGAACGTCCCTCGGGGACGTCCCAAGCAGGCGGCCGGCCTCTTCAAAGTGGATGCCACTGCCCACTTAGCCCTTCAAGTTGAAAGGCTGACAAAGCAGGTGGCGGAGATGTCTGCTGCCTCCACCACTCCTCCTTGGGCGATTCCCCCTAATGCCGGCGTAGCAAATGAATTCGTAGACTACGTGGGAAATGCTGGGCGACCTTCCTTCAACCCCAATAACAACCCTTATAGCAATAACTATAATCCGGGTTGGAGGAACCACCCCAACTTCTCATGGAGCAATCCGAATAATGCGCAGCGCCCCCCCAATTCTTTCGCGCCTGGATTTCTGCCGCCTCCCCCTCTTCCAAAACCCTCCCCGATGGAGGATAATTTTTCTAAATATATAGCTTCCAACGAGTCAAATATCCGGAACATCACCGGATCGCTAAAAAACTTAGAACTCCAGGTTGGACAGCTAGCGCGAATGATGTCCGAGCGCGCGCTCGGGGCACTGCCGGGAAACACGGAGCCCAATCCGCGGGAAAATATCAACGCTATAACCCTCCGTAGCGGAAAGGAGGTGATCGATCCAAAACGGACCGATCCTCAGGTATATATTTCACCTCCGACCCCTCTTCCCCCTTCTTTGATTACGCCGCCTTTACAAATTTTAAATGAAAAAATTATTAAAACGCCCTTGCCGTATCCGCATAAACTTAATAATGAGCGTAAGGACGCGCAATTTGAAAAATTTATTTTATTATTAAAACAAATTCATATTAATGTTCCCTTCTGCGAGGCACTCTCTCAGATGCCTAAATATGCGAAATACCTAAAACAACTTCTTTCCAATAAACAAAAATTAGAAAATATTTCGCATATTTCTCTTAATGCTGACTGCTCAGCGGCTCTTACTAATAAATTGCCCCTAAAAAGAAATGACCCGGGACGGTTCTCCATCCCGTGCCTTTTTGGCAATATATTAGTAAAATACGCTCTTGCAGATTTAGGCACGAGCATTAATTTGATGCCGTTCTCGCTCTTTCAAAAATTAGGTTTGGGCACTCCGTCCCCTACTAAAATGCGAATCCAACTAGCGGATCGCTCGGTTAAGTTTCCCGTCGGGGTAGTGGAGGACGTACTTGTCCGAGTTGATAAGTTTATCTTTCCGGTAGACTTCGTCATCTTGGACATCGAGGAGGACACTGATGTACCAATTATACTCGGTCGCCCTTTTCTCGCCACCTCCCGCGCATTAATTGATGTCAGTAACGGTCGTCTCCTCCTTCGGGTAGGAGATGACGAAGTTACTTTCTCTATTAATCCCTCCATAGGAGACTCGTCATCGAGCGATGACTTTTGTTATAATTTAGACACATATCTCGGAGATTGTTCTTCCCCTATTTTTGAGTCTACGTTTCTAAACGACGATCTTTTTGCGCTCGAAAATTTTAACTGCGATGAGGATACGTCTATAGACTTGCCTTTCGAACCAATTGGTAAGAAAGACATAGGAATTAAAACCTCGTTAGAAAAACCGCCCTGCCTTGAACTCAAACCCCTACCCGATTCACTCAAATACGCCTTTTTGGGGAAAGATGATACACTCCCTGTTATCATTTCTTCTCATTTGAGCGAATCGGAGACTTCCGATTTATTGGGAGTTTTGCTTAAACATCGCCACGCAATTGCTTGGCAAATTTCTGATCTCAAAGGGATTAACCCGTCTTTCTGCACCCATAAGATTTTTCTTCTAGATAATTGCCGCAAAACTATTCAGCCGCAGCGACGTCTTAACCCAAACATGAAAGACGTCGTTAAGGCCGAAATTATTAAATTATTAGATGCGGGGATTATTTATCCCATATCGGATAGTACGTGGGTTAGTCACATTCACGTGGTGCCCAAAAAGGGCGGTCTTACCGTAGTGAAGAATGAGCACAATGAACTCGTCCCAACTCGTACTGTTACGGGTTGGCGGGTGTGCATCGATTATAGAAAACTAAATGACGCCACTCGTAAGGATCATTTCCCACTACCGTTTTTAGACCAAATTTTAGAGCGTTTGTCTGGTCATCCGTATTTTTGTTTTCTCGATGGATTATCGGGGTTTTTCCAAATCCCCATTTCCCCCGATGACCAAGAGAAAACAACTTTTACCTGCCCGTTTGGTACCTTCGCATATCGATGAATGCCATTTGGCCTTTGCAATGCGCCCGCTACATTCCAAAGATGTATGCTGGCGATCTTTGGCGAGCTGGTAGGAGACATTATGGAAGTCTTTATGGATGACTTCTCTGTTTTCGGAAGCTCTTTCCCGTCCTGTCTTCATAATTTAGACCGTGTCCTTCAGCGATGCGAGGACACGCATCTTGTTTTAAATTGGGAAAAATGTAACTTTATGGTTCGAGAAGGTTTGGTTCTCGGCCATATGATTTCGTCTAAGGGGATGGAGGTCGATAAGGCCAAAGTTGAAATTATAGAAAAACTTCCCCCGCCTTCCAACGTTAAATCAATTAGGAGTTTCTTAGGGCACGCGGGCTTTTATAGACGTTTTATTCAAGATTTTTCAAAAATAACAAAGCCGCTAACTCGCCTCTTGGAAAAGGAATCAAATTTTGTCTTTGATAGCGAATGCGAGTCTGCATTTAATTTCATAAAACAAAAACTTATCAATTCACCTATTTTAGTGGCGCCCGATTGGACCCTTCCGTTCGAGATTATGTGCGACGCTAGTGATATTGCTGTAGGAGCCGTTCTTGGCCAACGTATAAACAAATATTTTCATCCTATTTACTACGCTAGCAAGACCCTCACTTCCGCACAAGGAAATTATACGACAACGGAAAAGGAACTTTTAGCCGTCGTATTTGCTTTCGATAAGTTTCGCTCGTATCTAACGTTATCCAAAGTTATCGTATTTACCGACCATTCCGCCTTAAAATATTTGTTAGCAAAAACGGACGCCAAACCCCGCCTTCTTCGATGGATCCTCCTCTTGCAGGAGTTCGATTTAGAGATCCGTGATAAGAGGGGCGCGGAAAATTTAGCCGCCGATCACCTCTCCCGCTTAGAAAATCCCACTGCGGAAGCGCTCGTCGAATCTGACATAAATGATAGATTCCCCGAGGAACGCCTCCTAGCCATAACTACTAGTTCTTCTTCCCCGCCTTGGTTCGCAGATTTTGCAAACTATTTAGTTGCGAGGGTACTTCCAAAGGACTTTTCAAGCCAGCAAAAGAAGAAATTCTTTTCTGACTTGAAATATTTCTTTTGGGAGGACCCTTTCCTTTTTCGTCTCTGCGCGGACCAAGCAGTCCGAAGATGTGTCGCGGGTGTGGAGTGCACGCAAATCCTTAGGCACTGCCACGAGGGTCCGGCTGGTGGCCATTATCAAGCTAACCGGACCGCGCGGAAGGCGCTAGAGGCGGGCTTCTTTTGGCCCACTCTATTCAAAGACGCTCACAATTTTGTGCGCGCATGCGATAGCTGTCAGCGGTCGGGTAACATCTCTCGTCGCGACGAGATGCCCCAAAACATGTTTTTAGAATGCGAAGTCTTCGATTTATGGGGCATAGATTTTGTTGGCCCCCTACCTCCGTCTTTCAAAAATATGTATATTTTAGTAGCGGTCGACTACGTATCGAGATGGGCGGAAGCGCAAGCTCTCCCCACCAACGATGCGCGAGTCGTCGTTACATTTCTTAAAAAGCTATTTTCTCGCTTCGGCACTCCGCGCGCTATTGTAAGTGATAGGGGGACGCATTTCTGCAACACCCAGATGGCTAAGACGTTAGCTAGATACGGCGTCACGCACAAACTTGCCACCCCCTACCACCCGCAAACTAGTGGCCAAGTAGAGGTAGTAAATCGGGAGATAAAGCGCATATTAGAGAAAACAGTTTCACTTAATAGGAAAGATTGGTCCATCAAGCTCGACGATGCGTTGTGGGCTTATCGTACCGCATACAAAACCGCAATTGGTTGTACGCCGTATCGATTAGTGTACGGCAAAGCTTGTCATCTACCCGTCGAATTAGAACATCGCGCACTTTGGGCTTTAAAACTTTTAAATCTCGACGCTAACTTAGCCGCCCAAAATAGAAAACTGCAACTAAACGAGCTCGATGAATGGCGTGCCAACGCATACGAGAGCAATAAGTTCTATAAGGAGCGTTCTAAGTTTTATCACGACCGAAAACTCAAGCCCCAAAAAACTTTTTCTCCGGGCTACCTTGTCCTTCTTTATAACTCACGACTTAGACTTTTCCCCGGGAAACTTAGATCACGTTGGTCCGGCCCCTTCAAAGTTGAAGAGGTTTGGCCTTATGGGACCGTACTCGTCTCCCACCCGGATAAAGGCTCGTTTAAAGTGAACGGTCATCGCTTAAAATTATACATAGCAGGCGTTCCTGTGGGCGGTAACTTCGAATCCATAACCCTCCTAGATATATAAACCGCCAACATAGTCAAGCTACGTGACTATAAACAAAGCGCTCCTGGGAGGCACCCCATGTTTATCTTTTTCGCTATCTCTTTACCTTTTTCTTTGCTCTCTTTCTTCCTAATGCAGGGTTCCTAAACTGCGCCTTCCCCACCTCCTATCAGGGAAGCTTCTACCCCCCCCCCCCTTTCTTTCTTTTCTTTGTCTATATTATCTTACCTGTTTTGTTCTGCATACTTACGTTACAACATTGGGGACAATGTTGGACTTAAGTATGGGGGTGTTTTCTCGCTTTCTTTTTCATATTTCTATTTTCTGCACTGTCTTTCTATTTTCTTCGCGGTCTTTCTATTTTCTTCACTTTAAACATAAAAAAAATTATGAACAAAAAAAAAACTAAAATTCTAAAAACCCAAAAAAATTATAAAACCAAAATTCCAAAAACATTTTTAGTTTCATTTTGTAAAAATCTGTGTACCTATTTTTGTAAATAACTCTTCTTTCTCTCCTCATTCTTGTAAATAATTTATCCTCAAAAACTAAAAATCAAAAAAATTAGAAAAACCCAAAAACCCTAAAAAGATAAAAAATCTAAAAAATCCTAAAAAGATAATTATTAAAACACAAAAAATGATAAAATCCCTAAACAATTCAAAAAAAAAAATGTTTTGTTAAATTATGTAACAAAATAATTCGAATATACCATATCTTAACCCTTTTTGCTTTCCAAAAATCTAGTTTCGAGTTAATTTATATGCGAATTTTAGGTATTCTTTGCTTACTATTCGTTTATTAATTAAAGTTTGATAGATTTAAGTGTTTGGGGTTAAGTCTTAAAGAATTTTTTATGTCTTTTCCTTATAATAGGGAACTTGTTTTTCACCACCACTTCTAATTTTATAAATAGAAGCTCGTTTTTTATGTTAGAAAATAACATCCATGGATTTCAATTATTTCTACTTCATGCTTTTAGAAATATCGGAACGTTCATTTTAAAAAGGTTGCTCTCAAAACGTTTTTATTAAAATCTAGTTTTATTTTTGAAAAAAAAAAATTAATAAACCCACTTCTTTTTTTTTCATGTCTTACTTGACGTGATTACCCCCTATCCCTTAAAAGATCCTGTGTCAATGGGAATAAGATTTTGTTCCGTAAACATAGGCACCCAATAATTTAAAAAGATTATATATGTAGTAAGAGGATAAAATTCATTACTCCTACAAATATACATTGGGTTAATTTTATCCTTATGAAGAAAGAAAAAAAAAGGGTTAAGATAGGAAAATAAGATTTCATTTTCCTAACTATCAAAAAAAAATTTTGGAGGTTCGAGAAAAAAAATTACCTCACCTCAATATTCAAGCCTTCTTCATAAATCACCAACCACTTATCTCATTTCAATGATTCTAGACTTAATTTAAAATTTTTTTGAGAGCATAATTTTTAAATTGCATTATTTCCTTTAACTTCTTTTTAAGCTAAGGTTTTTTATATAAATCCAATCCATCGTTGTTAAACTAACAAAAATAAATTTTTGCTTTCTATTTTATTTTTTCTAGAAGTCTTTTTGAAACTCTTCCTCTATTCATAACATTTCATAAATTAGGATTTAATTCTTTAACCCCGGATGTTTATTTTGATCTTCCTTTTAATTAATTCAAGCGGTAGCTAAACTTAGGATCTCTTTTATTCCTTATAAGTTCATCTCCAACTTTTGCTCTGGAATAGCAAAAGCTTAAGTATGGGGGTATTTGATGAATTGTAAATATACCTAATTTTATGTACATTACTTAAGTCGTTTTATTTAATTTTTGTCATTTCTACTTGTTTTTATTCAATAAAATGCTCCTATTTTTGTAAATATTATACTAACTTGTTTAATTTTATTTGTTAGGAAAAAAGTCAAAATCTGCAAAAAAATGACATGTCACGCCCGTGACATATTGGTCACGCCCGTGACCAGGGCGTGACAGCTCAAAATCCCGAAAAGAAGCCAATGTTGAAGAGGAAAGCCTGACACGCCCGTGTTCCATGATTCGACACGCCCGTGTCAATCCAACACAGGGCGTGACCAACCCGTGTCAGCCCGACACACCCCGTGCCAACCAGGTCAATGTTTCGCGCTCAACGTTCGTCGAACCCAAGAGGGACACGCCCGTGTCCGATATGCGCCACGCCCGTGTCCGCCCGACAAACTGTCGCCGGCGAATCCCGAAGTCAACATCGCCTTTAAGCGCCGAACGACACGCCCACCGTCACGCCCGTGACCTGGGGCGTGACCGCCGCGTTTTCGGCCGAAAAGTCAAATCTCCGTCAAATCCATCAGATCGCCAAATCCCGCGGTAAAATAGTGCTGACACGCCCCCCGACACGCCCGTGTCGGAGGGCGTGTACTTGGAAATTTTTGCCTATAAAAAGGCAGCTGCTGTATGAGTTCAGGGTTCCCAAAATCCGAACCATTTTGATGTATTAGGGCTGCTGTTGGAGTTGCTTTAGTGCTATGTAAGGATCCCCCCCCCCTCTCCTTTTTAAGTTTGTATGTTTGAACTCTTGTAATCACCCTTTTTTGTAATAAAAATCGTTATTATTTCATCATTATATGCTTTGAAATTTCTCCAATAGCCTCCTTTTCATCAATCTTATATACTTTCATTTTTATTTTCATAATGCGTGTGTGTGTGTATGAGCTTAAAATTGCAAAAATTATGTTTTAAAACGCAAATGTTCACGTTTTCTTTTCAATTATAACAAAATTTATAGCCGTTATTATGGCCGTTTTCATTCTCAAACTCTTTAAATTTGGTTATACTTAGGATTTTCATGCTTCAAAATGCTTTTTTTATGAACTTGTAAAACATTAAAAAGGTAGTCTTCATTAATCTTAACTTAGCCTTTACTTTGTTTTAACCATAAAACTACTGCTTCTTTTTAGCTTACTTCTTCTTTTTAAACCATTTTACAAGGCTATAGTAATGTAGAAATTGTTATTTATATTTTTCATCAACTTTCACTTTAAGTAGTTACAAAAAATATTTTCGCTCGAACAATTTTTATTTTCACTTTTTAAGCATTTCTATCAAAATCTAACGGTAAAAATGTAAACGTTTTAATTTTTCGGGCACTTGCCTTTCTCTCTTTAATTTGAAAACTTTTTCCTCAAACAATTTTTATTTTGCCTTTTTATGCATTTCTACTGCATTCCAGCGGTAGAAATGCAGTCATTTTAATTTTTCGATAACATTGATTTTTGTAATTATTGTAGCCCGAGTGCGTGAGTGTATGAGATAATCTTTATCGTCTTAGTTAATTCATGCAAGAGTGTGTGTGTTTATTCAAGTAGAGTGCGTGTGTTGTTTTTATTTTTCCGCCTACTCACTTGAGTTAATTGGCTGGATTTTATTCAAGTAGAGTGCGTGTGTAATTTTTATTTTTCCGCCTACTCATTTGAGTTAATTGGCTGGATTTTATTCAAGCAAGTGTTTTCATTTTTTATTTTTCCGCCTACTCACTTGAGTTTAATGGCCGGTCTGTATTTTCAGTCCTACTCATTTGAGTAGAACTTGTAATTTTCAATCTTTATTTTTTTCCGCCTACTCACTTGAGTTAAATGGCTGGATTTGATTTTCCGCCTACTCGCTAGGAGTTTAATGGTCGGACTTTATTTTGATGTAAATATTTAAGAAAGCCCTGTAATCGCATTTATTTTCTCCTACTCGTTTGAGTAGGACTCGCTTTCATTCCAGTCCTACTCGTTTGAGTAGGACTTGCAACTTTCAGCTTTAATTTTCCGCCCCCACTCGTTTGAGTGGGACTTGCAAATTTCAATTATGCACTTTTCAGCTTTTATTTCCCGCCCCCACTCGTTTGAGTGGGACCTGCAAATGTCAATTATGCAATTTTTTATGTGTAACTTAGTTTTATTTCTTCCTTTTGATTATATGTTTGAATGAGTGCGGGTGTGTTTATTTGTAATAACTTTTCTAAAATTAGGTTATTTTGCTTTTCTTCTTATTTTCTTTATAACCTTTCAGCGAATAGTTTAGGACGCTCGCACAACCAATCATATAAGCTATCCCCATTCCGATGAGTGGCTAATTTCTTTTAGCCCTCGGTATCGAAGAGCTTTGGGATCTAAAATGTTTTAAATAACCAAATGTCTAATTTTTCAATTTAATTAAAAACTTAAGGTTTACCCAGGGTTAACGACGCGTAGACCCACATATCGATGTGTGGGCTCTATTTTCGTTATCCATACGCTAGCTAGCCGAGAGGCCGTGCATATGGACAGATCACCCCTGGGTAGATAGAGTTCCGCACTAACCCTCGAGAGAGGAGGCGCGCTAACTCTACCGGATCGGGTTCCCCACCCAATAGCGGGGTTCTTAGCGTACTGCGGGCATTAAGGGGAATCCTTCGTCGGACGAGAGCCCGGTCGAATAGCCTTAATGTCTAGGTGAGCGATATTCCTAGAGATAGGTGAGCTCATTATTTTGAACCTCCACGGCCAAGTTTCCGCATTAATTAAATTGAAACTTTAGATATCTAGTTATTCAAATCTATTTTTAATCCTAACGCAATTCGATACCGGGAGTTATCTCTTCATCGACTACTTTCTTAAAATCTATTTTCGTTCCTATTTTACTTAAAACCCTCAACTTCTATTACGGTAAAATAATAGTGTTTTCGGAGGAGTAGGGGTAATCAACCCGTTCCCGGGAATAATACGACCTCGGTATTCTCCCGAATATCGAGTACTACTTGCGATAGGTGCACTTGCCTACCCTAGCAAGCCCGCGGCGATCGACTCACCGAACCAACCACAGTAAGAGTCTGTTCGCGGGCCAATCAGAAGTCCCCATATGGCGCAAGTTAACTTTCTAGTTCACTTATCAAAGGGAGGTTGTAGCCACCAACAACCCGCATATGGGCTAGAGAGAAGTTTGGATACTTGGGATGCAACCCGGTAACAGTTTGCCTTACCACGTTAGCTCCGCTTTTGCAGGAGATTGTGTCCTTGGGTCGTGTGGACGTTACATGAAGCATGTCCACATGGCAAGCATCATTGTTCCTCCTATCTAGCGAGACAAAGTTGTAGTTCTTCTCGTCCATTTGAACTTGTTCATTCAGATATTTGGGGTCTTGCTCTTGTTAGGTTTGTTTGTAGGGGGAGTATTTATTTTGTTACATTTGTTCATGATTTCTCCCGATGCACGTGATTATATCTCTTGAAGGAATGCTCTGAACTTTATTCTATGTTCATTGGTTTTTATAAAGAGATATGAACTCAATTTGATATTTCTCTTAAAGTTCTTCAAAATGATAATGCTCGAGAATATCTTAGTCAATAATTTTCTGATTTTTGCATGCATCAGGGCATAGTTCATCAAACTAGTTGTCCCTACACCTCTCAGCAAAATGGGGTTATTAAGCGCAAAAATCATCATCGCCTGGATGTTACTCGTACACTTCAACAGATGCATGTTCCTTGGTTATATAGGGGATATGTTATGCTTCTTTCTTTCTATCTCATCAACCGTATTCCTTCGTCTATTCTTCAAGGATGAACCCCATTTTCCATCTTATATCCATGATCTCAACCTTTTCCTTTACCTCTCTGTGTTTTTGGCTGCACAGCGTTTGTGGACATTCCTTCTACTGGTCATGATAAACATTCTCCTCACTTGGTAAAGTGCGTCTTTTTGAGATATTGTCCAACCCAAAATGGGTATCAGTGCTTTGATCCCCTTCTCGGGAAATAATATGTTTCCGCTGAAGTTACCTTCTTTGAAGATATGCCTTATTTTTCTTAAGCTTCTACTCTCTCACCACCTGATGTTTCCGCTTCTCTACCTATTGTTTCTGCACCTTCATCTAAACCTATTTCACCTTCTAAGCCACTGTCTCCTCTCCTCATACCACATCCTCTGTCTTCACCTATATCTTCTTATTCTTCCCTACTTTTGGATCAGTTGCTGACAGTTATCGTGCCAGTAATCTCTCCAATGGATGGATTTATTATAGAATATAAGTCAGATCTTGACCTTCTAATAGATCTATGGAAGGGGGTTAGAGCGTGCACTATACATTTAATTCATAATGTTCTCTCCTATGCTCATCTTTTCCCAGCTGGACGGAGCTTTGCACTTGCTCTCTCTATCAATACTATCACAGTTAACTATCAGGAAGCTCTTGCTATTCTACATTGGAAAGCTGTGATAGATGAAGAAATGAAAACCTTAACCGAAAGGGGGTACATGGACTCAACCGTACTCCACTAGGTGTGGATATGGTAGGTTGTCGGTGGGCCTTTGTCATCAAGATTCATTTGAATGGCTTTGTTGACCACTATAAGGCTAGGTTTATTACCAAAAGCTTTACTCAAACGTATGGTGTAGATTTCTTTGATACCTTCTCCCTAGTTGCTCGCATCAACAATATTCATGTTCTTTTGTCTGTGGTGATTAACAAAGGTTGGGAGATGTATCAATTATATCTGAAGGATGCCTTCCTCTATGGTGATTTGCAAGATGTGGTTTACATGGAGCAACCTCTTGGGCATGTTGCTTAGGGGGAGTCTCAGTTGTGCAAGTTAAGGTAGTCAATTTATGGCTTAAACAAAGCCTGCGGGGTTGGTTCAACAAGTTCAACAAAGTTAACTCTCTTCTTGGTTTAACTCAAAGTTATGCTGATCACTTTCTTTTTATACACAAAACTACTAAAGGGCTTGTAGTTCTTCTTGTCTATGTGGATGATATTATCCTTACGGATGATGATAAGGAGGGAATTGATTTAGTGAATAAATACCTCCGGTAACATTTTGTTACGATGGAAATGGGCTCTCCTAAGTACTTCCTGGGAATTAAAATCTTGTGAAAACACAACTCTACAGTGCTCTCACAATGAAAGTATGCATTAGATCTTTTGAAAGAAATTGGTCTTCTCGGGGCAAGGTCGGTTCATTGTCCTATGTCCGTCTGTGATGACAAGAGTTGGATAGAGGATTCACCACTTCTTTCAGATGTTACTATATACAGACGATTCGTGGGAAAACTCATCCATCTGACTTCTACCATACCTGATATTTGTTATGCAGCAGAGAAGGTCAGTCAGTTTATGCAAGCTCCGAGAGAATGTCATCTTTGTTCCATCTTAAAAATTCTTGAGTATTTGAAAGGTCTCCAAAGGTGTTATTATTTTTAAAACATAACCATTTGAAGATTGAAGCAAATTCTGATGCTAGCTTTGCTGACAATAAAGAAGATAAAAAGTCTACTTCTAGTTTTTGTAACTTTGTGAGAGAAAATTATTGGGTCCATTGCCCACAATGTCCTAGATTTGAAGAATTCAATCATATCAATGACAAATACAAAGTTGTATTGATGTGTGTTTAAGTTCATGTATGCAGGTTAGTCCGTGAAACATTGATTAGACAGGTAGACACAAAGATAGATGTGGTACAATCAGGAATTTACCTAAGTCCACAAGCATTGAGTGAAGCTTACTCACTCAACGCCAGATGCAAGGGGAAGATGTTGGATAGGCTGGAAATCGCCTAAGTCCACAGGCATTGAGTGTAGTCTACTCACTCAATGCTAGGTGAGTAAAATTGTTGAAAATATCTTGGACAGTCAAAGCCAAACATTTGGCTGGCTGAAAATGTGGCTAAGTCCAAGGCATTGAGTGCAGTGTACTCACTCAGCACCATACAACTAAAGGGTATGAGATAGGCAAAGCCTAAGAAGAAACAGCAAGAATATGGCTAAGTCCACATGTGCTGAGTGAAGTCCACTAACTTAACATCATATCATCAAAATCGTTGAGTATTGCTCAATCAGTCAAAGCCATAGAAAATCTGTGTAAATATTTGACTAAGTCCACAGACGTTGAGTGTAGCTTACTCAGTTAACGTCATGTGATAAAAAACGTTGAGTATTACTCAGTTAACGTCATGTGATAAAAAACTTTGACTGAACCTTACTCAGTTAACGTCAGTCAGAGATAGTGTTTCCAACACAGGATTTTTTCCAAGTATAAAAGCGTTGAGTGAATGCTGCTCACTCAATGCCTAATCAACTGAGAATCTGTATATGGACAGAGGCGTTGAGTGAAGTCTACTCACTCAATGTCATGTCAATATAATTGACAAATGCTAAAAGCGTTGAGTGAAGAAGCAACACTCAACGCATCCCAAGCATGAAAAACGGCTAAGTCCAAAAGCGTTGAGCGATGGCTGCTCACTCAACGACAAGTGACTAGAGTTATTTCTAAGTGATATGGCATTAAGTGAAGCTTACTCACTCAACGCCAAGAGATGGAAAGTTGTCTAAGGAAAAAAGGGTTGAGTGGACTCAACGCTCTCAACGCCTAGAGATAGATAGCGTTGAGTGGACTCAATGCTCTCAACTTCTAATGGCAGAGAAATTTTTCTAAGTGTTTTGGCGTTGAGTAAAGGTTGATCAATCAACGTCAAGTGACAGAATGATTAGCTAAGGCCAAATGCGTTGAGTGAAGCTTATTCACTTAACGCCTAAGATAAATAGTAATCTGTTTAAGTGTTTGGCATTGAGTGATGCTTAATCACTCAACACCTATACTACTGATGTTTGATTTTGGATAAGTCCACATATGGTGATGTCAGCAAAGTCAAGAAAGTCAACAGAGTTCAAATTAACTGCGAGAAAGCTACAGAACACGACAAATGTTGTTGGAAGTCTACTGCACGACTTCTTCTATTAAAGCAAGATGTAGTTGTCTGCTGCAGGTGGTTCCCACTGCTTCCAAGAGCCGTTAATCGGTGGAAGATAAAAGGGACAAGCTTTAGATGTTGGATTCAACTTTTAGGGTTTTACTCAACAATATAAAAGCGGTTGGACTACATCTTCCTCGCCATTACTGCAGAGAAAAAGCTTGAAGTCTTCCAGCAAGAACCAAAAGTTCAGTGAGCTATTGCATCTTTTTCTGCTACAACAAGATCACAAAGACTTTTGATAAAGAAAGAATGAAGAGTTGTCATTCTTCTGTAGGCTCAACTAGCTGATTGAAGAAGTCAAGACCTAGCTATTCTTATTCTTCTTCAGCAAGATCAAAATTTACATTCTGAGATTCTTCCAACAGAGGCAGAATTTCTTCCTGCTATTGTGAAGTAAGATAGAGCTGAGATAACTCTGCCCTAGTTATTGACTAAGAGAAATTTCTCTGTATCAAATTTAATCAAACCATTGTTCTTCCTGTAGGATCCTTTTGGATTTAAGTTGTAGGGTCATTGGCCTGAGGTAGGGCAAATTTTCCGGAGCTGTATGAGAGTTTTACTCTCTAAGGTAGAATCCAGTTAGGATCTGAGGTAGGTGATCTTTTGATCACTGAGCTATAGGGCTTAATAGCCTGAGGTAGGTGAGTCATTCTCACTAAGTTGTAGGGCACTTGTGCCTGAGCTGTAGGAACATTTAGATCGGAAGTCGTATCATTTTTGGATCTGAGGTAGGGCTGTCCTCCGAGCCTGAGTTGTAGGACCTTTGGCCTGAGGTAAGTGACTTGCTGATCACTGAGTTGTAGGGCACTTGTTCCTGAGTTGTAAGTCTTGGAGGAGACTAAGAGATCCTGAGAGATCTGAGGTGTAAGCTCTTTAAGCTGAGTTTTGGAGAAGTATCTTGTCTAACTGAAAGTTAGAAAGGTAGGAGGAGAGTGGATTAACCCATAATCTGGGGAATCACTATAAATTTCTGTGTGTACTTTTCTGCGTTATTTTCTTTGTGTAGGTTCTTGAAAGCTAATCTACTGCCAACACACTAAGTACTACGGGGAGAAATTAAAATATTGTCACAAGATTTAAATAAACTATTCACCAACCCTAGATTGCAAGCTACCTTGAAAACAAAGACTTTCAAGTGGTATCAGAGGGAGGTTGCTCAAAAGGAGTTAACAATCTGAGTGATCTCCAAAGGTAGCTACAGATCTGAACTTATGGGTACTTGAGAGAACCAAAAGGAGCTTGGTTCCATGAAACCCCCCATCTGCAAGAAGGAGAGTTTTGGAATCTAGAAGGAGAGAGTTAGGATGTTCATGGAAGTCTATGACCCTAGAATCTTTGTGACTGTCAGAGAGGGACCCTTCATCCATATAAAGATCTTAGTTCTGGATGTCAATGTCCAGACTCCCAAGACCTTTTTAGAAATGACCAGTGATGATGTCTTGTTGGATGTTTTGGACAAGAGAGCCAAGAACATCATAGTCAATGTTATAGATGATTCTACCTTTCAAAACTTGGTCTACTACTAGACCTCTAAAGAGATGTGGGACACCCTTGTGGTCTACATGGAGGGTACTGAAGAGGTAATAGATGAGAGAAAGTCCATGCTCAACCAAGAGTATGAGGCTTTCAGGAAATCCCTGAAAGAGAACATAGCTACTTGCTATGAAAGATTTTTCAGGATCATTAATGAATTGACGACCTATGGGAGGGTCTTCAGTCATTATGAAATAAATGACAATTTCCTCAGATCTCTCATTAGAGATTGGAATACTAAGATTTGTGTCATAAGAGAGGTGGGCAAGCTTGCTGAAACTCCTCCGCAAACATTATTTGGAAAGCTTCTCTCCTATAAAATTCAGCTAACTGTTAGGAAAGAAGAAGATGCCACCAGTAGATTCCATGCCAAGGAGTATTCCGTAGCATTCAAGGCAGATAGCATCAGGAAGAGTAAGGAGAGGATTCCCTCTCCTCCAAGAAGACCAGCTAATTCAGATAGCTCAGAGTCAGATGCATCAGAAAACAGCATGTCAGATGAGGACTTTGCTGCCTTCTCCAGTAACTTTTAGAAGCTGATGAAGAAGAAGCATTGGAAGAGAAGACCTTCCACCTCTTCTCATCACAGGAGGAATCATTCCAAGGCTAACAGGTATGATTCTAAATCTAGTAAATATAATTCTTCTAAAGCTATTTGTTACTGATGCAGCAAACTAGGGCATGTGATAGCGACTGCCCAGTGAAGAGGAAGGAAGCTGCTGAGAAGAAATAACAACAGCACAAGGGCAAGAAGGAGAAGACCTTTATTGCCAAGAAAGAGAAGAGTTGTACAGACTCATCTTCATCTGAGTCTGAAGAAGAAGAAGCTTATATTGGGCTAGTTGCTGCTGCTATTGATCAAGTGGCTGAAACAGCAGATGAAGACTATCCTGCTGTCAGGATAGGTATTAGGGCCCCTCTATCATATCCAGACAGTGATTCAGACGTAGATGAGGAAGAATAATAAGATGCCTACAACTATTGTGGGCTGATGGCAATGACTGATGAGGAAACTATACATGATCATCCTGGTCAAAGCAAGGTATAATATCTATCAAGCTCTTCTTCTGAGTCTGTATATATGACTAGTCCTCGTACAGAATACTCTTCACCCAATGGTGAAGATAATTCTAAATCAGAAGGTAATGTCAATCAATTGATTGACAGGTATGGAGAAATTCTGGACGCCTTCAAAAAGTGCATGAAGTAGTCTAAGAAGCGAGATGTGGAGATTGCCTCTCTGCAGCTGGCTGCTTCCCAGTTAACTGAAGCGACATCTTTCTGGATTAGAAGGGTAGGGAGCTTAGCCAACTTAGGATCTTGAATGACATCCAGATATGGTCCATCAAGTACAAGAATAGCCTCATCAGGGATCTTGAAGAGAGTCTAGGAAGGGAGAAAATAATTGTGGCTAGTTTTTCTAAGCCCAAAACAGTGTTGCCCTTGATAGAATCCTTCTCCTCTTAGAAGGGTAAGAAGCGGTTGGGATTCCAGGGAAGTACAAGAGTTACTTCTTCCAAAGGGAAGGGCAAAGCTCCAGTTCCATCTCAGCCTCTTGCTTCCATGCCTCCCAATCCTTTTAGGAAGGTTTAGTGGCATTCAAATAGGTATGACCAAGAAAGCATATTTGGTCACTAGATGAATGACAGATCCACTGGTGTGAACAAAGATGTTCACAGCCAAGGTGGAAGGTATAGAAAATTGAGTGCCTTCAAGGTTGCTCATGAAGAAATTCAAATGGACCATCATGGACCATTTGTCTTTGGTGCTTCAGTCCCCTCTCTCAAGAATGTGGCTGCAACAAAGGTTCAGAACCATTCAGCAAAGAATCAGACCAAATGTCAGTCCTCCAGCAAGCCTGGTTTGGCTATGTCTGATGCTATCAGAAGCATGCTTTTTGAAAAGAAATATGCTGCTGGCACTCAGTGCAGGCAAAACAAGACAGCTAGAAGACTTGCGTTCAGTCAGATCCTTGCTGAAAGGAATCTGAAGAAGGTTGTTGCCCCTCTTCCTTCTATTAATCTTATAGTTAACCAAATTACTAGCCCTGCACAGAAAATAAGATACAACATTCATGAATGTTGGTGTTGTGGAAAAATAGGCCACTTTGTTGTAGACTGCTAGCACAATCCAAGAGTGCCAAGAGCAGTTATGACTCTACCAGTCAGAAATGTTGTTGGTTGACAAGTTCATTATAAGACTAACATGCACCTAGGACCCAATAGAAATTGGGGTCCTAAGCTAAAGTATATTGTGTGATGCAGGTCAGTTCAAGTGGTCATACCCCTATATAGTACTTGGACAGTGGTTGTTCAAGGCACATGATTGGGAATAGCAGCAACTTGAAAGAGTACACTCTAGAGAAAGATGGACCCAAGGTTATCTTTGGTGATTCAGATAGAGGGATGACTAGAGTCTACGGTAGGATTACCAATGGCATTGTCACCATAACAAAGGTGGTTTTTGTTGAAGGTTTGCAACACAACCTCATAAGCATATGATAACTTTCTGATCTTGGCTATGTTATTATCTTCCACAATGAGGAGTGCCTGATTAAGAGGTAAAGTGACCAAGAGGTCATCTTGATAGGCACTAGGAGTGGAAATGTTTACTGTTTAAACTTTCTTTGTCTAGATACAGACTCTCCTGTTTGTCTAGTGGGAAATGAGAAAGTCTCATATTATTTCCAATGACAGAAGAGACTAGCTTATTTGAA
This sequence comes from Platanthera guangdongensis, assembly GCA_039583875.1. Classification (NCBI taxonomy): domain Eukaryota; kingdom Viridiplantae; phylum Streptophyta; class Magnoliopsida; order Asparagales; family Orchidaceae; genus Platanthera; species Platanthera guangdongensis. Next base: position 115,790,296 of record CM077155.1, on the reverse strand, counting down.
TTACAATACTATTGCCAAGCTCTTTAGTCAAGATCTACTTAGGAATGGTCCTAATGTCAAGTGCACTAAGGAGGACATTTACTCACTTGTTTGGTCCTATGCAAGTTCATAGTCTTGGTAGGAAAGTTTACACCCTAGTGGTGGTTGATGACTATTCCAAGTTTTCTTGGGTTTTCTTTCTCAAGAAGAAGAATGAAACCCTTGACATCTTCATCAAGTTTGTCAAGCAAATTTTCAATGATTTAAACAGTTTAGTTGTCAAAATCAGAAGTGACCATGAAACTAAATTCCAATCTGAAAGCATGACAATGTTCTGTGAAGAGCAAGGGATTCATCAAGAATTTTGTTCTCCAAGAACTCCCCAGCAAAATGGGATTGTTGAGAGGAAAAATAGGACTCTCGTAGAGGCTGGAAGAACATTATTGAGTGATACATCTCTCCGAAAATATTTATGGGCTAAGGAAGTGAATACTTCATGTCATGTCCTCAATAGAGCCTCTATCACCAAGAGCCACAAGAAGACTCCCTATGAGATCGTGAAAGGCAGAAAACCAAATATGAACTATCTTAGAATCTTTGTTAGTAATTGTTATGTGCTTCATAATGGGAAATCCTATATGACTAAGTTTTCTTCCAAGTCCTTTGATGGGCTTTTTTGGGTACAATCATAACAAAGCCTATAGGATCTATAACTTGAAAAGCCAAATTATAGATGAATATGTTCATGTAATCTTTGATGAGTCTACTATAATTAACCATGAGTTGCCAAGCTCCACTTCTAGTACTGCATGTGTAGACCAGATGATGGACCAGCTAACCATTAAGGAAGCAGCTCCAGTTATCGAAGATAAAGTGGACACTCCAGTAGAGGGACTGCAAGGCACAAATGAGATGGATGAAGATCAGCAAGAAGCTACTCCTATATCTAAAGCTGAAGATCGATTGCCTCCAGCAATCAGGCATCTGAGAGATCATCTAAGAGACCAAGTCATTGGTGATGCCAGTCAAGGGATAGTGACTAGGAGTAGAAAAATCAACACAACACTCTACTCAAGCTTCCTAACATAAGTTGGGCCAAAGAAATTTGAACAGACCAACATAGATCAGTTATGGATTGTTGCTATGCAAGAATAACTAAACCAGTTTAAGAGATGTCGGGTCTGGAAGCTAGTTCCTAGACCACAAGGACATAATGTCGTTGGAGTCAAGTGAATTTACAGAAATAAACTTGATGAAAATGGCATTATATACAAGAATAAGGTAAGGCTAGTAGCTAGGGGGTACAGGAAAGAGGAAGGTATTGATTTTGATCAAACCTTTGCTCCTATAGCAAGATTGGAGGCCATCAGATTGTTCCTTGCCTATGTTGCATGAAATTTAGGGTTAGATCTGATATACTCTAGAGGGGGGTGTGAATAGAGTGTCTTGAAACTTTTAATGCTTTTTGTTGTAAATAAAAAAACAGTCCAAAGATAAAGTGATATACCACAGGAACTGCAAATATAAACTAATATCACAGACACAACAACCTAATTAGCACAGCCATAGTAAGAACAAAAGAAAATGATGGCAAACAGACAACACAAGAATTTTATAGTGGTTCCCCTAAATATGGGTACATCCACTCTTCTACCACCCTGGTAGGAATCCACTCAGGTTTTTGATCAGGTGACTGCCACCAATGAGCTTTTGATCAGGTGCTCAAAAACCAATCTCAAGTATTTTGGTCAGGTGACTTGCAACCAGGAATAACTTTTGAAGGGAGTTAAAGATCCCTTTTTACAGTGGGGGTGAAAGAGTGATTATGTCTTCTCTTTCTCAAATACAACTGAGAAGACTTTAGTGGATTTTTGATTTTAGCAAAGTATCCCCTGAGATATTGATTTGTTTAGGAAGGTTGGAGCTTTGTTGCAGGGTGAGTAGGTCGTCAATGTTTCAGCCTTGACCAGAAGGTATCCAGGAACTTCTTGACTGATAGAGTATTTGTTGTCCTTTGAAGAATCCTGGAATGAAGAATGAAAAACACTCTTGATTTTGAATGGTTGTTCTTCATCTTCTTCTGCTTCTATGAGTTCATTGGTCTAGGGCTTCTTGTTTCTTGACTGTGTTATTACCCTGAGTGTTGCTTGGTCTCTTTCAAAATTCCTGATCTCTTTGTTTCCTTAATGCTACTGAGAAGGAAGAAGAAAAAATCCTTTTATATTTTCAATGTAATCTTCCTTTTGGATTTTTGAATTTCTTCAGCATTGATTACTGACGGCCTTGAAAATGTCTGCATTGATTGATTTCCCTAACTGTCCCATTGAAAAATGGCAAGTAATAATCCTGATGAAGACCATAATCAATGCTGCGTCTAAAGGTAATATTTAGAGAATATTAAGCATTGATAACTCAGGAATTAGTGCAATTAGATAAGGGACAGAGGGAGGAAAAGTCCTTGTCTGTAACTGCACAGAAATCATCGAGTGAAGAACAGAATTTGTCGACCTGGGTCCTGAGTTCGTCGAGCTGAGAAGTTATGTTCGTCGACCAGATAATTGTTCTTCTTCGACCTGAGATCCAAGATCGTCTACCTAAGAATAGATAACTGCTTTCTCTAGAACCTTGTCAATTCTGTGCATCAAGATCATCAAGATGAGATTCTAACTTCGTTGACTGGAGCTCAGTGTAGTGTTTCTTGGACTTAAGAATGTAGAAGTAAAGTGTCCAGAAATCATCGACCTGAGAATTAAGTTCGTCGACCTGAGAATTAAGTTTGTCGACCTGAGAACTACTAACAGCTACTTTATATAACTTGTCGAGACTGTGGTCCAAGTTCGTCGAGTGGAAAACATGAATTCGTCGACTGGAGTATAATTCTGGACTTAGAATATTTAGATGTTTTTATACTTTAGAATGTTGAGCTAGAGCATCCAGAGATCATCGACCTGAGATCTAAATTCGTCGAGCTCAGCTCAGAGAATTATCTGAGTTTATCGAGCTCGGCTCAGAGAATTGTCTCTGAGTTCGTCGTGTAACAACCCCATCCGTTCATATAGTATATACTAGAAGGTCCGGCCGAGGCCCCGCAGCATAGACCACAAAACAAGAAGTGCAGTTACGGTGTGATACCAGAGTAGCGCAGCACACCCTAACACATTGCATTCTAGCGGAAGCCTATAACACTACACTTGAACTCCACACTTGAATGTCCAACATATAAAAACTCCATATTTTATATATATGATAGGAATGTCTTACACATACAAGTAGTTGGCCTTATGGCCTTACAGGGCTTTCAAAACAGTGGCCTCAAACATTGGCACGCAGGCCGGACACATCAAAAGGAAACATAACACTTCCATTTCTTTTAGGCTTCGAGGGCTAGCAACGGCAGCAGCAAATGCAGCAGGGACGTCAGCCCTTATGCATCTCGCTCGACTCTCCAGCACCTGCACAGGGACACTCCACCCAACGGTGGCAAACAGAGACAACGGTCAGCATTCAGCTGACCAAATTATAACAACCATACCCCTTTCTCGGGGCAGTGGTATTCTTCCCTACAGGCTTAGCATATCACAAGCATGTATATATATCTCATATAATGTGCTTTCACGCACACATGCCATCACAACCGTCAACCACCCGGCCCGACGGTCCGTGCACTAAGGGCACATTCTTGGTGTACAGGCAAACCAGTTGCCCACCACCGTATCAGGGTAGCAACCCAACGACAAATCACTTGAGCATTTACTCCATGGCGTGCAGTCAGAGTTTTATAGTCTTAGTGAACCGGGATTGGCACGTAGCCCCCCATTGTATCATGGCGCGCAGGTATAAGACTCTTTCTATGTGCTCCAACATACCGCACTTTCAGGTCTCACGTCGGACGGACATAGCGCAGGTCGGATCCTCCACCCCCCGTTGCTCAAATCGCCTTGCCATCACCGAGCACAACGTACTTGCGACTAAATAAAAGGCGCGGGTTGGTCTCACCGATCCTGTTCTGACATTCAAGCCTGGGTGCTTTCCTGGGCGCACCAGTACCTACTCTTACACCCATTTTATATCACACATCATTAGCGGATCTTTCCTGGGCGCACTAGTATTTCTTGCTACTCTCTTCACTGGTATGACTCCGCAAATGTCACAAATATCAGGGGACTTTCCTGGATACCACGCCAGTACTTCTTGCTACTCCATTTCACAGGTACCACCTCTGATCATTAAGCATCACAAAGGGTATTTCCTGGAATTCCAATCCAGTACTTCATGTTACTTCCTTCACAGGTAGAACCCAACATCACAAACAACACAAGCATAACACAGATATTTTCCTGGACTACAACTCCAGTACTTCCTGTTACGTCCTTTCACAGGTCCAATCCGTCGACTCCTAGACTACACGTTTATCACGGAGTCTTCTCCGGCTCGTATGCAACATCACCAATCCAGACCAACCTGTCCAGATGGGATTCACATAGCATGTTATTCCGTACTAAATTTCCGGATCTATATGCCAACCAAATGGGGATTCCATGAATCAACCCAAAGACTCCCATAATAAGCCACCTTCTGGTGGGGAAATCAGATGCATATGCCAAAAGGAAGCCTTCACATGGCTAGGAAGAAAGTTCGCTACCCTCGAAGACCGCTTCGGTGCCATGAGCTCCTAACTGGCTAGGAAGATCCGCAACAGCTTTTCCTCCGCAACGCCAGCCTCGTATCTCTCGTCGGAATACCGCAGCAGCACAGGTGACCAGCCCCTTTCCTCCTCCTCCTTCTTCCTCTCCCTTTCTCTCACTAGGAATGTAGAAAGAGAAGGCCAAATGCAAAATGAGATTTCCCTTCTCATCCACGGCCTTAAGGAAGCAGGGAGGCAGCTCAGCCATTGGTTCCCAGCTGACGGAATGGACGTCCACGATTTCCCTCAAAATCATAATTTTTGCCTGACACGGCCTGTGACACGCCCGTATCCCAGGTCGTATGCCTCAAGCGGTGCTCCACCAACTTATCCAATCCAGTGACACGCCCGTGTCATGGGCCGTGTCACCTAACACGCCTTCAGACACGACCATGTCTTTGGCCGTGTTCATCACGCTGCACAACTTCAAAATCACCCGAGACTCACACGGCCTATGACACCAAAGTTTTTCCAATTTCTGGATTTTGGGATGTTACACGTCGAGCTGAGCACGCCTTTCTTCGAGCTGAGTTCGATGAACGTCGAACTCATTTCCCGAGTCTTTGAAATTTCTCTAAGTCCTGAGTCTTCTACAGTCTGTTGATGGCTGGTCCATGTAGTTTTGACTCTAAGGACATGGCCTAGACTCTAGGACACAAACATGACCCTGGCTATACATGTTGGGTCAAACATCCTAGTTTAGTGAACCTAGCCCAAATCCAACTAGGGCTCCAACAATCTCCCCCTATTTGGGTAAGGTCACTAATTATAGACACACAAAAATTTACAAAGCAAGAAAACATATATCTGGCAGGAAAAATTAAAATGTGCAGCAGATATATATATATATATACAGTAAGCTTTGTCTCAGGAATTAACCAGACAGTTTTAGAATAACAGAAAGACTAAAGGCAGTTCAAAATTTATTTCTTCTTCTTCTGCTTCTCCTCTTTAGCTTTTTCACCAGCCTGAGTGAACCTGATCTCCCTGTTTGGATTGGCTTCTTGTACTTTTGTCATTGTAATATCAGCAGCCCCAATGATATTAAGGGAGGTGGCCATTGGTACTACAGCTTCTGGATGCAATTTCATGTAGTCATCAACATTAAAAACTTTGTTAGCTTTAGCAAACCTGTTGAGTTCTTCCTTCCTATATTTGGACATGGTAGTGTATTCAGAAGGATCCTTTCCTTCAGCTTTTGCTTTGTTGATCATGGATAGGCCAACCAATTCCTGGAATCTGGACATCCTTACTGTTATAGATGTTTTTGGATCTTCAAAATGTATAGGAGGGGAGGCATATCTCTTTGGGCTTTCAGCTTTCTGATGTTCAGTGATTTGTTGTTGTTGTTGTTGATGATGTTGTTTGTCTGATGAATAATGTCTCTGCTGGCTGCTTCTTGAAGAAGAAGATCTACCCTGTTGTCTTTGATATGTTTGATATTGGGTAGTCCTCTGAGATGAAGTGGCTGAAGCACCAGTAGTAGGTGGATGAGGAGGAGGAGGGTCTTTCTTGAATCTTTGAGGAGGAGGTGAGTATCTCCTGCTTTTCTTTCTTTTTGCTGGTTCTTGGACAGCCACATCCATGCTGGCATGCCCTTGTATGGTGTGATTTTCTGAAGTTTATAATAGGGAGTATCATTTGTTGGATTAGGTTTTGGGGCAGGAGGTGGAGGAGCTTTCCTTTTCTTGGAGACTTTCTTCTTTTTAGGCTCATCATCAGAATCCTCTTCTTCATCATCATCATCAGAAGAATCTTGAGGAGTATCATACAGTGCATTTATTTCTTTTAGTGCCTCTGCATATATCAAGGGTTGTTCTACCTGGGAAGGAGCTGGAGGAGGAGCTGGAGTAGGAGAGCTATACACAACAGTGCTTTCGGCAACTATTTCATTCTCTTCTTCTATGTCAGCCATGATCAATTCATCAAGATCAGGCATTGGGGAGTCATACATAACAAAAGTTGGAGCAGAAATATATCTAGGAGGGGATGAAGTATTGAGGGGAGCAGGTTTTGGTGGAGATGAAATAGCTAGAGCCTCTATAATAGCAAAACTAGCCTTTAGTTGCTTGGCAACCTTGGGCCTTATTAGTGAGGTGTAGGGGACTATAGCCAAAGATGACTTTATGCAGTCTTCTGACAGAAAGTTCAAATGAGTTGTATCAAACATGCTCAATAATTTCAAAGGATCAACTATGGGATTTATAATATAATCACCAACAGTGTCTATCTCAGCCATAACAGGCTCATCCATATCAGTATCTGATTCTATTAAATCTATTATGTCAGAAGGATCTGCATCTTCTGAAGAATCAGTCATAAAAGAATCAAGTTCTGCTGCTGCTGCTTATGCTTCTGCTGCTGCTTTTTCTACTGTTGTTTCTATTGTTTCTGTTGCTACATTCACTGGAGCTTCTTCAACATGAGCTTCTTCATCGTGAAGCATCTCCCCCTGCCTGGATGATTTTTTCCTGAAGTCTTTCCTTGCCATTTTGTAAAATCTTTTGGCAAGGAGACTCATTAGCTCTTCATTTATTATTGAAGCTTCTATCTCCTCAGTAGCCTTGAATGTCAGGTTGTGCTCTTTCCTTGCTGGTGGAGGAGTCCTTTGTTTAGCTGCTTCTCTGGACTTGATTAGTTGCTCATAGGATTTGAGCCTTCCCAATAGAGATTCTGTGGAAATCTCATTTAAGCTCCTGGCCTCCTTGATTGGCCAGATCCTTGAGTCACATGATCTTGGGAAGCACATGAGGATTTTGTCATTCACCTCAGTGAGGGTGATGTCCTTATCCAAGGTCGTTAGCTCATTGATGATTGAGCTCAGTCTGTTGTACATGTCTTCAACAGATTCTGCTTCATCCTTCTTGAAATTCTCATACTGGATATGAGATTTGACCTTCTATCCTTCCTTTCATCAGCAGAGTCAGCCACCATTTGGTTGAGAGAGTCCCAAATAGCCTTGGCTGAAGTGCATTCAGCCACTTTCTGGAAAATGTCATCAGGCATTGTTTGGGCCAGAATGTTCATGGCTTTAGCATCAACAACCTTTGCTTTCTTCTGAGTATCAGTCCACTCAGGTGGTGGAACTTCATTAGTGCTTGAGGCTGCTGTAGATGTAGAGGCAGTTGCTTGAGGAGGACATGTCAAAATAGAGTTGTATATGTCCTCATCAACAGAATTCATATACAGTTTTATTCTTACCTTCTAGATGGAAAACTTATTTAGGTTGCACACTGGAGGTCTGGTGCTTGCATAGTCTTTGTTCTGTACCATGCTGTGTATATAATCCTAATAGAAATAAAATAAAAATAAGATCTAACAAGGAATCTTTTGGTTCAAGGGTTAGCTTATATAACCAAGGAAACCTACTCTGATACCAATTGAAAGTTAGGGTTAGATCTGATATACTCTAGAGGGGGGGGGGTGAATAGAGTATCTTTAAAGTTTTAATGCTTTTTGCTGTAAATAAAAAAATAGTCCTAAGATAAAGTGATCGACCACAGGAACTGCAAATATAAACTAATATCACAGACACAACAACCTAACTAGCATAGCCGCGGCAAGAACAAAAGAAAAAGATGGCAACCAGACAACACAAGAATTTTATAGTGGTTCCCCTAAACATGGGTAGATCCAATCTTCTACCACCCTGGTAGGAATCCATCAGGTTTTTGATCAGGTGACTGCCACCAATAAGCATTTGATCAGGTGCTCAAAAACCAATCCCAAGTCTTTTAGTCAGGTGACTTGCAACCAGGAATAACTTTTGAAGGGAGTTAAAGAACCCTTTTTACAGTGGGGGTGAGAGAGTGATGATGTCTTCTCTTTCTCAAATACAGCTGAGAAGACTTTAGTGGATCTTTGATTTTAACAAAGTCTCCCCCTGAGATATGGATTTGTTCAGGAAGGTTGGAGCTTTGCTGCAGGGTGAGTAAGTCTTCAATGTTTTAGCCTTGACCAGAAGGTATCCGGGAACTTCTTGACTGATAGAGTATTTGTTGTCCTCTGAAGAATCCTGGAATGAAAAAAGAAAAAGACACTTGATTTTGAATGGTTATTCTTATTCTTCTTCAGCTTCTATTATTTCTCTGGTCTATGGCTTCTTATTTCTTGACTGTGTTATTACCCTGAGTGTTGCTTGGTCTCTTTCAAAATTCCTGATCTCTTTATTCCTGAATGATACTGAGAAGGTAGAAGAAAAAATCCTTTTATATTTTCCATGTAATCTTCCTTCTGGATTTTTGAATTTCTTTAGCATTGATTACTAAAGGCTTGGAGAATGTCTGCATTGATTGATTTCCCCAACTGTCCCATTGAAAAACGGCACGTAATAATCCTGATGAAGACCATAATCAATGCTGCATTTAACGGCAATATTTAGAGAATATTAAGCATTGATTACTCAGGAATTAGTGCAATAAAATAAGGGATAGAGGGAGGAAAAGTTCATGTCTGGAACTGCACAGAAATCATCGAGTGAAGAACAGAATTCGTCGACCTGGTTCCTGAGTTCGTCGATCTGAGAAGTTATGTTCATCGACCAGATAATTGTTGTTCGTCGACCTGAGATCCAAGATCGTCGACCTAAGAACAGATAACTGCTTTCTCTAGAACCTTGCTAATTCTGTGCATCAAGATCGTTGAGCTGAGATTCTAACTTCGTCAACTGGAGTTCAGTGAAATGTTTCTTTGACTTAAGAATGTAGAAGTAAAGTGTCCAGATATCGTCGACCTGATAATTAAGTTCGTCGACCTGAGAATTAAGTTCGTCGACCAGATAATTAAGTTCGTCGACCTGAGAACTGCTAACAGCTACTTGATACAACTTGTCGAGACTATGGTCCAAGTTCGTCGAGCGGAAAACATGAATTCATCGACTGGAGTATGATTCTGGACTTAGAATATTTAGATGTTTTTAGACTTTAGAATGTTGAGGTAGAGCATCCAGAGATCGTCGACCTGAGAACCAAATTCGTCGAGCTCAGCTCAGAGAATTGTCTCTGAATTCATCGAGCTAAGCACGCCTTTCGTCGAGCTGAGTTCGACAAATGTCGAACTCATTTCCTGAGTATTTGAAATTTCTCTAAGTCCTAAGTCTTCTGCAGTCTGTTGATGGCTGGTACATGTAGTGTTGACTCTAAGGACATGGCCTAGACTCTAGGATACAAACATGACCCTGGCTATACATGTTGGGTCAAACATCCTAGTTTAGTGAACCTAGCCCAAATCCAACTAGGGATCCAACACTGCACACAAGGGATTCAAGGTCTACAAGATGGATGTGAATTTAGTCTTCCTAAATGGTGACTTGAAAGAGGAAGTATATGTTGAGCAGCCTCTAGGTTTTGTTATTCCTAACTCACATGATTCAGTTTATAGACTTAGGAAAGCTTTATATGGGCTAAAGTAGGCCTCTAGAGCATGGTGTGAGACTTTGTTTAGCTTCCTCATTGAGAACAAATTCTCAAGGTGGAAGATAGACAAGATACTATTCCTAAGGGAATCTAAGAGTAAGATCATCCTAGTCTAGATATATATCAATGACATTATCTTTGGATCTACTGATGACAGCCTTTGTAGAAAGTTTGCAAAACTTATGCAAGGAAAGTTTGAGATGAGCAGTATGGGTGAACTTAAGTTCTTCTTGGGTCTCCAAGTTAGACAAACTGATGATGGTTTGTCCATATCCCAGTCTAAGTTCACCTAGTAGTTAACCAAGAAGTTTGGTATAGAGAATTCCTCCACCATGAAAACTCTCATGGGGTCAAGTATGCTTATAGGCAAAGATGAGGCAGGGAAACTTGTTGATGAAACTTTTTATAGAGGGATAATTAGCTCCCTTCTATATCTAACTGCAAGTAGGCCAGGCATCATGTATGTTATATGTGTTTGCGCTATGTTTCAGGCTTGCCCTAAAGAATCTCACTACTCTACTGCAAAGAGGATTTTTAGGTATCTTAAGCGCACACCAGATCTTGGCCTATGATACCCTAGGAATGGGGAGTTTGAACTAACTGGCTATTCAGATTCAAATTTTGCAGGCTACAAAGAGGACAGGAAGTGCACTTATGGCACCTGTCAATTCTTGGGAGGGAGACTAGTGTCTTGTAGTAGCAAGAAGCAAACAAGTGTTTCAATCATAACTGCAGAGTCAGAGTACATTTCAGCAGGTAGTTGGTGTGCTCAATGGTTGTGGATTCAGCATCAGCTCCAGGATTATAACCTCAAGATAAGTAGAAGTCCATTATTTTGTGATTCTACTAGTGTCATCTCAATTGCTAGGATTCCTGTCTCACACAGCAGGATTAAGCATATTGAGATTAGATATCATTTCATTAGGGAGCATGTTGAATGTGAAGATATCAACCTTGAGTTTTTTCCAACAGACAAGCAAGTTGATGACATTTTCACTAAGCCACTTGATGAAACAAAGTTCAACACCTTCAAGTTTGAATTGGGTATGTTGAACTTAGCATAGCTTCAGTTGCTCCCCATGGTGTGCAAGTTATACTTTTTCTCATCGGTGGACAAGTACTTCATGGAATCGAAGATCCTTCAAGATTGTATATCTTGAGTGGTATCATGCTGGTTGAAGCACTATCCAGATGCTGCAGACCAAAGGGTCTATCAGGAAACATGATAGATAATGCTTCAGTTGAGGGGGAGCATGTCCAGCACTGCTCCAACACTCTTAAGTGGTTTAATTGTTACCTATTTGTAATAAAAAAGGGGGAGCAGAAGATCAGAAACTCGTTGGCTATTTACAGAAGTAAAAAAGGGGGAGGAGAAGGATATGAATATGGAATCATAGGACATGAGGAGAAGGATAAAAGTTGTATCAGAACTATGAGAAGGATATGATCAAATTGATCAAGACAATGAAGTAGCAATTAAGGGGGAGTAGGAGCAGGTGTGTCATGCAGGCAAGAAAGTATGGTAACTATAACTTCTCTTGTTATATGTTTTCCAAGTTGATATATTATTACTGCATTAGTTAGTGTATGTCATTGACTCATTTGATTGTGGGTTTTCACTTCTTCAAATAGGGAGAGATTGTTGGGTTCATTTCCCACAATGTCCTAGATTTGAAGAAGTCAATCATATCAATGACATACACAAAGTTGTATTTGATGTATGCTTAAGTTCATGCATGCAAGTTAGTCCTTGAAACATTGATTGGACAGGTGGACACAAAGATAGATGCGGGACATTGATGCTAAAGATCACGGCAATGAACCAGTCGCACAAGTAATATAAAATGGGGGTTTTCCCAAGTATCGATCTCACAAGGAACACAGTAAGGTGGAGTTAATTTCGAGGAGGACTTGAGATTGAAGTCCTCAGGTCGGAGCTAACTAAGGGGGGTTTTGATGGTTGCGGAAACAGAAAATAAAAGGTTAACAACTACTCCTATGCAACGCTGCTATGCGATGCTTCGCCAGGCGGGATGGAAGACTAGTCGGGCTGCTATGCACCGAATCACTAGGCGGATGGAAGAGTAGGCTCGCGGATGAGGTGGTGAGAATGGCGGGATGAGGGTCGTAAGCACCTCTTCGCAACGCACGCCACTAGAAATTGCTAGTGCGGCAAGGGTGGATGGTGGTGGATGGATATATGGCGCAACTCAAGCAACTAAAGCGTAAACAAACACAGAATCACATAGACATGAATCTAGTAAAGTTTACATCTAAAGTGCATCAACATCAATATAAATACAGTTTTAACACACATATACAACAATAAAGCAAGTACAAGTCAAGAGATCGACCGAATCCGAAGTCTTGCTGAGGATTCACGGTTGGAATCGTCGGGTTGTCATTCCGCGTCCAAGCTCGGTCCTCAACTGCTTCCGGGATAGAGAAGGGCTGTCACCACCTTCCAATGGCCTGTCTTCTTCGTCTCACGATAACGGACGAAGTTTGCTAGCTTTCCTTTGCTTGATGGCTATGGCGTCAAACCCTACTTGAAGCTCATGGATGAAGGAGAAGGCCGAGAGGAAGCTCCGGCTCGGATTTGGCGATGAAAGCTTTCCCGGAGCACCTCCCTAAGGTGGAAGATGAAGGGGAAAGGCGGAGAAGGCGGAAAACGGGGGAGGAAATGGGCGATCTGCGGATCCTCCGGATTAGGGCGAGACCTGCACTATTTATACAAAAGCAGAAATGAACAATGCGCACGATCACAGGCGCAGGACCAGTGGTCGTGCACACTATGTCCTATGCTCGTGCGCACTGGCATGGAATATCAGGAAGAAGAACTGGGATACTACGCACGAGTAGTTGCGCACGACCAGTGGTCGTGCGCACTAAGTCCAATGATCGTGCGATTACCCATACAGGACTCCAGAAATGAGGAATCAATGCACACAATCAGTGGCGCACGACCGGTGGTCGTGCGCAATATGTCCAGTGGTCGTGCGCTTACCCTAGGCTGATTCTGGAAAACGAAGAGTAGTGCGCACGATCAGGGGCGCACGACCAGTGGTCGTGCGCATTAGATCCCATGATCGTGCGCAGTATTCCTGTTTCACCACCGTCCCGGAACACGCACACGACCCCTGTACCGAAAGGAAAAATCAACCACTAATCTGTGCAGACATTCCAGACAATCACAAAAAGGGAGTACAAACTATAAAAACAACAAAATACACAACCATGGGCTAAAATGTGCACTTCCTATGGAAATAAAGACAGGATGAAATATATATGATAATGAACTAAAAGTGAAGTGCAATCGTGTGAAAACTAGCCCAGATGAGTCCGAAAATAGGTATATAAAGTGGACTCATCACACCCCCAGACTTAACTATTTGCGCGTCCCGAGCAAACAAAATCTAAGCAGATAGGGAAAAATACTAGTTAACAAAGAAATTGCGATACGAAGTACCATGCGAAGTCGCATGCTCGCGTGCGTAAAAATATAATAGAAGAAATTTCTAAGTATACAAAATAGTTTATACTTTTCACAATGCGTATCAAAATTTTATTATTACTCAAAAATAGAATCACGGTGAATCATCCGGTCATGCGTAGGGAGAAAGTAGACTAAACGCTAGGCGAGCATTGCCAAAGATCAGGGCTCGGGATAACCTCCAAAGGAATCCACCAATGTCGGTGACCATATGCTTGCCCTTTCGCATTCTCTCCACGGCACTGGTTTGGTTCACACACGAATCAGTAGGACTTTAGGTGAAGAGGTGGGGCTTGGGTTTCGGTGAGGTAAACAAAGATATACAAGAAGGTTATGCACCTAACCCAAATGAGCTAGTATAAAAATGAATCCCTCTACTAAGCACAATACACGCGGGTACACAACACCCCAAAACTTAACTTTTAACATATGGGTGTGTGCACCACCTACTCCAAATATAATCACATTTCCCAAAAAGATTTTCAATTAAACTTTTTCTTTTCACTTCTTTGTTTTTTTTTTCTTTACAAATATTGTTCTCTTTTTTTTTTCTTATTTTCAAATCAACTTTTTATTTTTTTGCAATTTCAGCAAATATAACATTGGAGCACATCCACATAATCACAAGTAAAATCACCACATCACACCCCATCATTAAAATGTAAACACTAAAGCTCAACTTGGGTGTGCGACAAGGATCGGCTATGAGGCTTTGGTGAAATCATGGTGGAGCTGAATCAAAAGGAGGGGTAGGCACAATGGGGCTAGTGAGGACAAGATGTTAGGAACGGTACAAAGCTCAACCGGGCCAAAATGATGGCCTACATCACACTCATGCATGACTAACCTATACCCATGCTTCAAGAATAGCTTGGGGCAAGTTCTTAGCCAACGAGAAAGACTATCCATCCTCCCAACTCGAGCAATACGAACCTAACGGCCGTCTACACACATCCCTAAGCTACCGTCGGATTCACACCGGATTCACCAACTTTTGAGTAGAATAAAAAGTCTTTACGCAAATAGAAAGATATAAAACTATAAGCATACAGAAAAATTAAATCTACGCCAATTTCTACACGAGACAAGAGCAGTTGACTAGAAACACAACAAGGCCAACATTTTACTTCGTCTCACAATCCTATGTCAGCACCATAGTTTTCTCAAATCTAACGAAGAAATGAGTTTAACTCGCAGCACACAAAAAGCTAAGCACTCGCTCATGTGGGTGCAGTGGTGTGTGATGCAATGAACTAAGCAAAATAAAACAATAAAGGCTTCTAGTATGCACATGAGATGTGCATGTGCAAAAGGTAACAAAACTAGCTCTCCCCCAGACTTAAACTAAGCAATACAGCAGATGATAGAGAAATTAAAATCATAAAGAGCTAAGGGAAGAGGTTACCCAATGCTCAGCTAGTGAGCATACCAGAAGAGGCGTGGAAATTGAAGCAGGCCCGCCATACGAAGAATCAGAACCCTGCCAATGCAATTTTCCAAGAATACCTACAGGGGTGAGCTCCGCAAAAACAAAACAAAAATATACAAACTACAAAGAAATGCTAAAACAAACTAGGCATGAAAAATAAAATACAGAAAATGAAAGATAAGTACTGGGGTTATTGTCATCCCAGCACGACTTATTAAATTCTAAACAGTTCTAGCTTATAGGCCTATGAAATAAAAAGTGCACAGGTAACTGGCCTAATATCCGTTTCGGTAACGGGTACCGATACGGTGATAGAGCAGTTATCCCTCTACCTAAATAGTAATACCTGCCCAACACAGGTAGAGGAAATAGGAAATAGGATGAGGAGGAGGCCTGGTCCTCACTCATCTCACCACAAAAGAAATCCTTGCCTAGCAAGGTATCGTCTACAGGGAGTCTGCAGGAGGAGAAAATGATGAATGGAGCTTCCTCAATAGAGGAGGAATCAACCTCCTCGCAAAAGAGGATGCTATCATCCATGACTCGAGCTGAAAGCTCCAAGTCCTCCTGAAGCACCAGCGAAGACTCAACCTGCACAGGCTCAGATACAGAAATGGGATCAAGAAATAAAGGAGATGAATAACTAAAAGAATCAGAAATAGGGGGAGTGGTCCCGGTCTCACTCCCAGCAGGATCCCTATATAGATCATCGACGGCGTCATATGAGTCATGGCAAGGGGAATCCGCGAGCTCGAGGTCCTCGGTGGTGGTTTGGACCTCCTCATCCAACAAGGAAGTGGAAACTTCCTCAACAAAGAGGATATTCTCATCAACACACCTCGGTGCGTCCACATGTTCCAAGACGTAATACTGTCCATTAATGAAAATAATATCCTCGTCAAACATGGGCACATCCTCAGGCTCAGAATCACAATCCGGCCGAACATCATCAACCGACTTACTAAAAATAGGGATATATAATTCTTGCAAAGAAGGCAGAGGAACAACAGCATCAGAGAAAATATGTGCAGGTTCCTCCGGGGGTGAATCAACAAGAGGGGAAGAGGGCATGGGGAGAGACGGTGCCACAATGTCGTCACACCGATCAGCAGAAAGTCTGATGGGTATATCCGCAGCAGTCCCCCATAGACAAGGTGGTGCTATGAACATATCATCAGAATCAGAAGGGGCAGCCGATTGAGAGGTGGATGGAATGAATCAGATACCCGGTTCATCATCCTCCTCCAACTGGCGCTGAAATTCTGCGCAATCTTTCAACACGTGGTCGGTGCTACGACAACACAAACATCGTTTTCCATTACTCCTCGGTACAGGTGGGACCGGAGAGGAATAAGAAGAAGATGAAGGCGTAGAAGAGGAGTGAACATAAGACCTGTGTTGGGTGTATGAAGTACCATAAGAAGACGGTGCTCCATACACAGAACCACGAGAATTATGCTCCCAATCTTCAGTGGGGCACTCATCACTACCATGCGTATAATCCCCGCACCATCGGCAACGAATATTCAAATAAGAATACATGGTGCAACAAGAAAGAATTCACCACAGAAATATTCTAAGCAAAAATTAACTACACACCACAGATAAAAGAATAGGACAGCCTGCTACAGAAAAAATAAAACTAGAATAGGAACAAATAAAAACAAACACAAATGCTAAAAACTAAAACAAAGAAGAAAGATGAAATATACAAATGGAAAAGGGCTTCTATCTCCTATCTCCCTCTCCAAAAACTCACATGACTGTGTTCCCCGGCAACGACGCCAAATACTTGATGCTAAAGATCACGGCAGTGAACCGATCGCACAAGTAATATAAAATGGGGGTTTTCCCAAGTATCGATCTCACAAGGAACACAGTAAGGTGGAGTTAATTTCGAGGAGGACTTGAGATTGAAGTCCTCAGGTCGGAGCTAACTAAGGGGGGTTTTGATGGTTGCGAAAACAGAAAATAAAATGTTAACAACTACTCCTATGCAACGCCGCTATGCGATGCTTCGCCAGGCGGGATGGAAGACTAGTCGGTTTGCTATGCACCGAATCGCTAGGCGGATGGAAGAGTAGGCTCGCGGATGAGGTGGTGAGAATGGCGGGATGAGGGTTGTAAGCACCTCTTCGCAACGCACGCCACTAGCAATTGCTAGTGCGGCAAGGGTGGATGGTGGTGGATGGATATATGGCGCAACTCAAGCAACTAAAGCGTAAACAAACACAGAATCACATAGACATGAATCTAGTAAAGTTTACATCTAAAGTGCATCAACATCAATATAAATACAGTTTTAACATACATATACAACAATAAAGGAAGTACAAGTCAAGAGATCGACCGAATCCGAAGTCTTGCTGAGGATTCACGGTTGGAATCGTCGGGTTGTCATTCCGCGTCCAAGCTCGGTCCTCAACTGCTTCCGGGAAAGAGAAGGGCTGTCACCACCTTCCAATGGCCCGTCTTCTTCATCTCACGATAATGGACGAAGTTTGCTAGCTTTCCTTTGCTTGATGGCTATGGCGTCAAACCCTACTTGAAGCTCATGGATGAAGGAGAAGGCCGAGAGGAAGCTCCGGCTCGGATTTGGCGGTGAAAGCTTGCCCGGAGCACCTCCCTAAGGTGGAAGATGAAGGGGAAAGGCGGAGAAGGCGGAAAACGGCGGAGGAAATGGGCGATCTGCGGATCCTCCGGATTAGGGTGAGACCTGCACTATTTATACAAAAGCAGAAATGAACAATGCGCACGATCACAGGCGCAGGACCAGTGGTCGTGCGCACTATGTCCTATGCTCGTGCGCACTGGCATGGAATATCAGGAAGAAGAACTGGGATACTGCGCACGAGTAGTGGCGCACGACCAGTGGTCGTGCGCACTAAGTCCAATGATCGTGCGATTACCCAGACAGGACTCCAGAAATGAGGAATCAATGCACACAATCAGTGGCGCACGACCGGTGGTCGTGCGCAATATGTCCAGTGGTCGTGCGCTTACCCCAGGCTGATTCTGGAAAACGAAGAGTAGTGCGCACGATCAGGGGCGCACGACCAGTGGTCGTGCGCATTAGATCCCATGATCGTGTGCAGTATTCCTGTTTCACCACCGTCCCGGAACACGCACACGACCCCTGTACCGAAAGGAAAAACCAACCACTAATCTGTGCAGACATTCCAGACAATCACAAAAAGGGAGTACAAACTATAAAAACAACAAAATACACAACCATGGGCTAAAATGTGCACTTCCTATGGAAATAAAGACAGGATGAAATATATATGATAATGAACTAAAAGTGAAGTGCAACCGTGTGAAAACTAGCCCAGATGAGTCCAAAAATAGGTATATAAAGTGGACTCATCAGACATATAGGAATTTGCCTAAGTCTACAGGCATTGTGTGAAGTATACTCACTTAATGCTAGATGCAAGGGAAGATCCTGGATAGGCTGGAAATTACCTAAGTCCACATGCGTTGAGTGTAGTCTACTCACTCAATGCTAGGTGAGTAAAATCATTGAAAATAGCTTGGACAGTCAAAGTCAAACTTTTGGGAGGCTGAAAATGTGGCTAAGTCCACAGGCATTGAGTGAAGTGTACTCACTCAATGCCATACAGCTAAAGGCTTTGAGATAGGTAATGCCTAAGAAAAACAGTAAGAATATGGCTAAGACCACATGAGTTGAGTGAAGTCCGCTCACTCAATGACATATCATCAAAATCATTGAGTATTGCTCAGTCAGTCAAAGCCACAGAAAATCTATGTAAATATTTGACTTAGTTCACAGGTGTTGAGTGTAGCTTACTCACTCAACAACATGTGATAAAAATCGTTGACTGAACCTTAGTCAGTTATAGATAGTATTTCCAACACAGGTTTTTGTCCAAAGACAAAAGCATTGAGTGAAGGCTGCTCACTTAACGCCTAATCAACTTAGAATCTATCTAAGGATAGAGGTGTTCAGTGGAGTCTACTCACTCAACACCATGTCAATATAATTGACAGATGCTGAAAGTGTGAAGTGAAGAAGCAACACTCAACGCTTCACAAGCAGTAAAAACGGCTAAGTCCAAAAGTGTTCAGTGAAATATGCTCACTCAATGCCAAGTGACGAAAATCATTTCCAAGTGATATGGAATTGTGTGAAGCTTACTCACTCAACGCCAAGAGATAGAAAGTTGTCTATGGAAAAAAGTGTTGAGTGGACTCAATGCTCTCAACGCTTAGAGACAGATAGCATTGAGTGGAATCAATGCACTCAACGCGTAATGGCAGAGAAATTTTTCTAAATATTTTGCCGTTGAGGGAAGGTTACTCACTCAACACCTAGTGACAGAATGATTGGCTAAGGCCAAATGCATTGAGTGAAGCTTGTTACCTCGACGCCTAAGATAAACAGGAATCTGTCTAAGTGTTTTGTCACTGAGTGATGCTTACTCACTCAACGTCTATACTACTGATGTTTGATTTTGGCTAAGTCTACAGATGGTGATGTCAGCAAAGTCAACATAGTTCAAATTAAGTGCGGGAAAGCTACAGAACAAGACAAATGTTGCACGAAGTCTACTGTATGACTTCTTCTATTAAAGCAAGATGCAATTGTTTGCTGCAGGTGGTCCCCACTGCTTCCAAGAGCCATTAATTGGTAGAAGATAAAAGGGACAAGCTTCAGATGTTGGAGTCACCTTTAAGGGTTTTACTCAATAAGAGAAAAAGCAGTTGGACTTCATCTTCCACGCCATTGCTGCCGAGAAAAAAAGCTTGAAGTCTTCCAGCAAGAACCAAAAGTTTAGTGAGCTGTTGCATCTTCTTCTGCTACAACAAGATCATAAAGACTTCTGAAAAAGAAAGAAAGAAAGAAGAGTCGTCATTCTTCTACGGGCTCAGGTAGCTGATTGAAGAACTCAAGAACTAGATGTTCTTCTTCTTCTTCAGCAAGATCAGAATTTATATTCTGAGATTCTTCCAGTAGAGGCAGAATTTCTTACTGCTGCTGTGAAGTAATAGCTAAGATAAATCAGCCCTTGTTGTTGTCTCAGAGAAATTTCTCTGTATCAAATTTAATCAAACCACTATTCTTTATGTAGGATCCTTTTGGATCTAAGTTATAGGGTCATTTGCCTGGAGTAAGGCAAATTTGTCTAAGCTATATGAGAGTTTTACTCTATGAGGTAGGATCCAGTTTGGATCTGAGGTAGGTGATCTTTTGATCACTGAGCTGTAGGGCTTAATTGCCTAAGGTATGTGATTCATTCTGTTGGATCCCTAGTTGGATTTGGGCTAGGTTCACTAAATTAAGATGTTTGACCCAACATGTATAGCCAGGGACATATATGAGTTCTAGAGTCTAGGTCATGTCCTTAGAGTCAACACTACATGTACCAGCCATCAACAGACTGCAGAAGACTCAAGACTTAGAGAAATTTCAAATACTCAGCAAATAAGTTCGACGTTTGTTGAACTCAAGTCGACGAAAGTTGTGCTCAGCTCGACGAAATCAGAGACAATTCTCTGAGCCGAGCTCGACGAACTTGAATCTCAGGTCGATGAATTCAAGAGTATACTTCAACATTCCAAGTCCAGAATTCTTCACACTTAACTCCAGTATACGAACTTAGTTCTCAGGTCGACGAACTTAGTTCTCAGGTCGATGATCTCTGGGTATTCTACTTCAACATCTTATTCCAGAAACATCTGAGTATTCTAAGTCCAAGATCACACACCAGTCGACGAACTCACCTTCTCAGCTCGACGAACTTAGACCACACTCTTGGCAAGATTTATCAAGTAGTAGTTAGAATCCCTCAGCTCTACGAAACTAGTTCTCAGGTCGACGAACCCAGTTCTGAGGTCGACGATTTCTGGACACGTTACTTCAACATTCTTAAGTCCAAGAAACATGGAATTCTGTTATTCAGTCGACGAAGTTATATTCTCAGCTCGACGATCTTGATGCACATAGTTGGCAAAGGTTCCAGAGAAAGCAGTTGTTTGTCCTCAGGTCGACTATCTTGGATCTCAGCTCGACGAACAACTATTATCTCGTCGACGAACTTAGATTCTTAGCTCGACAAACAACTATTATCTGGTCGATGAACTTAGATTCTCAGCTCGATGAACTCTGGATCCAGGTCGATGAATTCTGCTCAATGATTTTTGTAAAGTTCTAGACTTGGAAATTTCCATCCCTCTGTCTCTTTTTTATTGCAATAATTCCTGAGTAATCAATGCATAAATATTCTATGAATATTACCGTTAGAAGCAAGCATTGATTACGGTCTTCATTAGGATAATTGCATGCCATTTTTCCATGGGACAGTTGGGGAAACCAATCAATGTAAATATTCTTCAGGCCGTCAGAAATCAATGCAGAGAGGAATTCAAATTTCAAAAGGAAATTTTTATGGAAAATATAAAAGGGATTTTCTTTCTCTTCCTGTGCAGTAGTCAGAAAAATACAGTGAATAAAGATCTTCTTCTTCCCTCTCGAAAATGCACTGAGAAATAAGAGAGAGAGATACTTACAGAGAATATAGAACACAGTAATATAGAGAAATAAGCCCTAGACCAAAGAAAGAACATCAAGCTGAAGAAGAAGAAGAACAACCATTCAAATCAAGAGTCTTCTTCTGTATTCATTCCAGGATTCTTCAAAGGACAACAAACATTCTATCTGTCAAGAAGTTCCTGGAGTTCTTCTGGTCAAAGCAAAAGTTTGAAGAACTATCACCCTGCAGCAAGGCTCCAACTTTCTGAACCATTCTTTATCTCAGGGGGATCCCTTGCTAACATCAAAATCCACTAGAGTCTTCTCAGTTGTATTTGAGAAAGAGAAGACATAATCACTCTCTAATCCCCCACTGTATAAAGGGTTCTTAACTCCCTTCAAAAGTTATTCCTGGTTGCAAGTCACCTGATCAAAAGACTTGAGGTCTAGTTTTTGAGCACCTGATCAAAAGCTCATTGGCGGCAATCACCTGATCAAAAACCTGAGTGGATTCCAACCAGGGTGGTAGAAGAGTGGATGTACCTAGGTTGGGGAACCACTATAAAATTCTTGTGTTGTCTGGGTTGCTCTTTTCTTTTGTTCTTGTTGTGGCTGTGCTAGTTAGGTTGATGTGTTTGTGATAACTTATATTTGTTGTGCCTGTGTCGGACCATATTATTTTAGGACTAAGTTTATTATTTACAGTAAAAGATTTAAAAACCTAAAGATACTCTATTCACCCCCCCCCCAGAGTATACCTGATCTAACCCCTACTTTCAATTGGTATCAGAGCAAGGTTCTTTTGGTTGTACAAGCTAACCCTTGAACCGAAAGATCCTCAGTTAGATCTAAGTTTTATTTCTATTAGATATATATTCACAGCATGGCACAGAACAAAGATTATGCAAGCACCAGACCTCCAGTATGCAACTTAAACAAGTTTGGCATCTGGAAGGCAAGAATAAAATTATATATGAATTATATTGATGAGGATATCTACAATTCCATCTTGACAGGTCCTTCTCAAGCTACTACCTCTACATCTATAGCAACTTCAAGCACCAATGATGTTAAACCACTTGAGTGGACTGAAGCCCAGAAGAAAGCTAAAGTTGATAATGCCAAAGCCATGAATATTCTGGCCCAAACAATGTCAGATGATATCTTCCAGAAGGTGGCTGAATGCACATCAGCCAAGGCCATTTGGGATTCCCATAATCAAATAGTGGTTGGATCTGCTGATGAAAGAAAAGACAGAAGATCCAATCTGATATCACAATATGAGAACTTCAAGAAGGAGGATGCAGAATCTGTAGCAGATATGTAAAACAGGCTGATCTCAATCATCAATGAGCTGAAAAACTTGGACAAGGACATCACCCTCACTGAGGTGAATGACAAAATCCTTATGTGCTTCCCAAGCTCATGGGATTCAAGGATCTGGCCAATCAAGGAGGCCAGAATCCTGAATGAGATTTCCACAGAATCTCTTTTAGGAAAGCTCAAATCTTATGAGCAGCTCATTAAATCCAGAGAAGCAGCTGAGCAGAGAACACCTCCACCAACAAGGAAGGAGCACAGCATAGCTTTAAAGCTGTTGAAGAAACTGAAGCCTCAACTGTGAATGAAGAGCTGATGAGTCTCTTTGCCAAGAGATTCTATAAAATGACAAAGAAGGATTTCAGAAGAAAGTCATCCAGGTAGGATGACAAGCCAAGGTCTGACAAAACCCCACTAAAGAAGTGGTCTGCTTTGGCTGCAGGAAACCTGGACACTTCATCTCAGAGTGTCCAGAAAATCAAAAGAAGGAAAAGAGAAGAGAGAAGGATTCCAGAAGACAGCAAAGCAGCAGGCCTTCTTCCAGCAAATACAAGAAGAAGGAGAAAGGCATTGTAGCTGAATCCTGGAGTGAAACTGAGGATGAATCCACATCCTCCAGCTCTAGTGAAGATGAAGAAGAGGCAAGTTCCAAGGAAGTATGCCTTATGGCAATTGATGCCTCCAGAAGTCAATCAAAAGAAGAAGGATTGACAATAAAGCAGCTTCAGAGACAGAAGCTGATCAGGTGCTTTTATCTTTTGACTATAATTCTGATGCTTTTAAAATTGAATTTAAAACTATGTACATTGATTTAATAAATTCTGAAAAAGAAATCAAAGCACTTAGGGAAAAACTAACTAGTCAAGAGACACTGAAATCTGAAAACACCAAGCTAAAAGATGAACTTACATTAGCTAATGAACGAATAATTCTGTTAAAAACTGAGTTATGTGAGGCCAAACAACTTGAGGAATCTCTAAATGGGAGAAGCCTTAAGTTGATGGACATTACAAGCACAGTCAATGCCAGAATAAATGGTAAACTGGGCTTGGGTGCTTCATCAAGTTTACCCCCCATTCTTAAAAAGAATATTTTATCAACCCCTATTAAATTTGTTTCCGCTAAGGGCAAAGAAATAATAACCAAGAAATGCCCAACTTTAAAAATCACAAAAATAGAAACCATAAAACCTTAGGTAAAAACAAAGTTCAGCAAATTTCGTCGAACTCAGATCGACGAAATGTGGACAGTTCGTCGAACTCAAGTCGACGATCTCTGAACGCAAATTTATATAATAATTATTCGTCTCACTGCGATCGACGAACTCTGTATGGTTCATCGAGCAGAGATCGATGAACTTAGGTCACAGAAAATGACTATGTTCATTCTCTGAGCAGAGATCGATGATCTCATCCCATTTCGTCGAACTCTGGTCGATGAACTCACAATATTTCATCGAACCCAGGAAGACTTAATAAAAATTATAACTATAACAGCAACCCTAATCAAACCAGAAAACCCTTTAACCCTCTTGCTGATTGGATAATACCATCTAGAAGATATCACCCATTAGGATATAAATCACAACCTAAATATTCTATGATCTCCTATTTTTCCTATCAGCAAAACAAAGGACCCAAGGTAACCTAGGTCAAGAACAATTAATTATTTTTTCTGCAGGTGAAGAGCTGTCCTGTTGTAAATCAACTATGGTATCTGGACAGTGGTTTCTCCAAGCACATGACTGGCAGCAAGGACAACTTACATAATTATATGTCCAAGCTGGGACCAAAGATCATCTTTGGTGATTCAAAGTGTGGCCAGTCTGAAGGCTATGAAGAAGAAAGGATTGGAGCAGTCACATTCTAGAAGGTGACTTATGTAAAAGTACTAAAGCATAACATCATCTCTATCAGCCAATTATTTGATGAAGGTTATCAGGTACACTTTAACTCTACATCCTGTATTATTTCTAATAAAGAAAAACAAAAAGTTTTAATTGGAAATAGACAAGGAAACATATACTTCGTTGATTTTCTTTCTGCCAATTCAGATATTTGTCTGCTTAATATTGTTTGCACTCAAAATGAATTATGACATAAAAAAATAGGACATGTAAACATGAAAATATTGCTATGCTATCTAAAGACAGTCTTGTAAGAGGTTTACCTTCTGGTCCATACAAGAAGGAAGGCCTTTGCAGGGCTTATCAACTAGGCAAGCAAACAAAATCTAGTTTTAAATCAATTAATAAAAGTGATTCACCTAGGATCTTGTACTTACTACACATGGAACTCTTTGGACCCATTGCTGTACAAAGCCTAGGAGGGAAATCCTATACACTAGTCATTGTAGATGACTTCTTAAGATTCACTTGGGTGTTCTTTATGAGATCTAAGTCAGATACCTTTAAAGTTCTTACAGATTTTCTCAGGACCATACAGATTGAGTACTCTACTCATGTTGCTTTGATCAGAAGTGATCATGGTACAGAGTTTGAGTCTCTTCTTATGCATGCGTTCTATGAGAAGGAAGGTATCAGGCACTGCTTCTCAGCTCCTAGAACTCCCCAACAAAATGGGGTAGCTGAAAGGAAGAATAGAACCCTGATTGAAGCTGCAGGCACATTACTTGCAGATGCTTATATGCCACTATCCTTTTGAGCAGAGGCTGTAAGCACAACAAATTATGTACTGAATAGAAGTTTGATATATAAACTCAAGAATAGGACTCCCAATGAATTACTTAAAGGGAAGAAACCTACAATCACCTATTTTAAAGTATTTGGTTGCATATGCTATATACATAATAACAACAAGAAATACATTAGAAAGTTTGACGCTAAGGCTGAAGAGGCAATTTTTCTAGGATATTCCCAAGTAAGCAAAGCTTATAGAGTATTTAATAAATCATCTTTAAAAATTGAGGAGTCAATTCATGTTACTTTTGATGAGGCTAACATGTCTTACAAGGAGAAAGAGATTTCTACCAGTAATCCTTTACATATACCTCACTTGTGTGAGATTTTAGATGGACTAAGCCTCACCCAAGAGGCTCCAACACATCCTTCTCCACAAGTTGATGAAGACAGTGAAGAAGAAAGCACTGAAGTGACTGAACTTCATCCAACAGCAAACACAGTTCCACAAGAGGAAACAATTCCAAATGCTATTTCTGAACCAACTCCACCCACTGATCTTGTCACACTAAGGGATCACCCTAGATCCCAAGTGATTGGAGAGATAACAGTAGGTGTACAGACAAGGCATCAACTCAACCAAGATGTGATGCATTCCTATTTTCTCTCTCAAGTTGAAGCTAAATCCATAAAATATGCTGAGCAAGATCCCCACTGGATCATTGCAATGCAAGAGGAACTCAACCAGTTTGAGAGATGTAGAGTTTGGGATTTCGTTCCAAGACCCAAAGACTACCCAGTCATCGGAACCAAATGGGTATATAGAAACAAACTAGATGCCCAAGGTGCAATTGTGAGGAATAAGGCTAGGCTTCATGCTCAATTATATAGGCAAGAAGAAGGCATAGACTATGATCAAACATTTGCACCAGTTGCAAGGTTAGAAGAAATTAGAATCTTTCTTGTCTATGCTGTCTACAAGAAGTTTAAGGTCTACTAGATGGATGTGAAAAGTGCATTTCTAAATGGAGTGCTAAAAGAAGAGGTTTATGTTGAACAACCTCCAGGTTTTGTCTCTCCAACCCATCCTTCTTATGTATTTAGATTGCATAAAGCCCTCTATGGTCTAAAGCAAGCTCCAAGAGCTTGGTATGAGACCTTAGCTAGCTTTCTGATAGAGCATGAATTCACTGCAGGCATAGTAGATAAAACATTATTCACTAGGCACCATAAGGATAAAATCTTGTTAGTACAAATATATGTGGATGACATCATATTTGGGTCTACTGACTCTAAACTATGGAAGAGGTTTTTTGACCTCATGCATTCTACGTTTGAGATGAGTAGTATGGGTGAACTCTTCTACTTCCTTGGTCTCCAAGTGAAGCAGCTACCTGATGGCATCTTCATCTCCCAGGCTAAGTATGCTAAAGAGCTTCTTAAAAAGTTTGGGATGGCTGATGCCTCAGCAAAGAAAACACCTATGGCTACTAATGTTGTAATAAATTCTGATCCACATGGGAAACCTGTTGACCAGAAGTTATATAGGGGCATTGTTGGGTACCTATTATATCTTACAGCTAGTAGACCTGATATAATGTTTTCCACATGTCTTTGTGCTAGGTTCCAAGTGAACACTAAAGAATCTCACCTAGTTTTCCTAAAAAGAATTTTGAGATATATATAAAGAGTTGTCCTAGTCTAGGCCTTTGGTATCCTACAGAGTCAAAATTTGATTTAACTGGATATTCAGATGCTGACTTTGCTGGATGCAGGGTTGACAGGAAACGTACCTCAGGAACTTACCAGTTCCTTGGTATGAGACTAGTGTCTTGGTTCTGTGAGAAACAATCATCTGTGTCTACATCAACTGCTGAAGCAGAATACATTGCAGCTGGCAGTTGCTGTTCACAGATGTTGTGGATTCAGAATCAACTCCTGGACTATGGTTTCAACTTTAATAATTCAACTCTATTATGTGATAACACAAGTGTTATATCCATAGCACAAAATATAATCCATCATAGTAGGACTAAGCATATAGACATTACGCATCATTTCATTAGAGAGTGTGTAGACAAAAATAAAATTAAACTTGTCTATATCTACACTGATTTACAAAGAGCTGATATTTTCACCAAACCCTTGGATGAAATAAATCACTTGTTCTTTATAAATCAGCTTGGAATGATCAATGGAGAATCCTTAGTTTAATTTATGTCTGCACTTGATGAATTTGCTAAAGTTCGTCGAACGGAGCTCGACGAACTGGGGAAAGTACCTGAGATATTCATCGAATGGAGATCGACGAACTCTCTATGAGTGAAGTTGTGTTCCTCTACCGGAGATCGACGAATCTGCTTTAGAAAACTTTTGTCGAATGGAGCTCGACGAAATGTCTTCAAATCTTCAGACTGAGCTCGTCTAATTATTTAACTATAAATTATTTCGTCGATCTCAAATCGAAGAATTATTTATTTTCCGTGAAATGGAGTTTGTCGATTCATATTATGGAAAACCTTATATCTAGGTTTTCTTCGACCTCTGTCCCGCGCTTTAAGTTCCCTTGCACTTGATCTTCGTTTTTCTCTTGCAGGTGAATTAATGGCGATTCCAGCAGGAAATCTTGCAGCAATGAAATTCGACACCGGCTTTGATGTCGATTTTGATTCCTTCCAGCATTCAGACCCAATCTTCCTGGAAATCCTGCAACTGCTTGAAGAACAGCAGTTAAAGACTCTGATGTCAACCAGGATCAAACTCGCTAGCGTTGAAATCAGGGATTGGGTCTATACTTCCTCCACCACAGATGAGAACACTCTGACAGGGACAGTATCGAGTAATGCTATTTCTCTTACTCTCGCCGTCCTAACAGAAATTTTTGGGTTAAGTAATGGTGAAGAAGAGTTCGAAATTGATACTGAGGAATATGATGTGATGCTGGGTATGATGGGTTATTCTGGAGAAACCCCAAATAAGTTGTTGAAGAAACACATGTCTGCTGAATTTAAATTCCTAGCAGACATTTTGGGTAAAGTGTGTAACACCCCATATCCGTCGCATAGCATATAACAGTAGGTCCGGCCGGGGCCCGACGCTATATGACACAGACAGACCGGGTGGTTACTCATGGAAACCATCCAACCAATCATAACATCCTACACAGAGCATTCTAGCGGAAGGAGTTTAATAAGTTGCAATAAAGAACCCAGCACAAAAGCATGAATGTTCACTAATACCAAATAGGAATGTTGTACATACACAAGTACAGGCCTTAAGGCCTTACAAAATGGTTTACCTGATATTACATGTTTTACAAACCACGGTACGCAGGCCGGTCATACATGAATAAAAGCAGTAAACACTCCAATTAGGCCTTCGAGGGCCGGCTTCCCAATTTGGGCTTTAGCCCGCTATTGACCGCTTGGTCCAGCAGCACCTGTAAGCAACAAACCACCGCACAGTGGCAAAACAAGGCAACGGTCAGAAATGCTGATCAAATTATAACGATCCCGCTCCCAACTCGGGGCGGCGATGCTCCTTCCCTGCATTTCATTAGCATAAGCGAGCAATTTAACAATATTCATTTCATCACAGGCGTTGGCTCGCACGGCCACATGCCCCGTGCACTCAGGGCACATTCTCGGTGAACCGGCCAATGTCACGTCAATTAAAGCCATAGACATTCCGGACTCACCACCTCCACTTTGACGGCCAAACCTATGAGCATTTTGTCTTCTTGTCCTGGGTCACGACAATTTAAGTCATAGACCGCCAAAGACCCTAATTTATGCCAACGGCAAGTGCTACGTACCCTTAGGTCTCTTTAACCGAACGACATAGAGCGGGTACGGTTCCATCTAAACCGTGCTCACATCGCAATGACAATTTAAGCCATTTGCGCTGGTCAAACTTCTCCCGAGTCCCGTTTCCGTCACATTTCACATAACCCGGTTATGTTCAAGTTGGCTCTCAGGCCACCAAGTAGGCAAGATCACGCATCCGCCCAGTTTTCCGGGTGCACCTTAGGGTTAATCCCCAAGGCTCCCTGTTGCAATCTACCACGTAGAAAACCCGAAAAATACCCAATCGCACGGAGTTTTCTCCGGCATTTATGCAATGCAACATCACCGATCCAGACCAACATGTCCGGGTAGGCTTCACACATCATGACTATGTCCGTTCTCGCTTACGGACTCTACACAACGGGGACTATTCATGTCTACCCGTAGGAACGCCTCCAACTCACCGCAAACTCATGAGAGCGGGCTTCCTATGCAAAAGAAGGAGAGCTTCACATGCTCAATAAGAGAATCATTACCCTAGCATTCTTCTTTGGCTCCATGGAAAAGTAAGCGGATGAAAAGCACCGCACTCTCTTCGCCTCCATGTATCCGAAGTCGTCTCGCGATTTGGAGCTTCGAAGCTCCTCCAATGGCCGGATATAGCTTCTTCTTCCTCCCATGGCTCTCCTCTCTCTCTCTATACTTTAGAAAGATAACCACTCAAAAGAAATGAGGGTTTCAAAGGTCCAATCCCGGGTATATCCCATCAGGACCAACCCCCAGCCGTTGGATCCCAAATTAAAGAAATGAACGGCTTTGATTCGGGCCTGAAATATACAATCTGGACCGAACACGGCCTGGCACACGCCCGTGTCTAGGGTCGTGTCCCTCATTCTCCATCAAAATCGACGCGCTTGGAACAACACACAGCATCCGACACGCCCGTGTTCGACCTGACATGCCCGTGTTCCAACTGATACGGTCGTGTGGTCGGCCGTATGCCCCCATCGATTTATCCTGAAAACAACCCGAGAACAACACGGGTTCCTAGACACGCCCGTGTCCTAACCCGTGTCCACTCGAACACGCCTACGCTCCATGTCGTGTTCACGGTCTCGACACCTCATCGAGCGAAGTTCGTCGACCTCACGACACGGCCTTGGACATGCCCGTGTCCAAGGTCGTGTGCCTTGTCTCGACACATCGTCGAGCGAAAATGTCGACACCCCGGGCCGGTTGTCGACACGAGCTCGACACGCCCTGAGACAAGCCCGTGTCTCAGGCCTTGTGCCTCATCTTGACACTTTGTCGAGCGAAAATCGTCAACACCCTGGGCCGATCGTCGACACGGGCTCGACACGCCCTGAGACACGCTCGTGTCTCAGGCCGTGTGCCCTGTCTCGACACAGTGTCGACCGAAATTCGTCGACTTCACGGTTAAGTCGTCGACTCCAGTCTGACACGACCTGGGACACGCCCGTGTCCCAGTCCGTGTGCCTCCTGCCAGATTCAAAATCTGGCCTAAAACGTCCCCCGTCGCTATTTTGAGTTTCGGGGCGTTACAACTCTCCCCCTCTTAAAAGAATTTCGTCCACGAAATTATATAAAGGAAAGACACGTACAAAATTAATTTGTACATGAGGGGAACAACTCCGGATACTCGTCAAGCATAGTCTGCTCTCGTTCCCAAGAGAGCTCCTCACGACCGCAATTGTCCCATCGGACCTTGACCATCCTGATCTCTTTATTACGTAGCCGCTTGACCTCCAAGTCCTCAATCCGCACGGGCTTGACTTTTGTCGTCAGCCCACTATACACCGGCACTTGATCAACCGCGATCACTTGCGTAGGCTCTTGCACCGCCTTCCGAAGCAACGAAATATGGAATACATCATGTAAACCACTTAGCTCCACTAAAAGCTTCAACCGATAGGCTGCTTCACCAACCCGCTCCAGAACCTCAAACGGCCCAAGGTACCTCGGGCTTAGCTTTTTCAATCGCCACACCCGCGAGACACCCTTGAACGGCTTGATCTTTAAGTACACCCAATCGCCCACAGTGAACTCCACGTTCATGTGCTTGGCATTATAGTACTTCGCTTGCCGGTCCTGAGCGATAAGCAACCTCCCCCAAATGGTTCTCACCAAAGATGTAGCATCCTCCACTTCTAATCACTTATACAACTTTGACTCACCCGTTTCTATCCAAGACAACGATGTGCGACATTTTCTACCATATAGGGCCTCGAAGGGCGCCATTTGAATACTCGCTTGGTAGCTATTGTTGTACGCGAACTCCACCAAATAAAGATGGTCTTCCCATTGCTTTCCAAAATCCAAGACACACATGCGAAGCATGTCTTCCATAGTTCTATTGACCCTCTCGGTCTGCCCATCTGTTTGCGGATGGAAGGCTGTGCTGAATTTTAGCTTTGTTCCAAACATTTGCTGCACAAGCCTCCAATCATTGGACGTGAACCGCCCATCTCGGTCACTCACGATGCTGCGGGGCGCACCATGAAGCCGTACAATGTTATCCACATACAGTTTTGTCAACTTCTCCACCGAATCATCCTTCTTATGCGGAATAAAATGCGACACCTTCGTTAGCCGATCTACGACCACCCAAATGGCGTCGTTCCCCTTTTGCGACCTTGGCAAACCATGCACAAAGTCCATAGAGATGTCGTCGAATTTCCACTCCGGAATAGGCAAGGACTTAAGAAATCCTCCCGGCTTTTGGCACTCCGCCTTCACCAAGGCGCAAGTTTGGCACTTCGCTACGTAGAGCACCACATCCTTTTTCAAACCCGGACACCAAAATAGTTTCTTCACATCATGGTACATCTTCGTTCTCCCCGGGTGAATCGAGTACTTGGTATGGTGTGTCTCGTACAACAATTCCACCCGCAAATTTCCCACACTTGGGACGCACAGATGACCGTCTTTCCAAAGCAATCCGTCCTCCACAACGAATTGGGAATTTGACACATCCAGAGCCTCTACCATGAACTGCTTCATATGGACATCCATATCCAAAGCCTGCCAAATCCGATCAGGCAGGTCATATTGGACTTCAGTCCAATTCAGTACTGCTTCAGCACTTGATTGCTTATCCACACAAACAATCTCCAGCGCCTCTAACTCCCGCACAAACCGCTCATCATGCACTGATAGCCAATTGGCTTGAGCTGGGGCTCAGTGACTCAACGCGTCTGTAACCGCATTATCTTTATCAGGCACGTAGTGGATCTTGAATGTATAGTCCCCCAGGAACTCCATCCATCTACGATGCTGCATATTCAGATCTTTCTGATCAATCAGATACTTCAGGCTCTTATGATCGGTGTAGATATCAATCTTCACACCGTACAAATAATGCCTCCACAACTTCAAGGCAAAAATCACGGCCGCTAACTCCAAGTCATGGACCAGATAATTTCTCTCGTGCACTTTTAGCTTTCTTGAGCCATAAGCTATCACACTTCCGTGTTGCAGTAGCACTCAACCCAAACAGCTGCCCGAAGCATCGCTATAAATCTCATAGCCTTCCGTCCCAATCGGCGAACTCAGCACAGGCGTCGTGGTCAACCGACATTTCAACTCCTCAAAAGCTCGCGCTCACTCCGGCGTCTAAATGAACTTCTGCTCCTTCCTCGTCAAAGTAGTGAGAGGTAACGCTATCCGTGAGAAGTTCTCTACGAAGCGCCTATAATAGCCTGCAATCCCCAGAAAGCTCCGTACTTCCGCTACCGTGGCAAGCTAAGGCCACTCCCGTATCGCAACAATCTTCGCCAGATCCACTGCAATACCCTCTCCACTCACTATATGACCGAGGAACGCTACTGAGGATAACCAAAACTCGCACTTTGAGAACTTGGCATACAACTGATTCCTCCTTAGCGTCTCCAAAACCAAATGAAGATGCTTGAAGTGATCTTCCTCACTCTGCGAGTACACCAAAATATCGTCGATGAAGACGATCACAAAATGGTCCAAGTACTCCCTGAAAGTCCTGTTCATCAAATCCATGAACACTGACGGTGCATTTGTCAGCCCAAACGGCATGACTGTAAACTCATAATGCCCGTATCTCATACTAAACGCTGTCTTTTGGATATCACTCTCCCTTATTCCCAGCTGATAGTACCCAGACTTGAGATACAACTTCGAGTACACCGTCGACCCAACCAACTGATCAAAAAGATCATCGATGCGGGGGATCGGGTACTTGTTCTTCTCCGTCAACTTGTTGAGCTCCCGATAATCAATACATAGCCTCAAGCTTCCGTCCTTCTTCTTAACAAAGAGGACCGGCGCGCTCCAAGGCGAAGAACTTGGGCGCACATACCCTTGCTCCAACAACTCCTGCAGTTGAACCTTCAGCTCCGCCATTTCCTTAGGTGCCAATCGATATGGAGATCGTGACACAGGCTTTGCACCTAGCACTAGCTCAATCGTGAAATCTATCTCCCGTTGAGGCGGGGCTCCAGGAAGATCTACGGGGAACACATCAGGGTATTCCGATACCACTGAAATACAATCCAACGCGGGCTTCGGCTTTGCAACCTCCACTAGTGTAAAGAACAGTTCTGCACCGGCACGAACCGCCTTCACCACCTGAAGAGCAGACATCAATGTCTTGCTCGACCCCTTTAAGCTCGTAAAAGTCGTCTCACGACTTGCTCCAAGCTTGAATTCCTTGCGACCGCAATCAATATAGGCCTGCTACTCCTAGAGCCAGTCCATGCCAAATATAACGTCGAACTCCACCAACGGAATTAACGACGCTTGCAGATCGAACTCCTGATTCCCAATACAAATCTTAACATCGCAGATCCTATCCGCGCGCATCGAACACCCATTGGGCAACAACACATCCAACTTATCCTTCGTCATCGAAGAAGGGACTCTGATGCGTGATATAAATCCTTCGGACAAGAAGGAGTGTGAATATCCCGTATCGAAGAGTGCTCATGCCGGATTTTCACAAATCAAAACAAATCCTAAACAAGCAGTGGTAAGGTAACATGTGCATAACAAGTATTTAAAGAAATTAACTTGCTATAAATTAAACCGTACCTGTCACCACATCCGCCTGTTTAATGGCCTCCTGTTGGCCAAGATTATACACCCTTGGTTGGGCCGGAGCATAGTGGGACGCGGTTGACTCCACCGCCTTGCCCTTCACTTCATAAGTCGCTCCCGGCCTTCTCTCAGACTTGGGACGTCCGCTCCAACAATCGCGGGCAAAGTGCCCCGACTTTCCTCAAGTAAAACATGCGCCCGGGGTCCGACCCGTAGTCGCCCCAGAAGCACCAGAAGGAGCTAGACCCGAAGTCCTATGCTTCTTGAAGGACCTTCGATAGCCGGACTTTGAAGTAGTCGGCACTTTGAACTCAGATTTCTTGTCACCAACGCTCTTCTTCGCTTGGACATTCTTCATGTCCTTCTCCAAGGACCGGGCCGTGTTGACAAAGGTTAAGAAACACTGCGTCATCGGCCCCGAGAGTAGTAACCTCAACTCATCTCTCAGCCCTTCGTAGAATCGATTCGTCTTACGCTCCTCATCCGCGATGGTGGAGCTAGCATATCGACTCAAATGAGTAAACTCATGGAGATATTCATCCATGGTACTGTCTCCTTGTACCAACTTCAGGAACTCGTTCTCCAACGCTATCCTCTGCGTCGAAGGGAGGTATCTAGCCAAGAACAATCTCGAGAACTCCTCCATAGAGACATCAACAAGTTGCCTACCTCTAAATAGGTGCAGCTCCAAACCTTCCCACCACATTCTCGCTTCACCGTCCAAAAGGAACGTAGCAATGGTGGTCATTTGCTACTCCTCCGTCTCTGTTGCTGTCATGACTCTCTTCACCCTGGAGAGCCAGTCTTCAGCTTGAGATGGGGTTCCCAACCTCGAGAATACCGGAGGACTAAAGCTCATGACATGCTTGAGCTGTCTCTCGGTTGCCCTCCTTGGCACCAACGGCTCCACTACCACCTATTCCACTCTCCTCGGCTCAGCCTCTTACAGCGGTACCTGCTCCATCGGAGGAGCGGGCTGCTGCGTTTGCCTTGCAGGATGCGTATTAATCATCGCTAACACTGCTTCGGCCACCAATCTTATGGTCTCAGCCGATAGAGGTGTTGCAGGAGCTTCATTAGGTGCACTGCTAGCCTCAGAAACTCGACGTTCCGACGGCCCAGCACCACTTCTGGTCACCTATAGTGGTACAAAATACCGTTAAGCGACCAAATAAAATTGCAAACAGCAATTATAGGAACACGCAGGTTCCTCAAACACGTATATTTTCATTCCTAAGTGGACATTCATGGGTTCTTTTACTGTTAAAACGATGACGCACACAATGTGCTCACCACTCCTTAAAAAGAATTCGCCCACGAATTCAGCTTAAGCCCGACCAAAACCAGTAGTTTGATACCAAATTGTAACACCCCCTATCCGTCGCATGGCATAAAGCAGTAGGTCCGGCCAGGGCCCGACGCCATATGCCACAGACAGACCGGGTGGTTACTCATGGAAACCATCCAACCAATCATAACGTCGTACACAGAGCATTCTAGCAGAAGCAGTTTAATAAGTTGCAATAAAGAACCCAGCACAAAAGCATGAATGTCCACTAATACCAAATAGGAATGTTGTACATACACAAGTACAGGCCTTAAGGCCTTACAAAATGGTTTACTTGATATTACATGTTTTACAAACCACGGCACGCAGGCCGGTCATACATGAATAAAAGCAGTAAACACTCCAATTAGGCCTTCGAGGGCCGGCTTCGCAATTTGGGCTTTAGCCCGCTATTGACCGCTTAGTCCAGCAGCACCTACAAGTAACAAACCACCGCACGGTGGCAAAACAAGGCAACGGTCAGCAATGCTGACCAAATTATAACGATCTCGCCCCCAACTCGGGGCGGCGATGCTCCTTCCTTGCATTTCATTAGCATAAGCAAGCAATTTAGCAATATTCATTTCATCACAGGCGTTGGCTCGCACGGCCACATGCCCCATGCACTCAGGGCACATTCTCGGTGAACCGGCCAATGTCACGTCAATTAAAGCCATAGACATTCCGGACTCACCACCGCCACTTTGACGGCCAAACCTATGAGCATTTTGTCTTCTTGGCCTGGGTCTAGACAATTTAAGCCATAGACCACCGAAGACCCTAATCTATGCCAATGGCAAGTGCCACGTACCCTTAGGTCTCTTTAACCGAACGACATAGAGCGGGTACGGTTCCATCTAACCCGTGCTCACATCGCAACGACAATTTAAGCCATTTGCGCAGGTCAAACTTCTCCTGAGTCCCGTTTCCGTCACATTTCACATAACCCGGTTATGTTCAAGTTGGCTCTCAGGCCACCAAGTTGGCAAGATCACGCATCCGCCCAGTTTTCCGGGTGCACCTTAGGGTTAATCCCCAAGGCTCCCTATTGCAATCTACCACGTAGAAAACCCGAAAAACACCCAATCGCACGGAGTTTTCTCCGGCATTTATGCAATGCAACATCACCGATCCAGACTAACATGTCCGGGTAGGCTTCACACATCATGCCTATGTCCGTTCTCGCTTACGGACTCTACACAACAGGGACTATTCATGTCTACCCATAGGAATGCCTCCAACTCACCGCAAACTCGCGAGAGCGGGCTTCCTATGCAAAAGAAGGAGAGCTTCACATGCTCAATAAGAGAATCATTACCCTAGCATTCTTCGTTGGCACCAAGGAAAAGTAAGTGTATGAAAAGCACCGCACTCTCTTCGCCTCCTTGTATCCGAAGTCGGCTCGCGATTTGGAGCTTCGAAGCTCTTCCAATGGCCGGATCTAGCTTCTTCTTCCTCCCTTGGCTCTCCTCTCTCTCTCTCTATACTTTAGAAAGATAACCACTCAAAAGAAATGAGGGTTTCAAAGGTCCAATCTCGGGTATATCCCATCAGGACCAACCCCCAGCCGTTGGATCCCAAATTAAAGAACCGAACAGCTTTGATTCGGGCCTGAAATGTACAATCTGGACCGAACACGGCCTGGCACACGCCCATATCCAGGGCCGTGTCCCTCATTTGCCGTCAAAATCGACGCGCCTGGAACAACACACGACATTCGACATGCCCGTGTTCGACCTGACACGCCCGTGTTCCAACTGACACGGCCATGTGGTCGTGTAACGCCCCGAAACTCAAGAGAGCGACGGGGGACGTTTTGGGCCAGTTTTGGGTTCTGGCAGGAGGCACACTGCCTGGGACATGGGCGTGTCCCAGGGCATGTCAGGCTTGTGTCGACGATTTGGTCGAGAGGTCGACAAATTTCGCTCGACGTTGTGTCGAGACAGGGCACACGGCCTGAGACACGGGCGTGTCTCCGGGCGTGTCGAGCCCGTGTCCACACTCAGCCCGCGAAGTCGACATTTTGCGCTCGACGAAGTGTCGAGACAGGGCACATGTCCTGAGACACGGGCGTGTCTCAGGGCGTGTCTAGCTTGTGGCGACACTCGTCCCGGGTAGTCAACAAAGTTTGCTCGACAAAGTGTCGAGACAAGGCACACGACCTAGGACACGGGCGTGTCCAAGGCCGTGTCGTGAGGTCGACGAACTTCGCTCAACGAAGTGTCGAGACTGTGAACACAGCCTGGAGCCCAGGCGTGTTTGAGTAGACACGGGTTAGGACACGGGCGTGTCCAAAAACCCGTGTTGTTCTCGGGTTGTTTTCGGGATAAATCGATGGGGGCACACGGCCGACCACATTGTCATATCATATGGAACACGGGCATGTTAGGTCGAACACGGGCATGTTGAATGCCGTATGTTGTTCCAGGCGCGTCGATTTTGACGGCGAATGGGGGACACGGACCTGGACACGGGCGTGTGCCAGGCCGTGTTCGGTCCAGATAGTACATTTCAGGCCTGAATCAAATCCGTTCGTTTCTTTAACTTGGGATCCGACGGTTGGGGGTTGTTCCTGATGGGATATACCCGGGATTGGACCTTTTGAAAGATATGGTACCTAAACACCTAGAGGGGGGTGAATAGGTGACCTAATCCTTTTCTAACTTTATTGGCAGCAATCAGTTATATCACAGCAAACTAACTAGTTTATCACAGCAAAACACAGCATACACAGCAACAGTTTCAGCACAGTATAGCACACAGTGATTTATAGTGTTTCCCCAAGATATGGGTACATCCACTTTCCCCCTTCGCCTATCTAGCAGTGTACTAGATTCGGCCAAACTCCTGCACTGTCTCAGAACCCAAATTGGTTCCTACCTCAGGCCCAAAGCCTTACAACTCAGCTTTATCTCAAAGCCTACACTCAGCCAATCAAGGCCTACACTCAGCCAATCCAAGGCCTACACTCAGCCAACCAAGGCCTACACTCAGAGATCTCAATCTCCTACACTCAGGCCAAATGCCCTACACTCAGCCTTTATAATTTTAGGCTTACAA
The DNA here is from genome assembly GCA_039583875.1 of Platanthera guangdongensis. Classification (NCBI taxonomy): domain Eukaryota; kingdom Viridiplantae; phylum Streptophyta; class Magnoliopsida; order Asparagales; family Orchidaceae; genus Platanthera; species Platanthera guangdongensis. The sequence continues at coordinate 115,751,586 of CM077155.1, read as the reverse complement.
ATCACTCAGATCCAATGGATCCTACAAGTTAAAAAGATATTACAAATGATAACTCTACAACTCAGAATAATAAGAGAGGAGTTGAGAGATTCTTGATGAGTTCTTGGAAGAACTCAGCTGGATCCAATCTGACTTAGCTTTCTTCAAAGCTTCTTGAGTAGAACTGAATAAGACTGAATCCTCTGCAGTTATTCCTTGACCTCTGCCACTTAAGATACAGAATTGAATCTGAATCCTTCTTCTCAGCCTAGTTCCAGAGGCTGATTTCTTGGATGGAGCCCTATCTCTCCAACTTCTTAGATCTGCACTTGGACTGCAAGATCTTCTTGTATTGATACTCTGTGTACCACTTTTCTGATTACTTGAACAATAATCTGTACCACTTGTTAATCACTTGATCAACTCTTTCAACAACAGTTTCTGTAAACTGTGGGTGCCTATTTATAGGCCTTCTTCATGGTAACCGGCTGGTCCGGTTCATAACTGACTTCTGACATCTCTGACAGTTGCTGTAGACCGGCTGGAACGGCAGCTGTCATGTCAACCAGTCACTTCTTGAAAATCTCTAACTGTCTGTAAGTGTCGAGACTTTCTGTCTTTAAGTGTCGACACTTATAGTCCAAGTGTCGACACATGTTGTGTAAGTGTCGACACAAGTCTACAAGGTGTCGACACAACTCCTTGTATGTCTCGACACAGATTCTTCTGCATGTGTCGACACTGAAATTGAGTGTCGACACAAGTACTTGTTCTTCTAGCTTTTGCTGAATTATTCTATGTGTCGACACATCTCCTTTGTGTCGACACATCTTCTTGTGTTGAATCTGTCAAGTGTCGACACTGCTTCTTGGTGTCGACACATAGTCTTCTATGTTGAATCTTGCTGAGTGTCGACACAGCTCCTTGTGTCGACACATAGTCGTCTTGTTGAAACTTCAGCTGAGTGTCGACACATTTCCATAGTGTCGACACTTGTACTTAGAATAATTTGTTGTTCTTTCTGTTCTTTGCTAAGTGTCGAGTCTTTAGCTGTGTGTCGACACATTGTTCTGGGTGTCGACACATACTTCAAATGTTGACTCTTCTGTTGAGTGTCGACACATTGTGTTGAGTGTCGACACTTACTTCAAGTGCTGACTCTTCTGCATAGTGTCGACACATTGTGTTGAGTGTCGACACTTGTACTTAGACTCTGCAGACTTTTGCTGAGTGTCGACACAGCTCCAAGTGTCGACACTTTCTGGTGTAGTCACAGCTTCACTGGGTGTCGACACAGCTCCTTGTGTCGACACTTTCTGTCTGCACTTTACTTCACTGAGTGTCGACACAGCTCCAAGTGTCAACACTTTCTGTCTGGTGTCGACTCTGCATCCCAGGTGTCGACACAATGACTCCAAGTGTCGACACTGCTTGTCTGGGTGTTGACACAAGCTTTCTTAAGTGTCGACACATTCCCTCTGGGTGTCGACACATGGACTTAGAAACTTTTTGCTTCAGTCCAGTGATTTCTTAACCTGCACAAGTAACTCAAACATACATCAAATACATTATGATGTATATCATTGAGTTGGGTGAGGCTTCTTCAAATCAGGTACATTTGACCAATGTACCCAACAATCTCCCCCTATTTGGAGAAGTCATAACCCTTAGTCAATGATATACACCATTCATAATTAAAATTACAAAATGATGTACAGCAGATTATAAACAGCAGGGTAAATATAAACATGTAATATTTCACACATGTATACATATTCAACATTGCAGAACAAACAAGAAATAGACATATTCTCAGAACAATCATGAAATATATTTATCATATATTGTTCTAACATTTTTCTAATACATCTTCAATGGTTTACAAAAATGTATTTCATTCAAAAGATTACAACAATCTTCAAGTAAATTCCTAATCTATTTCTGGTCTGGTTCTTTGATAACAATGCCTTTGCCAGATTGGACTTGAGCTTTGACAGGAGCTTCAGTAGTTTCAGCATCAACAGGCTTCTTGCCTTTTAAGTCTTTCTTCTTCAGCTCTTCAGCTTTGATTTTCTGTCTCTCAAAATAGTGAAATGGCTTGGGGAAGTACTTGCTAGGCTCCACAGCAGTAGGAGGTAGCTTTCCCATCTTAGCCTTCCTTCTGAATTGTACTATTGCCTCCTGCCTGATCTCATGTTTTCTCCATTCTGCCTCAGAGAACCATTTGTTCCTGTCAGTCATGTTGTCTTTGGCAGCTTTCCAGGCAGTTAGAATTATATTCCTAGAGGTAGGGCTCCATTGTTCAAAATCTAGCTTTTGTTCTGCTTGTTCCCTAAACCTCTTTTTAGACAGCCTTGTCTCTTCTTCTTTGTTCATAGCCTCTTGCAGAGCTTCAGAAATAGGTTGAACAACCTTTTCAATATGAACATTGTCCTTGCCCTCAGTTGGCCTATACATTGTGCTGACATCTGCTTGAACCATGTCAAAATCTGGAGGTGGATATATCACTTGAGCTACTTCTGCTTGCTCACCTCCAAGATAGGCATTTTGAATCCCTGATTCAGCAACATTATCATCATCACAAAGTGGAGGATAGCCCAGGGTAGCTCTGATGGAATTATATATCCATTTTGCATGGTCAGAGCTAGCTTTGACTAAGACTCTCTCCCCCTTTATGACTTCTCTGGCCATATGGTCTCTGACATCATCCTTTTGAAACCTTATCTGACTGTCCAAGTATCTGATTCCCTCTTTGAAAAATGGTTTAAGCTTTTGCAGTTGTTCAGAGATAGCTTTCTGAGAATCTTTAATAGCAGACTTAACAGCAGTAATCTCATCTTGAAATACTTTATCAAAGTCAGCCTTAACTGCAGCAGCAGATGTAGAAGGTTCAGCAGTCTTATTCTTCAATTCAGTGACTATAACATTGTGTGAAGCAGTCAAGTTGTCATTCATCCTTAACTGATTTTCCAGTACATACCCTTGCTTCAATGCTATATCATCTACTTGTGCTTTTATCTTCTCTTGAAGTGTTGCCAGATACACCACTGCATTACCACCCTTGTGGAAGCAGTCTGTCATCTCTTTCTTGTTAAGGTTCATTTCAAACCTTATAGACTTTATATCTTGTGCAAGATCAAACTGTAGGGACTTGTGCCCTTCATCCACATAAGCCTCTATGGCTTTCCTTTGTTCATCCATTTTGATCTGCAGGGCAATCAGTAAAGCACTATAATCAACAGTTGGGGCTTGTTGAATTATAGGCTGTGGGGCAATGGATTGCAAGGCTTTCTTATAACTCTGACTTCTCCTCTTGAAGACATAGAGTTTCTTCTTCTTAGCCTTTGCAGCCTCATCTTCTTCAGATTCTGAAGTGCTGGCTATTTCAACCCTTTCCTTAGGGCTTTGAGGTTTGTCAGCTTGCACAGCAGTTGCCTTTTCAGTTTCTTGCGTAATAGGCTCTTCCAGAACTTCCATGTGCTCCCCCTCAGCAGCAGCACTCTTATCTTCAGCAGCAGCATCCTTGTCCATATCAAAATCTTCTTGATCTAGATTTAGGAATAAATCCTCCATTGTATATTCAGGTGGAGACTGTGCAGGAGAAGTTCTTGGTTCTTCAACTACTTGAGAAGTATCATCTTGAACTACAGCAGATGTGTCTTCTACAACAACATCTGGAACTTGACTGTCTAGCTGAGTTTGCTGATGGACATCAGACAAATTAGCATCTTCTATAATATAGTCTAAAGTTTTTAGGTCAGTGAGTACCTCTTGGATAATGATGGTGGCTTGCTCACTGTCCAGAGTAGATGGTTCTTCTACTACTGGAAGCTCCCCCTGGCTTTGATCCCTGTGGATGGAGCTAACTGGTGGTAGCTCCCCCTGGATCTCAGCAGTCTCTTGAGCAGCAGGGGTCTTTTCTGCAGCCACTTCCTCTTGGTCATCAGGAGTGAAAACAACCTGTTCTTCACTCCCTGAACTGCTGGAGGACTCCTGTATCACAGCAGCTGTCTTCCTTTTCTTCCTTGGAGGAGAATCTTTCTTAGTAACTGGCTTCTCTGGAGTTGGTATTTCCTTGGACAATACCCTGTCCCATCTGGAAAAGATCCTTTGATCCATCTTTCTCATGTGATTGATCTTACTTCCTGCAGCTGTATTCATTACCTCTGGTATGGTACCAGCTAGGTAGAGACTAAGTATTCTGCCCAGGTTGGGCTTCTTCAGACTCTCCTTGATTTTCTCATACACCACTTGAGACCAATCTGTTTTCAGGGTGAAGATTATTCTTGTCATGATTTCAAACATGTAGGCAGACACTCTGTCATGCCCTCCAGGCTTACTGAGAATAACCTTGCCCACAATTTAAGACATGAATTTTCCTTGACTGTTCATGCCTTTTCTGTTGAATACAGATCCTATCCTCATCTTAGGATCAAGACCACACCAGGTTAAAGCTTCCCTGGTCTTTGAAGCAGTTACTTCTTCTTCATCTTGTGTTTTAGGTAGCTGGAGTACCTTCCTCAGACTTTTTGGTGAAATCTTGACCTTAGATCCATGAACTCCGGATTTGATTCTGTATCCAGATTCATCTACAGCAGCTCCATTAAGGAATTCAAGAACTTCCTTCTTCCAAATCTTTGTTGGTTCTGAAACCAAGTATTCTAGTCCAGAATTGGCGACTAGGGTTATCACCGATTGGATTTCTTGATCTGCGTCGTCGAACGCGCCGCGCACTAGCTCATAGCCCTCGTTAACGTTCTCCTCAAGCTTAGGAGCCATTAGGGTTTGGAGAATTTGTCTGTAGAAAAGAGAAGTGTCGACACAGTAGTTTTGGTCTCGAAACTTTGAAAGCGTGTCGACAAACAAAGACAGAACCCTATTTATACCTTTCTGATTTTGAAGATGAACAGGCGGGACAGCTAACTCAACATGTGTCGACACTGGCAATAAGTGTCGACACTGACTTATAATGTCTCGACACACATGTGTCGACACAAGTTTAGTCAACAGATATTATGTGTCGACACTTGGTTATGTGTCGACACAACATATCTCGACACTTTGTCGAGACTTTACTTAGAAGATTCTGAGTAAAACTTAAGTGTCGACACCATATTGGATGTGTCGACACCTACTCGACATGTGTCGACACTAACATTCTGAAGTGTCGACACCACATTCCTAGATGTGTCGACACCATATTCCTGAAGTGTCGACACCACTATTCTGTGTCGACATAGACTTGTCTATGTGTCGACACCTTTTTACTTAGCCAATTTTCAATTCTGTAAACTTAGTCTAAGTTTATCATACCTAGTTCAATTTTGAATCTATTGAACTTAGCTTCTTCTAGGGGCTTAGTAAACATGTCAGCTATCTGATTATCAGTTTTAACATATTCAAGTGAAATATCTTCTCTTTCTACATGTTCTCTAAGAAAGTGATATTTAATCTCAATATGTTTTGTTCTACTATGAGATACATGGTTATTAGCTATTGAAATTGCACTTGTAGAATCACAGTAAAGTGGAGTTCTACTTACCTGAAATCCATAGTCCTCTAGCTGATGTTGAATCCACAGAAGTTGAGCACAGCAACTTCCTGCAGCCACATACTCTGACTCAGCTGTGGAGATAGCCACACTAGTCTGCTTTTTGCTGCTCCATGAAATTAGTCTTCCACCTAGGAATTGACAGGTTCTAGTAGTGCTTTTTCTATCCTCTTTGCATCCTGCAAAGTCTGCATCTGAATAACCTGTTAGATCAAAGTCTCCATTCCTAGGGTACCAGAGGCCTAGATAGGGAGTGACCTTTAGATATCTCAAAATTCTCTTGACTGCAGTCAAGTGAGACTCTTTAGGGCAGGCTTGATACCATGTACAAACACATGTAGCATACATGATGTCTGGTCTACTAGCAGTCAAGTATAATAGGGAGCCAACTATCCCTCTATACAAGGTTTCATCTACAGGTTTCCCTGCATCATCCTTTCTAAGAGACATACTTGACCCCATAGGAGTCTTCATGGTACTGGATGAATCCATACCATACTTCCTTATGAGTTCTAGGGTGAACTTTGACTGACAAATGGACAAACCACTCTCAGTCTGTTTAACTTGAAGACCCAAGAAAAACTTCAGCTCTCCCATACTACTCATTTCAAACTGACCTTGCATAAGTTTTGCACACGTTTTTGCAAAGGCTACTTTCAGTAGACCCAAATATAATGTCATCTACATATATTTGGACTAGTATGACTTTGTCTCTAGATTCCCTAAGGAATAGAGTCTTATCTATTTTCCCCCTTGAGAACTTGTTCTCAATGAGGAAACTAGATAGGGTTTCATACCAAGCCCTAGGGGCTTGCTTTAACCGATATAAAGCTTTCCTAAGTCTATAGACATAATGAGGTAGAGTTGGATCAACAAAACCTGAAGGCTGCTCCACATAGACTTCTTCTTTCAAATTACCATTTAGGAATGCTGACTTGACATCCATTTGGTATACCTTGAATCCTTGATAGGTTGTATAGGCCAAGAACATTCTTATGGCTTCCAGTCTGGCTACTGGAGCAAAGGTTTGATCAAAATCAATACCTTCTTCTTGCCTATATCCTTTTGCAACCAGTCTTGCTTTATTCTTAATGATGACCCCTTGTTCATCCATCTTATTTCTGTAGATCCACTTAACTCCTATTACATTGTGGTCTTTAGGTTTAGGAACAAGTTCCCAAACCTTGCACCTCTTGAACTGATTAAGCTCTTCTTGCATTGCTTCAGTCCATTGTGGATCCACTATTGCTTCTTCAAATCTTTTAGGTTCAACTTGAGACAAAAAGCTGGAATAGATTGCAACATTCATGTTTCTACTCCTGGTTTGTACTCCTTGTCTTGGATCTCCAATAATCAGCTCTACTGGATGATCTCTAAGATGCCTGTGGGCTGGAGGCATCCTCACTTCAGGTTGAACCACTTCAGCATCTGCATCATGCTGTATACCTTGGATTTCTTCAGCAACTGGCACATGTAGTTCTCCCCCTGGACAACAGCTACTCTCCTCTCCTTGCTGTCTTACAGCAGGCACTTCTTCTAAAGTAAGCTTGTCCATTTTCTTTGTCAAACCTGTGGGGCTGCATACATTGCTAGACAACTCATTATTAATAAGTTTAGTCTCATCAAAAACTACATGCACTGATTCTTCTACAACTTGTGTAGTCAAGTTGTAGACTCTATAAGCCTTACTATTATTGCTGTACCCAACAAAAATTCCCTCTTGGGACTTGGCAGCAAACTTAGTTAAGTAAGACTTCCCATTGTTAAGTATGAAGCATTTGTAACCAAAGATCCTGAAGTAGGATAGGTTTGGTTTCCTGCCTTTCACAACTTCATAGGGGGTCTTGTTTAGCCCTTTAGTGATTGTAGCCCTATTTATAACATGGCATGCAGTGTTAACTGCTTCAGCCCAGAAATACTCTGGCAGTGATGTATCACTTAGTAGGGTTCTACCAACCTCTATCAAGGTTCTATTCTTCCTCTCAGCAATGCCATTTTGCTGAGGTGTTCTAGGTGAAGAGAATTCTTGAAATATCCCAAAGTCTTCACACAGTTTTGTCATGCTATCAGACTGAAACTCAGTACCATGGTCACTTCTAATTTTGACCACAGTACTATTTAGTTCATTCTGAATTTGCTTGACAAAGCTGTAGAAGACACTAGGTGTTTCAGATTTCTGTCTTAAGAAGAACACCCAGGAAAACCTTGAGTAGTCATCTACAACTACAAGGGTATAGACCTTCCTACCTAAGCTGTGAACTGGCATTGGACCAAAGAGATCCAAATGCAAGAGGTACAAACACCTCACAGCATCTTTGTTATCTATGCTTCTAAAGGTGGATTTAGTCTGCTTGCCCTTCTGACAAGCTGAGCAAATGCCATCTTTAACACACTTAACTTGAGGACCATTCCTCACTAACTCTTTGCTAAAGAGTTTGCTAATTGTCTTGTAGTTAAGATGGGCTAGCCTCTTGTGCCATTTGACACAATGAGAGACTGTCTCATCAGCTACAAGACAAACTGGAGAACCATTGTTCTCAATCATAATGTCTAGGCAGTAGACATTCCTCTTCCTATATCCTGTCAAAATGATCTCTTGATCACTTGACCTCTTGATATGACAACCATTTTTAACAAATGAGATGTCATACCCTACATCACTTAATTGACTTATACTTATTAGGTTGTGTTTCAACCCTTTAACATAAGCCACTTGAGTAATGGTAACTAAGTTTGAAGAAATGTTACCAAACCCTTTGATGATTCCTTTTTCAGAACCACCAAAGGTCACTTTAGGACCATTTTTGATTGGAATATAGTCCTTCAGTAGTCCCCTTGTTCCAGTCATATGTCTGGAACATCCACTATCCAAGTACCATGTTGGGGTATGGCCACTTGGACTGACCTGCAAAACAAATTAATGAACCTTAGAACCCAAAGTATTCTTGGGTCCTTGGTGATTGTTAGTTTGCAATTTGACAAACCTACCTACTGGCTTTCCAACAGGTAGTTTGGAACTCACTTTGGCACTGGCATTGTGCCAACAGTCCACTGCAAAGTGGCCAACCTTGCCACAGCACCAGCATTCAAACTTGTTATACCTTTGCTTAGGTACAACCTTTGCTGTTTTATCTACAGCAGACCTGTTGAATGTTGGGGCTTTGCCCTTGGACTTAAACTTGGACTGCTCAATCCCTGTAGGTCTAACAAAACCCAGTCCATCCTTACCTTTATGATGAACAAATTCATCAATTAAGGGCAGCACTGATTTAGGTTTTGAAAACCTAGCAACAAGCTCTCTCTCTTTCTGAAGATTGATCTCCAGTTTCTTAATTTGATCATTCTTATAGGTGATAGTTCCCATCTGAATCACTGTAATGTGTTTCAGCCTGGCTACCTCATTCAGTTTTTGATCAAATTGCTTCTCAAAATCTGTTACAACAGCCTTGAGATCAGCAATCTCCTTAGCCTGACTTTTGGCTAGGGTCTTGCTTTTCTTGTAGGCTTGCAACAGTACCTTATATTCATCTATAAGCTGATGAATATCTTCCTCAGACTCAGATATATTCTCATCACTTGATGAAGAAGAATCTGATTCTGAACTAGAACAAGAAACTGAATTTAAACTTGAACTTTGTACCTGACTGGGTCCTGGCTGCTCCAGGATTTTGGCACTGTCTGTCAAAGCCATTAGTCCTTGGCAATGACTGTCTTCTTGTTCATAAATTGACTCCAAGATCTGCATGAATTCTTCCTCTTCTTCTTCAGCAAACAGCCCTATGTAGGCTTCAGCCTCAGACTCAGTTTCTGAAGAAGAGATATCTGATAGAGTCTTCTCCTTCTTAGCAACAAAAGACTTTTCTTTCTTCCCTTTGAAGTGAGTCTTTTTCCTGTCACCAGATTCCTTTCTCTTCTCTGGACAATCTGCAATAACATGGCCCTGTCTATTGCAGCAATAGCAAAAAATCTTTGAACCAGTTGCCTTGCTTGATTTTGTCCTTTTCTTGTCATTCTTTGAAGACCTCTTTTTCTGATAAGAGTCTTCCTTTCCTTGTGATGTAGAAGGCCTTGACCTCCACTGTTTCTTTTTCAAAAACTTCTGAAAGTGTCTAGTGAAAGCAGCAAAGTCTTCATCACTTTCACTGCTCTTAGACTTTGTGCTGACAGACTCATCAGACTCTGATTCAACTACCTCTGGAGGTGGAGTTAAAGACTTATTCCTGCATTTTCTGGGAACTTCTGTCTTGAAAGCAACAGTTCTTTCTTTGTGCTCAGTCCTTGTTGATTTCTCCTCCTCTTTTCTCACTGTCAACTGCATCTCATATGACAATAACTTGCCAAACAGTGTAGGGGGAGGAATTTCCCCCAACTTAGCCATTTCTCTTATGGCACAGATCTTGGTGTCCCAATCTTTGGTTAGGGACCTTAAGAACTTGTCATTTAGTTCATAGTTACTGAACTCTCTTCCATAAGACATGAGTTCATTAACTATTCTGTAAAATTTCTTATAGCACTCAGTGATGCTATCACCCTTTCCTTGCCTAAAGCTTTCATACTCCTGATTTAGCAAGGACTTCCTATCTTGCCTAACTTCTTCAGAACCTTCCATATAGACAATGAGAGTATCCCACATCTCTTTTGCTGTTTTACAGTGAATTAAGTTCTAAAAAGTTGCATCATCAATGGCACTCACTATTATGTTCTGTGCCCTTTTGTCCATGGTGGCCAGGACAATTTCATCTTTAGTCATCTCAGAGAAATCCTTTGGTGTTCTCTGGTTTGCATCTAGAACTGAAATCTTCATAGGCACATAAGGCCCTTCCTTAACTGTGATGTAGATTCTAGGGTCAGAGGCTTCCATAAATAGCCTTACTCTTTCTTTCCAGATCCCAAAGATCTCCTTTCTGCATATGGGTAATTTCATGGAACCCAATTCCTTGTGATTCTCATATGAACCCATGTTTCTTGATTTTCTTGATTTTCTTGAAACTGTGTAATGCCTTACACTGAATCTGCCAAACAGGATCTCCTCAGACTGTTAGTCCTTGTTTTGAGGAACCTTGCTTTGATACCACTTGAAAGATATGATACCTAAACACCTAGAGGGGGGGTGAATAGGTGACATAATCCTTTTCTAACTTTATTGGCAGCAATCAGTTATATCACAGCAAACTAACAAGTTTATCACAGCAAAACACAGCATACACAGCAACAGTTTCAGCACAGTACAGCACACAGTTATTTATAGTGGTTCCTCAAGATATGGGTACATCCACTTTCCCCCTTCGCCTATCTAGCAGTGTACTAGATTCGGCCAAACTCCTGCACTGTCTCAGAACCCAAATTGGTTCCTACCTCAGGCCCAAAGCCTTACAACTCAGCTTTATCTCAAAGCCTACACTCAGCCAATCAAGGCCTACACTCAGCCAATCCAAGGCCTACACTCAGCCAACCAAGGCCTACACTCAGAGATCTCAATCTCCTACACTCAGGCCAAATGCCCTACACTCAGCCTTTATAATTTAAGGCTTACAAATCACTCAGATCCAATGGATCCTACAAGTTAAAAAGATATTACAAATGATAACTCTACAACTCAGAATAATAAGAGAGGAGTTGAGAGATTCTTGATGAGTTCTTGGAAGAACTCAGCTGGATCCAATCTGACTTAGCTTTCTTCAAAGCTTCTTGAGTAGAACTGAATAAGACTGAATCCTCTGCAGTTGTTCCTTGACCTCTGCCACTTAAGATCCAGAATTGAATCTGAATCCTTCTTCTCAGCCTAGTTCCAGAGGCTGATTTCTTGGATGGAGCCCTCTCTCTCCAACTTCTTAGATCTGCACTTGGACTGCAAGATCTTCTTGTATTGATACTCTATGTACCACTTTTCTGATTACTTGAACAATAATCTGTAGCACTTGTTAATCACTTGATCAACTCTTTCAACAACAGTTTCTGTAAACTGTGGGTGCCTATTTATAGGCCTTCTTCATGGTAACCGGCTGGTCCGGTTCATAACTGACTTCTGACATCTCTGACAGTTGCTGTAGACCGGCTGGAATGGCAGCTGTCATGTCAACCAGTCACTTCTTGAAAATCTCTAACTGTCTGTAAGTGTCGAGACTTTCTGTCTTTAAGTGTCGACACTTATAGTCCAAGTGTCGACACATGTTGTGTAAGTGTCGACACAAGTCTACAAGGTGTCGACACAACTCCTTGTATGTCTCGACACAGATTCTTCTGCATGTGTCGACACTGAAATTGAGTGTCCACACAAGTACTTGTTCTTCTAGCTTTTTCTGAATTCTTCTATGTGTCGACACATCTCCTTTATGTCGACACATCTTCTTGTGTTGAATCTGTCAAGTGTCGACACTGCTTCTTGGTGTCGACACATAGTCTTCTATGTTGAATCTTGCTGAGTGTCGACACATAGTCTTCTTGTTGAAACTTCAGCTGAGTGTCGACACATTGCCATAGTGTCGACACTTATACTTAGAATAATTTGTTGTTCTTTCTGTTCTTTGCTAAGTGTCGAGTCTTTAGCTGTGTGTCGACACATTGTTCTGGGTGTCGACACATACTTCAAATGTTGACTCTTCTGTTGAGTGTCGACACATTGTGTTGAGTGTCGACACTTACTTCAAGTGCTGACTCTTCTGCATAGTGTCGACACATTGTATTGAGTGTCGACACTTGTACTTAGACTCTGCAGACTTTTGCTGAGTGTCGACACAGCTCCAAGTGTCGACACTTTTTGGTGTAGTCACAGCTTCACTGGGTGTCGACACAGCTCCTTGTGTCGACACTTTCTGTCTGCACTTTACTTCACTGAGTGTCGACACAGCTCCAAGTGTCGACACTTTCTGTCTGGTGTCGACTCTGCATCCCAGGTGTCGACACAATGACTCCAAGTGTCGACACTGCTTGTCTGGGTGTCGACACAAGCTTTCTTAAGTGTCGACACTTTCCCTCTGGGTGTCGACACATGGACTTAGAAACTTTTTGCTTCAGTCCAGTGATTTCTTAACCTGCACAAGTAACTCAAACATACATCAAATACATTATGATGTATATCATTGAGTTGGGTGAGGCTTCTTCAAATCAGGTACATTTGACCAATGTACCCAACACCTTTGAAATCCTCACTTTTACTTGAGTGGTTATCTTTCTAAAGTATAGAGAGAGGAGAGCCAAGGAAGGACAAAGAAGCTAGATCCGGCCATTGGAGGAGCTTCGAAGCTCCAAATCTCGAGCCGACTCCGGATCCACGGAGGCGAAGAGATTGCGGTGCTTTTCATCTGCTTACTTTTCCATGGTGCCAAAGAAGAACGCTAGGGTAACGATTCTCTTCTTGAGCATGTGAAGCTCTCCGTCTTTGCATAGGAAGCCCGCTCTCGCGAGTTTGCGGTGAGTTGGAGGCGTTCCCTCGGGTAGATATGTAAAGTCCCCATTGTGTAGAGTCCGTAAGCGAGAACGGACATAGGCATGATGTGTGAAGCCTATCCGGACATGTTGGTCTGGATCGGTGATGTTGCATTGCATAAATACCGGAGAAGACTCCGTGCGATTGATTGTTTTTCGGGTTTTCTACGTGGTAGATTGCAATAGGGAGCCTTGGGGATTAACCCAAAGGTGGACCCGGAAAACTGGGCGGATGCGTGATCTTCCCAACTTTTAGTCCTGAGAGCCAACTTGAACATAACTGAGTTATGTGAATTGTGTGACGGAAATGGGACTCGGGAGAAGTTTGACCCGCGCATGTGGCTTAAACTGTCGTTGCGATGTGAGCACGGGTTAGATGGAACCGTACCCATTTCTATGTCGTTCGGTTAGAGCCGTTGGCATAGATGAGGGTCTTCGGCGGTCTATGACTTAAATTGTCGTGATCCATGCCGGTAAGATAAATTGCTCATATGTTTGGCCGTCAAAGTGGCGGTGGTGAGTCTGGAATGTCTATTGCTTAAATTGACGTGATATTGGCCGGTTCACCGAGAATGTGCCCTGAGTGCACGGGGTGTGTGGCCGTGTGAGCCTACGCCTGTGTTGAAATAAATATTGATATATTGCTCGCTTATGCTAATGAAATGCAGGGAAGGAGCATCGCCGCCCCGAGTTGGGGGCGGGATCGTTATAATTTGGTCAGAATTGCTGACCGTTGCCTTTGTTTGCCACTGTGCGGTGGTTTTGTTGCTTGCAGGTGCTGCTGGACCAAGCGGTCAACAGCAGGCTAAAGCCCAAATTACGAAGCCGGCCCTCAAAGGTCTAATTGGAGTGTTTACTGCTTTTACTCATGTATGACCGGCCTGCGTGCCGTGGTTTGTAAAATATGTATTATTGAAGTAAACTATTTTGTAAGGCCTTAAGGCTTGTACTCGTGTATGTAAGACATTCCTATTTGGTATTAGTGGACATTCATGCTTTTGTGCTGGGTTCTTTATTGCAACTTATTAAACTGCTTCCGCTAGAATGCTCAGTGTAGGACGTGATGGTTGGTTGGATGGTTTCCATTAGTAACTGTTGGAACACCCTATTACTAATTTGGGTCAGGATCACTATGTCTCTAGGATTTTATGTTTTGACCTTCTGTATAGATTATAGGTCAATTAGAATTGAGTCTAAGGGATCAGGAGTCTAGGTTTGGAAGCTGCCCTGAAGACCTAAGTTTTTCTGGAGACTAAGTCCAAATCGTCGAGCTCAGCACGACGTTTCGTCGAACTCCGGTCGACGATCGTCTAGCTCAACTTTGACAGATCGTTGAGCTCCATTCGACGATCGCTGAGCTCAATCCTCATAATATCGTCGAGCTCTGGTCGACGATCGCTGAGCTCAACTTCTCAATATCGTCGAACTCCATTCAACGATCGCTGAGCTCAGGTCGACGATTTTGACTCTGCACTGGATCCTTATCTCTGAGCTCAGTTCGACGATCTTTGAGCTCAGATCGACGACTTCTTTGCTGCTTGCATTTTCCAGTTCGCTGAGCTCAGCTCGACGATAGCAGAGCTCAGTTCGACGATTTCAGTTATCTTTCAGAATTCAAATTCAAATCAGATAGAAGTTATTCTGCATTTAATTCAGAAGATCTGCCAGCCGTTTTCATTTACTTCTGGAGCAAGTTTCAAGGGATTTTTCAAGGAATAATTCAGTGGACTTTCCTTCAGAACATTTTATGCAATTAAGGCTGTAATTAATTCAGACCAACGGCTATCTTTGACAGAGCAATTTTCTATTCAGACTCAGAGAATAAAAGATAGAATGTTTTTTTTTGAATCAGACAGAAGATAGACAAGAACAAGAGAATAGAGATAGACAAGTAGAGGACACCTCTCTATACACAGAGACTCTCTCAATCTTCTGTCAACAAGAATTCAGAAGAACACTCATCAAAAAGAGATCAAGCTTTCAAACATTCTTCCAGATCTCTTCAGCTCTCAAGTGTTCAAGGCCAATATCATTTCAAGACTCCAGACACTCAACATTTCAGCTTGCTGAAATCATCTTCTGCTGGAGATCTATCTTTGAAGGCCTATCACCCTCAGCAAAGCTCATCTTCCTGAAGATTTCAAGGACTCAGGGGGAGCTTTGACAACATCACTGAATCCACATAGTCTTCTCAGTTGCTTGAGAAAGAGAAGACTGTCATCACTCTCTCAACCCCATTCTGTAAAGGGTTTTTCAAACTCCCTTCAAAAGTTTGAATCTGGTTTTTGAGCACCTTGTCAAAAGCTCATTGGTGGCAAGACACCTGATCAAAAAATCTGATCTGGTTTTTGAGCACCTTATCAAAAGCTCATTGGTGCCCAGGACACCTGATCAACTCATCCTGCAGTGGATTCCTACCTAGGGTGGTAGAAGAGTGGATGTACCCAAGTTGGGGAACCACTATATTTCCTTGTGTCATCTGGTTCTGCATGTTTTCTTTTTGTTTCTGGCCTAGATTTTCTTGTGCTTAATATCTGCATAGCTTAGTTTTATTTCTGCTTCCCTGCTTACACTCATTACAACAATTGTTGTAAAGCTTTGCAAAAAGTTTTCTTTGTGTTTTCAAAAAGCACCATATACTCTATTCACCCCCCCCCCCTTTAGAGTATATCAGATCTAGTTTCCCCTTTCAATTGGTATCAGAGCCAGGTTGGTTAAACATACCATATCTGTTTGGTTGTACAGGCTAACACCTGAACCCCAAGATCCCAAACTAGATCCTTCTTTTTATATTTTATTATTAGATTTAACTTGCACAAATCATGGCCCAAAACAAAGACTATGCTAGCACCAGACCTCCAGTGTGCAATCTGTCAAAGTTTGCACTTTGGAAAGCAAGGATTAGATTATACATGAACTCTATTGACGAAGATATTTTTAATTCTGTCTTAACAGTGTGTCCAAGACCTCCAGAGAGCACAAGCACTAATGCTGTTCCACCCCCATCAGGAACAGATGCTGACATCAAAAAGTGGAAAGTGGCTGATGCCAAGGCAATGAACATTCTAGCTCAGACAATGTCAGATGACATCTTTCAGAAGGTAGCTGAATGTAATTCAGCCAAGGAGATCTGGGACAAGCTTTCAGAAATTGTCTCTGGCTCAGCTGATGAGAGAAAGGACAGAAGATCTCATCTCATCTCCCAATATGAGAACTTCAAGAAGGGAGAAACTGAGTCAGTGGGAGACATGTACAATAGATTAAGTCTAATTGTCAGTGAACTGAGGACATTAGACAAAGAAATCTCACTGACAGAACTCAATGACAAGATCCTAATGTGCTTCCCCAGCACTTGGGATTCAAGAATCTGGCCAATTAAAGATGTCAGAAGCCTAAATGAGATTACCACTGAAGCGTTGTTGGGTAAGCTCAAATCTTATGAGCTACTCATCAAGAACAGAGAAGAAGAACAAAAGGCTGCTTCTCCAGCCACAAGAAAGGAGAAGACTATTGCATTCAAGGCAGCTGAGGATCTGCCTGAAGAAAAGGCCACAAGCAATGATGAACTTCTCAGCCTGTTGGCCAAAAGATTCTATAAGATGGCCAGAAAGGACTTCAGAAGAAGATCATACATGGAGCAAGATAAGCCAAGGTATGACAAGTCCACTGGCAATAGCAAAGACATTATTTGCTTTGGTTGCAGGAAACCAGGGCATATGGTTCCTGACTGTCCAGAAAACAAGAACAAGGACAGGAGGGACAGAAAAGAAAGAAGAAAGGAGAAGGACTCCAAAAGGCATGGAAATAACAAACCTTCCACCAGCAAAAATAAGCACACAAGGAAAGGATTTGTTGCTGAATCCTGGAGTGAGACTGAAGAGGAGTCACAGGCCTCTTCCAGCTCAAGTGATGATGAGGATGTTGCAGAGGAAAAAGAATTCTGCATGATGGCAATCAATGCCTCTCAACACAACTCAGAGGAAGAGGAGTCAGAGTCAGACTCAGAAACTCAACCTGAAGAAGATCAGGTAATCAACTCTTTTGATTTCACTTCAGAAGATTTTAAACTTGAATTTAAAGCACTATGTTTAGACCTGCTAAAGTCTGAGAAAGAGATCATCTCTCTCAGAAATCAATTGTCTGAACACAATGCTTTAAAATCAGAAAACCTCAAGCTCTCTCAGGAGTTGGAGAACCATAGGGAACAGATAGCTTCACTGAAGAGTGAACTCTCTGAGGCCAAGAAGCTTGAAGAATCTCTCAATGGGAGAAGCATCAAGCTGATGGACATCACAAGCACAGTGAACTCAAGATTCAACAGTACACTGGGCTTGGGTGCCTCATCCAGCCAACCTATTGTTCTAACAACCCCTATCAAGTTCATTTCTGACAAGGGAAAGGGAGTTGTAGAGGTTGCCAGGAAAAATTCTGATCTGCCTCAGAAAACTAAAGTCCAGTACAAATCGTCGAACGGAGATCGACGATCGCCGAATGAAGATCGACGATCGCCGAACGCAGCTCGACGATCTCAGGACAAATCGTCGAACGCTGATCGACGATCTAAGCCAAGATCGTCGAACGTTGGTCGACGATCCCATATACCTGACCTCAGCCATAGTCGACCGTCGAACGGAGCTCGACGATCTGACCCAAGATCGTCGAACTCAGCTCCAAGATCGTCGAACAGAGGTCAGAGCTCTGGAAACTTTTTCAATGGCAAGTCAAAATTGAATCCTGAGGGTTCTTCATCCCAAATCTATAACCCTTATACTGAATGGATTTTACCTCCAAGGAGATATCATCCTGAAGGATATAAGAGTCAGCCAGGGATGTCTTTCATTTCTGAATTTAAAGGTTATCAACCTAGGCCCAAGGTAAACTGGGTCAAAAACAAGTGAATTGCTTAATGTGCAGGTGAAGACCTATCCAACATCTAACCAGCAATGGTATTTGGATAGTGGATGCTCAAAGCACATGACAGGGAACAAGGACAACCTCAATTCCTTTAAAGCCAAGCTTGGACCCAAAGTTATCTTTGGTGACTCCAACTTTGGACAAACTAAAGGATATGGAGCAGTCCAGATTGGTTCTGTAACCTTCAAGAAGGTAGCATATGTGGAAGGACTGAAGCACAACCTAATCAGTATCAGTCAGCTATGTGATGAAGGCTACCAGGTGACCTTCAGCAAAACTCTATGCAAGATCAAGTCAGAGGACAACACCACTGTGTTGACAGGTAAAAGGAAAGGTAACATCTACCTTGTAGATTTTCTTTCAACTTCTATAGATATCTGCTTATTCAATTCAGTTTATAGACCAAATGTTTTATGGCATAAGAGACTAGGACACCTAAACCTTAGAACTATTGCTAGGCTCTCCAAGGACAATCTTGTTAGAGGACTACCTTCTGGCCCCTACAAGAAGGAAGGACTCTGCAAGGCCTGTCAATTAGGCAAGCAAACTAAAAACAGTTTTAAGTCACTTAATAAGAGTGATTCACCTAGGATATTGTATCTGTTACACATGGATCTATTTGGACCCATCACAGTACAAAGCCTAGGAGGGAAATCCTACACTTTGGTGATTGTAGATGACTTCTCTAGATTCACTTGGGTGTTCTTTCTAAGGAAGAAGTCTGATAACTTTAAGTGTCTGACAGAGTTTCTCAAATGTGTAAAGATTGAGTTCAATACTCACATTGCCCTGATCAGAAGTGATCATGGGACAGAGTTTGATTCTCTTCTTATGCAAGAGTTCTGTCAGAGTGAAGGGATCAGGCATACTTTCTCAGCTCCTAGAACTCCTCAACAAAATGGGGTAGCTGAAAGGAAAAATAGAACCCTTATTGAATCTGCCACTACATTGTTGTCAGATGCTCATCTACCTCTATCCTTCTGGGCAGAGGCAGTGAACACCTCCAACTATGTGCTGAACAGAAGCCTGATACATAAACTGAAGGGAAAGACTCCCTATGAATTACTCAAAGGGAAGAAACCTAAAGTTGACTATTTCAAAATTTTTGGTTGCATTTGTTATATTCACAATAATGATAAGAAACATCTAGCAAAATTTCAAGCCAAAGCTGATGAAGGAGTGTTTCTGGGATACTCCATGATCAGCAAGGCCTATAGGGTATATAATAAATCATCATTAAAAATTGAGGAATCTGTTCATGTTTCTTTTGATGAAACTAACATGTCTTTCAAGGAGAAGATTTCTTCTACCATAGAACCTTTGCAGGAACACTCTCTAGTTGAAGATATGAACAAGCTACAGGTTGCTCAAGAAGATGAAAGCAGTGAAGATGAAAGCAATGCTCAACATATTGAAGCACAACCTGAAGAGCCAGTTGTTGTACCACAAGAGGAAACAACAACACAGGTTGGTGAACAATCAACACCCCCTGTTGATTTAGTAACATCAAGAGACCATCCAATTACCCAAATAATTGGAGAAATCTCAGCTGGTGTGCAAACCAGAAATCAGGTCAACCAAAACCTGTTGCACACCTGCTTCCTTTCTCAAATTGAACCTCAGTCCATTCAAGATGCAGAGCAAGATCCACACTGGATCATTGCCATGCAAGAAGGAGTTGCATCAATTTGAGAGGAACAAAGTATGGGAACTAGTGCCAAAGCCTAAGGATCATTCCATTGTTGGAACAAAATGGGTATTCAGAAACAAACTGGATGATCAAGGAGTAATAATAAGGAACAAGGCAAGGCTAGTTGCCCAAGGATATTCTCAAGAAGAAGGAATTGACTACGACCAGACCTTTGCACCTGTTGCAAGATTAGAAGCCATCAGGATATTCTTAGCTTATGCAGCTCACAAAGGCTTCAAAGTTTATCAGATGGATGTCAAGAGTGCCTTCTTAAATGGAGACATCAAAGAGGAAGTCTATGTCAGACAACCTCCAGGTTTTATCTCTCCAACTCATCCTGATTTTGTTTTTAGATTAAATAAAGCATTATATGGTCTCAAGCAAGCTCCTAGAGCATGGTATGAGACCCTAGCATGCTTTCTTTTGGAAAATGGTTTTATAAGGGGTAGAGTAGACCAAACTCTTTTCATTAGAACCCATAAGTCCCATACCCTACTAGTACAAATCTATGTAGACGATATCATTTTTGGTTCTACTGACTCAAAATTGTGCAGAAGGTTTTCTAACCTAATGCATTCTAAATTTGAGATGAGTAGCATGGGTGAGCTATCCTTCTTCCTAGGATTGCAAGTCAAACAACATGCTGAAGGCATCTTTATTTCTCAAACCAAATATGCTAATGAGCTGGTTAAGAAATTTGGCATGTCTGAGGCATCTTGTATGAAAACACCCATGCCTACCAATGCTGTATTGGATGCTGATGAACATGGGAAACCTGTTGATCAGACAACATATAGAGCAATGATTGGCTCTTTACTGTATCTTACAGCTAGTAGACCAGATATAATGTTTGCTACATGTATATGTGCTAGATTCCAAGTTAGCCCTAGAGAGTCACACCTCACATTAGTAAAGAGGATTCTCAGGTATGTTAAAAGTTGTCCAAATCTAGGTCTCTGGTATCCAAAAGATTCAGCATTTGAGTTAACTGGATTCTCTGATGCTGATTATGCTGGATGCAGAATTGACAGGAAAAGCACCAGTGGAACTTGTCAGTTCCTTGGTGATAGACTTGTCTCTTGGTTTTGCAAGAAACAAACATCTGTGTCAACTTCAACTGCTGAAGCTGAATATATGGCTGCAGGCAGTTGTTGTTCACAAATACTGTGGATTCAAAATCAACTCCTAGACTATGGTTACAACTTAGAGAAGTCAAAAATCTTTTGTGACAATACAAGTGCTATCTCCATAGCTCAAAATCCAGTCCTCCATAGTAGGACAAAACATATAGAGATTAGGCATCATTTCTTAAGGGATAATGTTGAAAAGAACAAAATTGAATTGCAGTATATCCCAACTGATTTACAAAGGGGAGATATTTTCACCAAGCTTTGGATGAAAAGAAACATACTTTCTTCCTAAATCAGTTAGGAATGTTAGATGGAGGAAGTCTTAAATAATACTCAAGATTTTGAAAGCTAAAAATGGACCAAGACTAGGCAAAATTCTGATTTTCCTTAGTGTCTAGGATTTCTCTGATCTCTGAACTGCGCTCGACGATTTCCCCACAGATCGTCGAACGGAGTTCGACGATTTCCAGAATCGTCGAACTGAGTTCAGCGCTCCTCAGATAGTATGAACTATCTCCTCTGGTCAACGATCGTCGAACGGCGCTCGACGATTTTGTTCACTGAACGATCGTCGAACGGAGCTCGACGCCTTTCCAGATCGTCGAACGGAGATCGACGATTTTGGAGTCTCTTCAGATTCCTTTAGAAGCCTCGATCGTCGAACTGAGTTCAACGATCTTTCCTTTTCTGCGTCGAACCCTAATATAAAACTCTTTTTTCGTCGTCGTTCTCTCTTGCGCTTTCAATTTCTCTGCAAACTTTTCTTCCCTCCAAGCAGTTCTACACTTGGTCGTTTTGTCTGTTGATTTTTTGCAGGTACCATGGCCGTTTCAGTTGCTGTGCTCGCCGCCATGAAATTTGATGCCGGCTTTGACATCGATTTCGATTCCTTCAACACAACCGATCAAATCTTCCAGGATATTCTCAGATTATTCAAAGATCAGCAATTATCTGCCCTGATGACAACCAGAATCAAACTTGCATCTGATGAGATTAAAGAATGGGTATACACTGCCCACAACCTGGACAACAATACCATAGTTGGTTCCATTGGTGGCACCCAGGTACCTCTGACTCCAGCAGTATTGACAGAGGTTTTTGGTTTAAGGAATGGTGAAGATTCTGCTGACCTTTCTGGAGAAGAGTTTGCTGATGTACTTGCCAGGATGGGTCATCCTGAGGGGAACCCTAGCAAGCTGTTTAAGAGGAACCTGTCTGTGGAATACAGGTTTATGGCTGATGTAGTAGGCAAGGTTCTCTTGGCCAAGCATTCTGCTCATGACACAATCTCCAGATATCAGCTCTGCCTTATGGGAGCTCTGGTAGATAGAAAAGCTTGAACTGGGGAGAAGTATTCTTTGATTTGTTGAAGAAAAAGATAAACAAGACATTTGTGAACTTTGGAAGAATTCTGGGAATCTTCCTCCAGGCTAAGTGCCCTGCCCTGCTAGTCTCCTCTGGAGTGCACATCAATGCCTCCAAGAGACTCACCTGTGCCCTTTTTGGGAAATGGGACAGGCAAATCTCCAAGCCCAGCAGGCCCTCTTCTTCTGGCCCTTCAGGCACCAGGACTCTAAGAGTCACTCCACCCCAGGCCTCTGCCCCTGCAGAGGACCTGCCTGCTAGTGCTGCTGCTTCTCCTCCTCCAAGCTCAACCCTACCTCCACTTCCATCCACCTCTCCAGCCACCTCCACAATTACCATCTCCAGCCCATCTCCAACATCTACTCCATCTCCAGCAACAATTTCCTCTCCACCAGCAGACCACCTTCCATCCCCTTTTCTCCTATCCACCTCCAGATGTCACCTCATCCCCATCCCTTCCATCCTTCACTCTCCTGGATGAATCCTACATGGATGATTCCCCCTCTTCTCCTCCAGATTTGCCATCCTCCTCCACATCTTTCCAAGACCTTCTCCACCAGATTCTTGATCAACCCACCTTCACTCCCTCCATTTCCATCCCTCTACCCTCCATCTCTACCATACCCTCTCCTGAGCCATCCCTTCCACCCTTCAGCCCTCCTCCTCCAGCTCCCTCAGCCATCCCTGTACCCTCTACCTCTGCTCCCCTTGAGCATGTAGATCTCCCAGCCCTTGCTGATCAGTTGTATGAGCTCCTTGCACCTAGGCTCTCCCTTCTCATGGAGGCCTCTTTAGCTCCTCTACAACAATCAGTGGCAGCTCTCTCTGCCAGGCTGTCCTCTTTCTTTGCTCCTCTAGCAGCACCCCCAGCAGTGTGCCTTGATGCACAGGTATCTGCATCCAGGCAGGGGGAGATGCCCTATGAAGCTGTTGCTGCTGCTGCTGCCCCTTGCTGTTGTTTCTGCTGCTACTGCTGCTGCTTCTGCTTCTGCTACTGCTGCCATTCCAGTCATAGCAATAGACCTAAGGTCTCTGCTATCTACTTTTGATACTGCTTACTTCTGCTGCCTCCCAGAGCCATATCCTGTCCAGCCTCCAGAGGCTCTTGCTGCCCAGTCAGAAGATTTGTCCAGGGCTCTAGTGCCCTTCTCCTGCTGTGACCCCAGAATCATCTCTGATTTTATTCAGTCAGTGACTGCTGCTGCTGCTGCTGAAGACAATGCTGTGTCTACCTCTGAAGTTATATCTGCTGCTGCTGAGCCCTCATCTCAGGATGTTTTGATGACAGAGGCTGTTGATTTTGAGCCTGCTGTAGAAGTTGTTGTTTCTGAAAGCTGCTGCTGTCTCTCCTGAAGTTGCTAGTGCTGTTTCTGAAGCAATATCTGTTGTAACTTCTGCTGCTCCAGTACCTATAGTTTCATCTGCTGCTGCTCCTGTTGTTTGCTCCTCCTGCTTCTGTATCTTCTGCCCCATCAGCTGCTGTTAAACTGAAAGAGGATTTGATGAAAAGCTTGATGCATTGTATGATGCACAAAGTTCTGAATCTGAGGATTATAATACTGCTTCTGATGACTCATCTGCCACAATTGCAAAGAAAAGAAAGGCAAGAAGTAAGGCCTTGAAGAGAGTTCCTCCTGCCAAAGTCAGAGATGACAATGATGTCCCTTATTATATCCTGCACAATTGCCCAATCTCTGAGCATTGGATGCAATTCTCTAAGAACCAGTTGAAGGCTATGAAAAAGAAGAGGAAATATGAAAAAGATTCCACTCAGTTCAAGCACCCTCATCCTCCTCCACCACCTCCACCTGATGCAGGTGCAGGTGGCAGCTCTGCAAGATCAGGCCCTGCTAGAAGCCAGGCTCCCTACCAACCTCATGCAAGAACATATCAAAGGGAAAGCCAGTCTAGGGGGTCTTACTCTAGAAGGGGAGGATATAGGGGAAACCAAAGAGAAACTCAGGTTTACTCTAAAGGACACTCCAGGCAGCATCCTTATTCTAGGGGAGGACATGTTCCATCTGATACATCTTCTGGTCCTTTTCCCTACAAGCTCAAAGATACAATGACTGCCAGGACCCCTCAAGAAACTACTTCCAACAGGTATGAGCCACCTGTTCCATTTGAGGATCCTGAGAAAAATCCTATGGCTTGGACTGCAAGGATGAAAGAGCTGGCTGCTTTGGATCAGATAAAGAAAGCAAAAGAACAAGGGCTAGACACTTCCAACATATCTACAATGTCAGAACAAAGGCAAAAAGAATTAGAGAGATATGCCTCCAGCAAATTTTTTGATGCAGACAGGTACATGGAGTTGCATCCAGCTGCAGTGGTTCCCAGGGCTTCAAAGCAAATTTATTTGGGTGCAGCTGATGATACCAGATCCAAACAACAAGCTTTAGATCCCAACAGAGAAATTAAAATGGTAAAAGGCAAAGAAAAGGAGTAACTCTGTAAGGTGACAACTTTTGGTTCTTCTGACTGCTATCTGGATATCACACATATATATATATATATCTCTGTGATGGTTCTGCTCTGTGTCTTGTTATTGTTGTTTTTATGTTTTCTGACTGTATGATGTTGTTTGTTTTTCAAAATCTGTAAATAGTTTTCCTAACCCAAATAGGGGGAGATTGTTGGAACACCCTATTACTAATTTGGGTCAGGATCACTATGTCTCTAGGATTTTATGTTTTGACCTTCTGTATAGATTATAGGTCAATTAGAATTGAGTCTAAGGGATCAGGAGTCTAGGTTTGGAAGCTGCCCTGAAGACCCAAGTTTTTCTGGAGACTAAGTCCAAATCGTCGAGCTCAGCACGACGTTTCGTCGAACTCCGGTCGACGATCGTCTAGCTCAACTTTGACAGATCGTCGAGCTCCATTCGACGATCGCTGAGCTCAATCCTCATAATATCGTCGAGCTCTGGTCGACGATCGCTGAGCTCAACTTCTCAATATCGTCGAACTCCATTCAACGATCGCTGAGCTCAGGTCGACGATTTTGACTCTGCACTGGATCCTTATCTCTGAGCTCAGTTCGACGATCTTTGAGCTCAGATCGACGACTTCTTTGCTGCTTGCATTTTCCAGTTCGCTGAGCTCAGCTCGACGATAGCAGAGCTCAGTTCGACGATTTCAGTTATCTTTCAGAATTCAAATTCAAATCAGATAGAAGTTATTCTGCATTTAATTCAGAAGATCTGCCAGCCGTTTTCATTTACTTCTGGAGCAAGTTTCAAGGGATTTTTCAAGGAATAATTCAGTGGACTTTCCTTCAGAACATTTTATGCAATTAAGGCTGTAATTAATTCAGACCAACGGCTATCTTTGACAGAGCAATTTTCTATTCAGACTCAGAGAATAAAACATAGAATGTTTTTTTTTTGAATCAGACAGAAGATAGACAAGAACAAGAGAATAGAGATAGACAAGTAGAGGACACCTCTCTATACACAGAGACTCTCTCAATCTTCTGTCAACAAGAATTCAGAAGAACACTCATCAAAAAGAGATCAAGCTTTCAAACATTCTCCAGATCTCTTCAGCTCTCAAGTGTTCAAGGACAATATCATTTCAAGACTCCAGACACTCAACATTTCAGCTTGCTGAAATCATCTTCTGCTGGAGATCTATCTTTGAAGGCCTATCACCCTCAGCAAAGCTCATCTTCCTGAAGATTTCAAGGACTCAGGGGGAGCTTTGACAACATCACTGAATCCACATAGTCTTCTCAGTTGCTTGAGAAAGAGAATACTGTCATCACTCTCTCAACCCCATTCTGTAAAGGGTTTTTCAAACTCCCTTCAAAAGTTTGAATCTGGTTTTTGAGCACCTTGTCAAAAGCTCATTGGTGGCAAGACACCTGATCAAAAAATCTGATCTGGTTTTTGAGCACCTTATCAAAAGCTCATTGGTGCACAGGACACCTGATCAACTCATCCTGCAGTGGATTCCTACCTAGGGTGGTAGAAGAGTGGATGTACCCAAGTTGGGGAACCACTATATTTCCTTGTGTCATCTGGTTCTGCATGTTTTCTTTTTTTTTTCTGGCCTAGATTTTCTTGTGCTTAATATCTGCATAGCTTAGTTTTATTTCTGCTTCCCTGCTTACACTCATTACAACAATTGTTGTAAAGCTTTGCAAAAAGTTTTCTTTGTGTTTTCAAAAAGCACCATATACTCTATTCACCCCCCCCCCCTTTAGAGTATATCAGATCTAGTTTCCCCTTTCAGTAACCACCCGGTCTGTCTGTGGTATATGGCGTCGGGCCCCGGCCGGACCTACTGCTATATGCTATGCGACGGATAGGGGGTGTTACAATTTGGTATCAGACTACTGGTTTTTGTCGGACTTAAGATGAATTCGTTGTTGAATTCTTTTTAAGGGGTGGTGAGCACATTGTGTGCGTCATCGTTATAACAGTAAAAGAACCCATGAATGTCCACTTAGGAATGAAAATACACGTGTTTGAGGAACCTGCGTGTTCCTATAATTGTTGTTTGCAATTTTATTTGGTCGCTTAACGGTGTTTTGTACCACTATAGGTGACCAGAAGTGGTGCTAGGCCGTCGGAACGTCGAGTTTCTGAGGCTAGCAGTGCACCTAATGAAGCTCCTGCAACACCTCAATCGGCTGAGACCCTACGATTGGTGGCCGAAGCAGTGTTGGCCATGATTAATGTGCAGCCTGCAAGGCAAACGCAGCAGCCCGCTCCTACGATGGAGCAAGTACCGCTGCAAGCGGCTGAGCAGCGAAGAGTGGAGCAGGTGGTAGAGGAACCGGTGGTGCCAAGGAGGGCAACCGAGAGACAGCTCAAGCATGTCATTAGCTTTAATCCTACAGTATTCTAGGAGTAGGGGACCCCATCTCAAGCTGAAGACTGGCTCTCCAGGGTGAAGAGAGTCATGACAACAATGGAGACTGAGGAGTGGCAAATGACCACCATTGCTACGTTCCTTTTGGACGGTGAAGCGAGAATGTGGTGGGAAGGATTGTATCTGCATCTACTGAGAGGTAGGCAACTTGTTGATGTCTCGATGGTGGAGTTCTTGAGATTGTTCTTGGCTAGATACCACCCTTTGGCGCAGAGGATAGCGTTGGAGAACAAGTTCCTGAAGTTGGTTTAGGGTGAGAGGAGCATGGATGAATATCTCCACGAGTTTACTCGGTTGACTCGATATGCTAGCTCCACCATTGTGGATGAGGAGCGCAAGACGAATCGATTCTACGAAGGGCTGAGAGATGAGTTGAGGTTACTACTCTCGGGGCCGATGATGCAGGGTTTCTTGACTTTGGTCAACACGGCCCGGTCCTTGGAGAAGGACATGAAGAATGTACAAGCAATGAAAAGCTTGGGTGACAAGAAGTCTAAATTCAAAGTGCCTACTACTTCAAAGTCCGGCTATCGAAGATTCTTTAAGAAGCATAAGACTTCGGGTCCAGCTCCTTCTGGTGCTTCTGGGGAGACTACGAGTCGGACCCCGGGTGCGTGTTTTACTTGTGGAAAGCCGGGGCACTTTGCCCGTGATTGTTGCAGCTGACATCCCAAGTCCGAGAGAAAGCCGGGAGCAACTTATGAAGAGACGGGCAAGACGGTGGAGTTGACTGCGTCCCATTATGCTCCGGCCCAACCGAGGGTATACAATCTTGGCCAACAGGAGGCCATCAAACAGGCGGATGTGGTGACAGGTACGATTTAATTTATAGCAAGTTAATTTCTTTAAATACTTATTATGCACATGTTACCTTACCAATGCTTGTTTAGGATTTGTTTTGATTTGTGAAAATCCGGCAAGAGCACTCTTTGATGCGGGAGCTTCACACTCCTTCTTGTCCGAAGGATTTATATCACGCACCGGAGTCCCTTCTTCGATGGCGAAGGATAAGTTAGATGTGTTGTTGCCCAATGGGTGTTCGATGCACGTGGATAGGATCTGCGATGTTAAGATTCATATTGGGAATCAGGAGTTCGATCTGCGAGCGTCGTTACTTCCGTTGGTGGAGTTCGACGTTATATTTGGCATGGACTGGCTCTCGGAGCAGCAAGCCTATATTGATTGTGGTCGTAAGGAAGTCAAGTTGGGAGCAAGTCGTGAGATGACTTTTACGGGCTTAAAGGGGTCGAGCAAGATATTGATGTCTGCTCTTCAGGTGGTGAAGGCGGTTCGTGCCGGTGCAGAACTGTTCTTTACACTAGTGGAGGTTGCAAAGCCGAAGCCTGCGTTGGATTGTATTTCAATGGTATCGGAGTACCCTGATGTGTTCCCTGCAGATCTTCCTGGAGCCCCGCCTCAGCGGGAGATAGATTTCACGATTGAGTTAGTGCCATGTGCAAAGCCTGTGTCACGATCTCCTTATCGGCTAGCGCCTAAGGAAATGGCGGAGCTGAAAGTTCAACTGCAAGAGTTGTTGGAGCAAGGGTATGTGCGCCCAAGTTCTTCGCCTTGGAGCGCACCGGTCCTCTTTGTTAAGAAGAAGGACGGAAGCTTGAGACTATGTATTGATTATCGGGAGCTCAACAAGTTGACGGAAAAGAACAAGTACCCGATTCCCCGAATCGATGACCTTTTTGATCAGTTGGTCAGGTAGACGGTGTACTCGAAGTTGGATCTCAAGTCTGGGTACTATCAGCTGCGAATAAGGGAGAGTGATATCCCGAAGACAGCGTTTAGTACGAGATACGGGCATTATAAGTTTACGGTCATGCCGTTTGGGCTGACCAATGCGTCGTCAGTGTTCATGTATTTGATGAACAGGACCTTCAGGGAGTACTTGGACCATTTTGTGATCGTCTTCATCGACGATATTTTGGTGTACTCGCAAAGTGAGGAAGATCACTTCAAGCATCTTCATTTGGTTTTGGAGACGCTAAGGAGGAATCAATTGTATGCCAAGTTCTCGAAGTGCGAGTTTTGGTTATCCTCGGTGGCGTTCCTCGGTCATATAGTGAGTGGAGAGGGTATTGCAGTGGATCCGGCGAAGATTGTTGCGATACAGGAGTGGCCTGAGCTTGCTACTGTAGCGGAATTCCGGAGCTTTCTGGGGCTTGTCGGCTATTATATGCGCTTCGTAGAGAACTTCTTGCGGATAGAGTTACCTCTCACTACTTTGACAAGGAAGGATCAGAAGTTCGTTTCGACGCCGGAGTGCGCGCGAGCTTTTGAAGAGTTGAAATGTCGGTTGACCACGGCGTCGGTGCTGAGTTCGCCATATGGGACCGAAGGCTATGAGATTTATAGCGATGCTTCGGGCAGCGGTTTGGGTTGCGTGCTACTGCAACACGGAAGTGTAATAGCTTATGTCTCAAGACAGCTAAAAGTGCATGAAAGGAACTATCCGGTCCATGACTTGGAGTTAGCGGCCGTGATTTTTGCCTTGAAGCTGTGGAGGCATTATTTGTACGGTGTGAAGATCGATATCTACACCGATCATAAGAGCCTGAAGTATCTGTTTGATCAGAAAGATCTGAATATGCGGCAGCGTAGATGGATGGAGTTCTTGGAAGACTATACATTCAAGATCCACTACGTGCATGGTAAAGGGAATGCGGTTACGGACGCGTTGAGTCGCCGGGCCCCAGCTAAAGCCAATTTTCTATCGATTCATGATGAACGGTTGGTGCGGGAGTTGGACGCGCTGGAGATTGTTTGTGTGGATAAGCAATCAAGTGCTGAAGCAGTACTGAATTGGACTGAAGTCCAATATGACCTGGCTGATCGGATTCGGCAGGCTTTGGATATGGATGTCCATATGAAGCAGTTCATGGTAGAGGCTCTGGATGGGTCAAATTCCCAATTCGTTGTGGAGGACGGATTGCTTTGGAAAGACGGTCGTCTGTGCGTCCCAAGTGTGGGCAATTTGCGGGTGAAATTGTTGTACGAGGCACACCATACCAAGTACTCGATTCACCCGGGGAGCACGAAGATGTACCGCGATGTAAAGAAAATGTTTTGGTGGCCGGGTTTGAAGAAAGATGTGGCGCTCTACGTAGCGAAGTGCCAAACTTGCGCCTTGGTGAAGGCCGAGTGCCAAAAGCCGGGAGGATTTCTTAAGTCCTTGCCTATTCCGGAGTGGAAATTCGACGACATCTCTATGGACTTTGTGCACGGTTTTCCAAGGTCGCAAAAGGGGAACGACGCCATTTCGGTGGTCGTGGATCGGTTAACGAAGGTGTCGCATTTCATTCCGCATAGGAAGGATGATCCGGTGGAGAAGTTGGCAAAATTGTATGTGGACAACATTGTACGGATTCACGGTGTGCCCCGCAGCATCGTGAGTGACCGAGATGGGTGGTTCACATTCAATGATTGGAGGCTTGTGCAGCAAATGTTGGGAACAAAGCTAAAATTCAGCACAGCCTTCCATCCGCAAACAGATGGGCAGACCGAGAGGGTCAATTGAACTATGGAAGACATGCTTCACATGTTTGTCTTGGATTTTGGAAAGCAATGGGAAGACCACCTTTATTTGGTGGAGTTTGCATACAATAATATCTACCAAGCGAGTATTCAAATGGCGCCCTTCGAGGCCCTATATGGTAGAAAATGTCGCACGCCGTTGTCTTTGCTAGAAACGGGTGAGTCAAAGTTGTATAAGCGATTAGAAGTGGAGGATGCTACTTCGTTGGTATGTACCATTCGGAAGAGGTTTCTTATCGCTCAGGACCGGCAAGCGAAGTACTATAATGCCAAGCACAGGAACGTGGAGTTCGCTGTGGGCGACTATGTGTACTTAAAGATCAAGCCATTCAAGGGTGTCTCGCGGGTGCGGCGATTGAAAAAGCTAAGCCCGAGGTACCATGGGCCGTTTGAGGTTTTGGAGTGGGTTGGTGAAGCAGTCTATCGGTTGAAGCTTTCAGTGGAGCTTGGTGGATTACATGATGTATTCCATATTTCGGTGCTTCGGAAGGCGGTGCAAGAGCCTACGCAAGTGATCGCGGTTGATCAAGTGTCGGTGGATAGTGGGTTGACGACAAAAGTCAAGCCCGTGCATATTGAGGACTCGAAGGTCAAGCGGCTACGCAATAAAGAGATCAGGATGGTCACGGTCCGGTGGGATAATTACGATCGTGAGGAGCTCTCTTGGGAACGAGAGCAGACTATGCTTGACGAGTATCCGGAGTTGTTCCGCTCAGGTACAATTTAATTTTGGTACTTGTCTTTCCGTTATATAATTTCGTGGACGAAATTCTTTCAAGAGGGGGAGAGTTGTAACGCCCTGAAACTCAAGAGAGCGACGCGGGACGTTTTGGGCCAGTTTTGGGTTTTGGTAGGAGGCACACGGCCTGGGACACGAGCGTGTCCCAGGGCGTGTCAGGCTTGTGTCGACGATTTGGTCGAGAGGTCGACCAATTTCGCTCGACGTTGTGTCGAGACAGGGCACACGGCCTAAGACACGGGCGTGTCTCAGGGCGTGTCGAGCCCGTGTCAACACTCAGCCCGCGAAGTCGACATTTTGCGCTCGACGAAGTGTCGAGATAGGGCACACAGCCTGAGACACGGGCGTTTCTTAGGGCGTGTCTAGCCCGTGTCGACACTCGTCCCGGGGAGTCGGTGAAGTTTGCTCGACAAAGTGTCGAGACAAGGCACACGGCCTAGGACACGGGCGTGTCCAAGGCCGTGTCGTAAGGTCGACGAACTTCGCTCAACGAAGTGTCGAGACCGTGAACATGGCCTGGAGCCCAGGCGTGTTCGAGTGGACACGGGTTAGGACATGGGCGTGTCCAAAACCCCGTGTTGTTCTCAGGTTGTTTTCGGGATAAATCGATGGGGGCACACAGTCGACCACACGGCCGTGTCATATGGAACACGGGCGTGTTAGGTCGAACACGGGAGTGTCGAATACTGTGTGTTGTTCTAGGAGCGTCGATTTTGACGGCGAATGGGGGACACGGCCCTGGACACGGGCGTGTGTCAGGCCGTGTTCGGTCCAGATAGTACATTTCAGGCCCGAATCAAAGTCGTTCGTTTCTTTAACTTGGGATCCGACGGTTGGGGGTTGTTCCTTATCGGATATACCCGGGATTGGACCTTTGAAACCCTCACTTTTACTTGAGTGGTTATCTTTCTAAAGTATAGAGAGAGGAGAGCCAAGGAAGGAAGAAGAAGCTAGATCCGGCCATTGGAGGAGCTTCGAAGCTCCAAATTGCGAGCCGACTCCAGATCCACGGAGGCGAAGAGAGTGCGGTGCTTTTCATCTGCTTACTTTTCCATGGCGCCAAAGAAGAATGCTAGGATAACGATTCTCTTCTTGAGCATGTGAAGCTCTCCTTCTTTGCATAGGAAGCCCGCTCTCGCGAGTTTGTGGTGAGTTGGAGGCGTTCCTTCGGGTAGATATGTAAAGTCCCCGTTGTGTAGAGTCCATAAGCGAGAACGGACATAGGCATGATGTGTGAAGCCTATCCAGACATGTTGGTCTGGATTGGTGATGTTGCATTGCATAAATGCCGGAGAAGACTCAGTGCGATTGATTTTTTTTCGGGTTTTCTACGTGGTAGATTGCAACAGGGAGCCTTGGGGATTAACCCAAAGGTGCACCCGGAAAACTAGGCGGATGCGTGATCTTGCCAACTTGGAGGCCTGAGAGTCAACTTGAACATAATCGAGTTATGTGAATTGTGTGACGGAAATGGGACTCGGGAGAAGTTTGACCCACGCATATGGCTTAAACTATAGTTGCAATGTGAGCACGGGTTAGATGGAATCGTACCCATTTCTATGTCGTTCGGTTAAAGCCGTTGGCATAGATGAGGGTCTTCGGTGGTCTATGGCTTAAATTGTCGTGACCCATGCCGGTAAGACAAATTGCTCAAATGTTTGGCCGTCAAAGTGGCGGTAGTGAGTCCGGAATGTCTATGGCTTAAATTGACGTGACATTTGTCGGTTCACCGAGAATGTGCCCTGAGTGCACGGGGTGTGTGGCCATGTGAGCCTACGCATGTGATGAAATAAATATTGATATATTGCTCGCTTATGCTAATGAAATGCAGGGACGGAGCATCGCCGCCCCGAGTTGGGGGCGAGATCGTTATAATTTGGTCAGCATTGCTGACCGTTGCCTTTGTTTGCCACCATGCGGTGGTTTTGTTGCTTGCAGGTGCTGCTGGACCAAGCAGTCAATAGCGGGCTAAAGCCCAAATTGCGAAGCCGGCCCTCGAAGGCCTAATTGGAGTGTTTACTGCTTTTACTCATGTATGACCGGCCTGCGTGTCGTGGTTTGTAAAACATGTATTATTGAAGTAAAATATTTTGTAAGGCCTTAAGGCTTGTACTCGTGTATGTACGACATTCCTATTTGGTATTAGTGGGCATTCATGCTTTTGTGCTGGGTTCTTTATTGCAACTTATTAAACTGCTTCTGCTAGAATGCTCTGTGTAGGACGTGATGATTGGTTGGATGGTTTCCATGAGTAACCACCCGGTCTGTCTGTGGTATATGGCGTCGGGCCCCGGCCAGACCTACTGCTATATGCTATGCGACGGATAGGGGGTGTTACAGGTCGGCCGTGTGCCCCCATCGATTTATCCTGAAAACAACTCGAGAATAACACGGGTTCCTGGACACGCCCGTGTCCTAACCCGTGTCCACTCGAACACGCCTGGGCTCCAGGCCGTTTTCACGGTCTCGACACTTCGTCGAGTGAAGTTCGTCGACCTCACGACACGGCCTTGGACACGCCCGTGTCCGAGGCCGTGTGCCTTGTCTCGACACATCGTCGAGCGAAAATTTCGACACCCCGGGCCGGTTGTCGACACGGGCTTGACACGCCCTGAGACACGCCCGTGTCTCAGGCCATGTGCCTCGTCTCGACACTTCGTCGAGCGAAAATCGTCGACACCCCGAGCCGATCATCGACACTGGCTCGACACACCCTGAGACACGCCCGTGTCTCAGGTCATGCGCCCTGTCTCGATACAGTGTCGACCGAAATTCATCGACTTCGCGGCCAAGTCGTCGACTCCAGTCTGACACGCCCTGGGACACGCCCGTGTCCCAGGCCGTGTGCCTCCTGCCAGATTCCCAATCTGGCCCAAAACGTCCCCCGTCGCTCTTTTGTGTTTTGGGGCGTTACAAAGTGTTGCTGGGCAAGTACACTGCACATGACTACATAACCAGGCACCAATTCCTGGTTATGTGTGTTGTGGTTAACAAGAAAAAGGTAAACTGGGCTCAGATCATGTTTGATCTGATTAAGAAAAAGAATACAAAGAAAGAGGTCTGTTTTGGAAGGATCTTAGGGATCTTCCTAAAAGAAAAGGCTGTTAAATCCCTGGTCTCCCAGACCATATTCATCAATGCCTCCAAGAGGCTCACCTGTGCCATTTTTGGCAAGTGGGAGAGGACCATCACTAAGCCCTCCAAGGCTCCATCCTCTTCCTCCAGGCCTTCTAAAAGCACAAGGGCAGTAATAGCCTCTCCCTCACCCTCAGAAGCAGTTTCCTCCTCCTCCAACATTCCTTCTCTTCAACAACCACAACAACAACCACAACAACCAGTTCATATTCCTACTCCAGCTCCATCTCCTCCAAATTCTCCACAAATAGACATCACTGACATCTCCTCTTCCCCCATTCAGGAATCATATCAACCCTCTCCTTCCCAATCACCACAACCATCTCCACCTCAATCCCCCCTTCCACCTCACTTAACTATCCCAGATCCTGACACCTTTATCTCCTCCCACACATTCAATCTGGTGATTCTGCCATCATCCCCCCATTAAGACCCCATCTCCACACCACAAAGTCCACTCTATACAACAACTCCTCCCTCTGTCCCCTTCCCTTTCCTAGTCCAAACAGACCTTCCATTTTCTGCACCTGACTCCACACATATAGACATGTCTAGTGCATTTTCTGTTTGCTCCAATTGTGGCCATCACAATCCATACTCCTCCATTGCTCCAGAATCTCTATATTTAAACTTCTCTGATATTGCTAAAAATTTACTTGCATTCATCTCTCCCTCTCTTCAAATTCTTTTAAATAAAGCACTAGCTCCTCTCACTGCCTCCATCCAAACTCTATTTTCACAAGTTGCTGCTCTTTCTCCTGTCCCTTCTTCTGAGGGACTGGCTCCAGGACCCTCTGTAGCTAGTCAGGGGGAGATGCTTTATGATGAAGAAGCTCCAGTAACAGCAGCAGTAGAGTTTGAAGTAGCAGCAGTAGCAAAAGAAGCAGCAGAAGCAGCAGTAGAGTTTGATTCCTTTATAACTGATTCTTTTGAAGATATACCAGATCCTTCTGCAATCATAGACTTAATAGAATCAGATACTGAGATGGATGAGCCTATTTTGGCTGACATAGATATTGCTGGTGATTATATTATAAATCCCACAGTAGATCTATTTAATTTATTAAGTATTTTTGATATAGCTTATTTGAATAATCTGCCAGCAGACAGCATCAAGCCATCTTTGGCTATAGTTCCTTACACCTCTCCTATAATCCCCAAGGTTTCTAAGCATCTAAAGGCTAGTTTTGTTACAATAGAGGTTCCAGCTATAGAGGTTCCAGCTATTTCATCTCCTCCTGCTCCAGTTTTTGTTATGGATGATTCACCCATGCCTGATCTTAATGCATTGATCATGGCTGACATTGAAGAAGAAAATAAGACAGTTGCTGAAAGCACTGTTGTGTATAGCCCTCCAGCTCCTTCTCCAGCTCCTTCTCCAGCTCATCCTCCAGCTCCTACTCAGGCTGAAAAGCCAATTGATAAATCAGTACTAAAGGCCATTGATGCCTTATATGATGCTCCTCAGGATTCTTCTAATGATGATGATGACAATGATGAGGACTCTGATGATGAGCCCAAGAAAAAGAAAGTGTCTAAGAAGAGGAAAGCTCCTCCACCTCCTGCCCCAAAACCAAACCCAGCAAATGACAATCCTTATTATATACTCTAGAAGATTACACCTTACAAGGGCATGCCAGCATGGATGTGGCTGTCCAAAAACCCGCAAAAAGAAAGGAAGAAAAGCAGAAGATATTCCCCACCTCCACAAAGATACAGAAAGGATCCTCCTCCTCCTCCACATGCTGCTGGTGCTTCTAGTTCTTCAACTCAAAGGACTACCCTGTTTCAAACCTATCAAAGATAGCAGGGTAGGTCCTCATCTTCACGAAGCAGCCAGTAAAGGCATTATTCATCTGGCAAGCAGCAGCATCAACAACATCGACAGCAATAATTCACTGAACATCAAAAGGCTGAAAGACCCAAGAGACCTGCTTCCCCTCCTGTACCCTTTGAAGATCCAGAGTCAGCTACAACTGCTAGGATGGCCAGATTCCAGGAATTGGTTGGTCTATCCATGATCAACAAAGTAAGAGCTGAAGGAAAGGATCCATCTGAATATACTACAATGTCCAAGTACAAAAAGGTTGAACTTAACAGGTTTGCTAAGGCTAATAAGTTTTTCAATGTTGATGATTATATGAAGCTACATCCTGAAGCTGTAGTGTCAAGGGCTACCTCCCTGAATATCATTGGAGCTGCATACATGACAATGACAAAATCTCAAGCAGCTGATCCTAATAGGGAAATCAAGTTTACACAGCCTGGTGACAAAACTAAGGAGGATAAGCCAAAGGAGCCCAAGATATATGTTTATATTCTGATATAATGACAAAATCTCAAGCAGCTGATCTTTTGATTATTCTAAAACTGTATGTTTATATTCTGATACAAAGCTCTGTATATATATGTATCTACTGCACATTTATATTTTTCATGCCAGATATATGTTGTATTGCTTTGTTATTAAGGTGAGTATGTAATTAATGACCTTACCCAAATAGGGGGAGATTATTGGATCCTCAGTTGGATTTGGGCTAGGTTCACTAAATTAGGATGTTTGACCCAACATGTATAGCCAGGGTCATTTATGAGTTCTAGAGTCTAGGACATGTCCTTAGAGTCAACACTACATGGACCAGCCATCAACAGACTGCAGAAGACTCAAGACTTAGAGAAATTTCAAATACTCGGAAAATGAGTTCGACGTTCGTCGAACTCAGGTCGATGAAAGTCGTGCTCAGCTCGACGAAATCAGAGACAATTCTCTGAGCTGAGCTCAACGAACTTGAATCTCAGGTCGACGAATTCGAGAGTATACTTCAACATTCCAAGTCTAGAATTCTTCACACTTAACTCCAGTCTACGAACTTAGTTCTCAGGTCAACGAACTTAGTTCTCAGGTCAATGATCTCTGGTATTCTACTTAACCATCTTATTCCAGAAACATCTAAGTATTCTAAGTCCAAGATCACACTCCAGTCGACGAACTCACCTTCTCAGCTCGACGAACTTAGACCACAGTCTTGGCAAGATTTATCAAGTAGCAGTTAGAAGCCCTCAGCTCGACGAAACTAGTTCTCAAGTCAACGAACCCAGTTCTAAGGTCGACGATTTCTGGACACGTTACTTCAACATTCTTCAGTCCAAGAAACATGGAATTCTGTTATTCAGTCGACAAAGTTATATTCTCAGCTCGACGATCTTGATGCACAGAGTTGGCAAAGGTTCCAGAGAATGCAGTTATCTGTCCTCAGGTTGACGATCTTGGATCTCAGCTCGACGAACAACTATTATCTGGTCGACGAACTTAGATTCTCAGCTCGACGAACAACTATTATCTGGTTTACAAACTTAGATTCTCAGCTCGACGAACTCTGGATCCAGGTCGACGAATTCTACTCAACGATTTCTGAAAAGTTCCATACTTGGAAATTTCCCTCCCTCTGTCTCTTTTTTATTGCAATAATTCTTGAGTAATCAATGCAGAAATATTCTCTGAATATTACTGTTAGAAGCAAGCATTGATTACGGTCTTCATCAGGATTATTGCTTGTCGTTTTTCCATGGGACAGTTGGGGAAACCAATCAATGCAAATATTCTCTAGGCCATCAAAAATCAATGCATAAAGGAATTCAAATTTCAAAAGGAAATTTATATGGAAAATATAAAAGGGATTTTCTTTCTCTTCCTGTGCAGTAGTTAGAAAAATACAGTGAATAAGGATCTTCTTCTTCCCTCTTGACAGCGCACTGAGAAATAAGAGAGAGAGATACTTACAGAGAATATATAACACAGTGATATAGAGAAACAATCCCTAAACCAGAGAAAGAACATCAAGCTGAAGAAGAAGAAGAACAACCATTCAAATCAAGAGTCTTCTTTTGTCTTCATTCGAGGATTCTTCAAAGGACAACAAACATTCTATCTGTCAAGAAGTTCCTGGAGTTCTTCTGGTCAAAGCAAAAGTTTGAAGACCTATCACACTGCAGCAAGCTCCAACTTTCTGAACCATTCTTTTTCTCAGGGGGAGCCCTTGCTAACATCAAAATCCACTAGAGTCTTTTCAGTTGTACTTGAGAAAGAGAAGACATAATCACTCTCTCATCTCCTACTATATAAAGGGTTCTTAACTCCCTTCAAAAGTTATTCCTGGTTGCAAGTCACCTGATCAAAAGACTTGAGGTCTGGTTTTTGAGCACCTGATCAAAAGCTCATTGGTGGCAGTCACCTGATCAAAAACCTGAGTGGATTCCTACCATGGTGGTAGAAGAGTGGATGTACCCAGGTTAGGGAACCACTATAAAATTCTTGTGTTGTCTGAGTTGCTCTTTTCTTTTGTTATTATTGTGCCTGTGCTAGTTAGGTTGTTGGGTTTGTGATAACTTATATTTGTTGTGCCTGTGTTGGACCTTATTATTTTAGGACTAAGTTTTTTATTTACAGCAAAAGATTTAAAAACCTAAAGATACTCTATAAACCCCCCCCCCCCCCCACCCACCCCCTCTAGAGTATACCAGATCTAACCCCTAGCTTTCAATTGGTATCAGAGCAAGGTTCCTTTGGTTGTACAAGCTAACCCTTGAACCAAAAGATCCTGAGTTAGATCTAAGTTTTATTTCTATTAGATATATATTCACATCATGGCACAGAACAAAGATTATGCAAGCACCAGACCTCCAGTATGCAACTTAAACAAGTTTGCCATCTGGAAGTCAAGAATAAAATTATATATGAATTCTATTGATGAGGATATCTACAATTCCATCTTGACAGATCCTCCTCAAGCTACTGCCTCTACATCTACAGCAGCTTCAAGCACCAATGCTGTTCCACCACCTAAGTGGACTAAAGCCCAGAAGAAAGCTAAAGTTGCTGATGCCAAAGCCATGAATATTCTGGCCCAAACAATGTCAGATGACATCTTCCAGAAGGTGGCTGAATGCACATCAGCCAAGGACATTTGGGATTCCCTTAATCAAATGGTGGCTGGATCTGCTGATGAAAGAAAAGACAGAAGATCCAATCTCATATCACAATATGAGAACTTCAAGAAGGAGGATGCAGAATCTGTAGCAGATATGTACAACAGGCTGAGCTCAATCATCAATGAGCTGAAAACTGTGGACAAGGACATCACCCTCACTGAGGTGAATGAAAAACTCCTTATGTACTTCCCAAGCTCATGGGATTCAAGGATCGGGACAATCAAGGAGGCCAGAAGCCTAAATGAGATTTCCATAGAATCTCTTTTAGGAAAGCTCAAATCTTATGAGCAGCTCATTAAATCCAGAGAAGCAGCTGAGCAGAGAACACCTCCACCAGCAATGAAGGAGCACAGCATAGCTTTTAAAGCTGTTGAAGAAACTGAATCCTCAACTGTGAATGAAGAGATGATGAGTCTCTTTGCTAAGAGATTCTATAAAATGGCAAGGAAGGATTTTAGAAGAAAGTCGTCCAGGCAGGATGACAAGCCAAGGTATGACAAAACCCCCACTAAATAAGTGGTTTGCTCTGGTTGGAGGAAACCTGGACACTTCATCTCAGAGTGTCCAGGAAATCAAAAGAAGGAAAAGAGAAGATAGAGGGATTCTAGAAGACAACAAAGCAGCAGGCCTTCTTCCAACAAACACAAGAAGAAGTATAAAGGCTTTGTAGCTGAATACTGGAGTGAAACTGAGCATGAATGCACATCCTCCAGCTCCAGTGAAGATGAAGAAGAGGCAAGGGCCAAGGAAATATGCCTTATGGCAATTGATGCCTCTAGAAGTCAATAAGAAGAAGAAGGATCTGACAATGAAGCAGCTTCAGAGACAGAAGCTGATCAGGTACTTTTATCTTTTAACTATAATTCTGATGCTTTTAAAATTGAATTTTAAACTATGTGCATTGATTTAATAAATTATGGAAAAGAAATCAAAGCACTTAGGGAAAAACTAACTAGTCAAGAGACACTGAAATCTGAAAAAAAACAAGCTAAAAGATGAACTTACATTAGCTAATGAACAAATTATTCTGCTAAAAACTGAGTTATGTGAGGCCAAATAACTTGAGGAATCTCTCATTGGGAGAAGCCTTAAGCTGATGGACATTACAAGCATAGTCAATGCCAGACTAAATGGCAAACTAGACTTGGGTGCTTCATCAAGTTTACCCCCATTCTTAAAAAGAATATTCTATCAACCCCTATTAAATTTGTTTCTGCTAAGGGCAAAGAAATAATAACCAGTAAACAAATCACAGAAGAAATGCCCAACTTTAAAAAACACAAAAACAGAAACCGGAAAAACTTAGGTAAAAACAAAGTTCAGCAAATTTTGTAGAACTCAGATTGACAAAATGTGGACAGTTCGTCGAACTCAAGTCGACGAACTCTAAACGCAAATTTATATAACAATTATTTGTCTCACTGCGATCGACGAACTCTGTATGGTTCGTCGAGCAGAGATCGATGAACTTGGGGCCCAGAAAATGACTATGTTCATTCTCTGAGCAGAGATCGACGATCTTATCCCATTTCATCGAACTCTGGTCGACGAACTCACAACATTTCGTCGAACCCAGGAAGACTTAATAAAAATTATAACTATAACAACAACCATAATAAAACCAGAAAACCCTTTAACCCTCTTGCTGATTAGATAATACCACCTAGAAGATATCACCCATTAGGATATAAATCACAACCTGAATATTCTGTGATCTCAAGTTTTTCCTATCAGCAAAACAAAGGACGATAGGTAACCTGGGTCAAGAACAATTAATTATTTTTTCTGCAGGTGAAGAGCTGTCCAGTTGTAAATCAACTATGGTATCTAGGCAGTGGTTGCTCCAAGCACATGACTGGCAGCAAGGACAACTTATACAATTACAAGTCCAATCTGGGACCATAGGCCATCTTTGGTGATTCAAAGTGTTGTCAGTCTGAAGGCTATGGAGAAGAAAGGATTGGAGCAGTCACATTCAAGAAGGTGACTTATGTAAAAGGACTCAAGCATAACCTCATCTCTATCAGGCAATTATTTGATGAAGGTTATCAGGTACACTTTAACTCTACATCTTGTATTATTTCTAATAAAGAAAAACAAAACGTTTTAATTGGAAATAGACAAGGAAACATATACTTAGTTGATTTTCTTTCTGCCAATTCAGATATTTGTCTGCTTAATATTGTTTGCACTCAAAATGAATTATGGAATAAAAGACTAGGACATGTAAATATAAAAAATATTGCTAGGCTATCTAAAGACAGTCTTGTAAGAGGATTACCTTTTGGTCCCTACAAGAAGGAAGGCCTTTGCAAGGCTTGTCAATTAGGCAAGCAAACTAAATCTAGTTTTAAATCAATTAATGAAAGTGATTTACCTAGGATCTTGTACTTGCTACACATGGATCTCTTTGGACCCACTGTTGTACAAAACCTAGGAGGGAAATCTTGTACACTAGTCATTGTAGATGACTTCTCAAGATTCACTTGGGTGTTCTTTCTGAGATCTAAGTCAGATACCTTTAAAGTTCTTACAGATTTTCTCAGGACCATACAGATTGAGTACTCTACTCATATTACATTGATCAGAAGTGATCATGGTACAGAGTTTGAGTCTCTACTTATGCATAAGTTCTGTGAGAAGGAAGGTATCAGGCACTGCTTCTCAACTCCTAGAACTCCCCAACAAAATGGGGTAGCTGAAAGGAATAATAGAACCCTGATTGAAGCTGCAGGCACATTACTTGCGGATGCTTATATGCCACTATACTTTTGGGCAGAGGCTGTAAGCACAACAAATTATGTACTGAACAGAAGTTTGATACATAAACTCAAGAATAGGACTCCATATGAATTACTTAAAAGGAAGAAACCTAAAATCACCTATTTTAAAGTATTTGGTCGTATATGCTATATACATAATAACAACAAGAAATACATTAGAAAGTTTGAAGCTAAGGCTGAAGAGGTAATTTTTCTAGGACATTCCCAAGTAAGCAAAGCTTATAGGGTATTTAATAAATCATCTTTAAAAATTGAAGAGTCAATTCATGTTACTTTTAATGGGGCTATCATGTCTTGCAAGGAGAAAGAGATTTCTACCAGTAATCCTTTGCAGGTACCGCACTTGTGTGAAATTTGGATGGACTAAGCCTCACCCAAGAGGCTCCAACACATCCTTCTCCAAAAGTTGATGAAAACTGAAGAAGAAAGCACTGAAGTGACTGAACTTCATCCAACAGCAAACATAGTTCCACAAGAGCAATCAATTCCAAATGATGTTGCTGAACCAACTTCACCCACTGATCTTGTCACACTAAGGGATCACCCTAGATCCCAAGTGATTGGAGAAATAATAGTAGGTGTACAGACGAGGCATCAACTCAACCAAGATGTGATGCATGCATGTTTTCTCTCTCAAGTTGAACATCAATCCATAAAAGATGCTGAGCAAGATCCCCGCTGGATCATTGCAATGTAAGAGGAACTCAACCAGTTTGAGAGATGTAGAGTTTTGGATTTGGTTCCAAGACCCAAAGACTACCCAGTCATTGGAACCAAATGAGTATATAGAAACAAACTAGATGCCCAAGGTGCAATTATGAGGAACAATGCTAGGCTTGTTGTTCAAGTATATAGTCAAGAAGAAGGCATAGACTATGATCAAACCTTTGTACCAGTTGCAAGGTTAGACGCAATTAGAATCTTTCTTGCCTATGCTGCCTACAAGAAGTTTAAGGTCTACCAGATGGATGTGAAAAGTGCCTTTCTAAATGGAGTGCTAAAAGAAGAGGTTTATGTTGAACAACCTCCAGGTTTTGTCTCTCCAACCTATCCCTCTTATATATTTAGATTGCATAGAACCCTTTATGGTCTAAAGCAAACTCTAAGAGCTTGGTATGAGACCTTAGCTAGCTTTCTGATAGAGTATGAATTCACTAAAGGCATAGTAGATAAAGTATTATTCACAAGGCACCATAAGGATAAAATCTTGTTAGTACAAATCTATGTGGATGACATCATATTTGGGTCTACTGACTCTAAACTATGCAAGAGGTTTTCTGACCTCATGCATTCTATGTTTGAGATGAGTAGTATGGGTGAGCTCTCATACTTCCTTGGTCTCCAAGTGAAGCAGCTACCTGATGGCATCTTCATCTCCCAGGCTAAGTATGCTAAAGAGCTTCTTAAAAAGATTGGGATGGTTGATGTCTCAGTAAAGAAAACACCTATGGCTACTAATGTTGTAATAAATTCTGATCCACATGGGAAACCTGTTGACCATAAGTTATATAGGAGCATCGTTGGGTCCTTATTATATCTTATAGCTAGCAGACCTGATATAATGTTTGCCACATATTTTTGTGCTAGGTTCCAAGTGAACCCTAAATAATCTCACC
This sequence comes from Platanthera guangdongensis, assembly GCA_039583875.1. Taxonomy (NCBI): domain Eukaryota; kingdom Viridiplantae; phylum Streptophyta; class Magnoliopsida; order Asparagales; family Orchidaceae; genus Platanthera; species Platanthera guangdongensis. The sequence goes on along the minus strand of CM077155.1, from coordinate 115,707,850 downwards.
TAGTTTTCCTAAAAAGAATTTTGAGATATATAAAGAGTTGTCCTAGTCTAGGCCTTTGGAATCCTACAGAGTCAGAATTTGATTTAACTGGATATTCAGATGCTGACTTTGCTGGATACAAGGTTGACAGGAAAAGTACCTCAGGAACTTGCAAGTTCCTTGGTATGAGACTAGTGTCTTGGTTCTGTAAGAAACAATCATCTATGTCTACATCAACTGCTGAAGCAGAATACATTGCAGCTGGCATTTACTGTTCACAAATGTTGTGGATTCAGAATCAACTCCTGGACTATGGTTTCAACATAAATTATTCAACTCTACTATGTGATAACAAAAGTGATATATCTATAGCACAGAATTCAGTCCATCACAGTAGGACTAAGCATATAGACATCAGGCATCATTTTATTAGAGAGTGTATAGATAAAAACAAAATTAAACTTGTCTATATCTACACTGATTTACAAAGAGCTGATATTTTCACCAAACCCTTGGATGAAATAAATCACTTGTTCTTTATAAATCAGCTTGGAATGACCAATGGAGAAGCCTTAGTTTAATTTCTGTCTGCACTCGACGAATTTGCCAAAGTTCGTCGAACATAGCTCGACGAACTGGGGAAAGTTCCTGAGATATTCGTCGAACGGAGATCAATGAACTCTCTGTGAGTGAAGTTGTGTTCATCGACCGGAGATCGACGAATCTTCTTCAGAAAACTTTCGTCGAACGGAGCTCGATGAAATGTCTTCAAATCTTCAGACTGAGTTTGCCGAATTATTTAACTACAAATTATTTCGTCGATCTCAGATCGAAGAATTATTTATTTTTCGTGGAACGGAGTTTGTCGATTCATATTCCGGAAAACCTTATATCTAGGTTTTCTTCGACCTCCGTCTCGCGCTTTCAGTTCCCTTGTACTTGAACTTTGTTTTTCTCTTGCAGGTGAATTAATGGCGATTCCAGCAGGAAATCTTGCTGCAATGAAATTCAACACCGGCTTTGATGTCGATTTTGATTCCTTCCAGCATTCAGACCCAATCTTTCTGGAAATCCTGCAACTGCTTGAAGAACAGCAGTTAAAGACTCTGATGTCAACCAGGATCAAACTCTCCAGCGCTAAAATCGGGGAGTGGGTCTATACTTCCTCCACCACAGATGAGAACACTCTGACAGGGACAGTATCGGGTAATGCTATTTCTCTTACTCCCGCCGTCGTAACAGAATTTTTTGGGTTAAGTAATGGTGAAGAAGAGTTGGAAATTGATACTAAGGAATATGATGTGATGCTCGGTATGATGGGTTATTCTGGAGAAACCCCAAATAAGTTGCTGAAGAAACACATGTCTGCTCAATTTAAATTCCTAGTAGACATTGTGGGCAAAGTGTTGCTGGGCAAGCACACTGCACATGACTACATAACCAGGCACCAATTCCTGGTTATATGTGTTATAGTTAACAAGAAAAAGGTAAATTGGGCTTAGATCATGTTTTATCTGATTAAGAAAAAGAATACAAAGAAAGAGGACTATTTTGGAAGGATCTTAGGGATCTTCCTAAAAGAAAAGGTTGTTGAATCCCTGGTCTCCCAGACTATATTCATCAATGCCTCCAAGAGGCTCACCTGTGCCCTTTTTGACAAGTGGGAGAGGACCATCACTAAGCCCTCCAAGGCTCCATCCTCTTCCTCCAGGCCCTTTGAAATCACAAGGGCAGTAATAGCCTCTCCCTCACCATCAGAAGCAGTTCCCTCCTCCTCCAACATTCCTTCTCTTTAACAACCACAACAACAACCACAACAACCAGTTCATATTCCTACTCCAACTCTATCTAGTACAAATTATCCACAAATATACATCACTGACATCTCCTCTTCCCCATTCAGGAATCCCATCAACCCTCTCCTTCCCAATCACCACAACCATCTCCACCTCAATCCCCCCTTCCACCTCACTTAACTATCCCAGATCCTGACACCTTTATCTCCTCCCACACATTCAATCTGGTGATTCCACCATCATCCCCCCATCAAGAACCCATCTCCACACCACAAATTCCACCCTCTACAACAGCTCCTCCCTTTGTCCCCTTCCCTTCCCTAGTCCAAACAGACCTTCCATCTTCTGCACCTGAATCCACACATACAAACATGTCTAGTGCATTTTCTGTTTGCTCCAATTGTGGCCATCACAATCCATACTCCTTTACTGCTCCAAAGTCTCTATATTTAAACTTCTCTGATATTGCTAAAGATTTACTTGCATTCATCTCTCCCTCTCTTCAATTTCTTTTAAATAAAGCTCTAGCTCCTCTCACTGCCTCCATCCAAACTATATCTGCCCAAGTTACTGCTCTATCTCCTGTCCCTTCTTCTGAGGGACTGGCTCCACGACCATCTGCAGCTAGTCAGGGGGAGATGCTTCATGATGAAGAAGCTCCAGGAACAGTAGCAACAGCAGAGTTTGAAGCAGCAGCAGCAGCAGCAAAAGAAGCAGCAGAAGTAGAAGCAGCAGCAGAGTTTGATTCCTTTATGATTGATTCTTCTGAAGATATACCAGATCCTTCTGCAATCATAGACTTAATAGAATCATATACTGAGATGGATGAGCTTTTTTTGGCTGACATAGATACTGTTGGTGATTATATTATAAATCCCACAGTAGATCTATTAAATTTATTGAGTATTTTTGGTATAGCTTATTGAATAATCTGCCAGCAGACAGCATCAAGCCATCTTTGGCTATAGTTCCTTACACCTCTCCCATAAGCTCCAGGGTTGCCAAGTAACTAAAGGCTAGGTTTGTTACAACAGAGGTTCCAGCTATAGAGGTTCCAGCTATTTCATCTCCTCCTACTCCAGTTTTTGTTATGGATGATTCACCCATGCCTGATCTTGATGCATTGATCATGGCTGACATTGAAGAAGAAAATAAGATAATTGCTGAAAGCACTGTTGTGTATAGCCCTCTAGCTCCTGCTCCAGCTCCTTCTCCAGCTCCTCCTCCTGCTCCTACTCAGGCTGAAAAACCAATTGATAAATCAGTACTAAAGGCCATTTATGCCTTATATGATGCTTCTCAGGATTCTTCTGATGATGATGATGACAATGATGAGGACTCTAATGATGAGCTCAATAAAAAGAAAGTGTCTAAGAAGAGGAAAGCTCCTCCACCTCCTGCCCTAAAATCAAACCCAGCAAATGACACTCCTTATTATATACTCCAGAAGATTACACCTTACAAGGGCATACCAGCATGGATGTGGCTGTCCAAAAAACAGCAAAAAAAGGAAGAAAAGCAGAAGATATTCCCCACCTCCTCAAATATACAGAAAGGATCTTCCTCCTCCTCCTCCACCTGCTGCTGGTGCTTCCAGTTCTTCAACTCAAAGGACTACCCAGTTTCAAACCTATCAAAGACAGTAGGGTAGGTCCTCATCTTCAAGAAGCATCCAGCAAAGGAATTATTCATCTGGCAAGCAGTAGCATCAACAACAATTCACTGAACATCAAATGGCTGAAAGCCCCAAGAGACCCGCTTCCCCTCCTGTACCCTTTGAAGATCCAGAGTCATCTACAACTACTACGATGGAGAGATTCCAGGAATTGGTTGGTCTATCCATGTTCAACAAAGCAAGAGCTGAAGGAAAGGATCCATCTGAATATACTACAATGTCCAACTACAGAAAGAAAGAACTTAACAGGTTTGCTAAGGCTAAAAAGTTTTTCAATGTTGATGATTATATGAAGCTACATCCTAAAGATGTAGTGCCAAGGGCTACCTCCCTGAATATCATTGGAGTTGCAGACATGACAATGACAAAAGCTCAAGCTGCTTATCCTAACAGGGAAATCAAGTTTACACAGCCTGGTGACAAAACTAAGGAGGATAAGCCAAAGGAGCCCAAGAAGAAGAAATGAATTATAAACTGTTTAAGTCTTTTGATTATTCTAAAACTGTCTGTTTATATTCTGATACAAAGCTCTGTATATATATATATATATATATATATATATATATATATATATATATATATATATATATATATATATATATGCTATACATTTAAATTTTTCATGTCAGATATATGTTTTATTGCTTTGTTATTAATGTGACTCTGTAATTATTGACCTTACCTAAATAGGGGGAGATTGTTGGATCCCTAGTTTGATTTGAACTAGGTTCACTAAATTAGGATGTTTGACCCAACATGTATAGCCAGGATCATGTATGAGTTCTAGAGTCTAGGCCATGTCCTCAGAGTCAACACTACATGGACCAGCCATCAACAAACTGCAGAACACTCAAGACTTAGAGAAATTTCAAATACTCAGAAAATGAGTTCGACGTTCGTCGAACTCAGGTCGACGAAAGTCGTGCTCAGCTCGACGAAATCAGAGACAATTCTCTGAGCTGAGCTCGACGAACTTGAATCTCAGGTCGACGAATTCCAGAGTATACTTCAACATTCCAAGTCCAGAATTCTTCACACTTACTCCAGTCTACGAACTTAGTTCTCAGGTCGACGAACTTAGTTCTCAGGTCGACGATCTCTGGGTATTCTACTTTAACATCTTATTCTAGAAACATCCAAGTATTCTAAGTCCAAGATCACACTCCAGTCGATAAACTCACCTTCTCAGCTCGACGAACTTAGACCATAGTCTTGGTATGATTTATCAAGTAATAGTTAGAAACCCTCAGCTCGACGAAACAAGTTCTCAGGTCGACGAACCCAGTTCTGAGGTCGATGATTTCTGGACACATTACTTCAACATTCTTAAGTCCAAGAAACATGGAATTTTGTTATTCAGTTGATGAAGTTATATTCTCAGCTCAACGATCTTGATGCACAGAGTTGGCAAAGGTTCCAGAGAAAGAAGTTGTATGTCCTAGGTCGACGATCTTGGATCTCAGCTCGACAAACAACTATTATCTGGTCGACGAACTTAGATTCTCAGCTCGACGAACAATTATTATCTGGTTGACGAACTTAGATTCTCAGCTCGACGAACTCTGCATCCAGGTCGACGAATTCTACTCAACAATTTCTGAAAAGTTCCATACTTGGAAATTTCCCTCCCTGTCTCTTTTTTATTGCAATAATTCTTGAGTAATCAATGCATAAATATTCTCTGAATATTACCGTTAGAAGCAAGCATTGATTACGGTCTTCATCATGATTTTGGCATGTCGTTTTTCCATGGGACAGTTGGGGAAACCAATCAATGCAAATATTCTACAGGCCATCAAAAATCAATGCAGAAAAGAATTCAAATTTCAAAAGGAAATTTATATGGAAAATATAAAAGGGATTTTCTTTCTCTTCCTGTGCAGTAGTTAGAAAAATACAGTGAATAAGGATCTTCTTCTTCCCTCTTGACAGCGCACTGAGAAATAAGAGAGAGAGAGATACTTACAGAGAATATATAACACAGTGATATAGAGAAACAATCCCTAGACCAGAGAAAGAACATCAAGCTGAAGAAGAAGAAGAAGAACCATTCAAATCAAGAGTCTTCTTCTGTCTTCATTCCAGGATTCTTCAAAGGACAACAAACATTCTATCTGTCAAGAAGTTCCTGGAGTTCTTCTGGTCAAAGCAAAAGTTTGAAGACCTATCACACTGCAGCAAGCTCCAACTTTCTGAACCATTCTTTATCTCAGGGGGAGCCCTTGCTAACATCAAAATCCACTAGAGTATTTTCAGTTATACTTGAGAAAGAGAAGACATAATCACTCTCTCATCCCCCACTATATAAAGGGTTCTTAACTCCCTTCAAAAGTTATTCTTGGTTGCAAGTCACCTGATCAAAAGATTTAAGTTCTGGTTTTTGAGCACCTGATCAAAAGCTCATTGGTGGCAGTCACCTGATCAAAAACCTGAGTGGATTCCTACCAGGGTGGTAGAAGAGTGGATGTACCCAGGTTGGGGAACCACTATAAAATTCTTGTGTTGTCTGGGTTGCTCTTTTCTTTTGTTCTTGTTGTCGCTGTGCTTGTTAGGTTGCTGTGTTGTGATAACTTATATTTGTTGTGCCTGTGTTGGTCCATATTATTTTAGGACTAAGTTTTTTATTTACAGCAAAAGATTTAAAAACCTAAAGATACTCTATTCACCCCCCCCCCCCTCTAGAGTATACCAGATCTAACCCCTAGCTTTCACATTCTCACTGAGTTGTAGGGCACTTGTGCCTGGGCTGTAGGATCCTTTGGATCTGAGGTAGGGCTGTAGGTAGGAGAGTCATTCTCTCTGAGGTAGGATCCTTTGTGGATCTAAGGTAGGGATGTCCTCCTATCCTGACTTGTAGGGCCGTTTTCCTGAGGTAGGTGATCTGCGGATAACTGAGTTGTTGGGCACTTGTTCCTGAGTTATAAGTCTTGGAGGAGACTGAGAGATCCTGAGGGATCTGAGGTGTAAGCTCTTTGAGCTGAGTTTTGGAGAAGTGTCTTGTCTAACTGAAAGTTAGGTGGGGGAGAGTGGATATACTCATAATCTGGGGAACCACAATAAATTTCTGTGTGTGCTTTTCTGTGTTGTTTTCTTTGTGTAGGTTCTTGAAAGCTAATCTACTACCAACACACTAAGTACTGAAGGAAAAAATTAAAAGATAGTCATAAAATTTAAATAAACCTATTCACCACCCCCCCCCCCCCCAGGTTGCAAGCTACCTTAAAAACAAAGACTTTCAGAAATCTTGTCATGTGGAAAAGTAAGAAATAGTCTGTTATGTCACAATCAAGTGCTAAAGCTGAGTACTGAAGAATGGCTTCGACTGCTTGCGAGTTGGAATGCATATGTGCCCTTATGCTTTACTTGGGAGAGGTATACGATCATACTTTACATATGTTTTATGACAACTAGGCTGTTATACATATATCAAGAAATCCAGTATTTCATGAAAGAACAAAATACATTGAAGTCGACTGCCATTTCGTTAGAGAAGAAATATTAAAGAATCAAATATGTACTCTGTTCATCACTTCTGTCAGAGAACTTGCAGATATCATTACCAAACCAGTGTCCACCTCGCTTTCAGATGTCTGTGAAGAGCTGGGCATAGTTGATATATATGCTTCATCTTGAGGAAGTGTGTTAGATTTTATGAAGCCGGATGGTCTGGCAATTTAATCCTTGCGGTCTAGCAGTTTGGCGGATTGGCATTTGGTCTTGGCTGACTGACTATCTTTTAGCGGACTAGCATTTGGCGAACTGGCTTTCGATCCTGGAGGCCTGATTGTCTTTTAGAGGACTGCCTCTGGTGGACTGGTTAGTATTTCTTGCCAGCTTGGAGATCTTTAAGGCTTGTTTTATTTGCTATTGAGGGTTTGGTGGAATTAAGGTTCAATTTGCTGCGGATAGAGGTCGTAGTCTGAAGAGCAGCTGAAGCTATAGATAGAGGAGCTGAAGCTGTGGATATAGGTTGCTATCTGCTTATGTTGTGACCTGATGATCAAGGGAGCTGGGTTCCTATATATTGGCGGATAGAGAGAGTTATCTTCTTGTTTTTCTCTCTGATCATCAATAGCGGACAGAGTATAGACCGGTGGTTTCTTGGTGTAGAGCGGTCTGCCTATCTAACCACTCAGTGTTGCGGTCAGAAAAATTGTATGCGCCTATCTTCTTGTTCTATTTTAGTCCCACATCTTCTGTTGTTTTTTTCTTCTTTCTCTTGTGCCTATAAATAGGGGGTCATACCCGTGTAACTTAACTTTTTGGTGGAATGAAATGCTTGTTAATTAGATTTTTTTCACATCTCGCAACCATCTGTTATATCATGCATTGTCTTCCCTCAACTTTATCTGCCTCGTCCTACCACCAAGTGACTTCCGGTCATGCCAACTAGTGGGAACCTTGTTAGTAGGATATACTTGGGGCTACCCTTCAATCATTTCCTCTCATATTCAACCTGCTAAAGAGTGACTTACAGTCCTGCCAGCTAGAGAGAGCTTGGTCATTGGGATCTGCTCAGAGCCATCATTCAAACACGTCCTTCATATACAACCCGTCATTTAGTGACTTCCAGTCCTACTAGCTAGTGAGATCCTAGTCAGTGGGATCGACTTGGAGCCATCATTCAAGCATATATTTCAAGTATAACCTGGCACCGAGTGACTTCCAGTCCTGACAGTTAGTGGGAGCCTGGGAAGCGGGATCTGCTCGGGGCTACCATTCAAGCACATCTTTAATGTACAACCCACCACCAAGTGACTTCCAGTCCTGTCAGCTAGTGATAGCCTGGTCAACGGGATCTGCTCAGGGATACCATTCATGCACATCCTTCATGTGTAAACCACCACCGAGTCACTTCCAGTCCTTCTAGATAGTAGGATACTGGACAGTAGTGTCTACTCGGGGCTACAATTCAAGCGCATCTTTCATGTAAAACCCACCACTGAGTGACTTCCAGTCCTGCCAGCTAGTGCGAGCCTGGTCAGCGGGATCTGCTTGGGGCCAACATTTAGACACATCATTCATGTACAATCCGCCACCAAGTGACTTCCAGTCCTTGCATCTGGTGAGAGCCTAGTCAACAGGATCTACTTGTGGCAAGCATTCAAGCACATCTTTAAAATACAACCCGCCACCAAGCGACTTCCAGTCCTGCCAGCTAGTGGGAGCATGTTTAGCGGGATCTGCTCGAGACCATCATTCAAGCACATCTTTCATATATAACCCACCACCAAGTGACTTCCAGTCCCGCCAGCTAGTGGGAGTCTGGTCAACGGGATCTACTCGAGGCTATTATTCAAGCGCATCTCCCATATACAACCCACCATCGAGTGAATTCCATTCCTATCAGCTAGTGAGAGGCTGGTCAGCGGGATCTTCTCGAGACCATCATTTAAGCACATCTTTCATATACAACCTGCCAATGAGGGACTTCTAGTCCTACAAGCTTGTGGGAGTTTGTTCAGCAGGATCTTCTCAGGGCGGTATCACAAAACTGATATTCTCATTATTCAAATTTATGGATGAAAATGTTTAAAGTCATCACCACTCCAATTGTGACCAATGGTTACCCCTCCACATTTTGGAGGCGGTATCCTCTTGACTTTAGGGCCTCCTCAATTACATAGGCTGCCAATTGGGATTGAGCTTTCGGACCGTTGTCGACCTCTCGGCCTTATCAACCTTTATTAGGATGAGATCTCCCTTTGTAAACTTCTAGATACCGATGTGCTCGTCAAAGTACCTGACCATCCAATGCTTGACCTCTTCTTATTGAATGGAGGCTAGGTCGTGGTGTTCTTCCACATGGTCCAGCGACAGCCGCAGCTTCTTAATTCTCCATCCTCCACTCATCATCTCCTTCTCCTGGGGCGACCATCCGTGATAATTTTACCTCGAACTCCAACAGTAGCACGGCCTCGGAGCGGTGAGAAAGCTTGAAGGGGGCCTCCCATATAGCTGTGTTAGGTGTGGTTCTTAGGGCCCAAAGCACCGGGGGGAGCTGCTCCACCTAGCTCCCTTTTAGTTTCTCCACCTTTTTCTTCAACAAGTTCACAATGATATTGTTTGTTGTCTCCGCCTTCCCATTGCTCCTGCAATGGTGGACCGAGGCAAATCTAAGATCTATCCCCAACAGGCCACCGAAGCTGACGAACTCTTCACTAGAGAACTATGATCTGTTTTCTATAACTATTGCCAAAGGGTAATCCATGCCGGTAGATGATCTCCCAACACACAAAGTTGCGTATCACCTAGGAAGTCATCTTGGACAGCGTCTTGACCTTTAACCATTTTGAGAAGTAATATATCATGAGCAGGAGGAATCTCCTCGGCCCACTTACTTGAGAAAATGGTTCCAACATGTCCATTCCCAAAATTATGAAGGGGCATGTCGCCAGGATGTTCCAAATCCTCTGGCTGGCAAAGGTTGGAGTGGTTCAAACAGCTGGCACTTCTAACACTTTTTTGCAAATTTCACCGCATCTTTGCTCAAGGTAGGCCAGAAGTATCATTGTCGTAACACCCTCCCCTCTAAGATCCTGCACTGATGCAGGCTTGCACATTTTCGACGGTTTAAACACTACGCATTCTTGGATCGATATTTAAATTAACTACGCAGCGAGCAATATTTCCTTCAAGTAATAATAAAGATTATTCCTACAATATAGCAAGGCACAATACAAAGGGGTGCTACCCCTTTTATAGATTGAACAAATGGCTATAAGCCAATGTTCGCTTAAGCGAAAAGGACCTACCCGATCCGAACAATTAACAATTCAAATTAAAGTCATACGCAAAACGTTCCCAATTCCAAAATAAGAAAATCCGGGCTAAAATAGAGACTTAAAATTAAGTCCAAATTAATCCCAAAATTAATTGATATGAGGGTTGCCAAATCTCTTGAACTCAAGGAGAAATCAAAGTAACAAACTGATTTCCTCAAGCGTTCACTAGATCTACCCGAACTAAGTTTTACGAAAAATATTAGGAATAATTAACGCTTAAAGATTAGATTTAAATTAGCACGATTTCAATATAAATCAGGACAAAATACTAGCCTTCTATTCCACCAATACCTCACAAAACTATAGAAGAAATAACACAAAGGTGGTTAAGAAATTCGTTACCCAATCCCAAGAATAATCCATCCACAAGATGATTGGAGGAGGCACACACGATGGTGGTAGATTCCCTATTTCCACGCAAGTCCTTGGATCCGCACCGGACGATGAAGACGCTCGCCGTTTCTCCTTTGCCAAACCCCAGAAGGGGGAGTATCTTGAAAGGGCCAATAAATATACAAGGAAAGAGGGGAGAGGAAAGGTGGTGGCCTTAATCCTTCAAGGTAGGGCTCAGTTTTGGTAGAGAAGGGGATTTCTCATAAGAGGAGGAGGAGGAAGAAGAGAAGAGGAGGTCAGATATAGAGAGGGAGAGAGGGAGGAGGAAGGTTGGCCAGCGGCCAAAGAGAGAGGGGGAGAGAGGAGGCCGAAATTTTCCTTGGAGATGAGGAAAAATCTCAATAGATTATATGGTTTCAATTTCTTATCATTCTCTACAAAATATGACAAATGTCATGGCCTATATATAGGCTTACACCACTCCATCTCCTCCAATTCAAAATTCAAAATTCAAAATTCAAAATTCAAAATGAAACTATGATGTTTATATGCACCCATCATGAAATAAAAAATAATGCAAAATTTAAATACATGAAATTAAAATACTCTTGATGGTTATAGACACCCATCATTACATAAAATTAAAATAATAATGAAATTCTTGGAAATAAAAATGATAAAATATTAATGATAAAATATATAATTATAATTATGTAATTTATAATTATATATTTCATTTATTTGCGGCGACGGACGACGAGCAAAAACATGTAGCGGCGGCGGCGTTGGCGAAGAAACGTCGTGGTAGACTTCCATCCTCGATCTTGCGGCAACGACCGTCCCAATCCACGAACTCTCGATGCCATGGATCCACGGTCGCATCAGCATCGTCGCCATCAATCCTCCCTCACTCAAAATCACTCATCACCAATGAGTGGCCCGTGAGGGGGGAATCGTCGAAAGCAGCAGCAACATGGAGCAAATCTGGCCCCACAATCTGTGTCGTAGTAGCTTGAACATCCCATAGCACTAAGAACCTGTCAGGTGTAGAAATAGCAAAACTCAAAATGGTGTCAGGAAAAAGAAAATTAACTTGAATCTTACCATCCGAGTCAAGAACCAAGGAGTCCACGTGGAAAATAAACACGACAGTACTAACACTCCCCAACCCAAGAGAATATTTAGTGGTAGGAAGAAACGGCGGAGAAAAGCACTCAGGTGGAACAGAGACGTACAGTAAAAAGTCCGGAAACTTGAAATAAAGTGAAACACCATGTGCCATATAAAAATCTAAAATAAAAACATAAAATTCGACGTTCTTCATAATCATGGATGGGTCAGCGTTCCTACGTATTAATTTGTCAACGGATTCAGAAGGCATCCGCTCGGGGATTGACCAGACTAAACCCAAATCACTAGCTCTAGCGTCGGATAGTCTCGAAAAGGCGTGGAAGTGCGTGCGACATAACTTAAGGAGAAATACTAACGTCCAAGACACATGAGAGAATCCATGTGCTATATGACTAGACCCAAACACGGAAAATAAGGGGGTTAAGTCAGGTGGCACGGGAGCCTTGTAATCAGAGATAATTTTTATGGGCTCTGACACCGCAGTCTTAATTTCAATTTTAATATTTTCATGCTTGGCATGAAGATATGCCAAGGTGAACCACTCATCTTAAGCAATTGAATTGAACGCTCCAGAATGTGAAAAGATGTGCGAGCGAAACAACTCAAGGGACCCAACTATAGTCACTAACGTGGGGAAATTAGGGTCATCAAATGGAGGAGGATAAATGTGTGCGACTAGGTGTGGTATATAAGTATATCTAGGGGACACCACATCTAGAGGCACAATTGCCAAAGAAACAGAGTCAGTCGTATTAGGGGACGAAATCGTAGATGGACACGCAGAAAAATGAGTTGTCAAAAGTGACGTGTAGTCATATCTATGAGGTGCGGTGAATAGTCCAAATACTAGTGCGCTCAACATAGTAATATCTACACACTGAGTCAACATCAAAGTAGGAACTAAAAAAGTGGGTGTGACACACAAACTCAGACTAGGACTACCAGTTCCTCGTCCTAAAAAGTCATCTAAGATAGGCAAATAAATAGGGGAAAGGGTCGGTAAATTCAATCCCAGGATAAAATCTGAATCATTAAAACTTTCACCCAACGATGATTACATCAACGAAATCTCATCCGGGTGTACAACAACAGAATCGCCCAACATTACCCTTCCCTCAGATGGTAACTCATCCACAATAATAATAGGGACATCCTCGCTCTCAAGCTCCTCAGATAACTCGGATATAACCTCAATGGGTGCGATCGTAGGCTCTAACACGATGGGGATTGTCTCATGGAGAGGGCACTCAATACTAGGGTGAACTGACACAACACTAGTAGGGAAAGTAATAGGCAATGGAATACTCTCACAGACCGAAATATAATCATCCAATACATCGTATTCTAAATCACTAGGGATTCCCTCACTTTCAGAATCATAAGACTCATCGGGCACTATCGTACGTGAAGGGATACTCTCACCTAGCTGGTCAACTTCATCATCCAGAGATTCTATATACACATCAGAATCCTCAGAGGTACTAGTCACTATCTTTAGGGGCTTAGATGTCGAGGTTAACAGAGGCATAACCCTAGTGGTAACATCTATCGAGTCCACAGTAAATGACCTATTAGGAGAGGTTTCCCTAACGTGGGGTGGTGGTCCTAATACGGCCTTTTCGGCCTGACACGAGTAAGCTTTATTCCTAGGAAGGTGGTGCTTCTCAATTTCTAATGTCGTGGTAAAAGTGGAGTCTAGATCGGTGTGCCAGTAGCGTATTAATTTACCCTGGATATAGGGGTTTAACCCCTTATGAAACCTAGAGAGAGTGATCTCTGGCAACTCCTTCACACTACTTCTAACCATCATATCCTTAAAAAGACGCATATAATCTGAGACTGACTTGTTCCCTTGTTTAAGGTCAGTCAAATCTTCAGTTATCTATCGCTTGGGCTAGATGTTGGGTTTATGGTCATTCTTAAAGGCAGGTATGGATCAAGTTCCATAACTATATTCTCTTTTAGGCTTAGTATTAGTAGGGCGAAGTTAGGCGGGATCAAATTGATTCGAGAGTAGGCTACGCATGTGCGACCAAGCGTAACGATAGCTACCGACACGATGCTCTTGGTTTAACCAAAACAACTGAGCTTGACCTACTAGTCGCTCTCGGGCAAAGTTAACATTTTTGTGGTCATCCCATAAGTGGCAATTAAAATAATGTTCTAATCCCTTAAGCCAATCTCTAAAAATTTGGGGACATCCTAAACCGTCATAAGTAGGATAAATGTGTTGTGCCCTAGGGGTGTGTTTAGCCATATCCTGAGCATATGAATAGTCTAGTCGGGCAGCATATACATCATATGCCATTTTAGTGAGAACCGGAGAGAAAACTCAACCGGAACTGGTGCACATGCAATGAGAAATGAACCTGACCCTATTTAATTTTCAAAGATGGAATTGTTCACACTTAGTAACTAGGGTAAAAAAAAATTTTGTTTTCTTACAGGAAATAAATTGAAGATTATTAAAAAAAATTTCTGATTTTTTTTGCTTGAAAAATAAAAATATAGGCCACTATTGGCAGACCAAAATTAAAATTTTGTAATGATTTAATAAAAATAATGGCTTAATAAAAATAAAAATATTTTTTGATTTCTTACTAATAAAATTATGGGGAAATTCTAGAATTTTATTTTTTTGAATTTTGAGAAAAATTGAAAATTTTAGACCGCTATTTGCAGACCAAAAATTTAAAAATTGAGTTATATGTGGTGCAATGAAACGTGCAAGTGCGTGTCGGCATTCTAAGTAATTTTTTATTATTATTTTTTTTCTAGGATGGTACTAATTAAGAAATTAGCATAACCTCGCTTTGATACCAAATTGATGCAGGCTTGCACGTTTTCGACGGTTTAAACACTACGCGTTTTGGATCGATATTTAAATTAACTACGCAGCGAGCAATATTTCCTTCAAGTAATAATAAAGATGATTCCTACAATATAGCAAGGCACAACACAAAGGGGCGCTACCCCTTTAATAGATTGAACAAATGGCTATAAGCCAATGTTCGCTCAAGCGAAAAGGACCTACCCGATCTGGACAATTAGCAATTCAAAATAAAGTCATACGCAAAACGTTCTGAATTCCTATCGACATGTGTTATGTTCATGTGTGGCCGGCCAGGGCGCCGATGCTTGGAATCCACATTTGTAAAAAAAACTGTAAGGCCTTAAGGCCAAACATTAATGTATTTGTTATATATTCCTATCAACATGTGGTTGTTTATATTAGAGGACATTCCTGGTTTGAGTTCAGTATTATTGTTAAAAGCTTCCTCTAGAATGCTCTGTGTTAGGATGTGATTATCAATTGGTATTAACCTGTAACCTCGCCGCCTGTTTTGTGGCATATGGTGTGGGGCCCCGGCCGGACCTTCTATTATATGCTATATGAATGGATGGAGTCGTTACAGTACGAGGGTGTATCTTTTAAAGGATCGCTCCGAAATCTTTTATGTATGGACCTCGTTTTATAATATGATTAAAAATTAGTTTGATATGTCCATTAAAATCTTTCGCTCTGACAATGCTAAGGAATATCTTAGTACTGTTTTCTCTTCTTTTTGTATGCAACATGGTATTTTTCATCAAATTAGCTGTGTATATACCTCATATCAAAATGGGGTGGAGGAACGCAAAAAACTGTCACCTCCTCGATGTCGCTCGCACTGTATTGACACAAATGCAGGTTCCACGCTCCTATTGCTGCTACGCTATCTTCAGCTCTTGTTACCTCATTAATCGCATTATGTCAACGGTTCTTCACGGACAAACCCCATTCTCCATTCTATATTTGGGCAAGGATCTGTTTCCTCTCCCTCTGTGTATCTTTGGGTGCACGACTTTTGTGCACGCTCCTTCTGCCAATCATGACAAACTCAACTCACGTGCCACCAAGTGTGTCTTTTTGGGTTACTCAACTACTCAAAATGGCTATTGTTGCTTTGATCCCATTCTTCGTAAGCAATATGTATCCGCAGATGTAACCTTCTTCGAGAATGCATCCTATTTCTCTTATGACCCCACTCCCTCTCTAGATATTTCGTCTTCTCCTACCGTCCCATCCACCATGTCAAATCCCATCGAGATTTTCCCACTGTCTCCTCCTCTCTCTCCCTCATCACAGCTATTCTCTCCCTCCTCTCCGCGGCCGCCTCTCTCCACTCCTGGGCCAACTCTCTCCATCATAGATGCTCCGGTTACTGAGGAACACACCGACCTGGATCTTCCCATTGCTCTTCACTAAAACCGATTTCCTCAAGCATTCACTAGATCTACCCGATCCAAGTTTTACGAAACAAATTCGGAATAATTAACGCATAAAGATTAGATTTAAATTAGCACGATTTCAATATAAATTAGGACAAAATACTAGCCTTCTATTCCACCAATACCTCACAAAATTATAGAAGAAATCACACAAAGGTGGTTAAGAAATTCGTTACCCAATTCCAAGAATAATCCGTCCACAAGATGAGTGGAGGAGGCGCACACGACGGTGGTAGATTCTCTATTTCCACGCAAGTCCTTGGATCCGCACCGGATGATGAAGACGCTCGTAGTTTCTCCTTTGCCAAAGCCCTGAAGGGGGAGTATCTTGAAAGGGCCAATAAATATATAAGAAAAGAGGGGAGAGGAAAGGTAGTGGCCTTAATCCTTCAAGGGAGGGCTTAGTTTTGGTAGAGGAGGGGATTTCTCACAAGAGGAGGAGGAGGAGGAGGAAGAGAAGAGGAGGTCGGATATAGAGAGGGAGAGAAAGAGGAGGAAGATTGGCCGGCGGCCAAAGAGAGGGGGAGAGAGGAAGCCAAAATTTGCCTTGGAGAGGAGGAAAAAATCTCAATAGATTATAAGGTTTCAATTTCTTATCATTCTCTACAAAATATGACAAATGTCATGGCCTATATATAGGCTTACACCACTCCATCTCCTCCAATTCAAAATTCAAAATTCAAAATTCAAGATTCAAAATGAAACTATTTTGTTTATATGCACCCATCATGAAATAAAAAATAATGCAAAATTTATATGTATGAAATTAAAAAACTTTTGATCGTTATAGGCACCCATCATTACATGAAATTAAAATAATAATGAAATGCTTGGAAATGAAAATGCTAAAATATATAATTATAATTATGTAATTTATAATTATATATTTCATTTATTGGCGGCGGAGGACAATGAGCAAAAACATGTAGCGGCGGTGGCGTTGGCGAAGAAACGTAGTGGTAGAATCCCATCCTCGAGCTTGCGGCAACGACCGTCCCAATCCATGAACTCTCAATGTCGTGGATCCATAGCCGCATCAGCATCGTCGCCATCATGCTCCTAGAGTGAATGGCACTCTCCCTGGAGTGTATCTCCTTCAGGATCATTCGGACCTCCTCTTCCGACACAAATTGCGCCAAAAACCCTGAGAGTGTCTTTCAGTACAAACCTCCCGCATGCACTTGGTAATACGCTGACTTATGCCTAAAACGCTTCTTATCTGGAACCTCCTCTGGAAACTTATCTGTGGTCAAGAAGGTCATAAAAGGATCCATCCACGAGGGGTGTCGATCTATCTCCATCAACTCTCCCTCTTTGATGGAGGGGTGGAATAAATCCACCAAGGTTCCTCCTGCCCGGGGTTCCAACATGGACAGTTGATACGCAAGAGCACTTTCTTACCACGACACGTGTTGAATTGATAATATTTGGAAACCCTCAATGAGGTCTGTCACCTTTGTTAAGTATTGTTGAAGTGTGGGTCCCTTGCCTCGAACTCTCCCTTGACCTGAGAAGCTACCACCATTAAGTTTATTAGCACCTCTACCTCATGTAGTTGGCAAAGAATCTGCAACTACATGAACCTTCATCGGTAGGCGTGGAGAAAATGAGATATCAAATTTACTCAATTACAGCGACCACTTCGCAAGCCTTTTTGAGTGCTCCATCCCCTCAAAGATGTTTCGGAAAGGGTGACCAGTCACCATGTGGATCGAATGCGCTTGGAAGTAAGGCCTCAGCTTTCTGCCCGGGATTCCACGCTTCAAGGAGACCGACATCTACCTGATGAAAACTACATCTTTGAACAACTAGACGTGTTGAACTGTATCATCTATACCAGTCTAGTAGGACATCTTTAGCTCACGGAACTCTTCTAGAATCGGGGCCGAGACGATCAACTCGCTAAAGGGACTTCCTCCCCCTATAGGGAGAGCCAGCTTATCTTGTGTCATCAGCTCGACTGACCTTCTGGCACTCATTGGGATGCGGAATAGCTCTCACCATGTGAGATTTTGCTCACCCCCCTCGACTGCCACCTTTTTCCAGGGCCGCTGACCCGGGGCATTCTCCCTAGTAGCTAGGATGCGATCAACCCGGGACAGAAGGTGTCAACCACTCGCCTCTTACGACGAATGTGCGATGTAGGGTCTACAAGACCTACCTCTTGAAATCCTCAAACATCCCAATCATGACCTCTCTTGTCGGTGATGGCAGGTTGCCTGTTCAGCTCCTTCACTTCCAACCATGGGGCTTAACTACAATATTTTCATGTGCTGGCTACGGTCCACGCTCATCGCACCAGAAATGTTGGAACCAGAACTATCTCCAAGAAGAGTTAGTACTCAAATGGGGTAGCCAGCAACTACTTTTCCTAAGCTAGAGCGCAAGACTGATAACTTAAAACTAGGATCAATCCTTGAGCTGCAGCGTGGAGGTCCCGCCACACACCCGGAAGATCAAATAGAGCTTCCCCTCCCTAGCCAATGTTTAGTTGGGCACCATGGAGGGCTGAAACTCACTTAACTGAAGGTTAGCGAATCACATAGGGGGGTGAATAGGTCTTTGAGCTTTTATTAAATATTTTGCGGATTTCTAATTATACTAACTAGATTTTGTCTTTAAATCCTGCAATAACAAAGAAAAATAAGCACACAACAAACACAAGGATTTATAGTGGTTCCACAATTGGGTACATCCACTTTCCCTCCCACCTATCCAACTTACTTGTTGGACTCGAAACAACTTCTCCACTATGCTCCTCAGAGCTTACACCTCAGGCCCACAGCCTTACACACAGATTCTTCACAGAATCCATCTCAGAACCACAAGGGTTCCTACCTTAGAGCTCTGCAGAACTCCTACAGCTCAGTAATCCACAGATCACCTACCTCGGCCTTATTTCTAAGGCATACAGTCAGGCTCTTAAGCCCTACAGTTTCAGGCACATAGCCCTACTCTCAGAGTGTTGCAGCACTCCTACAACTCAGCACCCTTCCAGGTACCTACAGCTCAGCCTCCTCCAAGGCCTACAACTCAGTGACAAGCTTGTCACCTACAACTCAGTGACTCTTCAGTCACCTACCTCAGGCCCAAGGCCCTACACTTAGGCTGGGAGGACGTCCCTACCTCAGATCCACACTTGGATCCTACCTCAGAGAATAATACTCTCCTACCTCAGGCACTTAAGCCCTACAGCTCAGATCCTCACTTGGATATACCTCAGTGACAAATTTGTCACCTACCTCAGGCACAGAGTGCCCTACACTCAGATTCAGATCTACTGAATCCTACAGGAAATAAAACATGATGTTCCAGAAAATAGAACAATTGACTCAGAGAAGTATCTCTGAGTCAACCTTACTGGACTGAGCAGATATCAGTCCAGTCAACTTGTTGTAGAAGGAATTAGCCTTCTTCTACAGCTAACACTTTACTGTTGCATAGGTAAGCAGCTATCGGCTTACTGAAGAGATGTATCAACTACACTGTTCTGATGAGAACTAACTTGATGAACTTTGAAGTGCTTCATATATCTTTATCTGCCCTCAAGCTATCTTGGATGGACTTTAGCATTCAAGCTTGATGGGGAAGAAGAAGTCCATCCGCCTCTTTTCAATTTTTCTTTTTATATCTTCGTTAGCCCCAATCCCTTTTGAGTTTCCTTTTTATATGTGTTGATTTGAATCAATGGCACAATAGAGTGTGGGCCCACCAAGGATTGGTGAGTGCCATCTCCATCAGAAAGGGACAAAATATTTTTCGGTACTATAGCAGCTTTCCCGCAATGGCTTCCTGTAATTTTGACTTTTATGACGTCAACAGTGGTCATCAACATCTGGACTTATAAAATTTTCCAGAATTGAATCAAGCGTTGAGTGATGATAAGACACTCAATGCCATCAGCCTTGGCTCTTAGTGCTTCTGGACTTAGAAATTTCCCTAGCTTTGTCTCAGCAGTTTTATCTCGGCGGTCTCAGCGGTTTTTCATTATTAGCTGAGACATGCCTTTGTCTCAGCGGTCTCAGCGATTTTTGCTTTTAACTGTCTCAGTTCTTCCTTCTTCATTAGAAGCATTGAGTGAACCTGCTTCACTCAATGCTTCTGAACTTAGAAAAAATCCAGCTAGTTTTGTCTCAGCTGTTTACCTCTTAACTGTCTCAGCGCTTCCTGCTTTATTAGAAGCGTTGAGTGAATCTGCTTCACTCAACACTTCTAGACTTAGAGAAATCCAGCCAGTTTCATCTCTACTGTCTTAGCAGTCTCAATGCTATCTTCTCAGATGTCTCAGCTGTCTCAGCGGTCTCAACACTATCTTCTCAGCTATTTCAGGGTTTCTCAGTGCTCTCAATGCCTTCTTCTTAGCGGTCTCAGCGCTTTTGCCTTAGATAGATTTTTTGGCTTTAGCTGCGTTCAACGATCTGTTGGCTGAGCTCGGCGAACTTTGATCTTCTCAGCAGTCTCAACGCTTTTTGCCTTAGTTGATTTTTTTGGCTTTAGCTTAACAAGTGTTGAGCTGAGTTCCATGATTTGTAAGTTGAGCTTGACTAACTTCAAGCTGAGCTCGACGATAGTTAAAACCTGAACTCTTGTGCGTATCCCACTGAATGCTGAGTTGAGCTCGACGACCAGCGTGCTGAGTTCGACGAACTCTGAGTTGAGTTTGATGAAATTTGAGTTTACTGCCGAACTCATTTTTCTTCACTTGTCCAATCATGGACAACCTGTATGCAAGAACTAGAGCACACATCAAATACATTATGTGTGTATGTCATTGACCTGTTTGACTTCTTACAAATATGGGATATTATGATCAATAGACCCAACAATCTCCCCCTATTTGAAGAAGTCAAAATAATACAGGTCATTGACAACACAACATTTCATCATAAGAATATTTAGTAGTAGTAGAGCGTTGAAGTGTTACCATTTATCCAGTCTGTGGAGAATAACTTACTCCCCCTGTCATGCTGTCATTCTTACTATTCCACTTGTCTGTACTTCTCAGCCCTTGACTTCTTTCCTTCCCCTTTTTGACTTCTACAATAGGGAGCATACTGATTGGTTTTTCTCCCCCTATTTATCTCACTATGACTGAAACTAGTTCAGCTGTTGGGCTAGCTCTCCCTCAACAGTTGCACACTATCTTTAGTACATGCAAAATGAACAGTGCAGCATATGGTAGAGTAGAGAATCGAAGTTACACAACATTCAACATGCCCAATTCAAATTTGAAGGTGTTGAACATGGCTTCATTTGGTGGCTTAGTGAAGATATCAACCACTTGCTTGTCTGTGGAGACAAACTTAAGGGAGATATCTTCCCTTTCCACATGTTCTCTAATGAAATGATACCTAATTTCTATATGCTTAGTCCTGCCAAGGGATACAAGATTCCTAGCTATAGAAATTGTACTAGTAGAATCATAAAAGAGTGGAGTTCAACTTATCTGAACATTATAGTCCTGAAGTTGATGTTGAATCCACAGTAACTGAGCACAACAACTTCCAACTGAAATATACTCTGACTCTGTTGTTGAGATTGCAACACTTGTATGTTTCTTGTTGCTCCAAGAGACAAGCCTTCCAACTAGAAATTGATAGGAGCCTGAAGTGCTCTTCCTATCCTCCTTGCAGCCTGCAAAATCTGCAATCTGAATCGCTAGTTAGTTCAAATTCCTCATTCCTGTGTACTATAGGCCAAGATCTGGGGTGCCCTTAAGATATCTCAAGATTCTTTTCACAGCAGTATAGTGAGACTCTTTAGGGCAGGCCTGATACCTAGCACAGACACATGTTGCATACATAATGTCAGGCCTACATGTTGTGAGGTAGATAAGGGAGCCAACTATACCTCTATACAGAGTTTGATCAACAGGCTTCTCTGGATCATCTTTGCCTATAGGAATACTTGAGCTCATGGGAGTTCTTACGGTGGAAGCATTCTCCATACCATATTTCTTGATTATCTCCCTAATGAATTTTTACTGTGATATGGATAGACCATCATCAGTCTATTTTACTTGAAGTCCCAAGATAAATTTCAATTCACCCATACTACTTGTTGATGCACGAAAATGGCACCGGGCAGCTAACACGGAGGGAGTGTGTTCGGTCTCACAAGCTAGGAGAGGAAGAGGATGAAGGTTGCGAGGGAAGAGGAAGGAAGCTTCTGAGTGCTCGAGAGTGTAGCAAGCTCTTGTCAAAGGGGTTGCGGGAATAGAGGAGAGGGTTGTCGAGAGTAGCCGGGAAGGCTGATGAGAAGAGGAGGATGATCAGGAGCTATCGAGCAGGCAGTTACTATGACGATCGACCAGCGAAGAAGCTTGATGAGCAGCGAGGAACTTGCTTAGCAAATGAAAAGCTTACTGAGCAGAGAGCAAGCTTGCTGAGCAGAGAGCAAGCTTGCTGAGCAGAGAGCAAGCTTGCTAAGCAGAGAGCAAGCTTGCTGAGCAGAGAGGAAGCTTGCTGAGCAGATAAGAAGGCTTGTTGCGCAGAGAGCAAGCTTGCTAAGCAGAGAGCAAGCTTGCTGAGCAGAGAAGAACGCTCGCTGAGCAGAGAGCAAGCTTGTTGAGCAGAGAGCAAGCTTGCTGAGCAGAGAAGCTTAAGCTGACAGTTACTTGGACGGTTGCTCTTGCACGTCGACACTGAGAGAGCTAAACTGAGCTGAGAGGAAGAGAGGGGGCAGCTAACAGCGGCAACAACAGACTTCGCCCGCCGCGGCTTAAATGCCACTCTTGTGACGGGTTTTTCCTCTAATCAAGAAACAAGATTACAGCTTACTAAAAGTGCCTTTACATGAAAAAGCAATAAAGGGTACAAAGGGGGAAACTGGCGGTTAAGGAAGGAGTTGCCAGAGGCTAAGGAAAAGAAGCTGCTGGTAGGCCGCGCAGCTTGATGGAAAGATGTGGAGGACTGGAAAACTGAGTCCGCAGGGCTTGCTGGCAAGCTGATGACAAGCTGTGGAGGACTGGGAGGACTGGAAAACTGAGTCCACAGGGCTTGCTGGCAAGCTGTAGAGGACTGGTAGGACTGGAAAACTGAGTCCACAGGGCTTGCTGGCAAGCTGTAGTTTTCCTCCTGCGCCTTGTCTCCCCTTCAAATGAGAGGCATTGGGGGCTATTTATAGGCCCGGGGAAGATCAAATAGAAGCGGGGCCCAGTGACGTCATCATGATGACCTGCGCGGACTCGACGGACTGGAAAAATCAGTCCGCCCGACTGGCGGGCGAAGCAAGTAACAGGAGGCCGGTAGGATGGAGGCCTCCCGTTGGCGGGCGGACTGGGAGGACTCCAGGGGAGTCCGCCCATGCTGGGATGGAGGCCGCCCGTTGGCGGGCAGACTGGGAGGACTCCAGGGGGAGTCCGCCTGGCTTGCTGGCGGAGCGGAGGCCGCCCCTAGTCGGGCGGACTGGGCGGACTCCAGGGGGAGTGGCTTGCTGGTGGAGCGGAGGCCACCCCTAGGCGGGCGGACTGGGCGGACTCCAGGGGGAGTCCGCCTGGCTTGCTGTCCGAGCGGAGGCCGCCCCTAGGCGGGCAGACTAGGCAGACTCCAGGGGGAGTCCGCCTGGCTTGCTGGCAGAGTGGAGGCCGCCCCTAGGCGGGCGGACTACAGGGGGAGTCCGCCTGGCTTGTAGTCCGAGCGGAGGCCGCCCCTAGGCGGGCGGACTGGGCGGACTCCATGGGGAGTCCGCCTAGCTTGCTGGCGGAGCGGAGGCCACCCCTAGGCGGGCGGACTGGGCGGACTCCAGGGGGAGTCCACCTGGCTTGCGGTCCGAGCGGCCTCCCCTAGGCGGGCGGACTGGGTGGACATCAGCAGTAGCCCTCCCCTTGCAGGTGGGATCCTGACAGTAGGTTTCCTCCTGTAAGGAAGAATGTTGCATGGTTAGCAGGCCTAACCGCATGGCCTGCGAGGGTGAGCTATGGGAACAGCCCGCCGCCCTGCAGGACACGCGGTTGCTAGGTAACCTAGGCAGACAGGGAAAATTGTCCACCTACGCTTGGACTTGTCGCGAACACCAGGGAGAATCTGAAGGCCGCGACCAGTCGGCTGGCTACCTTGAGAAGGATCGTCGATTTCTGGGTTAACATAATCCCCGCACTTTTTTAAGTTCCGAAGGGAACTTCGAAAAAGTTGGAGACCCACGAAAATCGTGATCCACCCCAAAGGAAGAAGTGACAAGGGGAGATAGAACCTGATGCTTCTCCTAACAAAGTTGGCATTACCTATCTATTTCCTGCGCAGAAAAAGTTAGTGAAGACATAAATGGAAGGTACACTTCACGCATACCTGAGTTTGCCTTTGCAAAATGAAGAAGATGTGTCTTCTACTGAGTTTTGTGAAGAAACTTTCAAGTGTTTGCTATTTACTGCAAAATGAGAGTTAAAAGCAGACAGAATGTATGAAAGAAACTTGCAAGTACCTATAATGCCACTTGCAGGTGTCTGTTGTTCACTGCAAAATGAGAAGAGTGAGCAGCATGCATATCATAATGAACTAAACTGCGAGTACCTGGATGTGGCTTGCAGGTGTTAACCGTTCATGGGATAAGGTGGACATGACCAAATAGCAGGGGAAATGCTTGACGAACTCTACTGACAATGAAGATCAAACCAGAATAGCAAACTTCTTGTTATATTAGAGATGTCATGAAGTCAAAATCAATGAGTCGAGAGCTGACTGTTGATAGATATTATCATATTGGCAGAGAAAAAGTTTGACGAATTCTGTCAATCTTAACTAAATTGCAATAGCATGGTCGATGATTAAGGAGTGTAATATTCTTTGACCAATGTTTGACGCCATTAGATTTTGACAAGAGTAAAGAATAGCTCTGTGAATCATCATCTGATAGAGCTTGAGCAAACAATGTATATGAAATGATCACAAGCAAAGCGGATGTTTGCTAATCCTTTTGAGAGGTCAGATTAACATGTTCACCTGTGAAAGAAGGCAGTTGACAAAAAGAGGTCTATACTCGGAAGTGACTAAAGAAGGCTGGATGCTGCCACAGGTGTTTCCTGTGGGCCTTATGCATCGCTTGCCTGAGAATGGTCATCCCGAGTATAGTCCTACTCGAAGCGGGCTGGCTGCGCATCCTCTAGGAGGGCACAAAAGAGAAAAGCAAGGAGAATCCTGAGAAGGATCGCTAGATGCACTGCTCTCTTGCCTCGGGTACAATCATCACTAATCAATGAGACTAGTTGTGCCAAGTGGCCTATTGCTTGTCTGTGGAAAGATCAGTGGAATTGTGGAACCCGCGAAGGCACGGATCGAGAGTACAAGAGAGTGTTCGGCCATCACAGTTGTGAGATGATCTAAGACACATGGCTACGCTTGATCGTCATTGCTTGTCAAGCAAAGATCACCGTAACTGTAATGTATCCTTCGCGAAGCACAGCAGAGCTAACACATGGGGCTCCCCTAGCACACACTCTATGTCAAATGCTGGCTAGGATCCAAAGTCTGAAGCCCAACGTCGTAGATTGAATGACTCCCACTACACATACGGGTATACTCCTGCCATATGTGGTCGAAGCGATCGTGCCAGAGAACAATCTACGGAGGGAGCATTTCGGACCTGGCGATATCTCATTGGTGTAGTGATCTCTTCGGCAAAGAGAAAAAATAGAGAAGGAAGCATCACAAGAAGGGAACTGTGTCAGTATAAGATCCCTGATAAAAGTTTTATTGAAAAGCAAGAAACAGCACTTAGGAGTGCTTTAAAATGAAAATGTTTGAAAAGTAAGAGTAAGAGTAACCGATCACGGTTGTGAAAAAATTTGGAGAACTATGAAGTCCTTTGTTGGTTCAGAACAGTCTTCCAAGTACACCCTCGTCGTCGGCATCGAAGCATTCGACAATGTTGTTAACAACGAGGAGAGGAGGTTCTTCGACTAGGTTCACTCCTTTTTAGTAGCAAGGAACATCTGCAACTTCTTTGCCCTTCGAGGTTACTGGAACAGGGTGATCTTCTTTGGGAAGCAGGTCACGTATCTTACCCTGCCGGAGCATCCTTTGCACAAGCTGGCGGAGTGCTCGGCAGTCTTCTGTTAGGTGGCCTGACTCTTTATGAAATTCACAGTATGGTTCAGAGTCTCTAGATCTTTGATCGGCTGGCCGATAGGGCTTCTTGTAGTTTGCCCTATCTTTCATAATCTGTATTACTTCTTGCATGGCCTCGCCGAGATCAGACTCATGCAAGTCATTGTCTTGTTGGTGATGAACTGCTGCTGTTTGTGAAGACGGAGCTAGTGGCAGTAATGGGTCTTGAGCACGATCATGGCTCAGGAAGGAGTATCGATGGCGTTGAAACCTTCTCTCCTTTCTTGAGTGAGTTGGAAAATGATTGTGAGGAGACCTTGGAGGATGCTTGCGAGAGAGATCTTCCTCGGATGTAAGCTTGGATACGAAGCCTAGGTTGCTCTTTTCTCCTCGAATGTACGAGTTGGCCAAGGCAATCAATTCTTGGTATGTTCTTGGAGCACGGACATTGGCTTCAAACTTGAGAGGCCCTTCACGGAGGCCGTGGATAAGAGCCACTTGGTACATTTCTTGATCGACAATCTCGATGTCCAAGATTTCTCTTTGGAATCGATCAACGAATTGAGACCAAGTTTCATTTCCACGCTGCTTGATCTCAAAGAGGGCTTCAGGACCGCCCTTTCTCTTGGTTGAGGTAGAGAACCTGAGCAAGAACTCCCTTCGCAGATCAGCAAAGGAAGTGATGGAGTGAGGATGGAGGCCATAGAACCAGTCCCTCACTTGCCCATCAAAGGTGGTGACAAGGAGCTTGCACTTAGTTGCATCTGACAGTGTCTTGAGAGCAACAGCCGATTCAAAGGCTTGAAGGTGCTTTACTGGATCAATCTCTCCAGTGTAGATTGGCAGTCGAGGCTCTCTGAAGTTTGCTGGAGTAGGTTCGTGACGAACATTCTCTGTAAATGGTGACGGCTCTTCTGTTCTCCTACAGCATAAGGATTAAAGGGAGCATAAGCTGTAGCTGCAAAGGAAGCAGGGGAATAAAAGGGAAAAGTTGCCACATGATCTAAGGCAGGAGCTGATGGGTAAGGATGACTTCCCTGAAAGTTGAGAAATCTTGCAGGACTTCCCCGGGCTGCTCCCCGGAAGAAGTTTTGACGAGCTGCAAACTCTTCATCTTGAGGTCGCAAAGGGGCTGCAGGCCCTTGCGGAAAGGTTGGAGTGTAAGGAGGATAGAACGGTGGGCAAGCTGGAGGATAAGCTTGAGGAGTCTCGGATGCTGCATTGATTGGAGCAGCTGGAGCAGCTGGGGCCGCTGTAGGATGAGTGTCTAATCGCTGTGTGATTGCAGCAAGAATTTGGTTGATTGCTTGGAATTGTCGAGCATTTTCATGGCGCGATTGCTCGAAGGCCTCCCAGAGAGGATCTTCACTGGGACTTGGTGCACGTTTCTCAGCTGGTTGGTGGTTTGTCATGGCTGACTATCAGTTTTCACTGTCTGTTCGGATCTGAAGGTCACGTGTTAACTGTTGATGCACGAAAATGGCACCGGGCAGCTAACACAGAGGGAGTGTGTTCGGTCTCACAAGCTAGGAGAGGAAGAGGATGAAGGTTGCGAGGGAAGAGGAAGGAAGGAAGCTTCTGAGTGCTTGAGAGTGGAGCAAGTGCTTGTCAAAGGGGTTGCAGGGATAGAGGAGAGGGTTGTCGAGAGCAGCCGGGAAGGCTGATGAGAAGAGGAGGATTATCAGAAGCTGTCGAAAAGGCAGTTACTATGACGATTGACCAGCGGAGAAGCTTGATGAGCAGCGAAGAACTTGCTTAGCAAAGAAAAAGCTTATTGAGCAGAGAGAAAGCTTGCTGAGCAGAGAGCAAGCTTACTAAGAAGAGAAGAAGGCTTGCTGAGCAGAGAGCAAGCTTGCTGAGCAGAGAGAAAGCTTGCTGAGCAAAGAAGAAGGCTCGCTGAGCAGAGAGCAAGCTTGCTGAGCAGAGAGCAAGCTTGTTGAGCAGAGAAGCTTAAGCTGACAGTTACTTGGACGGTTGCTCTTGTATGTCGACACCGAGAGAGCTAAACTGAGCTGAGAGGAAGACAGGGGGCCGCTAGCAGCGGTAACAATAGACTTCTCCCGCCGTGGCTTAAATGCCACTCTTGCGATGGGCTTTTCCTCTAATCAAGAAACAAGATTACAGCTTACTCAAAGTTCCTTTACATGAAAAAGCAATAAAGGGAGGGGGAAGCTGGCGGTTAAGGAAGGAGTTGCTAGAGGCTAAGGAAAAGAAGCTGCTGGCAGGCCGCGCGGCTTGATGGCAAGCTGTGGAGGAATGGAAAACTGAGTCCGCATGGCCTGCTGGCAAGCTGATGACAAGCTATGGAGGACTGGGAGGACTGGAAAACTGAGTCCGCAGGGCTTGCTGGCAAGCTGTGGAGGACTGGGAGGACTGGAAAACTGAGTCCGCAGGGCTTGCTGGCAAGCTGCGGTTTTCCTCCTGCGCCTTGTCTCCCCTTTAAATGAGAGGCATTGGGGGCTATTTATAGGCCCAGGGAAGATCAACTAGAAGTGGGGCCCAGTGTCGTCATCATGATGACCTGCACGGACTCGGCATACTGGAAAAATCAGTCCGCCCGACTGGTGGGCGAAGCAAGTGGTAGGAGGCCGGTAGGACGGAGGCCACCCGTTGGCGGGCGGACTCGGCGGACTCCAGGGGGAGTCCGGCCCTGCTAGGACGAAGGCCGCCCGTTGGCGGGAGGACTGGGCGGACTCCATGGGGAGTCCGCCTGGCTTGCTGGCGGAGCGGAGGACGCCCCTAGACGGGCGGACTGGGCGGACTCCAAGGGGAGTGGCTTGCTGGCGAAGCGGAGGCCGCCCCTAGGCGGGCGGACTGGGTGTAACACCCCCTATCCGCCGCCCGACGCCATATACCACAGACAGACCGGGTGGTTACGTATGGAAACCATCCAACCAATCTCAACGTCCTACACAGAGCATTCTAGCGGAAGCAATTTATAAGAGTTACAAATCAAGAACCCAGCACAAGCATGAATGTCCACTAAAACCAAAAGGAATGTCATTACAAAATACTCAAAAGTCGGCCTTAAGGCCTTACAAGATGTTTCATTTGTCTATTACATGATTTACCAACCTCGGCACGCAGGCCGGCCATACATGAATAAAATAGAAAAACATTTCCACTTGGGCCTTCGAGGGCCAGCTTCGCAAAAAGGGCTTTAGCCCGCTATTGACCGCTTGGTCCAGCTGCACCTGCAAGCAAACAAACCACCGCACGGTGGCAAACAAAGCAACGGTCAGCAATGCTGACCAAATTATAACGATCCCGCCCCCAACTCGGGGCGGCGATGCTCCTTCCCTGCATTTCATTAGCACAAGCGAGCAATGCATATAACCATAGCCACCTCATCACAGACGTTGGCTCGTACGGCCACACGTCCCGTGCACTCAGGGCACATTCTCGGTGAACCGGTCGATGTTACGTCAATTGAATCCATTAACATTCCGACTCACCACCGCCACTTAGACGGCCATTCCTATGAGCAATTCGTCTTCATGGTATTGGTCACGTCAATTTAAGCCATTGACCACCGAAGACTCACATCTATGCCAACGACGAGTGCCATGTAACTTTAGTTCTCTCTAACCCGAACGACATAAAGCGGGTACGGCTCCATCTAACCCGTGCTCACATCGCAACGGCAATTTAAGCCATTTGCGCGGGTCAAACTTTCACCGAGTCCCATTCTACCACAAATCACATAACCCCGTTATGTTCAAGTTGGCTCTCAGGCCACCAAGTTGGCAAGACCTCGTGTCCGCCCAGTTTTCCGGGTGCACCTTTGGGTTAGTCCCCAAGGCTCCCTGCTGCAATCTACCGCGTAGAAAACCCGAAAAACACCAAATAGCACGGAGTCTTCTCCGGCCTTATGCAATGCAACATCACCGATCCGAACTACATGTCCGGGTAGGCTTCAACCAAAATGCCTATGTCCGTTCTCGCATACGGACGCTAAACAACGGGGACTTTACATATCTACCCGAAGGAACGCCTCCAACTCTTCGCCAACTCGCGAGAGAGGGCTTCCTATGCTAAGAAAGAGAGCTATCATGCTCAAAAGTGAGGATCGTTACCCTTGCGTTCCTCTTTGGCGCCATCGAAATGTAATCGGATAGAAATCACCGCGCTTGCGTTGCCTCCGTGGATCCGGAGTCGGCTTGCGATTCGGAGCTCCGAAGCTCCTCCAATGGCGGATCTAGCTCCTCTTCCTCTAGCCTTGGCTCTTCTTTCTCCAAGGTTTGGAGAGAGATCAAGTGATGAAAAGTGGATTTTTCTTAAGTCAAACCCGTGTATATCCTCCCAGGAATCATCCCCAGCCGTCGGATCTCAACCTAAGAAAACGAGCGGCTTTGATTCGGGGCTGAAATGCCCAATCTGGACCGAACACGGCTTGGCACACGCCCGTGTCCAGGGCCGTGTGCCGCATTCGCCGTCAAAATCGAATCTTCTGAACACGCACACGGGTATCGAACACGCCCGTGTTCGAGCTGACACGCCCGTGTTCCAGCTGACACGGCCGTGTAGCCGGCCGTGTACCCCATGATTTTCCCCCGTTTCCAACCCGAGCACTGCACGGGTTCTAGGACACGCCCGTGTCCTTGCCCGTGTCACATTGACACGCCTGGGCCCCCAGGCCGTGTACACGGGACATTTCGTCGAGGGAGGACGACGACTCGCTGACACGGCCTTGGACACGCCCGTGTCCGAGGCCGTGTGCCTTGTCTCGACGACCGTCGAGTGAATCTCGACGATTTCACCTTGACGCTCGTCGACACGGGTCGACACGCCCTGCGACACGCCCGTGTCGCAGGCCGTGTGCCCATTCTCGACGAATCGTCGAGAATAACTCGACGATTTCACGGCTAAGTGTCGACACGGGTCGACACGCCCTGCGACACGCCCGTGTCGTAGGCCGTGTGCCCATTCTCGACGAATCGTCGAGAATAACTCGACGACTTCGCGGCTAAGTGTCGACACACGCTTGACACGCCCTGGGACACGCCCGTGTCCCAGGCCGTGTGCCTTCAGCCAGAAACCAAAACTGGCCCAAAACGTCCCCCTTTGCTCCTTTGAGTTTCGGGGCGTTACAACTCTACCCCTCTTAAAAGAATTTCGCCCACGAAATTACATAAAGGGAAAAACAAACATGTACAAAACAAAATTTGTACCTGAGCGGAACAACTCCGGATATTCGTCAAGCATCGTCTGCTCTCGCTCCCAGGAGAGCTCCTCACGACCGCAATTGTCCCACCGGACCTTGACCATCCTGATCTCTTTATTGCGTAGCCGCTTGACCTCCGAGTCTTCAATCCGCACGGGCTTGACCTTTGTCGTTAGCCCACTATCCACCGGCACTTGATCGACCGCGATCACTTGCGTAGGCTCTTGCACCGCCTTCCTAAGTACCGAAATGTGGAATACATCGTGTAAACCACTTAGCTCCACTGAAAGCTTCAACCTATAGGCCGCTTCTCCCACTCGCTCCAGAACCTCGAACGGTCCAAGGTACCTCGGGCTTAGCTTTTTCAATCGTCGCACCCGCGAGACACCCTTGAACGGCTTGATCTTCAAGTATACATAATCGCCCACAGCGAACTCCACGTTCCTGTGCTTGGCATTATAGTACTTTGCTTGTCGGTCCTGAGCGATAAGCAACCTCTCCCGAATGGTTCTCACCAACGAAGTAGCATCATCCACTTCCGATCGCTTATACAACTTCGACTCGCCCGTTTCTAACCAAGACAACGGCGTGCGACATCTTCTACCATATAGGGCCTCGAAAGGTGCCATCTGAATACTTGCTTGGTAGCTGTTGTTGTATGCGAACTCCACCAAATAAAGGTGGTCCTCCCATTGCTTTCCAAAGTCCAAAACACACATGCGAAGCATGTCTTCCATGGTTCTATTGACCCTCTCGGTCTGCCCATCCGTTTGTGGATGGAAGGCTGTGCTAAACTTCAGCTTTGTTCCCAACATTTGCTGCACCAGCCTCCAATCATTGGACGTGAACCGCCCATCACGGTCACTCACGATGCTGCGGGGCACACCATGAAGCCGCACTATGTTATCCACATATAGCTTTGCCAGCTTCTCCACCGGATCATCCTTCCTATGCGGAATAAAATGCGACACCTTCGTTAATCGATCCACGATCACCCAAATGGCGTCGTTCCCTTTTGCGACCTTGGCAAACCATGCACAAAGTCCATAGAGATGTCGTCAAATTTCCACTCCGGAATAGGCAAGGACTTAAGAAATCCTCCCGGCTTTTGGCACTCCGCCTTTACCAAGGCGCAGGTTTGGCACTTCGCTACGTATAGCGCCACATCCTTTTTCAAACCCGGCCACCAAAATAGCTTCTTTACATCACGGTACATCTTCGTGCTCCCCGGGTGAATCGAGTACTTGGTATGGTGCGCCTCGTACAACAACTCCACCCGTAAATTGCCCACACTTGGGACGCACAAACGACCGTCTTTCCACAACAATCCGTCCTCCACAACGAATTGGGAATTTGACCCATCCAGAGCCTCTATCATGAACTGCTTCATATGAGCATCCATATCCAAAGCCTGCCGAATCCGATCAGCCAGGTCATATTGGACTTCAGTCCAATTCAGCACTGCTTCAGCACTAGATTGTCTATCCACACAAACAATCTCCAACGCCTCCAGCTCCTGCACCAACCGCTCATCATGCACTGATAGCCAATTCGCTTGAGCTGGGGCTCGGCGACTCAACGCGTCCGCAACCGCATTCCCTTTGCCAGGCACGTAGTGGATCTTGAAAGTATAGTCCCCCAGGAACTCCATCCACCTACGCTGCCGCATATTCAGATCTTTCTGATCAATCAAATACTTTAGGCTCTTGTGATCGGTGTAGATATCAATCTTCACACCGTACAAATAGTGTCTCCACAGCTTCAAGGCAAAAATCACGGCCGCCAACTCCAAGTCGTGGACCGGATAATTCCTCTCGTGCACTTTTAGCTGTCTCGAGCCATAAGCTATCACGCTGCCGTGCTGCAGTAGCACGCAACCCAAACCGCTGCCCGAAGCATCGCTATATATCTCATAGCCTTCGGTTCCACATGGCGAACTCAACACAGGCGCCGTGGTCAACCGACACTTCAATTCCTCAAAAGCTCGCGCGCACTCCGGCGTCCAAACGAACTTATGATCCTTCCTCGTCAAAGTAGTGAGAGGTAGCGCTATCCGCGAGAAGTTCTCTACGAAGCGCCTATAATAACCGGCAAGCCCCAAAAAGCTCCGGACTTCTGCTACCGTAGCAAGCTCAGGCCACTCCCGTATCGCAACAATCTTCGCCGGATCCACCGCAATACCCTCTCCACTCACTATATGCCCGAGGAACGCCACTGAGGATAGCCAAAACTCGCACTTCGAGAACTTGGCATACAACTGGTTTCTCCTGAGTGTCTCCAACACCAAATGGAGATGCTTGAAGTGATCCTCCTCACTTTGCGAGTACACCAAAATATCGTCGATGAAGACGATCACGAAATGGTCTAGGTACTCCCTGAACGTCCTGTTCATCAAATCCATAAATACTGACGGCGCATTAGTCAGCCCAAACGGCATGACCGTAAACTCATAATGCCCGTATCTCGTACTAAACGCTGTCTTCGGGATATCACTCTCCCTTATCCGCAGCTGATAGTACCCACCGACTTGAGATCTAACTTCGAGTACACCGTCGACCCGACTAACTGATCAAAGAGATCATCAATCCTAGGGATCGGGGGGGGTACTTATTCTTCTCAGTCAGCTTGTTTAGCTCCCGATAATCAATACACAATCTCAAGCTTCCGTCCTTCTTCTTAACAAAGAGGACCGGTGCGCTCCAAGGCGAAGAACTCGGGCGCACATACCCTTGCTCCAACAACTCTTGCAATTGAACTTTCAGCTCCGCCATTTCCTTAGGCGCTAGCCGATACGGAGATCGTGACACAGGCTTTGCACCTGGCACTAGCTCGATAGTAAAATCTATCTCCCGTTGTGGCGGGGCTCCAGGAAGATCTGCAGGGAACACATCAGGGTATTCCGATACCACTGAAATACAATCCATAGCGGGCTTCGGCTTTGCAACCTCCACTAGAGTGAAAGAACAGTTCTGCTCCGGCACGAACTGCCTTAACCACTTGAAGAGCAGACATCAATGTTTTGCTCGACCCCTTTAAGCCCTAAACGTCGTCTCACGACTCGCTCCCAGCTTGACTTCCTTGCTACCGCAATCTATATGGGCCTGCTGCTCCGAGAGCCAGTCCATGCCAAATATGACGTCAAACTCCACTAACGGAAGTAAAGACGCCCGCAGGTCGAACTCCTGCTCTCCAATACGAAGTCTTAACCTCGCAGATCCTAACCGCTCGCATCGAACACCCATTGGGCAATAACACATCCAACTTGTCCTTCGCCATCGAAGAAGGGACTCCGATGCGTGATATAAATCCTTCGGACAAGAAGGAGTGTGAAGCTCCCGTATCAAAGAGTGCTCGTGCGGGATTTTCACAAATCATTACAAATCCTAAACAAGCAGTGGTAAGGTAACATATACATAACAAGCATATAAAGGAATTGACTTGCTATAAATTAAACCGTACCTGTCACCACGTCAGCTTATTTAATGGCCTCCTGTTGGCCAAGATTATAGACCCTTGGTTGGGCCGGAGCATAGTGGGATGCGGTCGACTCCACCGCCTTTCCCTTCTCTTCGTAGGTAGCTCCTGGCCTCCTTTCGGACTTAGGACGTCCGCTCCAACAATCACGGGCAAAGTGCCCCGTCTTGCCACAAATGAAGCACGCGCCCGGGGTCCGACTCGTAGTCGCCCCAGAAGCACCAAAAGGAGCTGGACCCGAAGTCCTATGCTTCTTGAAAGTCCTCCAATAGCCAGACTTCGAAGTAGTCGGCACTTTAAACTCAGATTTCTTTTCACCCAAGCTTTTCTTTGCCTGTACACTCCTCATGTCCTTCTCCAAGGACCGGGCAGTATTGACCAAGGTTAAGAAACCCTGCATCATCGGCCCCGACAGTAATAGTCTCAGCTCATCCCTCAGACCTTCGTAGAAGCGATTAGTCTTGCGCTCCTCATCCATGATGGTAGAGCTCGCATAACGACTCAACCGCGTAAACTCGTGGAGATATTCATCCACGCTTCGCTCACCCTGCACCAACCTCAGGAACTCATTCTCCATTGAAATACTCTGAGTAGAAGGGAGGTATCTTGCTAAGAACAATTCCGAGAACTCTTCCATCGGAACGTCTATCAATTGTCTTCCTCTCAGATGATGCAGCTCCAAGCCTTCCCACCACATCCTTGCTTCACCGTCCAACAGGAACGTAGCAATGGTGGTCATCTGCCACTCCTCCGTCTCCGTCGCTGTCATGACTCTCTTCACCCTAGAGAGCCAGTCTTCAGCCTGAGATGGGGTTCCCAACCCCGAGAATAACGGAGGGTTAAAGCTCATTACATGCTTCAACTGCCTCTCAGTCGCCCTCCTTGGCACTATTGGTTCTACAACCACTTGCTCCATCCTCCTCGGCTCCGCCTCTTGCAGAGGTACTTGCTCCATCACAGGAGCGGGCTGCTGCGCTTGCCTCCCAGGCTGCGCATTTATCACGGCTAACACCGCTTCAGCCACCAATCTTATATTTTCAGCCGACAAAGGTGTTGCGGGAGCAACTTCTGGTGCACTACTAGCCTCAGAACCTCGGCGTTCTGACGGCCCAACACCACTTCTGGTCACCTATAGTGGTACAAAACACCGTTAAGCGACCAAATAACATTGCAAACAGCAATTATAGGAACACGCAGGTTCCTCAAACACGAGTATTTTCATTCCTAAGTGGACATTCATGGGTTCTCTTTACTGTTATAACGATGACGCACACAATGTGCTCACCACCCCTTAAAAAGAATTCGCCCACGAATTCAATTCAAGCCCGACCAAAACCAGTAGTCTGATACCAAATTGTAACACCCCCTATCCGCCGCATAGCATATAGCAGTAGGTCCGGCCGGGGCCCGACGCCATATACCACAGACAGACCAGGTGGTTACGTATGGAAACCATCCAACCAATCTCAACGTCCTACACAGAGCATTCTAGCGGAAGCAATTTATAAGAGTTACAAATCAAGAACCCAGCACAAGCATGAATGTCCACTAAAACCAAAAGGAATGTCATTACAAAATACTCAAAAGTCGGCCTTAAGGCCTTACAAGATGTTTCATTTGTCTATTACATGATTTACCAACCTCGGCACGCAGGCCGGCCATACATGAATAAATAGAAAACATTTCCACTTGGGCCTTCGAGGGCCAGCTTCGCAAAAAGGGCTTTAGCCCGCTATTGACCGCTTGGTCCAGCTGCACCTGCAAGCAAACAAACCACCGCACGGTGGCAAACAAAGCAACGGTCAGCAATGCTGACCAAATTATAACGATCCCGCCCCCAACTCGGGGCGGCGATGCTCCTTCCCTGCATTTCATTAGCACAAGCGAGCAATGCATATAACCATAGCCACCTCATCACAGACGTTGGCTCGTACGGCCACACGTCCCGTGCACTCAGGGCACATTCTCGGTGAACCGGTCGATGTTACGTCAATTGAAGCCATTAACATTCCGGACTCACCACCGCCACTTAGACGGCCATTCCTATGAGCAATTCGTCTTCATGGTATTGGTCACGTCAATTTAAGCCATTGACCACCGAAGACTCACATCTATGCCAACGGCGAGTGCCATGTAACTTTAGTTCTCTCTAACCCGAACGACATAAAGCGGGTACGGCTCCATCTAACCCGTGCTCACATCGCAACGGCAATTTAAGCCATTTGCGCGGGTCAAACTTTCACCGAGTCCCATTCTACCACAAATCACATAACCCCGTTATGTTCAAGTTGGCTCTCAGGCCACCAAGTTGGCAAGACCTCGTGTCCGCCCAGTTTTCCGGGTGCACCTTTGGGTTAGTCCCCAAGGCTCCCTGCTGCAATCTACCGCGTAGAAAACCCGAAAAACACCAAATAGCACGGAGTCTTCTCCGGCCTTATGCAATGCAACATCACCGATCCGAACTACATGTCCGGGTAGGCTTCAACCAAAATGCCTATGTCCGTTCTCGCATACGGACGCTAAACAACGGGGACTTTACATATCTACCCGAAGGAACGCCTCCAACTCTTCGCCAACTCGCGAGAGAGGGCTTCCTATGCTAAGAAAGAGAGCTATCATGCTCAAAAGTGAGGATCGTTACCCTTGCGTTCCTCTTTGGCGCCATCGAAATGTAATCGGATAGAAATCACCGCGCTTGCGTTGCCTCCGTGGATCCGGAGTCGGCTTGCGATTCGGAGCTCCGAAGCTCCTCCAATGGCGGATCTAGCTCCTCTTCCTCTAGCCTTGGCTCTTCTTTCTCCAAGGGTTTGGAGAGAGATCAAGTGATGAAAAGTGGATTTTTCTTAAGTCAAACCCGTGTATATCCTCCCAGGAATCATCCCCAGCCGTCGGATCTCAACCTAAGAAAACGAGCGGCTTTGATTCGGGGCTGAAATGCCCAATCTGGACCGAACACGGCTTGGCACACGCCCGTGTCCAGGGCCGTGTGCCGCATTCGCCGTCAAAATCGAATCTTCTGAACACGCACACGGGTATCGAACACGCCCGTGTTCGAGCTGACACGCCCGTGTTCCAGCTGACACGGCCGTGTAGCCGGCCGTGTACCCCATGATTTTCCCCCGTTTCCAACCCGAGCACTGCACGGGTTCTAGGACACGCCCGTGTCCTTGCCCGTGTCACATTGACACGCCTGGGCCCCCAGGCCGTGTACACGGGACATTTCGTCGAGGGGAGACGACGACTCGCTGACACGGCCTTGGACACGCCCGTGTCTGAGGCCGTGTGCCTTGTCTCGACGACCGTCGAGTGAATCTCGACGATT
This sequence comes from Platanthera guangdongensis, assembly GCA_039583875.1. Taxonomy (NCBI): domain Eukaryota; kingdom Viridiplantae; phylum Streptophyta; class Magnoliopsida; order Asparagales; family Orchidaceae; genus Platanthera; species Platanthera guangdongensis. The sequence continues at coordinate 115,669,879 of CM077155.1, read as the reverse complement.
TCACCTTGACGATCGTCGACACGGGTCGACACGCCCTGCGACACGCCCGTGTCGCAGGCCGTGTGCCCATTCTCGACGAATCGTCGAGAATAACTCGACGATTTCACGGCTAAGTGTCGACACGGGTCGACACGCCCTGCGACACGCCCGTGTCGTAGGCCGTGTGCCCATTCTCGACGAATCGTCGAGAATAACTCGACGACTTCGCGGCTAAGTGTCGACACACGCTTGACACGCCCTGGGACACGCCCGTGTCCCAGGCCGTGTGCCTTCAGCCAGAAACCAAAACTGGCCCAAAACGTCCCCCTTTGCTCCTTTGAGTTTCGGGGCGTTACACTGGGCGGACTGCATGGGGAGTCTACCTGGCTTGCTGTCCGAGCGGAGGTCGCCCCTAGCGGGGGGACTGGGCGGACTCTAGGGGGAGTCCGCCTGGCTTGCTGGCGGAGCGGAGGCCGCCCCTAGGCAGGCGGACTGGGCGGACTCCAGGGGGAGTCCGCCTGGCTTGCTGTCCGAGCGGAGGCCGCCCCTAGGCGGGCGGACTGGGCGGACTCCAGGGGGAGTCCGTATAACGCCCCGAAACTCAAAAGAGCAATGGGAGCCGTTTTGGGCCAAATCTGGAATCAGGCAGGAGGCACACGGCCTGGGACACGGTCGTGTCCCAGGGCGTGTCAGGCTGGAGTCGACGACTTGGCCGCGAAGTCGACGAATTTCGGTCGACACTGTGTCGAGACATGGCACACGGCCTGAGACACGGGCGTGTCTCAAGGCATGTCGAGCCCGTGTCGACGATCGGCCCGGGGTGTCGATGATTTTCGCTTGACGAAGTGTTGAGACGAGGCACACGGCCTTAGACACGGGCGTGTCTCATGGTGTGTCGAGCCTGTGTCGACAACTGGCCCGGGGTGTCGACATTTTCGCTCGACGATGTGTCGAGACAAGGCACACGGCCTAGGATACGGGCGTGTCCAAGGCCGTGTCGGGTGCTCGACAAACTTCACTCGACGAAGTGTCGAGACCGTGAACATGGCCTGGAGCCCAGGCGTGTTGAGGTCAACACGGGCAAGAACACGGACGTGTCCAGTACCCGTGTAGTTCTCGGGTTGTTTTCGGGGCTGTGTTGATGGAGGCACACGGCCGACCACACAACCGTGTCAGTTGGGACACGGGCGTGTCAGGTAGAACACGGGCGTGTCGGATGCCCGTTTGTTGTTGCAGGTGCGTTGATTTTGATGGTGAATGGGGGACACGGCCCTGGACACGGGCGTGTGCCAGGCCGTGTTCGGCCCAGATTCTGCATTTTAGATCTGGATCGTGGCCGCTCGTTTCTTTAATTCAGGATCCGATGGCTGGGGTTTGTTAGTACTTGGATATACTCGCGATTGGACCCTAGAAACCCTCACTTTTACTTGAGTGGTTATCTTTCTAAGTCAAGAGAGAGAGGAGAGCCAAAGGACGAAGAAGAAGCTAGATCCGGCCATTGGAGGAGCTTCGAAGCTCCAAATCGCGAGCCGACTTCGGATCCACGGAGGCGAAGAGATTGCGGTGCTTTTCATCCGCTTTGTTGGAACACCCTATTACTAATTTGGGTCAGGATCACTATGTCTCTAGGAATTTATGTTTTGACCTTCTGTATAGATAATAGGTCAATTAGAATTGAGTCTAAGGGATCAGGAGTCTAGGATTGGAAGCTGCTCTGAAGACCCAAGTTTTTCTGGAGACTAAGTCCAAATCGTCGAGCTCAGCACGACGTTTCGTCGAACTCCGGTCGACGATCGTCTAGCTCAACTTCTGCAGATCGTCGAGCTCCATTCGACGATCGCTGAGCTCAACTTCTCAATATCGTCGAACTCCTTTCGACGATCGCTGAGCTCAGGTCGACGATTTTGACTCTGCACTGGATCCTTATCTCTGAGCTCAGTTCGACGATCTTTGAGCTCAGATCGACGATTTCTTTGCTGCTTGGATTTTCCAATTCGCTGAGCTCAGCTCGACGATAGCAGAGCTCAGTTCGACGATTTCAGTTATCTTTCAGAATTCAAATTCAAATCAGATAGAAGTTATTCTGCATTTAATTCAGAAGATCTGCCAGCCATTTTCATTTACTTCTGGAGCAAGTTTCAAGGGATTTTTCAAGGAATAATTCAGTGGACTTTCCTTCAGAACATTTTATGCAATTAAGGCTGTAATTAATTCAGACCAACGGCTATCTTTGACAGAGCAATTTCCTATTCAGACTCAGAGAATAAAAGATAGAATGTTTTTGAATCAGATAGAGAGAGACAAGAAATAACAGAAGAAATATAGAGATTGACAAGTACAGGACACAACTCAATACACAGAGACTCTCTCAATCTTCTGTCAACAAGAATTCTGAAGAACACTCATCAAGAAGAGATCAAGCTTTCAAACATTCTTCAGATCTCTTCAGCTCTCAAGTGTTCAAGGCCAACATCATCTCAAGACTCCAGACACTCAACATTTCAGCTTGCTGAAATCATCTTTTGCTGGAGATCTATCTTTGAAGGCCTATCACCCTCAGCAAAGCTCATCTTCCTGAAGATTTCAAGGACTCAGGGGGAGCTTTGACAACATCACTGAATCCACATAGTCTTCTCAGTTGCTTGAGAAAGAGAAGACTGCCATCACTCTCTCACCCCCATTCTGTAAAGGGTTTTTCAAACTCCCTTCAAAAGTTTGAATCTGGTTTTTGAGCACCTTGTCAAAAGCTCATTGGTGGCAAGACACCTGATCAAAAAATCTGATTTGGTTTTTGAGCACCTTATCAAAAGCTCATTGGTGCCCAGGACACCTGATCAACTCATCCTGCAGTGGATTCCTACCTAGGGTGGTAGAAGAGTGGATGTACCCAAGTTGGGGAACCACTATATTTCCTTGTGTCATCTGGTTTTGCATGTTTTCTTTTGTTTCTGGCCTAGATTTTCTTGTGCTTAATTTCTGCATAGCTTAGTTTTATTTCTGCTTCCCTGCTTACACTCATTACAACAATGTTGTAAAGCTTTGCAAAAGTTTTTCTTTGAACTTTAAAAAGCACCATATACTCTATTCACCCCCCCTTTAGAGTATATCAGATCTAGTTTCCCCTTTCAATTGGTATCAGAGGGAGGTTGGTTAAACATACCATTCCTGATTGGTTGTACAGGCTAACACCTGAACCCCAAGATCCCAAACTAGATCCCTCTTTTGTTTTCTAGTATTAGATTTAGCTTGCACAAATCATGGCCCAAAACAAAGATTATGCTAGCACCAGACCTCCAGTGTGCAATCTGTCAAAGTTTGCACTTTGGAAAGCAAGGATTAGACTATACATGAATTCTATTGACGAAGATATTTTTAATTCTGTTTTGACAGTGTGTCCAAGACCTCCAGAGAGCACAAGCACAAATGCTGTTCCACCTCCATCAGGAACAGATGCTGACATTAAAAAGTGGAAAGTAGCTGATGCCAAGGCAATGAACATTCTAGCTCAAACAATGTCAGATGACATTTTTCAAAAAGTAGCTGAATGCAACTTCAGCCAAGGAGATTTGGGACAAGCTCTCAGAAATTGTCTCTGGCTCAGCTGATGAGAGAAAGGACAGAAGATCTCATCTCATCTCCCAATATGAGAACTTCAAGAAGGGAGAAACAGAGTCAGTGGGAGAAATGTACAACAGACTGAGTCTAATTGTCAGTGAACTGAGGACATTAGACAAAGAGATCTCACTGACAGAACTGAATGATAAGATCCTAATGTGCTTCCCCAGCACTTGGGATTCAAGAATCTGGCCAATTAAAGATGCCAGAAGTCTAAATGAGATCACAACTGAAGCTTTGTTGGGTAAGCTCAAATCTTATGAGCTACTCATCAAGAACAGAGAGGAAGAACAGAAGGCTGCTTCACCAGCCACAAGGAAAGAGAAGACTATAGCATTTAAGGCAGCTGAGGATCTGCCTGAAGAAAAAGGTACAGGCAATGATGAACTTCTCAGCCTGTTGGCCAAAAGATTCTACAAGATGGCCAGAAAGGACTTCAGAAGAAGATCATACAAGGAGCAAGACAAGCCAAGGTATGACAAGTCCATTGGCAATAGCAAAGACATTATTTGCTTTGGTTGCAGGAAACCAGGGCATATAGTTCCTGACTGTCCAGAAAACAAGAACAAGGACAGAAGGGACAGAAAAGAAAGAAGAAAGGAGAAAGACTCCAAAAGGAGTGGCAATAGCAAACCCTCCTCCAGCAGAAATAAGCACACAAGGAAAGGATTTGTTGCTGAATCCTGGAGTGAGACTGAAGAGGAGTCAGAAGCCTCTTCCAGCTCAAGTGATGATGAGGATGATGCAGAGGAAAAGGAGTTCTGCATGATGGCAATCAATGCCTCACAACACAACTCAGAGGAAGAGGAGTCAGAGTCAGACTCAGAGACTCAACCTGAAGAAGATCAGGTAATCAGCTCTTTTGATTTCACTTCAGAAGATTTTAAACTTGAATTTAAAGCACTATGTTTAGACCTGCTAAAGTCTGAGAAAGAGATCATCTCTCTCAGAAATCAATTATCTGAACAAAGTGGTTTAAAATCAGAAAACCTCAAACTCTCTCAGGAGTTGGAGAACTATAGGGAACAGATAGCTTCACTGAAGAGTGAACTCTCTGAGGCCAAGAAGCTTGAAGAATCTCTCAATGGGAGAAGCATCAAGCTGATGGACATCACAAGCACAGTGAACTCAAGATTCAACAGTACACTGGGCTTGGGTGCCTCATCCAGCCAACCTATTGTTCTAACAACCCCTATCAAGTTCATTTCTGACAAGGGAAAGGGAGTTGTAGAGGTTGCCAGGAAAAATTCTGATCTGCCTCAGAAAACTAAAGTCCAGCACAAATCGTCGAACGGAGATCGACGATCGCCGAATGAAGATCGACGATCGCCGAACGCAGCTCGACGATCTCAGGACAAATCGTCGAACGCTGATCGACGATCTCAGCCAAGATCGTCGAACGCTGCTCGACGATCCCATATACCTGACCTCAGCCATAGTCGACCGTCGAACGGAGCTCGACGATCTGACCCAAGATCGTCGAACTCAGCTCCAAGATCGTCGAACAGAGGTCAGAGCTCTGGAAAGTTTTTCAATGGCAAGTCAAAATTGAATCCTGAGGGTTCTTCATCCCAAACATTTAACCCTTATACTGAATGGATTTTACCTCCAAGGAGATATCATCCTGAAGGATATAAGAGTCAGCCAGGGATGTCTTTCATTTCTGAATTTAAAGGTTATCAACCTAGGCCCAAGGTAAACTGGGTCAAAAACAAGTAAATTGCTTTATGTGCAGGTGAAGACCTATCCAACATCTAACCAGCAATGGTATTTGGATAGTGGGTGCTCTAAGCACATGACAGGGAACAAGGACAACCTAAATTCCTTTAGAGCCAAGCTTGGACCCAAAGTTATCTTTGGTGACTCCAACTTTGGACAGACTAAAGGATATGGAGAAGTCCAGATTGGTTCTGTAACCTTCAAGAAGGTAGCATATGTGGAAGGACTGAAGCACAATCTAATCAGCATCAGTCAGCTATGTGATGAAGGCTACCAGGTGACCTTCAGCAAGACCTTATGCAAAATCAAGTCAGAGGACAACACCACTGTGTTGACAGGTAAAAGGAAAGGTAACATCTACCTAGTAGATTTTCTTTCAACTACTGTAGATATCTGTTTATTCAACTCAGTTTGTAGACCAAATGTTTTATGGCATAAGAGACTAGGACACCTAAACCTTAGAACTATTGCTAGGCTATCCAAGGACAATCTTGTTAGAGGACTACCTTCTGGCCCCTACAAGAAGGAAGGACTCTGCAAGGCTTGTCAATTAGGCAAGCAAACTAAAAACAGTTTTAAGTCACTTAATAAGAGTGATTCACCTAGGATATTGTATCTGTTACACATGGATCTATTTGGACCCATCACAGTACAAAGCCTAGGAGGGAAATCCTACACTTTAGTGATTGTAGATGACTTCTCTAGATTCACTTGGGTGTTCTTTCTAAGGAAGAAGTCTGATAACTTTAAATGTCTGACAGAGTTTCTCAAATGTGTAAAGATTGAGTTCAATACTCACATTGCCCTGATCAGAAGTGATCATGGGACAGAGTTTGATTCTCTTCTTATGCAAGAGTTCTGCCAGAGTGAAGGGATCAGGCATACTTTCTCAGCTCCTAGAACTCCTCAACAAAATGGGGTAGCTGAAAGGAAAAATAGAACCCTTATTGAATCTGCCACTACATTGTTGTCAGATGCTCATCTACCTCTATCCTTTTGGGCAGAGGCAGTGAACACCTCCAACTATGTGCTGAACAGGAGTCTGATACATAAACTGAAGGGAAAGACTCCCTATGAATTACTCAAAGGGAAGAAACCTAAAGTTGACTATTTCAAAATTTTTGGTTGCATTTGCTATATTCACAATAATGATAAGAAATATTTAGCAAAATTTCAAGCCAAAGCTGATGAAGGAGTGTTTCTGGGATACTCCATGATCAGCAAGGCCTATAGGGTATATAATAAATCATCATTAAAAATTGAGGAATCTGTTCATGTTTCTTTTGATGAAACTAACATGTCTTTCAAGGAGAAGATCTCTTCTACCATAGAACCTGTTGCAGGAACACTCTCTAGTTGAAGATATGAACAAGCTACAGGTTGCTCAAGAAGATGAAAGCAGTGAAGATGAAAGCAATGCTCAACACATTGAAGCTCCATTTGAAGAGCCAGTTGTTGTACCACAAGAGGAAACAACAACACAGGTTGGTGAACAATCAACACCCCCTGTTGATTTAGTAACATCAAGAGACCATCCAATTACCCAAATAATTGGAGAACTCTCAGCTGGTGTGCAAACCAGAAATCAGGTCAACCAAAACCTGTTGCACACCTGCTTCCTTTCTCAAATTGAACCTCAGTCCATTCAAGATGCAGAGCAAGATCCACACTGGATCATTGCAATGCAAGAGGAGTTGCATCAATTTGAGAGGAACAAAGTATGGGAACTAGTGCCCAAGCCTAAGGATCATTCCATTGTTGGAACAAAATGGGTATTCAGAAACAAACTGGATGATCAAGGAGTAATAATAAGGAACAAGGCAAGGCTAGTTGCCCAAGGATATTCTCAAGAAGAAGGAATTGACTACGACCAGACCTTTGCACCTGTTGCAAGATTGGAAGCCATCAGGATTTTTCTAGCTTATGCAGCTCACAAAGGCTTCAAGGTTTATCAGATGGATGTCAAGAGTGCCTTCTTAAATGGAGACATCAAAGAGGAAGTCTATGTCAGACAACCTCCAGGTTTTATCTCTCCAACTCATCCTGATTTTGTTTTTAGACTAAATAAAGCATTATATGGTCTCAAGCAAGCTCCTAGAGCATGGTATGAGACCCTAGCATGCTTTCTTTTGGAAAATGGTTTTATAAGGGGTAGAGTAGACCAAACTCTTTTCATTAGAACCCATAAGTCCCATACCCTACTAGTACAAATCTATGTAGACGATATCATTTTTGGTTCTACTGACTCAAAATTGTGCAGAAGGTTTTCTAACCTAATGCATTCTAAATTTGAGATGAGTAGCATGGGTGAGCTATCCTTCTTCCTAGGATTGCAAGTCAAACAACATGCTGAAGGCATCTTTATTTCTCAAACCAAATATGCTAATGAGCTGGTTAAGAAATTTGGCATGTCTGAGGCATCTTGTATGAAAACACCCATGCCTACCAATGCTGTATTGGATGCTGATGAACATGGGAAACCTGTTGATCAGACAACATATAGGGCAATGATTGGCTCTTTACTGTATCTTACAGCTAGTAGGCCAGATATAATGTTTGCTACATGTATATGTGCTAGATTCCAAGTAAGCCCTAGAGAGTCACACCTCACATTAGTAAAGAGGATTCTTAGGTATGTTAAAAGTTGTCCAAATCTAGGTCTCTGGTATCCAAAAGATTCAGCATTTGAGTTAACTGGATTCTCTGATGCTGATTATGCTGGATGCAGAATTGACAGGAAAAGCACCAGTGGAACTTGTCAGTTCCTTGGTGATAGACTTGTCTCTTGGTTTTGCAAGAAACAAACATCTGTGTCAACTTCAACTGCTGAAGCTGAATATATGGCTGCAGGCAGTTGTTGTTCACAAATACTGTGGATTCAAAACCAACTCCTAGACTATGGTTACAACTTAGAAAAGTCAAAAATCTTTTGTGACAATACAAGTGCTATCTCCATAGCTCAAAATCCAGTCCTCCATAGTAGGACAAAACATATAGAGATTAGGCATCATTTCTTAAGGGATAATGTTGAAAAGAACAAAATTGAACTGCAATATATCCCAACTGATTTACAAAGGGGAGATATTTTCACCAAGCCTTTGGATGAAAAGAAACATACTTTCTTCCTAAATCAGTTAGGAATGTTAGATGGAGGAAGTCTCACATAATACTCAAGATTTTGAAAGCTAAAAATTGACCAAGACTAGGCAAAATTCTGATTTTCCTTAGTGTCTAGAATTTCTCTGATCTCTGAACTGCGCTCGACGATTTCCCCACAGATCGTCGAACGGAGTTCGACGATCTCCAGAATCGTCGAACTGAGTTCAGCGCCCCTCAGATAGTATGAACTGCCTCCTTCGGTCAACGATCGTCGAACGGCGCTCGACGATTTTGTTCACTGAACGATCGTCGAACGGAGCTCGACGCCTTTCCAGATCGTCGAACGGAGATCGACGATTTTGGAGTCTCTTCAGATTCCTTTAGAAGCCTCGATCGTCGAACTGAGTTCAACGATCTTTCCATTTCTGCGTCGAACCCTAATATAAAACTCATTTTTCGCCGTCGTTCTCTCTTGCGCTTTCAATTTCTCTGCAAGAATTTTCTTCCCTCCAAACAGTTCTACACTTGGTCGTTTTGTCTGTTGATTTTTTGCAGGTACCATGGCCGTTTCAGTTGCTGTACTCTCTGCAATGAAATTTGATGCAGGCTTTGACATCGATCTCGACTCCTTCAACACAACCGATCAAATCTTCCAGGATATTCTCACTTTATTCAAAGATCAGCACCTATCTGCCCTGATGACAACCAGAATCAAACTTGCATCTGATGAAATCAAAGAATGGGTTTACACTGCCCACAACCTTGACAACAATACCATAATTGGTTCTATTGGTGGCACCCAGGTACCTCTGACCCCAACAGTATTGACAGAAGTTTTTGGTTTAAGAAATGGTGAAGATTCTGCTGAACTCTCTGGAGATGAGTTCTCTGATATTCTTGCCAGGATGGGTCATCCTGAGGGGAACCCTAGCAAGCTGTTTAAGAGGAACCTGTCTGTGGAATACAGGTTTATGGCTGATGTAGTAGGCAAGGTTCTCTTGGCCAAGCATTCTGCTCATGACACAATCTCCAGATATCAGCTCTGCCTTATGGGAGCTCTGGTAGATAGAAAAAGCTTGAACTGGGGAGAAGTATTTTTTGATCTGCTGAAGAAAAAGCTCAACAAGACTTTTGTGAATTATGGAAGAATACTGGGAATCTTCCTCCAGGCTAAGTGCCCTACCCTGCTAGTCTCCTCTGGAGTGCACATCAATGCCTCCAAGAGACTCACCTGTGCCCTTTTTGGGAAATGGGACAGGCATATCTCCAAGCCCAGCAGGCCCTCTTCTTCTGCCCCTTCAGGCACCAGGACTCTAAGAGTCACTCCACCCCAGGCCTCTGCCCCTGCAGAGGACCTGCCTGCTGCTAGTGCTGCTGCTTCTCCTCCTCCAAGCTCAACCCTACCAATTCCATCCACCATTCAAGCCTCATCCACCATTACAATTTCCAGCCCTTCTCCAACCTCAATTCCATCCCCAGCAACTACTTCATCCCCACCAGCAGACCACTTCCATCCCTTATTCTCATATCCCCCTCCAGATGTCACCTCATCCCCATCCATACCATCCTTCACACTTCTGGATGAATCCTACATGGATGATTCCCCCTCTTCTCCTCCAGACTTCCCCTCCACCTCAACATCCTTCCAAGATCTCCTCCACCATATCCTTGACCAACCATCCTTCACTCCATCCATCTCTATACCCTTGTCCTCCATCTCCACAATTCCCACACCTCAGCCCTCTATCCCTTCACCATCCAGCCCTCCTCCTCCAGCTTCCTTAGCCATCCCAATTCCCTCTACCTCTGCTCCTGCCCTTGAGCATGTAGATCTCCCAGCCCTTGCTGATCAGTTGTATGAGCTCCTTGCACCTAGGCTCTCTCTTCTCATGGAGGCCTCTTTAGCTCCTCTACAACAATCAGTGGCAGCTCTCTCTGCCAGGCTTTCCTCTTTCCTTACTCCTCTAGCAGCACCCCCAGCAGTGTGCCTTGATGCACAGGTCTCTGCATCCAGGCAGGGGGAGATGCCTTATGAAGCTGTTGCTGCTGTTGCTGCCCCTGCTGTTATTTCTGCTGCTACTGTTGCTGTGTCTGCTTCTGCTACTGCTGCTACACCAGTACTAGCAATAGACCTAAGGTCTTTGCTGTCTGCTTTTGATACTGCTTACTTCTGCTGCCTCCCAGAGCCATATGCTGTCCAGCCTCCAGAGGTTCTTGCTGCCCAGTCAGAAGATCTGTCTAAGGCTCTGGTGCCCTTCTCTTGCTGTGACCCCAAAATCATTTCTGATTTTATTCTGTCAGTGACTGCTGCTCCTGATGTTGCTGCTGCTGCTGCTGCTGAAGACAATGCTGTGTCTACCTCTGAAGTTATATCTGCTGCTGAAGAAATTGTTTCTGATGAGCCCTTATCCCAGGATGTTTTGATGACAGAGGCTGCTGATTTTGAGCCTGCTGTAGAAGTTGTTGTTTCTGAAGCTGCTGCTGCTGCCCTCATTCCTGAAGTAATCTCTGTTGTAACATCTGCTGTTCCTGTATCAGTTGCTTCTACTGCTGCTCCAGTACCTATAGTTACATCTGCTGCTGCTTCTGTTGCTCCTCCTGCCCCTGTATCTGTTGCCCCATCAGCTGCTGTTAAACTGAAAGAAGATCTGATGAAGAAGATTGATGCCTTGTATGATGCACAAAGTTCTGAATCTGAGGATTATAACACTGCTTCTGATGACTCATCTGCCACAATTGCAAAGAAAAGAAAGGCAAGAAGTAAGGCCTTGAAGAGAGTTCCTCCTGCCAAAGTCAGAGATGACAATGATGTCCCCTACTACATTCTGCACAATTGCCCAATCTCTGAGCATTGGATGCAATTCTCCAAGAACCAGTTAAAGGCAATGAAAAAGAAGAGGAAGTTTGATAAAGATTCCACTCAGTTCAAGCACCCTCATCCTCCTCCACCACCTCCACCTGATGCAGGTGCAGGTGGCAGCTCTGCAAGATCAGGCCCTGCTAGAAGCCAGGCTCCCTACCAACCTCATGCAAGAACATATCAAAGGGAAAGCCAGTCTAGGGGGTCTTACTCTAGAAGGGGAGGATATAGGGGAAACCAAAGAGAGACTCAGGTTTACTCCAAAGGACACTCCAGGCAGCATCCTTACTCTAGGGGAGGACATGTTTCTGCTGATACATCTTCTGGTCCTTTCCCCTATAAGCTCAAAGATACTGTAACTGCCAGGACTCCTCAAGATACTACTTCCAACAGGTATGAGCCACCTGTTCCATTTGAGGACCCTGAGAAAAATCCTATGGCTTGGACTGCAAGAATGAAAGAGCTGGCTGCTTTGGATCAGATAAAGAAAGCAAAAGAACAAGGGCTAGACACCTCCAACATATCTACCATGTCAGAGCAAAGGCAAAAAGAGTTAGAAAGATATGCTTCCAGCAAATTTTTTGATGCAGACAGGTACATGGAATTGCATCCAGCTGCAGTGGTTCCCAGGGCTTCAAAGCAAATTTACTTGGGTGCAGCTGATGATACCAGGTCCAAACAACAAGCTTTAGATCCCAACAGAGAAATCAAGATGGTAAAAGGCAAAGAAAAGGAATAACTCTGTAAGGTGATAATTCTTGGTTTCTCTGACTGCCTTCTGGAAATCATGCTTTTATATATATCTCTGTGATGGTTCTGCTCTATGTCTTGCTTTTGTTGTTTTTATGTTTCTGTGATTGTATGATGATTGTTTGATTTTCAAAGTCTGTAAATAGTTTTCCTAACCCAAATAGGGGGAGATTGTTGGAACACCCTATTACTAATTTGGGTCAGGATCACTATGTCTCTAGGAATTTATGTTTTGACCTTCTGTATAGATAATAGGTCAATTAGAATTGAGTCTAAGGGATCAGGAGTCTAGGATTGGAAGCTGCTCTGAAGACCCAAGTTTTTCTGGAGACTAAGTCCAAATCGTCGAGCTCAGCACGACGTTTCGTCGAACTCCGGTCGACGATCGTCTAGCTCAACTTCTGCAGATCGTCGAGCTCCATTCGACGATCGCTGAGCTCAACTTCTCAATATCGTCGAACTCCTTTCGACGATCGCTGAGCTCAGGTCGACGATTTTGACTCTGCACTGGATCCTTATCTCTGAGCTCAGTTCGACGATCTTTGAGCTCAGATCGACGATTTCTTTGCTGCTTGGATTTTCCAATTCGCTGAGCTCAGCTCGACGATAGCAGAGCTCAGTTCGACGATTTCAGTTATCTTTCAGAATTCAAATTCAAATCAGATAGAAGTTATTCTGCATTTAATTCAGAAGATCTGCCAGCCATTTTCATTTACTTCTGGAGCAAGTTTCAAGGGATTTTTCAAGGAATAATTCAGTGGACTTTCCTTCAGAACATTTTATGCAATTAAGGCTGTAATTAATTCAGACCAACGGCTATCTTTGACAGAGCAATTTCCTATTCAGACTCAGAGAATAAAAGATAGAATGTTTTTGAATCAGATAGAGAGAGACAAGAAATAACAGAAGAAATATAGAGATTGACAAGTAGAGGACACAACTCAATACACAGAGATTCTCTCAATCTTCTGTCAACAAGAATTCTGAAGAACACTCATCAAGAAGAGATCAAGCTTTCAAACATTCTTCAGATCTCTTCAGCTCTCAAGTGTTCAAGGCCAACATCATCTCAAGACTCCAGACACTCAACATTTCAGCTTGCTGAAATCATCTTCTGCTGGAGATCTATCTTTGAAGGCCTATCACCCTCAGCAAAGCTCATCTTCCTGAAGATTTCAAGGACTCAGGGGGAGCTTTGACAAACATCACTGAATCCACATAGTCTTCTCAGTTGCTTGAGAAAGAGAAGACTGCCATCACTCTCTCACCCCCATTCTGTAAAGGGTTTTTCAAACTCCCTTCAAAAGTTTGAATCTGGTTTTTGAGCACCTTGTCAAAAGCTCATTGGTGGCAAGACACCTGATCAAAAAATCTGATTTGGTTTTTGAGCACCTTATCAAAAGCTCATTGGTGCCCAGGACACCTGATCAACTCATCCTGCAGTGGATTCCTACCTAGGGTGGTAGAAGAGTGGATGTACCCAAGTTGGGGAACCACTATATTTCCTTGTGTCATCTGGTTTTGCATGTTTTCTGTTTGTTTCTGGCCTAGATTTTCTTATGCTTAATTTCTGCATAGCTTAGTTTTATTTCTGCTTCCCTGCTTACACTCATTACAACAACTGTTGTAAAGCTTTGTAAAAGTTTTTCTTTGAACTTTAAAAAGCACCATATACTCTATTCACCCCCCCTTTAGAGTATATCAGATCTAGTTTCCCCTTTCACGCTTACATTTCCATGGCGCCGAGGAAGAACGCTAGGGTAACGATTCTCTTCTTGAGCATGTGAAGCTCTCCTTCTTTGCATAGGAAGCCCGCTCTTGCGAGTTTGCGGTGAGTTGGAGGCGTTCCTTCGGGTAGATATGTAAAGTCCCCGTTGTTTAGAGTCCGTATTCGAGAATGGACATAGGCATGGTGTGTGAAGCCAACCCGGACATGTTGGTCTGGATCGGTGATGTTGCATTGCATAAATGCCGGAGAAGACTCCGTGCGATTATTTGTTTTTCGGGTTTTCTACGTGGTAGATTGCAACAGGGAGCCTTGGGGATTAACCCGAAGGTGCACCCGGAAAACTGGGCGGATGTGTGATCTTGCCAACTTGTGGGCCTTGGAGCCAACTTGTACATAATTGGGGTATGTATTATTGTACGTTCGATACACGGGCTTTGGGGAAACTTAACTCGTGCTGATGATACCTAGTGTCGTGGCAAGTGAGCAACGGGTTGAGTGGAACCGTTCCTGCTTTATGCCGCGGGCATAGAGGTCGGGTCTTGCTGTCGATGACATTAACTTTGTCGTGACATAGGCTGTCGATGACATTAACTTTGTCGTGACATAAGCTGTTGATGATATTAACTTTGTCGTAACATTTGCCTAAAAGACCAAATCGCTAACGAGATATTGTCGTCCTGGAGATGGTGGTGAGTCAACGGGCTTAGACTGTGATCACCGAGAATGTGCCCTGAGAGCACGGGGCATTTGGCCATGCGTGCCAACGCCTGTGATGCATTGAATTTTTATACTGCTGGGTTATGCTAATAAAAATGCAGGGAAGAAGCATCGCCTCCCCAAGTTGGGGGCGGGATCGTTATAATTTGGTCAGCATTGCTGACTGTTGCCTTTTTTTGCCACCGTGCGGTGGTTTTGTTGCTTGCAGGTGCTGCTGGACCAAGCGGTCAATAGTGGGCTAAAGCCCAGATTGCGAAGCCGGCCCTCGAAGGCCTAACTGGAGTGTTTACTGCTTTTATTCATGTGTGACCGGCCTGCGTGCCGTGGTTTGTAAATCATGTAATATGAAGTAAACAATTTTGTAAGGCCTTAAGGCCAGTACTTGTGTATGTACTACATTCCTATTTGGTTTATTAGTGGATATTCGTGCTCTTTGTGCTGGGTTCTTTAATTACAACTTATAAAATTGCTTCCGCTAGAATGCTCTGTGTAGGACGTTGGATTAGTTGGATGGTTTCCATTGAGTAACCACCCGGTCGGTCTGTGGCATATGGCGTCGTGCCCAGACCGGACCTACTGTTATATGCTATGCGAAGAATAGGGGGTGTTACAATTTGGTATCAGACTACTGGTTTTGGTCGGGCTTAAACTGAATTCGTGGCTGAATTCTTTTTAAGGGGTGATGAGCACATGTGTGTGCGTCATCGTTATAACAGTAAAAGAACCCATGAATGTCCACTTAGGAATGAAAATACATGTGTTTGGGGAACCTGCGTGTTCCTATAATTGCTGTTTGCAATTTTATTTGGTCGTTTAATGGTGTTTTGTACCACTATAGGTGACCGAAAGCGGTGTTGGACCGCCAGAATGTCCGGTTTCTGAGGAGCATAGTGCACCCGGTGAGGTGTTTGAGACTCCTCCTTCGTATGAAACCGTTAGAAGGATCGAAGAAGCGGTGTTCGTTGTGACGGGTGCACAGCTTGGAAGAAATATACAACCCTGTGCCCCTATTGTGGCTTCAACGCCGGTTGGCGTGATGGAGCAGATGACCTTTGGTCGACCATCGGGGCAGCAGCTGAATATGCATTTAGTGCAGGGAGCGCACATAGTTGAGGAATATTTGCAAGCATTTCTTATGATAAGACGCTACACATGCTTCGAGTTGGATAATGAGCAAGCTACAGTCGATAGATTTTATAATGGCCTGCGCGCCGAGTTACGAGTTCTACTGCTAGGACCAAAGTTATTGGGATTCCGAGCCTTAGTGGAATCTGCTAGATCTTTGGAGGCAGATTTGAGGAAGGCCCTCCCGATGCCAGCGACCATGGTATCGAATTATGCAAGCCCCATAAGAGCTGCATCCGGCAGAATGCTAGAGAAAGGGGCTATGGCATCGACTAACAAAGCTACTTACACTTGTCACACTTGTGAAAGAAAGGGCACTTTGCCCGAGACTATTGGAAAGGTGCTCGGAAGGCCAAGAAAGCTATGTCAGGAGTAGTCGAGGACTTTAGTGCAAAGGAGACGGCATTCAAAGTGTCGAACACCTCAAAGTCTGGATATCAAAGGTGGTATAAGAAGGCTAGGACTTTGGGTCTAGTCCCTCCTTTCGGTTCTTCGGGGGCAACTACAAGCCAAACCCCGGGCGCATGCTTCAACTGTGGGGAGCCGTGGCATTATGCCCGTGAGTTCCTAAAGCCCTGGAGGAAGCACGTCGTCGTGAGGACATGTATGGTTTAAAGATAGTTTTGCCTTAAATACTTGTCTCCCTTGTGCATGTTAGCTTAGAACTACTTATGCTAAGCTTTGTTACGACTTTACTTTATCTGGCGAGAGCACCGTTCGTTTAGGGAGCTTCGCATTCTTTTATTAGGAATTATATTGTGCGTCGAAGTACCTCCTTTGATGGTAAGAGACAAATTGGGTGCGTTATGGTCCAATGGTACTCAATGTGCGCGGGTAGAATTTGTTGCGCTTAGGTTTGGATTGGGAGTCAGGAGTTCCATTTGCTAATGTCGTTACTGCCGCTGGAGGAGTTCGACATAATATTTGGCATGGACTGGCTCTCGGAGCAGTAAGCCTATATCGATTGCGGTAGCAAGGAAGTCAAGCTGGGAGCAAGTCGTGAGACGACCTTTACGGGCTCGAAGAGGTCGAGCAAGACGTTGGTGTCTGCTCTTCAGGTGGTGAAGGCGGTTCGTGCTGGTGCAGAGCTATTCTTTACACTAGTGGAGGTTGCAAAGCCGAAGCCTATGTTGGATAGTATTTCAGTGGTAGCTGAGTATGCTGATGTGTTCCCTAGAGATCTTCCTGGATCCCCGCTTCAACAGGAGATAGATTTCATGATTGAGCTAGTACTAGGTGCAAAGCCTGTGTCACGCTCTCCATATCGGCTAGCGCCTAAGGAAATGGCGGAGCTGAAGGTGCAACTTCAAAAAGTTGTTGGAACAAGGGTATGTGCGTCCAAGTTCTTTGCCTTGGAGCGCACCGGTCCTCTTTATTAAGAACAAGGATGGAAGCTTGAGGTTATGTATTGATTATCAGGAGCTCAACAAGTTGACAGAAAAGAACAAGTACCCGATCCCCCGGATCGATGATCTTTTTGATCAGTTGGTCGGGTCGACGGTGTACTCAAAGCTGGATCTCAAGTCTGTAACTATCAGTTGAGGATAAGGGAGAATGTTACCCCTAAGACAATGTTCAGTACAAGATATGGGCAGAGTGAGGAAGATCACTTCAAGCATCTTTATCTTGTTTTGGAGACGCTAAGGAGGAATCAGTTGTATGCCAAGTTCTCGAAGTGCGAGTTTTGGTTATCCTCAGTGGCGTTCCTCGGTCATATAGTGAGTGGAGAGGGTATTGTTGTGGTTCCGGCGAAGATTGTTGTGATACGGGAATGGCCTGAGCTTGCTACGATAGCGGAAGTCTAGAGCTTTCTGGGGCTTGCCGGCTATTATAGGAGCTTCGTAGAGAACTTCTCGCAGATAGCGTTACCTCTCACTACTTTGACGAGGAAGGAGCAGAAGTCCGTTTGGACGCCGGAGTGCGCACAAGCTTTTGAGGAGTTGAAGTGTCGGTTGTCCACGGCGCATGTGCTGAGCTCGCCATGTGGGACCGAAGGATATGAGATTTACATCGATGCTTCGGGCAGCGGTTTAGGTTGCGTGCTACTGCAACACTGAAGTGTAATAGCTTATGGCTCGAGACAGCTAAAAGTGCACGAGAGGAATTATCCGGTCCATGACTTGGAGCTAGCGGCCATGATTTTTTCCTTGAAGCTGTGGAGACATTATTTGTACGGTGTGAAGATTGATATCTACACCGATCACAAGAGTCTGAAGTATCTGATTGATCAAAAGGATCTGAATATGCGGCAACATAGATGGATGGAGTTCTTGGGAGACTATACATTCAAGATCCACTACGTGCCTGGTAAAGGTAATGCGATTGCGGATGCGTTGAGTCGCTGAGCCCTAGCTCAAGCTAATTGGCTATCGGTGCATGATGAGTGGTTGGTACGGGAGTTGGAGGCATTGGAGATTGTTTGTGTGGATAAGCAATCAAGTGCTGAAGCAGTACTGAATTGGACTGAAGTCCAATATGACCTGGCTGATCGGATTCGGCAGGCTTTGGATTTGGATGTCCATATGAAGCAGTTCATGGTAGAAGCTCTGGATGGGTCAAATTCCCAATTCGTTGTGGAGGACGGATTGCTTTGGAAAGACGGTCGTCTGTGTGTCCCAAGTGTGGGCAATTTGAGGGTGGAATTATTGTACGAGGCGCATCACACCAAGTGCCCGATTCACCCGGGGAGCACGAAGATGTACCGCGATGTTAAGAAACTGTTTTGGTGGCCGGGTTTGAAGAAAGATGTGGCGCTCTATGTGGCGAAGTGCCAAACTCGCGCCTTGGTGAAGGCGGAATGCCAAAAGCCGGGAGGATTTCTGAAGTCCTTGCCTATTCCGGAGTGGAAATTCGACGACATCTCTATGGACTTTGTGCACGGGTTACCAAGATCGCAAAAAGGGGAATGACGCCATCTAGGTAGTCGTAGATTGGCTAACGAAGGTGTCGCATTTTTTTCTGCATAGGAAAGATGATCCGGTGAAAAAGTTAGCAAAACTTTATGTGGATAATATAGTACGGCTTCACGGTATGCCCCGCAGCATCGCGAGTGACCGAGTTGGGCGGTTCATGTCCAATGATTGGAGTCTTGTGCAGCAAATGTTGGGAATAAAGTTAAAATTCAGCACAGCCTTTCATCCGCAAACGGATGGGCAGACCGGGAGGGTCAATAGGACTATGGAAGACATGCTCCGCATGTGTGTCTTGGACTTTGGAAAGCAATGGGAAGACCATCTTTATATGGTAGAAGATGTCGCATGCCATTGTCCTGGCTGGAAACGGGTGAGTCAAAGTTGTATCAGCAATTAGAAGTGGAGGATGCTACTTCGTTGGTGCTAACCATTCGGGAGAGGTTGCTTATCGCTCAGGACCGCCAAGCGAAGTACTATAATGCCAAGCACAGGAACGTGGAGTTCGCTGTGGGCGACTATGTGTACTTAAAGATCAAGCCGTTCAGAGGTGTCTCACGGGTGCGGCAATTGAAAAATCTAAGCCTGAGGTACCTTGGGCCGTTTGAAGTTCTGGAACGGGTTAGTGAAGCAGCCTATCGGTTGAAGCTTTCGGTGGAGCTTAGTGGCCTACAAGATGTATTCCATATTTCGGTGCTACGGAAGGCGGTGCAAGAGCCTACGCAAGAGATCGCGGTCGATCAAGTGCCGATTGATAGTGGGTTGACGACAAAGGTCAAGCTCGTACGTATTGAAGACTCGGAAGTCAAGCGGCTACGCAATAAAGAGATCAGGATGGTCAAGGTCCGATGGGACAATTGCGGTCGAGAGGAGCTCTCTTGGGAGCGAGAGCAGACCATGCTTGACGAGTATCCGGAGTTCCGCTCAGGAACAATTTAATTTTGGCACTTGTCTTTCCTTCATATAATTTCGTGGACGAAATTCTTTTAAGAGGGGGAGAGTTGTAACGCCCCGAAACTCAAAAGAGCGACGGGAGGCATTTTGGGCCAAATCTGGAATCAGGCAGGAGGCACATGGCCTGGGACACGGGTGTGTCCCAGGGCGTGTCAGGCTGGAGTCGACGACTTGGCCGCGAAGTCGACGAATTTCGGTCGACACTGTGTCGAGACAGGGCACACGGCCTGAGACACGGGCGTGTCTCAGGGTGTGTCGAGCCCATGTCGACGATCGGCCCGGGGTGTCGATGATTTTCGCTCGACGAAGTGTCGAGACGGGGCACACGGCCTGAGACACGGGCGTGTCTCAGGGCGTGTCGAGCCCGTGTCGACAACCGGCCCGGGGTGTCGACATTTTCGCTCGACGATGTGTCGAGACAAGGCACACGGCCTAGGACACGGGCATGTCCAAGGCCGTGTCTGGTGCTCGACGAACTTCACTCGACGAAGTGTCGAGACCGTGAACACAGCCTGGAGCCCAGGCGTGTTGAGGTCAACACGGGCAAGGATACGGGCGTGTCCAGTACCCGAGTAGTTCTCGGGTTGTTTTCGGGGCTGTGTCGATGGAGGCACACGGCCAACCACACGGTCGTGTCAGTTGGGACACGGCGGTGTCAGGTAGAACACGGGCGTGTCGGATGCCCGTGTGTTGTTCCAGGCGCATTGATTTTGACGGCGAATGGGGGAAACGGCCCTGGACACGGGTGTGTGCTAGGCCGTGTTCGGCCCAGATTCTGCATTTTAGATCTGGATCGTGGCCGTTCGTTTCTTTAATTCAGGATCCGACGGCTGGGGGCTGTTAGTACTTGGATATACTCGGGATTGGACCCTAGAAACCCTCACTTTTACTTGAGTGGTTATCTTTCTAAGTCAAGAGAGAGAGAGGAGAGCCAAAGGAGGAAGAAGAAGCTAGATCTGGCCATTGGAGGAGCTTCGAAGCTCCAAATCGCGAGCCGACTTCGGATCCACGGAGGCGAAGAGATTGCGGTGCTTTTCATCCGCTTACATTTCCATGGCACCGAGGAAGAACGCTAGGGTAACGATTCTCTTCTTGAGCATGTGAAGCTCTCCTTCTTTGCATAGGAAGCCCGCTCTTGCGAGTTTGCGGTGAGTTGGAGGCGTTCCTTCGGGTATATATGTAAAGTCCCCGTTGTTTAGAGTCCGTATTCGATAACGGGCATAGGCATGATGTGTGAAGTCTACCCGGATATGTTGGTCTGGATCGGTGATGTTGCATATCATAAATGCCGGAGAAGACTCCGTGCGATTGTTTATTTTTTGGGTTTTCTACGTGGTAGATTGCAACAGGGAGTCTTGGGGATTAACCCGAAGGTGCACCCGGAAAACTGGGCGGATGTGTGATCTTGCCAACTTGTGGGCCTTGGAGCCAACTTGTACATAATTGGGGTATGTATTATTGTACGTTCGATACACGGGCTTCAGGGAAACTTAACTCGTGCCGATGATACCTAGTGTCATGGCAAGTGAGAAACGGGTTGAGTGGAACCGTTCCTGCTTTATGCCGCGGGCATAGAGGTCGGGTCTTGTTGTCGATGACATTAACTTTGTCGTGACATAGGCTGTCGATGACATTAACTTTGTCGTGACATAAGCTGTTGATGATATTAACTTTGTCGTAACATTTGCCTAAAAGACCAAATCGCTCAAGAGATATTGTCGTCCTGGAGATGGTGGTGAGTCAACGGGCTTAGACTGTGATCACCGAGAATGTGCCCTGACAGCATGGGGCATTTGGCCATGTGTGCCAACGCCTGTGATGCAATGAATTTTTATACTGCTGGGTTATGCTAATAAAAATGCATGGAAGGAGCATCGCCGCCCCGAGTTGGGGGCGGGATCGTTATAATTTGGTCAGCATTGCTGACCGTTGCCTTTGTTTGCCACCGTGCGCTAGTTTTGTTGCTTGCAGGTACTGCTGGACCAAGCGGTCAATAGCGGGCTAAAGCCCAAATTGCGAAGCCGGCCCTCGAAGGCCTAACTGGAGTGTTTACTGCTTTTATTCATGTGTGACCGGCCTGCGTGTCGTGGTTTGTAAATCATGTAATATGAAGTAAATAATTTTGTAAGGCCTTAAGGCCAGTACTTGTGTATGTACTACATTCCTATTTGGTTTATTAGTGGACATTCGTGCACTTTGTGCTGGGTTCTTTAATTACAACTTATAAAATTGCTCCCGCTAGAATACTTTGTGTAGGACGTTGGATTAGTTGGATGGTTTCCATTGAGTAACCACCCGGTCTGTCTGTGGCATATGGCGTCGGGCCCCGGTCGGACCTACTACTATATGCTATGCGACGGATAGGGGGTGTTATAGTCCGCTTGGCTTGCTGGCGGACTGGGCGGACTCCAGGGGGAGTCTACCTGGCTTACTGTCCGAGCGGCCACCCCTAGGCGGGCGGACTGGGTGGACATCAGCGATAGCCCACCCCTTGCGGGTGGGATCCTGACGGTAGGTTGCCTCCTGCAAGGAAGAATGCTGCACGGTTAGTAGGACTAACTGCATGTCCTGCGAGGGTGAGCTATGGGAATAACCCACCTCCCTGCAGGACACGCGGTTGCTAGGTGACCTAGGCGGACAGGGAAAACTGTCCGCCTACGCTTCGACTTGTCGCGAACACCAGGGAGAATCTGAAGGTCGCGACTAGCCGGCTGGCTACCTTGGGAAGGATCGTCGATTTCTGGGTTAACACTACTCCTCTAAAACTTCCCCTACATAAGTTTTGCAAACTTCCTGTAGAGGTTGTCATCAGTAGAGCCAAATATTATGTCATCAACTTAAATCTAGACTAGGATGATCTTGCCCTTAGATTCTCTTAGGAATAGTGTCTTGTCTATCTTCCCCCTTGAGAATTTGTTCTTAATGAGTAAGGTAGATAATGTCTCATACCATGCTCTTGAGGCTTGTTTGAGCCTATAAAGAGCTTTCCTAAGTCTATATACAGTAGTAGGAGAGTTAATCAATAAAACCTGGAGGCTGCTCTACATAAACCTCTTCCTTCAAGTCTCCATTCAGGAAGGATGACTTGACATCCATCTGGAATACCTTGAATTCCTGGAAGGCTGCAAATGCAAGGAACAGTCTGATTGCTTCCAACCTTGCAACTAGGGCAAAGTTTATCAATCGCTTCTTCATGCTATACCCTTTGGCCACCAGTCTGGCTTTATTCCTGATTACAATGCCATTTTCATCAAGTTTATTTCTGAAAATCGACTTGACTCCAATGACATTGTGTACATCTGGTCTGGGAACCAGCTTCCAGACCTTGCACCTTTTTAAGTAGTTCAGTTCTTCCTACATTGCACCAATCCAGAATTGGTCTTGATATGCTTCTTCAAATTTGTTGGGCTCTTCTTGTGACAGAAAGATGGAATAGAGTGTTGTGTTGAGACTCCTGCTTCTGGTTTGTACACCTTAGCTAACCTCACCTATTATTTGCTCTGGAGGATGATCTCCAAGATATTTTACTGTTGGGGGCAGTCTGACTGCTTCCTGCTGATTATTATTTTCTTCAGCAGGTTGGTCTTCATTTCCAACTTGACTGCCCTGTGCTTCCTCTAGACAACATCCCTCTCCACAATCTTCTTGCAAATCTGGGTCTTTATCTTTGATGGAGAGTTTTTCCATCATGACTTTTGTTCCTGCAGAGCTAAGTAAAGAGCTTGACTGCTCACTGTCAATCATGCATGACTCATCAAACACTACATGGACAGACTCTTCTACAACTTGATTTGTCAAGTTATAGACTCTATATACCCTACTATTATTGTTGTACCCAACAAATATCCCCTCATGGGATTTGGCCGCAAACTTAGTCTTTTTTGACTTACCATTGTCCAGGATGAAACACTTACAACCAAAGATCCTGAAGTAGGATATGTTTGGTTTTCTGGCCTTCAAAATCTCATAGGGAGTCTTCTTATAGCCTTTGGTGATAGAAGCCCTATTGAGCACATAACATGCAGTGTTAACTGCCTCAGCCCAGAAATATTCATAGAGAGAAGTGTCACTCAATAGTGTTCTCCCAGCATCTATGAGAGTCCTATTTTTCCTCTCAGCTAACCCATTTTGTTGGGGTGTTCTTGGAGAGGAGAACTCTTGATGAATCCCTTGCTCTTCACAGAATGTATTCATAGTACCAGACTAAAACTCAATTACATGGTCACTACTCATTCTGACCACAGAGCATGCAAGCCCATTCTGAATTTGCCTGACAAAATTTGTGAAGATTTCCAGTTTCATCCTTTCTTCTAAGGAAGAACACGTAAGTAAACCTGGAATAGTCATTAACCACCACAAGGGTGTAGACCTTCCTACCTAGACTATGAATAAGCAAAGAACCAAACAAGTCCATATGCAGGAGATATAAGCACCTCACAGAGTCCTTAGCCCCAATGCTCTTGAAAGAGGTCTTAGTCTGCTTACCCTTCTGGCAAGCAGCACAGATACCCTCCTTGGAACATTTTATTTTGGGACCCTTCCTAACAAGCTCATCACTGAAGAGCTGACTAATGGTATTATAATTCAAATGAGCCAGTCTCTTGTGCCACTGCACACAATATGAGACTTTCTCATCTGCAACTAGGCATATAGGGGAATAATTTTCTAAGCAAGAAAAATTAAAGCAATAAACAATCCCACTCCTAGTGCCTGTTAAGATGACACTTTGTTCACTTAACCTCTTGATGTGACACTTATCCTTGTGGAAGGAAATGTCATAACTAAGATCACATAGTTTGCCTATGCTTATGAGGTTGTGTTGCAACCCCTCCACAAAAGCCACCTTTGTGATGGTGATTATGCCATTTGAGATGTTACCATAGCCTCTGGTTATCCCCTTGTCTGAGCCTCCAAAAATGACCTTGGGTCCATTCTTTACTGGAGTGTACTCCTTCAATAGCTCCTTTGTTCCAGTCAGGTTCCTGGAACATCCACTGTCCAAGTATCATTTAGGGGAACTAGTACTTGAACTAACCTGAAATAAACACAAATCACCTTACCTTAGGACCCCAATTTCTGTTGGGTCCTAGGTTCATATTATTCTGAAAAACAAAACCATGCCTTCCTACAGAATTCCTCACAGGTTGCAAACTTCTGGACACAGAAGGATTTTCCCAGCAATCTACAGCATAGTGGCCCACTTTGCCACAACACCAGCACTCATAGATATTATATCTCCTTTTCTGTTTGGGACCAGCATTTGGTTGTACTGCTTCTTGAATAGTGGGGAGATGTGTTGCTTTATACTTCTGCCATCTTTCAGCAGCCATTTGAATGAAGGACGGTCTTTCAGCTGGTTTTGTTGGTCTTCTATAAGAATCACCAGCAGCATGTCTCTTTTCAACTAACATGCATCTGGTAGCATCTGAGATTGTCATTCCAGCCCTGCTAGAAGACTCACCTTGAGTCACTACTTTTGCTGGATGATTTATATTTTATGCAGCAGCAATATCTTTCAGTTTTGGGGCTGGGGCACCAAAAACAAATGGTCCAAGATGGGCCATTTGGATTCCCTCATGGGCAGCCTTAAAGGCTTTCACATGGTTGTACCTTCCACCATGGCTGGGGCCACATTGGTCCATACTAATGGATTTGCCGTTCTCCCAGTGACCATAACAGCTTTCATGGTCATACATGTTAGAAGGCAACAACACTCTCTGAAAAGGAATTTGAGGCAGAGAGGCTAGAGGCATAACTGGTGCCTTCCCTTTTCTCTTTTCTATTGGATTAGAAGGTCTAGCAGGTCTATTAAATCCCAACCCATTCTTACCAGCTTGGTTAAGGTGGGTATCAATTAAGGGCAATATAATTTTTGGCTTAGAAAATTTGCTCACTAACAATTTCTCATTTAAGAGATCATTTTCAAGTTTCTGGATAAATTTCTCATTTGAGACTCGTACCACAGACTCACTGTCAATGATCTCCTTGAGCTGAGCTGCTTGAGCAACCATGTCAGTAAGGGCCTTTTCTTGTTCTTCACACTTGCTTTTAAGACTTAGAAGCTCTTTTGCCCGTCTCTTGGCAAGTAGCTTGCATTTCTTGAATGCCTCAAGAAATTCTCCATACTTGGCAATTATGGAGTTGACATCATTCTTATGTTGGATCCCTAGTTTGGATTTGGGCTACATTCACTAATTAGGTTGAGTTTGACCTACATTGTATAGCCAGGGTCAAGTCTATGAGTCCTAGAGTTTAGGCTAAGTCATTAGGTTCAACATTCTTGGACCATCCAGCAGAAGACCTCAGTTGACCCAGACTTAGAAGAATCCAGAGTTAAAAATTATTAGTTCGAAATTCTTCGAACTCAGCTTGATGATCGTCGATCGCAGATCGACGAACTCAGAGTTAATTCTCTGAGTTGAGCTCGACGATATTCGAGCTCAGGTCAATGATCTCTTCTTTCAGACAGATTCTCTGCTCAACGAATTCTGGAGTTTAACTTCAACAGATTCTTTCCAATTTAGATACTTTGAACTCTGCTCGACGAACACAGATTCTTAGCTCGACGAACTTAGAGCACAGAATTAGCTCGTTATTTGCAGAATGCAGTTCGTTGAGCTCAGGTCGACGAACAGGAATTATCAGCTCGACGAACTTGGATCTCCAGTAGACGAATTCTATTCAGAGCTCGACGAATTTTGTCTCAAGCCAGACTTAGAAGTATTCCTTATTCTGTCCTTATTTCTTATATTATTTTGCAGTAATTTTCTGAGTAATTAATACTTATATTCCCCTGGATATAGCCGTTATTGGCAGCATTAATTATGGTCTACATCAGGGATAATTACTTGCTTAATTTATCGGGACAGTTGGGGAAACTCTTTAATGGATATTCCAACTATTTCATTCTCCAGATCAATCAGCAATTAATGCTTGGAATTCAAATTTTCAAAGGGAAATTTTGACAGCAGAATATAAAAGACTTTTTCTTTTCCCAGACAAGCAGTGGCAACACAAGAAAGAGCATACAGAGAAACGATACAGAACTCCCTCCCTGTGCAGAAAACATTTTGTTTTCCTCTTGTACTTTCTGAAGACTGAAGAAAAACAACAATCAAACATCAATAGTCTTCTTCAACTTCTACTCCAGGAATATTCAAGGACAACAAATTTAAATCGGTCAGAAATTCCTGGATCACTTCAAGTCAAGGCTGAAGACCTAAACCTTGAACAAGGCTCTAAGCTTTCTGAACCATTCTTATTTCAGAAGGAGCTTTGACACCAGCAATCCACTAGTCTTCTTTGTTGTATAGAGAAAAGAGAAGACGACATCAACTCTCTCTCAACCTCCTGTAAAAAGGTTTATTAACTCCCTTCAAAAGTTTATTCTTGGTTTTTGGGCACCAGATCAAAAACCTAAAGGGTTGTGAGATCTTCCTGTAAATAGTTCTTGTGGTGGCAGTCACCTGATCAAAATCCTGATAGTGGATTCCTACCAGGGTGGTAGAAGAGTGGATGTACCCAGTTTGGGGAACCACTATGAAATTCTTGTGTTGTCTGGTTGCCTATTTTCTTTTTGTTCTTGTTATTCTGTGATAGATTTGCTTAGGTTGCATTTCCTGTTATACTATTATATTATCACATATTTTACTTTGATATATTTAAAAACAGCCAAAATGTTTTAAGTTACTATATTCACCCCCCCCCCCCTCTAGAATAATCAGATCTATCCCCTTATCTTTCTATTGGTATCAGTGTTATACCATATCTTTCAATTGGTATCAGAGCAGTGTTCATTTGGTTGTACAAGCTAACACTTGAACCAAAAGATCCTTATTAGATCTGATCTTCTTTTTCCTTAGTTATTTTTGGTTATTTCATATCATGGCACAGAACAAAGATTATGCAAGCACCAAACCGCCAGTTTGCAATCTGAATAAGTTTGTTATCTGGAAGGCAATAATTAGGCTTTATATGAACTCTATTGATGAAGACATATACAACTCTATTTTGACAGGACCACCAGCTCCAGTGGCTACCACTACTGCAACTTCCAGCACACATGCTATTCCACCACCTGAGTGGACAGATGCACAGAAGAAGGCCAAGATAGCAGATTCCAAGGCCATGAACATATTAGCACAAACTATGTCAAATGACATATTCCAGAAGGTGGCTGAGTGCACATTAGCCAAAGCTATCTGGGATTCACTTAACCAGATGGTTGCTGGATCAGCAGATGAGAGAAAAGATAGGAGATCTAACCTCATCTCCTAGTATGAAAATTTCAAGAAAGATGAGTCAGAGTCTGTGAGTGACATGTATAACAGACTAAGCTCAATCATCAATGAGCTGAAGACTCTGGACAAGGACATCACCCTCACAAAAGTCAATGACAAAATTCTCATGTGCTTCCCTAGCACATGGGATTCCAGAATATGGCCAATCAAGGAGGACAGAAGTTTAAATGAGATTTTCACTTAATCTTTTCTTAGAAAGCTAAAATCATATGAGCAACTAATAAAGATAGGAGAAGCTGCAGAGCAGAAGACTCCTCCAGCAGCAAGAAAGGAGCAAAGCATAGCATTCAATTCATCTGAAGAATCAGAAGCTCCAACAGCCAGTGACGAACTTCTGAGTCTCTTATCCAAGAGATTTTACAAAATGGCAAAGAAGGACTTCAGAAGAAAGTCATCTAGGCAAGATAACAAGCCAAGGTATGACAAGACACCAACTAAAGAAGTTGCTTGCTTTGGTTGCAGGAAGCTAGGACACTTTATATCAGAGTGTCCAGAGAACCAAAAGAAGGAGAGAAGAAGAGAAAAAAACCAGGAAATGGCACTATAGCAAGCCCTCCTCCAGCATGCATAAAAGGAAGGAGAAAGGTTTCATTGCTGAGACCTAGAGTGACACAGATGAAGAATCCTCATCTTCCAGCTCTAGTGAAGATGAAGAGGAGGCAAAAGGAAGGTAAGTTTGCCTTATGGCTATCAATGCCTCCTGCAGCAAATCTGATGCTGAGGAACAAGCTGAAGAATCAGAGGATGAATCAGAATCTGAGGAAGATCAGGTAATCTCCTCATTTGATTTCAATTCAGAAGATTTCAAAATTGAATTTAAATCTTTGTGTAATGATTTAATCAAGTCAGAAAAGGAAATCAAAATACTTAGAGATAGACTAGTTGAATTTGATATCCTATTTGCTGAAAATATCAAATTGAAAAATGATTTAGATTTAGCCAATGAACAAATCATTTCACTTAAAACTAAATTAAGTGAGGAAAAGCAACTTGTGGAATCTCTCAATGGGAGAAGCATTAAGCTGATGGACATCACAAGCACAGTCAATGCCAGATTAAATGGCAAGCTGGGCTTAGGTGCTTCAACAAGCTTACCCCCCATAGTAAAGAAAAATATTCTAACAACTCCAATAAAATTTGTTTTAGAAAAGGGCAAGGAAAAGATAGATACAAATAATGTTAAACAACCAGAATTAAAACAAAAGAATAAGAAAAAGAGAAAGAATAAGAAAGATCTTAACCATAACAATATTCAACAGATTTCGTCGAACTCAAATCAACGAAATGTGTACAGTTCGTCGAACTCAAGTCGACGAACTCCGAACGCAAATTTCCATTATAATTATTCGTTGAACTTCGATCGACGAAACCAGTATGGTTCGTCAACCCGAGATCGATGATATTGGGGCCAAGAGAATGAATACTTTCATTCTCTGAGTAGAGTTCGACGAACTCATCCCCATTCGTCGAACTAAGATCGACGAAATTACCAGAATTCGTCAAACCCAGTTCATTTTAACAGAACCTTCAATTCATATAGAATATTTAATCAACCAAGACAATATAATAATCCATTCACCTAGTGGATAATTCCACCTAGAAGATTTCACCCCATAGGAAATAAAAATCAACCAGAATACTCATACATTTCCAGTTTTAATTATGAAAAGAAACAGTGGAAACACAGAGCAACAGTGGTATCTGGATAGTGGTTATTCAAAGAATATGACTGGAAACAAGGACAACTTAATCAACTACAAGTCTAAGCTAGGACCGAAAGTAATATTTGGTGATTCCAATTGTGGCCAGACTGAAGGATTTGGAAAGGTTAAGATTGGAGCAGTCACCTTCAGGAATGTATTTTATGTAAATGGACTAAAGCACAGCCTTATATACATAAGACAGTTATGTGATGAAAGGTTTCGGGTATCATTTAACAAAACTTCCTGTATTATTACTTCTGTAGATAACCAAGTAGTGTTAACTTGTAATAGAGTAGTAAATATCTATGTAGTTAATTTTAAGTCAGCTAAATCAGAAATATGCATGTTTAACCAAACTAGTAATAATAATAATCTATGGCATAGGAGATTAGGACATGTAAACCTGAAAAATATTGCTAAACTCTCTAGGGACAACCTTGTTACAGGATTGCCTTCTTGCCCCTATAAGAAAGAAAGTCTTTGCAGGGCTTCTCAGTTAGGCAAACAAACAAAAAATAGTTTTAAGTCACTTAATAAGAGTGATTCACCTAGGATTCTGTAATTGCTACACATGGATCTCTTTTGACCCATTGCTGTACAGAGCCTAGGAGGGAAGTCTTATTCCTTAGTAATTGTTGATAACTTCTCAAGATTCACGTGGGTGTTCTTCTTGAGAAACAAGTCAGATAACTTCAAGGTTCTTACAGACTTTCATAAGAGCATAAGGATTGAGTACTCTACTCCGGTTACATTGATCAGAAGTGATCATGGTACTGAGTTTGAGTCTCTTCCCATATAAGAATTCTGTGAGAAGGAAGGTATCAGGCATTGTTTCTCTGCTCTTAGAACTCCTCAACAAAATGGGGTAGCTGAAAGGAAAAAAACAAAACACTGATTGAAGCTGCAGGCATATTACTTGCAAATGCTCACTTACCCCTATCCTTTTGGGCAGAGGCTGTGAGCACATCAAACTATGTACTGAATAGAAGTTTGATACACAAACTTAAGGGAAAGACCTCCTATGAACTACTCAAAGGGAAGAAACCTAAAGTAGATTATTTTAAAATCTTTGGTTGCATTTGTTACATTCATAACAACAACAGGAAACACATTAGAAAGTTTGAAGCCAAGGATGAAATAGGAATTTTTCTTGGATATTCCCAAGTAAGCAAGGCTTATAGGGTTTATAATAAATCAACTATGAAAATGAAAGAATCTATTCACATTTTTTTTGAAGAGACAAACATGTTTTATAAGGAGAATATTCCTTCTACCAGTGAGACTTTGCAGGAACCAAATCTGTGTGAGAAGTTGGAAGAATTGACCCTCACCAATGAGGCTGTTACACAACCTTCTCCATATATTGTTGAAGATAGTGAAGATGAAGACACTGAACTTAGTGAAGAGCCAACAACAGCTATAATTCCATAAGAGGAATTAATTCCCCAAGCAGTTGCTCAACCAACTCCTCCTACTGAATTAGTCATATTTAGAGATCACCCTGTATCTCAAATGATTGGAGATATTTTAGTTGTCGTGCAGATAAGGCATCAACTCCACCAGGACATGATGCATGTCTGCTTCATATCTCAAACTGAGCCCCAATACATAAAAGATGCTGAGCAAGATCCATACTGGATCATTGCAATGTAAGAGGAGCTCAACCAATTTCAGAGATGTAGAGTTTGGGATTTAGTTCCAAGACCCAAAGACTACCCAGTCATTAGAACTAAATGGGTATTTAGAAACAAACTTGATGCTTAAGGTCTTATCTTAAGGAACAAGGCAAGATTGGTTTCTCAAGGATACAAACAAGAGGAAGGCATAGACTATGACCAAACTTTTGCCCCTATTGCAAGGATTGAAGCAATCAGGATTTTTTTAGCCTATGCAGCCTACAAGAAGTTCACAGTGTACCAAATGGATGTCAAAAGTGCATTTTTAAATGGTGAACTCAAAGAAGAGTTCTATGTAGAACAACCACAAGGTTTTATTTCTCCTACTCATCCCTCTTATCTTTTCAAATTGCATAAGGCTCTCTATGGTCTAAAGCAAGCTCCAAGAGCTTGGTATGAAACCTTAGCTAGCTTTCTCTTAGAGCATAATTTTTCTAGAGGCATAGTAGATAGGACTTTATTTATAAAGCATCATCATCATAAAATCTTGTTAGTACAAATATATGTAGATGATATTATATTTGGTTCTACTGATTCCAAACTATGCAAAAGATTCTCCAAACTTATGCATTCCAAGTTTGAAATGAGTAGCATGGGTGAGCTCTCCTACTTCTTTGCTCTCCAAGTGAAGTAGTCCCCTGATGGCATCTTCTTATCCCAATCCAAATATGCTAAGGAGCTTATCAAAAGGTTTGGAATGGCTGATGCTGCTTCTGCAAAGAAAACATCTATGGCTACAAATGCTATAATTGATTCTGATGAATATGGAAAACCTGTAGATCAGAAATTATATAGGGTCATTGTTGGGTCCCTATTATATCTTACAGCAAGTAAACCAGACATCATGTTTGCTACATGTCTTTGTACTAGGTTCTAGGTAAAACCTAATGAATCTCACCTTATTTTCTTAAAAAGGATTTTGAGATATATAAAGAGTTGCCCTAATTTAGGACTCTGGTATCCAACTGAGTCAGAATTTGAGTTAACTGGATACTCTGATACTGACTTTGCTGGATGTAGAGTGGACAGAAAGAGCATTAGGGACATATCAGTTCCTTGGTGATAGGCTAGTGTCTTGGTTTTGCAAGAAGCAAACATCTGTGTCCACCTCAACAGCAGAAGCTGAGTATATAGTAGCTGGCAGTTGTTGTTCACAGATGTTGTGGATTCAGAACCAACTCCTAGATTATGGTATCAACTTAAATAATTCAACTCTACTTTGTGATAATACCAGTGCAATTTCTATTGCACAGAATCCAGTGCATCATAGTAGAACTAAGCATATAGATGGAAGACATCATTTCATTAGAGAGTGTGTTGACAAAAAGAAAATTAATCTCACCTTTGTCTCTACTGATTTGCAAAAGGCAGATATCTTCACCAAACCCTTGGATGAGAAGAAACATCTGTTCTTTATGAATCAGCTAGGTATGATCAATATAGATGCATTAATTTAACTTTTTATCTGTGGTCGAAGAATTTGCCACAATTCATCGAACGGAGATCGACGAACTGAGAAAAGTTCTTGAGAAATTCGTCGACCTGAGATCGACGAACTCTCTGTGTATGAAGTTCTATTCGTCGAATGGAGATCGACGATATTTCTTCAGAAAATTTTCATCGACCTGAGAACGACGAAAGCTTTTCCCTTCTTTTGACTGAGATCGACGAACTCTTTTGTTAATAAAATATTTCGTCAAACTCAGATCGAAGAATTTTATTTTATTTCGTCGGACGGACTCTGGTTTATATTCTGAAAACCATATAACTAGGTTTTCTTCGAGCTCCATCCCACGCTTTTTGTTCCCCTAGCACTTGATCTTTCTGTTTTCTTTTGTAGGCGATCAATGGCAATTCCGGCGAGCTCTCTGGCGGAGAAGAAATTTGATATGGGATTTGACATAGACTTTCAAATTGTTTCAACATTCTGATCAATATTTTCTGGATATACTGAAACTATTTGAAAAACAACAGTTAAAGAACTTCATGACAACCAGAATCAAGATAGATGCTACTAAAATAAGAGAATCGGTGTTCACCTCCTCCACTCCAGATACCGACACAATGATAGCAACTGTTTCTGGTAACCAGATTTCTCTTTCCCCAGCAGTGCTAACTGAAATTTTTGGTTTGATGAATGGTGAAGAAGAGTTAGAGATTGATAGTTCTGAATTTGATAATATGCTGAATAAAATGGGTCATGTTGGAGAGAACCCTAATAAATTACTAAAGAAAAATTTATCTTCTGAATATAAATTCTTAGCCGATGTGGTGGGCAAGGTATTGCTGGGAAAGCATACTGCCCATGATTATATTACCAGGCAACAATTTTTGGTAATGTGTGCAGTACTGTATAAGAAAGCAGTAAGTTGGTCAAGGATTCTGTTTGACTTGATAAGGAAGAAGAATAGTAATAAAGAAGTTTGTTTTGGAAGAATTCTGGGCATCTTCCTACAGGAAAAGTAAGTTAAATTCCTGGTCTCCCAGACCATATTCAATAATGTTTCCAAAAGGCTAACATGTGCCTTGTTTGGAAGGTGGAAGAGGACAATCTTAAAGCCATCTAAGGCTTCGGCCTCTTCCAGAGGTTCTGAGGGTACAAGAGGTGCAATAGCTGATCCCCCACCGTCAGAAGTTGTGATGTAGGGATGTCGGATCGGAGATCTCCACGGATCTAACGCTCTATCTCCGCTCTACACGTCGTAGATCTACCGCACCTACACAGCACCTATCGCCCACAATAGTTCCTCGTCACAAAACACAGCATAAACAACAAGGGAGGAATGGTCGACTCGAAAACAATGATCGGAAATTTTAGTCGGAATATTCCCCAAGAAAACACAAAGGTTGCCACTCCTTTTTGAGAGCAAGACCAAGGCTATAGGCCAAGATCCACTCAGGCAAATATGATCCACCCGATCCGGAAATAAAAAGCCTTGCAACGGCGTTTTAGTTTCAAAACTTGCAGCGATTAATTTAAAGATCCGGAGAAAACGATTTGCGAAAATCCACCACAACTAAGGAGAAGAATCACACAAGGAAGAGGAAAGAGATTACCCAACCGGAAAGCGTTTCACACAAGATAACTGTGGGAGAATCACTCTCTCCACGGATCCACCGGCGTCACACTGAATGGTTTGCAACCTTCTTCCAAGGAGTCGCACCGAAGGAAGCCGCGCCGGAGTCGCGCCGAACGGATGGAGGGAGCAACGGGGGGCGGTTTCACACCACAACCATGGGGGGCGGCGGCTTGGAGATGGTCTCCTCTTGGCCGAATTTCTCAAGGAGAGATCTAGGTTTTCTTTTTTCCAATGCCTTAACTCTTCATGATAGCCTCCTTTAAATAGGAGTTACAAACAAGCCTTATCCCTTCATGATGGAGATTTAATCTCATCCATCCGAATGGCTAATTGCACACCAATACTAAAAATAGTTCAAAATGAAAAAATAACAACACATGCAATGAATATAAAATTATCACATAAGCATAGGATAATTTTATATTCCAAATATAAAATAAAGTGCAAGAAAAGGAAATAAATAAAGCTAATGCGTTGTCGTGGCGGTAGCACGTCGCGGGCGGAGGTTGTAGCGTACCCTTCCGTTAGCGTCATCGTGCCGCCTCACGTCCTTGAGTCGTATGGCCTTATCAACCGAATCATCAGCAGCATCGTCAGCATCATCTTCAAATGGTGGAGGAGGGGGCACGCCATCAATCCTCCCCCGCTCAAATGCACGCATCTCCGTTGCGTGGTCCAAGCGATAGCGGTGAAGGAGAGCGGCATCCAAACTCTGCAGCTCCGTCTCGAGTACCCAAGAGTCATCCGAAGGGGGCCGATCACGCCAACGGATGAGAAAGCGGTGGGTGTCGCCATCAGCAGTGATAACAGGCTCAGCATCAAGTATCATCTCTGGAGTGGAAAACGTCCGTGGAAACCTGGGGAACATATTAGCAGTAGGCAGGAAAGAAGGCAACTTACCATCCGATGATATACCTGTGGGGACCGAAAGAGAGAGATCATCCGTACTACCACTCCCCAACCCATGAGAATTTTTAGTGGGAGAAGAAGACGACAAAGAAATCAACTCTTGTGGTGGTGACATAAACATTGTTAAATCCGAAACATTAAAAATGGGGGAGATACCCCAATCAGCAGGCAAGTCCAAAACGAAAGCGTTGTCACCTAACTTCTTAATAATCCGAAAAGGGCCGGCGCGCTTTGGTGCTAACTTTTTAACGGTGCTAGTTGGCAAGCGTTCGGGAACCAAACGGACTAAAACTAGATCGCCAATTTTGAAGTCTGATACTCTCCTATGTAAATTAGTGTGCGCTTGATAAGAGTCGTATTGCGTAGTCAAGGTGGCCCGTATACGTGCGTGTAAATCATGGATGTGCTGGGCGAAGGATTGTGCAAACTGACTTGCCTTGTATGTTGGGGGCAACGGCACCAAGTCAAGCGGCAAAGGAGCCTTATACCCGTAGACAATCTCATTCGGAGACAGACCCGTAGGCCTATTCTTGGAATTATTGTAGGCTAACTGGGCATGGGGAAGGAGAAGATCCCACGTGCTCTTGTGATCACTCACAAGGCATCGTAACAAATTTCCTAAGCTCTGATTAACCACTTCCGTCTTCCCATCAGTTTGGGGATGATAGGCAGAGGAAAACAATAATCTCGTTCTCATTAATATCCAAAGAGTCTTCCAAAAATAACTAGTGAATTTTACGTCCCTATCCGATACTATGGTCTTTGGCACTCCACGGTGACTAATGACTTCTTTAAAATAAAGTTTAGCAACGTGAGACGCATCATTCGTCCTACTGCATGGGATGAAATAAGCCATCTTTGAAAACCTATCCACAACTACAAAAATTGAGTCGTGACGGCGTAGGGTAACGGGAAGGCCTAATACAAAATCCATACTAACGTCTACCCAAGGCATGGAGGGAATAGGCAAGGGTGTATATAATCCTATGTTGGTTTTGCTACCCTTAGACACCTGGCACGTACGACAGCTACTCACTACCTGTCCCACCATAACCTTAAGTTTTGGCCAATAGAATTTGTCCTCGACTAACGTAATGGTCTTATCTCTACCGAAGTGGCCACTCAACCCTCCGCTATGCAACTCCCATATGATATGTAGGCGTAACGATGACTGTGAAATACATAGTTTCCCGTTCCTAAACAGGTAACCGTCCTTGATGACGTAGGCAGATATCGTCGTGGGGGAGCTATCTTGGGCAGAAAGATAGAAGTCCTGGAAGTCAGGACACGTGGCGTACTCATCCTTAATCCGCTCAAACCCTACAACATGTACTTCCATAGAGGTGAGTAAAAGAGTAAGACGACTAAGGGCGTCCGCGACTCAGTTATCAGCTCCCTTAAGGTGCTTGAGATTAAACGTGTAACCTTGTAGGAAAGCGACCCACTTAGCGTGGCGTGGGCTGATCTTATGCTGGTCGTTGATGAAACGTAAAGCCTCATGATCGGAGAGGATCACAAACTCCTTGGAGAGGAGATAGTGCCTCCAATGGTGTAGACATCGGACTACAGCATAAAACTCCCTATCGTAATTTGAGTAGTTCAGCTTAGGGTCGGACAACTTCTCGCTAAAATAACTAACGGGATGGCCCTCTTGGCTCAATACACCTCCAATCCCCACCCCAGACGCATCGCATGTGAGCTCAAAGACTTTAGCAAAGTCAGGTAGACGTAAGACAGGTACCTCAGTCATAAGCTCCTTGATTCGCTCAAAAGCATGGGTGGCGGACTTCGTCCACGTAAACTCTCCCTTCTTCATACAGT
Source organism: Platanthera guangdongensis (assembly GCA_039583875.1). NCBI lineage: Eukaryota > Viridiplantae > Streptophyta > Magnoliopsida > Asparagales > Orchidaceae > Platanthera > Platanthera guangdongensis. The sequence goes on along the minus strand of CM077155.1, from coordinate 115,632,934 downwards.
CCGTGATAGGCGCCATAATACTACTAAAGTCTCGTATGAAACGACGATAAAATGTGGCGAACCCATGAAAACTACGCACCTCACGTAGGGTGGTTGGCACGGGCTAGTCCTTCATGACCTGAACCTTGCCCGGATCGACTCGGATACCCTCGGAGCCGACTATATAGCCTAAGAAATCTACCTCTGAGACATAGAAAGTGCATTTCTTAAGGTTGAGAAATAACGTCTCCTTCCGCAGGGTGGAAAGGATCACTCTCATGTGGGAGATGTGCTCGGTAGTAGAGGTGCTATAAATCAGAATATCGTCAAAGTAGACGACAACGAACTTTCCCATGAATGGCTGAAAGACATGTGTCATCATCCGGGAGAAGGTACTAGGGGCATTGGACAACCCAAAGGGCATCACAAGCCATTCGTACAGACCATCCTTCGACTTAAACGCCATCTTCCACTCATCGCCCTCTCGTATCCTAATCTGGTGATAGCCACTCCGAAGATCTAATTTGGAGAATACGGTGGCTCCAGACAAGACATCCAACAAATCATCTAGGTGGGGAATGGGGAACCTATATTTGATGGTGATTTTGTTGATAGCCCAGCTATCAATGCACATCCTCCATGTACCATCCTTCTTGGGGGCAAGTAGTGCTGGTACAGCACATGAACGCATACTAGTCCTAATAAAACCTTTCGTTAGCAAGCCCTCTATCTGAGACTGCAACTCCAGGTGAGCTGTGGGGTGGAGTCCGTAATGGGGCTGATTTGGCAAGGAAGACCCCGGGATGAGATCTATCGCATGCTGGATATTCCTAAGCGGGGGTAACGTGGATGGCAACTCATCCGGGTACACGTCCCTATACTCCTCCAACAGTACCCATAACTCACTAGGTAACTCATCCAAAATGCTAGAATTGGGCTTCGCACTTAAGAGGACTAGCGCATGCATGATTCCATCGAAGAACGGATCCCTCTCAAACTCTTTCCTACCAACTAGGTTCAACGTTTTCCGTTCTACCGGAATAGTGGTGTCCTTAACCAAGACTACGGGCTCCTTTGGGATGGTCGGCCTCAAAGTGATGGTTTTGCCATTGAATTTGAATTCATAAGTATTGGCTCTACCAAAATGTGTAACATCACGGTCGTATAGCCAAGGGCGGCCTAACAACACATGACAAGCGTCCATCGGAAGGACATCACACCACACCTCATCAATGTAGGATTTGAATGAGAGTGGGACCAGGCATCGCTTGGTAACGGGTACAGAGAGCTTGTTGATCCAAGCGACCTGATATGGGGTCGGGTGTGGTTCCATGACCAAAGACATACGTGCTACGGCGTTCTCAGATATGACATTCACGCAGCTACCACTATCAATAATCAGCTTGCAAAGCTTCTCGCCACTCTTAAAAATCAGAGAAAATATGCTCGTCCTCTTCCAATCATCTAATGGACGAGGAGTGGTCAAAATACAACACATCACCATAAGGGGGTGATCGTCCTCTAAGTCACTAGGGACTCCTTCGGGGTCACTCTCCTCTGCGGCCTCGTATACGTAATCGTCAGGGTCGGTAGTTGGCTCTAATAAGGCTAGCGTTTTTGTCTTTGTTGGGCATTCGTAGGCATAGTGGCCTTGAATGCCGCAAGAGTAACAAGTGATGTTAGCCTTGCTAACCTTCCCGATAGGGACACGCTCACTCGCAGGGTTCTTGGAGTTCCTAGCGGTGATCACGATTGACTTCGACTTGGTAGATTTAAACTTTCCCTTATCAAGATATGTGGAAGAAGATGCCCCGTGGTGGACTTGTTCTTCGTATGAGCGTAACGGGAGTGAGCCTTAGAGGCTAGGTGTTTTTCAATGTCCAAGGCGGCATTGAAAGTCGTGTTCAAGTTCGTATGCCCATATCGCAAGAGCTTCCTTTGGATATCGGGGTTAAGGCCCTTTCGATATCTAGATAAAGTGACTTCGGGGATCTCCCTAAGGTCACATCGCACCATTCGGTCCTTAAGTTCACCCATATATTCAGCTACCGAGCATGAGCCCTGCCGCAGAGTGGCAAGCTCATCGAACATCTGTGTCCGATGGTACGCCGGAAAGTACTGATCGGTCAACAGGTTCTTCATTACTGGCCAACCTATAAGGGGGGCTCCGTGTCCGGTTCCTAATCTTCGCTCCTCATTCAGCCAGAACGTCTTTGCACGACCTGTTAACTTCATCCGGGCAACTTGGACCTTTTGGGGATCCGTCAGGTTGTGCCACTCGAAGTAACACTCCATATCCACAGTCCAGTTAAGGAAGATTTGGGGGTCTCCCATGCCATCATACGTGGGGACATTTATCTTAATGGCCCTAGTAATGTCAAAGTCTCGCTGGGGCGGTGTCCTCTAGGGGGCACCCGCGGAGAGTCCCCATCAGAATCCGAATCAGAGTTATGTTGGTGCCGGTTGGGCCGGTCAACGTTAACGGGTGGCGGGGGTGGCCTAGCTTGGTTTTGTAGGATCTGGGCTAAGACGTTCCTAAGCTCAGCCATATCGGCACGAAGACCTGCTATAGCCGTGGTGTTGGGATCACCATGCTCGTTCGTAGCCATCCTAGACGTAGACGGGGTTGCGTACTCCGTTCCTAGCCTAGTGCGCATTCAGGTTTGGGAGGCCCCGGGCAAGATGAATTTTCCTAGGGCTGTAGCTATATTGAAAATAAGATATTTTTATATATTCCCAATGTGAATAACACGTAGATCGTTAAAAAATTTTGTTTTTGAACTTTTGCTGAAAAATAAAGATTTCAGGCCGCTATTGGCAGACCACAGAAAATAATTTTTTTTGATTTTCTAACGATCCGATCTCCAACAAGGAACGCAGAGAGGATGTTTGCAACGTGAAAATTGAAACGACCGCCTCTGATACCAAATTGATGTAGGGATGTCGGATCGGAGATCTCCATGGATCTAACGCTCTATCTCTGCTCTATACGTCGTAGATCTAACGCACCTACACAGCACCTATCGCCCACAATAGTTCCTCGTCACAAAACGCAGCACAAACAACAAGGGAGGAATGGTCGACTCGAAAACAATGATGGGAAATTTTAGTCGGAATATTCCCCAAGAAAACACAAAGGTTGCCACTCCTTTTTGAGAGCAAGACCAAGGCTATAGGCCAAGATCCGCTCAGGCAAATAGGATCCACCCGATCCGGAAATAAAAAGCCTTGCAACGGCGTTTTCGTTTCAAAACTTGCAGCGATTAATTTAAAGATCCGGAGAAAACGATTTGCGAAAATCCACCACAACTAAGGAGAAGAATCACACAAGGAAGAGGAAAGAGATTACCCAACCGGAAAGCATTTCACACAAGATAACTGTGGGAGAATCACTCTCTCCACGGATCCACCGGCGTCACACCGAATGGTTTGCAACCTTCTTCCAAGGAGTCGCACTGAAGGAAGCCGCGCCGGAGTCGCACCGAACGGATGGAGGGAGCAAGGGGGGGAGGGCGGTTTCACACCACAACCAAGGGGGGGCGGCGGCTTGGAGATGGTCTCCTCTTGGCCGAATTTCTCAAGGAGAGATCTAGGTTTTATTTTTTCCAATGCCTTAACTCTTCATGATAGCCTCCTTTAAATAGGAGTTACAAACAAGCCTTAGCCCTTCATGATGGAGATTTAATCTCATCCATCTGAATGGCTAATTGCACACCAATACTAAAAATAGTTCAAAATGAAAAAATAACAACACATGCAATGAATATAAAATTATCACATAAGCATAGGATAATTTTATATTCCAAATATAAAATAAAGTGCAAGAAAAGGAAATAAATAAAGCTAATGCGTTGTCGTGGCGGTAGCACGTCGCGGGCGGAGGTTGTAGCGTAGCCTTCCGTTAGCGTCATCGTGCCGCCTCACGTCCTTGAGTCGTATGGCCTTATCAACCGGATCATCAACAGCATCGTCAGCATCATCTTCAAATGGTGGAGGAGGGGTCACGCCATCAAGTTGTCCCCTCCATCAGCAGTCCAGCCACCCAGATACCTACACCTCCATCTCAACAATATACACCTCCACAAATTCCTTCATCAACCCTCCAACAACCAATTCAATCTCCTATACATCAACCAACTCCACCAATTCAATCTCTTGTACATCAACCCACACCAGTTCAATCTCCAGAACACATCACACTACCTCCATCTCCATTACCACCACATCTAGATGACATTCCCATCCATAACCTCTCATCCATTCCATCTTTTGATCTGTTCTCATCTCGCTTCATTTCTCCATCACCTCATGATGAGCCAATGCCAGACACCACTACTTTCTCTTCATCATCCATCCTCCATCCTTCTGTATCAACTCAAACACCCTCTAAGTTTATGGAAATGGATTCCCATTCCCTTCCCTCTCTTCTGGAACTCATCACTCCCCTTATCTCAAACCATATAGCAGAGGCCGTTAAAGCTCTTGTTGACTCTATTGCGTCCTTATCTGCCATCATTTTTGCTGCCTCCACTGTCCCTTCTTCTGGGGGCCTGGCTTCAGGACCCTCTGAAACTAGGCAGGGGGAGATATCTAATGAAGAAGCTCCAATTTCCTCTCCTCTAGCAGCAGCAGTTACAGCAGCAGCAATTGATACTGAAATGGTCTGTACAGGTATAGAAATTCCAGAGAGTACAACTGTTGGTGATTGTATTATCAATCCCACAGTTGATTTATTTCATTTGTTAAATTATTTTGATACAGTTCATTTGAATTATCTTCCAGAAGTCTGCCCAGAGCATTCTATGGCTATAGCCTGCTATACTTCCCCAATAAGCCCCGAAGTTGTTAATTAACTAAAGGAAAGTTTTGTAGCACCAGTAATTACAGAAGAACATATGACTGAGAATGTTCTTGAACTAGTCTCTACCCCATAGCAAAAGGCTATCTCCCCTCCCAAAGCTCATTCCCCTCATACCTATAAAATGGATGATAGTCTTTTACCAGACCTGGATGATATTATTCTTGCAGATATAGCAAAAGAGAATCTAACAGTTTTTGGAAATATTATTGCTCCACCAGAAGCTATAGAACCTCAAGTGCCTCCTCAAGCTGAAAAGCAAATCTCCAAAGGAAGCCTTGAAGGCAATTGATGTTTTGTATGACAACCCTCCAGGATCTTCTGATGATGACAATGATGATGAAGATTCTGATGAATCTGATGATCCAAAAGCTTAGAAGAAGATTGATAAGAAAAGGAAAGCTCCTGCTAAGGCTGTTCCAAAGCCCAATCCCAATGCAGACACTCCCTACTACATGTTGCAGAAGATTACTCCTTACCTAGGGATGCCTTCATGGATGTGGCTATCTAAGAATGAGCAAAAAGCAAGGAAGAAAAGCAGAAGGTACTCTCCTCCTCCTCCTTCTCAAAGGAATTATAGAGTTCCTCCTCCTCCAGCAGCAGGTGCTTCAGGGAATGTGTCTCAGAGACTACCTCTCACATTCAAACATACCAAATGCAACAAGGCAGATCTTCAAGATCTCATTTCTAAGGGAGCAGTCAACGGAAACACTCTTCAAGCAATAGCAGACATCAACAACAATGTCAGAAGCAAGACATGCAACAGAAAATATTTGAAATTGATCAATCTGATAAAGATAACAGTTCTGAAAGACCTGAATCTCCACCAGTTCCCTTTGTTGATCCTGAACAAGAAAATACTTCAAAGATGACTAGATTTTAAGAACTGGTTGGACTCTCTATGATAAATAAAGCTAAAGTTGAAGGCAAAGATCCCTCTCAATATACTACAATGTCTTCCTACAGAAGAGAGGAACTAAAAAGGTATGACAAAGCTAAGAACTTTTTCAATGTTGATGCTTATATGAGTTTACATCCAGAAGCAGTTGTTCTAAGACCAACTTCTGTCAACATAATTGGAGCATCAGACATGACTATGTCAAAAAGAGAAGCTGCAAATCCACATAGCGAAATCATATTCAGACAGCCCTCTGATAAATCTGATAAAGCTGATAAGGAGAAGCCAAAGAAGAACAAATGACTGTTTTGTTTAGTTTTTATTTTTTGAACTATATTTGATTAATCTGTCACAAAGCTCTTATTGTATACATATCTGTTGGATGTTTTAATTTTCGGCCAGATATATTTTATTTTGCCTCGTGATTGTTTTTCTTTTATTTGTATTAGTGACCTCACACAAATAGGGGGAGATTGTTGGATCCCTACATTGGATTTGCGCTAGGTTCACTAATTAGGTTGAGTCTGACCTACATTGTATAGCCAGGGTCAAGTCTAAGAGTCCTAGAGTTTAGGCTAAGTTATTAGGTTCAACATTCTTGGACCAGCCAGCATAAGACCTCAGTTGACCCATACTTAGAAGAATTCAGAGTTAAAAAATTATCAGTTCGAAATTCTTCGAACTCAGCTCGACGATCGTCAATCGCAGATCGATGAACTCAGAGTTAATTCTCTGAGTTGAGCTTGATGATATTCGAGCTCAGGTCCACGATCTCTTCATTCAGACAGATTCTCTGCTTGACGAATTTTGGAGTTTAACTTCAACAGATTCTTTCCAGTTTAGTTACTCTGAACTCTGCTCGACGAAAAGAGATTCTTAGTTCGACGAACTTAGAGCGCAGAATTGGCTAGTTATTTGCAGAATGCAGTTCGTTGAGCTGAGGTCGACGAACAGGAATTATCGGCTCGATGTACTTGGATCACCAATCGACGAATTCTGTTCAGAGCTCGACGAATTCTGTCCCAAGCTAGACTTAGAAGTTTTCCTTATTCTGTCCTTATTTCTTATATTATTTTGCAGTAATTCTCTGAGTAATTAATGCTTATATTCCACTGGATATAGTCGTTATTGGCAGCATTATTTATGGTCTTCATCAGGGATAATTACTTGCTTAATTTTTTGGGATAGTTGGGGAAACTCTTTAATGGATATTCCAGTCGTTTCATTCTCCAGATCAATCAGCAATTAATGTTTGGAATTCAAATTTTCAAAGGAGAATTTTGACAGTAGAATATAAAAGAGTTTTTTTTCCAGACAAGGAGTGGCAACACAAGAAAGAGCGTACAGAGAAATGATATAGAACTCCCTCCCTGTGCAGAAAACATTTTTCCCCTTATACTTTTTGAAGACTGAAGAAGAACAACAATCAAACATCAAGAGTCTTCTTCAGCTTCTACTCCAGGAACATTCAAGGACAACAAATTTAAATCAATTAGAAATTCCTGGATCACTTCATGTCAAGGCGGAAGAACTACACCCTGAACAAGGCTCCAAGCTTTCTGAACCATTCTTATTTCAGAAGGAGCTTGGACACTAGCAGTCCACTAGTCATCTCTGTTGTATAGAGAAAAGAGAAGACAACATCAACTCTCTCTCTCTCTCATCCTCTTGTAAAATGGTTTATTAACTCCCTTCAAAAGTTTATTCTTGGTTTTTGGGCACCTGATCAAAAGCCTAAAGGGTTGTGAGATCTCCCTGGAAATAGATCTTGTGGTGGCAGTCACCTGATCAAAAACCTGATAGAGGATTCCTACCAGGGTAGTAGAAAAGTGGATGTACCCAGTTTGGGGAACCACTATAAAATTCTTGTGTTGTCTGGTTGCCTATTTTCCTTTTGTTCTTGTTATGATGTGATAGATTTTCTTAGGTTGTATTTCTGTTATACTGCTATATTATCACCTATTTTACTCTGATATATTTAAAAACAGCCAAAAAGTTTTAAGTTACTCTATTCTCCCCCCCCCCCTCTATAGTAATCATATTTTTCCCCTTATCTTTCTATTGGTATCTGTATTATACCATATCTTTCACCTTAGAGTCTGAATCCCCTTCATCTCTTGATGATTGAGGTTCAGAGTCTAAGCCAGTCTCATGAATAGAAATAAAAGAATGTGGTTTAACATGTACCTGGGTCTGACCAGGCAGATCCTGTCTGCTTTCTTCATCTGTCATTGTCATTAATCCATGGAACTAAGAATCTCCTTCTTCAACTTCATCCACCACTGAGTAACTATCTGACTGTGAAAGAGGGGCCCTAATCCCTAATCTAACAGTAGGGTATTCTTCAGGTTCCTCTTCAGCAATAGTAATAAGCCCAATATAGGCTTCATCTTCTTCACTGTCTGACTCAGAGGAAGAGTCAGACAAGGTATTCTCCTTCTTGTCCACAATGGACTTCTCTTTCTTCTTTCACTTGTGGTGCTTCTTCACTCTTTCTTCTTTACTCTTCACTGGGCAGTCATCAATTACATGCCGTTCGTTGAGCTCAGGTCGACGAACAGGAATTATCAGCTCGACGAACTTGGATCTCCAGTCGACGAATTCTGTTCAGAGCTCGACGAATTCTGTCCCAAGCCATACTTAAAAGTTTTCCGTATTCTGTCCTTATTTTTTATATTATTTAGCAGTAATTTTCTGAGTAATTAATGCTTATATTTCCCTAGATATAGCCGTTATTGACAGCATTAATTATGGTCTTCATCAGGGATAATTACTTGCTTAATTTATTGGGACAGTTGGGGAAACTCTTTAATGGATATTCTAGCTGTTTCATTCTCCAGATCAATCAGTAATTAATGCTTGGAATTCAAATTTTTAAAGCAGAATTTTGACAGTAGAATATAAAAGAGTTTTTCTTTTCCCATACAAGGAGTGGCAACATAAGAAAGAGCATACAGAGAAACGATACAGAACTCCCTCCCTATGCAGAAAACGTTTTGTTTTCCCCTTGTACTTTCTGAAGACTGAAGAAGAACAACAATCAAACATCATGAGTCTTCTTCAACTTCTACTACATGAATATTCAAGGACAACAAATTTAAATCAGTCAGAAATTCCTGGATCACTTCAAGTCAAGGCTGAAGACCTACACCCTGAATAAAGCTCTAAGATTTCTGAACCATTCTTATTTCAGAAGGAGCTTTGACACCAGCAATCCACTAGTCTTCTCTGTTGTATAGAGAAAGGAGAATACAACATGAACTCTCTCTCATCCTCCTGTAAAAGGGTTTATTAAATCCCTTCAAAAGTTTATTCTTGGTGTTTGGGCATCTGATCAAAAGCCTAAAGGGTTGTGAGATCTCCCTGAAAATAGATCTTGTGGTGGCAGTCACCTGATCAAAAACCTGATAGTGGATTCCTACCAGGGTGGTAGAAGAGTGGATGTATCCAGTTTGGAGAACCACTATAAAATTCTTGTGTTGTCTGATTGCCTATTTTCTTTTTGTTCTTATTGTGATGTGATAGATTTGCTTAGGTTGTATTTCCTGTTATACTACTATATTATCACCTATTTTACCCTGATATATTTAAAAACAACCAAAAAGTTTTAAGTTATTCTATTCACCCCCCCTTTAGAGTAATCAGGTCTATCCCCTTATCTTTCTATTGGTATCAGTGCTATACCATATATTTCACCTTAGAGTCTGAATCTCCTTCATCTCTTGATGATTGAGGTTCAGAGTCTGAGCCAGTCTCATGACTAGAAATAAAAGAATGTGGTTTAGCATGTACCTGAGTCTGACCAGGCAGATCCTGTCTGCTTTCTTCATCTGTCATTGCCATTAATCCATGGAACTGAGCATCTCCTTCTTCATCTTCATCCACCTCTGAGTCACTATCTGAGTGTGACAGAGGGGCCCTGATCCCTATTCTAACAACATGGTATTCTTCAGGTTCCTCTTCAGCAACAGCAATAAGCCCAATATAGGCTTCATCTTCTTCACTGTCTGACTCAGAGGAAGAGTCAAACCAGGTATTCTCCTTCTTGGCCACAAGGGACTTCTCCTTCTTCTTTCACTTGTGGTGCTTCTTCACTCTTTATTCTTTACTCTTCACTGGGCAGTCATCAATTACATGCCCAAGTTTGTTGCAGGAAAAACAAATAATGTTAGAGGAAGATTGTTTATTAGAGTTACGAGCATACATGTCCTCCTTAGAGGATTTCCTTCTGTGCTTAGAGGAGGAAGACGGCCTTCTGTTCTTCCAATGCCCCTTCTTCATGAATTTCTGAAACTGCCTAGAGAAGGCAGCAAGGTCCTCATCAGATGTATGACTGTCATATGAGCTGGACCTTGAGCTCTCAGATTCTGACACAGCAGTTCTCCTCACTAGAGAGATCTTCCTTCTGCTCCTGGTTAAAGCATCAGCTTTGAAAGCCACAGATTTCTCCTTGCTCTGTGACTTACGACTCTTCTCTTCTTCTTCCTTCCTTGCAGCAAGCTGCATCTCATAGGACAGCATCTTTCCAAATAGGGTTAGAGGTGGTGAGTCTGATAGCTTTCCCATCTCCCTGATGGCCCAAATCTTTGTGTCATAATCCTTGGTGTGGGACCTGAGAAATTTGTCATTCAGCTCATAGGTGCTGAAGACCCTTACATAAGTTCTTAGTTCATTAACAGTTATGAAAAATCTTTCAAAACTTTCAGCAATGCCCTCAGACTTTCCTTGTCTGAAGGCCTCATACTCCTGGTTTAGCATGGATTTCCTGTTATCCCTCACCTCTTTTGAACCCTCCGTGAACACCACTAGGGTGTCCCACATCTCCTTGGAGGTTTTACAGTGCACCAGATTTTGGAATGTAGAATCATCTACTGTACTAGCAATTGATATTCTGAGCTCTCTTGTCCATGGAGGCAAGGAGGAGCTCATCCTTGTTCATTTCTTCATATGATTTGGGAGTCTGGATGTTGGCATCCAGAACAGAGATCTTCATGGGGATGAAGTGTCCCTCTTGGTTTGTGATATAGATCATAGGTTCAGCAGCATAAATGAATAGCCTAACCCTTTCCATCTAGAGCCCAAACCCTTCCTTTTTGCAGATTGGCAACTTCATGTCTCCCAATTCCTTATAGTTTACAGCAGACCCCATTCTTTATCTTATATCTAACATTGGAGGTATACTCAGATTGTTAAATCCTTTTTGAGTAACCTCCCTCTGATACCACTTGAAAGTTACTTAACTGAAGGTTAGCTAATCACCTAGAGGGGGGGTGAATAGGTCTTTGAGCTTTTATTAAATCTTTTGTTGATTTCTAATTATACTAACTAGAGTTTGTCCTTAAATCCTACTGATGGTTAAAACTCCAAAATTATTTACGGTCACGTGGCGACCCGGCGGTTTTATTTGAGAAAAAGGCGGATGTGGTTTTATTTAGAAAACGGGGCGCGCGTATTTATTTATTTGGATATAAAACGATTTAGATCGAGTTTTAACGAAAGGAGGCAAGTGCACCTATCGTGAGTAGTACAGGATATTCCGGGTGGAATATCGAGGTCGTATTTGTTCTCGGGTCCGGTTCGATTATTTCTACTCTTCCCTGGAGGGGACTATTATTTTACCGATAATTAACTTGTCGGGTTATATTTTATATATAATAAAAATGCAGAAAAAGACAGAAAGAAAATGAAAGCATGAAGGTGGTGCCGATGAAGAGCTTAGCTCGATGGCACCGAGAAAACAAATGAACTAAAATAGACTTTAAATAAAAAGAGCTCCTAAATTTCTAATTAATTAAGGCGGAGACTTGGCCGTGGAGGTTCCACTAAAATGAGCTCACCTATCTCTAGGACTATCGCTCACCTGAACGCTAAGACTATTCGACCGGGCTCTCGTCCGACGAAGGATTCCTCTTAACGCCCGCATTACGCTAAGAACCCCGCTATTGGGTGGGGAACCCAATCCGGTAGAGTTGGCGCGCCTCCTCTCTCGAGGGTTAGTGCGGAACTCTCTTTGCCAAGGGGTGATCTGTCCATACGCACGGCCTCTCGGCGAGCGTATGGAAAACGGAAATAGGGCCCACACATCGATATGTGGTCCTACGCGTCGTTAACCCCGGGCAAACCTTAAGTACTTTTAATTAATTAGAAAGATATGACCTTTAATTATTTTAAGCTATTTTATCTGTCCCAATGCTCTTCGATGACGAGGGCTAAGAACGATTAGCCACTCATCGGAATGGGGACGGCTTGCGGAAAAAGCAGAAAAGAAAGCAGTAAAGGAAAGCAGTAAATGAAAGCGATAAAATAAAGCAGTAAAGGAAAGCTGAAAATTGCAAGTCCTACTCAAACGAGTAGGACTGAAGAAAGCTGTAAATTGCGAGTCCCGGCGCAAATGCGTGGGCGGGAGAAAGAAAGCGGGTCCTACTCAAACGAGTAGGACTAAATAAATGCAACACACTTACACACTCGACAGAAAGTAAAACTCACGCACACGCTCTCTCGACATAAACGAAAACGCACACACTCTACAAGAAAGTAAACACACTCTACCGAAATAAAATCCAGCCATTAAACTCAAGTGAGTAGGCGAAAAAATGAAAATTATAAACTCACGCACTCTACAGAAAGTAAAATAAGCGAGCGCCATTTAACTCTTAACGAGTAGGCGGAAATAAATGCGCAAGTACAAAAAATGTAAAAAACTAAGTTATCTAAAAATTGAAAACAACTGCATTTCTACCGCTAGAATGCGGTAGAAATGCATAAAAAGTGAAAATAAAAATTAAACGGGAAGAAAGTTTTGCAAATAAACGAAAAATGAAAGTGATCGAAAAATTAAAACGAATACATTTCTACCGCTAGAATGCGGTAGAAATGCATAAAAAGAGAGCGAAAAAATTAAAAGAGGAAAAAGTTTTTGAAATAAAATCAGAAACGAAAATGCTTGAAAAATTAAAACGATTATGTTATCATTCCTATAACTCCGTAAAAATGCTAAAAAAGTGTGAATAAAGGGAAAAGAACGAAAACGTTTTACGAAATAAAAAGCTAAGTAAAAAAAGGAAAAACACTTTGAAAACATTTTACGGATCTATAGGGATGAAAGTAAAGTTATAACAATCACAATCTAAACAAGTCTAAGTAACGAAATTATGAAAACATAAAAGTAACATTTACACTCATACACACACACACCCATTACAAAGAGAACAAAAACTAAGTTAAAACAAAATAAATAAGATTGTATAAGGGAAGGGGTGCATAAATCCATTCCAAAGCCATAAGAAGAGAAAAAAATATTTTATTAAGTAAAAACACCGGTTACAAAGGAACGAAAATAAAACTAAGTAGAGGGGGAGAAATATCTCTTACATAGACCTTGGAAGCAATCCAGCAGCACAACACCTTATACAAAATGGTTCAAAAAAGGAACAGAAATCCTAAGCAGAACCTCTGAATTTATAGAAAAAATTTACATGGGTCACGCCCTTGGTCACGGGCGTGACAGGGGGCGTGACAGTACTATTTGAGAAGGCGGCCGGCGATTTGACGGGAAAGTGGACTTTTGGCTGGACACGTGTCGGTCTCGCAGTGGTCACGCCCCAGGTCACGGGCGTGACTCTAGGCGTGTCAGGTAGGTGGATCTGGGCGCGGTGCGCGCCGAAAGTCTTCGGGCAGGTCTTGTCGGCCAGGCGCAGTGGTCACGCCCCAGGTCACGGGCGTGACTCTGGGCGTGTTGGCTGGTGTCGACACTCGACGAATGTCGAGCTGAAAGTGTCGAGTTGAAAATCGTCGAGCGGAAAGAGGTGTCACGCCCTAGGTCACGGGCGTGACTCTAGGCGTGTCGGCTAGTGTCGACACTCGACGATCGTCGTGATGAATTCGTCGAGTGGAGTGACACGGGCTTGGGTCATGCCCCGTGTCGGGTGACACGGGCGTGACAGGGGGCGTGTCAAGCTTTGCTCTTCAAAATTTGCTGATTGACGGGAATTTGACGTGTCACGCCCTGGTCACGGGCGTGACCAATATGTCACGGGCGTGACATGTCAATTTTTGGCAGATTTTGATATTTTCTGAAAAATAAAAATAAAACAAGTTAGTATAATATTTACAAAAATAAGAGCATTTTATTGAATAAAAATAAGTAAAAACGACAAAAATAAATGAAAACAACTAATTTAATGTACACAAAAATAGGTATATTTACAACTTATCAAATACCCTCATACTTAAGCTTTTGCTATTCCAGAGCAAAAGTTGGAGATGAACTTATAAGGAATAAAAGAAATCCTAAGTTTAGCTACCGCTTGACTTAATTAAAAGGAAGATCAAAATAAACATCCGGGGTTAAAGAATTAAATCCTAATTTATGAAATGTTATGAATAGAGGAAGAGTTTCAAAAAGACTTCTAGAAAAAATAAAATAGAAAGCAAAAATTTATTTTTGTTAGTTTAACAAAGATGGATTAGATTTATATAAAAAACCTTAGCTTAAAAGAAGTTAAAGGAAATAATGCAATTTAAAAATTATGCTCTCAAAAAAATTTTAAATTAAGTCTAGAATCATTGAAATAGGCTAAGTGGTTTGGTGGTTTATGAAGAAGGCTTGAATATTGAGGCGAGGCAATTTTTTCTCGAACCTCCATTTTTTTTTGGATTATTAGGAAAACGAAATCTTATTTTCCTAATATGATTTTTGTTTTTCAACTTCATAAGAATAAAATTAACCCAATGTATATTTGTAGGAGTAATGAATTTTATCCTCTTACTCCATATATAATCTTTTTAAATTATTGGGTGCATATGTTTACGGAACGAAATCTTATTCCCATTGACAAAAGATCTTTTAAGGGATAAAGGGGTAATCATGTCAAAGTAAGACATGAAAAAAAAGGAAGTGGGTTTATTTTTTCAAAAAGAAAACTAGATTTTAATAAAAACGTTTTGAGAGCAACCTTTTTAAAATGAACGTTCCAATGTTTCTAAAAGCATGAAGTAGAAATAATTGAAATCCATGGATGTTATTTTCTAACATAAAAAACGAGCTTCTATTTATAAAATTAGAAGTGGTGGTGAAAAACAAGTTCCCTATTATAAGGATAAGACATAAAAAATTCTTTAAGACTTAACCCCATACACTTAAATCTATCAAACTTTAATTAATAAACGAATAGTAAGCAAAGAATAACTAAAATTCACATATAAATTAACTCGAAACTAGATTTTTGGAAAGCAAAAAGGGTTAAGAAATGGTATATTCGAATTATTTTGTTACATAATTAACAAAACATTTTTTTGATTTTTTAGGGATTTTATCATTTTTTTGTGTTTTAATTATTATCTTTTTAAGATTTTTAGAGTTATTATCTTTTTTTGGTATTTTTGGTTTTTCTAATTTTTTTTATTTTTAGTGTATTTTGATAAGTTATTTACAAGAAAGAGGAGAGAAATAAGTGTTATTAAAAGAAGATAGGGGGGAAAGAGAGATTTTTACAAAAAAATGTACAAAGTAAAAACTAGAAATGCAGCCTCCGCGAATTGACTCTAATTGGATGGTTGGTTCGATGAGTCGAACGTCGCGGGCAGGCAGAATGCAAGCTTTTACAAATAAGAAGATGGGGGGGAAAGAGAGTTTTTCTTTTTTTTTTTTTACAAAAAATATTTACGAAGTAAAAAGATTTTTTGAATTTTTTTTTTTTGAGTGTTATGAATTTTTTTTTTTTTTGAAGTTTTATGATAATAAAAACAAGGAAAAAAAATTTTAGGTTTTATGTTTTGCAAATTTTTTTGTATTTTTGATGAGTACAGAATAAAAAATGCAGTATAGGAAAACACCCCCATACTTAAACCCAACATTGTCCCCAATGTTGCAATCTAAGTATGCGGAACAGATAATATACAAAATAAAATAAGTACAAAAAGAAAAAGGGAGGGTAGGAGCTTCCCTTAGACGAGTGCGGGAGGTCCGGGTTGAAACCCTGCATTATTTAGAAGAAAAAACAAAAAGATAACAGAAAAAACAAAACAAAAAAAAAGATAAACTCGGCTTAAAGTGTGCGGGCGGTAGGGGGCATGTGCGTGGGTGACTCGGAAGGTAGCTAAGGCCGTAGCGACCATTGCGTGATAAAAATGTGATCCCCTAGCGCGCACAAGAGTGAGAACCGCGCCGAATCAAAATAAAATAAGTTAAATTAAATTAAACAAAATATATACTAACTTGTTTTTTTTTGGGTTTGTTTTTTTTTAAATCAATTTATTAATTTTTTTGTTTGTTTTTTTTTTCATAAGGAAAATATATTTTTAAGTTTGTCATTTTTCATTTTTTTGTTTTTTTTTTTTTTTTTTTTTGTTTTTTTTTTAGTTTTATAGTTTTTTTTTTAAAGTTTTTAAGGTTTTGCAAAAAAATTTTTAGTTTTATAAGTTTTTCAATTTTTTTTTTTTTTTTTATAATTTTGTAATATTTTTTTTATTATTATTATTATCATTATATTATATTGGCCATATATATATATATATAAATATAAATATATAGGTAAAATTAATAGATTTCCAGTGTTTAAAATAACGAACCGAAAACTCCCCGGCAACGGCGCCAAAAACTTGATGGTTAAAACTCCAAAATTATTTACGGTCACGCGGCGACCCGGCGGTTTTATTTGAGAAAAAGGCGGATGTGGTTTTATTTAGAAAACGGGGCACGCGTATTTATTTATTTGGATATAAAACGATTTAGATCGAGTTTTAACGAAAGGAGGCAAGTGCACCTATCGTGAGTAGTACAGGATATTCCGGGTGGAATATCGAGGTCGTATTTGTTCTCGGGTCCGGTTCGATTATTTCTACTCTTCCCTGGAGGGGACTATTATTTTACCGATAATTAACTTGTCGGGTTATATTTTATATATAATAAAAATGCAGAAAAAGACAGAAAGAAAATGAAAGCATGAAGGTGGTGCCGATGAAGAGCTTACCTCGATGGCACCGAGAAAACAAATGAACTAAAATAGACTTTAAATAAAAAGAGCTCCTAAATTTCTAATTAATTAAGGCGGAGACTTGGCCGTAGAGGTTCCACTAAATTGAGCTCACCTATCTCTAGGACTATCGCTCACCTGAACGCTAAGACTATTCGACCGGGCTCTCGTCCGACGAAGGATTCCTCTTAACGCCCGCATTACGCTAAGAACCTCGCTATTGGGTGGGGAACCCAATCCGGTAGAGTTGGCGCGCCTCCTCTCTCGAGGGTTAGTGCGGAACTCTCTTTGCCAAGGGGTGATCTGTCCATACGCACGGCCTCTCGGCGAGCGTATGGAAAACGGAAATAGGGCTCACACATCGATATGTGGTCCTACGCGTCGTTAACCCCGGGAAACCTTAAGTACTTTTAATTAATTAGAAAGATATGACCTTTAATTATTTTAAGCTATTTTATCTGTCCCAATGCTCTTCGATGCCGAGGGCTAAGAACGATTAGCCACTCATCGGAATGGGGACGGCTTGCGGAAAAAGCAGAAAAGAAAGCAGTAAATGAAAGCAGTAAATGAAAGCGATAAAATAAAGCAATAAAGGAAAGCTGAAAATTGCAAGTCCTACTCAAACGAGTAGGACTGAAGAAAGCTGTAAATTGCGAGTCCCGGCGCAAATGCGTAGGCGGGAGAAAGAAAGCGGGTCCTACTCAAACGAGTAGGACTAAATAAATGCAACACACGCACACACTCGACAGAAAGTAAAACTCACGCACACGCTCTCTCGACATAAATGAAAACGCACACACTCTACAAGAAAGTAAACACACTCTACCGAAATAAAATCCAGCCATTAAACTCAAGTGAGTAGGCGGAAAAAAGGAAAATTACAAACTCACGCACTCTACAGAAAGTAAAATAAGCGAGCGCCATTTAACTCTTAACGAGTAGGCGGAAATAAATGCGCAAGTACAAAAAATGTAAAAAACTAAGTTATCTAAAAATTGAAAACAACTGCATTTCTACCGCTAGAATGCGGTAGAAATGCATAAAAAATGAAAATAAAAATTAAACGGGAAGAAAGTTTTGCAAATAAACGAAAAGTGAAAGTGATCGAAAAATTAAAACGAATACATTTCTACCGCTAGAATGCGGTATAAATGCATAAAAAGAGAGCGAAAAAATTAAAAGAGGAAAAAGTTTTTGAAATAAAATCAGAAACGAAAATGCTTGAAAAATTAAAACGATTATGTTATCATTCCTATAACTCCGTAAAAATGCTAAAAAAGTGCGAATAAAGGGAAAAGAACGAAAACGTTTTACGAAATAAAAAGCTAAGTAAAAAAAGGAAAAACACTTTGAAAACATTTTACGGATCTATAGGGATGAAAGTAAAGTTATAACAATCACAATTTAAACAAGTCTAAGTAACGAAATTATGAAAACATAAAAGTAACATTTACACTCATACACACGCACACCCATTACAAAGAGAACAAAAACTAAGTTAAAACAAAAATAAATAAGATTGTATAAGGGAAGGGGTGCATAAATCCATTCCAAAGCCATAAGAAGAGAAAAAAATATTTTATTAAGTAAGAACACCGGTTACAAAGGAACGAAAATAAAACTAAGTAGAGGGGGAGAAATATCCCTTACATAGACCTTGGAAGCAATCCAGCAGCACAACACCTTATACAAAATGATTCAAAAAAGGAACAGAAATCCTAAGCAGAACCTCTGAATTTATAGAAAAAATTTACATGGGTCACGCCCTTGGTCACGGGCGTGACAGGGGGCGTGACAGTACTATTTGAGAAGGCGGCCGGCGATTTGACGGGAAAGTGGACTTCGGGCTGGACACGTGTCGGTCTCACAGTGGTCACGCCCCAGGTCACGGGCGTGACTCTGGGCGTGTCAGGTAGGTGGATCGGGGCGCGGTGCGCGCCGAAAGTCTTCGGGCAGGTCTTGTCGGCCAGGCGCAGTGGTCACGCCCCAGGTCACGGGCGTGACTCTGGGCGTGTTGGCTGGTGTCGACACTCGACGAATGTCGAGCTGAAAGTGTCGAGTTGAAAATCGTCGAGCGGAAAGAGGTGTCACGCCCTAGGTCACGGGCGTGACTCTAGGCGTGTCGGCTAGTGTCGACACTCGACGATCGTCGTGATGAATTCGTCGAGTGGAGTGACACGGGCTTGGGTCACGCCTCGTGTCGGGTGACACGGGCGTGACAGGGGGCGTGTCAAGCTTTGCTCTTCAAAATTTGCTGATTGACGGGAATTTGACGTGTCACGCCCTGGTCACGGGCGTGACCAATATGTCACGGGCGTGACATGTCAATTTTTGGCAGATTTTGATATTTTCTGAAAAATAAAAATAAAACAAGTTAGTATAATATTTATAAAAATAAGAGCATTTTATTGAATAAAAATAAGTAAAAACGACAAAAATAAATGAAAATAATTAATTTAATGTACACAAAAATAGGTATATTTACAACTTATCACCTACAATAACAAAAAAGAACAAGCACACAACAAACACAAGGATTTATAGTGATTCCCCAATTGGGAACATCTATTTTCCCTCCCACCTATCCAACTTACTTATTGGACTAGGCACAACTTCTCCACTATGCTCCTCAGAGCTTACACCTCAGGCCCAAAGCCTTACACACAGATTCTTCACAGAATCCAACTCAGAACCACAAGGGTTTGTTGGGTCTGGCGTTCCTTCACTTGACCCGTTGCGCTCTTCTACTTATTTAAGATATTAAGTAGCACCCTTTCCAACAGTCTGGGATTTTGGAACAGTTGGTCATGCGCTTGATCCTTCAATTGGTATCAGAGCAGGTCACGAGTTCAAGACCGGGGGGCGCTATTAAATCCTGATTTTTCCCTTCTACCTGTGTGGGTCCAGCGGGTCAGGCAACTATGGACATGTCGTAACCCCACCTCTGAGCCGTGCAACCGTGGACATGTGGTGACCCCACCTCTGAGTCGTGTGGGCCATGTGGTAACCCCACCTCTGAGCCATGTGTGCCATGTGGTAACTCCACCTCTGAGCCACGGGTTGTGCTGGATATCGGGGGGGATTGCTGGGTCCGACGTTCCTTCGCTTGACCCGTGGTGCTCTTCTACTTATTTAAGAAATTAAGTAGCACCATTTCCAACAGTGCGGGCTTTTGGAACAATTGGTCATGCGCTTGATCCTTTAGGGTTCCTACCTCAGAGCTCAGCAGAACTACTACAGCTCAGTGATCCACGGATCACCTATCTCAGCCTTATTTCTAAGGCCTACACTCAGGCTCTTCAGCCCTACAGCTTCAGGCACACATCCCTACTCTCAGAGTGTTGCAACACTCTTATAACTCAGTACCCTTCCAGGTACCTATAGCTCAGCCTCCTCTAAGGCCTACAACTCAGTGACAAGCTTGTCACCTACAACTCAATGACTCTTCAGTCACATACCTTAGGCACAAGGCCCTACACTCAGGCTGGGAGGACAGCCCTATCTCAGATCTACACTTAGATCCTATCTCAGAGAGTATCACTCTCCTACCTCAGGCACTTAAGACCTACTGCTCAGATCCTCACGTGGATCCTACCTCAGTGATAAATTTGTCACCTACCTCAGGCACAAAGTGCCCTACACTCAGATTCAGATCTACTGAATTCTATAGGAAAATAGGATGTTGAAGAAAATAAAACAACTGACTCAGAGAAGTATCTCTGAGTCAACCTTACTGGACTGAGCAGATATCAGTCCAGTAAACTTGTTGTAGAAGGAATTAGCCTTCTTCTACAGCTAATACTTTACTGATGCACAGGTAAGCATCTATCGGCTTGCTGAAGAGATGTATCAGCTATACTATTCTGATGAGAACTAACTTGCTAAACTTTGAAGTGCTTCAGCTATCTTTATCTGCCCTCAGGCTATCTTGGTTGGACTTTAGCTTTCAAGCTTGATGGGGAAGAAGATGTCCAGCCGTCTCTTTTCAATATTTTTTTTCTATCTTCGTTAACCCTAATCCCTTTTGAGTTTCCTTTTTATATGTGTTGATTTGAATCAATGGCACAATAGAGTGTGGGCCCACCAAGGATTGGTGAGCGCCATCTCCATCAGAAAGGTAAAAAAACATCTCTCGGCGCTGCAGCTGCTTTCCCGCACGGTTTCCTGCAATTTTGACTTTGATGACGTCAGCAGTGGTCATCAACATCTGGAATTAGAAAAAATTTTAGAATTCCATCAAGCATTGAGTGATGATAAGACATTCAACGCCATCAGCCTTGGCTCTCAGCACTTTTGGACTTAGAAATTTCCTTAGCTTTGTCTCAGCGGTTTTGTCTCAACGGTCTCAGTGGTTTTTCATTATTAGCTGAGACATGCCTTTGTCTCAGCGGTCTCAGTGGTTTTTTTTTCTTTTAACTGTCTCAGCGCTTCCTTCTTTATTAGAAGCGTTGAGTGAACCTGCTTCACTCAATGCTTCTGAACTTAGAAAAATCCATCTAGTTTTGTCTCAGTTGTTTATCTCTTAACTGTCTCAGCGCTTCCTGTTTACCTCTTAACTGTCTCAACGCTATCTTCTCAGTTGTCTCAGCTGTCTTAGCGGTCTCAATGCTATCTTCTCAGCTGTCTCAGCTATCTTAGCAATCTCAATGCCTTCTTCTCAGCGGTCTCAGCACTTTTGCCTTAGACAAATTTTCTGGCTTTAGCTGCGTTCGACGATCTGTGGGCTGAGCTTGATGAACTTTGATCTTCTTAGTGGTCTCAATGCTTTTTGCCTTAGTTGATTTTTCTGGCTTTAGCTTAACAAGTGTTCAGCTGAGTTCAACGATTTGTAAGCTGAGCTCGATGAACTTCAAGCTGAGCTCGACGATAGTTGAAACCTGAAATCTTATGCTTATCCCACTGAATGTTGAGTTGAGCTCGATGACTAGCGTGCTGAGTTCGACGAACTCTGAGCTGAGTTCGACAAAATTTGAGTTTACTGCCCAACTCATTTTTCGTCACTTGTCCAATCATGGACAACCTACATGCAAGAACTAGTGCACACATCAAATACATTATGTGTGTATGTTTTTGACCCGTTTGACTTGTTAAAAATTTGGGATATTAGGATCAATAGACCCAAAAGGGGCACTAAAAGCCAACGAAAGCTAATTAGAGGAGGAAGAAGCCAAAGGATCCAATCCCCTCTTAAGGTGCCCTTAGGGTTTATTTATAGTTTTGTAAACTTGGACTGCCAATAGCGGAATCTCGCCTTTTGGTTATGCTATATGCTGACCAAGTTGTTCTGCCAACAACAAAACTCTGTTATTTGGAGGGACTATTAGCAGATCCAAAATTGGTTTTCTAGAGGACTCCATCTGGGCGAGTCGACCTCTTGCCAAAGAAGATGAGTGCCTGGCAGGGCCAACACTCACTACTTACCTTGAATTGGGAGCGAGTGTGGGACTCGCCACCCTACTCACCCCTTATCCCTCATAGGCTAGGGGTGAGTGACGACCTCGATTCTTTACGTACCCTCTGTTCTCTCCCAACACTAGCCATGGGTATGTTGAAGAGGTAATGTTCAATACGCCTATATCAACTCGCCTAGACTAGAATGGACCCATCTGCCACCGGTCTCACCAGGGGGTCCCACTAGCCGAACGCAGGGTTGTACAAAGTGTAATTTTAGGAAGAATTAAATGATTTAGCAAGAGAAATCCCACAAAAAAAGAAGATTTTCATAGGAGGAGACTTAGATGGACATACTGGGAAGGAAAATGTAGATTATATAGACATTCATGAATGATTTGGATATAGAGAAAGGAATGAAGAATGACAAATCATTTTAGACTTTATTGTAGCACATGAGCTAATTGTGTCAAATACGATTTTTCATAAAAAGGGAAGAACATTTAATTAAGTTTAAAAGCGGACCAAATAAGTCGTAAATTGATTATTTTATGACTCACAAAATGAATAAAATGATTTGTAAGGATTGCAAAGTCATACTAGAAGAAAGTTTGACTATACAACATAAGTTATTATGTTAAATGTATAAATTAAATATAATAAATTTAAGATAGGAATAAAAACGTTGCAAAATTTTGAGTGTGGAACTTGAAGATGAAAAAACATGTTGCTTTCAAGACAACAGTTATTGAACAATTAGTTGGTGACCTTTATGTTGATCTTATTGTCTCATGAGAAGTTATTTCTTCGTATTTAAGAATAAGTGAAAAAGTATACTTGGAGTATCAAAAGGTCACACGCCCACAAAAAAAGAATCTTTGTGGTAGAAAGAGGAAGTGCAAGACAAAGTGAGGGCAAAGACGGCTAAATATAAACCACACTATGCTTGTAGGAATGATGAAAACTTAGTCATGTATAAAGTCGCCAAAAAGAAGCTAAACAAGTAGTAAGTAAAGCAAGAAGTCAAGCTTGTGAAGAATTTTATAGGCAACTAGATATTAAAGATGGAGAGTGTAACATCTCATTTCCAATTAGACTCCTCTACTTAGATAGGGTTAGGACATGTGGTGGGGGCATGGGTTTAGGCTAGGTTTGAACCATGGAGTTAGGGTGTAGTCACATGGGACCCACTATAGGACCCAAGTTAACCCAAGTCAAACTAGCCCAAATTGGGGTCTTAGCCACACATTGGTCCCACCACTGCACCCCTAACCCTAATAACAACATAAGTGAACCATAAGCCACATCATTGGGTCACATATTGACCCATGTTGACCCAAGTCAACCCTAAACCCTAATTTGGTCAAACCCACACTTAAAGGCCAAATTAGCCCAAGTAGGCATCACCTTGGCCCAACCCAAGTTGGGTGGTGTCATAGGGACCATGACCATCAAATGAGGTCAGCCCAATCAACATGTTGACCAAGTCAACCTAAAAGTCAACAAGTCAACAAAGTGGCCTAAAATAGAAAAGAAGGAACCAAGCCGACCCCTTATGGGCTAAGCACATGAGTCAAGGCCCATGACCAGTCCAAGAGGTTAATGTCAGCCTCTAACCCTCAAAATTAGGAGAGAGAATGCATGCATGAGGGTAATTTAGGCATTTTGGAGAAAAGGAGCATAGATAAGAGAGGGAAGGAGGGGATGGAGGTCATGTGGCCCTCCTACCCTCTGCCCAAGCTCTTGGCTGAGCTTCCAAGGATCATTCGAGCAAGGTGGAAGGGTTGGTGGACACCTGGTGGCCAGGAGGAGATTCCAAAGCCATGGCCGACCACCTCCATAATTCAAACTTCTCCCACAGCCACTCCCAGCCAAATCTAAGACCACCATCAGCTTCAGGAGGTGGAAACGAGTGGAGTTTGACATATGGAGCAAAGCTTTTGCTAGAGAAATGGAGAATCGGGCTCGTTCGCCTGAGCAAGCTTCGGCCATGGAGCACCGCCACCACACATGCCGCCAAGCCCGGCTACAGGTTCATTTCGCCTCACCTCACCCCGTGCTAGCTTTCTAGCTCAATTAGGCGAGACATCAGGCTCAATTGAGCCCGATACCATGAGAGCCATAGGGAATTTTCCGAAGCTTTTCTTCCAGCTCAGGATCGCCGGAGGAGCCGCCTCCGGCAGCCTCACCCCCGGGAAACGCTGGCCACCACCTCAACGGAGGTGGTGGCAATAATCGCCTGCGGTGGCGCCGGCCCAAGTGGCCGGAATAAGTCAGCAAACTTGCCCCGAACGGTTCAATCTCAACCATTGGCTGAGGGGGGACGATGATGGGATGTCGTCCATTTTAATCAAATTAAACTATAGTGGTTATAATAATTTCATTTAGTTTCTGTCACATTTTATAGAGAACTTTGCATGTTAAATATAGGTCCCTTAGATGTAATTTCAGAAAAGGTCACCAACATAACAATTGTAGATCTATGTCTTAACTTTGTTTTGACACCCTAAACATGTAGTTTGGAGTAGAAGGGATCCATGTAAGTCCATTCTACCAAGACTGGTATTAGGCTACGGCAAATTTTAAATTAAATGCCAAAGCCAAACCATAAGTCACCATGACCTGAAATTTTTGCCAGACTTATGTTAGGGGTAAACTAGTCTCTGACCAAAAATGAGAATTTTTGGTCAGAATATTTCTATAGTATTTGATGAAATACTAAAAATTAAATTAAGTGCATTTTTGGAAACATATGACTCCAAATGCCCCCAAATTTGGGTGGGATTTTCATTAGGTCACGACAAAACCATGGTAGAGATTTCAAGTCATTTTGACCTCTACATGTTTGGGAAATCCCACATGCATGAGATTAGCACATTCAAATTTGGGGTGCCAATAATAAAAATAGAACAATGTAAATTTTGTCCAATTGGATCATTGAAAGTCCATGAAACTCTGGACAGAGGCTCATAGGAATGGAATATACCTCCCATGGGAAGTTTGTGATTTTTGGAATCAAAAATCTCATTATTTGGAATTATTGAAAAATATGCCTAGTTAGGAAATAATTTTGAAACTAGGGCAAATGGGTTCATTAAATTCTGAAATTTTCTCACAAGTACTAGTAGGACATAGTTCACCTATGGAAAATTTATGGGACTGTTTAAATAAAGTTTACTTGGATTTTAAGTAGATTTTACCATTTTGCCCCTTAAAATATTTAATTAAAAATAAAGGAAATTAGTGTTTTAAAATTATGGAAAACTTTGTAGTAGTTTATTTCTGTTATTAGATTCTTGATAAATTATTTGAGAATTTGTGGATGTCTTTATATGTTGAAAACCCTAATAATGGCATTTTGGTAATATTGTTTAAATGGATATAAGCTAGGTCAGATCATTGTCTAAGAGTTGGAAATGCTGCACGTATACTTATTATATCATCATTAACAACCACTAAGTTTCTCAGAATTTTTGGTTTAGTATTGGAGGTACTTTATTTGGAAAGTGGTTGAATTGGAATTTTACTATTAAATGCTAAATAAATAGAAATTTGCATGGAAATATTATGAAACCTGATAAGCAGTAATATTTAAACTTATGGAACACATAGTAAATTTCTTAGGTAGGTTCAACCATTATATGTAATACTTCATGTTCAAGGTGACCCCGGTCGCACAATTAAAAGAATTAATTTATGCTCTTAATCCCTTGAAAAAATAATGAAACCTAGTTCGATCATTATCATACGTCATAACAACCATGATAAATAATTAGGGACATTTGACCCAAGAGTTTGGATGACACGTCATACGGGTCAACATTAGGTCATGAGTACGCTTAGCAAAATATAGCACATGTCACTGGGACCCACAGGCGAATACAATAGAAGGTTGAGTTGGTAACTACATTGGGAAGACAAACCCCGATTGGTGTCTAGTAGGTCACTCCATAGTATCGAGAGATAGAGTGCAAGACCCCAAGGACAGTAGCTAGAACCGAGACCGGCGGAAGACTGCCGATTCCCCAATAATAACTTAATTCATTAGGTTCGTTCCAGAGTAATAATGAGAGCTGGGTATGGATCATGGGTAGACATTAAAAAAAATATCCTTGCAAAAGGAAGCTTTGGGTTTCAACCCATCATAGCTCCTAGTGCCCTCGAGAGCCCTTCACCGGGCATGCCTTGGGAAGTCCTGGGATTAACCCTAAACTTGTAATGCCCCAAAATTCGAAAGAGGGACGAATAGTGTTGAGAGCCAAGTTTGGGTCTTGTTAAGGGTCACACGGCCTGGGACACGGGCGTGTCCATGGCCGTGTCGTGCTAGGGTTCATCGAGAGCCCGATAAGTCGACGATTTTCGCTCTTCGTCGAGACAGGGAACACGACCTTGGACACTGGCGTGTCCATGGCCGTGTCATGCTCGGGTTCGATGGACAACTCGGGTGGTCGACAAACTGCACTCGATGAAATGTCAAGACAGTGAACATGGCTTGGTACACGGGCGTGTCCAAGGATGTGTCGTGCGCATGTTCGACGAATTTTCCGTGAAGTCGACGAAACGGCAGTCGACGATCGTCAAGACTTCGAACACGGCCTGAGACACGGGCGTGTCCCAGGCCGTGTCCTGCTCGGGTTGTGAGTCAGGTCATATAGGGGGATTGAACATGGCCTGGAGCCCAGCCGTGTTTGGCCTGACACGGGTGTGTCAATTTCGACACGGGTGTGTCGATTACCTATGTCCTTCTCGGGTGGTTTTTGATCTTGTGTTGATGGAGGAACACGCCCAGCAATACGTGCGTGTACTGAGTGACACGGGCATGTCATGTTCGACACGGGCGTGTCCAGTGTCCGTGTCCTGTTCTGGGTGCAACGGTTTCGGCGTTGATTGAGGTACACGGCCTTGGACACGGGCGTGTTGCAAGCCATGTTTGGCCCAGGTGTTTTGGTTTTAAGTTCGGATCGTGGCCGTTTGTTTCCTTCTAACGGGATCTAATGGTCTAGGGTTGTCCTTGTTGAGTTATGTCCGGTAATAGGGTTAGGAAACCCTCATTATTCATCAAGTACTCTCTTTCTAAGTTCTAGAGAGAAGGGAGAGCAAGGAAGAAAGTGAAGGAGAGATTCGGCTGCCGGAGAAGCTTCGGAGACCCAAATCGCGAGCCGAGTCCAGATCCGCGGAGGCAAGTCCGTTGCGGTGGTTTTCATCCGGCTAAGTTTCCATGGCTAGGAAGAGGGGTCGTAATGTAACGACACTTCTCCTCTTTGTTTTAGGATGCGTGTTTAGCATCTTTTCTTTCAAGCTTTTGGGCACCAAATCTCTCAAATGAGAGGGGTTTGGGTCGCCATGGTTCAAGAGGAACCTCCGGGTCGATTAAGTCCGTCCCCGACATGTTTTTGCATTAGAGATCCGCTCTGTTAGTGGATTAGGCATTGTGGGTGAAGCCGTGGTCACGACCGTTAGTCCGACTCGGTGATGTTGCATACGAGATTTAAGGATTTTGTAGAAATCCGTTGCGGCATGATGTCGTTTGTGATGTTTTTGTTTTCCCCCTTTTCTCGAGTGAGTACGAGTAGCCGGAACCGAACAAGGTTAGCTCCGTAATGGCGGTAAATAGTTTCCTTGGTGGACAAGGTTAGCTCCGCATTGGCGGTAGATGGTTTCCTTAGTGTGCGGGGACGTTACAGTACAAATGAGGGATTAGGCTGGGAATGTTATTGGATTGTGATGTGCTAAGGCGCGGCTTTGTCTCCGTGGTCAGCTGGCTATCCCGTGACGTGCAAGTCATGTGGGGAGAGTGTCCCGGTGAGACTAGTCCCCTTTTGTGAGACTGACGAGAATGCCAAGCATAGGTCAAGCCCAGGCAATGAGGCCATGAGCGGGTGGGGTCTAGCAAGGGTTCTTAGAATCGGTCAGTGTGTTAGACGAAATCCTAACATGAGAAGTCAGAGCTTGTAGGCAAGCCCTGGTCTAAGACCATGAGTGGGTGGGGCCTTGGCAAGAGTTCTGTGTGGCGGCTTGTATGTCGTTAGGGGAATTGCAGTACCCCTTTTGTTTGAGGCTTAATGCCAATGAGGAAATTGGAAGTACCCAGATATTTGATGATGTGCTAGAAGCATACACGATAGTGTACCTTGGGTGAAGCCCGGGTTTTGCATACATGCTGCATAGTAGGCCCGTTTTTATTATATGCTCAACGATAGAAAACGTGCATGTTGTGTGAGACACCCCAAGCTTGTTCTTTTAGTGCTTTACTTGTTTATATATATGGTATACGAAGTGCTAACTTGCAGGTTGGAGGGGTACCCCGGGGTCCGTTAGGAGCGGCCGGCAGGAGATGTGTTTGTTACACAGTTTGAGGTCAGCCTTTGATGACCCACGTTACAACCAATTTTTATAGGGCAAGGATCGCAAGCAGGAGCTAGCTCGCCGGCCAATAAGGCCTATACTTCATGAAGTGTTTCCAGTTTTGTACTCGCTATATATTTGGTGGCTTTGTATGCTTGAAGCTTTTGTTTTCCGGCTTGCATGCCGAGGTAGTCTAAGAGTGTTTATTCTCATTGTTATTGATGTTAACTTTTGGATTTTGGACTCTCTCTTTTGTTGTCAGGTCATAAGGCCGTTGTGATACTCCTGTGTATGTGGATAACTTCTAGTCTTGGTTGATGTTTCTGCTGTTGTTTAATTTTGTGTTTGAGATTGGGTAGTTATATCATCTTTTAATGCTAAAGCTGTGGCGTTTATATGTTGTGGGGCCCCGGTCGGACCCATATTATACAGTCGTTACAGGGGAGGTGTTACAATTTGGTATCAAAGCCAGGTTAGATTCAAGGTCAGTGCGTATACAAGTTATCCACATAGGAGTAATGCGGGACCATGAGTGTCCTTATGTTTGAGTCTTGCGATTAGAGACTGATTCCTTGTTTCCTTGCTTTTCTTAAGAGCGCAAGCAATAAGGCGGGTACATCGAGACCAAGAGAAGAGCTTTCAGCGAGCAGCGCTACTGCTCAGGGTCCTTTGGGCATGGGTGTAAACCTGGTTGACTTCTATCGCATGCTTGTAGAAGCAATGGTGGCAGCCCAAGATGCATCAACAACTCAGGTAGAAACCCCTACTACACCGGATACGGTGACGGCCGAGCCGGGCGGAGAAGCCAGGCAAGCAGAGCCGTTAGCCGAAAGAGTGGTGGTCGGTCATGGAGACCGGCATATGAAGTATTTTCTGAGCTTCCATCCTCCAACATTCAAGGGAGTCGGTACGCCGACTGATGCGGAGGATTGGTGGGCATGGATGCTATAACAGCCTCCCCAGCCCACGCTCTTAAGGACGGCCGCCGACACCCCCAGCACCACGCTCGAAAGGGTTCAGCCTAACCAGGTCTGCAGACCATGCACCCCAACCCCTCTCCATCCACATGCGGGTTGTTGAAGTCAGGGATCGAACCCGAGACCTCCTTGATAAGGAGTTTTCAAACCACTCCTCATCACCAACTGAGCTGCAGCTCAGTTGGTGATGAGGGAGTGGCGGAAAGCTCTCTTATCAAGGTCCTGGGTTCGAGACCCAGCGGCAACAACCTACCGCGCTGATAAACAGGCCGGAGAGGGGTTGGGGTGGATGTCCTGCAGGCTTGAATGTGATAGGCTGACTACCAGCAGTGGGCCCGGGTCTGGACTCTGGTAGGCCGGCAGTTCCAGCTGGGTCCCATGTTGATGGGCCTGGACCGTTACAAAAAGTGCACTTTTTATAACGCCCCTAGCTGATCCAACGTGACGATGTCACGGCTCCGCTCTAGACGATGCTACCGGGCTGCAGCCCAAGCACCCCAACCCCTCTCCATCCACAGGCGGGTTGTTGGTGGCCACAGCCTCCCTTTGATGAGCGAACTCGACAAGTAAGCTGGGCCGTACGGGGACTTCCCAGGAGGTCACCCATCCCAGTACTACTCTCGCCCAAGCACGCTTAACTATGGAGTTCCTTCACTTCTCATCACCAGTTGAGCTGCATTGTAACGGTCCAGGCCCATCAACATGGGACCTAGCTTGAACCGCCGGCCTACCAGAGTCCAGACCCGGGCCTACTGCTGGTAGTCAGCCTATCACATTCAAGCCTGCAGGCCATGCACCCCAACCCCTCTCCATAAACAGATGGGTTGTTGAGGCCGGGGATCGAACCCGAGACCTCCTTGATAAAGAGTTTTCAAACCACTCCTCATCACCAACTGAGCTGCAGCTCAGTTGGTGATGAGGGAGTGGTGGAAAGCTCTCTTATCAAGGTCCTGGGTTCAAGACCCAGCGGCAACAACCTACCGCGCTGATAAACAGGCCGGAGAGGGGTTGGGGTGCATGGCCTGCAGGCTTGAATGTGATAGGCTGACTACCAGTAGTGGACCCGGGTCTGGACTCTGGTAGGTCGAAGGTTCCAGCTCGAGTTCGGCGTTAGGTCGACGAAAATTCTGTGTTCAACGAATTGAGCTCAACGATTTAACAAAGGCTTCGTGGGCTGGCAAAATCGTCGAATGCGGAATCATCGAACGCGGAATCGTTGAACGGAAATCATCGAACGCTGGGCCAATCGTCGAGCGCTGGCAAATCGTCGAACGCGCTGTTTGACGATCGCTGGTGAGATCGACGATCGCTGGCGAGCTCTATGATCGCTGCCTTATCGTCGAACGCAGATCGTCGAGTGCAGACATGTGTCACGGGCGTGACTTGGCTGACACGGGCGTGTCCCATGGCGGTGACCTATTTTGGGGATAAGGTGGGTTGAGCTCCGCTTTGAGTACACGGCCTGTGAGACGGGCGTGTCACAGGGCGTGTCGGACGCGAAAATCGATTTTCCCGATTTTTCGTAGTCGTTCATTTTCTCAGCTGAGATTCAAAGGCTGAGTTTCTTTCCTGTTTCCTTAAGGCTGAGACTTGGACAGAAAGTCTCATTTTATGTTGGCCATTATCTTTCTTCTATTCTAGAGAGAGAAAGGGAAAAGAAGACGGAGGAAGAAGAAGAGGGGATGTTCGGTGGTGAAGCTTGTGAGTGTCAAGCGGTGATCCGAGGCCATCTTTGCGGAGGAAACGCTGTTGCGATTCTTTCAAGTTACCTTGGCGCCTATGGCACTGAAGCGGTCTGCAAGGGTAATGACTTTTCTTCCTAGCCATGTGAAGGCTTTCTTTTTGTCATATGTATGTGATTCCCCCACCAAAAGGTGGCTAATTTGGGGAGTCTTTGGGTTGATTCATGGAATCCCCTTTGTTGGCATATAGATCCGGAAATGGAGTACGGAATAGGCATGATGTGTGAAGCCCATCTGGACAGGTTGGTCTGGATTGGTGATGTTGCAAATGAATCGGAGAAGACTCCGTGATAAACGTGTAGTTTAGGAGTCGACGGGTTGGACCTGTGAAAGAAAGTAGCAGGAAGTGCTGGAGTGGTAGTCTAGGAAAATACCCGTAGAATGCTTGTGTTGCTTGTGCTATTGGGTTCGACCTGTGAAAGGAAGTAGCAGGAAGTACTGGATTGGAATTCCAGGAAATACCCTTTGTAATGCTTAATGTTCATAGGGAGTCCACCTATGAAGAGAGTAACAGGAAGTACTGGTATGGTAGCCAGGAAAGACCCCTGACATTTGTGTTATTTGCGGTGTCCACCTGCGAAGAGAGTAGTAGGAAGTACTGGTGTGCCCAGGAAAGACCCGCTAATGTTGTGAGATGAATGGGTGTAATAGAAATACCCAGACTTGAATGCCAGAACAGGATCGGTGAGACCTACCCGCGTCTTTATTTAGCCGCGAGTACGCCGTGCTCAGTGATGGCAAGGCGATTTGAGCGACGGGGGGTGGAGGATCCGACCTGCGTTATGTCCGTCCGACGTGAGACTAGAAGGTGTGGTCTGTTGGAGCGCATAGCAAGATTCTTACGCCTACGCGCCGTGAGACAATGGGGGGCTATGGGCCAATCCCGGTTCACTAAGACTATAAAACTCCGGCTGCACGTCATGGAGTAAATGCTCAAGTGAGTTGTCGTTGGGCTGTGACCCTGATACCGTGGTGGGCAACTGATTTGTCAGTACACCAAGAATGTGCCCTGAGTGCACGGACCGTTGGGCCGGGTGGCTAACGGTTGTGATGGCATGTGTGCGTGAAAGCACATTATATGAGATATATTGCCATGCTTGTGATATGATATGCCTGTAGAGAAGATTACCACTGCCCCGAGAGAAGGAGTAGGGTCATTATAATTTGGTCAGCTGAATGCTGACTATTACCTCTGTTTGCCACCCTTGGGTGGAATGTCCCTGTGCAGGTGCTGGAGAACCGAGCGAGACGCATAAGGGTTGAAGTCCCTACTGCTTTTGTTGTTGCCGCTGCTAGCCCTCGAAGGCTATTGTGAATGTACATGTTATGTTTTCTTTTGATGTGGCCGGTCTGCATGCCAATGTTTGGGCCACTGATTGAAAGCCATGTAAGGCATAAGGCCAACGATGTTTTCATGTTATAAGACATTCCTATAATCTATAAAATGTGGAGTTTTATATGTTGTACATTCAAGAGAGGAGTTCAAGTGTATCGGCTTCCGCTAGAATGTAATGTGTTAGGTGCGCTGCGCTACTCTGGTATCACTCTGTAGCTTCATCGTCTGTTTTGTGGTATATGTTGTGGGGCCCCAGCCGGACCTTCTAGTACATATTATATGAATGGATGGGGTTGTTACAGATGTAAGAGCTTCTGAGGGCGGCAGAGATGCCGGAGGAGAAGAAATCTGAGTTTGTGGCATTCATGTTGGAGGGAGATGCGAAGTTGTGGTGGGTGAGCCATAGCGGCCGCCAGTTTCCAGGATGCACCCCGTCCATGGAAGAGTTTGGGAATGCTTTCCTAAAGAAGTACGTTCCCGTTTTGACTTGGTTGGCCCTCCAAAGGCAGTTCCTGCACTTGGTGCAGCGGTATAAGACGGTGGACGAGTACGTACAGGAGTTCACTCGGTTGGGTCGTTATGCAGGAACGATAATGGCAGATGATGAAGAGAGGGATAACCTCTTCTACCAGGGGCTGAGGGAGAATCTAAGGCAACCCCTCATCGCCATGAAGAGAGCTGGTTTCAATGAGTTGGTTGAGGCTGCCAGGACATTGGAGAGTGATCTAGAGCGAAGCCAATGTCGTAAGGGTTTTGCGCCTAAGCAAGGGGAAGGGAAGCCTCCTCAATCCCAAGGAAAGTCTGAAGGGAATAGGTGGAGGAAAAAGCCTCACCCATTCATGTCCGGTGAGAAAAGCAAGTGGACGTCCGGAGGGTCTCACTCTAAGGGACCACCAACGTGTTTCAATTGTGTGAAGGTGGGGCACATTGCTTGTTTTTGTAATCAAGGAGGTGCGGAGCAGGAGGCAATGCAGGAGCAGACTGTACGCTCCGGCCCCAGCGCCGCAAAGAAAGGGAAGATGGCGGAGTCTAGCGCTTTTCGGTTAAAATCGGTGCAACTAAGGGCTTACAACCTTGGACAGCAGGAAGCGATCCGCCAACCTGATGTGGTGACAGGTATGAGGAAGTTTAAGTTTAACCTTGTGCTTCATACTTTCAGACTGTTAAATTTGATGTCTATGTTTTAGGCTTTGTGTTAGTTTCCGGATACCCCGCTAGGGTATTGTTTGATACGGGAGCGTCGCACTCCTTTCTTGTGGAAAGCTTCATCCGGAGAATTGGAGTTGAGTCCTTCTTGGTGGATGCAGAACTGAAGGTGCGCATGCCCAATGGGTCATCCATGACCACCAGGGGAAAAGGGCGCATTTGTTGGGAGCTAGGCGGAGTTGACTTTGTATTGATAGCAGCGGTCCTACCGTTGGTTGAGTTTGATGTGATATTGGGAATGGTCTGGCTAGCATAGCAGCGTACCAGTATTGATTGAATATCCAAGGTGGTGACCCTAAGAAGCAAATGGGAAGACAGAAGTCAAGTTTGAGGGCCTTAATGGAGTGGCATGTTCCCTAATTTCGGCTATGCAATTGGTACGGGCAGTTAACCAGGGTGGAGTAAGTCTTGTAGCATTATTGGACGTTTGCCTTTCTAAGTTATCGCTTGGGGAAGTGCCCGTAGTAGCAGAGTTCAAGGATGTGTTTTCGGGTGAACTTCCTGGAGCACCTCCTCTACGGGAGATCGATTTCTCGATTGAGTTAGTGCTAGAGGCAAGGCGGGTGTCACGTCCTCCGTTTTGGATGGCAACAAAGGAGTTGGCCGAACTCAAGGTACAGTTGTAGGAACTGTTGGAGCAGGGGTATATCAGACCCAGTTCTTCACCATGGAGCGCGCCTGTGTTGTTTGTGAAGAAGAAAGACGGTAGTATGTGGTTGTACATAGACTACCGAGAGTTGAATAAATTGACTGTCAAGAATAAGTATCTGATTCCTCGGATTGATGACCTATTTGACCATCTGGTGCGGTCAATGGTGTATTAAAAGTTGGACTTAAAGTCGGGATACTATCAGTTGTGCATTCGAGAGGAGGACATACCCAAGAGAGCATTTGGTACGAGGTATGGTCACTTTGAGTTCTCGGAGATGTCGTTCGGGCTGACGAACACATCAACTGTATTCATGGATTTGATGAATCGAGTATTTCGGGAATACTTGGACTCTTTTGTTGTCTTTATTGACGACATTTTGGTTTACTCCAAATAGGAGATGGAGCATGAGACTCACTTGAGAGTAGTCTTGCAAGTGTTGAGAGAGAACCAGCTTTATGCAAAGTTCTCAAAGTGTGAGTTCTGGCTAGATAAGGTGGCATTTTTGGGCCACGAGATTAGTGGGGATGGGGTGGCAGTAGATCCAACAAAAGTGGAAGCCATCAGAGATTGGACGATTTTGAGAACCGTGGCGGAAGTCCGAAGTTTCCTTGGACTAGCCGGGTATAATAGAAGATTCGTAGAAAACTTTTCGCGGATAGCTCTACCCCTCACATCACTAACTCGCAAGGATTAGAAGTTTATGTGGACTCAGGAGTGCAGTCAGGCATTTGAGACACTGAAGGAAAGGCTGATGACGGCTCCAATCCGAAGTCTACTTAAAGGGACCGACGGATTTCAAATTTTCAGTGACGCATCGGGATGCGGTTTGGGTTGTGTATTGGTGCAACATGGCAGTGTGATAGCCTATGGGTCTAGGAAGCTGAAGCCTCACGAGAAGAAATTACCCCGTCCATGACTTGGAGTTGGCGGCAGTAATTTTTGCATTGAAATTGTGGCAGCACTATGTTTATGGTGCGAAGGTGGAGATCTTCACGGATCACAAAAGCCTGAAGTATCTCCTAGATCAGAAGGACTTGAATATGCGGCAGCGCAGGTGGGTCGAGTTCCTTGGAGACTACGATGTGGCGATTCAGTATACACCAGGCAAAACCAATGTGGTGGCAGATGCCTTTAGTAGAAAATACTCGGGGCAAGGGAATTAGATCGACGCTCATGATGAGCGGTTGGTGCGGGACTAGGAGTCCCCTGGCATGGTATGTGTAGCAAGAGGTGAGTCTAGCATGGCTCGGTTTAACTGGATTGAAATACAGAACGACTTGTCCGATCGTATTCGGGAAGCGACTCGGTTGGATGTGGAGTTTCAACTATACGTGGTGGAAGCTCAAAAGGGCGAGAGCAGCGGATGGGAGTTGATGATGGGATTCTGAGGAAGGACGGAAGGATTTGTATACCGCAGTTCGGCAAGCTCCGTGAGGAGTTGATGTTTAAGGCTCACTTCACAAAGTACTCCATTCACTCGGGCAGTACAAAGATGTACCTGGATATGAAGAAATCCTTTTTGTTGGCCTGGACTGAAGTGGGGGTAGCTTTGTACATGAATCGATGCCAAACTTGTGCCTTGGTGAAGCCCGAGTGTCAGAAGCCGGGTAGGTTCCTGAAGCCTCTTTCTATCCCCGAGTGGAAATTCGATGACGTCTCCATGGACTTTGTGCATGGGTTACCTAGATCGCAGTAGGGTAACGACGTAATTTGGGTGATTGTGGATCGCTTAACCAAAGTGGCTCACTTCATCCCAAATCGGAAGGAGGACAGCGTGGATAAGCTGGTAGAGTTGTATGTTCGCAACATGGTGCGACTACATGGGATTCCTAAAAGTATAGTTAGTGATCACGGTGGGCGTTTCACATCCAAGGACTGGAGGTTGGTTCAAAAGTGTCTGGGCACAAAGCTAAAGTTCAGTATGGCTTTCCATCCTCAAACTGACGGGCAAACCAAAAGAACAAATCGTACTATGGAAGATATGCTGAGGATGTGTATTCTTGATTTCGGCAAGAAATGGGATGATCACCTCTTCATGATGGAGTTCGCTTATAACAACAGTTATCAAGCAAGTATAAAAATGGCGCCATAAGAAGGTTTGTATGGGAGGCGGTGTCGAACACCGATGTCTTGGATAGAGGCGGGAGACACCAAACTTCTGGTAAAGGAAGTGGTAGCTGATGCATGTGAGTTGGTGCGAACCACTCAAGAGCGCATGAAGGTGGCTCAAGATTGGCAAGCAAAATATTTTAATGCTCGCCACAAGAAGCTGGAGTTCGCGGTAGACGATTGGGTCTATTTAAAGATCAAGCCGTTCAAAGGCATTTCACGGATTCGCCGACTCAAGAAGTTGAGTCCGAGGTTTTTGGGACCTTTCGAGGTTATAGAACGGGTGGGAAAAGCAGCGTACCGGTTAGCATTGTCCACTGAGCTGAGTGGATTGCACGACGTTTTTCATGTCTCCGTCCTGAGGAAAACCTTGGTAGAGGCTAGTGTGGTGATCGAATCGACATCGGTGCCGATAGAGGAAGACTTGAGGATGCGAGTTCGTCCAGTTGCTATAGAGGATTCAGAAATTCGGCAGTTGCGGAACAAGGAGGTCAAACTCATAAAAGTCTGATGGGACAACTGTGGTCGTGAGGAGCTCTCATGGGAGCGAGAACAGACCATGCTGGAGGAATATCCAGAGCTTTTCCAGTCAGGTATCATCTAAGTTTTGTGTACCCCTTTTGCTTTCTATAATTTTGGGACGAAATTCTTTTAAGGGGGAGAGAGTTGTAATGCCCAAAAATTCGAAAGAGGGACGAACAGCGTCAAGAGCCAAGTTTGGATCTTGGTAAGGGTCACACGGCCTGGGACACGGGCGTGTCCATGGCCGTGTCGTGCTCTGGATCGTCGAGAGCCCGGGAAGTCAACGATTTTCGCTCGACGAAGTGTCGAGACAGGGAACACGGCCTAGGACACGGGCGTGTCCATGGCCATGTCGTGCTCAGGTTCGATGGAGAACTCGAGTGGTCGACAAACTACGCTCGACAAAATGTCGAGACAGTGTACACGGCTTGGGACACGGGTGTGTCCAAGGCCATGTCGTGCGCTTGTTCGATGAATTTTCCGCGAAGTCGATGAAAAGGCAGTCGACGATCGTCGAGACTTCGAAGACGGCCTGAGACACGGGCATATCCTAGGCCATGTCCGGATTGGGTTGTGAGTCGGGCCGTGTAGGGGGATTAAACACGACCTGGAGCCCAGCCGTGTTCGGCCTGACGCGGGCGTGTAAATTTCGACACGGGCGTGTCGATTACCCGTCTCCTTCTCGGGTGGTTTTTGATCCTGTGTCGATGGAGGAACACGCCCAGCAATACGGGCGTATACTGAGTGACACGGGCATGTCATGTTCGACACGGGCGTATCCAGTGCCAGTGTCCTATTCTGGGTGCGGCGGTTTCGGCGTCGATTGAGGCACACGACCTTGGACACAGGCGTGTCGTAAGACGTGTTCGGCCCAAGTGTTTTGGTTTTAAGTTCGGACCGTGGCCGTTCATTTCCTTCTAAGGGGATCTAATGGTCCAGGGCTGTCCTTGCTGATTTATGTCCGGTAATAGGGTTAGGAAACCCTCATTCTTCATCAAGTACTCTCTTTCTAAGTTCTAGAGAGAAGGGAGAGCAAGGAAGAAAGTGAAGGAGAGATCCGGCTGCCGGAGAAGCTTCGGAGCCCCAAATCGCGAGCCGAGTCCAGATCTGCGGAGGCAAGTCCGTTGCGGTGGTTTTCATCCAGCTAAGTTTCCATGGCTAGGAAGAGGGGTCGTAAGGTAACGACACTTCTCCTCTTGGTTTTAGGATGTGTGTTTAGTATCTTTTCTTTCAAGCTTTTGGGCACCAAATCTCTCAAATGAGAGGGGTTTGGGTCGCCATGGTTCAAGAGGAACCTCCGGGTCGATTGAGTCCGTCCCCGGCATGTTTTTGCATTAGAGATCCGCTCCGTTAGTGGATTAGGCATTGTGGGTGAAGCCGTGGTCGCGACCGTTAGTCCGACTGGGTGATATTGCATACAAACTTTATGGATTTTGTAGAAATCCGTTGCGGCAAGATGCCGTTTGTGATGTTTTTGTTTTCCCCCTTTTCTCGAGTGAGTACGAGTAGCCGGAACCGAACAAGGTTAGCTCCGTAATGGCGGTAAATAGTTTCCTTGGTGGACAAGGTTAGCTCCGCATTGGCGGTAGATGGTTTCCTTGGTGCGCGGGGACGTTGCAGTACAAATGAGGGATTAGGGGGGAATGTTATTGGATTGTGATGTGCTAAGGTGAGGCTTTGTCTCCGTGGTCAGCTGGCTATCCCGTGACGTTCAAAACATGTGGGGAGAGTGTCCTGGCGAGACTAGTCCCCTTCTATGAAGCTGACGAGAACGCCAAGTGATGCGTGTAATTCGGCAAGCGCACCGGTCGCACAAGTAATAAAGTTTTGGGAATAATTCCCCGAGTGTCGGTCTCTTGAGGAATTCAATTAGCATAGAACGGCAACAGTAATGATAATATCGTTATGAGAGTTAAAAATAGAACAAAAAGTAAATAGCAGACTAGGGAGATTGTGGATGTTTGATCTACTGAACTAGTAAAAGCTATGCGGGTCGAAGGCACCGCTTCGCAAGGTGAAGTGGGTTTGTCGGCCGCGATGCCGAACTTCAGTTGGGCGAGTGGAAGGGAAGCTAATGGATTGCAGCGTTCTTGTGTGGAGTGCAGTCGGACAAGGCACGGGAATGAAGTGGATGTGGGGTGAGCGAGGCGCATTCACAGACAAAACTCACAAGCATAAGAAGATACTAACATTCCATTAACTATAAAAGAAACTTGATGTTCAGGGATGGAAATGTTCATTACACTGCTCAAAACATTCATAACACAGAGGAAGGGGAAGAGGAGTAAACCAAAAGAGAATGAAGATCCACCGCGGGTCGTGGCCGGAGTAGCGAGTTGTCAATCCGCTTCCGGGCTCAGTCCAAGGAGGCTTCTGGTACCAACGATCTGTCACCTCGAAGGCCTTTAAGTCCGTTCTCTAGGTTATCTACTTCACCAACTCTGCAGGAAAGCTTGGATTTGAAGTCATCAATGGCCGGGGGCTTCGCCGGAGTGTTGAAAAGCTTCGGAGTAGTTGGAAATGGCTTCCCGACGAAGGTGGAAGTGATGGAGCAGCTGGAGAGGTGAAATGGCGATTCCCGCGCACTCTCCGATCGCAGCAAATGACAGGCGTTGACCTAAAACGCGGAGCAGGGCCTTATATATGGAGGCAGCAGAAGCAGCGCACACGATCAGTGGCGCACGACCAGTGGTCGTGCGCACTGTAGGTCGATGATCGTGCGGCTTTTCCAAATAAACCTGCAACCTGGATAAGAAGCAGCAGCAAATATGCGCACGAGCAGTGGCGCACGACCAGTGGTCGTGTGCACTATGTCCAGTGCTCGTGCGATTCCCGGGACAGGGTTATGAAAAAGGGGGTGTAATGCGCACGAATAGTGGCGCACGACCAGTGGTCGTGCGCAGTAAGTCCAGTGGTCGTGCGCAGTATTCTTGCATCGTCGGAGTCTCCCGAGCAGTTCTGGAGCACGCACACGACCACTGTACCAGCAAAAGGGGCAGAAAGGCCACCAGAACGTGCACACCACATCCCCGAGATAGAGCTAAAGAATAACAACAAAAATAGAAACACAGAAAACACACAGAAGCGGGCCTACAGTGCACTTAATCGTGAAATAGGTATAAAAGCACAAATAAGCAATAAAGGCTCTCAAGTGTAGTGCTAAGACGATAAAACGAGCCCAGATGAGTCCAAAAATCAGTGTAAAATGTGGACTCATCACACCCCCAGACTTAACCATTTGCACGTCCCGAGCAAATCATTACTCCGTGGACTCGAAGATAGCTAACTGGCTCAGAAATTTCAAAAAGAAGTAAGACGAGAAATCAAATATATCATGGGTATAGAAGAAATAATAGAAAAACTTTTTAATTCTACAACGTAGTTTAAACTATTCGACAGACGTAAATAAATATTGTAATTGCTCAAAATTAGAATTCTGGAGAATCGTGCGATCATGTGCAGGAAGAAAGTAGGCAGGCCACTAAGGTGAGCATTGCCAAAGTTCAGGACTCAGGATCACCTCCAAAGGAATCCACCAATGTCGGGGACCATACGCTTGCACGTTCACACTCTCTCCACGGCGCGGGTTAGAATCAAGCGTGAATCAGTAGGACTTGTAGGAGGAAATGGGGCTTAGGCGATGACTTGGTGGTCAAAGATAAACATGAAGGCTCTATGCAACCAAAGCGAGCTAAAACAACTCAAACCAAAACAGCCACTTAGAAAAGAAGGGGGCACACGCCCCCAGACTTAGCTTGAAATCCGGGTGTGAACACGGCTGAACCCGACCAAATTCAATAAAGGGGATGGGGATCGAAATCTCAAAGCAATTCTTTCATATATATTTTTTTTCTTTTGCGCGAATCAGCTTTTTATTTTCGTAAACTGTTGTTTTCTTTTCTGCGCTAGCAATCCCCAAACGGAGCAATCAAAACGGGAATAAAATCAGCACCCCCAAAAACAATGTCCACTAATCACAACCTCGGCAAAACAGTAAATACAAATCAGCTCAAGCATTTGATTGCGAAGGTGGGTTTAGCTTCAGGCCTTGGTGAAAGTGAGTGGAACTGGATCAAAGGAAGGGTAGGCACAAATTTGGCATGCAATGGTTAACAGGTTGGAATGGCTAAACAAGGCTCAAACTATCCAAAATAAAGGCCTACGTCATGCTCACGCTTAACTAACCGTGCACCAATGCTTCGAGAGTAGCTTAGGGCAAGTTCTTAGCCACCGAGAAAGATGATCCTTCCCCCCGACTCGAGCAATACGAGTCTAGTTGCGGCTACACACATTCCTACACTATCGTTCGATTATCCCAGATTCAGATTTTGAGCAGTACAAACAATATTTACGTATGAAGAAGATAATAAATCTACGAGCATAAAGAAAAATTAGTTTTATCCTAACTCTACACAAACCATGAGTATTCGATTAGGAGCACTGCGTGAGTTTCGAACTACTCAATCCTGAAATACTAAGCCAGTACCACTATTTTAAAGTTTACACAAAAGCAATAAATTTAACTCGGGTTGTGCCCGTGGGTAAGAGCGCACTCGTGTGGGTGATTCAGTGTGTGCAACCTAAAGAAAGAAATAAGTAAACAAGAAACTGGAATGCAACAGAAAGTGTGGTGTAGTGACCACAGGCATACTCCCCCCTAGACTTAAAGTTGACAACGAGTAAAAATAAGCATTCCAAATAGGATAAATAGCTAGGGTAGGAAGTACTTATGCTCAAAATTGAGCATACCAGTCGTGCAATGAGATGTCCAAGTGCGGCCAAGTTGTCGCGCCTCAAATATTCCTGCACCTGCGATTAAAGGATGCAAGCCAAACAAAATCTGGACACATATATATATATATATGAAGAAATAAACAGAACTCAAAACACAGCATAGGACCAAACGGTCCAACTTGGGTTGTCTCCCGAAAGCCCTTTTGTTTATCGTCCTTAAGGTGGACCAAATACCTGTATTAGCAGTTCAAATAGAGAGTTCGATACATAAAAAAAAAGACAACAGTCGGCTCCCAGATGAGCGCTCACAAAAATATAGTAGCTGTCTTGCTCAGAAAATATAAACAATAGAAAAGAAACAGAAGGCGTGGTAGACTAGCTCTGTGGTGAGTTCCACTCACTCCCCCTCACTATCACTGTCGTGAATCTCGATGGGCGACGGACGTGGACCAGGTGCTGATGGGGCGACACGAGTGGGCGGTGGTTGAATGTTCATCCCGCCTCGAACTGCTTGCTGATAAATAAAATCCTGCATCCAAAACTGGGAAGCTTCCAGATCAGCAAGGCGCTCGGATAAATATGGGATACCCCTCTCTTGAACTGAGCTGAACTGGCGGCTAGATTTCCCCTCATGCTTTATGGGCGGCCTCAGTTGTTGTTGACTCTGCTGCGGTGGCACTCCTGCACTCCGCCTACCCATAGCGGAAGATTCACCCGGCTCTCCTTCATCTTCCCCTTCATCTCTACCCACAGGTGCATCACCAGGCATGCGGACAATAAACTGCCGGCCACCTTTTCTCCCTGCCACACGTAGCAAATGGCAACTCACCAGGTTGGCCCTGGAGATCATGGATGGGGCAGTGACCTGCACCATCGGAGGTAGCTGGCTCCAAACTCCCAAACTTTTGGCAATGCGGGTAATGTAGTAAGCACCCCCGATCGCGCCCCCGAGACCATAAGTGGCCTCGTGGTGGAAGAAATAGGCCAACATATACCCCAAATGGATGGGGTACTGCTGCTGCATGCTAGATAAGGAGATCAAATCCTGCCACCCCACCACATTCTTGCTCGGGGCCCTAGCAGTGAGTGAATGACTATGCAAATGATGCATAAACCTGAGAGCGGGGGAAACAATCTTTGTTGACTTGGCACGGCGGGCTACGTACTCCTCGTGCCCTCCGGTCAGAGAATGCCAAGCGGACCGCGGAGTCACACCCTCTGGAAAATCAATGCACAATGCAGGGAAATTAATCTGGGATGCCTCTGCCTCTGAATAGACACCTGCATGAATGGCAAGCTCGGACAGTGTGACCGTGAAGACATTTCCCATCATCCGAAAGGAACAAGTGGGGAGATAGTGGTTGTCCGCCGTTGTCTCCCAAGTGAATGTGGAAAGGAATTCCAATGTCAATTCCCGAAAGCCAAGCTCGTTGCACTCGAATAACTTGCTCCAAAAATCGAAAGAGTAGAGAATGAGCACGGCCTCTGCTAAAGCACTGTCATCCCCAATGGAACGCAGCTCTTTCCAGTCAACAAGCCGCTGAGAGAGGAATGGCTTGTCCTTCAAGGAATTATAGCGTTGAGTATGCTCGGCCTTAGCAAAGGTTCCAATTCTTCCCAAAATCTGTGCAGGGCTTGCTGAAGAACGACCGGATCGTTGATAGGCCTTTACTATCGGGCGGCGTCTAGGTTCCATTACAGCAAAGTGAAGAAGAGAGATAAGAAGTTGAGGGATCCTACCGGAGGAGAGAGAGACGAACCACCGGAGAGGAATCGGAAGAGGATGAGTGCCGACAACGCACGCGCAGCGGGCCAAGCGGGAGATTAGGGCGCACACACAGTGGTCAGCGGCTGGAAAATAAAAAGAAACCGGGCATGCGCACGACCAGTGGTCGTGCGATTATAAGTAGTGCGCACGACCAGTGGTCATGCCCAGTGAAATTTTTCACACGCCTGAGTTTTCAGTCTATTTCACACTGCTGACCACGTGGTGCAACAGAGAGCTCAACACACAGCTGGGCTACCACACCCAAATAATGAAATACAAACAAAAAATGTAACAAAAGAAACACTATCCTAGATAACTGTTGGGTTTATTGTCTCCCAACAGGACTTATTCAAAATCTGAGCATTTCCTAACTGATGGGCGAATGAAATTGTAAATGCTCAGGCAGAGGTTCATGGTCGCGCTGCGGTAGCGGGTACCGGAATGGAGATAAAACAGAAGCCCCAATACATGTATACGTATACCTATCGGAAGTGTCGGGCATGGGCAGAAAGTAACTTGGGAAGCTCATCGGCTCCAACTGCATCTGCATCTGGTTATAATAAGTCTGAGGCCGCATTACAGGCCCTTGTACTTATTGGACCAATTCCACAATGTGGTCCTGCATGGGAGTAGACCCGAGAGCAGGGTCAAGAAATAAACTAGAAGAATAACATAAACGGACCTCGATCTTGGGGATGATCCCGGAGTCATCCCCCGTCGGCGGAATTGTGGGTGCTTCCAAACAGCTGTCTAAGCTAGTGCAGGAATGTTCTAAAGCTGCATCTGCCTCACCCATGCCTCGGGCATCCTCACATGGGGTGGAGGTTGCAACCTCTGCCACGGAGTCGTCCTCCTCGACTGGATCTAACAGAACGCGGGAAATGCTAATTTCCACCTGCGATTCAATCTCAACAGCACTGTCAGAAGAAGAAAGAATGATATGCAAAGAAGAAGGTGAAGATACGAAGCTTGGTAAGACGTTGAGCGCTGGCTCTTCACAACTAAAAGATTCTATGCTAGGTGAAGTATGCACTTCAG
Source organism: Platanthera guangdongensis (assembly GCA_039583875.1). Classification (NCBI taxonomy): domain Eukaryota; kingdom Viridiplantae; phylum Streptophyta; class Magnoliopsida; order Asparagales; family Orchidaceae; genus Platanthera; species Platanthera guangdongensis. The sequence goes on along the minus strand of CM077155.1, from coordinate 115,588,406 downwards.
GAGTATAAATAGCAGTGTCGGAATGGGGATAAGCGCATGTATCGGTGCACATACCTGGGATGTCTTCTACATAACATAGAGATGGCAATGGTACATACCCCGATACAGAAGGGGTGCTGCCCAAGGTTGAAGTGGAGACAATCCGAAAATCCGGCTCGTCATCCACCGCTATCTCAGCTAGGTATGTGGCGCAATCCTTCAATGCATGATCCCAGCTTCGATAAAAAAGGCACTTCTTAGCCGGCTTTGGCGGTGCAATGGGTGCTGAAGCTGAATAAAAGTAGTGCGGCAATGGCTCCGCAGGTCGGTAGCTAACCGGCTTATGTCGACGATATGTCGATTCATAAATTTCCTGGCTACTATACTTCTGACGGCATCTGTAGCTAGCATGAGAGATGTCTCCACAATGACGGCAATTGATATTGAAATTGGCCCACATTGCAGCGATTTCAAATATAAGGGATACAACTACTTGGCATAGATTCTGCGAATAAAACTAACAATTCCATCTGACGGAATAACAACACAAGAGAAAAGAGATCAAAAACAACAAAACAACTCGTATAACGAAATTCTCAGTCATCTGGAGTCGCTCTATTGTTGCATTCCCCGGCAACGGCGCCAAAAACATGATGCGTGTAATTCGGCAAGCGCACCGGTCGCACAAGTAATAAAGTTTTGGGAATAAATCCCCGAGTGTCGGTCTCTTGAGGAATGCAATTAGCGTAGAACGGCAACAGTAACGAGAATATCGTTATGAGAGTTAAAAATAGAACAAAAAGGAAATAGCGGACTAGGGAGATTGTGGATGTTTGATCTACTGAACTAGTAAAAGCTATGCGGATCGAAGGCACCGCTACGCAAGGTGAAGTGGGTTTGTCGGCCGCGATGCCGAACTTCAGTTGGGCGAGTGGAAGGGAAGCTAATGGATTGCAGCGTTCTTGTGTGGAGTGCAGTCAGACAAGACACGGGAATGAAGTGGATGTGGGGTGAGCGAGGCGCATTCACAGACAAAACTCACAAGCATAAGAAGATACTAACATTCCATTAACTATAAAAGAAACTTGATGTTCAGGGATGGAAATGTTCATTACACTGCTCAAAACATTCATAACACAGAGGAATGGGAAGAGGAGTAAACCAAAAGAGAATGAAGATCCACCGCGGGTCGTGGCCGGAGTAGCGAGTTGTCAATCCGCTTCCGGGCTCAGTCCAAGGAGGCTTCCGGTACCAACGATCTGTCACCTCGAAGGCCTTTAAGTCCGTTCTCTAGGTTATCTACTTCACCAACTCTGCAGGAAGGCTTGGAGTTGAAGTCATCAATGGCCGAGGGCTTCGCCGGAGTGTTGAAAAGCTTCAGAGTAGTTGGAAATGGCTTCCCGACGAAGGTGGAAGTGATGGAACAACTGGAGAGGTGAAATGGTGATTCCTGCGCACTCTCCGATCGCAGCAAATGACAGACGTTGACCTAAAACGCGGAGCAGGGCCTTATATACGGAGGCAGCAGAAGCAGTGCGCACTGTAGGTTGATGATCGTGCGGCTTTTCCAAATAAACCTGCAACCTGGACAAGAAGCATCAGCAAATATGCGCACGAGCAGTGGCACACGACCTGTGGTCGTGCGCACTATGGCCAGTGCTCGTGCGATTCCCGGGAGAGGGTTATGAAAAAGGGGGTGTAATGCGCACGAACAGTGGCGCACGACCAGTGGTCGTGCGCAGTAAGTCCAGTGGTCGTGCGCAGTATTCCTGCATCGTCGGAGTCTCCCGAGCAGTTCTGGAGCACGCACACGACCACTGTACTAGCAGAAGGGGCAGAAAGGCCACCAGAACGTGCACACCACATCCCCGAGATAGAGCTAAAGAATAACAATAAAAATAGAAACACAAAAAACACACAGAAGCGGGCCTACAGTGCACTTAATCGTGAAATAGGTACAAAAGCACAAATAAGCAATAAAGGCTCTCAAGTGTAGTGCTAAGACGATAAAACTAGCCCAGATGAGTCCAAAAATCAGTATAAAATGTGGACTCATCACCAAGCATAGGGCAAGCCCGGGCAATGAGGCAATGAGCGGGTGGGGTCCAGCAAGGGTTCTTAGAATCGGTCAGTGTGTTAGACGGAATCCTGTCATGAGAAGTCAGATCTTGCATGCAAGACCGGGTCTAGGACCATTAGCGGGTGGGGCCTTGGCAAGAGTTCTGTGTGACTGCTTGTATGTCGTTAGGGGAATTGCAGTATGCCTTTTTATTTGAGGCTTAATGCCAATGGGGAAATTGGAAGTACCCAGATGTTTGATGATGTGCTAGAAGCATACGCGATAGGGTACCTTAGGTGAAGCCCGGGTTTTGCATACATGCTACATAGTAGGCCCCTTTTTATTATATGCTCAACAATAGAAAACGTGCATGTTGTGTTGATGCGGTTAAAACTCCAAAAATTTGTGAGAATTCCCGCGGCGCCCCGGGCGGTTTATTTAAGGAAAAAGGCGGATTCAATTTTATTTAGAAAACGGGGCGCGCAGATTTATTTATTTGGATATAAAACGGTTTAGATCGAGTTTTAACGAAGGGAGGCAAGTGCACCTATCGCGTGTAGTATAAGATATTCTGGGGTGGAATATCGAGGTCGTTTGTTCTCGGGGTCAGTTTGATTATTTCTACTCTTCCATGGAGGGGACTATTATTTTACAGATAATTACTCGTCGGGTAATTTTTTATATATATAAACGTAAAAAAGAAAGACAGAAAACAGAAAATGAAAGCATAAAATGGAAAGCAATAAAGGTGGAGCTGATGATGAGGTTAGCCCGACCGCATCGAATAGAATTTGAACTAAAATAAACTTTTAATAAAAAGAGATCCTAAATTTCAAATTAATTAAGGCGGAGACTTGGCCATGGAGGTTCCACTAAAATGAGCTCGCCTAGCTATAGGGCTATCGCTCACCTGAAATCTAAGACTATTCGACCGAACGTTAGTTCGACGAAGGATTCCTCTTAACGCTCGCATTACGCTAAGAACCCTGCTATTGGGTGGGGAACCCAATCCGGTAGAGTTGGCGCGCCTCCTCTCTCGAGGGTTAGTGCGGAACTCTCTTTACCAAGGGGTGATCGGCCCATACACACGGCCTCTCGGCTAGCTAGCGTATGGACTATGGAAATAAGGCCCACACATCGATATGTGGTCCTACGCGTTGTAAATCCTAAGCAAACCTTAAGTTAATTTAATTAATTAGAAAATAAGGACCTTTAATTATTTACAACTATTTTATCTGTCCCAATGCTCTTCGATACTGAGGGCTAAGAACGGTTATCCACTCATCGGAATGGGGACGGCAGGCGGTGAGAGCAATAAAGAAAGCAGTAAATGAAAGCAGTAAATGAAAGCAGGAAATAAAGCAGTAAATTGGAAGTTCCACTCAAATGAGTGAGACTGAAATGAAAGCAGTAAAGTGCGAGTCCTGGCGCAAATGCGTGAGCGGGAGAAATGAAAGCGAGTCCTACTCAAACGAGTAGGACAAAATAAATGCAACGCACGCACACTCTCGACGGAAAGTAAAACACACGCACACAAGCCCCTACTCAAATGAGTAGGAGAAAATAAATGCGGGTCCTACTCAAACAAGCAGGACTAAATAAATGCACCCACTCTATAGAAAGTAAAACACACTCACTCGACAGAAAATTAAACACACTCGACACACTCTACTTGAAAAAGTAAAACAATGTGCCACTTAACTCTTAACGAGTAGGCGGAAATAAATGCGCACACTTACAAAAATGTGAAAAACTAAGTTATCTAAAAATTAAAACGATTGCATTTCTACCGCTAGAATGCGGTAGAAATGCATAAAAAGCTAAAATAAAAATTAAACGAGCGAAAATTTTTGCAAATAAACGCAAAAGCTAAGTGCTTGAAAAATTAAATGAATACATTTCTACCGCTAGAATACGGTAGAAATGAATAAAAAGAGGACAGAAAATTTAAACGGACAAAACGGTTTTGAACATAAAGCGAAAATGGAAGTGTTTGAAAAATTAAAATAACTACTTATCCATTCTTATAATGCTATAAAAACTCTTAAAAATTGGAAGAAAAGGGAAAAGAACGAAAGTTTTACGATCTAAAAAGACTAAGTAAAAAAATCAAAAACCACTTTATGATTGTTTTTATAGTTTCATAAGGATGAATGTTAGAACAAAAACAATATAACTACTATAAAGAAAGTCAAGTGGCATAAGATGAAAAGCTAATATAACAATTACTTATCAATAAAAATGAAAACAAAACATTTACTCTCATACACACGCACACACTTTTTAAAGAAAAGAAAAACAAAGTAGAAACAAAGATAAATAAGATTGCATAAGGGTAGTTGTTTAGATTCATTCCAAATCCAAATAAAGAGATGAAAAACACATTTTATTAAGCTAAAATAACAGGTTACAAAGGAACGAAAACAAAAACTAAGGAGAGTGGGAGAAAATATCCCTTACAAAACATTTGGAATTCATCTTGGCAGCATAACACCTTAGCAAAATGGAACCAAAAAGTGGAACAGGATTACAAGCAAAAGCTCTGAATTTATAGAGAAATTTTTCATGGGACACGCCCTCTGACACGGGCATGTCAGGGGGCGTGTCAGCACTATTCATGAGCTGATCGGGTGAGGTGACGGCATTGTTGACTTCGGGCTGGACACGTGTCGGTATCGCGGCGGTCACGCCCCACGTCACGGGCGTGACTCTGGGCGTGTCGGGGAGGTAGATCCGGCGCGGGTTCCGTAAAAAGTCGCTGGCAGTGTCTTGTCGGCCAGGTAGAGGAGTACACATGTCGGTCATGCCCGTATCTCTATCTACACGGGGCGTGTCAGGTTGGTCTCGACGAATGTCGAGAGCATTGTGTCGAGAGCCTTTGTCGAGTCTGGAAGATAAGTCACGCCCCAGGTCACGGGTGTGACGCTGGGCGTGTCGGGTTGGTCGACGATCGTCGAGCCGAAAACGTCAAGCGTGCGTGACACGGGTTGGGGTCACGGGCCGTGTCAAATGACACGGGCGTGACATTGGGCGGGTCCATCAATTTCTTCAGAATTTTGTTGATTTCACGGGATTTGAGTTGTCAGGCCCTGGTCACGGGCATGACCCAAAGAACACGGGCGTGACCCATGCAAAATTTGACAATTTCCTGAAATTTTTCAGAAAATCAAAATAAAGTAAGTTAGCAAACTATTTACAAAAAAGAAACATTTTATTAAAGAAAAATAAAGAAAAAATAACAAAAAAAACTAAAACGACTAATTTAATGTACATATATATAGGTATATTTACAATTCATCATGTGTGAGACACCCAAGCCTATTCTTTTAGTGTTTTACTTGCTTATGTATATGGTATACGAAGTGCTGACTTGCAGGTTGGAGGGGTACCCCTGGGTCCGTTATGGGCGGCCGGGAGGAGATGTGTTTCTTACACAGTTTGAGGTCAGCCTTTGCTGACCCACGTTACAACCAATTTTTACAGGGCAAGGATCGCAAGCAGGAGCTAGCTCGCCGGCCAATAAGGCCTAAGCTTCATGAAGTGTTTCCAGTTTTGTACTAGCTATATATTTGGTGGCTCTGTATGCTTGATGCTTTTATTTTTCGGCTTTCATACTGAGGTAGTCTAGGAGTGTTTAGGGCTCATTGTTATTGATGTTAACTTTTGGAGTTTAGACTCTCTCTTTTGTTGTAAGGCCATATGGCCGTTGCGATACTCTTGTGTATGTGGATAACTTCTAGTCTTGGTTGATGTTTCCGTTGTTGTTTAATTTTGAGTTTGAGATTGGGTAGTTATATCATCTTTTAATGCTAAAGCTGTGGCGTCTGTATGTTATGGGGCCCCGGTCGGACCCATATTATACGGTCATTATAGGGGAGGTGTTACAAAACTGCTAGGTATAACAAACACTAGACAAGAGTAGACTAATAGGCTAAGGCATTGATGTTCATTCTCACCTGTGATGGGTTGGAGGGATTCAGAATAAAGTCACTAATGTGCAATCTCACCCATGATGGGTTGGTGGCATTCAGAATAAATGCACTAATGTGCAATCTCACCCGTGATGGGTTGGAGGGATTCAGGATGGGTTAGTCCTGCGAGCTAGACGCTCGGGTTGGAATATCTCACATGTGCATAAACACGTGGCTGGTCATGCTGTATTGGGCCAATTGTCACACCGATGACAGTACGGCGACTCTGGCGAGGTGTGAGGGTTTGAGGGGCCAGTGGGTTGTTTCACACTGCGGTCTAGAGGAAGATCCCCAAGAACGCACACTCGACCAAAAAGACTGGTGGGTAGCCAGCAAATAGTACGCAAAGACTCTAGATTACACCTAGGAAGTGTACAGAGGCGTATGGGAGGTTTAGGCCTGGTAGTTTGTATACCCGCCTAGGAGTGGAGACGCCTGCTCCACTGCTGCCGTAGCCACAACAGTGGTACCAGAGAGTGATGCTAGCTCCAAAAAGTGGGAACTAAAGGTCTATGATCACAGAGTCGTGTGTGTGAGTTGCACTTGCATGAATCATAAAATGCATGCATATCATACATGCATAACTAGGTCATACGCACCATAGATCCTTATCATATTAATTAGTATGGGCTCTTTTATATGATAAGTTATATTTTTGGAAACCTTAACTTATATGTTTGTATGGGCATTCATATAAGTTAATATACTTCTGTGATGGTAGATTAGTAGTAACTTATTTTACTTGTTATCTTTACTCTGCTTACTTTTAGTACTTGCTTACTTACAGCACATTACTTGTTTCTGTTCATTTCTTCTTACCTTTCATTTACCATATATATAGAACTGCTAGAGTAGAAATAATTGACATATATATACTTGTTAGTATACTTCCATTGCCACCTGTTTCCTTTGTTATACCCCTTGTTGTCCTCCGTTCCGTCCTCCCGCCCGGTGCCTAGGAGTTGCAGGGGCGAGGTATGGAGGAAACAACTTAGTCTTTGTGACTAACGGTCGGTGTGTCCAAACATTTTAGAAGCTCTAGGAGATGGAGTACCATCAGGACGAGGTGGCAGGACGTGATTAGCTGATACCACCACTACCTACTACTGCTACTACAGTTCGTCGTCAGGTGGGACGAGTTTTCTGATGATAGTATAGCTTCCATTTATTGACATTTGTGAGAGAGAGATTTGATATTATGTACAGGGCATAAGCCCTTTTTTCTCTTTTGATGTACTCACTCTGGACTCGTGTACTTTCATTTTTATTTGGTAGTGATGTGACATGTGGACTAACTGTTATTATATACTGCTTTTAATTCTATCTCTCAATTGGCTGAACAGGTTTTATGATCGTACTAGCCGGTAGGATCGGCGTGTTGTGGTGTCGACTAACCCGTGAGTTATTGCCACTGTAAGGCAGCTGTTTTGGGCATAAGAGTGGGAGCCTCCTTGGTAAGGGGGAGGGTCTTACAAACTGGTATCACTTGAACAAAATGATCATAAGAGAAGAAGTCCACAGTACTGGGCAGCGGAAGCAATGGAGTGCACATATGTAAAAAGTCACATAAAACAGTCCACCTAAGCAATGAGTGAGGCCAATTCTAATATAAACCTTACCTTTATGCAGCCTCCACAGGTCGGCGTACCGTAGAATGTGGTCGCTCCCCCTCCGGATGCCTCACTTTTTCTACAGACAGAGATGGGCCAAACCCTGACGGCCATTCTTGAGGCCTTCAGAGCCCAGCAGGTTCCGGCACAGCTACCAAATCTGGGATCAAACTAGCTAAGTGTATTCAAGAGTTTATCCCCGCCTATGTACCATGAGACAGAGAATGTGGTAAAAACTGAGGAATGGCTTGAGGCTATACAGGAGATGCTGGCAGGCATTGTAACGCCCCGAAACTCAAAGGAGAAAAGGGGGACGTTTTGGGCCAGTTTTGGTTTCTGGCTGAAGGCACACGGCCTGGGACACGGGCGTGTCCCAGGGCGTGTCAAGCGTGTGTCGACACTTAGCCGCGAAGTCGTCGAGTTATTCTCGACGATTCGTCGAGAATGGGCACACGGCCTGCGACACGGGCGTGTCGCAGGGCGTGTCGACCCGTGTCGACACTTAGCCGTGAAATCGTCGAGTTATTCTCGACGATTCGTCGAGAATGGGCACACGGCCTGCGACACGGGCGTGTCGCAGGGCGTGTCGACCCGTGTCGACTATCGTCGAGGTGAAATCGTCGAGATTCACTCGACGATCGTCGAGACAAGGCACACGGCCTCGGACACGGGCGTGTCCAAGGCCGTGTCAGCGAGTCGTCGTTCTCCCCTCGACGAAAAGTCCCGTGTACACGGCCTGGGGGCCCAGGCGTGTCAATGTGACACGGGCAAGGACACGGGCGTGTCCTAGAACCCGTGCAGTGCTCGGGTTGGAAACTGGGGAAAAATCATGGGTACACGGCCGGCTACACGGCCGTGTCAGCTGGAACACGGGCGTGTCAGCTAGAACACGGGCGTGTTCGATGCCCGTGTGCGTGTTCAGAAGATTCGATTTTGACGGCGAATGCGGCACACGGCCCTGGACACGGGCGTGTGCCAAGCCGTGTGCGGCCCAGATTGGGCATTTCAGCCCCGAATCAAAGCCGCTCGTTTTCTTAGGTTGAGATCCGACGGCTGGGGATGGTTCCTGGGAGGATATACACGGGTTTGACTTAAGAAAAATCCACTTTTCATCACTTGATCTCTCTCCAAACCCTTGGAGAAAGAAGAGCCAAGGCTAGAGGAAGAGGAGCTAGATTCGCCATTGGAGGAGCTTCGGAGCTCCGAATCGCAAGCCGACTCCGGATCCACGGAGGCAACGCAAGCGCGGTGATTTCTATCCGATTACATTTCGATGGCGCCGAAGAGGAACACAAGGGTAACGATCCTCACTTGTGAGCATGATAGCTCTCTTTCTTAGCATAGGAAGCCCTCTCTCGCGAGTTTGCGAAGAGTTGGAGGCGTTCCTTCGGGTAGATATGTAAAGTCCCCGTTGTTTAGCGTCCGTATGCGAGAACGGACATAGGCATTTTGGTTGAAGCCTACCCGGACATGTAGTTCGGATCGGTGATGTTGCATTGCATAAGGCCGGAGAAGACTCCGTGCTATTGGTTGTTTTCGGGTTTTCTACGCGGTAGATTGCAGCAGGGAGCCTTGGGGACTAACCCAAAGGTGCACCCGGAAAACTGGGCGGATACGAGATCTTGCCAACTTGGTGGCCTGAGTGCCAACATGAACATAACGGGGTTATGTGTCTTGCGGTAGAATGGGACTCGGTGAAAGTTTGACCCGCGCAAATGGCTTAAATTGCCGTTGCGATGTGAGCACGGGTTAGATGGAGCCGTACCCGCTTTATGTCGTTCGGGTTAGAGAGACCTAAAGTTACATGGCACTCGCCGTTGGCATAGATGTGAGTCTTCGGTGGTCAATGGCTTAAATTGACGTGACCAATACCATGAAGACGAATTGCTCATAGGAATGGCCGTCTAAGTGGCGGTGGTGAGTCCGGAATGTTAATGGCTTTAATTGACGTAACATCGACCGGTTCACCGAGAATGTGCCCTGAGTGCACGGGACGTGTGGCCGTACGAGCCAACGTCTGTGATGAAATGGCTATGTTAATATGCATTGCTCGCTTGTGCTAATGAAATGCAGGGAAGGAGCATCGCCGCCCCGAGTTGGGGGCGGGATCGTTATAATTTGGTCAGCATTGCTGACCGTTGCTTTGTTTGCCACCGTGCGGTGGTTTTTTTGCTTGCAGGTGCAGCTGGACCAAGCGGTCAATAGCGGGCTAAAGCCCTTGTTGCGAAGCTGGCCCTCGAAGGCCCAAGCGGAAATGTTTTCTATTTTATTCATGTATGGCCGGCCTGCGTGCCGAGGTTGGTAAATCATGTAATAGACAAATGAAACATCTTGTAAGGCCTTAAGGCCGACTTTTGAGTATTTTGTAATGACATTACTGTTGGTTTTAGTGGACATTCATGCTTGTGTTGGGTTCTTGTTTTGCAACTTATATAAATTGCTTCCGCTAGAATGCTCTGTGTAGGACGTTGAGATTGGTTGGATGGTTCCCATACGTAACCACCCGGTCTGTCTGTGGTATATGGCGTCGGGCCCCGGCCGGACCTACTGCTATATGCTATGCGACGGATAGGGGGTGTTACAATTTGGTATCAGACTACTGGTTTTGGTCGGGCTTAAAGTGAATTCGTGGGCGAATTCTTTTTAAGGGGTGGTGAGCACATTGTGTGCGTCATCGTTATAACAGTAAAAAGAACCCATGAATGTCCACTTAGGAATGAAAATACTCGTGTTTGAGGAACCTGCGTGTTCCTATAATTGCTGTTTGCAATTTATTTGGTCGCTTAACGGTGTTTTGTACCACTATAGGTGACCCGAAGTGGTGTTGGGCCGTCAGAACGCCGAGGTTCTGAGGCTAGTAGTGCACCAGAAGTTGCTCCAGCAACACCTTTGTCGGCGGAAAATATAAGATTGGTGGCTGAAGCGGTGTTAGCCGTGATAAATGCGCAGCCTGGGAGGCAAGCGCAGCAGCCAGCTCCTGTGATGGAGCAAGTACCTCTTCAAGAGGCGGAGCCGAGGAGGATGGAGCAAGTGGTTGTAGAACCAATAGTGCCAAGGAGGGCGACTGAGAGGCAGTTGAAGCATGTAATGAGCTTTAACCCTCCGTTATTCTCGGGGTTGGGAACCCCATCTCAGGCTGAAGACTGGCTCTCTAGGGTGAAGAGAGTCATGACAGCGACGGAGACGGAGGAGTGGCAGATGACCACCATTGCTACGTTCCTGTTGGACGGTGAAGCAAGGATGTGGTGGGAAGGCTTGGAGTTGCATCATCTGAGAGGAAGACAATTGATAGACGTTCCGATGAAAGAGTTCTCGGAATTGTTCTTAGCAAGATACCTCCCTTCTACTCAGAGGATTTCAATGGAGAATGAGTTCCTGAGGTTGGTGCAGGGTGAGCGAAGCGTGGATGAATATCTCCACGAGTTTACGCGGTTGAGTCGTTATGCGAGCTCTACCATCATGGATGAGGAGCGCAAGACTAATCGCTTCTACGAAGGTCTGAGGGATGAGCTGAGACTATTACTGTCGGGGCCGATGACGCAGGGTTTCCTAACCTTGGTCAATACTGCCCGGTCCTTGGAAAAGGACATGAAGAATGTACAAGCGAAGAAAGGCTTGGGTGAAAAGAAATCTGAGTTCAGAGTGCCGACTAATTCAAAGTCCGGCTATCGGAGGACTTTCAAGAAGCATAGGACTTCGGGTCCAGCTCCTTCTGGTGCTTCTGGGGCGACTACGGGTCGGACCCCGGGTGCGTGTTTTACTTGCGGCAAGACGGGGCACTTTGCCCGTGATTGTTGGAGCGGACGTCCTAAGTCCGAAAGGAGGCCAGGAGCTACCTACGAAGAGAAGGGAAAGGCGGTGGAGTCGACCGCATCCCACTATGCTCCGGCCCAACCAAGGGTCTATAATCTTGGCCAACAGGAGGCCATTAAACAAGCTGACGTGGTGACAGGTACGGTTTAATTTATAGCAAGTCAATTCCTTTATATGCTTGTTATGTATAGGTTACCTTACCACTGCTTGTTTAGGATTTGTAATGATTTGTGAAAATCCCGCACGAGCACTCTTTGATACGGGAGCTTCACACTCCTTCTTGTCCGAAGGATTTATATCACGCATCGGAGTCCCTTCTTCGATGGCGAAGGACAAGTTGGATGTGTTATTGCCCAATGGGTGTTCGATGCGAGCGGTTAGGATCTGCGAGGTTAAGACTCGTATTGGAGAGCAGGAGTTCGACCTGCGGGCGTCTTTACTTCCGTTAGTGGAGTTTGACGTCATATTTGGCATGGACTGGCTCTCGGAGCAGCAGGCCCATATAGATTGCGGTAGCAAGGAAGTCAAGCTGGGAGCAAGTCGTGAGACGACTTTTACGGGCTTAAAGGGGTCGAGCAAGACGTTGATGTCTGCTCTTCAGGTGGTGAAGGCGGTTCGTGCCGGAGCAGAACTGTTCTTTACACTTGTGGAGGTTGCAAAGCCGAAGCCCGCTATGGATTGTATTTCAGTGGTATCGGAATACCCTGATGTGTTCCCCGCAGATCTTCCTGGAGCCCCGCCCCAACGGGAGATAGATTTTACGATCGAGCTAGTGCCAGGTGCAAAGCCTGTGTCACGATCTCCGTATCGGCTAGCGCCTAAGGAAATGGCGGAGCTGAAAGTTCAACTGCAAGAGTTGTTGGAGCAAGGGTATGTACGCCCGAGTTCTTCGCCTTGGAGCGCACCGGTCCTCTTTGTTAAGAAGAAGGACGGAAGCTTGAGGTTGTGTATTGATTATCGGGAGCTAAACAAGCTGACTGAGAAGAACAAGTACCCGATCCCCCGGATTGATGATCTCTTTGATCAGTTAGTCGGGTCGACGGTGTACTCGAAGTTAGATCTCAAGTCGGGGTACTATCAGCTGCGGATAAGGGAGAGTGATATCCCGAAGACAGCGTTTAGTACGAGATACGGGCATTATGAGTTTACGGTCATGCCGTTTGGGCTGACTAATGCGCCGTCAGTATTCATGGACTTGATGAACAGGACGTTCAGGGAGTACCTAGACCGTTTCGTGATCGTCTTCATCGACGATATTTTGGTGTACTCGCAAAGTGAGGAGGATCACTTCAAGCATCTCCATTTGGTGTTGGAGACACTCAGGAGAAACCAGTTGTATGCCAAGTTCTCGAAGTGCGAGTTTTGGCTATCCTCAGTAGCGTTCCTCGGGCATATAGTGAGTGGAGAGGGTATTGCGGTGGATCCGGCGAAGATTGTTGCGATACGGGAGTGGCCTGAGCTTGCTACGGTAGCAGAAGTCCGGAGCTTTTTGGGGCTTGCCGGTTATTATAGGCGCTTCGTAGAGAACTTCTCGCGGATAGCGCTACCTCTCACTACTTTGACGAGGAAGGAGCATAAGTTCGTTTGGACGCCGGAGTGCGCGCGAGCTTTTGAGGAATTGAAGGGTCGGTTGACCACGGCGCCTGTGCTGAGTTCGCCGGTTGGAACCGAAGGCTATGAGATATATAGCGATGCTTCAGGCAGCGGTTTGGGTTGTGTGCTACTGCAGCACGGAAGCGTGATAGCTTATGGCTCGAGACAGCTAAAAGTGCACGAGAGGAATTATCCGGTCCACGACTTGGAGTTGGCGGCCGTGATTTTTGCCTTGAAGCTGTGGAGACACTATTTGTACGGTGTGAAGATTGATATCTACACCGATCACAAGAGCCTAAAGTATTTGATTGATCAGAAAGATCTGAATATGCGGCAGCGTAGGTGGATGGAGTTCCTGGGGGACTATACTTTCAAGATCCACTACGTGCCTGGCAAAGGGAATGCGGTTGCGGACGCGTTGAGTCGTCGAGCCCCAGCTCAAGCTAATTGGCTATCAGTGCATGATGAGCGGTTGGTGCAGGAGCTGGAGGCGTTGGAGATTGTTTGTGTGGATAGACAATCTAGTGCTGAAGCAGTGCTGAATTGGACTGAAGTCCAATATGACCTGGCTGATCGGATTCGGCAGGCTTTGGATATGGATGCTCATATGAAGCAGTTCATGATAGAGGCTCTGGATGGGTCAAATTCCCAATTCGTCGTGGAGGACGGGTTGCTGTGGAAAGACGGTCGTCTGTGCGTCCCAAGCGTGGGCAATTTACGGGTGGAGTTGTTGTACGAGGCACACCATACCAAGTACTCGATTCACCCAGGGAGCACGAAGATGTACCGCGATGTGAAGAAGCTATTTTGGTGGCCGGGTTTGAAAAAGGATGTGGCGCTATACGTAGCGAAGTGCCAAACCTGCGCCTTGGTAAAGGCGGAGTGCCAAAAGCCGGGAGGATTTCTTAAGTCCTTGCCTATTCCGGAGTGGAAATTTGACGACATCTCTATGGACTTTGTGCATGGTTTGCCAAGGTCGCAAAAGGGGAACGACGCCATTTGGGTGGTCGTGGATCGATTAACGAAGGTGTCGCATTTTATTCCGCATAGGAAGGATGATCCGGTGGAGAAGCTGGCAAAGCTTTATGTGGATAACATAGTGCGGCTTCATGGTGTGCCCCGCAGCATCGTGAGTGACCGTGATGGGCGGTTCACGTCCAATGATTGGAGGCTGGTGCAGCAAATGTTGGGAACAAAGCTGAAGTTTAGCACAGCCTTCCATCCACAAACGGATGGGCAGACCGAGAGGGTCAATAGAACGATGGAAGACATGCTTCGCATGTGTGTCTTGGACTTCGGAAAGCAATGGGAGGACCACCTTTATTTGGTGGAGTTCGCATACAACAACAGCTACCAAGCAAGTATTCAGATGGCGCCTTTCGAGGCCCTATATGGTAGAAGATGTCGCACGCCGTTGTCTTGGTTAGAAACGGGTGAGTCAAAGTTGTATAAGCGATCGGAAGTAGAGGGTGCTACTTCTTTGGTGAGAACCATTCGGGAGAGGTTACTCATCGCTCAGGACCGGCAAGCAAAGTACTATAATGCCAAGCACAGGAACGTGGAGTTCGCTGTGGGCGATTATGTGTACCTAAAGATCAAGCCGTTCAAGGGTGTCTCGCGGGTGCGACGATTGAAAAAGCTAAGCCCGAGGTACCTTGGACCGTTCGAGGTTCTGGAGCGAGTAGGAGAAGCGGCCTATAGGTTGAGGCTTTCTGTGGAGCTTAGTGGTTTACACGATGTATTCCACATTTCGGTGCTTAGGAAGGCGGTGCAAGAGCCTACGCAAGTGATCGCGGTCGATCAAGTGCCGGTGGATAGTGGGCTAACGACAAAGGTCAAGCCCGTGCGGATTGAAGACTCGGAGGTCAAGCGGCTACGCAATAAAGAGATCAGGATGGTCAAAGTCCGGTGGGACAATTGCGGTCGTGAGGAGCTCTCCTGGGAGCGAGAGCAGGCGATGCTTGACGAATATCCGGAGTTGTTCCGCTCAGGTACAAATTTTGTTTTGTACATGTTTTTCCCTTTATGTAATTTCGTGGGCGAAATTCTTTTAAGAGGGGTAGAGTTGTAACGCCCCGAAACTCAAAGGAGAAAAGGGGGACGTTTTGGGCCAGTTTTGGTTTCTGGCTGAAGGCACACGGCCTGGGACACGGGCGTGTCCCAGGGCGTGTCAAGCGTGTGTCGACACTTAGCCGCGAAGTCGTCGAGTTATTCTCGACGATTCGTCGAGAATGGGCACACGGCCTGCGACACGGGCGTGTCGCAGGGCGTGTCGACCCGTGTCGACACTTAGCCGTGAAATCGTCGAGTTATTCTCGACGATTCGTCGAGAATGGGCACACGGCCTGCGACACGGGCGTGTCGCAGGGCGTGTCGACCCGTGTCGACTATCGTCGAGGTGAAATCGTCGAGATTCACTCGACGATCGTCGAGACAAGGCACACGGCCTCGGACACGGGCGTGTCCAAGGCCGTGTCAGCGAGTCGTCGTTCTCCCCTCGACGAAAAGTCCCGTGTACACGGCCTGGGGGCCCAGGCGTGTCAATGTGACACGGGCAAGGACACGGGCGTGTCCTAGAACCCGTGCAGTGCTCGGGTTGGAAACGGGGGAAAAATCATGGGTACACGGCCGGCTACACGGCCGTGTCAGCTGGAACACGGGCGTGTCAGCTCGAACACGGGCGTGTTCGATGCCCGTGTGCGTGTTCAGAAGATTCGATTTTGACGGCGAATGCGGCACACGGCCCTGGACACGGGCGTGTGCCAAGCCGTGTTCGGCCCAGATTGGGCATTTCAGCCCCGAATCAAAGCCGCTCGTTTTCTTAGGTTGAGATCCGACGGCTGGGGATGGTTCCTGGGAGGATATACACGGGTTTGACTTAAGAAAAATCCACTTTTCATCACTTGATCTCTCTCCAAACCCTTGGAGAAAGAAGAGCCAAGGCTAGAGGAAGAGGAGCTAGATCGCCATTGGAGGAGCTTCGGAGCTCCGAATCGCAAGCCGACTCCGGATCCACGGAGGCAACGCAAGCGCGGTGATTTCTATCCGATTACATTTCGATGGCGCCAAAGAGGAACGCAAGAGTAACGATCCTCACTTGTGAGCATGATAGCTCTCTTTCTTAGCATAGGAAGCCCTCTCTCGCGAGTTTGCGAAGAGTTGGAGGCGTTCCTTCGGGTAGATATGTAAAGTCCCCGTTGTTTAGCGTCCGTATGCGAGAACGGACATAGGCATTTTGGTTGAAGCCTACCCGGACATGTAGTTCGGATCGGTGATGTTGCATTGCATAAGGCCGGAGAAGACTCCGTGCTATTGGTTGTTTTCGGGTTTTCTACGCGGTAGATTGCAGCAGGGAGCCTTGGGGACTAACCCAAAGGTGCACCCGGAAAACTGGGCGGATACGAGATCTTGCCAACTTGGTGGCCTGAGTGCCAACTGAACATAACGGGGTTATGTGTCTTGCGGTAGAATGGGACTCGGTGAAAGTTTGACCCGCGCAAATGGCTTAAATTGCCGTTGCGATGTGAGCACGGGTTAGATGGAGCCGTACCCGCTTTATGTCGTTCGGGTTAGAGAGACCTAAAGTTACATGGCACTCGCCGTTGGCATAGATGTGAGTCTTCGGTGGTCAATGGCTTAAATTGACGTGACCAATACCATGAAGACGAATTGCTCATAGGAATGGCCGTCTAAGTGGCGGTGGTGAGTCCGGAATGTTAATGGCTTTAATTGACGTAACATCGACCGGTTCACCGAGAATGTGCCCTGAGTGCACGGGACGTGTGGCCGTACGAGCCAACGTCTGTGATGAAATGGCTATGTTATATGCATTGCTCGCTTGTGCTAATGAAATGCAGGGAAGGAGCATCGCCGCCCCGAGTTGGGGGCGGGATCGTTATAATTTGGTCAGCATTGCTGACCGTTGCTTTGTTTGCCACCGTGCGGTGGTTTGTTTGCTTGCAGGTGCAGCTGGACCAAGCGGTCAATAGCGGGCTAAAGCCCTTTTTGCGAAGCTGGCCCTCGAAGGCCCAAGCGGAAATGTTTTCTATTTTATTCATGTATGGCCGGCCTGCGTGCCGAGGTTGGTAAATCATGTAATAGACAAGTGAAACATCTTGTAAGGCCTTAAGGCCGACTTTTGAGTATTTTGTAATGACATTCCTGTTGGTTTTAGTGGACATTCATGCTTGTGTTGGGTTCTTGTTTTGCAACTTATATAAACTGCTTCCGCTAGAATGCTCTGTGTAGGACGTTGAGATTGGTTGGATGGTTCCATACGTAACCACCCGGTCTGTCTGTGGTATATGGCGTCGGGCCCCGGCCGGACCTACTGCTATATGCTATGCGACGGATAGGGGGTGTTACAATTTGGTATCAGACTACTGGTTTTGGTCGGGCTTAAAGTGAATTCGTGGGCGAATTCTTTTTAAGGGGTGGTGAGCACATTGTGTGCGTCATCGTTATAACAGTAAAAAGAACCCATGAATGTCCACTTAGGAATGAAAATACTCGTGTTTGAGGAACCTGCGTGTTCCTATAATTGCTGTTTGCAATTTATTTGGTCGCTTAACGGTGTTTTGTACCACTATAGGTGACCCGAAGTGGTGTTGGGCCGTCAGAACGCCGAGGTTCTGAGGCTAGTAGTGCACCAGAAGTTGCTCCAGCAACACCTTTGTCGGCTGGAAAATATAAGATTGGTGGCTGAAGCGGTGTTAGCCGTGATAAATGCGCAGCCTGGGAGGCAAGCGCAGCAGCCAGCTCCTGTGATGGAGCAAGTACCTCTTCAAGAGGCGGAGCCGAGGAGGATGGAGCAAGTGGTTGTAGAACCAATAGTGCCAAGGAGGGCGACTGAGAGGCAGTTGAAGCATGTAATGAGCTTTAACCCTCCGTTATTCTCGGGGTTGGGAACCCCATCTCAGGCTGAAGACTGGCTCTCTAGGGTGAAGAGAGTCATGACAGCGACGGAGACGGAGGAGTGGCAGATGACCACCATTGCTACGTTCCTGTTGGACGGTGAAGCAAGGATGTGGTGGGAAGGCTTGGAGCTGCATCATCTGAGAGGAAGACAATTGATAGACGTTCCGATGGAAGAGTTCTCGGAATTGTTCTTAGCAAGATACCTCCCTTCTACTCAGAGGATTTCAATGGAGAATGAGTTCCTGAGGTTGGTGCAGGGTGAGCGAAGCGTGGATGAATATCTCCACGAGTTTACGCGGTTGAGTCGTTATGCGAGCTCTACCATCATGGATGAGGAGCGCAAGACTAATCGCTTCTACGAAGGTCTGAGGGATGAGCTGAGACTATTACTGTCGGGGCCGATGACGCAGGGTTTCTTAACCTTGGTCAATACTGCCCGGTCCTTGGAAAGGACATGAAGAGTGTACAAGCGAAGAAAGGCTTGGGTGAAAAGAAATCTGAGTTCAGAATGCCGACTACTTCAAAGTCGGCTATCGGAGGACTTTCAAGAAGCATAGGACTTCGGGTCCAGCTCCTTCTGGTGCTTCTGGGGCGACTACGGGTCGGACCCCGGGTGCGTGTTTTACTTGCGGCAAGACGGGGCACTTTGCCCGTGATTGTTGGAGCGGACGTCCTAAGTCCGAAAGGAGGCCAGGAGCTACCTACGAAGAGAAGGGAAAGGCGGTGGAGTCGACCGCATCCCACTATGCTCCGGCCCAACCAAGGGTCTACAATCTTGGCCAACAGGAGGCCATTAAACAAGCTGACGTGGTGACAGGTACGGTTTAATTTATAGCAAGTCAATTCCTTTATATGCTTGTTATGTATATGTTACCTTACCACTGCTTGTTTAGGATTTGTAATGATTTGTGAAAATCCCGCACGAGCACTCTTTGATACGGGAGCTTCACACTCCTTCTTGTCCGAAGGATTTATATCACGCATCGGAGTCCCTTCTTCGATGGCGAAGGACAAGTTGGATGTGTTATTGCCCAATGGGTGTTCGATGCGAGCGGTTAGGATCTGCGAGGTTAAGACTCGTATTGGAGAGCAGGAGTTCGACCTGCGGGCGTCTTTACTTCCGTTAGTGGAGTTTGACGTCATATTTGGCATGGACTGGCTCTCGGAGCAGCAGGCCCATATAGATTGCGGTAGCAAGGAAGTCAAGCTGGGAGCAAGTCGTGAGACGACTTTTACGGGCTTAAAGGGGTCGAGCAAGACGTTGATGTCTGCTCTTCAGGTGGTGAAGGCGGTTCGTGCCGGAGCAGAACTGTTCTTTACACTAGTGGAGGTTGCAAAGCCGAAGCCCGCTATGGATTGTATTTCAGTGGTATCGGAATACCCTGATGTGTTCCCCGCAGATCTTCCTGGAGCCCCGCCTCAACGGGAGATAGATTTTACGATCGAGCTAGTGCCAGGTGCAAAGCCTGTGTCACGATCTCCGTATCGGCTAGCGCCTAAGGAAATGGCGGAGCTGAAAGTTCAACTGCAAGAGTTGTTGGAGCAAGGGTATGTGCGCCCGAGTTCTTCGCCTTGGAGCGCACCGGTCCTCTTTGTTAAGAAGAAGGACGGAAGCTTGAGGTTGTGTATTGATTATCGGGAGCTAAACAAGCTGACTGAGAAGAACAAGTACCCGATCCCCCGGATTGATGATCTCTTTGATCAGTTAGTCGGGTCGACGGTGTACTCGAAGTTAGATCTCAAGTCTGGGTACTATCAGCTGCGGATAAGGGAGAGTGATATCCCGAAGACAGCGTTTAGTACGAGATACGGGCATTATGAGTTTACGGTCATGCCGTTTGGGCTGACTAATGCGCCGTCAGTATTCATGGACTTGATGAACAGGACGTTCAGGGAGTACCTAGACCGTTTCGTGATCGTCTTCATCGACGATATTTTGGTGTACTCGCAAAGTGAGGAGGATCACTTCAAGCATCTCCATTTGGTGTTGGAGACACTCAGGAGAAACCAGTTGTATGCCAAGTTCTCGAAGTGCGAGTTTTGGCTATCCTCAGTAGCGTTCCTCGGGCATATAGTGAGTGGAGAGGGTATTGCGGTGGATCCGGCGAAGATTGTTGCGATACGGGAGTGGCCTGAGCTTGCTACGGTAGCAGAAGTCCGGAGCTTTTTGGGGCTTGCCGGTTATTATAGGCGCTTCGTAGAGAACTTCTCGCGGATAGCGCTACCTCTCACTACTTTGACGAGGAAGGAGCATAAGTTCGTTTGGACGCCGGAGTGCGCGCGAGCTTTTGAGGAATTGAAGTGTCGGTTGACCACGGCGCCTGTGCTGAGTTCGCCGGTTGGAACCGAAGGCTATGAGATATATAGCGATGCTTCAGGCAGCGGTTTGGGTTGTGTGCTACTGCAGCACGGAAGCGTGATAGCTTATGGCTCGAGACAGCTAAAAGTGCACGAGAGGAATTATCCGGTCCACGACTTGGAGTTGGCGGCCGTGATTTTTGCCTTGAAGCTGTGGAGACACTATTTGTACGGTGTGAAGATTGATATCTACACCGATCACAAGAGCCTAAAGTATTTGATTGATCAGAAAGATCTGAATATGCGGCAGCGTAGGTGGATGGAGTTCCTGGGGGACTATACTTTCAAGATCCACTACGTGCCTGGCAAAGGGAATGCGGTTGCGGACGCGTTGAGTCGTCCGAGCCCCAGCTCAAGCTAATTGGCTATCAGTGCATGATGAGCGGTTGGTGCAGGAGCTGGAGGCGTTGGAGATTGTTTGTGTGGATAGACAATCTAGTGCTGAAGCAGTGCTGAATTGGACTGAAGTCCAATATGACCTGGCTGATCGGATTCGGCAGGCTTTGGATATGGATGCTCATATGAAGCAGTTCATGATAGAGGCTCTGGATGGGTCAAATTCCCAATTCGTCGTGGAGGACGGGTTGCTGTGGAAAGACGGTCGTCTGTGCGTCCCAAGCGTGGGCAATTTACGGGTGGAGTTGTTGTACGAGGCACACCATACCAAGTACTCGATTCACCCAGGGAGCACGAAGATGTACCGCGATGTGAAGAAGCTATTTTGGTGGCCGGGTTTGAAAAAGGATGTGGCGCTATACGTAGCGAAGTGCCAAACCTGCGCCTTGGTAAAGGCGGAGTGCCAAAAGCCGGGAGGATTTCTTAAGTCCTTGCCTATTCCGGAGTGGAAATTTGACGACATCTCTATGGACTTTGTGCATGGTTTGCCAAGGTCGCAAAAGGGGAACGACGCCATTTGGGTGGTCGTGGATCGATTAACGAAGGTGTCGCATTTTATTCCGCATAGGAAGGATGATCCGGTGGAGAAGCTGGCAAAGCTTTATGTGGATAACATAGTGCGGCTTCATGGTGTGCCCCGCAGCATCGTGAGTGACCGTGATGGGCGGTTCACGTCCAATGATTGGAGGCTGGTGCAGCAAATGTTGGGAACAAAGCTGAAGTTTAGCACAGCCTTCCATCCACAAACGGATGGGCAGACCGAGAGGGTCAATAGAACGATGGAAGACATGCTTCGCATGTGTGTCTTGGACTTCGGAAAGCAATGGGAGGACCACCTTTATTTGGTGGAGTTCGCATACAACAACAGCTACCAAGCAAGTATTCAGATGGCGCCTTTCGAGGCCCTATATGGTAGAAGATGTCGCACGCCGTTGTCTTGGTTAGAAACGGGTGAGTCAAAGTTGTATAAGCGATCGGAAGTAGAGGGTGCTACTTCTTTGGTGAGAACCATTCGGGAGAGGTTACTCATCGCTCAGGACCGGCAAGCAAAGTACTATAATGCCAAGCACAGGAACGTGGAGTTCGCTGTGGGCGATTATGTGTACCTAAAGATCAAGCCGTTCAAGGGTGTCTCGCGGGTGCGACGATTGAAAAAGCTAAGCCCGAGGTACCTTGGACCGTTCGAGGTTCTGGAGCGAGTAGGAGAAGCGGCCTATAGGTTGAGGCTTTCTGTGGAGCTTAGTGGTTTACACGATGTATTCCACATTTCGGTGCTTAGGAAGGCGGTGCAAGAGCCTACGCAAGTGATCGCGGTCGATCAAGTGCCGGTGGATAGTGGGCTAACGACAAAGGTCAAGCCCGTGCGGATTGAAGACTCGGAGGTCAAGCGGCTACGCAATAAAGAGATCAGGATGGTCAAAGTCCGGTGGGACAATTGCGGTCGTGAGGAGCTCTCCTGGGAGCGAGAGCAGGCGATGCTTGACGAATATCCGGAGTTGTTCCGCTCAGGTACAAATTTTGTTTTGTACATGTTTTTCCCTTTATGTAATTTCGTGGGCGAAATTCTTTTAAGAGGGGTAGAGTTGTAACGCCCCGAAACTCAAAGGAGAAAAGGGGGACGTTTTGGGCCAGTTTTGGTTTCTGGCTGAAGGCACACGGCCTGGGACACGGGCGTGTCCCAGGGCGTGTCAAGCGTGTGTCGACACTTAGCCGCGAAGTCGTCGAGTTATTCTCGACGATTCGTCGAGAATGGGCACACGGCCTGCGACACGGGCGTGTCGCAGGGCGTGTCGACCCGTGTCGACACTTAGCCGTGAAATCGTCGAGTTATTCTCGACGATTCGTCGAGAATGGGCACACGGCCTGCGACACGGGCGTGTCGCAGGGCGTGTCGACCCGTGTCGACTATCGTCGAGGTGAAATCGTCGAGATTCACTCGACGATCGTCGAGACAAGGCACACGGCCTCGGACACGGGCGTGTCCAAGGCCGTGTCAGCGAGTCGTCGTTCTCCCCTCGACGAAAAGTCCCGTGTACACGGCCTGGGGGCCCAGGCGTGTCAATGTGACACGGGCAAGGACACGGGCGTGTCCTAGAACCCGTGCAGTGCTCGGGTTGGAAACGGGGGAAAAATCATGGGTACACGGCCGGCTACACGGCCGTGTCAGCTGGAACACGGGCGTGTCAGCTCGAACACGGGCGTGTTCGATGCCCGTGTGCGTGTTCAGAAGATTCGATTTTGACGGCGAATGCGGCACACGGCCCTGGACACGGGCGTGTGCCAAGCCGTGTTCGGCCCAGATTGGGCATTTCAGCCCCGAATCAAAGCCGCTCGTTTTCTTAGGTTGAGATCCGACGGCTGGGGATGGTTCCTGGGAGGATATACACGGGTTTGACTTAAGAAAAATCCACTTTTCATCACTTGATCTCTCTCCAAACCCTTGGAGAAAGAAGAGCCAAGGCTAGAGGAAGAGGAGCTAGATTCGCCATTGGAGGAGCTTCGGAGCTCCGAATCGCAAGCCGACTCCGGATCCACGGAGGCAACGCAAGCGCGGTGATTTCTATCCGATTACATTTCGATGGCGCCGAAGAGGAACGCAAGGGTAACGATCCTCACTTGTGAGCATGATAGCTCTCTTTCTTAGCATAGGAAGCCCTCTCTCGCGAGTTTGCGAAGAGTTGGAGGCGTTCCTTCGGGTAGATATGTAAAGTCCCCGTTGTTTAGCGTCCGTATGCGAGAACGGACATAGGCATTTTGGTTGAAGCCTACCCGGACATGTAGTTCGGATCGGTGATGTTGCATTGCATAAGGCCGGAGAAGACTCCGTGCTATTGGTTGTTTTCGGGTTTTCTACGCGGTAGATTGCAGCAGGGAGCCTTGGGGACTAACCCAAAGGTGCACCCGGAAAACTGGGCGGATACGAGATCTTGCCAACTTGGTGGCCTGAGTGCCAACATGAACATAACGGGGTTATGTGTCTTGCGGTAGAATGGGACTCGGTGAAAGTTTGACCCGCGCAAATGGCTTAAATTGCCGTTGCGATGTGAGCACGGGTTAGATGGAGCCGTACCCGCTTTATGTCGTTCGGGTTAGAGAGACCTAAAGTTACATGGCACTCGCCGTTGGCATAGATGTGAGTCTTCGGTGGTCAATGGCTTAAATTGACGTGACCAATACCATGAAGACGAATTGCTCATAGGAATGGCCGTCTAAGTGGCGGTGGTGAGTCCGGAATGTTAATGGCTTTAATTGACGTAACATCGACCGGTTCACCGAGAATGTGCCCTGAGTGCACGGGACGTGTGGCCGTACGAGCCAACGTCTGTGATGAAATGGCTATGTTAATATGCATTGCTCGCTTGTGCTAATGAAATGCAGGGAAGGAGCATCGCCGCCCCGAGTTGGGGGCGGGATCGTTATAATTTGGTCAGCATTGCTGACCGTTGCTTTGTTTGCCACCGTGCGGTGGTTTGTTTGCTTGCAGGTGCAGCTGGACCAAGCGGTCAATAGCGGGCTAAAGCCCTTGTTGCGAAGCTGGCCCTCGAAGGCCCAAGCGGAAATGTTTTCTATTTTATTCATGTATGGCCGGCCTGCGTGCCGAGGTTGGTAAATCATGTAATAGACAAATGAAACATCTTGTAAGGCCTTAAGGCCGACTTTTGAGTATTTTGTAATGACATTCCTGTTGGTTTTAGTGGACATTCATGCTTGTGTTGGGTTCTTGTTTTGCAACTTATATAAATTGCTTCCGCTAGAATGCTCTGTGTAGGACGTTGAGATTGGTTGGATGGTTCCCATACGTAACCACCCGGTCTGTCTGTGGTATATGGCGTCGGGCCCCGGCCGGACCTACTGCTATATGCTATGCGACGGATAGGGGTGTTACAGGCATCAGCTTCCCTGTCAGCCATGTAGTTCCTTTGGCAACTTTTGCACTGGATGCCCATGCGAAGAGGTGGTGGAAGTCCATGCTGGACTCCACCTATGCAGATAGGGCTCTATCAGATATATCTTGGGAGGACTTCAGTGAGGCATTCTTTGAGCATTTTGTGTCCACCACAGACCAGGATGAGCTAGAGGAGAGGTTTTTGAATCTCAAACAGGGGACCAGGTCAGTGATCGAGTACTAGAGGGAGTTTTCCCATCTGGCCATGTTTGCAGGTATACATGATTCAAATGACCGGAGGTACGCAAAGAGATTCTACCGGGGCCTTAGAGATGATTTGAGACAGGCCCTACTATTAATCTCTCATGGCACTTCAGCTCAGATCATAGAGATGTCCAAGAAGCTGGAGGCAGACCAGCTGATGGTGTAGAGCAGGGGAAAGAGACTGCTATATGGGTCGTTCTTCGGGGAGAATAGTCGGGGCTCACGGAGAGGCATAGTTATGAGGCACAAGAGAGGTAGGGGACGTTATCGTCCCAACTATAGGCAGGAGTAGAGACCCCCTGCAGCACCAGCACCTCCACCACTATAGACACATGGCCAGATGAGGCAGGATGATTGTGGCTAGTGACCGGTAGTTTGTTTCGGGTGCCACCAGCCAGTCCCTATTAGATCTGAGTGCCCTCATCGGTTTCGTCCATTTCCTCCTCCACCTCCTCCACCTCCAGTGGCCCCTCTAGTACAGTAGGGCCGAGGCCAAGGATGAGGTCGAGGTCGAGGCCGAGGCCGAGGACCTTTTGGCCGAGGCAGAGGACAAGAGCAGATGTACGCATTAGACCTCGCGAAGCCAAGGAACCCTAAGGACGTCATCACAGGTACATAAATTGTATTATGAAATTAAGACATTATATATATATATATAGTACTTGACCTTGAAGTATAACTACCCATTTGAAACGCAAATCAACCCCAGGCATATTCTTTATCAGAGGCAAGCCTGCTCATACGTTGTTCGATACGGGTGCTTCACACTCGTTCGTATCAGAAGCCTTTGTGGAAGAACTAGATGGCGTGGAATGATTCACGGGCTCGATGATGAGGGTGAGGCTACCTAATGGATCTGTATTATTATCATCTACCAAGTGCAACATGGAGGCAGAAATCGGCAAAATGACATTTGAAGCACCTGCAACAATCCTAAGGATGTCAGACTTCGACCTGATCCTGGGCATGACTTGGTTGTATTAAAACCATGCCCAGATCGATTGCCCATCGAGGAGGATCACATTGAGGCACGGGGACTCCTACGTCATCATCGAAGGTATTAGACTTGTCTCCCAACTTTTATTATCATCTATACAGGTTATCAAAGCATACAAGCAAGGAGAGGAAGTATACATTATCTGCTTCAAACTGGCGGGAGCATAGGCTTCTATTGTTGACATCCCAGTGGTTCAGGATTTCTCCGATGTATTTCCGGAGAAATTGCCCGGATTGCCACCGGCCAGGGACATGGACTTCCACATTTAGTTGGTGCCAGGAGCGAGGCCCGTATCTCGGGCACAGTACAGGATGGCCCCAAAGGAGCTAGCAGAATTCTAGACGCAGCTACAGGAGCTGGTGGAGTTAGGATTTGTCCGACCGAGCTCATCACCATGGGGAGCACCGGTGTTATTTGTCAAGAAGAAGGATAGCTCACTGCATTTCTATATCGACTATCGGGAGTTGAACCGGTTGATGGTCCAGAACACATACTCGCTGCCCCGGATCGACGAGCTTTTTGATCAGCTCCAAGGAGCCTTCTAGTTCTCAAAGTTAGATTTGAGATCCGGGTACTATCAGCTGCGGATCCAGGAGGAGGACATTCTGAAGACGGCCTTCAGTTCCAACTATGGATTGTACGAGTTCACGGTGATGCCTTTCGGGCTCACGAATAAGCCTTCTGCATTCATGAGCTTGATGAACCACATCTTCGAGCCCTACCTGGACAGATTTGTCATAGTCTTCATCGATGATATACTGATCTACTCCCGGATAAAGGAGGACCATACTCAGCATTTGGCGTTGGTTTTGGGGAAGATGAGAGAGCGCCAGATGTATGCTCAGTTCTCCAAGTGCCAGTTCTGGCTGCAAGAAGTGGCATTCCTAGGGCATACTATCAGTGGGGCAGGGTTGGTCGTGGACCCAGACAAGGTGCAGGAAGTTAGAGATTGGTCGTGGCCAAAGTCAGCATCGGACATACGCAGTTTTCTGGGACTCGCAGGATATTATCGCAAGTTCGTGGAAGGGTTCTCGAGGATAGCACTCCCCCTCACGTCGTTGACGAAGAAGGAGGTAGCTTTTATTTTGACGGATAAGTGCGAGGCGACATTTCAGGAGCTAAACGACATGCTCACCTCTTCCCCCATCCTTGCACTTCCATCTGGGAAGGAAGGATTTCACATTTATACTGACGCCTCATATCAGGGGATGGGTGCGGTCCTAATGCAGCACGGACATGTCATCGCTTATGCTTCGAGGCAGTTGAAAAAGCATGAACAGAATTACCCCATACATGATTTAGAGTTCGGGGCGATGGTATTTGCATTAAAAATCTGGAGACATTGCCTATATGGGATTCATTGTGACATCTTCTCGGATCACAATAACCTAAAGTATGTTGATATGTAGAAGGACCTGAACCTGCGTCAGAGAAGATGGCATGAATTCTTGTACGATTATGATTACACCATGCCTTATCCTCTAGGGAAGGCGAACACCGTGGCAGATGCCTTGAGTAGGATAGCCAACACCTCAGGACTAGAGCCCGGGTGATGTCTATGGAGCTACTGCAGATGCTAGAGGATATGCACATTTCTGTCGTTTCCGACTCCGAGCCGGAGATTTATCGGGAGTACTTGAACTGTCTGATCCTTGAGTGTGATATACGAGAGCGCATCAAGGTACAACAGAGGTTAGATGCGACTTTGGAGCTGGTATTCAGGGCCCTGGAAGGGGGCAGGACATGGGATTATTCTTTGCTTGATGACCTCGTTAATTTCCGTTGTCGTGTTTATATACCCGCAGGAGATGGTATCCGGGAGAATATACTCAGGGTGGCACACTATTCTCATTACTCAGTGCACCCTAGTATCACCAAGATGATAGCGGATCTGCGGAGGAGCACGTATTGGCCGGGAATGAAAAGTGAGATCATCTATTATGTAACACACTGTGAGACATGCCAGCGGGTAAAGGCAGAGTGCAAGAGCCCAGGAGTATTACTACAGTCACTACCGGTACCTGAGTGGAAGTTCGAAGATATTGTTATGGACTTCGTGCACGGATTGCCTCACTCCCACTCAGGGCACGATTCTGTTTGGGTCATTGTCGATAGATTAACCAAGGTGGCCCGATTTATACCGATCAGGAAGGACATCTCAGTTGTTGATTTGGTGAGGTTGTTTGTTGAGCAGTTCGTCAGGTACCACGGGGTCCCCAGGATGATTATCTCGGGTCGTGACAGTCGATTCACTTCTAGGAGTGGATAGCGGTGTAGGTATACTTGGGTTCTCAGCTTGCTTTTAGCACCGCTTTCCATCCACGGATCGACGATTAGACAGAACAGACCATCAGTACTATGGAGGATCTGCTACGATTGTGTATACTGGATACGGGGAGGCCCTGGGAGAGACTGTTGCCACTGGTTAAGTTCTCCTACAACAACAGTCACCAGGTGAGCATGGGGATAGCACCTTATGAGGCTCTTTACGGGAGGAAGTGCCAGACACCGCTATCTTGGGCTCAGGATGAGGACCCCAGGACACTTGGATTGGAATATATTGAGAATACGAATGCTTAGATATGACTGATCAGGGACCGGATGTTGGAGGCTCAGAGTAGGCAGGCTAAGTACTACGATGTGCGACATCGGAAGGTGGAGTTCCAGGTGGGGGACAGAGTGTTCTTGAAGATACGTCCGATGCATGGTGTTTCTCGGGTGCGGAGGCACAAGAAGCTTAGCCCTCGATATATAGGGCCACATTTGATCCTGGAGCGGATCGGCCCCTTGGCCTACAGGCTAGAGCTGCTGCCATAGTTAGGGACCTTGCACGACGTCTTCCACGTCAATTCGCTACAGAGAGCTCTCCTTCGGCCGGAGCAACATATCACCACTACAGTATGCCCGTTAGCATCTGACAGATCAGCTCGTTTAGAGCCGCTCCGGATCGATGATATTGCGGTCAGAGTGCTGCAGAAAAAGATGGTTCCCCTGGTGAAGGTGTTGTGGTCCAACCATGGACGGGAGGAGCACACCTGGGAGCCGAGGGATCTGATGCTAGAGCGACACCCTGAGCTTTTTTACCTCGGGTAATACTTTAATTTTTGTCTAAAGTACTTAAATTTTTTTTTTATGTTTAGAAACCTCGTAGACCCGAACTTAAATTTTGGGGACAAAATTATTTTTTTGTTTATTGGGGTTTGTAACATCTCATTTCCAATTAGACCCCTCTACTTAGATTGGGTTAGGACATGTGGTGGGGGCATGGGTTTAGGCTAGGTTTGAATCATGAAGTTAGGGTGTAGTCACATGGGACCCACTATTGGGCCCAAGTTAACCCAAGTCAAACTAGCCCAAATTGTGGTGTTAGCCACACATTGGTCCCACCACTGCACCCCTAACCCTAATAACAACCTAAGTGAACCATAAGCCACATCATTGGGTCACCTATTGACCCATGTTGACCCAAGTCACCACTAAACCCTAATTTGGTCAAACCCACACTTAAAGGCCCAATTAGCCCAAGTAGGGCATCACCTTGGCCCAACCCAAGTTGGGTGGTGCGATAGGGTCCATGATCCTCAAATGAGGTCAGCCCAATCACCATGTTGACCAAGTCATCCTAAAAGTCAACAAGTCAACAAAGTGGCCTAAAAGAGAAAAGAAGGAACCAAGCCCACCCCTCTTGGGCTAATCCCATGAGTCAAGGCCCATGACCAGCCCAAGAGGTTAATGTCAACCTCTAACCCCCAAAATCAGGAGAGAGGACGCATGCATGGGGGTAATTTAGGCATTTTAGAGAAAAGGAGGAGAGAGAAGAGAGGGAAGGAGGGGATGGAGGCCATGTTGCCCTCCTTCCCTCTGCCCAAGCTCTTGGCTGAGCTTCCAAGGATCATTCCAGCAAGATGGAAGGGTTGGTTGACACCTAGTGGCCAGTAGGACATTCAAAAGCCATGGCTGACCACCTCCATAATTCAAACATCTCCCACAGCCACTCCCAGCCAAATCTAAGCCCACCATCAACTTCAGGAGGTGGAAACGAGTGGAGTTTGACTGCTGGAGCAAAGCTTTTGCTGGGGAAACAGAGAATCGGGCTAGTTCGCCGGAGCAAGCTTCGGCCATGGAGCACCGCCACCGCACACGCCGCCAAGCCCGGCTACAGGTCCGTTTCGCCTCACCTCACCGCGTGCTAGCTTTCTAGCTCAATTAAGCAAGACATCGGGCTCAATTGAGCCTGATACCATGAGAGCCAGAGGGAATTTTTCCAAGCTGTTCTTCCAGCTCGGGATCGCCGGAGGAGCCGCCTCCGGCAGCCTCACCGCCGGGAAACGCTAGCCACCACCTCAACGGAGGTGGTGGTAATAATCACTGGCGGTGGCGCCGGCCCAGGTGGCCGGAATAAGTCAGCAAACTTGCCCAGGATGGTTCAATCTCAACCGTTGGATGAGGGGGGACGATGATGGGATGTCGTCCATTTTAATCAAATTAAACTATAGTGGTTATAATAAATTCATTTAGTTCCTGTCAAATTTTATACAGAACTTTGCATGTTAAATATAGGTCTCTTAGAGGCAATTTCGGAACTGGTTACC
Organism: Platanthera guangdongensis; assembly: GCA_039583875.1. Classification (NCBI taxonomy): domain Eukaryota; kingdom Viridiplantae; phylum Streptophyta; class Magnoliopsida; order Asparagales; family Orchidaceae; genus Platanthera; species Platanthera guangdongensis. Next base: position 115,557,971 of record CM077155.1, on the reverse strand, counting down.
AACATAACAATTGTATATCTATGTCTTAACTTTGTTTGGACACCCTAAACATGTAGTTTGGAGCAGTAGGGCTCCATATAGTTCCATTCTACCAAGACTGGTCCTAAGCTGGGGCAAATTTTAAATAAAATGCCCAAGCCAAACCATAAGTCACCATGACTTGAAATTTTGGCCAATATTATTTGAGGGGTAAAACTAGTCTCTGACCAAAAATGAGAATTTTTGGTCAGAATATTTCTATAGTATTTGATGAAATACTAAAAATTAAATTAAGTGTATGTTTGGAGACATATGACTCCAAATGCCCCCAAATTTGGGTGGGATGTTCATTAGGTCAAGGTAAAATCATGGTAGAGATTTCAAGTCATTTTTACTTCTGCATATTTGGGAAATCCCACATGCATGAGATTGGCACATTCAAATTTGGGGTGCCAATAGTAAACATAGAAAAATGTAAATTTTGCCCAATAGGTCATTGCAAGTCCATGAAACTCTAGACAGAGGCTCATAGGAATGGAATATACCTCCCATGGGAAGTTTGGGATTTTTGGGATCAAAAATCCCATTATTTGGAATTATTGGAAAATATGCCTAGTTAGAAAATAATTTGGAAACTAGGGCAAATTGGTTCATTAAATTCTGAAATTTTATCACAAGCACTAGTAGGACATAGTTCACCTCTGAAAAATTTATGGGACTGTTTAAATAATGCTTACTTAGATTTTAAGTAGATTTTACCATTTTGCCCCTTATGGAATTTAATTTAAAAAAAGTAAATTAGAGTTTTAAAATTATGGAAAACTTTGCAGTAGTTTGTTTCTGTTATTAGATTCTTGATAAATTATTTTAGAATTTTTGGATGTATCTATATGTTGAAAACCCTAATAATGGCATTTTGGTAATATTGTTTAAATGGATATAAGCTAGGTCAGATCATTGTCTAAGAGTTGGAAACGCTGTACTTAGCCTTATTATATCATCATGAACACCCACTAATGTTCTCAGAATTTTTGGTTGAGTTGTTGAGGTACTTTATTTGGAAAGTGGTTGAATTGGAATTTTACTATTAAATGGGAAATAAATAGAACTTTGCATGGAAATATTATGAAACCTGATAGGTAGTAATATTTAACATTATGGAACACCTAGTAAATTCCTTAGGTAGGTTGAACCATTATATATAGTACTTCATGTTCAAGGTGACCCCAGTCGCACAATTAAAAGAATTAATTTAGGCCCTTAATCCCTTGGAAAAATAATGAAACCTAGTTCGATCATTATCATACATCATAACAACCATAATAAATAATTAGGGGCATTTGACCCAAGAGTTTGGATGACACATAATACGGGTCAACATTAAGTCATGAGTATGCTTAACAAAATATAGCACATGTCATTGAGACCCACAGGGGAATACGATAGAATGTTGAGTTGGTAACTACATTGGGAAGACAACCCCTGATTGGTGTCTAGTAGGTCACTTCATAGTATCGAGCGATAGAGTGCAAGACCCCAAGGACAGTAGCTAGAACGGAAACCGGCAGAAGACCGTTGATTCCCCAATAATAACTTAATTCATTAGATTTGTTCCAGAGTAACAACGAGAGCTAGGTATGGATCTTGGGTTGACATTAATACAATCAAATATTCTTGCGAAAGGGAGCTTTGGGTTTCAACCAATCGTAGCTCCTAGTGCCCTCGAGAGCCCCTCATCAGGCATGCCCTGGGCAGTCCTGGGATTAACCCTTAACTGCTAGGTATAACAAACACTGGACAAGAGTAGACTAATAGGCTAAGGCATTGATATTTATTCTCACCCGTGATGGGTTGGAGGGATTCAGAATAAAGTCACTAATGTGCAATCTCACCCGTGATGGGTTGGAGGGATTCAGAATAAAGGCACTAATGTGCAATCTCACCCGTGATGGGTTGGAGGGATTCAGGACGGGTTGGTCCTGTGAGCTAGAGGCTTGCGTTGGAATATCTTGCATGTGCATAAACCTGTGGCGAGTCATGCGGTACTGGGCCAATCGTCACACTGATGGCAGTACTGTGACTCTAGCGAGTTGTGAGGGTTTGAGGGGCCAGTGGGTTGTTTTACACTGCGGTCTGGAGTAAGATCCCCAAGAACGCACACTCGACCAAAAAGACTGGTGGGTAGCCAACAAATAGTACGCAAAGACTCTAGAGTGCACCTAGGATGTGTACAGAGGCGTATGGGAGGTCTAGGCCCGGTAGTGTGTATACCCGCCTAGGAGTGGAGACGCCCGCTCCACTGCTGTCGTAGCCACAACGGTGGTACCAGAGAGTGATGCTAGCTCCAAAAAGTGGGAACTAAAGCTCTGTGATCACAGAATCATGTGTGTGTGTGTGTTGCACTTGCATGAATCATAAAACGCAAGTATATCATACATTCATAACTAGGTCATACGCATCATAGATCCTTATCATATAAATTAGTATGGGCTCTTTTATATGATAAGTTATATTTCTAGAATGCTTAACTTATAAGTTTGTATGGGCATTCATATAAGTTAAGGTACTTCTGTGATGGTAGATTGGTAGTAGCTTATTTTACTTGTTGTCTTTACTCTGCTTACTTTTAGTTCTTGCTTACAACACATTACTTATTTTTGTTCAGTTCTTCTTACCTTTCATTTACCATATATATAGAACTGCTAGAGTAGAAATAATTGACATATATATACTTGTTAGTATACTTCCACTGTCACTTGTTTCCTTTATTATACCCCTTATTGTCCTCCACTTCGTCCTCCCGCCCGGTGCCTAGGAAGTTACGAGGGCGAGGTGTGGAGGAAACGACTTAGTCTTTGTGACTAACGGTCGGTGAGACTAATCATTTTAGGAGCTTGAGTAGATGGAGTACCAGCAGGATGAGGTGGCAGGATGTGAGGAGCTAATACCACCACTACCTACTACTACTATTGCAGCCTGTCGTCAGGTGGGACAAGTTTTTTGATGATAGTATAGCTTTCGCTTGTTGACATTTGTGAGAGAGAGATTTGATATTATGTACAGGGCATAAGCCGTTTTTTTCTCCTTTGATGTACTCATTCTGGACTCGTGTACTTTCACTTTTGTTTGATAGTGCTGTGACATGTGGACTATCTGTTATTATATACTACTTTTTACTTCTATCTCTCAATTGGCCGAACAGGTTTTATGATCGTACTAGCCGGCAGGATCGACATGTTGCGGTATCGACTAATCTGTGAGTTAGTGCCACTGTAAGGTGGCGGTTCTGGGCATAAGATCGGGAGCCTCCTTGGTAAGGGGGAGGGGTCTTATAGAGAGCTTGACATATATAAAGTTATTCAAGTTAGAGAGAGGAAGACAAAAGATTAAAGCTAAGTAAATGTATTTAGGATATGAAAGATACAATTTTGACGGATGATGTAGATATTAAAGAGCGATGGAAAATATACTTTATCAACTTTATAGTGAAATAAAAGATAATGAATGGAACTTGGAAGAGTTAAGTTAATCAGAGGAGTATAAGAATATAATATTTTATCATAAATTTCACGTATCAGAGGTAAATAATGCTCTAAAGAAGATGAAAAATGAAAATGTGGTTGTGTCAGATGACATACCCATCGAAGTATGAAAATGTTTAGGGAATGAAAGAATTTTGTGTCTTGCATGTTTTTAAAATAAGATAATGAAGTTAAAGAAGATATCCGACCATTGAAGAAAAAGTATCTTGGTACATTTTTATACGAACAAAGGAGATATACAAATTTGTGTTAATTATAGAGGAATTAAATTGATGAGTCATACCATGAAAATATGAGAACGAGTAATAGAAAGAATAGAAAGATAGAAGACAAATATCTCGGAGAATCTATTTGGATTCATGTCAGGGCCATCGACCATAGAAGTTATACATATATTAAGGAAACTCATATACAACTACCAAGAAAGAAAACATGATTTGCATATGCTGTTTATTGATCTTGAGAAGACCTTTGATAGAGTTCTAAAAGAGATCTTATGGAGATTCTTAAAAAAAATAAATGTGTAAATGTATCATATTTTGACATAATCAAAGATATGTATACAAATTCAGTGACAATGGTGAGGATGAAAGATGGGGGGTTAGATCTGATTACTCTAGAGGGGGGGTGAATAGAGTATGTTAAAACTTTTAGCTATTTTTTATTTTTATCAGAGTAAATAAAATAGGTGATACCAGCAGTAGTAAAAGAAAGAAAAGATAATCTAATCTAATCTAATCTACAACAACACAGCAAATTAGTCTATCATAGCCACAGTAAGAACAATAAGAATAAGAGCAGCCAGACAACACAAGAAATTTTATAGTGGTTCCCCAACCTGGGTACATCCACTCTTCTACCACCCTAATAGAAATCCACTAGCAGGTTTTTGATCAGGTGACTGCCACCTTTGAGCTTTTGATCAGATGCCCAAAAACCCAATAAACTTTTGAAGAGAGTTAATAAACCCTTTTACAAGTGGGTGGGGAGAGATTTGATGGTGTCTTCTCTTTCTCTATTGAACAGAGAAGACAAGTGGATTGTTGTTGTCAAGGCTCCTTCAAAAGTCACTTGAAGCCTTGCTCAGGGTGGAGGTCTTCTTCCTTGACTTGAGATGATCTAGGAACTTCTGACTGATAGAGATTTGTTGTCCTTGAAAGCTCCTGGAATGGAAGTTGAAGAAGACTCTTGATTGTGATTGTTGTTCTTCTTCTTCTTCAGTAAGATCAAAGAGAAAACAAAGTGTTTTCTGCATAGAGAATTTTTGAATATCTTTCTGTGTTCTCTGTATTGCTCTAAGTCCTGTTGTATCTCTGTTTCTTTTGAAAAGAAAAACTCTTTTATATTATCTGTTAAATTCTCCTTTTGAATTTTGAATTGTCTGCATTGATTGCTGACTGCCTGGAGAATGAAAATCGGCTGGAGAATATTTTCTTTAATGAGTTTCCCCAACTATCTCAATTAATTAAGCAAGTAATAAACCTGATGAAGATCATAATTAATGTTGCCAATAACAGCTATATTCAGAGAATTTGAGCATTAATTACTCAGGAAAATATTGCTAAATAATATATGGAATATGTACAGAAAATGAAGAAAACTCCAAGTCTGGAACTGCAACAGAAATCGTCGACCAAAGAATAGATTTCGTCAAACTGATATCTAAGTTCGTCGAGCTGAGAAATCATGTTCGTCGACCTGATAAAACTTGTTCGTCGACCTGAGATCCAAGTTCGTCTACCTGAGCACAGCAAACATCATTCTATGAATAACTTGCCAATTCTGCACTCCAAGTTCGTCGAGATGATAATCTATCTTCGTCGAGCTGAGTTCAGCGAAAGTAAACAAGAAAGACTGTTGAAGGCTGAACTCTGGACTTCATCGGCCTGAGCTCGAATATCGTCGAGCTCAACTCAGAGAATTAACTCTGAGTTCGTCGATCAGCGATCGACGATCGTTGAGCTGAGTTCGACGAACGTCGAACTTATATACTGAACTTGATTTCTTCTAAGTCTTGAGTCAATCTGAGGTCTTCTGCTGGCTGCTCCATGTAAGGTTGAACCTAAAGACTTAGCCTAGACTCTAGGACTCAAATATATGACCCTGGCTATACATTGTGGGTCAGGCATCCTAATTAGTGAACCTAGCCCAAATCCAACAAGGGATCCAACAATCTCCCCCTATTTGGGTGAGGTCACTAATACAAAATGAAAGAAAAACATTCACAAAGCAGAATAAATATATCTGGCAGAAAATTGAAACATTCAGCAGATATGTACATAGATAGTAGCTTTGTGACAGTTTAACAAATATAGTTCAGAAAATCAAAACTAAATAGAATATATCATTTCTTCTTCTGCTGCTTTTCCTTGTTAGCTTTGTCATGCAGAGAAGGCTGTGTAAACTTGATTTCTCTATTAGGATTGGCTGCATCTCTTTTGAACATGGTCATGTTAGCAACACCAATTATCTTGAGAGAGGTAGCTCTGAGTACAACAGCTTCTGGATGCAAATTCATATAGGTATCTACATTTAAAAATTTGTTAGCCTTTTCATACCTTTTCAACTCTTCGTTTCTGTAGGATGACATAGTTGAGTACTGTGATGGATCTCTCCCTTCAGCTTTAGCTTTATTAATCATTGATAATTCAACTAACTCCTGGAATCTGGCCATTCTTGAAGTTGTTTCTGTTTCAGGATCCACAAATGGAATAGGTGGTGATGCAGGCCTTTTTGGACTGTTAGCTTTTTCAATTTCAGAAGCTTGTTGTTGAATGTCTTGTTGTTGTTGTTGTTGTTGTTGTTGTTGTCTGCTGCTGGAATACCTTTGTTGGTTGTTTCCATGTGATCATGAAGATCTACCTGGTTGTCTTTGAAATGTTTGAGCATATGGAGTAGACCTTTGAGAGATGTTACCTGAAGCACCAGCAGCAGCAGGAGGAGGAGGAGGAGGAGGAGGACCTCTCCAGTTCCTTTGAGAAGGTGGAGGAGGAGAGTATCTCCTACTTTTCTTTCTGGCTTTCTACTCATTCTTAGAAAGCCACATCCATGTTGGCATCCCTTGATATGGAGTGATATTTTGTAGAATATAGTATGGAGTATCATGAGTGGGATAAAGCTTAGGAGCAGCTTTAAGAACAGCTTTTCTCTTCTTAGAAGCCTTCTTATTAGCTTTAGTTTTATCAGAATCATCATCATCTTCATCATCAGAAGAAACCTGAGGATTGTCATATAAGTCATCAAGAGCCTTCAGAATGTCTTTGGAAATTTGTTTTTCAGCCTAAGGTTGTACTGAAGGTTTTGGAAGAGCTGGTTGAGCAACAATGGTTTCAGAAATACTTTCAGCAATTAACTTATTTTCTTCTTCAATGTTTGCCATAATGATTGCATCTAAATCTTGTAAGGAGCTATCATCCATCTTATTTGTGGGAGGTGAGGTAGCCTTTGGGGAAGAGCTGACCTTGGGAGGGGATGATATTTTTGGAATCTCTGGTACTACAAAACTAGCCTTAAGTTGCTTGGCAACTGTAGGACTTATCGGGGCAGTATATGAAACTATAGCCATAGAAGGCTGATGAGAAGAACTAGGGAGACAATCTCTGTAAACAAAACTAAAGGAATCTAGCAAAGAATTCAAATTAACTGTGGGATTTATAATAAAATCACCAACAGTATTTATTTCTGCTGTAGCTGTGTCATCCATCTCTGTATCAGAATCAAGTAAATCAATAATATCTGTAGGAGGAGCTGTTTCTGCTGAGTCATGAGTCATTTCAGAATCTGCTTCTGCTGCTGTACAGGGGGGAATTGGAGCTTCTTCATATAGCATCTCCCCCTGACTGGTTTCAGGCGGTCCTAAAGCAAGTCCTCCAGAAGAAGTGACAGAGGACAAAGCAGTAATTCTGGAGGATAGAGAAGTGATGGAAGCAGAAAGAGGAGTTATAGCAGTGGCTATGAGTTTTTCAAGAGTGGGAGAGATAAATGCTAGAAGGTCCTTAGCTATATCAGAAAAATTGAGATATAGGGATTCTGGAGCAGTGGAGGAGTAAGGAGTGTGATGTCCACAATTGGAAGATACAAAGAAGGCACTGGACATATCTGTATGTGTATAGTCTGGTACAGTAGAGGGTATGTCAGTGGGGATGACTGAAGGGATAGCAGTTGAAGGAGTTACAGTGGTAGAAGGTTGGACTGTGGTTGTGGGGGAATAAATAGGTTCATGAAGTGGAGAACGATGTGGATATGGTGGAGGAAACAGTAGATTGAAGGTGGGAGATCACATAAATGTGTCAGGATGTAGGTCATTTAAATGAGGTGGAAGTAGAGATGGAGGTGGAGTGATGTGCTCAGGAGATGGAAATGGTGTTGATGCTGGTGTGGGTTGATGTTGTTGTTGAGTTGGCGGAGTATGAACTGGAGAGGATGATGGTTGTTGTTGTTGTTATTGAGAAGGAGGTGAAGGAATTCTGGTGGAGGGAGGAATTTCTTTTGGAGGTGGAGGAGCAGCTGTTACGGCCCTGGTGCTCTCAGAAGTCCTGGAGGAGGATGAAGTCTTGGATGGCTTTGTGATTTTCCTCTCCCATCTGCCAAAAAGTGCAGATGTAAGCCTTTTGGAGGCATTTATGAACACTGTCGTGGAGACCAGTAGTTCAGGAGCCTTCTCATGAAGAAAGATTCCCAGAATCCTTCCAAATCAAACTTCCTTCTTATTGTTCTTTTTCTTTATCAAATCAAACAATAACTTTCCCCAATTTACTCCTTTCTTTTCAACCAGAGCACCCATCACCAAGAACTGGTGTCTGGTAATGTAGTCGTGAGCAGTATGTTTTCCTAATAGAACTTTGCCAACTACATCGACTAAAAATTTATATGCAGCAGATAAATTTTTCTTCAACACTTTGTTTGGGTTTTCTCTGGAATGACCCATCTTTATCAGCATAGTATCATACTCATCATTATCCACCTCTATTTGTTCATTTCCATTTATTAGACCAAAAACTTCAGTTAGTATAGCGGGGGAAAGGGAAACTGGATTACCGGATATTGTCCCTGTCATTGTATCTACCTCTGGTGTTGTAGAGGTGAACACTCATTCCTTAATCTCTAACATTGCTATCTTGATTTGGCAAGTCATGAATTTCTTCAGGTTTTGTTCCTCAAGCAGTTTCAGAATATCCACAAAAATTTGGTCAGAGTGCTGGAAGGATTCGAAGTCGATGTCAAATCCCATGTCGAATTTCATCGCAGCAAGAGAGTTCACCGGAATCGTCATTAGTTCTCCTGCAAAAGAAAAATAGAGATCAATTGCAAGGGAACAGAAGGCGCGGGATGGAGCTCGAAGAAAACCTAGATATATGGTTTTCAGAATATGAAGCGGCAGACTCCGTTCGATGAAAAATATAAATTCTTCGATCTGGGTTCGACGAAATATTTTATTGATAAAAGAATTCGTTGATCTCAGTCAGAAGAATTGAAAACATTTCGTCGATCTCTGTTCGACGAAAACTTTTCTGAAGCAATATCGTTGATCTCCGTTCGACGAATATAACTTCACACACAGAGAGTTAGTCGATCTCCGTTCGATGAATTTCTCTAGAACTCATCTCAGTTCGTCGATCTCTGTTCGATGAATTGAGGCAAATTCTTCGACCGTAGACAGACTTTTAAATTAAGGCCTCTTCATTGATCATACCAAGCTGATTTATAAAGAACAGATGGTTCCTCTCATCCAAGGGTTTTGTTAAGATATCTGCTTTTTGTAAATCAATGTAGATGTAGACAAGCTTAATTTTATTTTTGTCCACACACTCGCTAATGAAATGATGCCTAATGTCTATGTGTTTAGTCCTACTATGATGCACTGGATTTTGTGCAATAGAAATTGCACTTGTGTTATCACATAGTAAAGTTGAATTATTTAAGTTGAAGTCATAGTCCAGGAGTTGGTTCTGAATCCACAACATCTGGAAACAGCAACTGCCAATAACTATATATTCTGCTTCAACAGTTAAAGTAGACACAGATGACTGCTTTTTACAAAACCAAGACATAAGTCTCATACCAAGGAACCGACATGTCCCTGAGGTACTTTTTTGTCTACTCTACATCCAGCAAAGTCAGCATCTGAGTATCCAGTCAACTCAAACTCTGACTCAGTTGGATACCAGAGTCCCAGACTAGGATAACTCTTTATATATCTTAAAATTCTTTTTAAGAAAATAAGGTGAGATTCTTTAGGGTTCACCTGGAACCTAGCACAAATACATGTAGCAAACATTATGTCTGGTCTACTTGCTGTAAGATATAACAGGGACTTAACAATGCCCTATATAATTTCTGCTCAACAGGTTTCCCATGTTCACCATAGTCAATTATAGCATTTGTAGCCATAGGTGTTTTCAAGGCTGAGGCATCTGACATCCCAAAACTTTTAATTAGCTCCTTAGCATACTTAGATTGGGATATGAAAATGTCATCAGGTAGCTGCTTCACTTGGAGACCAAGGAAGTAGGAGAGCTCGCCCATGCTACTTATTTCAAACTTTGAATGCATGAGGTCATAGAACCTCTTGCATAGTTTGGAATCTGTAGACCCAAAAATAATGTCATCTACATAGATTTGTACTAACAAGATTGTATCTTTATGGTGTCTAGTGAATAATGTCATATCTATAATGCTCTTAGAAAACTTATGCTCTAGAAGAAAGCTAGCTAAGGTTTCATACCAAGCTCTTGGAGCTCGCTTTAAACCATAGAGAGCTTTATACAATTTAAAGACATAAGAGGGAAGAGTTGGAGAGATAAAACCTGGTGGTTGCTCCACATAAACCTCTTCTTTAAGTTCATCATTCAAGAATGCACTCTTGACATCCATTTGGTAAACCTTAAACTTTTTGTAGGCAGCATATGCAAGGAAGATCCTGATTGCTTCCAGCCTTGCAACAGGTGCAAATGTCTGGTCATAGTCAATCCCTTCATCTTGCATATAGCCTTGAGCAACCAGCCTTGCCTTGTTCCTTATAATATTCCCTTGGGCGTCTAGTTTGTTCCTAAATACCCATTTAGTTCCAATGACTGGGTAGTATTTTGGTCTTGGAACTAAATCCCAAACTCTACATCTCTCAAATTGGTTAAGCTCCTCTTATATTGCAACAATCCAGTGGGGATCTTGCTCTGCATCTTTAATGGATTCGGGCTCAATTTGAGATATAAAGCAGGCATGTATCAAGTTTTGGTTGAGTTGATGCCTGGTCTGCACACCAACAGAAATATCTCCAATCACTCGAGATACAGGGTGATCTCTAAGTGTGACAAATTCAGTAGGAGGAGTTGGTTGTGCAACAGATTGGGGAATAAATTCCTCTTGTGGAATTATAGTAGCTGTTGGATGTTCTTTAATGATTTCACTATTTTCCACTTCACTGTCTTCATCTTTATTGTCTTCAGCAATTTATTGAGAAGGATGGCTAACAGCCTCATTGGTGAGGGTTAAATCATTCAGCTTCTCACACAAATATGGTTCCTGTAAAGAGTTACTGGCAGAATTTTTTTTCTCCTTGTAAAACATGTTAGTTTCATCAAATGAAATATGTTCAGATTCTTCAATTTTCATGGTAGATTTATTAAAGATCATATAAGTCTTGCTTACTTGAGAATATCCAAGAAAAATTCTCATTTCAGTCTTAGCTTCAAATTTTCTAATGTGTTTCTTATTGTTGTTGTGAATGTAACATAAGGAACCAAAAATTTTAAAATAGTCTATTTTAGGTTTCTTCACTTTAAGTAGCTCATAAGGAGTCTTATTCTTAAGCTTGTGTATAAGACTTATATTCAGTACATAATTTGATGTGCTCACAGCCTCTGCCCAAAAGGATAGGGGCAAATGAGCATCTATAAGTAATGTGCCTGCAGATTCAATTAGGGTTCTATTCTTCCTTTCAGCAACCACATTTTGTTGAGGTGTTCTAGGAGCTGAGAAGCAGTGCCTGATACCTTCCTTCTCACAGAACTCTTGCATAAGAAGAGACTCAAACTCAGTACCATGATCGCTTCTGATCAATGCAATTGGGTAGAGTACTCAATCTGTATGTTCTTGAGAAAATCTGTAAGAACCTTGAAGTTATCAGACTTAGATCTCAGAAAGAATACACAAGTAAATCTAAAGAAGTCATCTACAATCACTAAAGTATAAGATTTCACTCCTAGACTTTGTACTGCAATAGGTCCAAAAAGGTCCATATGTAGTAAGTATAATATTCTAGGTGAGTCGCTTTTATTTATTGATTTAAAACTACTTTCAGTTTGCTTGCCTAATTGACAGGCCTTGCAAAGGCTTTCCTTCTTGTAGGGGCAAGAAGACAATCCTCTAACAAGGTTGTCCCTAGAGAGTTTGACAATGTTTGTCAAGTTTACATGATCTAATCTATTATGCCAAAGTTCAATGTTGTTACTAGTTTGATTGAATAAACATATTTCAGATTTAGCTGACTGAAAATTAACTATGTAAATGTTTCCTACTCTAGTGTCAGTCAATATTATATGGTTATCTAAAGAAGTAATAATACAGGAAGTTTTATCAAATGATACCTGTAAACTTTCATCACATAACTGACTTATGGAGATAAGGTTGTACTTCAGTTCATTTACATATGCTACCTTCCTGAAGTTGACAGCTCCAATCTTGACCTTTCCATAGCCTTCTATCTGGCCACAATTGGAGTCACCAAATATTACTTTTGCTCCAATCTTTGACTTGAAGTTGATTAGATTGTCCTTATTTCCAGTCATGTGTTTAGAACAACCACTATCCAGATACCACTGTTGCTCTGTGGTAGGATAGTCTTTCACCTGCAAGAGGACAGATTAGCTATTCTCGACCCAGGTTAACTTGGGTCCTTCTTTACTCACATAACTAAAACTAGAGATATATGAATATTCAGGTTGGCATTTATAACCTAAAGGGTGATATCTTCTAGGTGGTATAATCCATTGATTAAATTGATTAGTAGAAGATCTTGGTTGATTGTAGGTTTTATAAGAATTAAAGTTTCTATTAACTTGAACTGGGTTCGACGAATTCAAGTGAGTTCGTCGATCAGAGTTGATGAATGGGGATGAGTTCGTCGAACTCCACTCAGAGAATGAAAGTAGTCATTCTCTGGGACCCAAAATCGTCGATCTCTACTCGATGAATCATACTGGTTTCGTCGATCGTAGTTCAATGAATTATTATAATAGAAATTTGCGTTCGGATTTCGTCGACTGGAGTTCGACGAACTGTAAACATTTTGTCGATCAGAGTTCGACGAAATCTATTGAACATTGTTGTAGCTAGGATTTTTCTTATTTGGTTTCCTTTTCTTATTCTTTTGTTTTAATTCAGTTGGTTTATCATTATTGTCATTTTCTATCTTCTCTTTTCCCTTTTCTGAGACAAATTTAATTGGAGTTGACAATATATTTTTCTGTATTAGTGGGGGTTGGCTTGATGAAGCACCTAAGCCCAGTTTGCCATTTAACCTGGCATTAACTATGCTTGTAATGTCCATCAATTTGATGCTTCTCCCATTTAGGAATTCTTCAAGTTTCTTAGCCTCAGCTAATTCATATTTTAGTGATATAATTTGTTCTTAAGCCAAAGTTAATTCATCTTTTAATTTAATATTTTCAGAAACAAAGTTTTCATGATTGTCAATCTTTCCCTAAGTGTTTTAATTTTTTTTTCAGAATTTATTAAATCAATACACATGGATTTAAATTCAGTTTTGAAACTATCAGAATTGTAATCAAAGGATGATAATACCTGATCTGCTTCTGTTTCAGATTCTTCATTGTCTGATTCTTCTGATTGTTCCTCAGCATCTGATGGGCTGCAAGAGGCATTGATAGCCATGAGGCAAACTTCCCTTGCCTTTGCTTCTTCTTCATCTTCACTGGAGCTAGAAGATGAAGATTCTTCTTCAGTATCACTCCAGGTCTCAGCCACAAAGCCTTTCTCTTTTCTCTTGTGCTTGCTAGAGGAAGGCTTGTTGTAGTAATGCTTTCTGGTATCCTTCTCTCTTCTTCATTCCTTCTTTTGATTCTCAGAACACTCCGAGGTAAAGTGTCTTGGCTTCTTGTACCCAAAACAAAGAATTTCTTTAGTGGGTGTTTTCTCAAACTTGGGTTTGTCATCCTGCCTAGATGACTTTCTTCTAAAGTCCTTCCTTGTCATCTTATAGAATCTCTGTGGTAAGAGACTCAGGAGTTCTTCATTTGATGTTGGAACTTCAGTTTCTTCTGCAGCTTTAAAAGCTATGTTTTGCTCCTTCCTTTTTGTTGTAGGAGTCTTCTATTCTGCAGCTTCCCTGGACTTGATCAACTGCTCATAAGATTTGAGCTTTCCTAAGAGAGATTCTGTGAAAATCTCATTCAGACTTCTGTCCTCCTTTATTGGTCATATCCTGAAATCCCATGAGCTTGGGAAGCACATGAGGATCTTGTCATTGACCTCAGTGAGAGAGATGTATTTGTCCAAGGTCTTCAGCTCACTGATAATTGAACTTAATCTGTTGTACATGTCACCAACAGATTCTGATTCTTCCTTCTTGAAGTTCTCATAATGGGAGATGAGAGTTGATCTTCTGTCTTTCCTCTCCCCAGCTGATCTAGCAACCATTTGGTCGAATGAGTCCCATATGGCTTTTGCAGATGTGCACTCAGCCACTTTCTAAAATATGTCATCTGACATACTTTGAGCCAATATGTTCATGGCCTTTGCATCTGCGATCTTTGCCTTTTTTTGAGCATCTGTCCACTCAGGTGGTGGAACAGCATGTGTGCTTGAAGTAGAGGTTGATGTAGCAGCTGTAGGTTGAGGAGGACCTATCAAAATAGAATTATATATGTCCTCATCAATGAAATTCATATACAGCCTGATTCTTGCCTTCCAGATTGCAAATTTATTCAAATTGCAGACTGGAGGTCTGGTGCTTGCATAGTCTTTGTTTTGTGTCATGTTGTGTAATAAACAAACTAAGATCAGTTCTAACAAAGGATCTTTTGGTTCAAGTGTTAGCTTGTATAACTAAAGGAGCCTGCTCTGATACCAATTAAAAGATGGGGGTTAGATCTGATTACTCTAGAGGGGGTGAGTAGAGTATGTTAAAACTTTTAGCTGTTTTTGACTTTTATTAGAGTAAATAAAATAGGTGATACCAGCAGTAATAAAAGAAAGAAAAGATAATCTAATCTAATCTAATCTACCACAACACAGTAAACTAGTGTATCATAGCCACAACAAGAACAACAAGAAAAAGGGCAACCAGACAACACAAGAAATTTTATAGTGGTTCCCCAACCTTGGTACATCCACTCTTCTACCACCCTGGTAGGAATCCACTAGTAAGTTTTTGATCAGGTGACTGCCACCTTTGAGCTTTTGATTAGGTGCCCAAAAACCAAATAAACTTTTGATGGGAGTTAATAAACCCTTTTACGAGTGGGGGGAGAGATTTGATGGTGTCTTCTCTTTCTCTATTCAACAGAGAAGACAAGTGGATTGTTGTTGTCAAGGCTCCTTCAAAAATCACTTGAAGCCTTGCTCAAGGTGTAGGTCTTCTTCCTTGACTTGAGTTGATCCAGGAACTTCTGACTGATAGAGATTTGTTGTCCTTGAAAGCTCTCGGAATGGAAGTTGAAGAAGACTCTTGATTGTGATTGTTGTTCTTCTTCTTCAGTAAGATCAAGGAGAAAACAAAGTGTTTTCTGTATAGAGAATTTTTGAATATCTTTATGTGTTCTTTGTATTGTTGTAAGTCCTGTTGTATCTATGTTTCTTCTGAAAATAAAAACTCTTTTATATTATCCGTTGAATTCTCCTTTTGAATTTTGAATTGTCTGTATTGATTGCTGACTACCTGGAGAATGAAAAACGGATGGAGAATATTTGCTTTAATAAGTTTCCCCAACTGTCCCAATTAATTAAGCAATTAATAAACCTGATTAAGACCATAATTAATGCTGCCAATAACGACTATATTCAGAGAATATGAGCATTGATTACTCTAGAAAATATTGCTAAATAATATATGGAATATGGACAGAAAATGAGGAAAACTCCATGTCTGGAACTACAACAGAAATCGTCGACCAAAGAACAAAACCTGAGATCCAAGTTCGTCGAGCTTAGAAATCCTGTTCGTTGACCTGAGAAAACTTATTCGTCGACCTGAGATCCAAGTTCGTCTACCTGAGCACAGTGAACTGCATTCTGGGAATAACTTGCCAATTCTGCGCTCCAAGTTCGTCGAGTTGATAATTTATCTTCATCGAGTTGAGTTCAGCGAGAGTAAACTAGAAAGACTGTTGAAGGCTGAACTCTGGACTTCGTCAACCTGAGCTCGAATATCGTCAAGCTCAACTCAGAGAATTATCTCTGAGTTCATCGATCAGCTATCGACAATCGTTGAGCTGAGTTAGACGAACGTCAAACTTATATACTAAACTTGATTTGTTCTCAGTCTTGAGTCAATCTGAGGTCTTCTGCTGGCTGGTCCATGTAAGGTTGAATCTAAAGACTTAGCCTAGACTCTAGGACTCAAATACATGACCCTGGCTATACATTGTGGGTCAGTCATCCTAATTAGTGAACCTAGCCCAAATCCAACTAGGGATCCAACAGAGGACATCCTGAGGATTAACACAAGAATTCTCTATCACTGTTGGCTTACATTGAGGTTCAGCTTTAAGCCCTTATCTTCTTACCCTTATCCTAGATAAGCTCATGGGACATATTCAATAAGCAATACCTTGGTGTTTATTGTTTGTGGATGATAATTTTTTGGTTGATTAGACGTGCGAGAGTGTAAACACAAAACTTGAATCTTAGTGAGACGCTTTAAAAAAGAAGGGTTTTAGGTTCAGCATGAAAATACATAGTATATGGAGCTTAAATTTAGCAGTACAAGAAGTACAGATGACTTATTTATTAAGTTGTGTGATCAAGATATTTCTTGTAATGAGTGTTTTAAATATCTAGGATCGATAATTCAAAAAGACGGAGGTATTGATAAAGATGTGACACACAGAGTCCAAGCAGGTTGGTTTAAGTGGAGAGACGTGTCAGGGATCTTATGTGGTCATAAAGTACCATTAAAACTTAAGAGCTAGTTTTACTGTACTGCAATTACACCAACGATGTTCTATAGTTCTGAGTGTTGGGCAGTGAATTGTGTACATATGTAAAAAATGGGAGTTGTGGCGATGAGAATGATTAGATGGATGTGTAGATGCACGAGACTGGATAAAATTAGAAATGAATGTATCATGATAAGATAGGAGTAATGATGAGTCCGATTTTTATCGGGTTTTTCGGACTCATCTGGGCTGGTTTTCTCACTCGTACACTGCATTTCAACCGGATTTCGGTTATATTTACATCATTCGGTCATGGACCATTTTGTTCACTGTTTTGTCCTGAGAGTGTGCAATTGCACATTCTGTTATTGGGGGTATGCATATGGTGCTCCCCGTGGCTCTTTACTGGTGTTTTCTTTGCAGTATTTTGTGCTGGGACCTTGTGCTCCAGCTTTGGTTTTGTTGTGCAGGTGGTGTGTTTCCCCGGGGCAGGAATTCTATCTAAAGGAAAACGCACGGTGCTGGATCCCTAGTTGGATTTGGGCTAGCTTCACTAACTAGGATGATTGACCCACCATGTATAGCCATGGTCATGTATATGTCCTAGAGTTTAGGCTAAGTCCTTAGATTCAACCTTACATGGACCAGCCAACTGAAGACAGCAGAATAATCAAGACATAGAAGAAAATCAAGTTCAAAAAATGAGTTCGTTGTTCGTCGAACTCAGCTCGACAATAGTCGTGCTCCGCTTGACGAACTCAGAGTCAATTCTCTGAGTTGAGCTCGACGATATTCGAGCTCAGGTTGGCGAACTATGGAATTTCAACTTCAACACATTATGTCCAGAATACCTTCTCTGAACTCAGGTCGACGAAGATAGATTGTTAGCTTGACGAACTTGTACCACAGAATTGGGAAGCTTTTCACAAATAACAGTTAACTAATCTCAGGTCGACGAACTTGGATCTCAGGTCGATGAACAAGAATTCTCTGGTCGAAGAACATGATCTCTCTGGTAGATGAACTTTGATCTCAGGTCGAAGAAATCTGTTCTTTGTTCGATGATTTCTGTGAAGTTCCAGACTTAGTATTTCCTTCAATTTCTGTCCTTATTCCATATTATCTAGCAATATTTTCCGGAGTAATTAATGCATATATTCTCTGAATATAACCGTTTGTGGCAGCATTGATTATGGTCTTCATCAGGTTAAATGTTTGCTTAATTAATTGGGATAGTTGGGGAAATTCATTAATGCAAATATTCTCTCCAGCCATATTTCATTCTCCAGGCAGTCAACATTCAATGCAATGGAATTCAAAAATTCAAAGGAGAATTCGACTGAAGATAAAAATGAGTTTTTCTTTACAGTCTAGAGACAGGAATACAGATACAGAAAAGTTCTACAGTAAAACATTCTGAACCTTAAATTTTTGTTTTCTCCTTGACCTTATTGAAGAAGAAGAACAATAAATAAAAATCCATAGTCTTCTTCAACTTCCACTCCAGGATTCTTCAAGGACAACAAACTTCTATCAGTTAGAAGTTCCTGGATCATCATTTCAAGTCAAGGTTGAAGACTGAAGACCTACACCCTGTACAAGACTCCAAGTGATATTGAAAGGAGTTCTTGACAACAGCAAATCCACAAGTCTTCTCTGTTGAATAGAGAAATAGAAGACATCATCAATCTCTCCCCCCTCTGTATAAAGGGTTTATTAACTCCATTCAAAAGTTTATTTGGGCTTTTGAGCACCTGATCAAAAGCTCATTGGTGGAAGTCACCTGATCAAAACCTGCTGGTGGATTCCTACCAGGGTGGTAGAAGAGTGGATGTACCCAGGTTGGGGAACCACTATAAAACTTCTTGTGTTGTCTGGTTGCCCTTTTTCTTGTTGTTCTTGTTGTGGCTGTGATAGGCTAGTTGTGCTGTGATATATCTATATGATGTTTTAGATTAGTTTAGCTTAGATTATCTCTTCTTTGTTAATATTGGTATCACATTTACTTTCATTACTCTGATAATATTTTAAACAGCAAAAAGATTTTAGATTACTCTATTCACCCCCCCCCCCCCTCTAGAGTAAATCAAGTCTAACCCCATCTTTTAATTGGTATCAGAGCAGGTTCCTTTGATTGTACAAGCTAACCATTGAACCAAAAGATCCTTTGTTAGATTTGATCTTAAGTTTAGATTGTTTCAAAGCATGGCACAGAACAAAGACTATGCAAGCACCAGACCTCCAGTTTGTAATTTGAACAAATTTGCAATTTGGAAGGAAAGAATTAGGTTGTACATGAATTCTATTGATGAGGACATCTACAATTCTATTTTGACAGGTCCTCCTCAACCAATAGCATCTACATCTACTGCAACATCAAGCACTCATGTTGTCCCACCACCTGAGTGGACAGATGCACAGAAGAAAGCAAAGATTGCAGATGCAAAAGCCATGAATATATTGGCTCAAACCATGTCAGATGACATCTTCCAAAAGGTAGCTGAATGCACATCTACAAAGGTAATCTATGACTCACTCAACCAGATGGTTGCTGGTTCAGCAGATGAGAGAAAAGATAGAAGATCAACTCTCATATCACAGTATGAGAAATTCAAGAAAGATGAAGCTAAATCTGTTAGTGACATGTACAACAGATTAAGCTCCATTATCAGTGAGTTGCAGACCTTGGAAATAGACATCTCTCTCACTGAGATCAATGACAAGATCCTCATGTGCTTTCTAAGCTCATGGGATTCCAGGATCTAGCCAATCAAGGAGGCCATAAGTCTTAATGAGATTTCCACAGAATCTCTCCTGGGAAAGATCAAATCTTATGAGTAGTTGATCAAGTATAGGGAAGCTGCAAAACAGAAGACTCCCTCATCAATAAGGAAGGAGCAGAATATAGCTTTTAAAGCTATAGAAGAACTAGAAGCTTCAACATCAAATGAGGAACTCCTAAGTCTCTTGGCCAAGAAATTCTACAAGATGGCCAGGAAGGACTTCAGGAGAAAGTCATCCAGGAATGATGACAAACCTAGGTATGATAAAAAACCCATTAAAGAAATAGTATGTTTTGTGTGCAGGAAACCAGGACACTTTATCTCAGAGTGTCCAGAGAATCAGAAGAAAGAAAGGAGAAGAGAGAAAGATTCCAGAAGACAGTAATATAGCAGGCCTTCCTCCAACAAGTAGAAAAAGAAGGAGAAGGGCTTTGTTGCTGAAACATGCAGTGATACAGAAGATGAATCCACATCCTCTAGCTCTAGTGAAGAGGAAGAAGAGGCAAAGGCAAGGGAAGTCTGCCTCATGGCAATCAATGCCTCATGCAGCAAATTTGATGTTGAAGACCAAGCAGAAACTCATTCTGAGGAATCAGAAGGGGAATCAGAGACAGAAGAGGATAAGGTAATATCTTCTTTTGATTTCAATTCTATTGATTTTAAAAATGAATTCAAAGCCTTATGTAATGACCTAATAAAATCTGAAAAAGAAATCAAAATGCACTAAAGAAAATTCAACTAAGCTCAAGGATGATTTAGTTTTAGCAAATGAACAAATCATTTCTCTGAAAATAAAATTATGTGAGGCCAGGCAACTTGAGGAATCTCTCAATGGGAGAATCCTTAAGCTGATGGACATCACAAGTACAGTCAATGCCAGACTGAATGGCAAGTTGGGCTTAGGTGCTTCATTAAACTTACCTCCCATACTTAAGAAAAACATATTAACTACTCCAATAAAATTTGTCTCTGAAAAAGGAAAGGGAAAGATAGACAACAATAAAAATGATAAACAACCTGAATTAAAACGCAAGAATAAAAACATAAATAAGAAAAATCTAAATAAAAATAATGTTCAACAGATTTCGTCGAACTCAGATCGACGAAATGTGGCTAGTTCGTCGAACTCCGATCGACGATCTATGAATGCCAACATTAGCCATAATAATTCGTCTTACTGCGATTGACGAATCTTGTATGATTCTTCGAGCAGAGATTGACGAACTTGGGGCACAAAAAATGAATGTATTCATTCCCTGAGCAGAGATCCACGATCTCATCCCATCTCGTCGAACTCCTGTCGATGAACTTACAACACTTCGTCGAACCCAGTCAGACTTAACAAAAATCATAACTTTAATAGAAATTTTAATCAAACTAGAAAACCTGTTAATCCATTTTCTAATTGGGAAATTCCACCGAGGAGATACCATCCCTTAGGATATAAATCTCAACCTAAATTTTCTGTTATATCAAGTTTTTCGTATCAGGAAAACAAAAGGCCCAATGTAATCTTGGTCAAGAACCACTAATCTTTTCCTTTGCAGGTAAAGAGCAGTCCAGCTTTTAATCAACAATGGTATCTGGACAGTGGACACTCCAAGCATATGACTAGAAGTAAGGACAACCTAAATAATTACAAGTTCAAGCTGGGACCAAAGGTGATCTTTGGTGACTCAAATTGTGGCCAGACTGAAGGCTTTGGAGAAGTTAAGATTGCAGCAGTCACTTTCAAAAGGGTTGCATATGTAAGTGGACTGAAACATAACCTCATCTCCATAAGTCAACTATGTGATGAAGATTATCAGGTATCTTTTAACTCAAGCTCTTGTATTATTTCTACTAAAGAAAACCAAACTGCTTAAATTGGAAATAGACAAAGCAACAAATATGTAGTTAATTTTTAATTTGCAACATCAGATATTTGTTTATTTAATCTTGTTAGCAATCAGAATGATTTATGCCATAAAAGATTAGGTCATGTTAATCTGAAAAAACATTGCTAAGTTATCTAAAGACAACCTTGTTAGAGGATTGCCTTCTGGTCCCCACAAGAAGGAAGGCCTCTGCAGGGCTTGTCAATTAGGCAAGCAAACTAAATCTAGTTTTAAATCAGTTAATAAGAGTGATTCACCTAGGATCTTGTACTTGCTACACATGAACCTTTTTGGCCCTATTGATGTACAAAGACTAGGAGGGAAATCTTATACTCTAGTTATTTGTGCGAACAAAGAAAAACATATCGAAAATTTGGAGTAATGTAAACTTTATTATCCAAAAAAGGGTATCAATTATAATGGTATAACCTCTGTTTTATAGAGTGGAGGAGATGAGAGAGATTATAATTAAGCAATGTGGGACTAAAAATTTACAAGTATATGCGTCTTTATAATTGGACAAACCGGGCAAGTCGTGCGGTTAGACAAGTCGGCTTACCGCCCGACAACCAATAGGAGGAGAGAACAAGCGCCACAGAGAGCAAGCCGCCACAGGAGACCGTTAGACCGCCCGGTCTCCAAGTCATCTGCGACAAACTGCCAGACCGCTGGGATACCAAACAGAAACAGCCTGACAGACAGGCCGGCAAGGATAAATCGCCAAACCGCCCGGTCTCCGAACAGCAACAAACCGCCCGGCCTCCATACTGCAACACCCCCCTCAAGCTGGAGCATAGATATCAATCATGCACAGCTTGTCGCAAATATGGAAAAAGGAAGCGGACACCGGCTTGGTGAAGATGTCTGCCAACTCGTTGTCAGAAGTGACGAACGAAGTATAAATCTGTTTCTTCAAGATCTCTTCTCGAATAAAATGACAGTCGACTTCTATGTGTTTTGTTCTCTCATGAAAGACCGTATTTTTGGAGATGTATATCGCGGCCTAGTTGTCATAGAATATAGGAAGAGGATAGTTGTAGACCTCTCCTAAGTCAAGCATAAGAGCCTGTAACCATTTCAACTCACACGTGGTCAACGCCATACTGTGATATTCCGCTTCTGCACTAGACCTGGAGACAACAGACTGTTTCTTGCTCTTCCAACTCACAAGATTGCCTCCAACAAACGTACAGACACCTGATGTGACTTACGGTCACCTTTTTCATCAGCATAGCTCGAATCTGAGTACGCTTCAACCATTAAGTGACCATTATTCTGAAAAAGGAGTCATTTCCCTAGTGTTGCTTTAATATACTCCAATATCATCGGGACAGATTATAGATGACACTCCCTAGGAGCTTGCATGAACTGGCTCACCTTCCCAACAGCATACGAGATGTCGGGTCTGGTTACCGTGAGATAAATGAGTTTGCCAAATAGACGCTGGTACCTCGTATGATCGGATAGAAGAGGTGAGTCATCTATCCAAGTTTTGTCTTCTTCAGCAGCCATAGGAGAACGGGCAGGTTTAGTACCAGTCAATCCTACCTCCTTTAGAAGATCAAAAGCATACTTTCGTTGGGAAAGGACCATGGAGTTGGGCTTCCTAGAGATTTCAATCCCCATAAAGTATTTCGGGGAGCCCATATCCTTTGTGACTAGGTATTGGCGGAGGTGTTTCTTTATCAAAGTTACCTCATCCTGGTCATTGGCAGTAAGAAGAATATCATCAACATAAACCGCAAGAACTACCAGACCAGAGGCGATTTTCCAAACGAATAAGGAGTGATCGGTTGAACTTCTTGCAAAACCAATGGCCGCAACAATGCCGCTAAACTTGTCAAACCAGGCACGAGGGCTCTGTTTGAGGCCATAGATAGCCTTATTTAGCTGACATACTCGTGTCTCCCCCTGAGCAACATACCGAGGAGGTTGCTCCATTTAAACATCTTCCTGCAGATCACCGTAGATAAAAGCATTCTTAACATCCAGCTGCGAAATGGGCCAATCCCTATTGACAGCGACAGAGAGAAGGACCCGAATGGTGCTAAGACGAGCAATGAAAGAGAAGGTATCGAAGTAATCAACACCATAGGTCTGAGTGAAGCCATTGTCCACCATGCGGGCCTTGTAGCGATCCATGCTGCCATCGAGATGGAATTTGACAACAAAGACCCAGCGGTAGCCAACTATATCAGTGCCCAAAGGTGGGAGAACCAGGGTCCAGGTACCCTGATCAGTGAGGGCAGAAATCTCCTCATCCATTCCAGCCTTCCAATGAGGAATAGTAAGGGCCTCCTGGTAAGAACGGCGGGTGGCAGTGGCTGAGATAGCCAGTGCTAAAGCTCTGCGAGAAGGGGTAAGATGATCATAGGAAACAACAGTAGCAAGCGGGTGTGGGGTACATGCCCGAACCCCTTTAAGAAGAGCAATGGGGAGATCCAGGAGTAGAGGAGGAAACTGGACAAAAGTAAGATGCATTTTCAAATAAGGTGACATCCATAGAGACGAACTGCTTGCGGGTAATGGGGTCAAAACAACAATAACCTTTCTGAGTGGTACAGTACCCCAGAAAGACACATTTAGTGGCCCGTGGTGAGAGTTTGTTATAGGTGACAGCGGGAGAGTACACAAAGGCGGTGCACCCAATGATGCGCAGAGTAAGAGGAAACGGATTCTCGGTCGGATAAAGAATGGAAAATGGGGTGGCACTGTTGAGAACTGTGGAGGGAATGTGATTGATGAGATAGCGGGAGAGGAGGAAAGCATAGCCCCAATAAGAGCGAGGAACGTGTATCTGTGTCATCAGAGTGCGAGCGATATCGAGGAGGTGACAGTTTTTGCATTCCGCCACCCCATTTTTGTTGTGAGTTGTAGACACAAGTAGTTTGATGAATAATGTCATGTTGCATACAGAAAGAAGAGAAATCATGGCTAAGATATTCCTTAGCATTGTCAGAACGAAGGAGTTTAATAGAGGTAGCAAACTGAGTCTTAATCATATAGTAAAATGATGTCCAGACAGAGAATAGTTCGGAGCGATCCTTTAGAAGATACACCCACGTACAGCTAGGGAAATCATCAATAAAGGTGACAATATAGGAACTATCCCGACAGATGGTGAGGGTAGGAGCAGGACCCCATACGTCAGAGTGAACAAGATCGAACGGACGGGAAGATCCCCGGCTTTGTGTTGGTGGGAAGGAAGAGTAGTGATGCTTGCCAAGCTGACATGCATCGCAGTTGAGAGGTGGATGATGCGGAGGGAGGTGGGGCAAAAGCTGGCGAAGAAGCCAGGGAGGAGCATGACCAAGGAGAAGATAACATTGGAGAAGATTTATAGAGGAGAAGGAGAAGGAGGATAGAGCAAAAATGTTGTCGAGGAAGTAGAGGCCGCCGCTCTCAGTCCCAGTAGAAATCGTCCATTGGGAGTCCAGATCCTGAAAAGAATAAGAAGTAGGAGTGAATGTGACGGAACACTATAGTTGCTTGCATAGAGAAGTAACCAATAACAAATTACAAGGGAACTTGGGCACATAGAGGGTATCGGCCAGGCGAAGAGACGGAGTGACCTGAACCACTCCCGTCCCATTGACCGGAGAGGAAGAGTCGTCTGCAACAAAGACTGGGGGCAACCGATCATGTGTTTATAGAAAAGAAAAATACTGAGGATTGCCTGTCATATGATTTGTAGCACCATAGTCGATCAACCATCTGCCGTGAGTAATAACATGGGCACTGCCAGAAGAGGTGACCACCAAGGCGGACTATGTGGAGGAGGTGGAGGCCATAAAACGGAGACCGTGCGAGAACAGCAGGAAGTGAAGAGAAAGAAGGTCACGGTGACAAGGGAGAAAGACCAAGCCGGGCGACCAGCAAGTAGGATGAGCGGCTAGGAAGGCCGCAGCTAAGAAGAGAGCAAAGCAGAGGAAAAGAAGTCGCACGGCTAGATATAAAATCGTGCGAACAGCAGAGAGAGAAGACCGCGCGAACAGGGAGGAGTTCGCGAGAAAGCCAAACAGGTCGTGCGAATAGAGAAGAGAACGCACGAATAGAAACTGGACGCGCAAATAAAGGAAGATCGCGGTGAGAAGAAGCAGAGCAACCGCGAAAACAGGTCGCGGAGAAAAAGAAGAGGTAGGTCGCGCACACAAGGGGCAGCGACAAAGAGGAGATAGAAACAGCGCGAACAGGCGCGACAAGAGAAGAAGTAGAGCATGAGAACAGGATGCAAATAGATCGCGAGAAGAAGGACCATGTCGCGCGGACAAGGCGCAAACAGGCAGAGAAAACAAGTCGCAAACAAGTTGCGAGAAGGAGCAAGCCGTGCGGACTGGCCCCGCGTATAGAGGAAGCTCACAGAATCAGGAGGAAAAGACTGAAGGCTCTGATATCATGTGCGAACAAAGAAAAACAGACCGAAAATTTGGAGTAATGTAAACTTTATTATCCAAAAAAGGGTATCAATTACAATGGTATAGCCTCCCTTTTATAGAATGGAGGAGATGAGAGAGATTACAATTAAGAAATGTGGGACAAAATTTACAAGTATATACGGCTTTACAATTGGACAAACCGGACAAGTCGTGCGGTTAGACAAGCCGGCTAACCGCCCGACAACCAACAGGAGGAGAGAACAAGCGCCATAGAGAGCAAGCCTCCATATGAGACCACTAGACCGCCTGGTCTCCAAGTCGTCTGCGACAAACCTCCAGACAGCTAGGATACCAAACAGCAACATCCTGATAGGCAGGCCGGCAAGGATAAACTGTCAAACCGCCCGGTCTCCGAAAAGCAACAAACCGCCCGGCCTCCATATTGCAACATTATTGTAGATGACTTCTCAAGATTCAGTTGGGTTTTCTTTCTGAGATCTAAGTCTGATAACTTCAAGGTTCTTACAGATTTTCTCAAGAACATACAGATTGAGTACTCTATTCCAGTTACATTGATCAGAAGTGATCATGGTACTGAGTTTGAGTCTCTTCTTATGCAAGAGTTCTGTAGGAAGGAAGGTATCAGACACTGCTTCTCAGCTCCTAGAATACCTTAACAAAATGGGGTTGCTAAAAGGAAGAATAGAACACTAATTGAATAAGCAGGCAAATTACTTGCAGATGCTTATATGCCCCTATCCTTTTGGGTAGAGGCTGTGAGCACAGCAAACTATGTACTGAATAGAAGCTTAATACATAAACTTAAGAATAAGACTCCCTATAAATTGCTTAAAGGGAAGAAACCTAAAATCACCTATTTTAAAATTTTGGTTGCATATGCTATATTCATAATGATGACAAGAAATATATTAGAAAGTTTGAAGCTAAGGCTGCAGAGGGAATTTTTCTAGGATATTCCCAAGTCAGCAAAGCTTATAGGGTGTTTAATAAATCTACTTTAAAAATTGAGGAATCTGTTCATGTTACTTTTGATAAAGCTAACATGTCTTATAAGGAGAAAGAAATTTCTACCAACAGCACATTGCAGGTACCTCACTTGTGTGAGATATTGGATGATCTAAGCCTCACCCAAGAGGTTCCAATACATCCCTCTCCATAAGTTGAAGAAGGAAGTGAAGAAGAAAGCTTAGAGGTGGCTGAAACCTATCCAACAGCTAATGAAATTCCACAAGAGGAATTTATCCCCCAAGCTATTACTCAACCAACTCCACCCACTGAATTTGTCACACTTAGAGATCACCATGTATCTCAAGTGATTGGAGACATTTCAGTTAGTGTGCAGACAAGGCATCAACTCAACCAAGACTTGATGCATGTCTGCTTCATATCTCAAATTGAGCCCCAATCCATTAAAGATGCAGAGCAAGATCCCCACTGGATTATTGCAATACAAGAGGAGCTCAACCAATTTGAGAGATGCAGAGTATGTGATTTAGTTCCAAGACCCAAAGACTACCTAGTCATTGGAACTAAATGGGTATATAGGAACAAGCATGATGCCCAAGGTGTCATCATAAGAAATAAAGTAAGGCTTATTGCTCAAGGTTATAGGCAAGAGGAAGGAATTGATTATGACCAGACTTTTGCACCTGTTGCAAGGTTGGAAGCAATCAGAATCTTCCTTGCATATGCTGCCTATAAGAAATTCAAGATTTATCAAATGGATGTCAAAAGTGCTTTTCTGAATGGAGAACTCAAAGAAGAGATTTATGTTGAATAACTTCCAGGTTTTATCTCTCCAACCTATCCCACTTATATATTTAAATTGCATAAAGCTTTCTATGGTCTAAAGCAAGCTCCAAGAGTTTGGTATGAAACCTTAGTAAGCTTTCTCATAGAGCATAAATTCTCTAGGGGCATTGTAGATAGAACATTATTCACTAGACACCATAAGGATCAAATTTTGTTAGTACAAATTTATGTAAATGATATTATTTTTGGGTCTACAGATTCCAAATTATGCAAGAGGTTTTCTGTCCTCATGCATTCAAAGTTTAAAATGAGTAGCATGGGTGAGCTCTCCTACTTCCTTGGTCTCCAAGTGAAGCAGCTACCTGATGGCATCTTCAAATCCCAGGCTAAGTATACTAAGGAGCTTATCAAAAAGTTTGGTATGGCTGATGCCTCAACAAAGAAAACACCCATGGCCACTAATTCTGTAATTGACTCTGATGAACATGGCAAGCCTGTTGATCAGAAACTATATAGGGGCATTGTTGGGTCCCTGTTATACCTTACAGCAAGCAGACCAGATATAATGTTTTCTACATGTCTTTGTGCTAGGTTCCAAGTGAACCCTAAAGAATCTCACCTAATTTTCTTGAAAAGGATTTTGAGATATATAAAGAGTTGTTTTAGTCTAGGAGTTTGGTATCCCACTGAGTCAGAGTTTGAGTTAACTGGATACTCAGATGCTGACTTTGCTGGATGCAGATTAGACAAAAAAAGTACCTTTGGAACATGCCAATTCCTTGGTGCTAGATTAGTCTCCTGGTTTTGCAAAAAGCAGTCATTTGTGTCTACATCAACTGCTGAAGCAGAATACATAGCAGCTGGCAGTTATTGTTCCCAGATGCTGTGGATTCAGAACCAACTTCTAGACTATGGGTTCAACTTAAATAATTCAACTCTACTATGTGACAACACAAGTGCAATTTCCATTGCACAAAATCCAGTACATCACAGTAGGACTAAGTATATAGACATTA
Organism: Platanthera guangdongensis; assembly: GCA_039583875.1. Taxonomy (NCBI): domain Eukaryota; kingdom Viridiplantae; phylum Streptophyta; class Magnoliopsida; order Asparagales; family Orchidaceae; genus Platanthera; species Platanthera guangdongensis. The sequence continues at coordinate 115,529,510 of CM077155.1, read as the reverse complement.
GGTATTATTTCATTAGAGAGTGTGTAGACAAAAATAAAATTAATCTTGTCTATATCTATACTGATTTGCAAAGAGCAGATATTTTCACCAAACATTTGGATGAGAGGAACCATCTGTTCTTCATAAATCAGCTTGGTATGATAAATGGAGAAGCCTTAATTTAATTTATGACTATTGTCGATGAATTTTTCAAAGTTCGTCGAACAGAGATCAACGAACTGGAAAAAGTTCTAGAGAAATTTGTCGAATGGAGATCGACGAACTCTCTGTGAGTGAAGCTATTTTCGTCGACCGAAGATCGACGAATTTGCTTCAGAAAAGTTTCGTCGAACTGAACTCGACGAAATGTTTTCACATCTTCTGACTGAGATCGACGAATTTTTTGACTATAAAATATTTCGTCGACCTTAGATCGAAGAATTTTTAATATTCGTCGAATGGAGTCTGTCGGTTCATATTCTGAAAACCTTATATCTAGGTTTTCTTCAACCTCAGTCCCGCGCTTTCAGTTCTCTTGCACTTGATCTCTTTGTTTTTTATTGCAGGCGAATACAATGGCGATTCCGGCGACTACTCTTGCAGCAATGAAATTTTATATGGGATTTGATATTTACTTTGAATCATTTCAGCATTCTGACCTAATCTTTGTGGAAATTTTGAAATTATTTGTAGAACAAATCTGAAGCAGTTCATGACTTACAGAATCAAAATAGACATGACAGATATAAAGGAATGGGTATTTACATCTACAACATCAGAAGATACTATGTCAGGAACAATCTCTAGTAACAACGTTTCCCTTTCCCCCACTGTACTAACTGAAGTTTTAGGTTTACTGAATGGTGATGAAGAAATCGAAATGAATAATGAGTAATATGAGAATATGCTGGTTAAGATGGGTCACTCTGGAGAGAACCCAAACAAGTTGTTAAAGAAAAACTTATCTGTTGAGTATAAGTTCTTGGCTGATGTTGTCGGGAAAGTGCTGCTTAGAAAATGCACTGCCCACGACTATATCACCAGGCACCAGTTCATGGTGGTGGGTGCTCTGGCAGAGAAGAAAGAAGCAAACTGGGGCAAGCTGCTATTTGAATTAATCAAAAAGAAAAATAATAAGAATGAGGTCTGTTTTGGAAGGGTATTGGGGATATTTCTGTAAGAAAAGGCACCTGAACATCTGGTCTCCATGACAGTGTTCATAAATGCCTCCAGAAGTGTTGGAACATGCTATTACTGATTTGGGCAAGGATCACTATGTCTTTTAGGAAATCTGTTTTGACCTCCTTGTATAGATCTAAAGGTCAATTAGAATTGAGTCTAAGGGTTAGTATTTATGTTTGAAAGCTGCCCTCAAGACCAAATATTTCAGTTCAGGAGACTAAGTCATTTCGTCGAGCTCAGTACGACGAATCGTCGAACTCCATTCGACGATCGCTGAGCTCACTTCGACGAATCGTCGAACTCCATTCGACGATCTCTGAGCTCAACTTCCACGAGTCGTCGAACTCCATTCGACGATCTTCGAGCTCAGATCGACGTTCTTGTCTCCAGTTTGTTTCTCTATCTCTGAGCTCATTTCGACGATAGTTGAGCTCAGATCTACGATCTATGTTTCAGTCTAAGTCCAGTCTCTGAGCTCATTTCAATGATAGTGGAGCTCAGGTCGACGTTTTTCTGGTGATATCGACGTTTTTCAAGATTCAAATTCAGACAGTTATGGAATTATTCTCAGCATTTATTTCAAGGATCTTGTAGCCGCTTTCAATTAATCTGGAGCAAGTTTCAAGGGATTTTTAAAGAAATGTTGTATTGTACTTTCCTCCAGAAGACAAAATGCAGTTAATGAAGTCATTTATGACATGCTAACGGCTATATTGGACAGAAATATTCTATTCAGTCTAAGGAATAAAAGATCAGTTTTTTTCATTCCTGCTGCAAATAACATAGAACATCATCAACAAGTGAACAACAACAACAAGGAAAAGAGTTGCAGAAATTCACAGTCTTAGAACTCATACAAGAACACCATCACAAAAGGAGATCAACATACTGAAATTTTCAGATCCCTTCTGATTCCAGTGTTCAAATGCCATCATCATTCAAGACTCCAGACACCACACATTTCAGCTGTTGCTGAAATCATCTTTTGCTAGAGATCAAATTTTTTGAAGGCCTATCAACCTACTGCAAAGCTTCACTTTCTGAACAACTCAAGAACTCAGGGGGAGCTTTGACAACATCCACTATCTTCTCTCTGATTGTTGATAGAGAAGATCATCCCATCCCTCTCTCTCTCTCTCTCTCTCTCCCTACTGTAAAGGGTTTTTCAAACTCCCTTCAAAAGATTGTGCTGGTTTCTGAGACCTTGTCAAAACTCAGTGGTGGCAAGACACATGATCAAAAAATCTGGTTTGGTTTTTGAGCACCTTATCAAAAGCTCATTGGTGCCCAGGACACCTGATCAACTCATCCTGTAGTGGATTCCTACCTAGGGTGGTAGAAGAGTGGATGTACCCAGATTGATTGGGGAACCACTATAGCTCCTTGTGTCTTCTGGTTGCTTACTTTCTTTTATTTTCTGGCTGTGGTTTGTGATTGCTTTTTGTTTAGTTAGTTGCTGTGTTTGCTTTATTTTATTTGCTTCCCTGTTCACTTAGGAATACAACAACTGTTGTAAAACATTTTTAGCAAGCACCATACTCTATTGACCCCCCCTCTAGAGTATATTAGATATAACTTGCACTTTCAATTGGTATCAAAGCGAGGTTGGTTAAAAAACCACACCTTAGTGGTTGCACAGGCTAACACCTGAACCCAAAGATCCCTCTAGTTAGATCTGCTTGTTTTGATTTTGTTATTAGAACTATTTCTTCACAAAACATGGCCCAAAACAAAGATTATGCTAGCACCAGACCTCCAGTGTGCAATCTATCCAAGTTTGCACTTTGGAAGGCAAGGATTAGACTGTACATGAACTCTATTGATGAGGACATTTTCAATTCTGTTTTAACAGTGTGTCCAAGACCTCCAGAGAATACAAGCACAAGTGCTGTTCCACCTCCTTCAGGAACAGATGCAGAAATAAAGAAATGGAAATTAGCTGATGCAAAAGCTATGAACATTCTAGCCCAGACTATGTCTGATGAGATATTCCAAAAGGTAGTTGAATGCAACTCAGCAAAGGACATCTGGGACAAGTTATCTGAGATAGTCTCAGGATCTGCTGATGAGAGAAAAGCTAGAAGATCTCATCTCATAACCCAGTATGAGAAGTTCAAGAAAGGAGAAGCTGAGTCAGTAGCAGACATGTATAATAGACTCAGTCTTATAGTCAATGAACTGAAAACTTTGGACAAGGAGATCTCATTGACTGAGCTCAATGATAAAATCCTAATGTGCTTCCCAACCACTTGGGACTCAAGGATCTGGCCAATCAAGGATGCCAGAAGCCTAAATGAGATCACAACTGAAGCTCTCCTGGGCAAGCTCAAGTCTTATGAGCTGCTCATCAAGAATAGAGAAGAAGAGCAGAAGGCTGCCTCACCAGCTACAAGAAAGGAAAAATCAATAACCTTCAAAGCCATTGAAGATCAGCCTGAAGACAAGGTCACAGGCAATGAAGAGATGCTAAGCCTACTGGCCAAAAGATTTTACAAAATGTCCAGGAAGGATTTCAGGAAAAGATCATATAGAGAGCATGACAAGCCAAGGTATGACAAATCAAATAACAAAGAGATTATCTATTTTGGTTGTAGGAAACCAGGCCACATTGTGTCTGACTGTCCAGAAAATAAAAATAAGGACAAAAAGGACAGAAAAGAAAGGAGAAAAGAAAGGGACTTCAAGAAGAGCAGCAATGGCAAACCCTCCTCCAGCAAAAACAAACATACAAGGAAGGGATTTGTTGCTGAAACTTAGAGTGAGACAGAAGAAGAATTAGAAGCTTCATCCAGCTCAAGTGATGATGAAGATGATGCTGAAGAAAAGGAATTCTGCATGATGGCTATCAATGCCTCATAACAAAGTTCTGATGCAGAAGAGTCAGAATCAGAGACTCAATCTGAAGAGAACTAGGTAATAAGTTCTTTTGATTTTAATTCTGAGGACTTCAAGTATGAGTTTAAAGTACTATGTTTAGATTTATTAAAATCTGAGAAGGAGATCATTTCTCTCAGAAATCAATTATCTGAATACAGTACTTTAAAATCAGATAACCTCAAACTCTCTGAGGAGTTGGAATGTTGTAGGGAGCAGATAGCTTCACTGAAAAGTGAGCTATTAGAGGCCAAAAAGCTTGAAGAATCCCTCAATGGGAGAAGTATCAAGCTAATGAACATCACAAGCACAGTGAACTCAAGATTCAATAGTACACTGGGCTTGGGTGCTTCATCCAGCCAACCTATAGTACTAACAACCCCAATTAAATTTATCTCTGATAAAGGCAAGGGAGTTGTAGAGGTAGCTAGGAAGAATTCTAACTTACCTAAGAAAAGAAGAGTTCAATAGAAATCATCGAACGGAGCTAGACGATCGTCGAATGCAGATCAACGATCTCAGGCTAAATCGTCGAACTCAGTTCGACGATCTCTAAACCCTGAACTCTGCCACAGTCGATCTTCGAACGGAGCTCGACGATCTGACCCAAGATCGTCGAACTCAGCTCAACGATCGTCAAGCAGAGATCAGAGTTTTGAAAACTTTTTCAAAGGTAAATCAAATTCCAAACCTAGGGGTCCTTCATCCCAAAGATTTAACCCTTATACTGAATGGATAATACCTCCAAGGAGATATCATCCTGAAGGTTATAAGAGTCAACCAGGGATGTCTTTTATTTCTTAGTTCAAAGGTTATCAACCTAGGCCCAAGGTAAACTGGGTCAAAAACAAGTAAATTGTTTTATGTGCAGGTGAAGACCTATCCAACATCAAACCAGCAATGGTATCTGGATAGTGGGTGCTCAAAGCACATGATAGGAAACAAGGACAATTTCACATCCTTCAAGGCCAAGCTTGGACACAAAATAATATTTGGTGATTCAAACTTTGGACTAATAAAAGGATATGGTGCATCCAATTGGCACAGTCACATTCAAGAAGTAGCCTATATGGAAGGACTAAGACTTTGATCAGTATCAGTCTATGTGAAAGGCTACCAAGTACTCAAAATCCTTATGCAAGATCAAATCAGAAAAACACAACTGAAACATCTAAAGTAGATTACTTTAAAAATTTATGGTAAGAGACTGGACATATAAACCTTGAACCATTGCTAGGCATCCAAGGACAACCTCACCTTCTGGCCCCTAATCTGCAATTAGACAAACCAAACATAGTTTCAAATACACCTAGGATTTTGTATCTATTACACATGCACCCAAATTTCAAGCTAAAGCTGATGAAGGAGTGCATTTCTGGGAAGTACTGGGACCATGATCAGTAAAGCTTATAGGGTAGCTATAATAAATCACTACTCTCAAAATTGAAGAATCTAAACTTCTCCCTATATATCTTAGATTGATGTTAATCTAACATGTTTCTTGATCAAGTAGAAGCTTAAGGGTACTTCTTGACCATAGATGACCTGTCTGCAGGTACACTCTCTTGCAGAAGACTTGGACAGGTTACAAATTATTCAAAAAGTGGAAAGCAGTGAAGATGAAGACATTCAACATCTTGAAGAGAAACTTCTTGAAGAGCCAGTTGTTGTACCACCAGAGGAAACAACAACACTGGTTGGTGACAATCAACATCTCCTGTTGATTTAGTAACATCAAGAGACCATCCAATCTCCCAAGTGATTGGAGACATCTCAGCTGGTATGCAAACCAGAAATCAGGTCAACCAAAACCTGATGCACACTTGCTTCCTTTCTCAAATTGAACCTCAATCCATTCAAGATGCAGAGCAAGATCCACACTAGATCATTGCAATGCAAGAAGAGTTGTATCAATTTGAAAGGAACAAATTTTGGGAACTAGTACCAAGGCCAAAGGATCACTCCATTGTTGGAACAAAGTGGGTGTTCAGAAATAAATTGGATGATCAAGGAGTCATTGTAAGGAACAAGGCAAGGCTAGTTGCTCAAGGGTACTCTCAAGAAGAAGGGATAGATTATGACCAGACCTTTACACTAGTTGCAAGGTTAGAGGCCATAAGAATCTTCTTAGCATATGCAGCACACAAAGGATTCAAAGTATACCAAATGGATGTAAAGAGTGATTTTCTCAATGGAGATATCAAAGAAGAAGTCTATGTCAGACAACCCCCAGGTTTTATCTCTTCAACTCATCCTGATTATGTTTTCAAATTGCATAAAGCATTATATGGTCTAATGCAAGCTCCTAGAACATGGTATGAGACTCTAGCATACTTTCTTCTGAAAAATGAGTTTATAAGGGGTAGAGTAGACCAAACTCTTTTTATTAGAACCCATAAGTCCCATACCCTACTAGTACAAATCTATGTAGATGATATTATATTTGGTTCTACTGATTCAAATTTGTGCAGAAGGTTCTCCAATCTAATGCATTCTAAATTTGAAATGAGTAGCATGGGTGAGCTATCCTTCTTTCTAGGATTGCAAATCAAACAACATGCTGAAGGCATATTTATTTCTCAAACCAAGTATGCAAAAGAATTGGTTAAGAAATTTGGTATGTCTGAAGCATCATGTATGAAAACACCTATGCCTACTAATGCTGTATTAGATGCTGATGAACATGGGAAACCTGTTGATCAGACAACATATAGAGCAATGATTGGCTCTTTATTGTATCTTACAGCTAGTAGACCTGACATAATGTTTGCTACATGCATATGTGCTAGATTCCAAGTGAGTCATAGAGAGTCACACCTCACCTTAGTAAAAATGATTCTTAGGTATGTAAAAAGTTGTCCAAATCTAGGTATCTGGTATCCAAAAGATTCAGCATTTGACTTAACTGGATTTTCAGATGCTGATTATGTTGGATGCAGAATAGACAGGAAAAGCACCAGTGGAACTTGTCAGTTTCTTGGTGACAGACTTGTCTCTTTGTTTTGCAAGAAACAAACATCTGTGTCAACTTCAACTGCTGAAGCTGAATATATGGCTGCAGGTAGTTGTTGTTCACAAATCTTGTGAATTCAAAATCAACTCCTAGACTTTGGCTACAACTTAGAGAAGTCTAAAATATTTTGAGATAATACTAGTGCTATTTCCATAGCACAAAATCCAGTCCTCCATAGTAGGACAAAACACATAGAAATTAGGCATCACTTTCTAAGGGATAATGTTGAGAAAAATAAAATTGAACTTCAATATATCCCAACTGATTTGCAAAGGGGAGATATTTTCACCAAACCTTTGGATGAAAAGAAACATACATTCTTCCTGAATCAGTTAGGAATGTTAGATGGAGGAAGTCTAAAATAAGATCCAAGATTTTAAAATTATAAAAATGACCAAGACTAGGCAAATCAAAGTGTTTTTTCTAGTGTATAGAGTGTTTCTGGTCTCTGAACTGCACTCGACGATTTTCCCCCAGATCGTCGAACGGAGATCGACGATTTCAGAAATCATCGACCTGAGTTCAGCGCTTCTCGGATAGTGTTAAACTATCTTTCTTCAGGTCAGCGATCGTCGAACGGTGCTCGACGCTCTCCAATATCGTCGAACGGAGATCGACGATGTTGATGACCTTTCAGTTTCCCTTAGAATCCCAGATCGTCGAACAGAGTTCAACGATCCTTCCTTTTCTACGTCGAACCCTAATATAAAACTCATTTTTTTTCGGTCGTCGTTCTCCCTTTGCGCTTTCATACTCTCTGCAAATTTTCTCTTTCCCTCCAAACTTCTCTACACTTGGTCGTTTGTTTGTTCATTTTTGCAGGAATCAATGGCAGTTTCAGTCGCCATCTTGGCCGCAATGAAATTTGACGCTGGATTTGATATCGACATGGATTCTTTCAACAACAGCGATCAAATCTTCAAGGAGATTCTAGAACTTTTCAAAGATCAACAGCTAGTTACTATAATGACTACAAGGATCAAATTAGCTGCAGATGAGATAAAGGAATGGGTGTATACTGCCCATAACCTGGATCAGCATACAGTGGTTGGAAGTATCTCAGGAACCCAGGTATCTCTGACACCTGCTGCCTTGACAGAGGTTTTTCAATTAAAATCTGGAGAAGATTCTGTTGAGCTTTCTAGAGAGGAGTTTTCTAATATGCTTGAAAGGATGGGACACTCAGAAGCAAACCCTATCAAATTGCTTAAGAAAAATCTATCTGTTAAGTACAGATTTCTAGCTGATGTTGTTGGAAAAGTGTTGTTGGCCAAACACTCAGCTCATGATACCATATCTAGGTATCAGCTCTGCTTGATGGGTGCCCTGGTGGACAAGAAGCAACTCAACTGGGGAGAAGTTTTCTTTGATTTGATTAAGAAAAAGATTAACAAGAACTTTTTTAATTTTGTAAGGATCTTAGGGCTGTTCCTTCACCACAGATGCCCTGCACTGCTTGTTTCCAGTGGGATGCACATCAATGCCTCCAAGAGGCTCACCCGTGCCATATTTGAAAAATGGGACAGGCAGATTATCAAGCCCAGCAGACCCTCTACAGTCTCATCTTTAGGCACAAGGACTGCTTCAGTCTCTTCCCCTCAGGTTTCTGCCCCTGCAGAAGACTTGCCTGTTTCTTCTCCTCCTCCTCCACCTCCTATTTCATCTACCACAGTCACACCCACCATCACAATTTCCACCCCATCTCCAACTTCAATTCCTTCTCCAACTCCACCACTCACTGAAGAAATCTTCCATCCTCTACATCACTACCCACACCTAGATATTGATTCATCCTCTCATATTCCATCTTTCACTCTTATAGATGATTCTTATATGGATGATTCTCCTTCATCCCATCCTGAGCCACCATCCTCATCCACCTCTTATCAACAACTACTTCAGGACATAATTGCTCAAACATCCTTCACACCATCCATTTCCATTCCACTCTCTTCCATCTCCACAATTCCAATTTCCCAACCATCATTTCCACCATCCACAGGTTCTCCACCAACATCTCCTGCTGCTCCAACCTTCATTTCTACCTCATCCATCCCTACCTCTACTCAAGTCCCTCTTGTGCAAGTAGATCTTCCAGCCCTTGCAGACAGGTTATATGAGCTGATAGCTCCAAGGCTATCCCTCTTACTAGAGACCTCTTTGGCTCCACTTCTAAAAACATTTTAGGAGTTGTCTGCCAGGCTTTCTTCCATTCTTCCTTCTCAGGCAATCCCTTCTTATGGGTGCCTTGATCCAGTTCTCACTGAATCTAGGCAGGAGGAGATGCCTTATGAAGTTGAAAGATTGCCTATTGTAGTAACCTCAGCCCAAGCTTCAGTTGCATTCATCTCAGTGGACCTCAAGTCACTGTTGTCAGTTTTTGATTTTGTGTACTTCAACTGCCTTCCAGTCCAGCAATCTGAAGATCTGACTAAGGCCATTGTGCCTATTTCCAGATGTGACCCCAGCCTAATAAGCTCTTATATAAATTCCTTCAAGGCTGTTGACACTGCTTCTTCTGCTGCTGCTCCTACTACTGCTATTGATATTTCTGTTAGTTCTGATATTGCTGTTTTTGAGGATATACATATGACAGAGGCATTTGTTTTTGAGCCTGCTGTTACTGCTGCTAATGCTCCTTCTGAAGTTGATTTTCTAGTTTCACTTGTTTCTACTGCTTCCATTACTGCTGCTGTAGCTTCTGTTTCTGAAATTATTATATCTGAATCTGCTGTCATAAATCCTTCTGCTAGTGTTGCTTCTACTCCACTTCCTGTTGTTGTTGCTGCTACTATTGTTATTTCTGCTGCTTCTTCTGCTCAGTCTCAACAACAAAAAGATTATCTCAAAAGGATTGATGCAGTGTATGATATTCCTCCAAGCTCAGACAGTGATCAGTTTAGGACTGACTCAGATGATTCCTCTGCTACAATTGCAAGGAAAAGGAAAGCCAGAAGCAAGGCTATGAAGAGAGTTCCTCTAGAAAAAGTGAAAGATACAAATGACATTCCTTACTACATACTGCATGATTTCCCTGTCACAGAACCTTGGATGCAATACTCCAGGAATCAACTGAAAACTATGAAGAAGAAAAGAAAGTATGATAAAGGATCTTCACATTTCAATCCTCCTCCTCCTCCCTCACCTGATGCAGATGCAGGTGATAGTTCTGCCTTCCAATCCTCTGCCAGAAGCCAAACTTTATATCAACCTCAAGGTAGATCCCAGTACAGAGGTAATCAATCTAGAGGTTATCAGTCCAGAAGAGGACAGTACAGAGGAAATCAGAGAGAACTTAAAGTGTACTCTAAAGGATATTCCAGGCAACATCCTTTTCCAAGGGAAGAACAAGGTCCATCTGACACAACTTCTGGTCCCTTCCCTTATAAGCTGAAAGAACTAGTCTCTTCTAGAGCTCCTCTAGATAATTCTTCAAATAGATATGAGCCTCCAGTTCCATTTGAAGATCCAGAAAATAACCCCACCTCATGGACAGCAAGAATGAAAGAATTGGCTGCTTTGGACCAAATCAAGAAAGCTAGAGAACAAGGAAGAGATACTTCAAATATCATTACCTTATTAGATCAAAGAAAGAAAGAACTTGAGAGATACTCCTCCAGTAAATTTTTTGATTCAGAAAGCTATATGAAGTTGCACCCAGAAGATGTAGTGCCCAGGCCAAAGCATCAAACCTCTCTAGGTGCAGCTGATGATAGAAGATCTAAGAAGGAAACTCTCAACCCCAACAGAGAAATAGTTCTTATAAAGAGCAAGGAAAAAGAATGATTCTGTAAGATGACAGTATATTTTGTTTTCTGAACTATGTGAGATAATGTTTGTGTTTCTGCAATATCTTGTTTGTTATATTTCTTCTTTGTATGTTTTTATTTTTCCAATATCTGTAAATAGTAATCCTAACCCAAATAGGGGGAGATTGTTGGAACACCCTATTACTGATTTGGGCAAGGATCACTATGTCTTTTAGAAAATCTGTTTTGACCTCCTTGTATAGATCTAAAGGTCAATTAGAATTGAGTCTAAGGGTTAGTATTTAGGTTTGAAAGCTGCCCTCAAGACCAGATATTTCAGTTCAGGAGACTAAGTCATTTCGTCGAGCTCAGTACGACGAATCGTCGAACTCCATTCAACGATCGCTGAGCTCACTTCGACGAATCGTCGAACTCCATTCGACGATCTATGAGCTCAACTTCAACGAGTCGTCGAACTCCATTCGACAATCTTCGAGCTCAGATCGACGTTCTTGTCTCCAGTTTGTTTCTCTATCTCTAAGCTCAGTTCGACGATAGTTGAGCTCAGATCGATGATCTCTGTTTCAGTCTAAGTCCAGTCTCTGAGCTCAGTTCAACGATAGTGGAGCTCAGGTCGACGTTTTTTGGTGAGATCGATGTTTTTCAAGATTCAAATTCAGACAGTTATGGAATTATTCTCAGCATTTATTTCAAGGATCTTGTAGCCGTTTTCAATTAATCTAGAGCAAGTTTCAAGGGATTCTCAAAGGAATGTTTTATTGGACTTTCCTCCAGAAGACAAAATGCAGTTAAGGAAGTCATTTATGACAGGCTAACGGCTATATTGGACAGAGAAATATTCTATTCAGTCTAAGGAATAAAAGATCGGTTTTTTTCATTCCTGCTGCAGATAACATAGAACATCATCAACAAGTGAACAACAACAACAAGGAAAAGAGTTGCAGAAATTCACAGTCTTAGAACTCATACAAGAACACCATCACAAAAGGAGATCAACATACTGAAATTTTCAGATCCCTTCTGATTCCAGTGTTCAAAGACCATCATCATTCAAGACTCCAGACACCACACATTTCAGCTGTTGCTGAAATCATCTTTTGGTGGAGATCAAATTTTCTGAAGGTCTATCACCCTACTGCAAAGCTTCACTTCCTGAATAACTCAAGAACTTAGGGGGAGCTTTGACAACATCCACTATCTTCTCTCTGATTGTTGACAGAGAAGATCATCTCATCTCTCTCTCTCTCTCTCTCTCTCTCTCTCTCTCTCTCTCTCTCTCTCTCTCTGTAAAGGGTTTTTCAAACTCCCTTCAAAAGTTTGTGCTGGTTTCTGAGACCTTGTCAAAACTCAGTGGTGGCAAGACACCTGATCAAAAAATCTGGTTTGGTTTTTGAGCACCTTACCAAAAGCTCGTTGGTGCCCAGGACACCTGATCAACTCATCTTGCAATGGATTCCTACCTAGGGTGGTAGAAGAGTGGATGTACCCAGATTGATTAGGGAACCACTATAACTCCTTGTGTCTTCTGGTTGCTTACTTTCTTTTGTTTTCTGGCTGTGGTTTGTGATTGCTTTTTATTTAGTTAGTTGCTGTGTTTGCTTTATTTTATTTGCTTCCCTGTTCACTTAGGAATACAACAATTGTTGTAAAAGGTTTTTAGCAAGCACCATACTCTATTCACCCCCCCCCCCTCTAGAGTATATCAGATCTAACTTGCACTTTCAAAAATACTTACCTCTACCCTGTTTGGCAGATGGCAGAGGAAGATCACCAAGCCATCCCAGGCTTCCTCATCTACAAGAACTTTTGAGAGCACCAGGTCCGTAACAACCGCTCCTCCACCCCCAGAAGAAGTTCCTTCCTCCTCCAACATTCCTTCTCCTCCTCTACCTCAACAACAACAACAACATCAAATTCATCTACCCACACCAACTCCATCACCAGTTCACTCTCCAGTTCCTACTTCACCAACTCACCAACAACATCAACCCACACCAGCATCCCCCCAGTTCCATCTCCTGAGCACATCACTCCACCTCAATCTCCACTTCCCCCTCATTTAACTGTCACACACCCTGACACATTTATCTCCTCCCACACCTTCAATATACTGTTTCCTCCACCACCTCCACCAACAATAGTTCCCCTTTCTACTACTGCTACTCCCTCTATTCCTATCCCTCCAGCCACTCAAACTGATATTCCCTCCACTGCTCCTGACTACACATACAGTGTTGGGTACATTGGCTAAATGTACCTGATTTGAAGAAGCCTCACCCAACTCAATGATATACATCATAATGTATTTGATGTATGTTGAGTTTACTTGTGCAGGTTAAGTAATCACTGGACTGAAGCAAAAAGTTTCTAAGTCCATGTGTCGACACCCAGAGGGAAAGTGTCGACACTTAAGAAGGCTTGTGTCGACACCTAGACAAGCAGTGTCGACACTTGGAGTCATTGTGTCGACACCTGGGATGCAGAGTCGACACCAGACAGAAAGTGTCGACACTTGGAGCTGTGTCGACACTCAGTGAAGAAAAGTGCAGACAGAAAGTGTCGACACAAGGAGATGTGTCGACACCCAGTGAAGCTGAGTCTACACCAGATAGTGTCGACACTTGGAGCAGTGTCGACACTCAGCAAAAGACTGCAGAAACTAAGTCAAAGTGTCGACACCAAGAACAATGTGTCGACACACAAAAAGAAGAGTCAGCACTTGAAGAAAGTGTCGACACCAAAAACAAAGTGTCGACACTCAACAGAAGAGTCAACACATGAAGTAAGTGTCGACACCTAGAACAATGTGTCGACACTCAGCTGAAGACTCTACACTTGAAGAAAGTGTCGACATAAGGAGCTGTGTCGACACTTAGTAGAGAACAGAATTATCAACAAAATATTCTAAGTACAAGTGTCGACACTAAGGGAATGTGTCGACACTCAGCTGAAGTCTCAACAGAAGAATCAAGTGTCGACACAAGGAGCTGTGTCGACACTCAGCAAGAATCAACATAGAAGACTATGTGTCGACACCAAGAAGCAGTGTCGACACTTAACAGATTCAACACAAGAAGATGTGTCGACACAAAGGTGATGTGTCGACACTTAGAAGAATACAGCTAAAGATAGAAGATCAAGTACTTGTGTCGACACTCAATTTCAGTGTCGACATCTAAAGAAGAATCTGTGTCGAGACATACAAGGAGTTGTGTCGACACCTTGTAGACTTGTGTCGACACTTACACAGCATGTGTCGACACTTGAACTATAAGTGTCGACACTTAAAGACAGAAAGTCTCGACACTTTCAGACAGTTAGAGATTTTCAAGAAATGACTGGATGACTTGACAGCTGCCGTTCCAGCCGGTCTACAGCACCTGTCAGAGATGTCAGAAGACAGTTATGAACCGGACCAGCCAGTTACCATGAAGAAGGCCTATAAATAGGCACCTACAGTTTACAGAAACTGTGGATCACATTATTGAAGAACAAGTTATTAAAGTGGTACACAGAGTATCAAATCAAGAAGATCTTGCAGTTCAAGTGCAGATCTAAGAAGTTGGAGAGAGAGGGCTCCATCCAATAAATCAGCCGTTGGAACTAGGCTGAGAAGAAGGGTTCAGATCTATTCTGAATTCTAAGTGGCAGAGGTCAAGGAACAACTGCAGAAGGAGACAATCTTATTCAGTTCTACTCAAGAAGCTTTGAAGAAAGCTAAGTCAGATTGAATCCAGCTGAGTTCTTCCAAGAACTCATCAAGAAACTCCCAACTCCCCTCTCTTATTTCAGAGTTGTTGAGTTATTATTTCTATAATCATTTTTATCTTGTAGGATCCTTTGGATCTGAGTGAATTGTAAGCCTATAATTATAAAGGCTGAGGGTAGGGCCTTTGGCCTGAGTGTAGGAGATTGTTATCTCTGAGTGTAGGCCTTGATTGGCTGAGTGTAGGCCTGGGTGGCTGAGTGTAGGCCTTTGTGGCTGAGTGTAGGCTTTGGGATAAAGCTGAGTTGTAAGGCTTTGGGCCTGAGGTGTAGGAACCAATTTGGGTTCTGAGATAGTGGAGGAGTTTGGCCGAATCTAGTACACTACTAGATAGGCGAAGGGGGAAAGTGGATGTACCCATATCTTGGGGAACCACTATAAACCACTGTGTCTGCTGTGCTGTGATTGTTGTTGTGTATGCTGTGTGTTTGCTGTGATAGAATAGTTAGAAATATGTGTTATTAACTGTCTGCTGCCATTAAAGTTCAAAAAGGATTAGGTCACCTATTCACCCCCCCCCCCCCTCTAGGTGTTTAGGTACCATATCTTTCAAGTGGTATCAGAGGGAGGTTTCTCAAAAAGGACTAACAGTCTGAGGAGATCCTGATTGGCAGATTCAGTGTAAGGCAAAATACAGATTCAAGAAAATCAAGAAACATGGGTTCTTCTGAGAATCACAAGGAATTGGGCTCCATGAAATTGCCCATATGCAGGAAAGAGATCTTTGGGATCTGGAAGGAAAGGGTAAGGCTGTTTATGGAGGCCTCAGACCCTAGAATCTACATCACAGTAAAGGAAGGGCCTTATGTGCCCATGAAGATTTCAGTTCTAGATGCAAATCAGAGAACTCCAAAGGATTTCTCTGAGATGACTAAGGATGAGATTGTCCTAGCTACCATGGACAAGAGGGCACAAAACATAATAGTGAGTGTCATTGATGATGCAACTTTTCAGAATCTTATACACTGCAAGACAGCCAAAGAGATGTGGGACACTCTTATAGTGTATATGGAAGGATCTGAAGAAGTTAGACAAGATAGAAAATCCTTGCTAAATCAAGAGTATGAGAGTTTTAGACAAGGAAAAGGTGATAGCATAACTGAGTGCTATAAGAAGTTCTACAGAATAGTGAATGAACTCATGTCTTATGGAAAAGAGTTCAGTAACTATGAACTAAATGACAAGTTCTTAAGGTCCCTAACCAAAGATTGGGACACCAAGATCTGTGCCATAAGAGAAATGGCTAAGTTGGGGGAAATTCCTCCTCCTACACTGTTTGGCAAATTATTGTCTTATGAGATGCAGTTGACAGTAAGGAAAGAGGAGGAGAAATCAACAAGAACTGAGCACAAGGAGAGAACAGTTGCTTTCAAGACAGATGTCCCCAGAAAGTGCAGGAATAAGTCATCAACTCCACCTCCATAGGTAGTTGAATCAGAATCAGATGAGTCAGTCAGCACAAAGACTGAGAGCAGTGAAAGTGATGAAGACTTTGCTGCCTTCACTAGACACTTTCAGAAATTCTTGAAGAAGAAACAGTGGAGGTCAAGACCTTCTACTTCAAAGGGAAAGGAAGTCTTTTATCAAGATAAAAAGCCTTCAAAGAAAGACAGGAAGAGGACAAAGTCAAGCAAGGCAACTGGTTCAAAGATAGTGTGTTATTGCTGTAATAGACAGGGCCATGTTATTGCAGATTGTCCTGAGAAGAGAAAGGAATCTGGTGACAGGAAAAAGCCTCACTTCAAAGGCAAGAAAGAGAAGTCTTTTGTTGCCAAGAAGGAGAAGACTCTATCAGATATCTCTTCTTCAGAAACTGAGTCTGAGGTTGAGGCCTACATAGGGCTGTTTGCTGAAGAAAAAGAAGAAGAATTCATGCAGATCATGGAGTCTATTTATGAACAAGAAGACAATCATTGCCAAGGGCTAATGGCTTTGACAGAGAGTGCCAAAATCCTGGAGCAGCCAGGACCCAGTAAGGTACAAGGTTCAAGTTCAAGTTCAGTTTCTTGTTCTACTTCAGATTCAGATTCTTCTTCATCAAGTGATGAGAATGTATCTGAGTCTGAGGATGATATTCATCAGCTTATAGATGAATATAAAGTGCTGTTGCAAGCTTACAAGAAAAGCAAGTCCCTTGCCAAAAGTCAGGTAAAGGAAATTGCTGATCTTAAAGCTGCTGCAACAGATTCTGAGAAGCAATTTGATCAAAAGCTCAATGAGATAGCCAGGCTGAAACACATTACAGTGATTCAGATGGGGACTATCACTTTTAAAAATGATCAAATCAAGAGTCTGGAGATAAATCTTTAGAAAGAGAGAGATCTTGTTGCTAGGTTTTCTAAACCTAAGTCAGTGCTACCTTTAATTGATGAATTTGTTCATCATAAAGGCAAGGCTGGATTGGGCTTTATTAGACCTGCAGGGACTGAGCAGTCCATGTATAAGTCCAAGGGCAAAGCCCCAACATTCAACAAGCCTGTTGTAGACAAGACAGCCAAGGCAGTACCTAAGCAAAGGTACAATAAGTTTGAATGTTGGTGTTGTGGCAAAGTTGGCCATTTTGCAGTGGACTGTTGGCACAATGCTAGTGCCAAAGTGAGTACCAAACTACCTGTTGGAAAGCCAGTGGGTAGCTTTGTCAGATTGCAGACTAACAAGTACCAAGGACCCAAGAATTCTTTGGGTTCTAAGGTTCATTAATCTGTTTTGCAGGTGAGTCCAAGTGGCCATACCCCAACATGGTACTTGGACAGTGGATGTTCCAGACATATGACTGGAACTAGAGGACTACTAAAGGATTACATTCCAATAAAAGATGGTCCAAAAGTCACCTTTGGTGGTTCTGAAAAAGGAATTATCAAAGGATTTGGTAACATTTCTAGCAACTTGGTTACCATTACTCAAGTGGCTTATGTTAAAGGGTTGAAACACAACCTAATAAGTATAAGTCAATTAAGTGATGTAGGGTATGACATCTCATTTGTTAAAAATGGTTGTCATATCAAGAGGTCAAGTGATCAAGAGATCATTTTGACAGGTTATAGGAAGAGGAATGTCTACTGCCTAGACATTATGATTGAGAACAATGGTTCTCCAGTTTGTCTTGTAGCTGATGAGACAGTCTCTCATTGTGTCAAATGGCACAAGAGGCTTGCCCATCTTAACTACAAGACTATTAGCAAACTCTTTAGCAAAGAGTTAGTGAGGAATGGTCCTCAAGTTAAGTGTGTTAAAGATGGTATTTGCTCAGCTTGTCAAAAGGGCAAGCAGACTAAATCCACCTTTAGAAGCATAGAAAACAAAGATGTTGTGAGGTGTTTATACCTCTTGCATATGGATCTTTTTGGTCCAATGCCAGTTCACAGCTTAGGTAGGAAGGTCTATACCTTTGTAGTTGTAGATGACTACTCAAGGTTTTCCTGGGTGTTCTTCTTAAGACAGAAATCTGAAACACCTAGTGTCTTCTATAGCTTTGTCAAGCAAATTCAGAATGAACTAAATAGT
The DNA here is from genome assembly GCA_039583875.1 of Platanthera guangdongensis. NCBI lineage: Eukaryota > Viridiplantae > Streptophyta > Magnoliopsida > Asparagales > Orchidaceae > Platanthera > Platanthera guangdongensis. Next base: position 115,511,422 of record CM077155.1, on the reverse strand, counting down.
ATAGTGGTCAAAATTAGAAGTGACCATGGTACTGAATTTCAGTCTGATAGCATGACAAAACTATGTGAAGACTTTGGGATATTTCAAGAATTCTCTTCACCTAGAACACCTCAGCAAAATGGCATTGTTGAGAGGAAGAATAGAACCTTGATAGAGGCTGGTGGGACCCTATTAAGTGATACATCACTGCCAGAGTATTTCTGGGCTGAAGCAGTTAATACTGCATGCCATGTTATAAATAGGGCTACCATCACTAAAATGCTTAACAAGACCCCCTATGAAGTTGTGAAAGGCAGGAAACCAAACCTATCCTATTTCAGGATCTTTGGGTGCAAATGCTTCATACTTAACAATGGAAAGTCTTACTTAACTAAGTTTGCTGCCAAGTCCCAAGAGAAAATTTTTGTTGGGTACAACAATAATAGTAAGGCTTATAGAGTCTACAACTTGACTACACAAGTTGTAGAAGAATCTGTGCATGTAGTTTTTGATGAGACTAAACTTATTAACAATGAGTTGTCTAGTAGTGTATGCAGCCCCACAGGTTTAACAAAGAAAATGGACAAGCTAACTATAGAAGAAGTACCTGCTGCAAGACAGCAAGTAGAAGACAGTAGCTGTTGTCCAGGGGGAGAACTACATGTGCCAATTGCTGAAGAAGTACAAGGTATACAGCATGATCGAGATGCTGAAGAGGTTCAACCAGAAGTAAGGATGCCTCCAGCCAACAGGCATCTAAGAGATCATCCAGTAGAGCAGATTATTGGAGATCCAAGACAAGGAGTACAAACCAGGAGCAGATACATAAATGCAGCAATCTACTACAGCTTTCTGTCTCAAGTTGAACCTAAGAAATTTGAAGAAGCAATACTGAATCCACAATGGACTGAAGCAATGCAAGAAGAGCTTAATCAGTTCAAGAGGTGCAAGGTCTGGGAACTTGTTCCTAAACCTAAAGACCACAATGTAATAGGAACTAAGTGGATCTACAGGAATAAGATGGATGAACAATGGGTCATCATTAAGAATAAGGCTAGACTGGTTGCTAAAGGATATAGGCAAGAAGAAGGTATTGACTTTGATCAAACCTTTGCTCCAGTAGCCAGACTGGAAGCCATAAGGATGTTCTTGGCCTATGCAACCTATCAAGGATTCAAGGTTTACCAAATGGATGTCAAGTCAGCATTCCTGAATGGTAATCTTAAGGAAGAAGTCTATGTGGAACAGCCTGCAGGTTTTGTTGATCCAACTCTACCTCATCATGTCTATAGACTTAGGAAAGCTTTATATGGGTTAAAGCAAGCCCCTAGGGCTTGGTATGAAACTCTATCTAGTTTCCTCATTGAGAACAAGTTCTCAAGGGGGAAAATAGATAAGACTCTATTCCTTAGGGAATCTAGAGGCAAAGTCATACTAGTCCAAATATATGTAGATGACATTATATTTGGGTCTACTGAAAGCAGCCTTTGCAAAAAGTTTGCAAAACTGATGCAAGGTCAGTTTGAGATGAGTAGTATGGGAGAGCTGAAGTTTTTCTTGGGTCTCCAAGTTAAACAGACTGAAAGTGGTTTATCCATATGTCAGTCCAAGTTCACCCTAGAACTCATAAGGAAGTATGGTATGGATTCATCCAGCACCATGAAGACTCCTATGGGGTCAAGTATGTCTCTTAGCAAGGATGATGCAGGGAAACCTGTAGATGAAACCTTGTATAGAGGGATAGTTGGCTCCCTATTATACTTGACTGCTAGTAGACCTGACATCATGTATGCTACATGTGTTTGTGCCAGGTATCAAGCCTGCCCTAAAGAGTCTCATTTGACAGCAGTCAAAAGAATATTGAGATATCTAAAGGGCACTCCCTATCTAGGCCTCTGGTACCCTAGGAATGGAGATTTTGATCTAACAGGTTATTCAGATGCAGACTTTGCAGGATGCAAAGACGATAGAAAGAGCACTACTGGAACCTGTCAATTCCTAGGTGGGAGACTAATTTCATGGAGTAGCAAAAAGCAAACCAGTGTGGTTATCTCCACAGCAGAGTCAGAGTATGTGGCTGCAGGAAGTTGTTGTGCTCAACTTCTGTGGATACAACATCAGCTAGAGGACTATGTATTTCAGGTAAGTAGAACTCCACTTTTCTGTGATTCTACAAGTGCTATTTCAATAGCTAATAACTCTGTATCTCATAGTAGAACAAAACATATTGAGATTAAATATCATTTTCTTAGGGAGCATGTAGAAAGAGAAGATATTTTATTAGAATATGTTAAAACTGTTAATCAAGTAGCTGATATGTTTACTAAGCCCCTAGAAGAAGCTAAGTTCAATAGATTCAAAATTGAACTAGGAATGATAAACTTAGAGTAAGTTTACATAATTAAAATTGGCTAAGTAAAAAGGTGTCGACACATAGACAAGTCTATGTCGACACAGAATAGTGGTGTCGACACTTCAGGAAAAAGGTGTCGACACATCTAGGACGTTGGTGTCGACACTTCAGCATGTTAGTGTCGACACATGTCCAGTGGGTGTCGACACATCCACAGTGGTGTCGACACTTATGTTTTACTCAGAATTTTTCTAAGTAAAGTCTCGACAATGTGTCGAGTTATGTTGTGTCGACACATAAATATGTGTCGACACATAAAATCTGTTGACTAAACTTGTGTCGACACATATGTGTCGATACATTATAAGTCAGTGTCGACACTTATTGCCAGTGTCGACACATTTTAAGTTAGATGTCCCGCCTGTTCATCTTCAAAATCAGAAAGGTATAAATAGGGTTCTGTCTTTGTTTGTCGACACGCTTTCACAGTTTCGAGACTCAAACTTCTGTGTCGACACCTCTCTTTTCTAAAGACAAATTCTACAAACCCTAATGGCGCCTAAGCTAGAGGAGAACGTTAACGAAGGATATGAGCTGGTGCGCGGCGCGTTTGAAGAAGCAGATCAAGAAATCCAGGCGGTAGTAACCCTAGTCGCCGATTCTGGATTAGAATACTTAGTTTCTGAACCTACAAAGATTTGGAAGAAAGAGGTTCTTGAATTCCTAAATGGAGCTCAGATAGATGAATCTGGATACAAAATCAAATCCAGGGTTCATGGTGCAAGGGTTAAGGTATCCCCTAAAAGTCTGAGGAAGATTCTACAGCTTCCAAGAATTCAAGATGAAGAAGAAGTTACTGCTATCAAGACCAGGGAAGCTTTAACCTGGTGTGGACTGGATTCCAAGATGAAGATAGGTTCTGTCTTTAACAGGAAAGGCATGAACAGCCAAGGCAAATTCCTGTCTGAGATTGTTGGTAAGGTCTTACTCAGCAAGCCTGGAGGGCATGACAGAGTGTCTGCCTATATGTTTGGAATCATGACAAGGATAATTTTCACTCTGAAAATAGACTGGTCTATAGTGGTTTATGAGAAGATTAAGGAGAGCTTGAAGAAGCCCAATCTGGGCAGAATCATTAGTCTATACCTAGCTGGTGTGATACCAGAGGTAATGAGTACTGCTGCAGGCAGCAAGATAAACCACATGAGAAAGATGGATCTAAGGATCTTTTCTAGATGGGACAGGGTGTTGTCCAAGGAAATGCCAACCCCAGAGAAGACAGTTACTGAGAAGGAGATTCCTCCAAAGAAAAAGAGAAAAACTACTCCAGTGGCACAAGAGTCCACTAGTAGTTCTGAAAGTGAAGAACAAGTTGTTTTCACTCCAGATGACCAAGAGGAAGAGCCTGCAGTGAAGTCTCCTGCTCGTCCAGCTGATGCAGAGATCCAGGGGGAGCTACCACAAGCTAGCCCCATTCACAAGGATCAAAGCAAGGGGGAGCCTCCAGTTGTAGAAGAACCATCTACACTGGAAAGTGAGCAAGCCACCACCATCATACAAGAGGTACTGACTGACCTAAATACTTTAGAATATCTTATAGAAGATGCTGATTTATCTGATGTTCCTCAGCAAACTCAGCTGGATAGTCCAGTACCAGATGTTGTTGAAGATGACACATCTACTGTACAAGTGATTCCTGATCCTGTGGTTGAAGAACCAAGAACTTCTCCAGCTTCTTCACCACCAGAATACACAATGGAAGACTTGTTCCTAAATCTGGATCAAGCAGATTTTGATAAGGAAGCTAATACTGCTGAAACAGAGAATGCTGCTCTTGAGGGGGAGCAAGTACAAGTTCTGGAAGAGCCTATTAGGCAGGAAACTGAGAAGGCACCTGAAGTGCAGAAAGAGAAGCCTCAAAGCCCTAAGGAGAGGGTTGACATAGCCAGCACTTCTGCCTCTGAAGATGAGGAGAGTGTTAGGGCAAAGAAGAAGAAATTGTATGTCTTCAAGAGAAGGAGTCAAAGTTACAAAAAGGCTTTACAATCAATTGCACCACAGCCTATAGTTCAGCAAGCTCCAACTACTGATTATAGTGCTTTAATGGTTGCACTACAGATAAAGTTGGATGAGCAAAGGCAGGCCATAGAGAAGTATGTAGATGAAGGGCAGAAATCACTCCAATTTGATCTGGCCCAGGATATAAAATCCATCAGGTTTGAGATGAATCTCAACAAGAAAGAAATGACTGAATGCTTCCACAAAGGTGGAAATGCAGTGGTGTTCTTGGCAACCCACCAGGAAAAGATAAAGGCACAGGTAGATGATATAGCATTGAAGCAAGGATATGTTCTTGAAAATCAGTTAAGAATGAATGACAACTTGACTGCTTCACATAATGCTATAGTCACTGAATTGAAGAACAAGGCTGCTGAACCTTCTACTTCTACTGCTGCTAAAGCTGAATTTGACAAAGCCTTTCAAGAAGAAATTACTGCTGTAAAGACTGCTATCCAAGCCTCCCAGAAAGCTATATCTGATCAACTTCAAAAGCTCAAACCTTACTTTAAAGATGGAATCAGATACTTGGATAGTCAAATAAGATTTCAAAAGGATGATGTCAGAGATCATATGGCTAGAGAAGTCATAAAGGGGGAGAGGGTTTTAGTCAAAGCTAGCTCTGACCATACAAAGTGGATATCCAATTCCATCAGAGCTACACTGGGCTATCCTCCACTTTGTGATGATGACAATGTGGCAGAATCTGGAATTCAACCTGCATATCTTGGAGGTGAGCAACCAGAGGTAGCTCAAGTGATATATCCTCCACCAGATTTTGAAATGGTGCAAGCTGACATTCATCAGATGTATAGCCCAACTGAAGGGAAGTCTAATGTTATTCTGGATAAAGTGGTCCAACCTATTACTGAAGCCATGCAAGAGGCATTACAGAAGGAGGAAGAGACAAGGTTGTCTAAGAAGAGGTTTAGGGAACAAGCAGAACAAAGGCCAGACTTTGAACAGTGGAGCCCTACCTCTAGGAATATAATCTTAACTGCCTGGAAAGCTGCCAAAGACAATACTCATGATAGGAACAAATGGTTTTCTGAAGCTGAATAGAGGAAACATGAGATCAGACAAGAAGCCATTGTTCAATACAGAAGGAAGGCAAAGATGGGAAAGCTACCTCCTACTGCAGTGGAGCCTAGCAAGTACTTTCCTAAGCCATATCACTATTTTGAAAGGCAGAAGATCAAAGCTGAAGAGCTCAAAAAGAAAGATCTAAAAGGCAAGAAGCCTGCTGATGCTGAAACTGCTGATGCCCCTGTCAAAGCTCAAGTTCAAGCTGGCAAGGGGATAGTTATCAAGTAACCTGACCAGAAATAGATTAACAATTTACTTGAAGATTATTTTGTAATCTTTTGAATGTAAAACATTTTTGTAAACTACTGAAAATGTATAAGACAAATGTTAGAACAATATATGATCAATATATTTCATGTTTGTTCTGTGAAGGTGTATATGCCTATTTCTTATTTGTTCTAAAATGATGTATGTGTATACATGTTATGTTTACCCTGTTGTACTTTATCCTGCTTTACATCACTTTGTAATTTTTAATTATGAATGGTGTATATCATTGACTAAGGGTTATGACTTCTCCAAATAGGGGGAGATTGTTGGGTACATTGGCTAAATGTACCTGATTTGAAGAACCCTCACCCAACTCAATGATATACATCATAATGTATTTGATGTATGTTGAGTTTACTTGTGCAGGTTAAGTAATCACTGGACTGAAGCAAAAAGTCTCTAAGTCCATGTGTCGACACCTAGAGGGAAAGTGTCGACACTTAAGAAGGCTTGTGTCGACACCCAGACAAGCAGTGTCGACACTTGGAGTCATTGTGTCGACACCTGGGATGCAGAGTCGACACCAGACAGAAAGTGTCGACACTTGGAGCTGTGCCGACACTCGGTGAAGAAAAGTGCAGACAGAAAGTGTCGACACAAGGAGCTGTGTCGACACCCAGTGAAGCTGAGTCTACACCAGATAGTGTCGACACTTGGAGCAGTGTCGACACTCAGCAAAAGACTGCAGAAACTAAGTCAAAGTGTCGACACCAAGAACAATGTGTCGACACACAACAAGAAGAGTCAGCACTTGAAGAAAGTGTCGACACCAAAAACAAAGTGTCGACACTCAACAGAAGAGTCAACACATGAAGTAAGTGTCGACACCTAGAACAATGTGTCGACACTCAGCTGAAGACTCTACACTTGAAGAAAGTGTCGACACAAGGAGCTGTGTCGACACTTAGTAGAGAACAGAATTATCAACAAAATATTCTAAGTACAAGTGTCGACACTAAGGGAATGTGTCGACACTCAGCTGAAGTCTCAACAGAAGAATCAAGTGTCGACACAAGGAGCTGTGTCGACACTCAGCAAGAATCAACATAGAAGACTATGTGTCGACACCAAGAAACAGTGTCGACACTAACAGATTCAACACAAGAAGATGTGTCGACACAAAGGTGATGTGTCGACACTTAGAAGAATACAGCTAAAGATAGAAGATCAAGTACTTGTGTCGACACTCAATTTCAGTGTCGACATCTGAAGAAGAATCTGTGTCGAGACATACAAGGAGTTGTGTCGACACCTTGTAGACTTGTGTCGACACTTACACAGCATGTGTCGACACTTGAACTATAAGTGTCGACACTTAAAGACAGAAAGTCTCGACACTTTCAGACAGTTAGAGATTTTCAAGAAATGACTGGATGACTTGACAGCTGCCGTTCCAGCCGGTCTACAGCACCTGTCAGAGATGTCAGAAGACAGTTATGAACCGGATCAGCCGGTTACCATGAAGAAGGCCTATAAATAGGCACCTACAGTTTACAGAAACTGTGGATCACATTGTTGAAGAACAAGTTATTAAAGTGGTACACAGAGTATCAAATCAAGAAGATCTTGCAGTTCAAGTGCAGATCTACGAAGTTAGAGAGAGAGGGCTCCATCCAAGAAATCAACCGTTGGAACTAGGCTGAGAAGAAGGGTTCAGATCTATTCTGAATTCTAAGTGGCAGAGGTCAAGGAACAACTACAGAAGGAGACAATCTTATTCAGTTCTCCTCAAGAAGCTTTGAAGAAAGCTAAGTCAGATTGAATCCAGCTGAGTTCTTCCAAGAACTCGTCAAGAAACTCCCAACTCCCCTCTCTTGTTTCAGAGTTGTTGAGTTATTATTTCTATAATCATTTTTATCTTGTAGAATCCTTTGGATCTGAGTGAATTGTAAGCCTATAATTATAAAGGCTGAGGGTAGGGCCTTTGGCCTGAGTGTAGGATATTGTTATCTCTGAGTGTTGGCCTTGATTGGCTGAGTGTAGGCCTGGGTGGCTGAGTGTAGGCCTTTGTGGCTGAGTGTAGGCTTTGGGATAAAGCTGAGTTGTAAGGCTTTGGGCCTGAGGTGTAGGAACCAATTTGGGTTCTGAGACAGTGGAGGAGTTTGGCCGAATCTAGTACACTACTAGATAGGCGAAGGGGGAAAGTGGATGTACCCATATCTTGGGGAACCACTATAAACCACTGTGTCTGTTGTGCTGTGATTGTTGCTGTGTATGCTGTGTGTTTGCTGTGATAGAATAGTTAGAAATCTGTGTTATTAACTGTCTGCTGCCATTAAAGTTCAAAAAGGATTAGGTCACCTATTCACCCCCCCCCCCCCTCTAGGTGTTTAGGTACCATATCTTTCATACAGATATGTCCAGTGCATTCTCTATCTGTTCAAACTGTGGTCATCACACTCCATACTCCTCCACTGCTCCAGAATCCCTCTATCTCAACTTCTCTGATATTGATAAAGACCTTCTGGCATTCATCTCTCCCACCCTTACCAAGCTTCTACTGATGCTCTAGCTCCCCTTACTGCTTCCATCACATCACTTTCTTCCAAAATTACTGCCTTAACCCCTGTCCCTTCTTCTGGGGGACTGGCTTTAGGACACCCTAAAACCAGCCAGGGGGAGATGCTCCATGATTAAGAAGCTCTAGTGGTGACAGAAGCAGCAGAAGCAGCCACAGATTCTATAATGTCAGATTCTTCAGAAGAAGCAGCCACTCCTACTGAAATTATTGATTTAATTGATTCTGACTTAGATATGGCTGAGCCAGTTATAGCTGAAATTAATATTGTTGGTGATTATATTATAAATCCCACATTTAATCTGAATTCTTTATTAGATTCATTCAATTTTATCTACAGAGATATTCTATCCAGGTCTTCTTATCAGTATTCCTTGGCCATAGTCCCATATACTGCACCAATAAGCCCCACAGTTGCCAAGCAACTTAAGGCTAGTCTTGCAGTAACAGAGCCATAAAGTGTACCATCCCCTTCCAAGGATACTTCTTCTTCAGAAGTTATCTCAGCTCCAACATACAAGATGGATGACAGTCCTCTTCCTGATTTAGATGAGATCATCATGGCAGATATAGAAGAATAAAATTATTAAATTCTGAAATTATTACTGAAACAGTTGCTCCAGTAGTTCCAGAATCTCAACCACAGCCTCAGACTAAAAAGCTAATTTCCAAAGATCTTCTGAAGGTCATTGATGTCTGTAAAAGCCGAACAGAAACATGTAAAAGCCGAACAGAAACAAACCGGAAGTGGTTTAACTGAAATTTTATTATCCGAAAAAAGGTATTTATTACAAAGGTATGACCTCCCTTATATAGAATGGAGGAGAGAGGAGAGAAAACAAATAAGAGATGTGGGACTAAAAAATTACATGACACAAGCGGACTATACAGACACAAACCGCACAGGCCGCGCGGTTAGACAGAAGGGCTAACCGCTCGGCTACTACCATAGAGAGAGAGATCGCCATGGGAGACCGTTAGACCACCCGGTCTCCAAGTCGCTAGAGACAAACCGCTAGACCGCTTGGACCTCAGACAGCAACATACAGCAACCAAACTGCTGAAGAGTAACAGCAAAACCGCGCGGTCATCAACCCGCCAAGCCAGACCACCAGACCGCCCGGTCACCAACTTCAACACTCCCCCTCAAGCTGGAGCATATATATCGATCATGTCCAGCTTGTCACAAATATGAAGAAGCGAGGCAAATATTGGCTCGGTGAAGATGTCAGACAGCTCTTTATCAGAAGTGACGAAGGGAGTGCAAATTTGTTCTTTCAAAATCTCTTCACGAATAAAATGACAGTCGACCTCAATGTGCTTGGTTCTTTCATGGAAGACCGGATTTTTGGAGGTGTATATGGCAGCCTTGTTGTCACGGAACATAGGTAGAGGATGGTTGTAGACCTCTCCTAAATCCAGCATGAGAGCCCGTAGCCATTTTAACTCACAAGTGGTCGATGCCATACTCTGATACTCTCCTTCAGCACTAGACCTGGAAACCGATAATAAATTGCACGGAGCCCGTAGCATGAGAGCCCGTATCTCCCTGCTTGCATAAAGAGGTAACCGATAATAAATTGCACGGAAACTTGGGCACATAGAGAGTGTTCGCCAGTCGAAGGGACGGAGTAACATGAACCACTCCCGACCCATGAACCGGGGAGGGAGAACCGTCTGCAATGAGGACCGGGGGCAACCGATCATGTTGTTCGAGTAGAGAGAAGCACTGACGATTGCCCGTCATATGATTAATTGCACCAGAGTCGATGAGTCATTTACCTTGAGTTACCACATGGGCACTACCTGAGGAGGTGACAATAGAGGCAGACGGCTTGGAAGAGGAGGCGGAAGAGTCACCGGAGGGGCGAAGATGGGGATGCTTTGTCCAGCAGCGTTTGGAAGTATGTCTGGTGCGGCCACAGTGAGAGCAAAGGTAGCGTGAAGAAGTACGTCCACCGGACTGGTGACTGCGACTACTAGAGCCACTCCGCTGAGTTTGATGAGCATAGTGGTCCGGTGGTGGAGGAGCGGGCAGAAGAGGGCGCTGAAGGAGAGAGGTGACAGCGATGATGCGGGCAGCGGTGGCATCTAAGGAAGGAGATTCCGCCTCACCCAGAATTTGCTGGCGGATCATGTCATAAGTATCAGGAAGCCGGAGTAGATAACACACAACCAGAAGCTCCCGGAAGTGCTTGTGTTGTTGAGCCAAATCCACAGAAAAGGGGCGATTCTGAAGAATCTCAGCCCCAAGAGCCTGAACCTATTGGTAGGCAGTAGCAGGAGACAAAGTAGGACGGGCAAAGAGGTCCGCATACAACGTATAGATGCGGGATGTCTGAGCCCCCTTGGAGTACAGAGTAGCAAGATGAAGCCAAGCGGCCTTGACCGTCTCATCATGATGGATGACTGGAAGGCACTCATCGGATAGGCTGTTAGCGAGCCAAGTACGCACAAGCACGTCACTCGCATCCCAGTCATCAAAGAGAGGTGAAGTGGTAGGAGGGTCATCAACGAGATGGTGGCGTTTGAGTTGGGAGCGGAGGAGAAAGGTGAAAGAGACGCTCCAATCTGGGTAGTTGGAGCCGACAAGCTTGGAAACTGTGCCAAGGTTCCCGGAAGGAGTAGGAGTAAGAGGCAGAGCTGGATTGGCAACAGGGGTGGTGGCAGGAGTGGTGGCAGTAGAAGCATCAGAAAGAGCCATTGGAGCAAACAACAGGAAGCCGTGCGGTTAGGAAACAATCCGCGCGGATAGGAAGAAGAAGAGCTGCAGCGGTCACGAGGGCAGATACCAGCGGCCAGAAAAGCCACGACCAAGACACAGACCCAAGCAGAGGGATAGAAGTCGAGCAGCTAGAAGATAGTCCGCTCGAACAGAAGCAAAGACCAACAAGGCACACAAGGTAACAGGTCGCGGCAATAGGAAGTGGCGACTTAGCACAGGTAACAAAGAGGTCGCGCACATAGAGGGCAACGACAAGAAGTGAAAGAAGCCGCGCGTACAGGGCACATACGGGCGAAGAAAGCCACGCGGACAGGGAAGACGCACAGAATCAGGAGGACAATATCGAGTCCTCTAATACCATGTAAAAGCCGAACAGAAACATGTAAAAGCCGAACAGAAACAAACCGGAAGTGGTTTAACTGAAACTTTATTATCCGAAAAAGGTATCTATTACAAAGGTATGACCTCCCTTATATAGAATGGAGGAGAGAGGAGAGAAAAGAAATAAGAGATGTGGGACTAAAAAATTACAGGACACAAGCGGACTATACAGACACAAACCGCACAGACCGCGCGGTTAGACAGAAGGGCTAACCGCTCGGCTACTAACACAGAGAGAGAGAGATCGCCATGGGATACCGCTAGACCGCCCGGTCTCCAAGTCGCCAGAGACAAACCGCTAGACCTCTTGGACCTCAGACAGCAACACACATCAACCAAACCGCTGAAGAGTAACAGCAAAACCGCGCTGTCATCAACCCGCCAAGCCAGACCGCCCGGTCACCAACTTCAACAATGTCTTATATGATAATCCTCAAGAATCTTCTGATGATGAAGATGAGGATGATGATTCTGATGATAGCACTACTGCTAAGAAGAAAAATTCCAAGAAGAGAAAGGATGCTCCCATTGCTGCTCCCAAACCAAATCCCACACATGACACTCCATACTACATTCTACAAAAAATCACTACATATCCTGGGATGCCAGCTTGGATGTGGCTCTCAAAGAATGAACAGAAAGCTAGAAAGAAAAGCAAGAGATACTCTCCTCCCCCTCCTCAAAGAAACTGGAGAGGTCCTCCTCCTCCTCCACCTGTTGCTGGTGCATCAGGTAGCACTTTGCAGAGGTCTACCTCTTATGCTCAAACCAATCATAGACATCATGGTAGATCCTCAACATCTCAAGGAAGCAGCCAGTAGAGGTATTCCTCCAGCAAGCAATATCAACAACAGAAACATCAGCAATAGCAATATCAACAACATCAACATCAACAACAGCAACAGCAACATCAAGCTCCTGAAACAGATAAAGCTGAAAATCCTAAAAGGCCAGAATCTACACCTATTCCTTTTGTGGATCCAGAAACTGAGACAACTTCTAGAATGACCAGGTTCCAAGAACTTGTTGGTTTATCAATGATCAATAAAGCTAAAGCTGAAGGAAGATATCTATCCCAATACTCTACAATCTCTACCTACAGAAGAGAAGAGTTAAAAAGGTATGAAAAGGCTAATAAATTCTTTAATATAGATGCTTACATGAATCTACATTCAGAGGCTGTTGTTCCAGAGCTACCTCTCTTAATATTATTGGAGCTGCTAATCTGACAATGTCCAAGAGAGAAGCAGCTAATCCAAATAGAGAAATCAAATTTACACAGCCTTCTGATAAAGAGAAAGGTGACAAGCAAAAGGAAAAGGAAAAGCATGTTGAAGTTGGTGACCGGGCGGCCTGACGGTTTGTATTGGCGGGTTGGAGACCGCGCGGTCTGGCGGTCTGTCTCAGCCGGCTTGGAGACTGGGCGGTCTGGCGGTCTACCCTGGCGGTCTTCGCTTTCTCTCTGGTGGTAGCCGTGCGGTTAGCCCTGTTGTCTAACCGCGCGGTTTGTGCGGTTTGTCTTGTATAGTCCGCTTAGTCCTGTAATTTTTAGTCCCACATCTCTTATTTGTTTTCTCTCATCTCTCCTCCATTCTATATAAGGGAGGGCATACCTTTGTAATAGATATCTTTTTTGGATAATAAAATTTCAATTATTCAAAAGTTTATTCGCTTGTTCTCTACTTTTCGCTTCTTTTCGCTACTTTCTAACATGGTATCAGAGGACACGGTCATTTCCTCCTGATTCTGTGCGCTCTCTGTTGTTCGCGGCTTGTGTTCCGCGTTCTGCGCCTTAATTCGTGGCTTGCCTTCTCTTCTGTCCGCGCGGCTTGTTTCTATCCGCGCGGCTTGTTTCTGACCGCTGCCCTGTTTGCGCGGCTTGCTTCTTCTTGGTTCTCTTCTCCTACTGCTCTTTGTCGCAGCGACCTGCTTCCTTGTCGCCGCGCTCCTTGTTCCTTCCTGCCGCTCTGACTTCCTAGTCGTTGCGGTCTGTCTCTGTCCGCGTGTCTTGTCTCTCTACTCGCGGTTTGCTGCTGTGATCTGCCTGACCGTGCGGGTTGTACCTTTCTTACCCGCATCTTGGTCGCGGTCACCTGCTCTTCTCCTCTCTTCTGTTCGCTCGGCCTTTTCAGTCCGCGCGACCTCTTCCCCGCTGTGCCTTTGCCTCTTTCAAGCCGCTACTGTTCGCGCGGCTTCTTCTGCCTGCTTTTTTTTCTCCGCTTGCTTCTCCGTCTGCCCGCGCGCTCTGTCCGCGCGGCTTGCCCCTTCTTTTTCGCGACCTTTTTCGCGATCTCCTCTATTCACCGTGCTCTACTTCTTGTTGCCTTCTACCCGGGGCGACTTGTTCTCCTCTGTTCGCCCGACTTTTTCAGGCCGTGCGACTTCTTTCCCTCTGCTTTGCTCGGCTTCTTGGAAGCGGCCTTCCTAGCCGCCCGACCTGTGTTCTGGTCGCCCGGCTTGGTGCTCTTTTCTCTTCTCGCGGCTTGTTCCTCTCGTCGCGGTTTTCTCCTCTCTTGCTTCCATGGCTTTCCTCTCCTCCAGCCTGTCCGCCTCCGTGGTCACCTCTTCTGGTAGTGCTCATGTTGTGACTCGCGGACGATGGCTCATCGACTCTGGTGCAACAAATCATATGACAGGCAACCCTCAATGTTTCTCTCTTCTTGACACACAGGCTCAGTTGCCCCGGTCATTGTTGCTGATGGATCTCCCTCCCCGGTCCATGGGACGGGCATGGTTCAAGTCACTCCATCTCTCTGCTTGGATGATACCCTCTATGTGCCCAAGTTTCCGTGTAATTTATTATCGGTTACTTCTTTATGCAAGCAACTACGGTGTTCTGTCACATTCACCCCTACCTCTTGTGCTTTTCAGGATCCGGACTCCCAACGGACAATTGCTACCGGGACTGAGAGTGGTGGCCTCTACTTCCTCGACAACGTTTCTGCTCTATCCACCTTCTCCTCCTCCTCTACAGATCTTCTCCAATGGCATCTTCTCCTTGGACATGCTCCTCCCCGAATTCTACGACAGCTCCTGCCGCACCTCCCTCCTCATCATCCTCCTCTAAACTGTGATGCCTGCCAACTTGGCAAACATCACCGCTTCTCCTTCCCACCAACATAAAGTCGGGGCTCTTCCCATCCGTTCGACCTCGTTCACTCTGACATATGGGGTCCCGCTCCTAACCTCACCATCGGTCGGGGTAGTTCCTATTTTGTCACCTTCATTGATGATTTCTCTCGATGTACGTGGGTATATCTTCTCAAAGATCGCTCCGAGTTGTTCTCTGTTTGGACCTCCTTTTATTCTATGGTTAAAACTCAGTTTGCTACGTCTATTAAACTCCTTCGTTCTGACAATGCTAAGGAGTATCTTAGCCACGACTTCTCCTCCTTTTGTACTCACCATGGTGTTATTCGTCAAACCAGCTGTGTCTACACCTCACAACAAAATGGGGTGGCGGAACGCAAAAACCGTCACCTCCTTGATGTCGCTCGCACTATGATGACTCAAATGCATGTTCCTCGCTCCTATTGGGGCTATGCTGTCCTCCTCTCCTGCTATCTCATCAATCGCCTTCCCTCCACCGTTCTCCACGGTGCTACCCCCTTCTCCATTCTTTATCCGGATAAGGATCCCTTTCCTCTTCCTCTACACATCTTTGGGTGCACCGCTTTTGTGCACTCTCCCGCTGCCACCCGTGATAAACTCTCACCACGTGCCACCAAATGTGTCTTTCTGGGCTACTCTCCCACTCAGAAAGGATATTGTTGCTTTGACCCTGTTACCCGCAAGCAATTTGTCTCTGCGGATGTCACCTTCTTTGCCAATGCATCTTACTTCTCTCCCGCTTCCTCTTCTACTCCTCCTGCTCCTACTTCTCCTACCAACCCATCCATTCCTTCTGCTCCCACTGATGTTCCACCCTCTCCACCCACTCCACCGTCTTCCCCATCCTCCCCATCTCCACCCTCTACTCCACTTTCTCCCTCTACTCCGCTGCCATCTCTCTCTACTCCCGGGCCAGCTCTCTCCACCACGGATACTCCGGATACTGAGGCACCTGCTGACCTGGATCTCCCGATTGCTCTTCGCAAAGGGGTTTGGGCCTGTACCCATCATCCGCTTGCTGCAGTTGTTTCCTACGATCGTCTTACCCCTGCTCGCCGAGCTTTTGCACTGGCTATCTCGGCCACTGCCACCCCCCGTTCCTACCAGGAGGCCCTTACTATTCCTCACTGGAAAGTTTCCATGGATGAGGAGATTGCTACTCTCATTGAACGGGGTACCTGGACCCTTGTTCCGCCTCCTTTCGGCACAGATGTTGTTGGTTGTCGCTGGGTCTTCGTGGTGAAGTTTCTCCCAGATGGCAGTGTGGATCGTTATAAGGCTCGCCTGGTTGCCAAGGGTTTTACCCAAACTTATGGGATTGATTACTTTGACACTTTCTCTCCCGTGGCTCGCCTCAGCACTATTCGGGTTCTTCTCTCTGTGGCTGTCAACAGGGATTGGCCCATCTCGCAGCTAGATGTTAAGAATGCCTTCCTCTATGGTGATCTGCAGGAAGATGTTTACATGGAGCAACCTCCTGGGTATGTTGCTCAGGGGGAGACACGGGTATGCCGGCTAAGGAAGGCTATCTATGGCCTCAAGCAGAGTCCTCGTGCCTGGTTTGACAAGTTCAGTGGCATTGTTGCGGCCATTGGTTTTACACGAAGCTCAGCAGATCACTCCTTGTTTGTTCGGAAAACTGCCTCTGGTCTTGTTGTTCTTGCGGTTTATGTTGATGACATTCTTCTTACTGGCGATGACCAGGATGGGGTATTGATGACCAAGAAACACCTTCGTCAACAACTGGTTACAAAAGATATGGGCTCCCCGAAATACTTTCTGGGGATTGAAATCTCTAGAAAGCCCAACTCCATGGTCCTTTCACAACGGAAGTATGCTCTTGATCTTTTAAAGGAGGCAGGACTCACTGGTGTTAAACCTGCACGTTGTCCTATGGCTGCTGGAGAAGACAAAACTTGGACAGATGACTCACCTCTTCTCTCTGATCTTACGAGATACCGGCGTCTGGTGGGCAAGCTCATATATCTCACGGTAACCAGACTCGACATCTCTTATGTTGTTGGCAAGGTGAGCCAGTTCATGCAAGCTCCGAGGGAGTGTCATCTACAATCTGCTCTGAGGATATTAGAGTATATTAAAGCTGCTCCAGGGAAAGGACTCCTATTTCAGAAGAATGGTCACCTAAGGGTTGAAGCTTACTCTGATTCTAGCTATGCGGATGACAAAGGGGACCGCAAATCGACTTCAGGTTTCTGCACATTTGTTGGAGGCAATCTTGTGAGTTGGAAGAGCAAGAAACAGTCTGTTGTTTCCAGGTCTAGTGCAGAGGCGGAATATCGTAGCATGGCATCGACTACATGTGAGTTGAAGTGGTTGAGGGCTCTCATGCTTGACTTAGGAGAGGTTTACAACTATCCTCTTCCTATGTTCTGTGACAATAAGGCCGCGATACACATTTCCAAAAATCCGGTCTTTCATGAGAGAACAAAACACATAGAAGTCGACTGTCATTTTATTCGGGAAGAAATATTGAAGAAACAGATTTGCACTCCATTCGTCACGACCGACAACGAGTTGGCAGATGTCTTCACCAAGCCGGTGTCCGCTTCCTTTTTCCACATCTGCGACAAGCTGGGCATGATCGATATATATGCTCCAGCTTGAGGGGGAGTGTTGAAGTTGGTGACCGGGCGGCCTGACGGTTTGTATTGGCGGGTTGGAGACCGCGCGGTCTGGCGGTCTGTCTCAGCCGGCTTGGAGACTGGGCGGTCTGGCGGTCTACCCTGGCGGTCTTCGCTTTCTCTCTGGTGGTAGCCGTGCGGTTAGCCCTGTTGTCTAACCGCGCGGTTTGTGCGGTTTGTCTTGTATAGTCCGCTTAGTCCTGTAATTTTTAGTCCCACATCTCTTATTTGTTTTCTCTCATCTCTCCTCCATTCTATATAAGGGAGGGCATACCTTTGTAATAGATATCTTTTTTGGATAATAAAATTTCAATTATTCAAAAGTTTATTCGCTTGTTCTCTACTTTTCGCTTCTTTTCGCTACTTTCTAACAAAGCAGAAGAAAAAGAAGTGATATATTTTGTTTAGTTTTTGTTTGTCTAAACTCTATATTTATTTACTGTCACAAAGTTATTATGTAAATATCTGCTGAATGTTTCAATTTTTCTGCCAGATATATTTTTCCTGCTTTGTGAATGTTTTTATTTCATTTGTATTAGTGACCTCACCCAAATAGGGGGAGATTGTTGGATCCCTAGTTGGATTTGGGCTAGGTTCACTAACTAGGATAATTGACCCACCATGTATAGCTAGGGTCATGTCTGTGTCCTAGAGTTTAGGTTAAGTCCTTAGATTCAACCTTACATGGACCAGCCAATTAAAGACAGCATAAGACTCAAGACTTAGAAGAAAATCAAGTTCTGAAAATGAGTTCGACGTTCGTCGAACTCAGCTCGATGATAGTCGTGCTCCGCTCAACGAAATCAGAGTTAATTCTCTGAGTTGAGCTCGATGATATTTGAGCACAGGTCGACGAACTCTGGAAGTTCAACTTCAACACATTAAGTCCAGAATACCTTCTCTGAACTCAAGTCGACAAAGATAGATTGTCAGCTCGACGAACTTGTACCATAGAATTGGGAAGCTTTTCACAGAAAGTAGTTAGCTGATCTCAGGTCGACGAACTTGGATCTCAGGTCAACGAACAAGAATTCTCTGGTCAAAGAACATGATCTCTCTGGTCGATGAACTTTGATCTCAGGTCGACGAAATCTGTTCTTGGGTCGACGATTTCTGCAAAGTTCCAGACTTAGTATTTCCCTCAATTTTTGTCCTTATTTCATATTATCTAACAATATTTTCCTGAGTAATTAATGCATCATTCTCTGAATATAGCCGTTAGTAGCAGCATTGATTATGGTCTTAATCAGGTTAAATGTTTGCTTAATTAATTGGGACAGTTGGGGAAATTCATTAATGCAAATATTCTCTCCAGCCATATTTCATTCTCCAGACAGTCAGCATTCAATGCAATAGAATTCAAAAATTAAAAGGAGAATTCGACTGAAGATATAAAAGAGTTTTTCTTTACAGTCTAGAGACAGGAATACAGATACAGAAAAGATCTACAGCAAAACATTCTGAACCTTCTCTGTACAGAAAACATTTTTGTTTTATCCTTGACCTTATTGAAGAAGAAGAAGAACAACAAATACAAATCCAGAGTCTTCTTCAACTTCCACTCCAGGATTCTTCAAGGACAACAAACTTCTATCAGTCAGAAGTTCCTGGATCATCATTTCAAGTCAAGGCTGAAGACTGAAGAACTACACCCTGTGCAAGACTCCAAGTGATATTGAAAGGAGTTCTTGACAACAGCAAATCCACAAGTCTTCTCTGTTGAATTGAGAAAGAGAAGACATAATCAATCTCTCTCCCCTCTTTGTATAAAGGGTTTATTAACTCCCTTCAAAAGTTTATTTTGGTTTTTGAGCACCTGATCAAAAGCTCATTGGTGGCAGTCACCTGATCAAAACCTGCTAGTGGATTCCTACCAGGGTGATAGAAGAGTGGATGTACACAGGTTGGGGAACCACTATAAAACTTCTTGTGTTGTCTGGTTGCCCCTTTTCTTGTTGTTCTTTTTGTGGCTGTGATAGGGTAGTTATGCTGTGATATATCTATATGCTGTGTTAGATTAGTTTAGCTTAGATTATCTCTTCTCTGTTAATATTGGCATCACATTTTTTTTCATTACTCTGATAATATTTTAAACAGCAAAAAGATTTTAGATTACTCTATTCACCCCCTTTTAGAGTAAATCAGGTCTAACACCATCTTTCACACGGTCGTGAGTTTCTTTCACGCACGGTTTGCGCGGGATCGTGCGTTTTGATCAGTTGGATGAATTTCGTCGAGCTGAGTTCGACGATACTCACGCACGATTGACGCACGGTTTCTTCGAAACCCTGCGCGAAGGAAACACACTGTTTTCCTGAAGCTTTCTAGTTTGTTCCTTTCTGTGGCTAATCATGCGATTTGTTCACGCACGGGCGGCAGCGCCCGTGCGCAAGTAGAACACGCGGTTTTCCTGTGTGTCCCTATTTTCCAACGCTCTGTCGCTACATGTACGATGTCCTTCACGCACAGGCGGCGCGAAGGAAAAAGCACGGGTCAACGCTTCTCCTTCCTCGTGTCTATCCTGAAAGTAATATCGCACGGTTTGCGCACGGTCGTGCGTCAAACCGTGCGTGACCATTTTTCTGACTTTTCTATTTAAGTTGCAGATTTCCTCTTTCCAAGGATCCAGCTCCGCTCCCCCTCCATTTCCACTCCTCTGAGCGGAAAAACTCGCCTCCAGCCGCCTTCTTCTCTCTCCTCCTTGGAGAGTTGATCCGGCCACCGTTTCTCCTCAGAAAGCTTGCAATAGTTGCGTCTCCGGCCACCTTCATCTTCTCTGACCTCCAAGCTGCCTTCCGAGCTCACTGTTGCCGCACTTGCGGAGTTCTTTGGTCAGAACTAGCCCAGCGATCATTCACAAAGAAGACGGGATATTCAAAGGAAGTGGAAGCCCTTCTTGGTTACCGGACATCATTTGTAGACCGAGCTCGGACAAGGCCCGACAACCCTTGACTCCGGCCGTAAATCTCGGAAAGCCTTCGTGCGCTCGGTTGTATTTCTCCACCTCTTCTTGTGGTTACTTGTAACACCCCAAAGCCCAGTTTGGGTTCAGGTTGGGTGACACGGCCTGGGACACGGGCGTGTCCCAGGGCGTGTCGTTCTCGGGTTGAGTAGCCTCTCGAGTGCTCGACGAAATGCACTCGAAAAGTTCTCGGGAGGGGACACGCCCTGTGACACGGGCGTGTCAAGGGGCGTGTCTGAGGTGTGTTCGACAAATTTCACTCGAGTAACTGTGCTCGACGAAATCTCGAGAGAAGGGGCACACGGCCTGTGACACGTACGTGTCACATGGCCGTGTCCTGCTCTGTGTCTACACGAGTGGGTGTCTCGAGTAGGTCTAAAATGTCTCGAGTACGGGGTGACACGGGTGTGTCAGCCATATGACACGGGCATGTCATGTCCAACTACTCGAGTAGTTGTCTCGAGTAGGTCTCGAGTGGGTCTTGAGAGGTAGACACTAGCGTGTCAACCATGTGACATGGGTGTGTCAGCCATGTGACATGGGCGTGTCATATGGCCATGTCCTGTTCTGGATAAGGCGGTTCGTGTGCCGCTTAAGAGACACGGCCTGTGACATGGGCATGTCACGGGGCGTGTCAGACCCGAAAGAGTCATTTCAGAGATTTTTGTACCCGTTCATTTCCTTCCCTTGGGGATCTGAAGGCCCAGGATTCTCCTTGCTGCTGTAAGGCCGAAAGGGAGAAGATAATCCTCATTCATCCTTGGCCATTGTCTTTCTAAAGAGAGCTAGAGAGAAGAAAGAGCAAGGAGGAAGAAGGAGAAGGACCGGCTACCGGAGGTTCAGTAGCGTGCCGAATCGAGATCCGAGTTCAGATTCTTGGAGGCAAAGTCATGGCGGTGATTTCCATCTCTCTAGTTCATGGCTCCAAAGCGGTCACTGATGGTAACGATCTCCTTCTTGGACAACAAAGTCCTTTCTTTATGCATATGCATGGAATCCTCCACCAAGAGGTGGAAAGCATAAGCGATTCCAAGTTGAGTCTGCATCTAGAGCCGGAAGTGTAACGCCCCAAAACTCAAAAGAGCGACGGGAGGCATTTTGGGCCAAATTTGGAATTTGGCAGGGGGCACACGGCCAAGGACACGGGCGTGTCCCAGGGCGTGTCAGGCTCGAGTCGACGATTTGGCCAAGAGTTCGACGAATTTTGGAGTCGACGATCGTCGAGCAGCGAACACGGTCTGAGACACGGGCGTGTCTCAGGGCGTGTCAAGCTCGTGTCGACGATCGGCCCGGAAAGTCAACATTTTCGCTCGACGATGTGTCGAGATAGGGAACACGGCCTAGGACACGGGCGTGTCCAAGGCCGTGTCAGGTGGTCGACGAACTGCACTCGACGAAGTGTCGAGATAGTGAACACGGCCTGGAGCCCAGGCGTGTTCGGGTATGACACAGGCATGTCAATTAGGACACGGGCGTGTCCAAGACCAGTGTGAGTCTCGGGTTGGTGTTGGTCCTGTGTTGATGGGGGAACATGCCCGGTAACACGGGTGTGTACTGGCTGACACGGGCGTGTCAGGTCTAACACGGGTGTGTTAGATGCCCGTTTGTTTTTCGAGACGCGTCGATTTTGACGGCGAATGAGGGACATGGCTCTGGACACGGGCGTGTCGCAGGCCGTGTTCGGCCCAGGTTTTACATTTTGGCTACGGATCATAGCCGTTCGTTTCCTTATTTTGGGATCCGACGGTTGGGGGTTGTTCCTACTGGGATATACCCGTGATTGGGCCTTTGAAACCCTCATTTTACTTGAGTGGTTCTCTTCCTAAGTCTAGAGAGAGGGCAGAGCAAAGGAGGAAGAAGATGCCCAGATCCGCTCACCGGCGGAGCTTCGGAGCTCCAAATCGCGAACCGACTTCGGATCTACGGAGTCAAGGAGAGGGAGGTGCTTTTCATCCGCATACTTTTCCATGGCGCCAAGGAAGAACGCTAGGGTAATGATTCTCTACTTGAGCATGTGAAGCTCTACTTCTTTTGCATAGGGAAGCCCGCTCTCGCGAGTTTGCGGTGAGTTTGAGGCATTTCTTCGGGTAGACATGAATAGTACCTGTTGTGTACATATAGAGTATGTAATCGAGAACGGATATAGGCATGATGTGTGAAGCCTACCCGGACAAGTTGGTCTGGATCGGTGATGTTGCATTGCATAAATGGCCGGAGAAAACTCCATGCGAATGTTTGTTTTTCGGGTTTTCTACGCGGTAGATTGCAACAGGCAGCCTTGGGGATTAACTCCAAGGTGCACCCAGAAAACTGGGCAGATATGTGGTTCTGCCAACATGGTGGCCTGGGAGCCAACCTAAACATAACTGGGTTATGTGATTGTATGGGAGATACGGGGCTCGGGGAAGCTTGACCTACGCAGAAGACTTAATTGACGTTGCGGTGTGAGCAACGGGTCAGGTGGAACCGTACCCAATATATGTCGTTCGGTTAAAGAGACCTAAAGTTACTTGGCACTTGCCGTTGGCATAGATGGAGGGTCTTAGGCAGTGGCTAGAAAGACCAGATGCTCACGAGATATTGTCGTCCTGGGGGCGGTGGTGAGTCGGCGGACTTAGACCGTGATCACCGAGAATGTGCCCTGAGAGCACGGGCGTGTGGCCATGCGTGCCTGCGCTTGTGATGTAATGTCATTACTCTACTGCTTGATTATACTAATAAAGTGCAGGGAAGGAGCATCGCCGCCCCGAGTTCGGGGGCGGGATCGTTATAATTTGGTCAACATAGCTGACCGTTGCTTTTGTTTGCCACCGTGCGGTGGATTGTTGCTTGCAGGTGCTGCGGAGCCGAGCGATAAAATAGCGGGCTAAAGCCCAAGTTGCTGAGCCGGCCCTCGAAGGCCTAATTTTGAGTGTTTTCGGTTATTCATGTATGGTCGGCCTGTGTGCCGAGGTTTGGAAAAAAACATGTAATTTGAGGAAAACAATTGTAAGGCCATAAGGCCAGTACTTGTGTATTTGTACTTCATTCCTTTTGGTTCTGTTTAGTGGACATTCATGGAAGTGCTGGGTTCTTGTTGTTGCAACTAATAAAATTGCTTTCGCTAGAGTGACTCTGTGTAGGACGTTGGATTGGTTGGATGGTTTCCATTGAGTAACCACCTGTTCTGTTTGTGGTATATGGCGTCGGGCCCCGGCCGGACCTACTGCTATATGCTACGCGACGGATAGGGGATGTTACAATTTGGTATCAGACTACTGGTTTTGGTCGGGCTTAAAATGAATTCGTGGACGAATTCTTTTTAAGGGGTGGTGAGCACATGTGTGTGCGTCATCAGCACATGTGTGTGCGTCATTGTTATAATAGTAAAAGAACCTATGAATGTCAACTTATGAATGAAAATACACGTATTTGAGGAACCTGTGTGTTCCTATAATTGCTTTTTGCAATTTTGTATGGTCTCTTAACGGTGTTTTGTACAACTATAGGTGACCAGAAGCGGTGCTGGGCTGCCAGAATGTCCGGTTTCTGAGGAGTATAGTGCACCCAGTGAGGTGTTTGAGACCCCTCCTTCATCTAAAACCGTAAGAAGGATCGTTGAAGCGGTGTTCACTGTGACGAGTGCACAGCATGGAAGAAATGTACAACCCTATGCCCATGTTGTGGCTTCAACGCCGGGTGGCGTGATGGAGCAGATGACTTTTGGTAGACCATCGGGGCAGCAGCTGAATATGCGTTTAGTGCAGACAGCGCACTCAGTTGACGAATATTTGCAATCATTTCTTATAATAAGCCGCTACCCATGCTTTGAGTTGGAGAACGAGCAGGCTATAGTCGATAGATTTTATAATGGTCTGCGTGGCGAGCTGCGAATCCTACTGCTAGGACCAAAATTATTGGGATTTCGAGCCTTGGTGGAGTCGGCTAGATCTTTGGAAGCAGACTTGAGAAAGACTCACCTGATGCCAGCGACCATGGTATCGAACTATGCAAGCCCCATAAGAGCTGCATCCGGCAGAATGCTAGAGAAGGGGGCTACAACATCGACTAGCAAAGCTACTTACACTTGTCATACTTGTGGAAGGAAAGGGCACTTTGCCCGAGAGTGTTGGAATGGTGCTCAGAAGACTAAGAAAGTTATGTCAGGAGCAGTTGAGGACTTTAGTGCAAAGGAAATGGCGTTCAAAGTGCCAAACACCTCAAAGTCTGGATATCAAAGGTGGTATAAGAAGGCTAGGACTTTGGGTCTAACCCCTCTTTTTGTTGCTTCGGGGGCATCTACAGGCCAAACCCTGGGCGTATGTTACAACTGTGGGGAGCCAGGGCATTATGCCCGTAGGTGCCGAAAGCCCGAGAGGAAGCACGCCGTCGTGAGGACAGGTATGGTTTAAAGATAGTTTAGCCTTAAATACTTGTCGCCCTTGTGCAGGTTAGCTTAGAACTACTTGTGCTAAGCTTTGTTCTAATTTTCGTTTATCTGGTGAGAGCACCGTTCTTTTAGGGAAATTCGCATTCCTTTATTCAAGAATTTTATTGCGCGTCGGAGTACCTCCTTCGATGGTAAGAGACTAATTGGATGCGTTATGGTCCAATGGTGCTCAATGCGCACGGGTAGAATTTGTTGCGCTTAGGTTTGTATTGGGAGTCAGGAGTTCCATTTGATAGCGTCGCTACTGCCGCTGGAGGAGTTCGACGTAATATTTGGCATGGACTGGATCTCGGAGCAGCAAGCCTATTTTGATTGCGTTCGCAAGGAAGTCAAGTTGGGAGCAAGTCGTGACATGACCTTTACGGGCTTGAAAGGGTCAAGCAAGACGTTGATGTCTGCTCTTCAGGTGGTGAAGGCGGTTCGTGCTGGTGCAGAGCTGTTCTTTACACTAGTGGAGGTTGCGAAGCCGAAGCCTACTTTAGATAGTATTTCAGTGGTATCGGAGTACCCTGATGTGTTCCCTAGCGATCTTCCTGGAGCCCCGCCTCAACGGGAGATAGATTTTATGATTGAGCTAGTGCCAGGTGCGAAGCCTGTGTCACGATCTCTGGATCGGCTAGCGCCTAAAGAAATGGCGGATCTGAGGGTTCAACTTCAAGAGTTGTTGGAGCAAGGGTTTGTGCATCCAAGTTCGTCGCCTTGGAGCGCACTGGTCCTCTTTGTAAAGAAGAAGGACGGGAGCTTGAGACTTTGTATTAATTCTCGGGAGTTGAACAAGCTAACAGAAAAGAACAAGTACCTGATCCAGAGGATTGATGATCTATTTGATCAGTTGGTCGGATCGACGGTGTACCCAAAACAGCTTTTAGTACGAGATACGAGCATTACGAGTTTACGGTCATGACGTTTGGGCTGACTAACGCATCGTCAATATTTATGGATTTGATGAAACGGACGTTCAGGGAGTACTTGGACCATTTTGTGATCATCTTCATCGACGATATTTTGGTGTACTCGCAGAGTGAGGAAGATCACTACAGGCATCTTCATTTGGTATTGGAGACGCCGAGGAGGAATCAACTATACGCCAAGTTCTCCAAATGCGAGTTTTGGTTGTCCTCAGTGGCGTTCCTCGGTCATATAGTGAGTGGGGAAGGTATTGCAGTGGATCCAGCGAAGATTGTTGCGATACGAGAGTGGCCTGAGCTTTCTACGGTAGCGGAAGTCCGGAGCTTTCTGGGACTTGCCAACTATTATAGACACTTCGTGGAGAACTTCTCGTGGATAGTGTTACCTCTCACTACGTTGACGAGGAAGGAGCAGAAGTTCGTTTGGACGCCGGAGTGTGCGTGAGCTTTTGAAGAGTTGAAGCGTCGGTTGACCACGACGCCTGTGCTGAGTTTGCCGAGTGAGACCGAAGGTTTTGAGATTTATAGTAATGCTTCGGGCAGTGGTTTGGGTTGCGTGCTACTGCAGTATGGAAGTGTTATAGCGTATGGCTCTAGACAGCTGAAAGTGCACGAGAGAAATTATCTGGTCCATGACTTGGAGTTAGCGGCCGTAATATTTGCCTTGAAGCTGTGGAGGCACTACTTGTATGGAGTAAGGATCGAAATATATACCGATCATAAGAGCCTGAAATATTTGTTGGATTAGAAAGATCTGAACATGTGGCAGCGTAGGTGGATGGAGTTCCTGAGGGACTATACAATCAAGATCCACTACGTGCCTGGTAAAGGCAATGCGGTTGCGGACGCGTTGAGTCGTCGGGCCCCAGCTCAAGCCAATTGGTTGTCGGTCCATGACGAGCAGTTGGTTCGGGCGTTAGAGGCGTTGGAGATCTTTTGCGTTGACAAGCAATCAAGTGCTGAAGTATTATAAAATTGGACTGAAGTCCAATATCACCTGGCTGATCGGATTCGGCAGGCTTTGGATATGGATGTCCACATGAAGCAACACATGATAGAGGCCCTGGATGGGTCAAATTACCAATTCGTTGTGGAGGATGGATTACTTTGGAAAGACGGTCGTCTATGCGTCCCAAGCGTGGGCAATTTGCGGGTGGATTTATTGTACGAGGCACATCATACCAAGTACTCAATTCTCCCGGGGATCACGAAGATGTACCGTGATATTAAGATATTATTCTGGTGGCTAGGATTGAAGAAGGATGTGGCACTATACATGGCGAAGTGCTAGATGTGCGACTTGGTGAAGGCGGAGTGCCAAAAGCCGGGAGGATTCTTGAAGTCCTTGCATATTCCGGAGTGGAAGTTCGACGACATTACTATGGACTTTGTGCATGGGTTGCCAAGGTCGCAAAAAGGGAACGATGCCATTTGGGTGGTCGTAGATCATCTAACGAAGGTGTCGCATTTCATTCCGCATAGTAAGGATGATCCGGTTGAGAAATTAGCAAAGCTGTATGTGGATAATATTATGCGGCTTCATGGTGTACCCCGCAGCATCGTGAGTGAGTGAGATGGGTGGTTCATGTCCAATGATTGGAGGCTGGTGCAGCAAATGTTGGGGACAAAGCTGAGTTTTAGCACAGCCTTTCATCCACAAATGGATGGGCAGACCGAGAGGGTCAATAGGACAATGGAAGACATGCTTCGCATGTGTGTCCTGGACTTTGGAAAGCAATGGGAAGATCACCTATACTTGGTGGAGTTCACGTACAACAATAGCTACCAGGCAAGCATTCAAATGGCGCCCTTCGAGGCACTTTATGGTAGAAAATGTCGCATGTCGTTGTCCTGGTTGGAAACGGATGAATCAAAGTTGTATAAGCGACTAGAGGTGGAGGATGCTACTTCTTTGGTGAGAACCATTCAGGAGAGGTTGCTAATCGCTCAGGACCGCCAGGCTAAGTATTATAATGTCAAGCACAGGAACGTGGAGTTCGCTGTGGGCGATTAGGTGTACTTGAAGATCAATCCATTCAAGGGTGTCTCGCGGGTGCGGCGCTTGAAGAAGCTAAGCCCGAGGTACCTTGGACCGTCTGAGTTTCTGGAGCAGATTGGTGAAGCAGCGTACCAGTTGAAGCTGTCAGTGGAGCATAGTGGTCTACATGATGTATTCCATATATCGGTGCTACGGAAGGCGGTGCAAGAGCCTGCGCTAGTGATCACGGTCGATCAAGTGTCGGTTGATATTGGGTTGACGACGAAGGTCAAGACCGTATGTATTGAGGACTCGGAAGTCAAGCGGCTACGCAATAAAGAGATCAGGATGGTCAAGGTCCGTTGGGACAATTGCGGTCGGGAGGAGCTCTCTTGGGAGCGAGAGCAGACTATGCTTGAGGAGTACGCGGAGTTATTTCACTCAGGTACCGTTTAAGTTTCATGTTTCTTTCCTTTATGTAATTTCGAGGACGAAATTCTTTTAAGAGGGGGAGAGTTGTAACGCCCCGAAACTCAAAAGAGTGACGGGAGGCGTTTTGGGCCAAATTTGGAATTTGGCAGGGGGCACACGGCTTGGGACACGGGCGTGTCCTATGGCGTGTCAGGCTCGAGTCGATGATTTGGCCAAGAGGTCGACGAATTTTGGAGTCGGCGATCGTCGAGCAGCGAACATAGCCTGAGATACGGGCGTGTCTCAGGGCGTGTCGAGCTCGTGTCGATGATCGGCCCGGGAAGTCGACATTTTCACTCGACGATGTGTCGAGATAGTGAACACGTCCTAGGACATGGGCGTGTCCAAGGCCATGTCGGGTGGTCGACGAACTGCGCTCGACGAAGTGTCTAGACAGTGAACACGGCCTGGAGCCCAGGCATGTTCGGGTATGACACGGGCGTGTCAATTAGGACACGGGCATGTCCAAGAACTATGTGAGTCTCAGGTTTGTGTTGGTCCTGTGTTGATGGGGGAACACGCCCGGGAACACGGGCATGTACTGGCTGACACGGGCGTGTCAGGTCTAACACGGGCATGTTGGATGCCCGTGTGTTTTTCGAGATGCGTCGATTTTGACGGCGAATGAGGGACACGGCCCAAGACACGGGCGTGTCACAGGTCGTGTTCGGCCCAGGTTTTACATTTCGGCTACGGATCGTAGCCATTCGTTTCCTTATTTTGGGATCCGACGGTTGGGGGTTATTCCTACTGGGATATACACGGGATTGGGCCTTTGAAAACCTCATTTTACTTGAGTGGTTCTCTTTCTAAGTCTAGAGAGAGGGGAGAGCAAAGGAGGAAGAAGAAGCCCAGATCCGGTCACCGGCGGAGCTTCAGAGCTCCAAATCGCGAAACGACATCGGATCTACGGAGGCAAGGAGAGGGAGGTGCTTTTCATCTACATACTTTTCCTGGCGCCAAGGAAGAACGCTAGGGTAACGATTCTCTACTTGAGCATGTGAAGCTCTACTTCTTTTGCATAGGGAAGCCCGCTCTTGCGAGTTTGCGGTGAGTTTGAGTCGTTCCTTCGGGTAGACATGAATAGTACCCGTTGTGTACATGTAGAGTCCGTAATCGAGAACGGATATAGGCATGATGTGTGAAGCCTACCTGGACAAGTTGGTCTGGATCGGTGATGTTGCATTGCATAAAAGGCCGGAGAAAACTCCATGCGAATGTTTGTTTTTCGGGTTTTCTACGTGGTAGATTGCAACAGGGAGCCTTGGGGATTAACTCCAAGGTGCACCCGAAAAACTGGGCAGATGTGTGGTTCTGCCAACATGGTGGCCTGGGAGCCAACCTGAACATAACTGGGTTATGTGATTGTATGGGAGATACGTGACTCGGGGAAGCTTGACCTGCGCAGACGACTTAATTGACGTTGCGGTGTGAGCAACGGGTCAGGTGGAACCGTACACAATCTATGTAGTTCGGTTAAAGAGACCTAAAGTTACTTGGCACTTGCCGTTGGAATAGATGGAGGGTCTAAGGCAGTGGCCAGAAAGACCAGATGCTCACGAGATATTGCCGTCCTGGGGGCGGTGGTGAGTCGGCGGACTTAGACCGTGATTACCGAGAATGTGCCCTGAGAGCACCGGGCGTGTGTCCATGCGTGCCTGCGCCTGTGATGTAATGTTATTACTCTACTGCTTGATTATGCTAATAAAGTGCAGGGAAGGAGCATCGCCGCCCCGAGTTCGGGGGCGGGATCGTTATAATTTGGTCAGCATAGCTGACCGTTGCTTTTGTTTGCCACCGTGCGGTGGATTGTTGCTTGCAGGTGATGCGGAGCCGAGCGATAAAATAGCGGGCTAAAGCCCAAGTTGCTGAGCCAGCCCTCGAAGGCCTAATTTTGAGTGTTTTTCGTTATTCATGTATGGTCGGCCTGCGTGCCGAGGTTTGGAAAAAAACATGTAATTTGAGGAAAACAATTGTAAGGCCATAAGGCCAGTACTTGTGTATTTGTACTTCATTCCTTTTGGTTTTGTTTAGTGGACATTCATGTTAGTGCTGGGTTCTTATTGTTGCAACTAATAAAATTGCTTCCGCTAGAGTGACTCTGTGTAGGACGTTGGATTGGTTGGTTGGTTTCCATTGAGTAACCACCCGGTCTGTCTGTGGTATATGGCGTCAGGCCCCGGCCGGACCTACTGTTATATGCTACGCGATGGATAGGGGATGTTACAGGAAGTGTAGAGTATGGCATAGGCATGCTATGTAAAATCCATCCGGATGGTTAGTCTGGATTAGTGATGGTTATGTATGAACCGGACAAGACTCCGTGAATTGGATGGATTATATGGAATTGTGCATGTATTGTGAGCTCTGCGTGAGCTGGATGCTGATTTTGGATGCTTTGTGTACGCTCCTTATGGTGTGAGCGCTGTGAGCGCTATTGACTCTGAGAGGGTGGAAAGCTGCGGCTAATCAGGAGGGAAAGCCGACCCATGTCAAGATCTGCGCTATTGACGAATTGAGCAACGGGAAAAGGCTGACCTGCCCTTGGTTGTTTTGGGAGATCGATTGGTGGCAAGGCTTGGGGGATGCGAGACATACCCGGCTTGCTGCACCACAATGATAGGTCGATCTGAATTGGAAATGCTCAAGTTTGCTGGGAGGTTAGCACCTCTGAGTGGGATGGGCGAGGATGTCCCCACCATGCGTGTTGGTAGACTAAGGCCCATACTCAACAAGTTAAAAACCTTTGATCGGTGGTGGGTGACTGGGATATCTGGTACACCAATAATGTGCTCTGAGTGCACGGAGTACTGGCGGAGGCCGGCGTTTGTGATGGTGTGGTGCGTGAGAGCACCGATTGTGATATAGCTATATATATATAGATGTGGTGTTTGCAATGTATACATGGAAGGAACCACTGCCCCGGGTAAGGGGTAGGGTCGTTATAATTGGTCAGCTAATACTGACTGTTGCTTTGTTCACCGCTCTTTGGGTGGATGTTAAATTGCAGGTGCTGATGGGTTGAATTGAATTGAGCGGAATGAAGACTTGTTGCTTACAGGCCCTTGAAGGTCGTGCGAAGAATTCTTGGATTTCATGTGTGGCCGGCCTACATGCCGATGTATGAAGCTGTATATTTGTAAAGAGAAACTTGTAAGGCCTTAAGGCCATGAGAGTGTGGGTGTTGTATACATTCCTAGTTTATGTATAAATGTGGAGTTTATATGTTAAGTGGACATTCATGCGGTTGAGTTCTGATAACTTAAAATACTGCGCTAGAATGCTCTGAGTTAGGACATGAATAGAATGTGATTTTGATATCCCCATGTGACTTCGTCATTTGTCTGTGAAATATGGCGTAGGGCCCCGACCGGACCCACCGTTATATTCCATGGGACAGATGGAGGCGTTACAAAGTGGTATCAGAGCCAGGTTGAGATTGTTGGGAGGGAGAACATAAGTGAACTCAAGAATGTCCACTAGGAATGTAATATATGCACTTGAGGAGCGTGAGCATGGAGTCAATGTATGTTTGGCTTTATGGACTGTACGTAATTGGTGCTTTGTACATTGATAGGTGACGAGGAGTGTGAGCATGTAGCCTAACTGCTGTTAAAACTGTCATTGAAGATTCTCAGAAGGCAATTACTGACAAGCTACAAAGGTTAAAACCTTTTTATAAATATGCAGTTAACTACTTAAATGCTCAAATTAGATTCCAAAAGGATGATCTTAGAGATCATATAGAAAGAGAAGTCATAAAGGGGGAGAGGGTGTTAGTCAAAGCAGGCTCTGATCATGCAAAATGGATTTCAAACTCCATCATAGCTACCCTTGGATATCCACCCTTGTGTGATGATGATAATGTGGCAGAGTCTGGAATAAATCCTGCTTATTTTGGAGGAGAGCAAGCTGAAGTAGCTCAGGTGATCTACCCTCCTGCTGATTTTGACATGATACATCAGGAGGTACAGTCTATGTATAGTCCTCCTGAGGGTAATCAGAATGTTATTCTTGAGAAAGTAGTACATCCTGTGCCAGAGGCAACATTAAAAGAGCAAGAGGCATTACTAAAAGAGCAAGAAGCCCAATTATCTAAGAAGAGGTTCAGAGAACAAGCTGAATTAAGGCCAGATTTTGAGCAATGAAGCCCAACCTCTAGGAATATCATATTAACTGCTTGGAAGGCTGCTAAGGATAATTTCCTAGAGAGGGTCAAATGGTATTCTGACCAGGAATGGAAGAAACATGAGGCTAGGCAAGAGGCCATAGTACAATACAGAAGGAAGGCTAAATTAGGGAAGCTACCTCCTAATGCACAGGAGCCTAGCAAGTATTTCCCTAAGCCTTATCACTATTTTGAGAGACAGAAGATAAGAGCTGAAGAACAGAAAAAGAAAGATCTTAAAGGGAAGAAGCCTTCTGATGACAATGATGCTCCAGTTCAAGCAAAGATTCAATCTGGAAAGGGCATTGTTATCAAGGAGCCAGAGCAGCCATAGGATAGAATTTTTCTTAAGTTTACAATCCTGTAATCTTTTGCATTAAACTCCATGTAAACTTCTGATTAATAAAACTTTTTGAAGTTGTAAGAACAATGTTATATGTTCAATCTATTACATTATTGTTCTGAGATAATTGTTTATACATGTTCTGTTCTTACCCTGTCATATAATACTGTTATACATCATATTGAGTATTTGTTATGAATGGTGTATATCATTGACTAAGGGTTATGACTTCTCCAAATAGGGGGGGAGATTGTTGGGTATATTGGAATATATGTACCTGATTTGAAGAAGCCTCACCCTACTCAATGATATACATCAAGGTGTATTTGATGTGCTTTGATTTTATATGTGTAGGTTAAGTAATTGCAGGAAAAGCATAAAAGTTTCTAAGTCCATGTGTCGACACCTAGAGGTGAAGTGTCGACACTTATGAAGGCTTGTGTAGACACCCAGAGAAGCTGTGTCGACACTTGGAGTAATTGTGTCGACACCAGGAAGGCAGAGTCGACACCAGAAGAAAAGTGTCGACACATACAATCAGTGTCGACACACAGTGAAGCATTGTCTACAGAATCAGTGTCGACACTTAGAGGCAGTGTCGACACCCAGAGAAACTTTATCGACAGCAAAAGTGTCGACACCAGGAGGCTGTGTCGACACTCAGCAAACTTCAATAAAGTTAAAGTACTTGTGTCGACACAAAGGAGATGTGTCGACACTCAGCAAGTTTCAACACATGAAGGCATGTGTCGACACAAAGGAGATGTGTCGACACTCAGCAAAGTTTTAACACATGAAGGCATGTGTCGACACAAAGGAGATGTGTCGACACTCAGCAAAGTTACAACACATGAAGGCATGTGTCGACACAAAGGAAATGTGTCGACACTAAGCAAGTTTCAACACAAGAAGATGTGTCGACACAAAGGAGTTGTGTCGACACACAGCAAATTTCAACTAAGTATTAAAGAAGAAGTACTTGTGTCGACACACAGAATCAGTGTCGACACATTCAACAGAAGGCTTGTGTCGACACACAGAATCAGTGTCGACACATTATGAAGAAGTAGTGTCAAGAAGCTGTTACAACAACATAAGGAGTTGTGTCGACACCATGAAGGCTAGTGTCGATACTTAGACAACTTGTGTCGACACTTAGTCTATTTATGTCGACACATAAAGTCTATCTGTCTCGACACTTTCAGACAGTGACAGAGATTTCAATAAGTGACTGAATGACTTGACAGCTGTCATTTCAACCGGTCAACTGCAACTGTCAGAGCCGTCAGAAAGTTGTTAGAAACCGGATCAGCCGGTTACCGTGGAGGAAGACAATTTAAAGACCTTTCTCCTTCAACAGAAATGAGATTAACAGATTGACAACAATTAATTAAAAGATCTAACAACACAAAGAAGACCTTCAACAGAAGATCTAAGAAGTTGGAGAGAGAGCTCCTTCTAAGAAGAGCAGCTACTGAACCAGGCTGTAAAGTAAGATTCAGATTGAGATCTGAATCTCAAGACAACAGTTGATTGAAGATCATCTGCACAGGAGATTCAACCCTACTGTGTTCTAATTCGAGAAGCTTTGAAGAAAGCCAAGGGTGGTTGATCTCTGCCTAGTTCTTCCAAGAACTCATCAAGAAGCCAGTCAATTAATCTCTCTCAGTCAGAGTTGTGGTTAATTACCTTGTATTATTAAATTCTTGTAGGATCCTAAGGGATCTGAGTTGTGAGCCTAAACTATAAAGGCTGAGGTAGGGCTTTTGTGCCTGAGTGTAGGAGATTCTATTCTCTGAGTGTAGGCCTTGATTGAAGGCTGAGGTAGGGTTGTTTAGCCTGAGTGTAGGTCTTGGTGAAGACTGAGTGGTAAGGCTTTGTGCCTGAGTTGTAGAAGTGGGGTCACTCTGAGTTGTAGGAACCAGTTTGGGGTTCTGAGTTGTAAGATCTGAGGATCTGAGAAGAAGTGGAGAAGTTAGGACGAATCTAGTACACTACTAGATAGGCGAAGGGGGAAATTGGATGTACCCAGACCTTGGGGAACCACTATAAAAATCTGTGTGCACTCTGTGAATGTTAGTTTCTGTGGATGCTGTGTTGTGATAGCTGTAGAATTGCATTTACTGTACAGTATTTCTGCCTTGAAATTAAAAAGAAAAAGAACACCTATTGATGCGCCCGCGAACAGACTCTTACTGTGGTTGGTTCGGTGAGTCGATCGTCGCGGGCGTGCTAATAGAGGCAAGTGCACCTATCGCAAGTAGTACTCGATATTCGGGGGAATACCGAGGTCGTATTGTTCTCGGGGTCGTGTTGACTATTCTTACTCCTCCGGGAGGACTATTATTTTACTGAAAGTAAGGTGGATTTTTTTACTTAATAAAAGACGGAAAAGCAAAGGAGAAAAAAAAACGATTTAGAAAATATTCGATGAAGGGTTAACGCTCGGCATCGAATCGGATTAAGACTAAAACAATTTTTAATAATAAAAAGACTTAGTTTTCAAATTAATAATAAGACAACTTGGCCGTGGAGGTTCCACAAATGTGAGCTCACCTAGCTATAGGGATATCGCTCACCTAAACGTTAAGACTATTCGACCGAACGTTAGTCCGACGAAGGATTCCTCTTAATGCCCGCTTTACGCTAAGAACCCCGCTATTGGGTGTGGAACCCAATCCGGTAGAATTACGCTTGTCCTCTTTCGAGGGTATGCACGCAACTCTATTTACCCAGGGGTGATCGGTCCATATGCACGGCCTCTCGGCTAGCTAGCATATGGACTACGGAAATAGGGCCCACACATCGATATGTGGTCCTACGCGTCGTAAACCCGGGGTAAACCTTAAGTGCTTAAATTAAAATGAAAATAAAGAGCTTTAATTATTATAAATCATTTTATATGTCCCAATGCTCTTCGATGCCGAGGCTAATAGCGATTAGCCACACATCGGTATGGGGACGGCTTATAATTTAGTGAGGCGCGAGTTCGAAATTAAACACTAAACGTTTATAAGAAGGGGACACAAGAAAAATAACAACATTTAGAAAACTGAAAAACTAGCTAAAACAAGAACTCACGCACACTCCAAATTATAAATTAAAAAGGAACTAAGTTACACATAAAAGAAATTTGCATTTTTCAAATTTGCGAGTCCCACTCAAACGAGTGGGGGCGGTAAATAAAAGCTGAAAATTGCAAGTCCTACTCAAACGAGTAGGACTGAAATGAAAGCGAGTCCTACTCGAATGAGTAGGAGAAAATAAATGCGATTACAGGGCTAAAAGGTCCGGCCATTTAACTCAAGTGAGTAGGCGGAAAAATAAAGAAAGAAAAACTTGATGCGCCCGCGAACAGACTCTTACTGTGGTTGGTTCGGTGAGTCGATCGTCGCGGGCGTGCTAATAGAGGCAAGTGCACCTATCGCAAGTAGTACTCGATATTCGGGGGAATACCGAGGTCGTATTGTTCTCGGGGTCGTGTTGACTATTCTTACTCCTCTGGGAGGACTATTATTTTACTGAAAATAAGGTGGATTTTTTTACTTAATAAAAGACGGAAAAGCAAAGGAGCAAAAAAAAACGATTTAGAAAATATTCGATGAAGGGTTAACGCTCGGCATCGAATCGGATTAAGACTAAAACAATTTTTAATAATAAAAAGACTTAGTTTTCAAATTAATAATAAGACAACTTGGCCGTGGAGGTTCCACAAATGTGAGCTCACCTAGCTATAGGGATATCGCTCACCTAAACGTTAAGACTATTCGACCGAACGTTAGTCCGACGAAGGATTCTTCTTAACGCCCGCTTTACGCTAAGAACCCCGCTATTGGGTGGGGAACCCAATCCGGTAGAATTACGCTTGTCCTCTTTCGAGGGTATGCACGCAACTCTATTTACCCAGGGGTGATCGGTCCATATGCACGGCCTCTCAGCTAGCTAGCATATGGACTACGGAAATAGGGCCCACACATCGATATGTGGTCCTACGCGTCGTAAACCCGGGGTAAACCTTAAGTGCTTAAATTAAAATGAAAATAAAGAGCTTTAATTATTATAAATCATTTTATATGTCCCAATGCTCTTCGATGTCGAGGCTAATAGCGATTAGCCACACATCGGTATGGGGACGGCTTATAATTTAGTGAGGCGCGAGTTCGAAATTAAACACTAAATGTTTATAAGAAGGGGACACAAGAAAAATAACAACATTTAGAAAACTGAAAAACTAGCTAAAACAAGAACTCACGCACACTCCAAATTATAAATTAAAAAGGAACTAAGTTACACATAAAAGAAATTTGCATTTTTCAAATTTGCGAGTCCCACTCAAACGAGTGGGGCGGTAAATAAAAGCTGAAAATTGCAAGTCCTACTCAAACGAGTAGGACTGAAATGAAAGCGAGTCCTACTCGAATGAGTAGGAGAAAATAAATGCGATTACAGGGCTAAAAGGTCCGGCCATTTAACTCAAGTGAGTAGGCGGAAAAATAAAGAAAGAAAAATTACAAATCCTACTCAAACGAGTAGGCGGGAAATAAAGTCCGGCCATTTAAACTCAAGTGAGTAGGCGGAAAAATAAAGAAAGAAAAATTACAAGTCCTACTCGAACGAGTAGGACTGAAAATGAAAACGGTGCGCCATTTAACTCTTAACGAGTAGGCGGAAATAAATACACACAGACACACACACTCCATAAGAAATTCAAGAAAGTAATAAAGCTAACACCTACACTCACACACTCTACATAATTTGAACAAAGCATTAAAAGAAAGCAATTAAAAGAAAGCATAAAAGATTTAACACCTACACTCACACACTCTACACAATTTGAATCAAAGCATAAAAGTTATACACCTACACTCACACACACTTCATGAAGATTAAGAAGAACAAAAGGAAATTTAGGCTCATACACTCACACACACAAATAAAAAGCAAAATGAAAGTTACCTAAACATTAAAATTTTAACTTTTTCATGCTTAGATTTTGCCAAAAGCAAATAAAAAGAGGAAATTTCAATTTTAGAAGACAAAAGTTTTTCAAAACAAATTAAAAACCAAAGTTTTTGGAAAATTAAAATGCCAACATTTTCATTCTTATGACTTTATGAAAGTGATAAAAAAGGTAAAAAGAAGATGAAAAGAACAAAAAGAGGTTTTACAATCCTAAAAGAAAACTAAGTAAAAAAGGGAACAAAATCACTTTTTGAATATCTTTTATAAATTCATGAGAATGAAATCAAAATTCTAAGCATGAAGACAAGTTAAAGACATGTAAAGTAAAGTAAATTACACTCATACACACACACACACATTTCATAAATGAAGAACAAGGATGAAACCAAGGATAAAAAAAGGGAGAAGAAGTGAGCCATCCAAATGAATTTTCATGCTATATAGAGAGAGAAAATCTAACATTTTTATTGAAATCATCAAACTATTACAAAGCTAGAAGATAAAGCAAAATAAAACATGAAATAAGAAGGGAGAAATCTCCTTACATAGCACTAGTATCCACGGATTAAGCCCACAAAAAGACACTAAATTGGCCCAAAAATCTGAACCCTTGGACCTTACAGAACTGGGCTATTTATAGGAAAAAATTTCTAAGTACACGCCCTCGGTCACGGGCGTGTAGGGGGGGCGTGACAGACTCTTACTGTGGTTGGTTCGGTGACATAAGAAAAATGAAAAACATAAAAGAAATTTGCATTTTTCAAATTTGCGAGTCCCACTCAAACGAGTGGGGGCGGTAAATAAAAGCTCAAAATTGCAAGTCCTACTCAAACGAGTAGGACTGAAATGAAAGCGAGTCCTACTCGAATGAGTAGGAGAAAATAAATGCGATTACAGGGCTAAAAGGTCCGGCCATTTAACTCAAGTGAGTAGGCGGAAAAATAAAGAAAGAAAAATTACAAGTCCTACTCGAACGAGTAGGACTGAAAATGAAAACGGTGCGTCATTTAACTTTTAACGAGTAGGCGAAAATAAATACACACAGACACACACACTCCATAAGAAATTCAAGAAAGTAATAAAGCTAACACCTACACTCACACACTCTACATAATTTGAACAAAGCATTAAAAGAAAGCAATTAAAAGAAAGCATAAAAGATTTAACACCTACACTCACACACTCTACACAATTTGAATCAAAGCATAAAAGTTATACACCTACACTCACACACACTTCATGAAGATTTAAGAAGAACAAAAGAAAGTTTATTCTCATACACT
Source organism: Platanthera guangdongensis (assembly GCA_039583875.1). Taxonomy (NCBI): domain Eukaryota; kingdom Viridiplantae; phylum Streptophyta; class Magnoliopsida; order Asparagales; family Orchidaceae; genus Platanthera; species Platanthera guangdongensis. The sequence continues at coordinate 115,472,795 of CM077155.1, read as the reverse complement.
CACACACACTAATAACAAAGAAAAATCAAAATTACCTAAAAATTAAAACTTTTACTTTTTCAAGCATAGGCTTTGCCAAAAACAAATAAAAAGAAGAAATTACAAATTTAGAAGACAAAAGTTTTTCAAAACAAATTAAAAACCAAAGTTTTTGGAAAATTAAAATTTCAACATTTTCATTCTTATGACTTTATGAAAGTGATAAAAAAGGTAAAAAGAAGATGAAAAGAACAAAAAGAGGTTTTACAATCCTAAAAGAAAACTAAGTAAAAAAGGGAACAAAATCACTTTTTGAATCTCTTTTATAAATTCATGAGAATGAAATCAAAATTCTAAGCATGAAGACAAGTTAAAGACATGTAAAGTAAAGTAAATTACACTCATACACACACACACACATTTCATAAATGAAGAACAAGGATGAAACCAAGGATAAAAAAAGGGAGAAGAAGTGAGCCATCCAAATGAATTTTCATGCTATATAGAGAGAGAAAATCTAACATTTTTATTGAAATCATCAAACTATTACAAAGCTAGAAGATAAAGCAAAATAAAACATGAAATAAGAAGGGAGAAATCTCCTTACATAGCACTAGTATCCACGGATTAAGCCCACAAAAAGACACTAAATTGGCCCAAAAATCTGAACCCTTGGACCTTACAGAACTGGGCTATTTATAGGAAAAAATTTCAAAGTACACGCCCTCGGTCACGGGCGTGTAGGGGGGGCGTGACAGTACTATTCATGAAGGCGGCTGGCGATTGGACGGGAAAGTTGACTTCGGGCTGAGTTCGCAGCAGTCACGCCCCAGGTCACGGGCGTGACTCTGGGCGTGTCGGGGAGGTAGAACCGGGCGCGGGTTGCGTCGAAAGTCTTTGTCAGCATCTTGTCGGGCCAGCTGGAAAGGTCACGCCCCAGGTCACGGGCGTGACGCTGGGCGTGTCAGTTGGTGTCGACACTCGACGAATGTCGAGCGGAAAGTGTCGAGTCGAAATCGTCGAGCGGAAATTGAGTCACGCCCCAGGTCACGGGCGTGACACTGGGCGTGACTGTTGGTGTCGACACTCGACGATCGTCGAGATGAATTCGTCGAGAGGAGAGAACACGGGCTTGGGTCACGCCCCGTGTCGGGTGACACGGGCGTGTCGCCAGGCGTGTCGAGCTTTTACTTCACAAATTTTCCGATTTCACGGGAAATGCGCAGTCACGGCCCGGTCACGGGCGTGACCAATGTGTCACGGGCGTGTACTTCCCAAATTTTGGCAGATTTTGGAATTTTTCTGCAAAATAAAATAAAACAAGTTAGAAGCAAATTTACAAGAATAGGAACATTTTATTGAACAAAAATAAGTAAAAACGACGAAAATAAATGAAAATGACTAAATTAATGTGCATAAAAATACGTATATTTACAGTTCATCAAATACCCCCATACTTAGGCTTTTGCTATTCCAGAGCAAAAGTTTGAGGTGAATCTATAAGGAATAAAAAAAAACTCTAAGTTTTAGCTACCGCTTAATCAATTATAAGAGAGATCGAAATAAATATACGGGGTGTAAGAGTTAAGTCCTAAAATTATGTAGATGATTTAAATAGCGCAAAAATTTGGCCAAAAGACTTCTTGATGTAATCAAATAGAAGGCAACATTTGTAATGGTTAGATTAACGAAAATAGTTTGGAATTATAAGAACTCTAGCTTATACGAGTGCTACTGGAAATAATACAATTTACTAATTATGCTCTCAAAAAGATTTTTGAATTAATTCTAGAATCGTGTAATTGGCTAAGGGGGTAGTGGGTTTATGAAGAGGGTTTTGATATTTGAGGTGAGGTAATTTTTTCTCGAACCTCCATTTTTTTTTCTTTTGGATTATTAGGAAAACGAAATCTTATTTTCCTAATATGATTTTTGTTTTTCAACTTCATAATAATAAAATTAACCCAATGTATATTTGTAGGAGTAATGAATTTTATCCTCTTACTCCATATATAATCTTTTAAAATTATTGGGTGCCTATGTTTACGGAACGAAATCTTATTCCCATTGACATAGGATCTTTTAAGGATAGAAAATTTTATCATGCCAAGTAGGTCATGAAAAGTAAGGGGAGAAAGGAAAACTAGATTGTAATCCTAAAGATTTTTGAGAGCAACCTTAATAATTTGTACGTTCCAATTTTTTTCAGAAAGCTAAAAGTAAGTATAATTGAATTCTATAGTCGTTATTTCCTAACATAATATACGTGCTCCTATTAATGAAAAAGTAGAAGTAGTGCCTAAAACGAGTTCGCTAGTTTTAACAAAGCATAAAATATTCTTTAAAACTTAACCCCGGCTATTTAAATTTTTCAATCAATAATTAATAAACTGGTAGTGAACAAAGAATTAATCAAATTCGCATATAAATAAACTCAAAACTGAATTTTTGGATAGCAGAAAAGTTAAGTATGGAATATTTAATTTATTTATTTCAAAACATTTTTTTTTTATTTTTATAGTTGTTATTATCATTTTTTTTTTGTTTTTCATTTATTATCTTTTTTTTGTATTTTTGTTTTTCTCAATTTTTTTTTGAATTTTTGTTTTAAGAGAATTTTCATAATATGTACAAAAATAAGGGAATAAAAAGGTTTGTACAAGAATGAGGAAGGGGGAGAGAGAAAAGAGTATGTACAAAAAATATTTACAAAGTGAAACTAAATATATTTTTGTTGTTTTCTCTTTTTTTTTAATTGTTTTTAAGTTTTTTGGAAAAAAGAAAGAAAGAGAACAAAACAAAAAAAAATTTTGTTGGATTTTTTCATTTAAAATTTTTTTGTTTCATTTTAAGATGTTTTTAATTTTTTTGTTTTTGTTGTTATATGTATTTTTTTTTGTATTTTTTTTGAAATGCAGAAGAAAAAAAAATGAAGTGCAGAAAGTAAAGTACGAAAACACCCTCATACTTAAGTCCAACATTGTCCCCAATGTTGTATCGTAAGTATGCGAAACAGAAAGGAAAGACAATATATACAAAGAAAAGAAAGGGAAGGGGGTAGAAGCTTCCCTGAAACGCGTAGGGGGAGGCCGATCAGAAACCCTGCGTTTATTAGAAAAAAAACAGCAAAGGTAATAAGGAAAGAGCGAAAAAGATAAGCGAGGGATGCCTCCCAGGAGCGCTTTGTTTATAGTCGTGTAGCTTGACTATTAGGGCGGGTTTATTAGGTGGAGGAAAGTTATGGTTTCGCTAAAACCGATCACTGGGTCGCCTGCTATATAAGACTTTAACCGATGACCGTTTACTTTAAAAGAGCCTTTTGTCCGGGTGGGAGACGAGTACGGTTCCATAAGGAAAAACTTCTTCAACTAGGAAGGGACCAGACCATCTAGATTTTAATTTACCTGGAAAAAGCCTAAGACGTGAATTGTAAAGAAGGACAAGATCGCCCGGAGAAAATAATTTTTGGGACTTGATTTTTCGATCGTGATATAACTTAGAGCGCTCCTTATAGAATTTATTGCTCTCGTAAGCGTTCGCACGCCATTCATCGATCTCGTTTAGTTGCAGTTTTCTATTCTGAGCGGCTAAGTTGGAGTCGAGGTTTAAGAGTTTTAAAGCCCAAAGTGCGCGATGTTCTAATTCTACGGGTAAATGGCACGCTTTGTCGTAGACTAACCGGAATGGCGTACATCCAATAGCGGTTTTGTATGCCGTCCGATACGCCCACAATGCGTCGTCGAGTTTAACGGACCAATCTTTCCTATTTAGCGAAACGGTTTTTTCTAAAATTCGCTTAATCTCTCGATTTACTACCTCGACTTGGCCACTTGTTTGCGGGTGGTAGGGGGTGGCAAGCTTGTGCGTGACTCCGTATTTAGCTAACGTCTTAGCCATAAGAGCGTTACAGAAATGCGTTCCCCTATCACTAACAATTGCGCGAGGCGTGCCGAAGCGAGAAAATAATTTTTTAAGAAATGAAACGACGACTCGCGCATCGTTGGTGGGGAGAGCTTGCGCTTCCGCCCATCTCGATACATAGTCGACAGCCACTAAAATATACATATTTTTGAAAGATGGAGGTAGGGGGCCAACAAAATCTATGCCCCACAAATCGAAGACTTCGCACTCTAAAAACATGTTTTGGGGCATCTCGTCGCGACGAGAGATGTTACCCGACCGCTGACAGCTATCGCATGCGCGCACAAAATTATGCGCGTCTTTGAAGAGAGTGGGCCAAAAGTAGCCCGCCTCTAGCGCCTTCCGAGCGGTCCGGTTGGCTTGATAATGCCCACCGGCTGGACCCTCGTGGCAGTGCTTAAGAATTTGTAAGTACTCCACACCCGCAACGCATCTTCGGACCGCTTGGTCCGCGCAGATACGAAAAAGAAATGGGTCCTCCCAAAAGAAATTTTTCAAGTCAGAAAAGAATTTCTTCTTTTGATGACTGGAAAACTCTTTTGGAAGGACCCGCGCTACTAAAAAATTTGCAAAATCTGCGAACCAAGGCGAAGATGACGAAGATAAATTAATGGCAAGAAGGCGTTCCTCGGGGAATCTGTCATTTATTTCAGATTCGACGAGCGCTTCCGCACCCGGATTTTCTAAACGGGAGAGGTGGTCAGCCGCTAGATTTTCCGCTCCCTGCTTATCTCGGATCTCCAAATCAAACTCTTGTAGGAGGAGAATCCATCGAAGAAGGCGGGGCTTTGCATCATTTTTAGCTAATAAATATTTAAGCGCGGAGTGATCGGTAAAAACGATAACTTTAGATAGCGTTATATACGAGCGAAACTTATCGAAAGCGAAAACGACGGCTAAGAGTTCCTTTTCCGTTGTCGTGTAATTTACTTGTGCGGAAGTGAGCGTCTTGCTAGCGTAATAAATAGGATGAAAATGTTTTTCTACGCGTTGGCCAAGAACGGCACCTAAGGCAATATCACTAGCGTCGCACATTATTTCGAACGGAAGGGACCAATTAGGGGCCACTAAAATTGGTGAAGTGATAAGTTTTTGTTTTATCAAATTAAAGGCGGACTCGCATTCGCTACTAAAGATGAAACGTGATTCCTTTTCCAAGAGGTGAGTAAGCGGCTTGGTTATTTTTGAAAAGTCTTGAATGAAGCGTCGATAAAAGCCCGCATGGCCTAAGAAACTCCTAATAGATTTTACGTTTGTTGGATGCGGAAGTTTTTCTATAATTTCTATCTTGGCCTTATCCACCTCTATCCCCTTAGACGAAATCATATGGCCGAGGACCAAACCTCCTCGAACCATAAAGTTGCATTTTTCCCAATTTAAAACAAGGCTTGTGTCCTCGCACCGTTGAAGCACACGATCTAAATTTTGAAGGCAATCGGGAAAAGAGCGTCCGAAAACAGAAAAGTCATCCATAAAGACTTCCATAATGTCTTCTACTAGCTCGCCAAAGATCGCTAGCATACATCTTTGGAATGTAGCTGGCGCGTTGCAGAGTCCAAATGGCATTCTTCGATATGCGAAGGTGCCAAACGGGCAAGAAAAAGTTGTTTTCTCTTGATCATCGGGGGAAATGGGGATTTGGAAAAACCCCGATAAACCATCAAGAAAACAATAATACGGATGACCGGATAAACGCTCTAAAATCTGGTCCAAAAATGGCAGAGGGAAATGGTCCTTGCGGGTGGCGTCATTAAGTTTTCTATAATCGATGCACACTCGCCAACCCGTAACAGTACGAGTTGGGACAAGCTCGTTATGCTCATTCGCCACTACGGTAAGACCGCCCTTCTTGGGTACGACATGCACGGGACTAACCCATGCACTGTCCGAAATAGGGTAGATAATTCCCGCATCTAATAACTTAATGATTTCGGCTTTAACGACGTCTTTCATGTTTGGGTTAACACGACGCTGCGGCTGAATCGTTTTGCGGCAATTATCGTTAAGGAAAATCTTATGGGTGCAAAAGGAGGGGCTAATCCCCTTTAAGTCAGAGATTTGCCACGCAATTGCGTGGCGATGTTTAAATAAAACTTCCAATAAATCGGAAGTCTCTGAATCACTAAAGTCCGAAGAAATGATAACGGGAAGCGTATCGCCTTTTCCCAAAAAAGCGTATTTGAGCGATGCAGGTAAGGTTTTGAGGTCTAGGATGGGCGGTTCTTCTAGGGAGGTTTTAATTCCTATGTCTTTCTTACCAATTGGTTCGAAAGGCAAGTCTATAGATGTATCCTCATCGCAGTTGAAATTTTCGAGCGCATAAATATCGTCGTTTAAAAATACGGACTCGAAAATGGGAGAAGAACGATCTCCGAAAAAGGTATCTAAAGAATAGCAGAAATCGTCGCTCGATGACAAATTGTCCATCGAGGGATTAATAGAGAAAGTAACTTGGTCATCGCCTACTCGGAGGAGAAGGCTACCATTACTAACATCTATTAGTGCGCGGGAGGTGGCGAGAAAAGGGCGACCGAGTATTATTGGTACCTCGGCGTCCTCCTCGATATCTAAGATGACGAAGTCTACCGGGAAGGTAAACTTGTCGACTCGGACAAGGACGTCCTCCACTACCCCGATAGGGAACTTAACCGAGCGATCCGCTAATTGGATGCGCATATTCGTAGGACTAGGAGTACCCAAACCTAAACGCGAAAAGAGCGAGAACGGCATCAGATTAATGCTAGCCCCTAAATCAGCTAAGGCGTACTTTACTAATATATCGCCAAAAAGGCACGGGATGGAAAACCGTCCCGGGTCGTTTTGTTTTGTGGGCAATTTATTAGTAAGGGCCGCCGAGCAGACAGCGTTCTGAGATACATGCGAAATATCCTCTAATTTACGTTTATTAGAAAGTAGTTCTTTTAAAAATTTCGCATATTTGGGCATTTGCGAGATAGACTCGCAAAAAGGAACATTAATGTGAATTTGTTTTAATAATAAAATAAATTTTTCATATTGCGCGTCCTTACGCTCGTTTTCTAATTTATGCGGATACGGAAGAGCCTTGTTTAAAATAAATTTTTCTTTTATAATAGGTAAAGGCGGCGTAAGCGAAGAAAGGGGAAGAGGGGTCGGAGGTGAAATATGTACCTGAGGGTCGGTCCGTTTTGGATCGACCACCTCCTTTCCGCTACGGAGGGTTATAGCGTTGGCGTTCTCCCGCGGATTGGGCTCCGTGTTTCCCGGCAGTGCCCCGAGCGCGCGCTCGGACATCATCCTCGCCAGCTGTCCAACCTGTTGTTCGAGTGTTTTTAGCGATCCGGTGATGTTCCGGATATTTGACTCGTTGGACGCAATATACTTCGAAAAATTTTCCTCCATCGGGGAGGGTTTCGGAAGAGGAGGAGGAGGAAGAAATCCGGGCGCAAAAGAAATAGGGGGATGCTGAGCATTATTCGGGTTGCTCCACGAGAAGTTGGGGTGATTCCTCCAACCCGGGTTATAGTTATTACTATAAGGGTTGTTGTTGGGGTTGAAGGGAGGACGACCCGAATTTCCCATGAAGTCCACGAACTCTTCAGCCACGCAGACGTTAGGGGGAATAAAACAAGGCGGAGTGGAGGAGGCAGCAGACATCTCCGCCACCTGCTTTGTTAACCTTTCAACTTGAAGGGTCAAGAGAGCAGTGGCATCCACTTCAAAAAGACCAGCCGCCGGCTTTGGCCGTCCCCGCGGGACGTTCCATTGATAGGCGTTCATAGCCATCTCTTCGAATAAAGCCTGGGCGGCCTCGGGGGTTTTGTTGTTAAGCGTACCCCCGGCAGCCGCGTCAATCATTTGACGCGGCTGAAAATTCAGCCCATTATAAAAAATTTGAACTTGCAACCACGTTGGCAGCGCGTGGTGCGGGCAACGGCGGAGGAATTCCTTAAACCGTTCCCAAGTCTCGTATAGAGACTCAGGATCGTTCTGCACAAACGAAGAAATGTCCGCCCGTAACTTTGCAGTTTTTGCGGGCGAAAAGTACTTCGTTAGGAACCGTTCCGTCAACTCAGCCCACGTGGTGATACATCCTCGCGGGAGGGCATTCAACCACGCCTTGGCTTTGGACTTAAGGGAAAAAGGAAATAAGCGCAAACGAATGGCATCATCAGTGACGCCATTAATCTTGAAGGTGTCGCATATCTCCAAGAAATTGGACAAGTGGACATTCGGGTCCTCATCCGGCAGTCCATCAAACTGCACGGCGTTTTGGACCATTTGAATGACACTTGACTTTATTTCGAAATTATTATTCGCCACCGCAGGGCGAACAATACTCGACCCAGAATCATCCAGGTTAGGTCGGGCGTAATAGGACATAGTACGCTCGGCCGCCGGGGGAGGGTTAGGCGCAGCCATAAGTACAACAGTAGGTTCTCCGATAGATTCCTCGGGATCTAAAGAAGGATTTCGGCGTTGAGATCGAATACGCGCAAGAGAGCGTTCGATCTCAGGGTCGAAGTCAAAATCTTCATACTCTGAGGGTTGTCCACGGGTCATACACCCAAACAAAAATAAAACAAAATAAAGTTCTTTTTTTTGTTTTAAAATAAAGTTTTTAGTTTTTTTTTATAGAAAATAAGTAAAATTAATAGACTCCGGAATTCGAAATAGCAACTCGAAAACAGAATTCCCCGGCAACGGCGCCAAAAACTTGATGCGCCCGCGAACAGACTCTTACTGTGGTTGGTTCGGTGAGTCGATCGCCGCGGGCGTGCTAATAGAGGCAAGTGCACCTATCGCAAGTAGTACTCGATATTCGGGGGAATACCGAGGTCGTATTGTTCTCGGGGTCGTGTTGACTATTCTTACTCCTCCGGGAGGACTATTATTTTACTGAAAGTAAGGTGGATTTTTTTACTTAATAAAAGACGGAAAAGCAAAGGAGCAAAAAAAAATGATTTAGAAAATATTCGATGAAGGGTTAACGCTCGGCATCGAATCGGATTAAGACTAAAACAATTTTTAATAATAAAAAGACTTAGTTTTCAAATTAATAATAAGACAACTTGGCCGTGGAGGTTCCACAAATGTGAGCTCACCTAGCTATAGGGATATCGCTCACCTAAACGTTAAGACTATTCGACCGAACGTTAGTCCGACGAAGGATTCCTCTTAACGCCCGCTTTACGCTAAGAACCCCGCTATTGGGTGGGGAACCCAATCCGGTAGAATTACGCTTGTCCTCTTTCGAGGGTATGCACGCAACTCTATTTACCCAGGGGTGATCGGTCCATATGCACGGCCTCTCGGCTAGCTAGCATATGGACTACGGAAATAGGGCCCACACATCGATATGTGGTCCTACGCGTCGTAAACCCGGGGTAAACCTTAAGTACTTAAATTAAAATGAAAATAAAGAGCTTTAATTATTATAAATCATTTTATATGTCCCAATGCTCTTCGATGCCGAGGCTAATAGCGATTAGCCACACATCGGTATGGGGACGGCTTATAATTTAGTGAGGCGCGAGTTCGAAATTAAACACTAAATGTTTATAAGAAGGGGACACAAGAAAAATAACAACATTTAGAAAACTGAAAAACTAGCTAAAACAAGAACTCACGCACACTCCAAATTATAAATTAAAAAGGAACTAAGTTACACATAAAAGAAATTTGCATTTTTCAAATTTGCGAGTCCCACTCAAACGAGTGGGGGCGGTAAATAAAAGCTGAAAATTGCAAGTCCTACTCAAACGAGTAGGACTGAAATGAAAGCGAGTCCTACTCGAATGAGTAGGAGAAAATAAATGCGATTACAGGGCTAAAAGGTCCGGCCATTTAACTCAAGTGAGTAGGCGGAAAAATAAAGAAAGAAAAATTACAAATCCTACTCAAACGAGTAGGCGGGAAATAAAGTCCGGCCATTTAAACTCAAGTGAGTAGGCGGAAAAATAAAGAAAGAAAAATTACAAGTCCTACTCGAACGAGTAGGACTGAAAATGAAAACGGTGCGTCATTTAACTCTTAACGAGTAGGCGGAAATAAATACACACAGACACACACACTCCATAAGAAATTCAAGAAAGTAATAAAGCTAACACCTACACTCACACACTCTACATAATTTGAATAAAGCATTAAAAGAAAGCAATTAAAAGAAAGCATAAAAGATTTAACACCTACACTCACACACTCTACACAATTTGAATCAAAGCATAAAAGTTATACACCTACACTCACACACACTTCATGAAGATTTAAGAAGAACAAAAGAAATTTTATTCTCATACACTCACACACACTAATAACAAAGAAAAATCAAAATTACCTAAAAATTAAAACTTTTACTTTTTCAAGCATAGGCTTTGCCAAAAACAAATAAAAAGAAGAAATTACAAATTTAGAAGACAAAAGTTTTTCAAAACAAATTAAAAACCAAAGTTTTTGGAAAATTAAAATTTCAACATTTTCATTCTTATGACTTTATGAAAGTGATAAAAAAGGTAAAAAGAAGATGAAAAGAACAAAAAGAGGTTTTACAATCCTAAAAGAAAACTAAGTAAAAAAGGGAACAAAATCACTTTTTGAATCTCTTTTATAAATTCATGGGCATGAAATCAAAATTCTAAGCATGAAGACAAGTTAAAGACATATAAAGTAAAGTAAATTACACTCATACACATACACACACATTTCATAAATGAAGAACAAGGATGAAACCAAGGATAAAAAAGGGAGAAGAAGTGAGCCATCCAAATGAATTTTCATGCTATATAGAGAGAGAAAATCTAACATTTTTATTGAAATCATCAAACTATTACAAAGCTAGAAGATAAAGCAAAATAAAACATGAAATAAGAAGGGAGAAATCTCCTTACATAGCACTAGTATCCACGGATTAAGCCCACAAAAAGACACTAAATTGGCCCAAAAATCTGAACCCTTGGACCTTACAGAACTGGGCTATTTATAGGAAAACATTTCTAAGTACACGCCCTCGGTCACGGGTGTGTAGGGGGGCGTGACAGTACTATTCATGAAGGCGGCTGGCGATTGGACGGGAAAGTTGACTTCGGGCTGAGTTCGCAGCAGTCACGCCCCAGGTCACGGGCGTGACTCTGGGCGTGTCGGGGAGGTAGAACCGGGCGCGGGTTGCGTCGAAAGTCTTTGTCAGCATCTTGTCGGGCCAGCTGGAAAGGTCACGCCCCAGGTCACGGGCGTGACGCTGGGCGTGTCAGTTGGTGTCGACACTCGACGAATGTCGAGCGGAAAGTGTCGAGTCGAAATCGTCGAGCGGAAATTGAGTCACGCCCCAGGTCACGGGCGTGACACTGGGCGTGACTGTTGGTGTCGACACTCGACGATCGTCGAGATGAATTCGTCGAGAGGAGAGGACACGGGCTTGGGTCACGCCCCGTGTCGGGTGATACGGGCGTGTCGCCAGGCGTGTCGAGCTTTTACTTCACAAATTTTCCGATTTCACGGGAAATGCGCAGTCACGGCCCGGTCACGGGCGTGACCAATGTGTCACGGGCGTGTACTTCCCAAATTTTGGCAGATTTTGGAATTTTTCTGCAAAATAAAATAAAATAAGGAAGCAAATTTACAAGAATAGGAACATTTTATTGAACAAAAATAAGTAAAAACGATGAAAATAAATGAAAATGACTAAATTAATGTGCATAAAAATACGTATATTTACAGTTCATCACCTATTCACCCCCCCTCTAGGTGGTTAGGCACTATTTCTTTCACCAACGCAGGCGAAAGATATGAGTATGTTATGTTTGTTATGTGTGTATGTTATGTTATTTTGTACGATGTCGTGGTGCGAGATAGGCTGCGGCCTTTGAGCTCTAACCCAGATCGTTTGCTAAGGAATGGTGTGGTTATGTTGATGGTTATAGCTGAGCTAAATTTCGGGACGAAATGTTTTTGAAGGAGGGGAGGATTGTAACACCCCAAAGCCCAGTTTGGGTTCAGGTTGGGTGACACGTCCTGGGACACGGGCGTATCCCAGGGCGTGTCATGCTCGGGTTGAGCAGCCTCTCGAGTGCTCGACGAAATGCACTCGAAAAGTTCTCGGGAGGGGACACGCCCTGTGACACGGGCGTGTCAAGGGGCGTGTATGAGCCGTGTTCGACGAATTTCACTCGAGTAACTGCGCCCGACGAAATCTCGAGAGAAGGGGCACACGGGCGTGTCATATGGTCGTGTCTTACTCTGTGTCTACTCGAGTGGGTGTCTCGAGTAGGTCTAAAATGTCTCGAGTACGGGGTGATACGGGCATGTCAGCCATATGATACAGGCGTATCATGTCCAACTACTCGAGTAGTTGTCTCGAGTAGGTCTTGAGTGGGTCTCGAGAGGTAGACACGGGCGTGTCAACCATGTGACACGGGCGTGTCAGCCATGTGACACGGGCATGTCACATGGCCATGTCCTGTTCTGGATAAGGCGGTTCGTGCGCCGCTTAAGAGACACGGCCTGTGACACGGGCGTGTCACAGGGCGTGTCAGACCCGAAAGATTCATTTCAGAGATTTTTGTAGTCGTTCATTTCCTTCCCTTGGGGATCCGATGGCCCAAGATTCTCCTTACTGCTTTAAGTCTGAAAGGGAGAAGATAATCCTCATTTCATCCTTGGCCATTCTCTTTCTAAAGAGAGCTAGAGAGAAGAAAGAGCAAGGAGGAAGAAGGAGATGGACCGGCTGCCGGAGGATCGGTAGCGTGCTGAATCGAGATCCGAGTTCAGATTCCTGGAGGCAAAGCCATGGCGGTGATTTCCATCTGGCTAGTTCATGGCTCCAAAGCGGTCGTCGAGGGTAACGATCTCCTTCTTGGACAACAAAGTCCTTTCTTTATTCATCTGCATGTAATCCTCCACCAATAGGTGGAAAGCGTAAGCGATTCCAAGTTGAGTCTGCATCTAGAGTCGGAAGTGTGGAGTACGACATAGGCATGCTGCGTGAAGCCCATTCGGATGGTTAGTCTGGATTGGTGATGGTTATGTATGAACCGGAGAAGACTCCGTGAATTGGATGGATTATATGGAACTGTGCATGTGTTGTGAGCTCTGGGTGAGCTGGATGCTGATTTTGGATGCTTTGTGTACGCTCCTTATGGTGTGAGCGATGCGAGCGCTATTGGCTCTGAGAGAGCGGAAAGCTGTAGCTAATCAGGAGGGAAAGCCGACCCGCGTCAAGATCTGCACTATTGACGAATTTAGCAACGGGAAAAGGCTGACCTGCCCCTGGTTGTTTTGGGAGATCGATTGGTGGCAAGGCTTGGGGGCGGCGAGACAGACCCGGCTTGCTGCACCACATTGGTGGGTCGATCTGAATTGGAAATGCTTAAGTTTGCTGGGAGGTTAGCACCTCTGAGTGGGATGGGAGAGGATGTCCCCAGCATGCGTGTTGGTAGACTAAGGCACATACTCAATAAGTTAAAAAACCTCTGATCGGTGGTGGGCGACTGGGATATCCGGTACACCAATAATGTGCCCTGAGTGCACGGAGCGTCTAGCGGAGGTCGGCGTTTGTGATGGTGTGTTGTGTGAGAACACCGATTGTGATATAGCTATATATATGTGGTGTTTGTAATGTATACAGGGAAGGAACCACTACCCCGGGTAAGGGGTAGGGTCGTTATAATTGGTCAGCTAATGCTGACCGTTGCTTTGTTTACCGCTCTTGGGGTGGATGTTAAACTGCAGGTGCTGATGGGTTGAATTGAATTGAGCGGAATGAAGACTTGCTGCTTACAGGCCCTTGAAGGCCATGCGAAGAATTCTTGGATTTCATGTGTGGCCGGGCTGCGTGCTGATGTACGAAGCTGTATATTTGTAAAGAGCAACTTGTAAGGCCTTAAGGCCATGAGAGTGTGGGTATTGTATACATTCCTGGTTTATGTATAAATGTGGAGTTTATATGTTAAGTGGACATTCATGCGGTTGAGTTCTGATAACTTAAAATACTGTGCTAGAATGCTCTGAGTTAGGACACGAATAGAATGTGATTTTGATATCCCCACGTGGCTTCGTCGTTTGTATGTGAAATATGGCGTGGGGCCCCGGCCGGACCCACCGTTATATTCCATGGGACAGATGGAGATGTTACATTACTTCATTCTGAACTTGTGATAGTGAGATTGTTGCTTGAGAATAATGTTTTGCTTAAGATTTCAGCATGTCGATATGTTGTTATGTCTTAATCATTGCTTGTGTTATTAAGCTTCAGTTTTTCCTATGCTTGTTATGATTATGCCATTCTAGCGATTGCTAAAAGCGTGCGTTGCGTTGAGGTGATTGCGACACTCGCTATTTCGTTCACCGTCCATACTATTCTCTATAGTACTCCACCCAAGTGACGCGGTGACGGCGACCCGCATTAGTTTTATTAGCATTAAGCTTAGGAAACCAAAACTAAACCTCCTTTGCCACGTTAACACTAGCAATCACTTTTCCAATAGCAAAACCATACTCCCTACTTGCACTCCTCATGAGATCGATATCCGGGGATTAAACTCATCACTTTTATTACTTGACAACGATCGGTACACTTGCTGAGAGTGCATCAAGTTTTTTGCACCGTTGTCGGGGGTGCAATCGTTGTGTGCATTTTTCTTTTGGAAAAATTTGCAAGTGTTTGACGCTTTGATAGATTTTTCTTATTGTATGACAGATCCTAACCCTGGTAGTAGGGGTGAAAATTTGGGAGCTAATCTTGAAACCGCACGAGCGAGGAGAGCTCGTGTGTATGCTGCAACTGCTAAAGTTAGAATGGAAGACTTGGGCCAAGCAGGAAATGGCCAAGGTGATAGAGTTGTTGAGGGTCAGGAGGTGGTCCAACCTCGCGTTAGGATGATGCGTGATTTCACTGCCCCGACTGCGGGAAGTGTTTATTCAGGCTTCGGACCATCCATTGCCAACAACCATTTTGAGATAAAGCCCGCGATTCTGAATATGATCAGAAATAATACACAGTATTCTAGTTTGTCGAGTGAGGACCCGCAGCTCCATCTGGCGGAGTTCACAGAGATTTGCGGCACCTTCCGATATGTTGGAATTTCTGATGAGGTAGTTAAGCTGAAGCTATTCCCATTTTCGCTGAGGGACAGGGCTAAGACCTGGCTTCACACAATTGACCCTGGGACTGCTACCACATGGGAAGCTCTGACCTCTAAGTTTTTGGCCAAGTTCCACCCAGTGGACAAAATTATGAATGCCCAAAGGGAAATTGCTACGTTCCGGCAGCTGGACCAAGAGACGTTGTCTGAGGCGTGGGAGCATTTCACTGACCTACAGTGACGTTGTCCCAAACATGGCTGCGAGCCGTGGAATCTTGTAGAAATATTCTATTTTGGTGTCGAGCCGAACTACCGGGCTATGATCGACGCAGCAGCCGACGACACAATTATGAACCTTTCTCCTGAAGAGGCTTTGCGACTTCTTTGAGACACGGCCTCCCATAGCACATACTGGACAGCGGGAAGAAATGCCCCTAGGGGCGAAAAATCTATTTGATGTGAATATGGTGATGCACAAAGCCGAAGCAAGCCACTCTGTGATGGATGGAAGAAGGATGCTGACCAGATCGACTACTCCTCCGGCTCCGGTTGGGGGCATATCATGCTGGGGTTGTTTAAATACCGGCCACCACGCTTTTGAATGCCCAGCTGGAGAGTCATTTGTGGAACCGACAGGTATAACCTTTGATTAAAATGTTAATTTTATAAACAGTCAAATCCGCGTTGCACCCTATAATAATGCGTATAACCCAAACGCGAGAAATCATCCGAATTTCTTGTGGAATCAAAATGCCCCAGGTCAAAGATGGCAGGGAGGCCAACATCAATTTGATGCTCAAGTCTCCAATAGCCAATCGCGGCTGCCGCAGTCGTGTTACAATCAGAGAGGGCAAGGGGCACGTAGGAGTGCTCTAGAAGAAATGATGGAAAAGTTTGTTGAGATGGACCAATCTAACATGGCCACTCAAACCTCTTCTATGAGGAACTTAGAGACACAGCTGGGGCAACTTGCCCATGTGTTCTCTGAGCGTACTCACGGCGCGCTCCCAAGCCACACGGAAAAGAATTCCCGTGAGCAAGGGAAGAGTGTTGCGGAGGCAGAGGAGTGCAGTATTAATGAAGTATTAAGAGTGCAGTATTAAGAGTGTTGCGGAGGCTGTCGAGTGTGAGATTAATGAAATTGAGACGGTAGCCCTTTGCGATTCAAGTTCGTCGTGCAACATTCTTGCTCTGCAAGATGTTGAGAAGCTTAATTTAAATATTGAAACTAATATCCAGAAATCGCTTGTGCTAGCTGATGGGTCGGTGGTTAAAACTGATGGGGTGATTAAAGAGGTGGAGGTGAAACTTAACGAGGCTGTGGTTGTTACCGACTTCCAGGTGTTGGGACCCATAGGAAATAATTCAAAGCCTATTCTTGGGGTTCCATTCCTGAAAGCCAGTGAAGAGACGCTGTGCTTTAACACATGCGGCATCACCTTGGCTTCCAAGGTCGATTTGCCGACGTCGAAATTATTAACCTTTCTCCTGAAGAGGATTTGTGGCTTATTCGAGACACGGCCTCCCATAGCACATACTGGACTGCAGGAAGAAATGCCCCTAGGGGGTGAAACATCTGTTTGATGTGAATATGGTGATGCACCAAGCCGAAGCAAGCCACCCTGTGATGGATGGAAGAAGGATGCTGACCAGATCTGTAACGCCCCGAAACTCAAGGGAGCAAAAAGGGGGACGTTTTGGGCCAGTTTGAGTTCTGGCAGTAGGCACACGGCCTGGGACACGGGCGTGTCCCAGGGCGTGTCGAACCGTGTCGACACTTAGCCGCGAAGTCATCGAGATTGTCTCGACGATTCGTCGAGAATGGGCACACGGCCTGCGACACGGGCGTGTCGCAGGGCGTGTAGACCTGTGTCGACACTTAGCCGTGAGTCGTAGAGATATACTCGACGATTCGTCTAGAATGGGCACACGGCCTGCGACACGGGCGTGTCGCAGGGCGTGTCGACCCGTGTTGACGATCGTCCCAGGGAGTCGTCGAGATTCACTCGACGATCGTCGAGACAAGGCACACGGCCTAGGACACGGGCGTGTCCAAGGCCGTGTCATCAAGTCGTCGATCTTCCCTCGACGAAGTGTCCCGTGTACACAGCCTGGGGTCCAGGCGTGTCAATGTGACACGAGCAAGGACACGGGCGTGTCCTAGAACCCGTGCAGTGCTCGGGTTGAAAATGGGGAAAAATCATGGGGTACACGGCCGGCTACACGGCCGTGTGAAGTGGAACACGGTCGTGTCAGCTCGAACACTGGCGTGTTCGATACCCGTGTGAGGTTCCAGGAGATTCGATTTTGACGGCGAATGCGGCACACGGCCCTGGACACGGGCGTGTGCCAGGCCGTGTTCGGCCCAGATTGGGCATTTCAGCCCCGAATCAAAGCCGTTCGTTTCCTTGTTTTGAGATCCAACGGTTGGGGGATGTTCCTGAAGGGATATACCCGTGGGTTGACTTAGAAATCCATCACTTTTCATACCTTATCTCTTTCTAAATCCTTGGAGTGAAAGGAGAGCTAAGGGAAGAAGGAGGAGCTAGATCCTCCATTGGAGGAGCTTCGGAGCTCCGAATCGCAAGCCGACTCCGGATCCATGGAGGCAACGCTAGTGCGGTGATTTCCATCCATTTACTTTTCAATGGCGCTAAAGAGGAACTCAAGGGTAACGATCCTCATCTTGAGCACGAATAGCTCTCTTTCCTAGCATAGGAAGCCCGCTCTCACGAGTTTGCAGAGAGTTGGAGGCGTTCCTTCGGGTAGATATGTGTAGTCCTCGTTGTTTAGAGTCCGTATGCGAGAACGGACATAGGCATGATGTGTGAAGCCTACCCGGACATATTAGTCTGGATCGGTGATGTTGCATTGCATAAGGCCGGAGAAGACTCCGTGCTATTGGTTGTTTTCGGGTTTTCTACGCGGTAGATTGCAGCAGGGAACCTTGGGGACTAACCCAAAGGTGCACCCGAAAAACTGGGCGGATACGAGATCTTGCCAACTTGGTGGCCTGAGAGCCAACTTGAACATAACCGAGTTATGTGACTTGCGATAGAATGGGACTCGGTGAAAGTTTGACCCGCGCAAATGGCTTAAATTGTCGTTGCGATGTGAGCACGGGTTAGATGGAACCGTACCCGCTTTATGTCGTTCGGTTAAAGAGACCTAAGTTTACGTGGCACTTGCCGTTGGCATAGATGTGAGTCTTCGGCGGTCAATGGCTTAAATTGACGTGACCCATGCCAAGAAGACAAATTGCTCATAGGTTTGGCCGTCTAAGTGGCGGTGGTGAGTCCGGAATATTAATGGCTTTAATTGACGTGACATCGACCGGTTCACCGAGAATGTGCCCTGAGTGCACGGGGCGTGTGGCCGTACGAGCCAACGTCTGTGATGTTATGGCTATGGTTATAAATTACTCGCTTATGCTAATGAAATGCAGGGAAGGAGCATCGCCACCCCGAGTTGGGGGCGGGAACGTTATAATTTGGTCAGCATTGCTGACCGTTGCCTTGTTTTGCCACCGTGCGGTGGTTTGTTGCTTGCAGGTGCAGCTGGACCAAGCGGTCAATAGCGGGCTAAAGCCCTTTTTGCGAAGCCGGCCCTCGAAGGCCCAAGTAGAAGTGTTTGCTGTTTTATTCATGTATGACCGGCCTGCGCGCCGTAGTTTGTAAAACATGTAATATTCAAGTGAAACATTTTGTAAGGCCTTAAGGCTTGTTTTGAGTATTTTGTATAACATTCCTATTTTGTATTAGTGGACATTCGTGCTTTGATGATGGGTTCTTGTTTATAACCTTTATAAACTGCTTCCGCTAGAATGCTCTGTGTAGGACGTTGTGATTGGTTGGATGGTTTCCATAAGTAACCACCCGGTCTGTCTATGGTATATGGCGTCGGGCCCCGGCCGGACCTACTGCTATATGCTATGCGACGGATAGGGGGTGTTACAATTTGGTATCAGACTACTGGTTTTTGGTCGGGCTTAAGGGAATTCGTGGCCGAATTCTTTTTAAGGGGTGGTGAGCACATTGTGTGCGTCATCGTTATAATGGTAAAAGAACCCTTGAATGTCCACTTAGGAATGAAAATACTCGTGTTTGAGGAACCTGCGTGTTCCTATAATTGCTGTTCGCAATTTTATTTGGTCGCTTAACGGTGTTTTGTACCACTATAGGTGACCGGAAGCGGTTCTGGACAGCCAGAATGTCCGGTTTCTGAGGAGCATGGTGCACCCGGTGAGGTGTTTGAGCCTCCTCCTTCGTATGAAACCGTTAGAAGGATCGTAGAAGCGGTGTTCGCTGTGACGGGTGCACAGCTTGGAGGAAATGTACAACCCTGCGCCCCTGTTGTGGCTTCAACGCTGGTGGGCGCGATGCAGCAGATGACCTTTGGTAGACCTTTGGGGCAGCAGCTGAATATGCATTTAGTGCAGGGAGCGCACACGGTTGAGGAATATTTGCAAGCATTTCTTCTGATAAGTCGCTACCCATGCTTCGAGTTGGATAACGAGCAAACTACAGTCGATAGATTTTATAATGGCCTGCGTGCCGAGTTACGAGTTCTACTGTTAGGACCAAAGTTATTGGGATTCCGAGCCTTGGTGGAATCAGCTAGATCTTTGGAGGCAGATCTGAGGAAGACCCTCCCGATGCCAGCGACCATGGTATCGAACTATTCAAACCCCATAAGAGCTGCATCCGGCAGAATGCTGGAGAAAGGGGCTATGAAATCGACTAGTAAAGCTACTTACACTTGTTATACTTGTGGAAAGAGAGGGCACTTTGCCCGAGACTGTTGGAATGGTGCTCGGAAGGGTAAGAAAGCTATGTCAGGAGCAGTCAAGGATGTTAGTGCAAAGGAAACGGCATTCAAAGTGCCGAACACCTCAAAGTCTGCATATCGTAAATGGTATAAGAAGCATAGGACTTCGGGTCAAGCTCTTTCTGGTGCTTCTGGGGCGACTACGGGTCAGACCCCGGGCACATGTTTCAACTGTGGGGAGCCGGGGCATTATGCTCGTGAGTGCCTAAAGCCCTGGAGGAAGCACGGCGTCGTGACGACAGGTATGGTTTAAAGATAGTTTTGCCTTAAATACTTGTCGCCCTTGTGCATGTTAGCTTAGAATTATCTGTGTTAAGCTTTGTGGCGACTTTACTTTATCTGCGAGAGCACCATTCATTTAGGGAGCCTCGCATTCCTTTATTAGGAATTATATTGTGCGTCGGAGTACCTCCTTCGATGGTGAAAGACATATTGGATGTGTTATAGTCCAATGGTGCTCATTGTGCGCGGGTAGAGGTTGTTGCGACTAGTTTTGGATTGGGAATCAGGAGTTCGACGTTATATTTGGTAGGGACTGGCTCTCGGAGCAGCAAGCCAATATAGATGCGGTAGAAAGGAAGCCAAGCTGGGAGCAAGTCGTGAGATGACTTTTACGGACTCGAAGAGGTCGAGCAAGACGTTGGCGTCTGCTCTTCAGGTGGTGAAGGCGGTTCGTGCCGGAGCAGAACTGTTCTTTACACTAGTGGAGGTTGCAAAGCCGAAGCCCACAGTGGATTGTATTTCAGTGGTATCGAAGTACCCTGAAGTGTTCCCTAGAGATCTTCCTGGAGCCTCGCCTCGACAGGAGATAGATTCCATGTTTGAGCTTGTACCAGGTGCAAAGCATATGTCACGCTCTCCTTGTCGGCTAGCGCCTAAGGAAATGGCGGAGCTGAAGGTGCAACTTCTAAAAGTTGTTGGAGCAAGGGTATGTGCGTCCAAGTCCTTCTCCTTGGAGCGCACCGACCCCCTTTAGTAAGAAGAAGAACGGAAGCTTGAGGCTATGTATTAATTATCGGGAGCTCAATAAGTTGACGGCAAAGAACAAGTACCCAATCCCAAGGATCGATGATCTTTGCGATCAGTTGGTCGGGCCAACGACGTACTCTAAAGTAGTTAAGGAAGAGTGATATCCCTAAGATAACGTTCAGTACAGGACACGGGCGCTACGAGTTTACGGTCATGCCGTTTGGACTGACTAATGCGCCGTCAGTGTTCGTGGATTTGATGAACAGGACCTTCCGGGAGTACTTGTACCATTCTGTGATCGTCTTCGTCGACGATAGTCTGGTGTACTCACAGAGTAAGGAAGATCACTTCAAGCATCTCCTTTTGGTTTTGAGACGATAAGGAAGAATCAGTCATATACCAAGTTCTCGAAGTGCGAGTTTGGTCACCTTCAGTGGTGTCCTCGGTCTTGTAATGAGTAAGGAAGGTATTGCAGTGGATCTGACGAAGATTGTTGCGATACGAGAGTGGCCTGAGCTTGCTACGGTAGCGGAAGTCCGGAGTTTTCTGGAGCTTGCCTGCTACTATAGGCGCTTCGTGGAGAACTTCTCGCGGATAGCGTTACCTCTCACTACTTTGACGAGGAAGGAGCATAAGTTCTTTTGGACGCCGGAGTGCGCGCGAGCTTTTGAGGAGTTGTAATGTCGGTTGACTACGGCGCCTGTGCTGACTTCGCCGAGTGGAACCGAAGGTAATGAGATTTATAATGATGCTTAGGGCAGTGGTTTGGGTTGCGTGCTACTGCAACACGGAAGCATCATAGCTTAGGGCCGTGAGTTTGGCCTTGAAGCTATGGAGGCATAATTGTATACGGTGTGAAAATGGATCTCTACGCCGGTCACAAGAACGTGAAGTATCTGATTGATCAGAAGGATCCGAAAATACGGCAGCGTAGATGGATGGAGTTCTTGGGAGACTATACATTCAAGATCCACTACGCGCCTGATAAAGGGAATGCGGTTGCTGACGCGGTGAGTCGCCAAGCCCCAGCTCGAGCCAATTGGCTATCGGTGCATGATAAGCGGTTGGTGCGAGAGTTGGAGGCATTGGGGATCGTTTGTGTGGACAAGCAATCAAGTGCTGAAGCAGTTCATGGTAGAGACTCTGGATGGGTCAAATTCCCAATTCGTCGTGGAGGACGAATTGCTTCGGAGAGACGGTCGTTTGTGCGTCCCAAGTGTGGGCAATTTGCGGGTGGAGTTGTTGTACGAGGCACACCATACCAAGTACTCGATTCACCCGGGGAGCACGAAGTTGTACCGTGATGTGAAGAAACTGTGTTGGTGGTCGTGTTTGAAAAAGGATGTGGCGCTATACGTAGTGAAGTGCCAAACCCGCACCTTGGTAAAGGCGGAGTGCCAAAAGCCGGGAGGATTTCTTAAGTCCTTGCCTATTCCGGAGTGGAAATTTGACGACATCTCTATGGACTTTGTGCACGGTTTGCCAAGGTCGTAAAAGGGAAACGACGTCATTTGGGTGGTTGTTGATCGATTAACGAAGGTGTCGCATTTTATTCCGCATAGGAAGGATGATCCGGTGGAGAAGTTGGCAAAGCTTTATGTGGATAACATAGTGCGGCTTCATGGTGTGCCCCGCAGCATCGTGAGTGACCGAGATGGGCGGTTCACGTCCAATGATTGGAGGCTGGTGCAGCAAATGTTGGGAACAAAGCTGAAGTTTAGCACAGCCTTCCATCCGCAAACGGATGGGCAGACCGAGAGGGTCAATCGAACCATGGAAGACATGCTTCGCATGTGTGTCTTGGATTTCGAAAAGCAATGGGAAGACCACCTTTATTTGGTGGAGTTCGCATACAACAACAGCTACCAAGCGAGTATTCAGATGGCGCCTTTCGAGGCCCTATATGGTAGAAAATGTCGCACGCCATTGTCTTGGATAGAAACGGGTGAGTCAAAGTTGTATAAGCGATCGGAAGTAGAGGGTGCTACTTCTTTGGTGAGAACCATTCGTGTTGGAACACCCTATTACTAATTTGGGTCAGGATCACTATGTCTCTAGGAACCTTTATTTGACCTCCTGTATAGCTTAAAAGGTCAATTAGAATTGAGTCTAAGGGTTAGAAGTCTAGGATTGGAAGCTGCCCTGGAGACCAAGTTTTTCTGTCTGGAGACCAAGTCTGATCGTCGAGCTCAGCACGACGATTCGTCGAACTCCGATCGACGATCGTCTAGCTCAACTTCGACAGATCGTCGAACTCCATTCGACGATCGCTGAGCTCAACTTCTTAATATCGTCGAACTCCATTCGACGATCGGTGAGCTCAGGTCGACGATTTTGACTCTGCTTTGGATCTTTATCTCTGAGCTCAGTTCGACGATCTTTGAGCTCAGATCGACGATTATTTTACTGCTTAAGTTTTTCAGATCGCTGAGCTCAGCTCGATGATAGCAGAGCTCAGTTCGACGATTTCAGATAACTTCCAGAATTCAAATTCAAATCAGTTAGGAGTTATTCTGCAATTAATTCAGAGATTTGCTAGCCGTTTACATTCAATTCTGGACCAAGTTTCAAGGGATTTTTCAAGGGATAATTCTGTGGACTTTCCTCCAGAAGAGATTATGCAATTAAGGATGCAATCAATGCAGACCAACGGCTATCCTTGACAGAGAATGATATTCTATTCTGGAACAGAGAATAAAAGACAGAATGTTTTTTGATTAATAGAGATTAACAAGACAGATACACACAATACAGATTACAGAGACTCATTCAAAATCTTCTGTCAAAAAGAATTCTGAAGAACACTCATCAAAGAGATCAAGCTTTCAAAAATCTTCAGATCTCTTCAGATCTCAAAGTGTTCAAGGCCAACATCAGTTCAAGACTCCAGACACTCAACATTTCAGCTATTGCTGAAATCATCCATTGCTGGAGTTCTATATTTGAAGGCTTATCACCCTCAAGCAAAGTTTTTCTTCCTGAAGATTTCAAGGATTCAGGGGGAGCTTTGACATCAATCCACATAGTCTTCTCAGTTGCTTGAGAAAGAGAAGACTTCCATCACTCTCTCACCCCCACTCTGTAAAGGGTTTTTCAAACTCCCTTCAAAAGTTTGAATCTGGTTTTTGAGCACCTTGTCAAAAGCTCATTGGTGGCAAGACACCTGATCAAAAAATCTGCTTTGGTTTTTGAGCACCTTATCAAAAGCTCATTGGTGCCCAGGACACCTGATCAACTCATCCTGTAGTGGATTCCTACCTAGGGTGGTAGAAGAGTGGATGTACCCAAGTTTGGGAAACCACTATATTCCCTTGTGTCTTCTGGTTTTTGCTTGCTTTCATTTTTGTTTCTGGCCTTGATTCTCTCTGTGCTTAGTTTTTTTGTTTAGCTTAGTGTTGTAGTTAGATTCTTTATTGCTTCCCTGCTGACATAGATTACAACAACTGTTGTAAAAGCTTGTAAAAAGTTTTTAAGCACCATATACTCTATTCACCCCCCTTTAGAGTATATCAGATCTAGTTGCCCTTTCAATTGGTATCAAAGCGAGGTTGGTTAAACATACCATATCTGATTGGTTGTACAGTCTAACACCTGAACCCCAAGATCCCAAACTAGATCTGCTTTTCTTCTGTATTTTATTATTAGTTTTTGTTTGCACAAATCATGGCCCAAAACAAAGATTATGCTAGCACCAAACCTCCAGTGTGCAATCTTTCCAAGTTTGCACTTTGGAAAGCAAGGATTAGACTTTACATGAATTCCATTGACGAAGATATTTTCAATTCTGTTTTGACAGTGTGTCCAAGACCCCCAGAGAGCACAAGAACAAATGTTGTTCCACCTCCATCAGGAATAGATGCTGACATCAAAAAATGGAAAGTAGCTGATGCCAAGGCTATGAACATTCTAGCCCAGACAATGTCAAATGACATATTTCAAAAGGTAGCTGAATGCAATTCAGCCAAGGAGATTTGGGACAAGCTCTCAGAAATAGTCTCAGGCTCAGCTGATGAGAGAAAGGACAGAAGATCCCATCTTATCTCCCAATATGAGAACTTTAAGAAGGGAGAGACTGAGTCAGTGGGAGACATGTACAACAGATTGAGTCTAATTGTCAGTGAACTAAGGACATTGGACAAAGAGATTTCTCTGACAGAACTTAATGACAAGATCCTAATGTGCTTCCCCAGCACTTGGGATTCAAGAATCTGGCCAATTAAGGATGCCAGAAGTCTGAATGAAATCACCACTGAAGCCTTGTTGGGTAAGCTCAAATCTTATGAGCTACTTATCAAGAATAGAGAGGAAGAACAGAAGGCTGCTTCACCAGCCACAAGGAAAGAGAAGACCATAGCCTTTAAGGCAACTGAGGATCTGCCTGAAGATAAGAGCACAGGCAATGATGAACTACTCAGCTTGTTGGCCAAAATATTCTACAAGATGGCCAGAAAGGACTTCAGAAGAAGATCATACAAGGAGCAGGACAAGCCAAGGTATGACAAGTCCATTAGCAACAATAAAGATATTATCTGCTTTGGTTGCAGGAAACCAGGGCATATAGTTCCTGACTGTCCAGAGAACAAGATCAAGGACAGAAGGGACAAAAAAGAAAGAAGAAAGGAGAAAGACTCCAAAAGGAATGGAAGTGGCAAACCTTCTTCAAGCAAAAATAAGCATACAAGAAAAGGGTTTGTTGCTGAATCCTGGAGTGAGACAGAAGAGGAGTCAGAAGCCTCTTCTAGCTCAAGTGATGATGAGGATGATGCAGAAGAAAAGGAGTTCTGCATGATGGCAATCAATGCCTCACAGAACAATTCAGAGGAAGAGGAGTCAGAGTCAGACTCAGAGACTCAACCTGAAGAAGATCAGGTAAAGACCTATCCAACATCTAACCAGCAATGGTATTTGGATAGTGGGTGCTCTAAGCACATGACAGGGAACAAGGACAACCTCACTTCCTTTAGAGCCAAGCTTGGACCCAAAGTTATCTTTGGTGATTCCAACTTTGGACAGACTAAAGGATATGGTGCAGTCCAGATTGGTTCAGTAACCTTCAAGAAGGTAGCATATGTGGAAGGACTGAAGCACAACCTAATCAGCATCAGTCAGCTGTGTGATGAAGGCTACCAAGTGACCTTCAGCAAAACCTTATGCAAAATCAAGTCAGAGGACAACACAACTGTGTTGACAGGTAAAAGGAAAGGTAACATCTATCTAGTAGATTTTCTTTCAACTAATATAGATATCTGCTTGTTTAATTCAGTCTGTAGACCAAATGTTTTATGGCATAAGAGATTAGGACACCTAAACCTTAGAACTATTGCTAGGCTCTCCAAGGACAACCTTGTTAGAGGACTACCTTCTGGCCCCTTCAAGAAGGAAGGACTCTGCAGGGCCTGTCAATTAGGCAAGCAAACTAAAAACAGTTTTAAGTCACTTAATAAGAGTGATTCACCTAGGATATTGTATCTGTTACACATGGATCTATTTGGACCCATCACAGTACAAAGCCTAGGAGGGAAATCCTACACTTTAGTAGTCGTAGATGACTTCTCAAGATTCACTTGGGTGTTCTTTCTAAGGAAGAAGTCTGATAACTTTAAGTGTCTGACAGAGTTTCTCAAATTTATACAGATTGAGTTCAATACTCACATTGCCCTGATCAGAAGTGATCATGGGACAGAGTTTGATTCTCTTCTTATGCAAGAGTTCTGTCAGAGTGAAGGGATCAGGCATACTTTCTCAGCTCCTAGAACTCCTCAACAAAATGGGGTAGCTGAAAGGAAAAATAGAACCCTTATTGAATCTGCCACTACATTGTTGTCAGATGCTCATCTACCTCTATCCTTTTGGGCAGAGGCAGTGAACACCTCCAACTATGTGCTGAACAGAAGTCTGATACATAAACTAAAGGGAAAGACTCCCTATGAATTACTCAAAGGGAAGAAACCTAAAGTTGACTATTTTAGAATTTTTGGTTGTATTTGCTATATTCACAATAATGACAAGAAGTATTTAGCAAAATTTCAAGCCAAAGCTGATGAAGGAGTGTTTCTGGGATACTCCATGATCAGCAAGGCCTATAGGGTCTATAATAAATCATCTTTGAAAATTGAGGAATCTGTTCATGTTTCTTTTGATGAATCTAACATGTTTTTCAAGGAGAAGATTTCTTCTACCATAGAACCTTTGCAGGAACATTCTCTAGTTGAAGATATGAACAAGTTACAGGTTGCTCAAGAGGATGAAAGCAGTGAAGATGAAGGCAATGCTCAACATATTGAAGCACCACTTGAAGAGCCAGTTGTTGTACCACAAGAGGAAACAACAACACAGGTTGGTGAACAATCAACACCCCCTGTTGATTTAGTAACATCAAGAGACCATCCAATTTCCCAAATAATTGGAGAAATCTCAGCTGGTGTGTAAACCAGAAATCAGGTCAACCAAAACCTGTTGCACACCTGCTTCCTATCTCAAATTGAACCTCAGTACATTCAAGATGCAGAGCAAGATCCACACTGGATCATTGCAATGCAAGAGGAGTTGCATCAATTTGAGAGAAACAAAGTATGGGAACTAGTGCCAAAGCCTAAGGATCATTCCATTGTTGGAACAAAATGGGTATTCAGAAACAAACTGGATGATCAAGGAGTAATAATAAGGAACAAGGCAAGACTAGTTGCTCAGGGATATTCTCAAGAAGAAGGAATTGACTACGACCAGACTTTTGCACCTGTTGCAAGATTGGAAGCCATCAGGATATTTCTAGCTTATGCAGCTCACAAAGGCTTCAAGGTTTATCAAATGGATGTCAAAAGTGCTTTCTTAAATGGAGACATCAAAGAGGAAGTCTATGTCAGACAACCTCCAGGTTTTATCTCTCCAACTCTTCCTGATTATGTTTTTAGACTGAACAAAGCATTATATGGTCTCAAGCAAGCTCCTAGAGCATGGTATGAGACCCTAGCATGCTTTCTCTTGGAAAATGGTTTTATAAGGGGTAGAGTAGACCAAACTCTTTTTATTAGAACCCATAAGTCTCATACCCTACTAGTGCAAATTTATGTAGACGATATCATTTTTGGTTCTACTGACTCAAAATTGTGCAGAAGGTTTTCTAACCTGATGCATTCTAAATTTGAGATGAGTAGCATGGGTGAGCTGTCCTTCTTCCTAGGGTTGCAAGTCAAACAACATGCTGAAGGCATCTTTATTTCTCAAACCAAATATGCTAATGAACTGGTTAAGAAATTTGGTATGTCTGAGGCATCTTGTATGAAAACACCCATGCCTACCAATGCTGTATTGGATGCTGATGAACATGGGAAACCTGTTGATCAGACAACATATAGAGCAATGATTGGCTCTTTACTGTATCTTACAGCTAGTAGACCAGATATAATGTTTGCTACATGTATATGTGCTAGGTTCCAAGTAAGCCCTAGAGAGTCACACCTAACATTAGTAAAGAGGATTCTCAGGTATGTTAAAAGTTGTCCAAATCTAGGCCTCTGGTATCCAAAAGATTCAGCATTTGAGTTAACTGGATTCTCTGATGCTGATTATGCTGGATGCAGAATTGACAGGAAAAGCACCAGTGGAACTTGTTAGTTCATTGGTGATAGACTTGTCTCTTGGTTTTGTAAGAAACAAACATCTGTGTCAACTTCAACTGCTGAAGCTGAATATATGGCTGCAGGCAGTTGTTGTTCACAAATATTGTGGATTCAAAACAAACTCCTAGACTATGGTTACAACTTAGAGAAGTCTAAAATCTTTTGTGACAATACAAGTGCTATTTCTATAGCTCAAAATCCAGTCCTCCATAGTAGGACAAAACACATAAAGATTAGGCATCATTTCTTAAGGGATAATGTTGAAAAACACAAAATTGAATTACAATATATCCCAACTGATTTACAAATGGGAGATATTTTCACCAAGCCTTTGGATGAAAAGAAACACACCTTCTTCCTAAATCAGTTAGGAATGTTAGATGGAGGAAGCTTTAAATAATCTCCAAAGATTTTGAAAGCTAAAAATTGACCAAGACTAGGCAAAAAATTCTGATTTTTCTTAGTGTCTAGAATTTTTCTGATCTCTGAACTGCGCTCGACGATTTCCCCAAAGATCGTCGAACGGATATCGACGATTTCCAGAATCGTCGAACTGAGTTCAGCGCCTCTCAGATAGTATGAACTATCTCTTCCGGTCAACGATCGTCGAACGGCGCTCGACGATTTTGTTCACTGAACGATCGTCGAACGGAGCTCGACGCTTTCCAAGATCGTCGGACGGAGATCGATGATGTTGGAGTCTCTTCAGATTCCTTTAGAAGCCGCGATCGTCGAACTGAGTTCAACGATCTTTCCAATTCTGCGTCGAACCCTAATATAAAACTCATTTTTCGCCGTCGTTCTCTCTTGCACTTTCGATTTCTCTGCAAGGATTTTCTTTCCCTCCAAACAGTTCTACGCTTGGTCGTTTTGTTTGTTGAATTTTTGCAGGTACAATGGCTGTGTCCGTTGCAGTTCTAGCCGCAATGAAGTTCGATGCTGGATTCGACATTGATATGGAATCTTTCAACACCACTGATCAAATCTTCCAAGATATACTGGATTTATTCAAGGATCAGAATCTGTCTGCCCTCATGACCACTAGAATGAAGCTTGCTTCAGATGAGATAAAGGAGTGGGTCTATACTGCTCATAACCAAGACAACTCCACAATAGTTGGGTCCATTGCTGGAACTCAGGTACCTCTGACCCCCACCATTTTAACAGAGGTTTTTGGACTAAGAAATGGAGATGATACTGCTGAGTTATCTGGAGAGGAGTTTTCTGACATGCTTGCCAGGATGGGTCATCCAGAGGGAAACCCTAGCAAGTTATTCAAGAGGAACCTGTCTGTTGAATACAGATTCCTGGCAGATGTAGTAGGGAAAGTGCTGCTGGCAAAGCACTCTGCACATGATACCATATCCAGATACCAGCTCTGCCTCATGGGAGCACTGGTGGATAAGAGAAGTTTGAACTGGGGAGAGGTCTTCTTTGACCTAATCAAGAAGAAAATAAACAAAAGCTTTGTTAACTTTGGAAGGATTCTTGGAGTCTTCCTGCAAAACAAGTGCCCTGCCTTGCTAGTCTCCTCTGGAGTGCACATAAATGCCTCCAAGAGACTCACATGTGCCCTCTTTGGCAAGTGGGACAGGCAAATCAGCAAGCCTGGCAGGCCCTCCTCAAGTGCTCCTTCAGGCACAAGGACTCCAAGAGTCACTCTCCCACAGGTCTCTGCTCCTGCAGGAGACCTGGCTGCTGCTGTTGCTGCCTCCTCTCCTCCTTCAATTCCAACCCTTCCTCTACCATCCACCATTCCAGCTCCATCCACCATTACCATCTCTAGCCCATCTCCAACAACAATTCCATCTCCAGAACCCATTCTGCCTCCACCAGTAGACCACTTCCACCCTCTGTTCTCATACCCTCCACCAGATATCACATCATCCCCATCCATTCCATCCTTCACCCTCCTGGATGACTCCTATATGGATGATTCCCCATCCTCTCCTCCAGAATTACCCTCCTCCTCAACTTCCTTCCAAGATCTCCTCCACCACATTATTGATCAACCAACTTTCACCCCATCCATATCCATCCCCTTGTCCTCCATTTCCACCATCCCAACACCTGAGCCATCCATTCCACTCTCCAGCCCTCCACCTCCAGCATCTTCAGCTACACCTATTCCATCTACCTCTACTCCTATTTTTGAGCCAGTAGACCTCTCAGCCCTAGGTGACAAGTTGTATGAGCTAATTGCCCCCAGGCTCTCCCTACTCTTGGAGACCTCATTGGCTCCTCTACACTTGTCAGTGGCAGCCCTCTCTGCCAGGCTTTCCTCCCTCCTTCCTCAGGCAGCACCACCAGCAGTTTGCCTTGATACAGATGTCTCTGCATCTAGGCAGGGGGAGATGCCCTATGAAGCAAGCCTTCATGCTGCTGCTGCTGCTGATGTTTTTGTATCTGCTGCTCCTTCTGCTACTGTTGCTGTGCCTCCAGAATGTCAAGCTCCTACTACAGTTCTTGCAATAGACCTAAGGTCTTTGCTTTCTGCCTTTGATCCTGCCTTCTTCAGCTGTTTGCCAGAGAGAAATGCTGTCCAGCCCACAGAAGATTTGTCCAAGGCACTGGTGCCTGTCTCTTGCTGTGACCCCAGCATTATCTCCTCTTTTGTATATTCAGTGATTGCTGCTACTGAAGATGTTGCTGCTGATGCTGAAGAAAGGATTGTTGTTGCTGCTGCTGATTCTGATGAGCCATTATCCAAGGATCTTCTGATGTCAGAGGCCACTGATGTTGAGCCTGCTGCAGAGTTTGATGATGTTGCTGCTATTATCAATAAAGTTGTTGCTGCTATGAGTGAATCTGCTGTTGAGAGTGAATCTGTTGTTACTGCTGTGAGTGAGACTGTTACAGTTGCTGCTGTTGTCACCAGTCCAGTATCTGCTGCTGCTGCTGTAATTGCTTCTGTTGCACCCTCTCTATCTGCTGCTGTCACCTCTACTGCTGCTGTTGTTCCTGCTTCACCTCCTGTATCTGCTGCTGTTCAGTTGAAGAAAGAATTGATGAAGAAAATAGATGTTATATATGATGACCAGAGTTCTGAGACTGATGAATTCAAAACTGACTCTGATGATTCAGCTGCTACCATTGCCAGAAAAAGGAAGGCAAGGAGCAAGGCAATGAAAAGGGTTCCTCCTGCAAAAGTCAAGGATAATAATGATATTCCTTATTATATTCTGCATAACTGCCCCATCACAGAACATTGGATGCAATATTCTAAAAATCAGCTCAAGGCCATGAAGAAGAAGAGAAAGTATGAAAAGGGCTCCTCCCAGTTCCAGCACCCTCATCCTCCTCCTCCACCTCCTCCTGATGCAGGTGCAGGTGGCAGCTCTGCAAGTCAAGCCCCAGCTAGAAGCCAGGCTCCCTATCAACCCCATGCCAGATCCTACCAAAGGGAAAGCCAGTCTAGGGGTTCTTATTCTAGGAGAGGAGGATACAGGGGTAATCAAAGAGATTTTCAAGTTTATTCCAAAGGGTATTCCAGGCAGCACCCATATTCTAGGGGAGGACATGGTACTTCTGATACTACTTCTGGTCCCTTCCCCTACAAGCTAAAAGAGACAGTGTCTGTCAGGCCTCCTCAAGACAATTCTTCCAACAGGTATGAGCCACCTGTACCATTTGAGGACCCTGAAAAGAATCCAGCTGCTTGGACTGCTAGGATGAAGGAACTGGCTGCACTAGATCAGATCAAGAAGGCCAGAGAGCAAGGTTTAGACACTTCAAATATTTCTACAATGTCAGAGCAAAGACAAAAGGAACTAGACAAATATGCTTCCAGCAAATTCTTTGATGCTGAGAGATATATGGAGTTGCATCCTGCTGCTGTGGTCCCCAGATATTCAAAGCAAACTTACTTGGGTGCAGCAGATGACACCAGGTCCAACAAGGAAGCTCTAAATCCAAACAGAGAAATCAAACTTGTCAAAGGCAAAGAGAAGTAGTGACAGTGTAAGGTGACAATTTCTGTGATTTTCTGACTGCTATCTGGATGACATATATACATATATATATATATATCTCTGTGATGTTTCTGCAATGTCTAGCTGCTGTTTTTATGCCTCTCTGATTGTATGTTGTTATTTGAATTTTTCCAAAGTCTGTAAATAGTCATTCTAACCCAAATAGGGGGAGATTGTTGGAACACCCTATTACTAATTTGGGTCAGGATCACTATGTCTCTAGGAACCTTTATTTGACCTCCTGTATAGCTTAAAAGGTCAATTAGAATTGATTCTAAGGGTTAGAAGTCTAGGATTGGAAGCTGCCCTGGAGACCAAGTTTTTCTGTCTGGAGACCAAGTCTGATCGTCGAGCTCAGCACGACGATTCGTCGAACTCCGATCGACGATCGTCTAGCTCAACTTCGACAGATCGTCGAACTCCATTCGACGATCGCTGAGCTCAACTTCTTAATATCGTCGAACTCCATTCGACGATCGGTGAGCTCAGGTCGACGATTTTGACTCTGCTTTGGATCTTTATCTCTGAGCTCAGTTCGACGATCTTTGAGCTCAGATCGACGATTATTTTGCTGCTTAAGTTTTCCAGATCGCTGAGCTCAGCTCGACGATAGCAGAGCTCAGTTCGACGATTTCAGATAACTTCCAGAATTCAAATTCAAATCAGTTATGAGTTATTCTGCAATTAATTCAGAGATTTGCTAGCCGTTTACATTCAATTCTGGACCAAGTTTCAAGGGATTTTTCAAGGGATAATTCTGTGGACTTTCCTCCAGAAGAGATTATGCAATTAAGGATGCAATCAATGCAGACCAACGGCTATCCTTGACAGAGAATGATATTCTATTCTGGAACAGAGAATAAAAGACAGAATGTTTTTTGATTAATAGAGATTAACAAGACAGATACACACAATACAGATTACAGAGACTCATTCAAAATCTTCTGTCAAAAAGAATTCTGAAGAACACTCATCAAAGAGATCAAGCTTTCAAAAATCTTCAGATCTCAAAGTGTTCAAGGCCAACATCAGTTCAAGACTCCAGACACTCAACATTTCAGCTATTGCTGAAATCATCCATTGCTGGAGTTCTATATTTGAAGGCCTATCACCCTCAAGCAAAGCTTTTCTTCCTGAAGATTTCAAGGATTCAGGGGGAGCTTTGACATCAATCCACATAGTCTTCTCAGTTGCTTGAGAAAAAGAAGACTTCCATCACTCTCTCACCCCCACTCTGTAAAGGGTTTTTCAAACTCCCTTCAAAAGTTTGAATCTGGTTTTTGAGCACCTTGTCAAAAGCTCATTGGTGGCAAGACACCTGATCAAAAAATCTGCTTTGGTTTTTGAGCACCTTATCAAAAGATCATTGGTGCCCAGGACACCTGATCAACTCATCCTGCAGTGGATTCCTACCTAGGGTGGTAGAAGAGTGGATGTACCCAAGTTTGGGGAACCACTATATTCCCTTGTGTCTTCTGGTTTTTGCTTGCTTTCATTTTTGTTTCTGGCCTTGATTCTCTCTGTGCTTAGTTTTTTTGTTTAGCTTAGTGTTGTAGTTAGATTCTTTATTGCTTCCCTGCTGACACAGATTACAACAACTGTTGTAAAAGCTTGTAAAAAGTTTTTAAGCACCATATACTCTATTCACCCCCCTCTAGAGTATATCAGATCTAGTTGCCCTTTCAATTCGGGAGAGGTTGCTTATCGCTCAGGACCGACAAGCGAAGTACTATAATGCCAAGCACAGGAATGTGGAGTTCGCTGTGGGCGATTATGTATACTTAAAGATCAAGCCGTTCAAGGGTGTCTCGCGGGTGCGGCGATTGAAAAAGCTAAGCCCGAGGTACCTTGGACCGTTTGAGGTTCTGGAGCGAGTTGGTGAAGCGGCCTATAGGTTGAAGCTTTCAGTGGAGCTAAGTGGTTTACATGATGTATTCCATATTTCGGTGCTCCGGAAGGCGGTGCAAGATCCTACGCAAGTGATCGCGCTTGATCAAGTGCCAGGTGGATAGTGGGCTAACGACAAAGGTCAAGCCCGTGCGGATCGAGGACTCGGAGGTCAAGCGGCTACGCAATAAAGAGATCAGGATGGTCAAGGTCCGGTGGGACAATTGCGGTCGTGAGGAGCTCTCTTGGGAGCGAGAGCAGACTATGCTTGACGAGTATCCGGAGTTGTTCCGCTCAGGTACAAAATTTTGATTTTGTACATGTCTTTCCTTTATGTAATTTCGTGGGCGAAATTCTTTTAAGAGCGGGAGAGTTGTAACGCCCCGAAACTCAAGGGAGCAAAAGGGGGACGTTTTGGGCCAGTTTGAGTTCTGGCAGCAGGCACACGGCCTGGGACACGGGCGTGTCCCAGGGCGTGTCGAGCCTTGTCGACACTTAGCCGCGAAGTCGTCGAGATTGTCTCGACGATTCGTCGAGAATGGGCACACGGCCTGCGACACGGGCGTGTCACAGGGCGTGTCGACCCGTGTCGACACTTAACCGTGAGTCATCGAGATATACTCGACGATTCGTCGAGAATGGGCACACGGCCTGCGACACGGGCGTGTCGCAGGGCGTGTCGACCCGTGTCGACGATCGTCCCGGGGAGTCGTCGAGATTCACTCGACGATCGTCGAGACAAGGCACACGGCCTAGGACACGGGCGTGTCCAAGGCCGTGTCATCAAGTCGTCGATCTTCCCTCGACGAAGTGTCCCGTGTACACGGCCTGGGGTCCAGGCGTGTCAATGTGACACGAGCAAGGACACGAGCGTGTCCTAGAACCCGTGCAGTGCTCGGGTTGAAAATGGGGAAAAATCATGGGGTACACGGCCGGCTACACGGCCGTGTGAAGTGGAACACGGGCATGTCAGCTCGAACACGGGCGTGTTCGATACCCGTGTGAGGTTCCAGGAGATTCGATTTTGACGGCGAATGCGGCACACGGCCCTGGACACGGGCGTGTGCCAGGCCGTGTTCGGCCCAGATTGGGCATTTCAGCCCAGAATCAAAGCTGTTCGTTTCCTTGTTTTGAGATCCAACGGTTGGGGGATGTTCCTGAAGGGATATACCCGTGGGTTGACTTAGAAATCCATCACTTTTCATACCTTATCTCTTTCTAAATCCTTGGAGTGAGAGGAGAGCTAAGGGAAGAAGGAGGAGCTAGATCCGCCATTGGAGGAGCTTCGGAGCTCCGAATCGCAAGCCGACTCCGGATCCACGGAGGCAACGCTAGTGCGGTGATTTCCATCCGTTTACTTTTCAATGGCTCCAAAGAGGAACTCAAGGGTAACGATCCTCATCTTGAGCACGAATAGCTCTCTTTCCTAGCATAGGAAGCCCGCTCTCGCGAGTTTGCGGAGAGTTGGAGGCGTTCCTTCGGGTAGATATGTGTAGTCCCCGTTGTTTAGAGTCCGTATGCGAGAACGGACATAGGCATGATGTGTGAAGCCTACCCGGACATGTTAGTCTGGATCGGTGATGTTGCATTGCATAAGGCCGGAGAAGACTCCGTGCTATTGGTTGTTTTCGGGTTTTCTACGCAGTAGATTGCAGCAGGGAGCCTTGGGGACTAACCCAAAGGTGCACCCGAAAAACTGGGCGGATACGAGATCTTGCCAACTTGGTGGCCTGAGAGCCAACTTGAACATAACCGAGTTATGTGACTTGCGATAGAATGGGACTCGGTGAAAGTTTGACCCGCGCAAATGGCTTAAATTGTCGTTGCGATGTGAGCACGGGTTAGATGGAACCGTACCCGCTTTATGTCGTTCGGTTAAAGAGACCTAAGGTTACGTGGCACTTGCCGTTGGCATAGATGTGAGTCTTCGGCGGTCAATGGCTTAAATTGACGTGACCCATGCCAAGAAGACAAATTGCTCATAGGTTTGGCTGTCTAAGTGGCGGTGGTGAGTCCGGAATGTTAATGGCTTTAATTGACGTGACATCGACCGGTTCACCGAGAATGTGCCCTGAGTGCACGGGGCGTGTGGCCGTACGAGCCAACGTCTGTGATGTTATGGCTATGGTTATAAATTACTCGCTTATGCTAATGAAATGCAGGGAAGGAGCATCGCCGCCCCGAGTTGGGGGCGGGATCGTTATAATTTGGTCAGCATTGCTGACCATTGCCTTGTTTTGCCACCGTGCGGTGGTTTGTTGCTTGCAGGTGCAGCTGGACCAAGCAGTCAATAGCGGGCTAAAGCCCTTTTTGCGAAGCCGGCCCTTGAAGGCCCAAGTAGAAGTGTTTGTTGTTTTATTCATGTATGACCGGCCTGCGCGCCGTAGTTTGTAAAACATGTAATATTCAAGTGAAACATTTTGTAAGGCCTTAAGGCTTGTTTTGAGTATTTTGTATAACATTCCTATTTTGTATTAGTGGACATTCGTGCTTTGATGCTGGGTTCTTGTTTACAACCTTTATAAACTGCTTCCGCTAGAATGCTCTGTGTAGGACGTTGTGATTGGTTGGATGGTTTCCATAAGTAACCACCCGGTCTGTCTATGGTATATGGCGTCGGGCCCCGGCCGGACCTACTGCTATATGCTATGCGACGGATAGGGGGTGTTACAAGATCGACTACTCCTCCGACTCCGGTTGGGGGCATATCATGCCAGGGATGTTGAAATCCCGGCCACCACGCTTTTGAATGCCCAGCTGGAGAGTCATTTGCAGAACCGGCAGGTATAACCTTTGATGAAAATGTTAATTTTATAAACCGTCAAATCTGCGCTGCGCCCTATAATAATGCGTACAACCCAAACGCGAGAAATCATCCGAATTTCTCGTGGAATCAAAATGCACCAGGTCAAAGATGGCAGGGAGGCCAACATCAATTTGATGCTCAAGTCTCCAATAGCCAACTGCGACCACCGCAACAGGGTTACAATCAGAGCGGGCAAGGGGCACGTAGGAGTGCTTTAGAAGAAATGATGGAAAAGTTTGTTGAGATGGCCCAATCTAACATGGCCACTCAAACCGCTTCTATGAGGAACTTAGAGACATAGCTGGGGTAACTTGCCCCTGTGTTCTCCGAGCGTACTCGAGGAGTGCTCCCAAGCGACACGTAAAAGAATTCTCGTGAGCAAGGGAAGAGTGTTGCGGAGGAAGAGGAGTGCAGTATTAATGAAGTGGTTGTCGAGTGTGAGATTAATGAAATTGAGACGGTAGCCCTTTGCGATTCAGGTTTGTCGTGCAACATTCTTGCTTTGCAAGATGTTGAGAAGCTTAATTTAAATGTCGAAACTAATATCTAGAAATCTCTTGTGCTAGCTGATGGGTCGATGGTTAAAACTGATGGGGTGATTAAAGAGGTGGAGGTGAAAGTTAACGGGGATGTGGTTGTTACCTACTTCCAGGTGTTGGGACCCATAGGAAATAATTCAAAGCCTATTCTTGGGGTTCCACTCCTGAAAGCCAGTGAAGTGACGCTGTGCTTTAACGCATGCGTCATCACCTTGGCTTCCAAGGTCGATTTGCCGCTATCGTCGTCACTTCCCACTCTAATCCCGAGTGAATCTAAAAACCTGCTGGAATTAAATATTTTATTATCTGATGATTAATCTAGAGCTGATGAGACAGATGTTGTGCTGAATAAGCAAGACCGGGTTGTGCACGTGAAAGACCTATTGATGATTGGTAACAGAGAAGTGAAGGAGGAATTGTTTGACATGAAAAAAGTTGCTGAAGAAAAGGAACGAGGGCTGTGCACGGCTATTGGGTGCATGCAGGAAACAGATTTAAAAACTTTGATTAAGCTTAATGAATGTTGTAAAACTATTAAACAGGTGACTTGGGCTGATCTTTCACCCACCGTGGGTGAGGAAAGGATGCCCCCCCCCCCCCGATGAGAAAGATAGGCATGTTGCTGATTTGGTTGGGGTGGATATACCAACCTGGCGATCCCAATCTGTTAATTTGAAAAGAAAAGAATTTCTTATACGCAAGGCTTCAGATTTTGCCCGCCGATGCGAGAAGGACGAGGCTAGGGGTAGGGGATGTAACACCCCCTATCCGTCGCATATCATATAGCAGTAGGTCCGGTCGGGGCCCGACGTCATATACCACAGATAGACCGGGTGGTTACTCAGTGGAAACCATCCAACCAATCATAACGTCCTACTCAGAGCATTCTAGAGGAAGTAGTTTATAAGTTGCAATTAAGGAACCCAGCACAAAGAGCACGAATGTCCACTAATACACCAAATAGTAATGTAGTACATACACAAGTACATACACAAGTACAGGCCTTAAGGCCTTACATAATGGTTCACTTCAAATTACACGTTTTACAAACCACGGCACGCAGGCCGGTCATACATGAACAAAAGCAAGTAAACACTCCAATTAGGCCTTCAAGGGCCGGCTTCGCAATTTGGGCTTTAGCTCGCTATTGACCGCTTGGTCCAGCAGCACCTGCAAGCAACAAACCACCGCACAGTGGCAAACAAAAGCAACGGTCAGCAATGCTGACCAAATTATAACGATCCCGCCCCCAACTCGGGGCGGCGATGCTCCTTCCCTGCAATTATTAGCATAACCAAGCAGTGTATAAATATTCATTTCATCACAGGCGTAGTCTTACACGGCCACACACCCCATGCACTCAGGGCACATTCTCGGTGAACTCAGTCAAAGTCTGCCAACTCACCACCGTCCCTTTGGACGGCCAAACAATGAGCAATTTGTCTTCCCGGCATGGATCACGGTAATTAAAACCATAGACCATCGAAGACCCTCATCTATGCCAACGGAAAGTGCCACGTAACTTTAGGTCTCTTTAACCGAACGACATAGAACGGGTACGATTCCATCTAACCCGTGCTCACATCACAACGTTAATTCAAAATATATGCGCAGGTCAAACTTCTCCCGAGTCCCGTTTCCGTCACACATTTCACATAACTCGGTTATGTTCAAGTTGGCTCTCAGGCCTCCAAGTTGTCAAGATAACGCATCTGCCCAGTTTTCCGGGTGCACCTTTGGGTTAATCCACAAGGCTCCCTGTTGCAATCTACCACGTAGAAAACCCGAAAAAAAACAGTCGCAGGGAA
Source organism: Platanthera guangdongensis (assembly GCA_039583875.1). Taxonomy (NCBI): domain Eukaryota; kingdom Viridiplantae; phylum Streptophyta; class Magnoliopsida; order Asparagales; family Orchidaceae; genus Platanthera; species Platanthera guangdongensis. The sequence continues at coordinate 115,433,415 of CM077155.1, read as the reverse complement.
TCTTCTCCAGCATTTACGCAATGCAACATCACCGATCCTGACCAACATGTCCGGGTAGGCTTCACACATCATGCCTATGTCCGTTCTCGAATACAGACTCTAAACAACGGGGACTTTACATATCTACCCGAAGGAACGCCTCCAACTCACCGCAAACTCGCGAGAGCGGGCTTCCTATGCAAAGAAGGAGAGCTTCACATGCTCAAGAAGAGAATCGTTACCCTAGCATTCTTCCTTGGCGCCATGGAAATGTAAGCGGATGAAAAGCACCGCACTCTCTTTGCCTCCGTAGATCCGAAGTCGGCTCGCGATTTGGAGCTTCGAAGCTCCTCCAATGGCCGGATCTAAGCTTCTTCTTCCTCCTTTGCTCTCCTCTCTCTCTTGACTTAGAAAGAGAACCACTCAAAAGAAATGAGGGTTTCAAGGGTCCAATCCCGTGTATATCCCATCAGGAACAACCCCCAGTCGTTGGATCCCAAATTAAAGAAACAAACGGCCTTGATTCGGGCCTGAAATGCTAAAACTGGGCCAAACACGGCCTGCGACACGCCCGTGTCCAGGGCCGTGTCCCCCATTCGCCGTCAAAATCGACGTGCCTGGAACAACACACGGGCATCCGATACACCCGTGTTCGACCTGACACGCCCGTGTTCCAACTGACACGGCCGTGTGGTCAGTCGTGTGCCTCCATCGACACAGCCCCGAAAACAACCTGAGACTCACACGAGTATTGGACACGCGCGTGTCCTAACCCGTGTCTAACTCGAACACGCCTGGGCTCCAGGCCGTGTTCACTGTCTCGACACTTCGTCGAGCGATGTTCGTCGATTGCCTGACACGGCCTTGGACACGACCGTGTCCTAGGCCCTGTGCCTTGTCTCGACACATCGTCGAGCGAAATTCGTCGACTCCCCGGGCCGATCGTCGACACGGGCTTGACACGCCCTGAGACACGCTTGTGTCTCAGGCCGTGTTCTCTGCTCGACGATAGTCGACACCAAAATCATCGACCTCTCGACCAAATCGTCGACTGGAGCCTGACACGCCCTGGGACACACCCGTGTCCCAGGCCGTGTGCCCCCTACTAGAATCCAATTTTGGCCCAAAACGCCTCTCGTCGCTCTTTTGAGTTTCGGGGCGTTACAACTCTCCCCCTCTTAAAATAATTTCGTCCTCGAAATTTCATAAAGGAAAGAAACATAAAACCAAAATTGTACCTGAGCGGAACAACTCCGGGTACTCGTCAAGCATAATCTGCTCTCGCTCCCAAGAGAGCTCCTCTCGACCGCAATTGTCCCATCGGACCTTGACCATCCTGATCTCTTTATTGCGTAGCCGCTTGACCTCCGAGTCCTCAATCCGCACGGGCTTAACTTTTGTCGTCAACCCACTCTCCACCGGCACTTGATCAACAGCGATCACTTGCGAAGGCTCTTGCACCGCCTTCCGTAGCACCGAAATATGGAATACATCATGTAAACCACTAAGCTCCACCGAAAGCTTCAACCGATAGGCTGCTTCACCAACCCGCTCTAGAACCTCAAACAGCCCAAGGTACCTCGGGCTTAGCTTTTTCAATCGCCGCACCCGCGAGACACCCTTGAACGGCTTGATCTTTAAGTACACCCAGTCGCCCACAGCGAACTCCACGTTCTTGTGCTTGGCATTATAGAACTTCACTTGTCGGTCCTGAGCGATAAGCAACCTCTCCCGAATGGTTCGCACCAACGAAGTAGCATCCTCCACTTCTAATCGCTTATACAACTTTGACTCGCCCGTTTTTAGCCAAGACAACGGCGTGCGACATCTTCTACCATATAGGGCCTCGAAGGGCGTCATTTGAATACTCGCCTGGTAGCTATTGTTGTACGCAAACTCCACCAAATAAAGATGGTCTTCCCATTGCTTTCCAAAGTCCAAGACACACATGCGGAGCATGTCTTCCATAGTTCTATTGACCCTCTCGGTTTTCCCATCCGTTTGCGAATGGAAGGCTGTGCTGAATTTTAATTTTGTTCCGAACATTTGCTGCAGTAGCCTCCAATCATTGGACGTGAACCGCCCATCTCGGTCACTCACGATGCTGCGGGGCACACCGTGAAGACGTACTATATTATCCACATATAGTTTTGCCAACTTCTCCACCGGATCATCCTTCCTATGCGGAATGAAATGCGACACCTTCGTTAGCCGATCTACGACCACCCAAATGGCGTCGTTCCCCTTTTACGACCTTGGCAAACCGTGCACAAAGTCCATAGAGATGTCGTCGAATTTCCACTCTGGAATAGGCAAGGACTTCAGAAATCCTCCCGGTTTTTGGCACTCCTCCTTCACCAAGGCGCAAGTTTAGCACTTCGCCACATAGAATGCCACATGCTTCTTCAAACCCGGCCACCAAAACAGTTTCTTTACATCGCGGTACATCTTCGTGCTCCCCAGGTGAATCGAGTACTTGGTATGGTGTGCCTCGTACAACAATTCCACCTGCAAATTGCCCACACTTGGGACGCACAGACGACCATCTTTCCAAAGCAATCCATCCTCCACAACGAATTGGGAATTTGACCCATCCAGAGCCTCTACCATGAACTGCTTCATATGGAAATCCATATCCAAAGCCTGCCGAATCCGATCAGCCAGGTCATATTGGACTTCAGTCCAATTCAGTACTGCTTCAGCACTTGATTGCTTATCCACACAAACAATCTCCAACACCTCCAACTCCCAAACCAACCGCTCGTCATGGATCGACAGCCAATTGGCTTGAGCTGGGGCCCGGCGACTCAACGCGTCTGCAACCGCATTACCTTTACCAGGCACATAGTGGATCTTGAAAGTATAGTCCCCCTGGTACTCCATCCATCTACGCTGCCGCATATTCAAATCTTTCTGATCAATCAGATACTTCAGGCTCTTGTGATCGGTGTAGATATCAATCTTCACACCGTACAAATAGTGCCTCAACAGCTTCAAGGCAAAAATCACGGCCGCTAACTCCAAGTCATGGACCGGATAATTCCTCTCGTGCACTTTTAGCTGTCTCGAGCCATAAGCTATCACACTTCCGTGTTGCAGTAGCACGCAACCCAAACCGCTGCCCGAAGCGTCGCTATAAATCTCATAACCTTCGGTCCCACATGGCGAACTCAGCACATACGCCGTGGTCAACCGACATTTCAACTCCTCAAAAGCTCGCGTGCACTCCGGCGTCCAAACGAACTTCTACTCCTTCCTCGTCAAAGTAGTGAGAGGTAACACTATCCGCGAGAAGTTCTCTACGAAGCGTCTATAATAGCCGGCAAGCCCCAGAAAGCTCCGGACTTCCGCTACCGTAGAAAGCTCAGGCCACTCCCGTATCGCAACAATCTTCGCCGGATCCACAGCAATACCCTCTCCACTCACTATATGACCGAGGAACGCCACTGAGGACAACCAAAACTCGCACTTTGAGAACTTGGCGTACAATTGATTCCTCCTTAGCGTCTCCAAAACCAAATGAAGATGCTTGAAGTGATCTTCCTCACTCTGCGAGTACACCAAAATATCGTCGATGAAGACGATCACAAAATGGTCCAAGTACTCCCTGAAGGTCATGTTCATCGGATCCATGAACACTGACGGCGCATTAGTTAGCCCAAACGGCATGACCGTAAACTCGTAATGCCCGTATCTCATACTGAACACTGTCTTCGGGATATCACTCTCCGTTATTCGCAGCTGGTAGTACCCGGACTTGAGGTCCAACTTCGAGTACACCGTCGACCCGACCAACTGATCAAAAAGGTCATCGATCCGGGGAATCGGGTACTTGTTCTTTTCCGTCAACTTGTTGAGCTACCGATAATCAATACATAGCCTCAAGCTTCTGTCCTTCTTCTTAACAAAGAGGACCGACGCGCTCCAAGGCGAAGAACTTGGGCGCACATACCCTTGCTCCAACAACTCTTGCAGTTGAACCTTCAGCTCCTTCATTTCCTTAGACGCTAGCCGATATGGAGATCGTGATACTTGCTTTGTACCTGGTACGAGCTCTATCATAAAATCTATCTCCCGTTGAGGCGGGGCTCCAGGGAGATCTCTAGGGAACACATCAGGGTATTCCGATACCACTGAAATACTATCCAACGCAGGCTTCGGCTTCGCAACCTCCACTAGTGTAAAGAACAGTTCTGCACCGGCACGAACCGCTTTCACCACCTGAAGAGCGGACATCAACATCTTGCTCGACCCCTTCAAGCCCATAAAAGTCGTCTCATGACTTGCTCCCAACTTGACTTCCTTCCGACCGCAATCAATATAGGCTCGCTGCTCCGAGAGCCAATCCATGCCAAATATAACGTCGAACTCCACCAACAGTAGTAACGACGCTTGCAGATCGAACTCTTGATTCCCAATGCGAATCTTAACACTGCAGATTCTATCCGCGCGCATCGAACACCCATTGAGCAACAACACATCCAACTTATCCTTCGTCATCGAAGAAGGGACTCCGATTCGTGATATAAATCCTTCGGACAAGAAGGAGTGTGAAGCTCCCGTATCGAAAAGTGCTCTTGCCGGATTTTCACAAATCAAAACAAATCCTAAACAAGCAGTGGTAAGGTAACATGTGCATAACAAGTATTTCAAGAAATTAACTTGCTATAAATTAAACCATACCTGTCACCACATCTGCCTGTTTGATGGCCTCCTGTTGGCCAAGATTATACACCCTTGGTTGGGCCGGAGCATAATGGGACGCGGTCGACTCCAACGCCTTGCCCTTCTCTTCGTAAGTTGCTCCCGGCTTCCTTTCGGACTTGGGATGTCCGCTCCAACAATCACGGGCAAAGTGCCCCGACTTTCCACAAGTAAAACATGCGCCCGGGGTCCGACCCGTAGTCACCCCAGAAGCACCAGAAGAGGGAGCTGGACCCGAAGTCCTATGCTTCTTAAAGAATCTTTGATAGCCGGACTTTGAAGTAGTCCGCACTTTGGACCCAGACTTCTTATCACCAATGCTCTTCTTCGCTTGAACATTCTTCATGTCCTTCTCCAAGGACCGGGCCGTGTTGACCAAGGTTAAGAAACCCTGCGTCATCGGCCCCGAGAGTAGTAACCTCAACTCATCTCTCAACCCTTCGTAGAATCGATTTGTCTTGCGCTCCTCATCCGCAATGGTGGAGCTAGCATATCGACTCAAACGAGTAAACTCGTGGAGATATTCATCCACGCTACTGTCCCCTTGAACCAACTTCAGGAACTCGTTCTCCATCGAAATCCTCTGAGTAGAAGGGAGGTACCTTGCCAAGAACAGTCCCGAGAACTCTTCCATCGGGACGTCTGTAAGTTGTCTACCTCTCAAATGATGCAGCTCCAATCCTTCCCGCCACAATCTCGCTTCACCGTCCAGAAGGAACGTAGCAATAGTGGTCATTTGCCACTCCTCTGTCTCTATTGCTGTCATGACTCGCTTCACCCTGGAGAGCCAGTCTTCAGCTTGAGATGGGGTTCCCAACCCCGAGAATACCGGAGGATTAAATCTCATGACATGCTTGAGCTGTCTCTCGATTGCCCTCCTTGGCACCAACGGTTCCACTACTACCTGTTCCACTCTCCTCGGCTCGGCCGCTTGCTTCTATACCTGCTCCATCGCAGGAGCGGGCTGCTGCATTTGCCTTGCAGGCTGCGCATTAATCATGGCCAACACTGCTTCGGCCACCAAACGTATGGTCTCAACCGACGGAGGTGTTGCAGGAGCTTCATTAGGTGCACTGCTAGCCTCAAAAACTCGACGTTCCGACGGCCCAGCACCACTTTTGGTCACCTATAGTGGTACAAAACACCGTTAAGAAACAAAATTGCAAAAGCAATTATAGGAACATGCAGGTTCCTCAAACACGTGTATTTTCATTCCTAAGTGGACATTCATGGGTTCTTTTACTATTATAATGATGACGCACACATGTGCTCACCACCCCTTAAAAAGAATTCGCCCACGAATTCATCTTAAGCCCGACCAAAACCAGTAGTCTGATACCAAATTGTAACACCCCCTATCCGTTGCATAGCATATAACAGTAGGTCCGGCCGGGGCCCGACGCCATATACCACAGACAGACCGAGTGGTTACTCAGTGGAAACCATCCAACCAATCATAACTTCCTACTCAGAGCATTCTAGCGGAAGCAGTTTATAAGTTGCAATTAAAGAACCCAGCACAAAGAGCACGAATGTCCACTAATACACCAAATAAGAATGTAGTACATACACAAGTACATACACAAGTACAGGCCTTAAGGCCTTACATAATGGTTCACTTCAAATTACATGTTTTACAAACCACGACACGCAGGCCGGTCATACATGAACAAAAGCAAGTAAACACTCCAATTAGGCCTTCGAGGGCCGGCTTCGCAATTTGGGCTTTAGCCCGCTATTGACCGCTTGGTCCAGCAGCACCTGCAAGAAACAAACCACCGCACGGTGGCAAACAAAAGCAACGGTCAGCAATGCTGACCAAATTATAACGATCCCGCCCCCAACTAGGAGCGGCGATGCTCCTTCCCTACAATTATTAGCATAACCAAGCAGTGTATAAATATTCATTTCATCACAGGCGTAGGCTCACACGACCACACACCCCGTGCACTCAGGGCACATTCTCGGTGAACACAGTCAAAGTCTGCTGACTCACCACCGTCCCTTTGGACGGCCAAACAATGAGCAATTTGTCTTCCCGGCATGGGCCACGGTAATTAAAACCATAGACCGCCGAAGACCCTCATCTATGCCAACGACAAGTGCCATGTAACCTGAGGTCTCTTTAACCGAACGACATAGAACGGGTACAGTTCCATCTAACTCATGCTCACATCGCAACGTTAATTCAAAACATATGCGCAGGTCAAACTTCTCCCGAGTCCCGTTTCCGTCACACAATTCACATAACTCGGTTATGTTCAAGTTGGCTCTCAGGCCTCCAAGTTGGCAAGATCACGCATCTGCCCAGTTTTCTGGGTGCACCTTTGGGTTAATCCCCAAGGCTCCCTGTTGCAATCTACCACGTAGAAAACCCAAAAAACAAACAATCGCACGGAGTCTTCTCCGGCATTTATGCAATGCAACATCACTGATCCGGACCAACATGTCCGGGTAGGCTTCACACATCATGCCTATGTCCGTTCTCGAATACAGACTCTAAACAACGGGGACTTTACATATCTACCTGAAGGAACGCCTCCAACTCACCACAAACTCGCGAGAGCGGGCTTCCTATGCAAAGAAGGAGAGCTTCACATACTCAAGAAGAGAATCGTTACCCTAGCGTTCTTCCTTGGCGCTATGGAAATGTAAGCGGATGAAAAGCACCGCACCCTCTTTGCCTCCATAGATCCGAAGTCGGCTCGCGATTTGGAGCTTCGAAACTCCTCCAATGGCCGGATCTAAGCTTCTTCTTCCTCCTTTGCTCTCCTCTCTCTCTTGACTTAAAAAGATAACCACTCAAAAGAAATGAGGGTTTCAAGTGTCCAATCCCGTGTATATCCCATCAGGAACAACCCCCAGCCGTTGGATCCCAAATTAAAGAAACGAACGGCCTTGATTCGGGCTTGAAATGCTAAAACTGGGCCGAATACGGCCTGCGACACGCCCGTGTCCCGGGCCGTGTCCCCCATTCGCAGTCAAAATCGACGCGCATGTAACAACACACGGGCATCCGACACGCCCGTGTTCAACCTGACACGCCTGTGTTCCAACTGACACGGCCGTGTGCCTCCATCTACACAGCCCCGAAAACAACCCGAGACTCACATGGGTATTGGACACGCCCGTGTCCTAACCCATGTCTAACTCGAACACGCCTGGGCTCCAAGCCATGTTCACTGTCTCGACACTTCATCAAGCGAAGTTCGTCGACTGCCTGACACGGCCTTGGACACGCCTGTGTCCTAGGCCGTGTGCCTTGTCTCGACACATCGTCGAGCGAAATTCGTCGACTCCACGGGACGATCGTCGACACGGGCTCGACACGCCTTGAGACACGTCCGTGTCTCAGGCCGTGTTCTCTGCTCGACGATCATCGACACCAAAATCGTCGACCTCTCGACCAAATAGTCGACTGGAGCCTGACACGCCCTGGGACACGCCCGTGTCCCAGGCCGTGTGCCCCCTACCAGAATCTAATTTTGGCCCAAAATGCCTCCCGTCCCTCTTTTGAGTTTCGGGGCGTTACAGGGGAGACTCATCTTCCCTGGGCCCTAAAGCCTTCACCTCGTCCTCATCTCGTGTGACTGGGGGATCTATCGCAAGTCAGCGTTCAGCTGAAGTGTGAAGGATCTTCGAGGCCCCCTTTCTGTCTGTTTCTTGTTTTATTTATCTTCATGTTGTGTGTAACTTTGGACTTTTTCATGCATTCTGAATTCTTGCTTTTGAACATTATCTATATAACTGTTAATAGAGGTATTTGGTCCACCTTAAGGACGGTAAAGAAAAGGGCTTATGGGAGACGACCCAATGTTGCTGCTTGCTTTAAATTCGTGCAATTTAGTTGTTGTGCTTAATTGTGTATAGCTTTATGTGGTTGGAGATATTCTATTTTGCAGGTAGAATTTGTTTGGGCCGTGGGTTTATTGCTGAAGTTTAACGTCAATCTTCTGGTATGCTCATTAGCTGAGCATGAGGTAACCTCTTCCCTCAACTTTCATTTCTTTACTTTTATTGCAAATCATGGATATATTGTTTAGTATAAGTCTGGTGGGGGAAAGTTTTGCGAGTCACCTTTGCACATGCACTTGCATACTACAAGAGTGTTTTCATTTTCAGCTTTTATTTTATCATGACAGCATTGTGCACCTACACCGCATGAGCGCGCACTTAAGCACGAGCTCGACCCAAGTTTATTTTATTTCTTTTGTGATAACTTAAGCTCGACCCAACTTGCTCGAGCAGGTAGACTTTCTTTTTCTTGCATTTGATGTTGTTGTTGAGGTGTTGTTTTGTGTTTGTGAGGTGCAGATTTCATGATATTGTTGTTGAATGTGATATAAAAAAATTTTGAAAAAGAAAAGAAAAAGAGAAAAAGAAAGTAGTTTGATATGAAAGAAGAAAAAGTTTAAAAGAAAATTCCATTTGAGATTTTGTGCTGGTAGGCGGTGCCCGCACCCGTTTGTCAAGTCCAAGTCTGGTGGTGTGGAGCACCTGTATGTATTGCTTGGCGAGAGGATTTTTTGTATGAGCTTATGTGGGTTGTGTGTAGCCATTGTTTACCTTTTGCATCCTTACCTACGTATACGCTTAAGCCCCATTATCTTCCTAAAGTCTTGCGGATTCGCGCTCGAGTCAAACTAGCGCTGTGGAGAGAGTGTGAACGGGCAAGCATATGGTCCCCGACATTGGTGGATTCTTTTGGAGGTGGTCCCGAGCCCCGGTCTTTGACAATGCTCAACTTAGTGGTCTGCCTACTTTCTTCCTACAATACTTATGTACACTTGTCGAAATCTATAAACTTCGTAGCATAATTAAAAAGTTTATCTATTATATTTTTTGTACCCATGAGTATTTAATTTCTCGCTTTACCTTATTTTTGAAATTTCTAAGCCAACTAGCTATTTTCTAGTGCACGGGGGGATGATTTGCTTGGGACGAGCAAATGTTTAAGTCTGGTGGTGTGATGAGTCCGATTTTTATAGGGTTTTTCGGGCTCATCTGGGCTGGTTTTCTCACTTGTGCACTGCATTTCAACCAGATTTCAGTTATATTTGCATTGTTCGGTCATGTACCATTTTGTGCACTGTTTTGGCCCGAGGGTGTGCAATTGCAAATTCTGTTATTGGGGGTATGCACATGGTGCTCCCCGTGTCTCTTTCCTGGTGTTTTCTTTGCAATATTTATTTGCTGGGAGCTTGTGCTACAGCTTTGGTTTTGTTGTGCGGGTGGTTCGTTTTCCCCCAAGGCAGGAATTCTGTCTCAAGGAAAACGCATTGTCGTGCGTTTCTTTCATGCATGGTTTGCGCTGGATCGTGCGTTTTGATCAGCTGGATAAATTTCGTCGAGCTGAGTTCGACGATCCTCTCACACGGTTGACGCACGGTTTCTTCAAAACCGTGCGAGAAGGAAACGCACGGTTTTCCTGAAGCTTTCTAGTTTGTTCATTTCTGTGGCTAATCGTGCGATTTGTTCATGCACGGGTGACAGCGCCCGTGCACGAGTAGAACACACTGTTTTACTGTGTGTCCCTGTTTTCCAGCGCTCTGTCGCTACCCGTGCGATGTACTTCACGCACGGGTGGAACTGCCCGTGCGGGAAGGAAAACGCACGGGTCAACGCTTCTCCTTCCTCGTGTCTATTCTGAAAGTTAATATCGCACGGTTTGTGCACGGCCATGCCCCAAACTGTGCGTGACCATTTTTCTGACTTTTCTATTTAAGTTGCAGATTTCCTCTTTCCAAGGATCCAGCTCCGCTCCCCCGCCATTTCTGCTCCTCTGAGCGGGAAAACTCGCCTCCAGCCGCCATTTTCTCTCTCCTCCTTGGAGAGTTGATCCAGCCACCGTTTCTTCTTAGAAAGCTTGCAATAGTTGCGTCTTCGGCCACCTTCATCTTCTCCGACCTCCAAGCTACCATCCGAGCTCACTGTTGCTGCACTTGCGGAGTTCTTCCATCAGAACTAGCCTAGTGATCATTCACGAAGAAGACGGGATATTCGAAGGAAGTGACAACCCTTCTTGGTTCCCAGACGTCATCCGTAGATCGAGCTCGGACAAGGCCCGACAACCCTTGACTCCGGCCGTGAATCTCGGAAAGCCTTTGTGCGCTCGGTTGTATTTCTCCACCTCTTCTTGTGGTTACTTCATTCCGAACTTGTGATAGTGAGATTGTTGCTTGAGAACAATGTTTTGCTTAACGTTTCAGCATGTCGATATGTTGTTATGTCTTAATCATTGATTGTGTTGTTAAGCTTTAGTTTTTCCTGTGTTTGTTGTGATTGTGCCGTTCTAGCGATTGCTAGAAGCATGCGTTGCGATGAGGTGATTGCGACCCTCGTTGTTTCGTCCACCGTCCATACTACTCTCCGTAGTACTCCACCCAAGCGACGCGGTGACGGCGACCCGCATTAGTTTTATTAGCATTAAGCTTAGGAAACCAAAACTAAAACCCCTTTGCCACGTTAACACTAGCAATCACTTTTCCAATAGCAAAACCACACTCCATACTTGCACTCCTCTTGAGATCGATATCCGGGGATTAAACTCCTCACTTTTATTACTTGACAGCGATCGGTACACTTGCCGAGAGTGCATCAAGTAACACTAATTGCAGAGAATATGCGAAAATTTCGACTAAGATGGTTGGGACATGTACAAAGGAGACCATTACAGGCTTTTGTTAGGTGTTGCTAGAGTCTAGTCATTAGGCGTGTTAAATGAGGGAGGGGTACACCAGTAAATACTTGAAATGAAACTACAAGGAAAGACATGATGTACTTTTAGGAATTAGTAAGATTTTGACAAAAGACAGGACACAATGACGAAAAATGATTCATACAGCCGACCCCACTATAATGGGATAAAAACTTGAGTATTGTTGTATAGAGAAGTTATAAACATTTGTAACACATAAAAGGTAAAATTTGAAAAATGCATGCCACCAATAAAGTTGGGCCAATTATTTGAAACTCAAATTTGCTCTGATATTGAGTTGAATATGAATAAGTTAGAATTGATTTTAGAGTCTGTCCCAAATCCCTATAGAAGATTGGAAATAGATCGAATTGATTAAAATATTATCTACTTACTAATATATTGATATCTTAAAATAAAAAGCACTATATGCTAAACATAAATTACAAAAATTGGATCTTAAATTTTTTTCCTAATTTCAAATCAACTTCATGGGTTTCTCCAAAATAGGTTTGATTAAACCAAAGATTTTTTGTCGCGATCTCAACTGGTTCGCCGACACAATTCTAATGGCTCGATCTCATGCAATTTCGAGTCTGTTTGGTCTTTAAAACGGACATCGATATGCACGTACACGCATAGACATTAACTACACCACACAACATGGAGTGGGTAACACTCACCCTTGGGGGAAGAGCCCCACTACCATAGTGGGAGGAGAGGAAACATCCCACAATCAAAACCACCCACGACCGCCAGAGATGCGGACTGACGCGGACGAACGAGCGCTTATCTCTGGTCATGCCACACACGACCCCGTCTGGCCGCATTCAACCTGCACGCAAACCCCAACCGCGCGCAACCACTCGTGACCCCAGCCGCGCACCCGCTCGCTCAGCCCCGCCTGACTGCGCACCACCCTGCGCGCTGCTGTCGAGTTTGGACAATTCAATTTTCGATTGGTTTAAGAGCGCCTCAAGTGACACACAACACAACCCATTTTTGTTTAACATAATTTTGAATCTAACTCGAAATTTAGCCATTTCGGATCAATTTCAATTTTGAATCAATTTCAAGCTGTGATTTTCCGTGCATTTGTAACCACCGATGGACTTCGAACTAGTGAGACTGACAACGTTGGGGTGCATTGTATGCTTTTCTTCATAAATCCGTAAAAACGGGGATAATTTTGGGTCCGGGCCGGGTTATAACTGGGAGTCGCTATAAAATATCACAGATACAACTTCTATATGACTGGTTTATTTCTGATATTCAACTCTTTATTTTAAACCACATTGTGTCATTGTGTCGTTGTGTCATGGTAAATATATTGTCACCAGCAGAATTGTTCGCTCACCATGGAAGTCTCCATGGTAATGAAAGCCACCGGTAAATATATAACAGGGGCCGGACCCAAAAACTTCCCCTGGAAATGGTGGGTGGGCTGTCCAGTTCATCCTTAAAGCCCTAGACACTTTTCCTTCTCTACTACGAACAGCTACTGCTTCCAACTTAAATCCCTAAAAATGGAGCGTCGTTTGCTATTCCTTCTCTCCTTGCAGCCGCTACTGCTTCCAACTCCCACACTTTTGGCTTCATCTTCCATTCTACGAGGTTTATTTACTCTTAAATATTTGCGCATGCATCAACTCCGTTTAAATATAATAACTCTCTGCGTAGATTTCTCTTTTTTTTTTCTTTCGATTCTTTATTGAACTTGTTCTGAATCCCCTACGATTTCCAATAACAAGCGAACGAGCAGAATCGTTCTCTTACAATGATTTTATAATTCGATTTTCACCCTGCAAATTATCTATTTGTCCTGTATAATCCCCCCATGTTTTTTCCATTGTAAAGTTTGAAGGCAAATTCACCATTTTTTGGCTTATATCCTCATCATAATCATGGATAAGCATCAAGAAGAGCTGCTGCCTCTTGCGCAGATTTCTTGAGAAACGAGGCTCTTTATAATCCTCTCCTCCAAGTCTCTGTTCTAACTCTCTGATTCCCCCCTTTCTGGAGGAAAAAGTAGAACTTGGCCAATTTATAAGAAATTCTAAAAAAAAGTTTTCTTGATATTGAACATATTGCTTCCTAAGTTAGTACACAGTTTATTGCAATATTGAGCTTGTTGTTTTGGCCGGGATGCACTTGGCCGAACATGGTGGTCTGCGGGCCAAGGGTTAAAATCTTGAGAAACGAGGCACTTGATTCTTTTAGTCCTGCATAGGAGAAGAACAGTCATGGCTTGATTATTTATTTATTTTCCTTTAGCTTTTCCGAGCGAGAGGTTATGCCTCTTGGGGAAGATATGGAAAAAATCCCCATTAGTGTTTACATCATTCAAGGGATATGTTAGATCATTTTCTCTATTTCTATTAGGAATAGAGAAGATTTTAAATTGATTTCCTCTTAACATTCTAATTTATATTCCATACAATGTAATTGGCAAATTACCTTTTTATTTTTGTGCGAACTGAGAGAAAAAGGATTTAAACTATATGATATACATGTACATAGATGCTCCTTATATAACGAGAAAGAAAAGGAGCTAAGAACCACTTCAATATATGGGACAAAAGGAGAGGAATGGGTGGGCCAACATACATGGGCTAAATACAATGTAAATGAGCAAGTATTCTTATTTAATATTCAACAGTCCTCCATAAGCAGGTGCATACAAGTTGTAGGCATCATGCTTTGAAAGAAACTATCGATATAGTTGGCGAGATAAGACCTTAATAGTATATTAGAATCTTGATCATCAGTGGACACATGTTGTAAAATCAATTTTTAAAGTTGAACCTTTTCTCTGACAAAATGACAATTGACTTCGATGTGTTTTATGCGTTCGTGAAACACAAGATTCTCAGTGATGTGAATAACAACTTAACTATCACCTTCACAAAAGAGAACAGTCGGTGATGGAAGTTTGACGCCTAAGTCAGTAAGAAGAATTTCTAGCCATCGAGTTCTGAAACAGTGGCGGCCATGGAACGATACTTCGTTTTTACTGAGGAGAGATCAACCACAGTTTGCTTTTTACTTCGCCAGATAACCAAATTTTTACTATTTTTTTGTAGTAATCACTCATGATCTGACGATCATCGAGGGACCCAACATAATCAACATCGCAGTATGCAATGAGAGACAGAGAAGTGGAAGGCTTGCACACCAGTTCTCGTCCCAGAGTATTCTTCAAATATTTAAGAATACGCTCGACGGGCTGAAGGTTGGAGATCTTGGGTGCATGCATGAAGTGACTAACCATACCGACCACAAAAGATATATTAGGTAGTATGACAGTTAGATAGATTAGCTTGTCAATGATGCGACGATAATACTCTGGATTAGGGAGGAGTTAATCAGAGTTTGAACCATGAACAAGGAGATGGTGATTGTCATCCGTAGGTGTATTCATAGGCTTACACCCAGAGTATCTGCATTGTGAAGTGGATGGAGGCAATATTTCCACTGATATAGGACAAGACCATTACTTCGTCGGGCCACCTCAATTCCTAAGAAGTATGAGAACCATCCCAAGTATTTAGTTTGAAAGAGGGAGGCTAGGTGTTTCTAGATTTAAGTAATTTCGGGAAGAGCATAGCTCGTGACAAGAATATCATTAGCGTAGATGAATAAACAAGGAGAAGTTCGTTGAGCTTCAGCTGAAACAAAAATCACAAATCACCTGACTAAACTTAACAAATCATGCCAGTGGAGACTGTTTGAGACCGTAGAGTGATTTCTTTAGATGGCGGACTAGGACTCCCCCATGGTTGCATAACTAGGAGGTTGTTGCATGTACACAATCTTCATAAGATCACTATTAAGAAAGACATTTTTGATGTCAAGTGGGTGAAGCGGCCAATGATGATGGACGACAAGAGAGATTAATACATGGACGGTATTGAGCTTCGTAACCGGAGAAAAAGTCTCCTTATAATCAAGTTCATGTTGTTAAATAGAACCTTTGGCAACAAAATAGGCTTTAAAGCGGTCAATCATTCCATCAGAATGTTGCTTCACAGTGAAGACCCACTTTCAGCTAACCGTTGAATGATTTGGACAAAGGAAAACAATGTCCCAAGTATAGTTAGCCCAAAGCGCATCCATTTCCTCATTCATTGTCACCCGTCACTTTGGATGCTGAAGAGCTTCCTGTATGGAAGAGGGAGTTGAAATAGAGGACAAAGAAGTCACAAACCTATGCACTTCAGAGGAGAGATGGTGCAAGTAAACACAATTAAAGAGTGAATGCGTTGTGGAGGATGTGGTCAAATCAGCAATTCACAGAGCATTAGTAGCAGACTGGGCTGTTTATTGGAACCCTACTTGTGATTTGGGCTAGGTTCACTATTAAGATTGATGACCCACCATGTATAGTCTAAGGTCATATGTTAGTTTCAAGGTTAAGGTCAATCACATTAGGTTAGATTACTGAGACCTACCTTCAGAAGATTTCAGAGAACACAAGATTTTAGAGACAAGACAATTTTGAAGAATACAAAAAATGTGTTCGACGATAGCTGAACTCAGCTCGACAATCATCGAACTCAGCTCGACGAACTCAGAGTTCCTTCTCTGAGTTGAGCTCGACGAAAGTCTAGCTCAGGTCGACGAACTGTGAGCTTATATCATATTCTCAGCTCGACGATGTGCCTTCTCAGCTCGACGAACTTGGAGCTTAGTTTGGCAAATACTTTCTTCCGCTCGACGATTTTGGAACTAAGCTCGACGAAGAATAATTATCAGTTCGACGAATTTGGTGCTCAGGTCGACGAAAGATTTATTGAGGTCGATTAACTTCATCCAGGTTCTGCTCCACTTATTTTCTCTTCAGTTTCTCAGTTCGACTAAGGTTATTTAAGACAGTAATACTCTGATAATTAATGCTTATATTCTCAAGAATATAACCGTTTTCTGACAACATTAATTAGAGATTTCACAGAGTTATTACATAACATATTTACTGGGACAGTTGAGGAAATGCATTGAAGATAAAAACAACTGTTTCATTTCTCAAAAATTTGCAGAGGACTTCAAGGATTTTGAATTTCAAATCAGCAATCATATATAAAGAAAAATTTCAGAAAATTGCCCACAAGATATTATTAAGTCAGGAAGAAGAAGAACATCTGTTAAAAAAGAACAAGAAACAGAGACACAAAACATCTTGTTCATCATTCTTCTTCCTCAAGCTTTTCTTCCAACAAACAATCATCATTCTGAGATCAACTTGACAATCACTCAGATACATATACTGGAAGGAGAAGTTTTCATTGAAAGCCTGCACCCTAAAGCAAAGTCTTCTCTCCTGAGCAGATCTATAACTCAAGTGGAGCTTTGACAACATCAAAAAATCCACTAGTGTTCTCAGAAGATTGAGACAGAGAAGACAATATCAATTTTATTTTCCTTCACCGTGTAAAGGGTTATAACTACTTTCAAAAGTTAATCCTTTGGTTGTCAAGTCTTTTGATCAAAATACTTGTTTTGGTTTTTGGGCACCTGATCAAAAGCTCAAAAGGTTACTAGATCTTTCTTATAAAATAGATCTTGTGGTGACAGAATACCTGAATAAAAACCTGTGGTGGCAGGACACTTGATCAAAAACTTGTAGTGGATTCCTACCAGGGTGCTAGAAGAGTGAATGTACACAGGTTTATTGGGGAACCACTATAAATTTTCTTGTGTCGTCTGATTGTGCTCTATTTTTTATTTTGTTGTGCTGTGATATATTTTCTTTTCTTATATATATATATCATCTATTTTTAATCCGCTGTAAAAACAACTTAAAGTTTTTAAAATACTCTATTCACCCCCCCTCTAGAGTTAGTTAGATCAATTCCTCAGCATCAGAGACATCTCTTTCAGTTGGTATCAGATGGATAGATTACTTGGTTGTACAGACTAACACTTGAACCAAGAGATCTTTGTTTGATCTTATCTACTCTAGTTGTATTTCATATCATGACACAAAATAAATAGTACTCAAACACCAGACCTCCAGTGTGCAATCTAAATAAGTTTGCACTTTGTAAGACAAGGATTAGACTATATATGAATTATATTGATGAAGACATATATAATTCTATCTTCACAGGTCTCCCACAACCAGTGACAACTACAAGCACAGGTGCTGTTCCACCACCTGAGTGCACTGAAGCACAAAAGAAGGCAAAGATAGCAGATGCCAAAGCAATGAATATACTGACACAAATCATGTCAGATGACATATTTCAGAAGGTTGCAAAATGCACTTCAGCAAAGGCCATCTGGGACTTACTGAATGCTATGATGGCAGAATCTGTTGATGAAAGGAAGGATAGGAGATCACACCTGATCTCTCAGTATGAGAATTTTAAGAAGGAGGAGTCAGAATCAGTTGCAAAAATGTACAACAGACTCAGCCTCATAATCAATGAGCTGAAGACTCTTGACAAAGACATCTTTAACAGAGATAATGATAAGATCCTTATGTGCTTCTTTAGCACATGCGACTCTAGGATCTGGACAATCAAGGAAGCCAAAAGCTTGAATGAGATCTCAACAGAGAACTTGTTGGGAAAGCTCAAGTCTTATGAGCAGCTTATCAAGACAAGAGAAACTGAGCAAAGGACTACCTCATCTTCAGCAAGGAAAGAACAAAGTATTGTTTTCAAAACATGTGAAGAAGCTGAAGCCACTCCAGATAATGAAGACCTACTGAGTCTTCTGCCAAAGAGATTCTGTAAGATGACAAGTAAGGATTTCAGAAGAAGACCCTCCAGAAATGAAGACAAACTCATGAATGACAAAACGCCCACTAAAGAAATTGTTTGTTATCGGTGCTGGAAATCTGGACACATATTGCCAGATTGTCCTGAGAAGAAGAATGAAAAGAACGAGATAGACTCCAGAAAACACTCCAACAAATCCTCTTCCAACAAATACAGGAAGAAAGAGACAGGATTTGTAGCTGAGACATGGAGTGACTCAGATTCAGAATTTTCATCCAGCTCCAGTGAAGATGAAGAAGAGGCCAAAGCCAGAGAGATATGTTTGATGTCAATCAATGCCTCTTGCAGCAACTCTAATGCTGCAGATTCAGAAGCAGACAATTCAGATGATGAATCCATTTCAGAAAAAGATCAGGTAATCTTTTCTTTTGATTTTTCTTCTGATCAATTTAAAATTGATTTCAAATTGTTATGTATTTATCTAATTAAATTTGAGAAGAAAATCAAAATTCTCAGAGAGAAACTAATTGAATTTGAAAATATTTCTTCTGAAAACTCAAAACTTAAAGAACTAAAAACTGCTAATAATCAAATATGTTCTTTAGAAAATAAATTAAAAGAGGGTAAGCAATTTGAAGAATCCTTAAATGCGAGAAGCATCAAATTGATGGACATCACAAGCACAGTGAATGTCAGGCTTAATGACAAGCTGGGTTTGGGGGCTTCATGTAATCAACCTCATATTCTTCAGAAAAATATTTTATCAACCCCCATAAAATTCATCTCTGCTAAAGAAAAAGAAAAATAAGTTTTACAACTTACAAATAAAAATACTGAAATCTTAACAAAGAATAAATTAAAGAAAAATAAAAAATCTCATGAAAATAATGTTCCACAAAATTCGTCGAACCGAGATCGACGAAATCAGTATTATGCGTCGAACGACGATCGACGAACTTTGAACCTAGAATTTTTGTACAATTACTCATCTGCGGGTGCTCGACGAAATCAACATGTTTCGTCGAACAGAGATCGACGATCGTGAAATGCAGGAAATGAGTATTATCATTCTGTGAACCGAGATAGACGAAATCGATACTTTTCGTCGAACTCAGTTCGACGAACTCAATTAAATTCGTCGAGCTCAAATATTAAAAACAGAAATTTTAATTTCCATTAAACTAATAATCAGAAACCAAAACTTGTTAATCCTTTTACTCAATGGATAATTTCTCCTAGGAGATATCATTCATTAAGTTATAAGGATCAACCTAATTGTTCTTATATTTCCAGTTATTCTTATGAAAGAAATCAAAGACCCAAGTTCATCTGGGTCAAGAACAACTAATCTTGTTTTGTACAGGTAAAGGACTATCCTAACACAGAGCAACAGTGGTATCCGGATAGTGGCTGTTCAAAACATATGAAAGGATATAAAGGCAACCTAACTGATTTCAAAGCCAAGCTAGGATCAAAGGTGATTTTTGGAGATTCCAACTGTGGACAAACAGAAGAATATAGAAATGTCAAAGTTGGAGATGTTACCTTCAGGAAGGTAGCATATGTCAGTGGTCTCAAACATAACTTTATATCCATAAGCCAGTTATGTAATGAAGGTTATCAGGTATCATTTAATCAATCATTTTGCATTATTACTTCTGATAAAAACAAAATTGTTTTAAATGAAATTAGACAAGAAAATATTTATGTAGTAAATTTCAAATCAACTAGTACAGAAATTTGTTTATTTAATCAAATTAACTATACTAATGATTTATGACATAAGAGACTAGATCATGTAAAGTTTAGGAATATTGCTAAATTATCTCGGGACAACCTTGTTAGAGGATTGCTTTCTGGTTCTTACAAGAAGGAAGGACTCTGCAGGGCTTGTCAATTAAGCAAACAAACTAAAAATAGTTTTAAATCCATTAACAAAAGTAATTCAAGCAGAATTTTGTACTTGCTACATATGAACCTTTTTGGCCCTATTGCTGTACAAAGTTTGTGAGGAAAGTCATGCACTTTAGTTATTGTTGATGACTTCTCTACATTCACTTGAGCGTTATTTCTGAGAAATAAGTCAGATAACTTTAAAGTTATTACAAATTTTCTTAAGAGCATACAGATTGAGTACTCTACTCAGTTTGCATTTATCAGAAGTGATCATCACACCGAGTTGAATTTCTTCTCATTCAAGAATTTTGTGAGCAGGAAGTGTTGGAACTAGTGACCCGATTCCACCTAAAGTTTGGGCCTGAAGTTGCAGCCCCCACCTACTCTTCCTGAACCACCCTCCCTACGTGAGTCGCAGACCTAGAAATAGACCGAGGGTCTCAGCTCGGAGGTCCCACCTCGTACACGGAAGAAACTGAAGTCCTTCCCCTCCCTTGCCAATGTTGAGCTAGGTGTCTCTGAGGAAGAATATGAAAAGATTCAATAACCTATTCAAGGCACCTTATTGGTCTATTTATAGGCCACTGAATTTGATCTGCAAATAACCATATTGAACCGACCTTAAATTACCAAAATACCCTGGGTTGGGTCTGCCAGCAGCCAAACTCCGCTGTTCTGAAAGGCTATATGCAGTCCATCGAGGGTAGAAGGGTAAAATTACATGGGGTAGAAGAGTAAAATCCCCCTTGGGGATAAGGAGGTAAAACATCCTTCCTTCTATATGGCGAGTGGGGAATTAACCAGCGGGCGAGACGAGCCCTCCTGCTCGTCTCGCAGGCCTCACGCATTATGGGAGTCATCTCGCCCTCAAGGGCCTGCTCACACCCCCAAAGGGCGTCTCGCCCACTGCAGAGAGCCCCCGTCTCGCCTATTGTAGAGAGCCCCCATCTCGCCTACTGCAGAGAGCCCCCATCTCGCCTACTGCGAGTGGACCACATGGTCCCACTCGCCTACTCAATTCCTCTCGCCAGCTTCTCCGCTCTGCTGCTTGAGCCGCCTCCAGCGAGCCTAAGGTTATACACAATCCCCGCTCTTTTCGAGGTTGCCCCAAGCTCGGAAAGAAAGTCCAACCGTGGCTCGTGGCGTTGGTATTCGTTTCTGAGAATCTTTGGCGGGTCCTCCCCTGGAGTCTATAAATATGAGACCCCACCTCATCATGGAGTGCCCCTTTTCTCATTTCCACCTCTCTTCTACCCTCAACATGTCTCACAGCCAGAGTTTCCGTGAGCGTCTCGCAATGATCCGGAAGCAAAATAAAGCCAATGTGGCTGCCCTGATCTCATCTTTGTTCCGCACCCCCGCTTCAGCACCTTCATCATCTCGCCCAAAGAAGGCCAAAACCGCCGGCCCTCCACTCTCGGCCGGCGCGACCTCCTCGGCCCCCTCGGCAGGCGATACACTTCCTCACACGTCTTCCGGGGAGAGACAGGTGATTCTTGACTCCTCCTCTCACCTCTCTTTTCTCTTATCGTCTCGCCTATTGACCATGTTCTTTCAGGGAAACCTCGCCGATTCTCCTATGCCCGCGAATCCTTCGGACATTACCGACCAACATTATCAACGTCCCGACTCGCCTCAGGAATCCTCCCCTCCTATCACAAGGAAAGAAGACCTCTCACGGCTTGTGGGGAACCCTCGCATCCCCAGTAAGAAAACTCATCCCATCTTTTTTGTTTCACACAGATTCCCATTCCATCACCTGGTTCATTCGAGACCACAGGGCCAGTCCTTGTCTCCACAACTCACGGCCGCGAGACCATCCTTCCTTATGATCTTCCACTTTCTCTGCGCAGGTATCCAGTTCGACTCGGGTACTGAAGACTCTGCCGTGCCGTCTCCCCTCTCGCCTCTTCCTCGGCCAGATGAGATCGAAGACTACCTGGGTGATCCAATGGACCCTCTGGAGATGAAGCGTCAGACAGCCAGAATGTTTCACAAATATACAAATATCATCCGCGGGATGGAACTGGAGAAGCAAGCAACCGATCGGCGCATTGACTGGCTGAAAACCGAGTGCGCTCGCCTCTCTGCCGAGGCTGAAATAGATGGGACAGACCCCCAGGCCATCATAAGTGAGACTGACCAACATCTCCGTCTCGCGCGCCGCGGTTTAAACGTCGTTCGCGCCTTTCATCTACCTGGACGTCCTCCCTGCGCGGGATCTCGGGGTGGCCGCTGGAAGTGGCACAAGAATTAAGCGACCATGGCTCTGTCTCGCCCGTTTAAGCGTCTCACCGGTGACTCCGCTGTGTTCATTAATCGGTCACCAGCCTGTTTATTTATTAATTTGTTCTTTAGATCCCGTGGACGAGATGCCCGCCTCGTGCGGGACGAAATAATTTATTATGATAATTTATTATGATATTTTTGTCAACCTCTGTCATGCTGGGTTTTCATTATGGCTGTGTTAATTAATCTCCTCTTTTATTTTTATTTTTATTTCTTGGCTCATTGGAAAGGTCGCCGCGGTGTTTCCGCGCCTCGGGTTCAGGAGAGAGAGAGAGAGAGAGAGAGAGAGAGAGAGAGACGCCAGGTTGCCCCTTCGGCTTCTGCCTTTTCACTTTCCCGCTCACTTTCCTCTCCTCTCTCTATCTGCTATAAATACCCCCTGGATCCAGATGCTTTTACACTTGTACTGTTGCTCTCTGCTACTTCTGAGATCCGGAGCTCTCGCCTGCTCCTCCTCGCGTAAAACTTCTCGCGTCTCGCTTCCCCCTCACTCTTTTCTACCCCTTTCTATTTTTGTCGTCTCACTGGCCATGGGGAAGAAAAAAGCAGAAGGCGAGGGCCGCAGCCGCTGCGGGAGGCGATTTGTCGACCACGACTTCCCTCCCGGCAAAATCTCCGACGAGGATTACAACCGTTTTGTCAGCGAGTGCGCCCGCCCAAGGTCGGCGAATCTGTTAACACCTTCTATCCCGACGAGCTAGCCTTCCCCGTCTCGCACTTCGAGGGGGGGCTAAGACTCCCCCTCTGGTCAGAGGTAAAACAAGCTTTCAAATATTTTGGAGTTGTTCCCGCACAGTTCAACCCAAATGCAATCTCGATGCTGGTCACCTTCGCCAGCTACCTACGGCGAGAGCGCATCGAATTCAGTCTGACCGTCTTCCGCAAGTTGTTCATCTACCATGCTAAAGACGACGACGTCTCCTATTTTACCGGCCAGGGCCTCAAGGTGTGCGAGACGCCAAACAAGAACCACCACTGGCTCACCCGGTTTGTCTTCATCCGCGGGAACCTTGGAGGCGTCCCACTCTCACCGGTGTCGCCTGCCGAGGTTTACCACGAGACGCCCAAGGTTGGAGGCGCCGAGAAGGCTCTCTGCGACTTCTTCATAGGGAAAAACTTCGAGGTCAATTACCTCCGGCGAGATCTCGACTCGCTTCCTCCTGTCCTCCCTAGTGAAGGTATACTCGCACCGTCTTAGCATTATGCTTACCTTACCGTCTTATTTCATTCTGCCAATCTTCTTTCTCAGGAGAAAGGATCATCCCCATCCATCCCCCTTATCTGAGCAACAAGGGCCTCGCCCTTGCTAGCATGGCGGCGGAGGCGGCAAAGGAAACGCTGGATCCCGCCCCAAAAAAAGGGTTGGGGACGATGTTTCCGCTCCTCGGCACAGTCCTAAAAAGAAAGTGAAGAAGGCGGTGTTGCGGCCAAAAGAGAAGAAAGAGGCTGCGCCCAAGGAAAGGAAAGAAATGTCGGGGTCTCTGTCCCCCATTTCTGTGGAAAGATCCCCGTCACCTCGCCATCAAGCCTACCCGCGAGACGGCCCCACCAGACCAAATCAACACCACCTCTGTCCAGCCCGCCGAGCTTCCCCCTCGCGAGGCTGGGTCCTCCAGCCGCCCGGACCCCTCCTCGCGTCCGAACTACAACATGGGGCCCGTGACGGACGATGCCGCCTGCGAGCCGGTACTTTTGTGGGAGAAGGATGTCAACCGCGTGTCGGTGTCTACTTTCCTTCCCTCCTGGAAGGAGCAAGACCCTCCCACCAGTCATGCCTTCTCCCTTGGGTATGGGCTATACGGTGGCCTTGGGACTGAACCCGCGGATAACGAGCCGTCGCGAGACCTCTTTCTGAAGACCGCCCATGCCCAGTTTCGCTCCATGGAGCTCTCGTACCGAATCTCGCGTCGCCTCGTCTTCAATAACAAGAAGTGGAAGGAGGCCGAGACTAGCCTTGCCGCGGAGCGCGAGAAGTCGAATGACCTTGAAAAAAGGCTGGCGGTCGCCGACAACCTTCTTGCCCAAAGCCAAGGCGGCGTGGTAAGCCTTTTACTGCTATTCGCCCGTCTAACTCGCTAGTTTCCCTTTTATGAATTTTTTTTGACTAATAGCCTTCTTACAGGATGCCGAGACGACTGATCGAATGCGTTCGCGTATGGCGGCCTTGGAGGAGGAGAATAGGAGGCTGAAGGCCGAGAATACCCACCTTCTGGATAGCTCCCTGCCTCACTCCCGCCCAGGTCCGCCCACTCATAATTCTCTGGACGAGGTCGACGCCATGTGCCGAGATACCAACATCAAGACCGTCGAGTCGTCCTAAAGATGATGAAGGAATTTGGGGTCGTCAGAGATGATGCCGAGACCGTCACAGTCCGCGACCTGGTCCCGCAGCTGTACGACGAGACGGATGACAACTCCTCCTCCAGTGACGAGGAGTGAAGGGGTGTCAGGGTCTTGGGACTTCTCCCTCCTTTTTTATCTCTTGCACTTGTAAATTAATTTTCGGAACACTGAAATGTATGTTCATGGGAGAGTCTCCCCCACCTTTTTTTGTAACGGATATAAAATTTCTGTCACATCTCGCCCACGGGCTATTTTTATTCAATAGATAACTCCCTACTCTGTTTCTTTTGTTTTATTCTATTTTATTTCATTTTATCTACTACCGACTCACTCGAAGATGAGTTTAGGACACAAGCCATTAAACTTCTCCTTGCCCTTGTCGAGTGCGAGACATCTCAGCCTTTTAGCCTCGTCTCGCCGCGAGATGAACCCAACGCGGGTTGACTTCGGAGATCAAACCGTTCTTTAGGATAAGTCCCCTTTTTCACGCGAGACCCATACCTTTGACAGCGAGCACCTGCTCGCTGTGGGCGAGATCACCCTCGCAGAGTGCCAATCTGAAGTGCTCATCCTCACTTGTACTACCTCAACCCTTCTTTCTCACATGGATCTTCCATCCATTTCCATATAAGTATAGACACCTTTCTTCGTGAGCTCTTACCACTTAACTTGCCTCCGAGTGAGCGTACAACCCTGCCAGCTAGATGAGAGCCTGGTCAGCGGGTCTGCTCGGGGTCTCCTCTCCAAAACATCTCCAACCACCGAGTGAGCGTACAGTCCTGCCAGCTAGATGAGAGCCTGGTCAGCGGGTCTGCTCGGGGTCTCCTCTCCAAAACATCTCCAACCACCGAGTGAGCCTACAACCCTGCCAGCTAGATGAGAGCCTGGTCAGCGGGTCTGCTCGGGATCTCCTCTCCAAAACATCTCCAACCACCGAGTGAGCCTACAGGTAGGTGATTCATTCTCACTGAGTTGTAGGGCACTTGTGCCTGGGCTGTAGGATCCTTTGAATCTGAGATAGGGCTTAACAGTCGGAGGTAGGAGAGTCATTCTCTCCGAGGTAGGATCCTTTGTGGATCTGAGGTAGGGCTGTCCTCCTAGCCTGACTTGTAAGGCCTTTTGCCTAAGATAGGTGATCTGCTGATAACTGAGTTGTTGGACACTTGTGCCTGAGTTGTAAGTCTTGGAGGATACTGAGAGATCCTGAGGGATCTGAGGTGTAAGCTTTTTGAGTTGAGTTTTGGAGAAATGCCTTGTCTAACTGAAAGTTAGGTGGGAGGAGAGTGAGTATACTCATAATCTGGGGAACCACTATAAATTTCTGTGTGTGCTTTTCTGTGTTGTTTTCTTTGTGTAGGTTCTTGAAAGCTAATCTACTACCAACACACTAAGTACTAAAAGAAGAAATTAAAAGATAGTCACAATATTTAAATAAACCTATTCACCACCCCCCAGGTTGCAAGCTACCTTAAAAACAAAGACTTTCAGAAATCTTGTCATGTGGAAAAGTAAGAAATAGTCTGTTGTCACAATCAACTGCTAAAGTTGAGTACTGAGGAATGACTTCGACCACTTGCGAGTTGGAATGCTTATGTGCCCTTATGCTTGATTTGGGAGAGGTATACGATCATACTTTACATATGTTTTATGACAACTAGGCTGTTATACATATATCAAGAAATCCAGTATTTCATGAAAGAACAAAATACATTGAAGTCGACTGCCATTTCGTTAGAGAAAAAATATTAAAGAATCAAATATGTACTCTGTTCATCACTTCTGTCAGAGAACTTGCAGATATCATTACCAAACCAGTGTCCACCTCGCTTTCAGATGTCTGTGAAGTGCTGGGCATAGTTGATATATATGCTTCATCTTGAGGAAGTGTGTTAGATTTTATGAAGCCTGGCGGTCTGGCAATTTAATCCTTGCGGTCTAGCAGTTTGGCAGATTAGCATTTGGTCTTGGCTGACTGACTATCTTTTAGCGGACTAGCATTTGGCGAACTGACTTTCGGTCCTGGAGGCTTGATTGTCTTTTAGCGGACTACCTCTGGTAGACTGGTTAGTATTTCTTGCCAGCTTGGAAGGCTTGTTCTATTCGCTGTTGCGGGTTTGGTGGACTTAAGGTTCAATCCGCTGCGGATAGAGGCCGTAGTCTGAAGAGCAGCTGAAGCTACAGATAGAGGAGCTGAAGCTGTGGATATAGGCTGCTATGTGCTTATGTTGTGACCTGATGATCAAGGGAGCTGGGTTCCTAGATATTGGCGGATAAAGAGTTATCTTCTTGTGTTTCTCTCTGATCATCAATAGCGGACTGAGTATAGATCGGTGGTTTCTTGGTGTAGAGCGGTCTGCCTGTCTAACCACTCAGTGTTACGGTCAGAAAAATTGTATCCGCCTATCTTCTTGTTCTATTTTAGTCCCACATCGTCTATTGTATTTTTCTTCTTTCTCTTGTGCCTATAAATAGGGGGTCGTACCCGTGTAACTTAACTTTTTGTTGGAATGAAATGCTTGTTAATTAGATTTTTTTCACATCTTGGAACCATCTGTTATATCCTGCATTGTCTTCCCTCAACTTTTTCTGCCCCGTACTACCACCAAGTGACTTTCGGTTATGCCAACTAGTGGGAACCTTGTTAGTGAGATATACTTGGGGCTACCCTTCAATCATTTCTTCTCATATTCAACCTGCTACAGAGTGACTTACAGTCCTGCCAGCTATTGGGAGCTTGGTCATCGGGATCTGCTCAGAGCCATCATTCAAACACATCCTTCATATACAACCCGTCATTTAGTGACTTCCAGTCCTACCAGCTAGTGAGATCCTAGTCAGCGGGATCGACTTGGAGTCATCATTCAAGTATATATTTCAAGTATAACCTGCCACCGAGTGACTTCCAGTCCTGACAGTTAGTGGGAGCCTGGGCAGCGGGATCTGCTCGGGGCTACCATTCAAGCATATCTTTAATGTACAACCAACCACCAAGTGACTTCCAGTCCTGCCAGCTAGTGATAGCCTGGTCAACGAGATCTGCTCAGGGATACCATTCATGCACATCTTTCATGTGCAACCCACCATCGAGTCACTTCCAGTACTGCTAGATAGTGGGAGACTGGACAGTATGATCTACTCGGGGCTACAATTCAAGCACATCTTTCATGTAAAACCCACCACCGAGTGACTTCCAGTCCTGCCAGCTAGTGAGAGGTTGGTCAGCGAGATCTGCTTGGGGCCAACATTTAGACACATCATTCATGTACAACCCTCCACCAAGTGACTTCCAGTCCTTCCATCTGGTAAGAGCCTAGTCAACAGGATCTACTCGTGGCAAGCATTCAAGCACATCTTTCAAATACAACCCGCCACCGAGCGACTTCCAGTCCTGCCAGCTAGTGGGATCATGTTTAGCTGGATCTGCTCGAGACCATCGTTCAAGCACATCTTTCATATATAACCCACCACCAAGTGACTTACAGTCCCGCCAGGTAGTGGGAGTCTGGTCAACGGGATCTACTCGAAGTCATTATTCAAGCGCATCTCCCATATACAACCCACCACCGAGTGAATTCCATTCCTATCAGCTAGTGAGAGGCTGGTCAGCGGGATCTTCTCGAGACCATCATTTAAGCACATCTTTCATATACAACCTGCCAACGAGGGACTTCTAGTCCTACCAACTTGTGGGAGTTTGTTCAGCGGAATCTTCTCAAGGCGGTATCACAAAACTGATATTCTCATTATTCAATTTTATGGATGAAAATGTTTCAAGTCATCACCACTCCAATTGTGACCAATGGTTACCCCTCCACATTTTGGAGGCGGTATCCTCCTGACTTTAGGGCCTCCTCAATTACATAGGCTCCCAATTAGGATTGAGCTTTCGGACCGCTGCCGACCTCTCGGCCTTTTCGACCTTTATTAGGATGAGGTCTCCCTTTGTAAACTTCTAGATACTGATGTGCTTCTCAAAGTACCTGGCTATCCAACGCTTGACCTCTTCTTATCGAATGGAGGCTAGGTCGTGGTGTTCTTCCACAAGGTCCAGCGAGAGCCGCAGTTCTTCTTAATTCTCCATCCTCCACTCATCATCTCCTTCTCTTGCGGCGACCACCCGTGATAATTTTACCTCAAACTCCACCGGTAGCACGACCTCGGAGCGGTGAGAAAGCTTGAAGGGGGCCTCCCCTATAGCTGTGTTAGGTGTGGTTCTTAGGGCCCAAAGCACCGGGGGGAGCTGCTCCACCCAGCTCCCTTTTAGTTTCTCCACCTTTTTCTTCAACAAGTTCACAATGATATTGTTTGTTGTCTTCGCCTGCTCGTTGCTCCTGCAATGGTGGACCGAGACAAATCTAAGATCTATCCCCAACTGGCCACAGAAGCTGATGAACTCTTCACTAGCGAACTGTGATCCGTTGTCTGTAGCTATTGCCAAAGGGTAATCCATGCCGGTAGATGATCTCCCAACACACGAAGTTGCGGATCACCTAGGAAGTCATTTTGGTCAGCGTCTTGACCTCTAACCATTTTGAGAAGTAATATATCATGAGGAGGAGGAATCTCCTCGGCCCACTTGCTTGAGGAAATGGTTCCAACATGTCCATTCCTAAAATTATGAAAGGGCATGTCCCCAGGATGCTCCAAATCCTCTAGGCTGGCAAAGGTTGGAGTGGTGCAAACAGCTGTCACTTCTAACACTTTTTTTGCAAATTTCACCGCATCTTTGCTCAAGGTAGGCCAGAAGTATCCCTGTCGTAACACCCTGCCCTCTAAGATCCTGCTCCTAGAGTGAATGGCACTCTCCCTGGAGTGTATCTCCTTCAGGATCATTCAGACCTCCTCTTCCGACACAAATCACGCCAAAAACACTGAGAGTGTCTTTCAGTACAAACCTCCTGCATGCACTAGGTAATACGCTGACTTGTGCCTAAAACGCTTCTTATCTGGAACCTCCTCTGGAAACTTACCCGTGGTTAAGAAGGTCATAAAAGGATCCATCCACGAGGGGTGTCGATCTATCTCCATCAACTCTCCCTCTTTGATGGAGGGGTGAAATAAATCCACCAAGGTTCCTCCTGCCCGGGGTTCGAACATGGACAGTCGATACGCAAGAGCACTTTCTTCCCACGACACGCGTTGAATTGATAATATTTGGAAACCCTCAATGAGGTCTGCCACCTTTGTTAAGTATTGTTGAAGTACGGGGTCCCTTGCCTCGAACTCTCCCTTGACCTGAGAAGCTACCACCATTAAGTTTATTAGCACCTCTACCTCATGTAGTTGGCAAAGAAGTCTGCCACTACATGAACCTTCATCGGTAGGCGGGGAGCAAATGAGATATCAAATTTACTCAATTCCACCGACCACTTCGCAAGCCTTTTTGAGTGCTCCATCCCCTCAAAGGTGTTTCAGAGAGGGTGACCCGTTACCACGTGGATCGAATGCGCTTGGAAGTAAGGCCTCAGCTTTCTGGCCGGGAGTCGACACTTCAAGGAGACCGACATCTACCTGATGGAAACTACGTCTTTGAACCAGTAGACGTGTTGAACTGGATCATCTATACCAGTCTAGTAGGACATCTTCAGCTCACAGAACTCTTCTAGAATCGGGGCCGAGACGATCAACTCGCTAAAGGGACTTCCTCCCCCTGTAGGGCGAGCCAGCTTATCTTGTGTCGTCAGCTCGCCTGACCTTCCAGCACTCATCGGGATGGGGAATAGCTCTCGCCTTGTGAGATTTCGCTCACCCCCCTCGACTGCCACCTTTTTCCAGGGGCGCTGACCCGGGGCGTTCTCCCTAGTAGCTAGGATGCGATCAACCCGGGACAGAAGGCGTCAACCACTCGCCTCTTGCGACGAATGTGCGATGTAGGGTCTACAAAACCTCCCTCTTGAAATCCTCAAACATCCCAATTGTGACCTCTCTTGTCGGTGATGGCAGGTTGCCTGATCAGCTCCTTCACTTCCAACCATGGGTCTTAACTACAATATTTTCCTGTGCTGGCTACGGTCCACGCTTATCGCACCAGAAATATTGGAACCAGAACTATCTCCGAGAAGAGTTCGTACTCAAAGGGGGTAGCCTGCATCTACTTTTCCTAAGCTAGAGCTCAAGAATGACCACTTAAAACTAGGAACAATCCTTGAGCTGCAGCGTGAAGGTCCCGCCACACACCCGGAAGATCAAATAGAGCTTCCCCTCCCTAGCCAATGTTTAGTTGGGCACCATGGAGGGCTGAAAGTTACTTAACTGAAGGTTAGCTAATCACATAGAGGGGGTCGGGGTGAATAGGTCTTTGAGTTTTTATTAAATCTTTTGCTGATTTCTAATTATACTAACTAGAGTTTGTCCTTAAATCCTGCAATAACAAAGAAAAACAAGCACACAACAAACACAAGGATTTATAGTAGTTCCCTAATTGGGTACATCCACTTTCCCTCCCACCTATCCAACTTACTTGTTGGACTTGACACAACTTCTCCACTATGCTCCTCAGAGCTTACACCTCAGACCCACAGCCTTACACACAGATTCTTCACAGAATCTAACTCAGAACCACAAGGGTTCCTACCTTAGAGCTCTGTAGAACTCCTACAGCTCAGTGATCCACGGATCACCCACCTCAGCCTTATTTCTAAGGCTTACACTCAGGCTCTTCAGCCCTACAGCTTCAGGCACACAACCTATTCTCAGAGTGTTGCAGCACTCCTACAACTCAGTACCCTTCCAGGTACCTACAGCTCAGCCTCTCCAAGGCCTACAACTCAGTGACAAGCTTGTCACCTACAACTCAGTGACTCTTCAGTCACCTACCTCAAGCACAATGCCCTACACTCAGGCTGGGAGGACAACCCTACCTCAGATCCACACTTGGATCCTACCTCAGAGAGCAACACTCTCCTACCTCAGGCACTTAAGCCCTACTGCTCAGATCCTCACTTGGATCCTACCTCAGTGACATATTTGTCACCTACAGCAGGCACAGAGTGCCCTACACTCAGATTCAGATCTACTGAATCCTGCAGGAAATAAAACAGGATGTTGAAGAACATAGAACAACTGACTCAGAGAAGTATCTCTGAGTCAACCTTACTGGACTGAGCAGATATCAGTCCAGTCATCTTGTTGTAGAAGGAATTAGCCTTCTTCTACAGCTAACACTTTACTGCTGCATAGGTAAGCAGCTATCGACTTGCTGAAGAGATGTATCAACTACACTGTTCTGATGAGAACTAACTTGCTGAACTTTGAAGTGCTTCAACTATCTTTATTTTCCCTCAGGCTATCTTGGCTTGACTTTAGCATTCAAGCTTGTTGGAGAAGAAGAAGTCTAGCCGCCTCTTTTCAATTTTTCTTTTTCTGTCTTCGTTAACCCTAATCCCTTTTGAGTTTCCTTTTTATATGTGTTGATTTGAATCAACGACACAATAGAGTGTGGGCCCACCAATGATTGGTGAGCGCTATCTCCATCAGAAAGGGACAACATTTTTTGACGCTGTAGCACCTTTCCCTCAAAGGCTTCCTGTAATTTTGACTTTGATGACGTCAGTAGTGGCCATCAACATCTGGACTTAGAAAATTTTCCAGAATTCCATCAAGCGTTGAGTGATGATAAGACACTCAACTCCATCAGCCTTGGCTCTCAGCGCTTCTGGACTTAAAAAACTTCCCTGGCTTTGTCTCAGTAGTTCTGTCTCAGCGGTCTCAGCGGTCTCATCAATTTTTCATTATTAGCTGAGACATGCCTTTGTCTCAGCGGTCTCAACGATTTTTGCTTTTAACTATCTCAGTGCTTGCTTCTTCATTAGAAGCGTTGAGTGAACCTGCTTCACTCAACGCTTCTGGACTTAGAAAAAATCTAGCTAGTTTTGTCTCAGCTGGTTACCTCTTAACTGTCTCAGCGCTTTCTGGTTTATTAGAAGCATTGAGTGAATATGCTTCACTCAACGCTTCTAGACTTAGAGAAATCCAGCCAGTTTCGTCTCTGCTGTCTTAGCGGTCTCAACGCTATCTTCTCAGCTGTCTCAGCTGTCTCAGCGGTCTCAACGCTATCTTCTCAGCTGTCTCAGTTGTCTCAGTGGTCTCAACGCCTTCTTCTCAGCGGTCTCAGTGCTTTTGCCTTAGATAGATTTTTTGGCTTTAGCTGCGTTCGACGATCTGTGGGTTGAGCTCGACGAACTTTGA
Source organism: Platanthera guangdongensis (assembly GCA_039583875.1). Classification (NCBI taxonomy): domain Eukaryota; kingdom Viridiplantae; phylum Streptophyta; class Magnoliopsida; order Asparagales; family Orchidaceae; genus Platanthera; species Platanthera guangdongensis. The sequence goes on along the minus strand of CM077155.1, from coordinate 115,400,598 downwards.
TCTTCTCAGCGGTCTCAACGTCTTTTGCCTTAGTTGATTTTTTTGGCTTTAGCTTAACAAGTGTTGAGCTGAGTTCGATGATTTGTAAGCTGAGCTTGACGAACTTCAAGCTGAGCTCGACGACAGTTGAAACCTGAACTTTTGTGCTTATCCCACTGAATGTTGAGTTGAGCTCGACGACCAGCGTGCTGAGTTCGACGAACTCTGAGTTGAGTTCGACGAAATTTGAGTTTACTGCCCAACTCATTTTTCTTCACTTGTCTAATCATGGACAACCTGCATGCAAGAATTAGAGCACACATCAAATACATTATGTGTGTATGTCATTGACCTGTTTGACTTCTTACAAATCTGGGATATTGAGATCAATAGACCCAACAATCTCTCCCTATTTGAAAAAGTCAAAACAATACAGGTCATTGACAACACAACATTTCATCATAAAAAAATTTGGCAGTAGTAGAGTGTTGAAGTGTTATCTTTTCTCCAGTCTGTGGAGAATAACTTACTCCTCCTGGCATGCTGTCATCCTTACTATTCCACTTATCTGTACTTCTCAGCCCTTGACTTCTTTCCTCCCCCTTTTTGACTTCTGCAATAGGGAGCATACTGATAGGTTTTTCTCCCCCTATCTATCTCACTGTGACTGAAACTAGTTCAGCTGTTGGGCTAGCTCTCCCTCAACAGTTGCACACTATCTTTAGTATCTGCAAAATGAACAGTGCAGCATATGGTAGAGGAGAGAATCGAAGCTACACAAGATTCAACATGCCTAATTCAAATTTGAAGGTGTTGAACTTGGCTTCATCTGGTGGTTTAGTGAAGATATCAACCACTTTCTTGTCTGTGGAGACAAACTCAAGAGAGATGTCTTCCCTTTCCACATGTTCTCTAATGAAATGATACCTAATTTCTATATGTTTAGTCCTGCTATGAGAGACCAGATTCGTAGCTATAAAAATTGCACTAGTAGAATCACAAAAAGAGTGAAGTTCTACTTATCTGAACATTGTAGTCCTGAAGTTGATGCTGAATCCACAACAACTGAGCACAACAGCTTCCAGCTGAAATATACTCTGACTCTGCTGTTGAGATTGCAACACTTGTATGTTTCTTGTTGCTTCAAGAGACAAGCCTTCCACCGAGAAATTGATAGGAGCCTGAAGTGCTCTTCCTATCCTCCTTACAACCTGCAAAATCTGCATCTGAATAGCCAGTTAGTTCAAATTCCCCATTCCTGGGGTACCATAGGCCAAGATCTGGGGTGCCCTTAAGACATCTCAAGATTTTTGTCACAGCAGTATAGTGAGACTCTTTAGGGCAGAACTGATACCTAGCACAAACACATGTTGCATACATAATGTCAGGCCTACTTGCTGTGAGGTAGAGAAAGGAGGCAACTATACCTCTATACAGAGTTTGATCAACAGGCTTCCCTGGATCATCTTTGCCTATAGACATACTTGAGCTCATGAGAGTTCTTTTGGTGGAAGTATTCTTCATGCCATATTTCTTGATTGTTGGGGGCAGTCTGACTGCTTTCTGCTGATTATTATTTTCTTCAGCAGGTTGGTCTTCATTTCCAACTTGACTGCCCTGTGCTTCCTCTGGACAGCATCCCTCTCCATAATCTTCTTGCAAAGCTGGGTCTTTATCTTTCATGGAGAGCTTTTCCATCATGACTTCTGTTCCTGCAGAGCTAGGCAAAGAGCTTGACCGCTCACTGTCAATCATGCATGACTCATCAAACACTACATGGACAGACTTTTCTACAACTTGATTTGTCAAGTTATAGACTCTATATGCCCTACTATTATTGTTGTACCCAACAAATATCCCCTCATGGGATTTGACAGCAAAATTAGTCATTTTGACTAACCATTGTCCAGGATGAAACACTTGTAACCAAAGATCCTGAAGTAGGATATGTTTGGTTTTCTGGCCTTCAAGATCTCATAGGGAGTCTTCTTGTAGCCTTTGGTGATAGAAGCCCTATTGAGCACATGACATACAGTGTTAACTGCCTCAGCACAGAAATATTCACGGAGAGAAGTGTCACTCAATAGTATTCTCCCAGCTTCTATGAGAGTCCTGTTTTTCCTCTCAGCTAACCCATTTTGCTGGGGTGTTCTTGGAGAGGAGAACTCTTGATAAATCCCTTGCTCTTCACAGAATGTAGTCATAGCAGCAGACTGAAACTCAGTTCCATGGTCACTTCTCATTCTGTCCACAGAGCATGCAAACTCATTCTGAATTTGCCTGACAAAATTTGTGAAGATTTCAAGGTTTTCATCCTTTCTTCTAATGAAGAACACCCAAGTAAACCTGGAATAGTCATCAACCACCACAAGAGTGTAGACCTTCCTACGTAAACTATGAACAAGCATAGGACCAAACAAGTCCATATGCAGGAGATACAAGCATCTCACAGAGTCTTTGACCGCAATGCTCTTGAAAGAGGTCTTAGTCTGCTTACCCTTCTGGCAAACAGCACAGATACCCTCATTGGATCATTTTATTTTGGGACCATTCCTAACAAGCTCATCACTGAAGAGCTGACCAATGGTATTATAATTCAAATGAGGCAGTCTCTTGTGCCACTGGACACAATATGAGACTTTCTCATCTGCAATTAGGCATATAGGGGAACAATTTTCTAAGCAAGAAAAATTTAAGCAATAAATATTCCCACTCCTAGTGCCTGTTAAGATGACAATTTGGTCACTTAACCTCTTGATGTGACACTTATCCTTGTGGAAGGAAATGTCATAACCAAGATCACATAGTTGACTTATGCTTATAAGGTTGTGTTGCAACCTCTCCACATAAGCCACCTTTGTGATGGTGATTATGCCATTTGAGATGTTACCATAGACTAATGTTGAACTCGCTTATCTCCTTTGTTCCAGTCATGTGCCTGAAACATCCACTGTTCAAGTACCATTTAGGGGAACTGGTACTTGAACTAACCTGAAATGAACACAAATCACCTTACCTTAGGACCCCAATTTCTGTTGGGTCCTAGGTTCACATTAGTCTGAAAATAACCATTCCTTCCTGCAGAGTTCCTGACAGGTTGACAACTTCTGGACACAGAAGGATTGTGTCAGCAATCTACAGCACAGTGACCCACTTTGCCACAACACTCGCACTCATAGATATTATATCTCCTTTTCTGTTTGGGACCAGCATTTGACTGTACTGCTTCCTAAACAGTGGAGAGATGTGTTGTTTTATACTTCTGCCTTCTTTCAGCAGTCATTTGAATGAAGGACAGTCTTTCAGCTGGCTGTGTTGGTCTTCTCTAAGAATCACCAGCTGCATGTCTATTTTCAGCTAACATGCATCTGATAACATCTGAGATTGCCATTCCAGCCCTGCCAGAAGACTCACCTTGAGTCACTACTTTTGCTGGATGATTTAGATTTTTTGCAGCAGCAATATCTTTCAGTTTTGGGGCTGGGGCACCAAAAATAAATCGTCCAGGATGGGCCATTTGGATTCCCTCATGAGCAGCCTTAAAGACTTTCACATGGCTGTACCTTCCACCATGGCTGGGGCCGCATTGGTCCATACTAGTGGATCTGTCGTTCTCCCAGTGACCATAACAGCTTTCATGGTCATACTTGTTAGAAGGCAACAACACTCTCTGAAAAGGAATTTGAGGCAGAGAGGCTAGAGGCACAACTGATGCCTTCCCTGTTCTCTTTCCTCTTGGATTAGAAGGTCCAGCAGGTCTCTTAAATCCCAACCCTTTCTTACCAGCTTGGATAAGGTGGGTATCAATTAAGGGCAATACAGTTTTTGGCTTAGAAAATTTGTTCACTTACAATTTCTCATTTAAGAGATCATTTTCAAGTTTCTGGATAAGTTTCTCATTTGAGACTCGTACCACAGACTCACTGTCAATGATCTCCTTGAGCTGAGCTGCTTGAGCAACCATGTCAGTGAGAGTCTTTTCTTGGTCTTCACACTTGCTTTTAAGACTTAGAAGCTCTTTTGTCCGTCTCTTGGCAAGTAGCTTGTATTTCTTGAATGCCTCAAGAAATTCTCCATACTTAGCAATTATGAAGTTGACATCATCCTTATGTTGGATCCCTAGTTTGGATTTTGGCTAGGTTCACTAATTTGATTGAGTCTGACCCACATTGTATAACCAGGGTCAAGTCTTTGAGTCCTAGAGTTTAGGATAAGTCATTAGGTTCAACATTCTTGGACCAGCCAGCAGAAGACCTCAGTTGACCTAGACTTAGAAGAATTCAGAGTTAAAAAATTATCAGTTCGAAATTCTTCGAACTCAGCTCGACGATCGTCGATCGCAGAGTTAATTCTCTGAGTTGAGCTCGACGATCTCTTCATTCAGACAGATTCTCTGCTCGATGAATTCTGGAGTTTAACTTCAACAGATTTTTTTTCAGTTTAGTTACTTTGCACTCTACTCGACGAAGACAGATTCTTAGCTCGACGAACTTAGAGTGCAATATTGGCTAGTTATTTGCAAAATGCAGTTCGTTGAGCTCAGGACGACGAACATGAATTATCAGCTCGACGAAGTTGGATCTCTAGTCGACGAATTCTGTTCAGAGCTCGACGAATTCTGTCGCAAGCCAGACTTAGAAATTTTCTTTATTCTGTCCTTATTTCTTATATTATTTAGCAGTAATTCTCTGAGTAATTAATGCTTATATTTCCCTGAATATAGCCGTTATTGGCAACATTAATTATGATATTCATCAGAGATAATTACTTGGTTAATTTATTGGGACAGTTGGGGAAACTCTTTAATGGATATTCCAGCCATTTCATTCTCTAGATCAATCAGTAATTAATGCTTGAAATTCAAATTTTCAAAAGAGAATTTTGACAACAGAATATAAAAGAGTTTTTCTTTTCTCATACAAGGAGTGCCAACACAAGAAAGAGCATACAGAGAAATGATACAGAACTCCCTCCCTGTGCAGAGAACATTTTGTTTTCTCCTTGTACTTTCTGAAGCTGAAGAAGAACAACAATCAAACATCAAAAGTCTTTTTCAACTTCTACTCTAGGAACATTCAAGGACAACAAATTTAAATCATCAGAAATTCCTGGATCACTTCAAGTCAAGGTTGAAGACCTACACCCTGAACAAGGCTCAAAGCTTTCTGAACCATTCTTATTTCAGAAGGAGCTTTGACACCAGCAATCCACTAATATTCTCAGTTGTATAGAGAAAAGAGAAGACAACCTCAACTCTCTCTCATCCTCCTATAAAAGGGTTTATTAACTCCATTCAAAAGTTTATTCTTGATTTTTGGGCACCTGATCAAAAACCCAAAGGGTTGTGAGATCTCCCTCGGAATAGATCTTGTGGTGGCGGTCACCAGATCAAAAACCTGATAGTGGATTCCTTCCAGGTTGGTAGAAGAGTGGATGTACCCAGTTTGAGAAACCACTATAAAATTCTTGTGTTATCTATTTGCCTATTTTCTTTTTGTTCTTGTTGTGATGTGATAAATTTGCTTAGTTTGTATTTCCTGTTATACTACTATATTATCAGCTATTTTACTCTGATATATTTAAAAACAGCCAAAAAGTTTTAATTTACTCTATTCACTCTCCCCCTCTAGAGTAATCAGATCTATCCCCTTATCTTTCTATTGGTATCAGTGCTATACCATATCTTTCAATTGATATCAGAGTAGTGTTCATTTGGATGTATAAACTAACACTTGAACCAAAAGATCCTTATTAGATCTGATCTTCTTTTTCCTTAGTTATTTTTGGTTATTTCATATCATGACACAGAACAAAGATTATGCAAGCACCAGTGCTCCAGTTTGTAATCTGAATAAGTTTGCTATCTGGAAGACAAGAATTAGTCTTTATATGAACTCTATTGATGAAGACATATACAACTCTATTTTGACAAAACCACCAGCTCCAGTGGCTACCACTACTGCAACTTGCAGCACACATGTTGTTCCACCACCTGAGTGGATAGATACACAAAAGAAGGCCAAGATAGCAGATGCCAAGGCCATGAATATCTTAGCACAGATTATGTCAGATGACATATTCCAGAAGGTGGCTGAGTGCACATCAGCCAAAGCTATCTGGATTCACTTAACCAGATAGTTGCTGGATCAACAGATGAGAGAAAAGACAGGAGATCTAACCTCATCTCCCAGTATGAAAATTTCAAGAAAGATGAGTCAGAGTCTGTGAGTGACATGTATAACAGACTAAGCTCAATCATCAATGAGCTGAAGACTCTGGACATTGTTTTAAATGTCCTCCGACATGTCCGAGATGTCTCCCGACATGTCATTTTTTAGAGGAAAACGATATGTTTTTCTCAAAATAATAGATTATGTTTTTTTGTAAAATATAGGCCGACATGTTTGATTTTTTTCGATATATCAGCCGACACGACTTTTAAATATATCACCCGCTATTTTATTTTATGTTATATTTGCAGACAAACATCATATATTTAAATCACCTATGGATACTATATTATGTATGTTTAAATCGATTAAACTTATTATTTCAATTTTTTAACGTTTTATTCTTACAATCAATTTCGTATACTTGTTTCACAAATTTTTAATTTCATATTATAAAAAATTGGAAAATAGGTGATTGTTTCATATTTTTAATATAAATTTATAAGTTTGAAAAAACCTATAATAAATCAAGTATTTTTAACTTTTAAATTTTTTTAATTTCCAATAAAGTTATTGTTATCAAAATAAAATTAGTGTATAGTATTATATATATTTTACAATGTATCATTTTGTATTTGTTAATAATATTTTTTCTTAGATACTATTTAAATTTATTTCATAATATAAATGACTCATTTTTTATCTATTTGTTATATTATTTTTCTATTTTTATAACATATAATTATAGTTAGTATACATTAAATTTTTTTTTTTTATAATATATGAAAATCCGATATTTAAAAATATCACTGACATGTCTCCGACTTACGACATCCGACATTTAAAAACACAATCTGATATGTGTCCGACATGCGATATTTAAAACATTGACTCTGGACAAGGACATCACCCTCACAGAAGTCAATGACAAGATTCTCATGTGCTTCCCTAGCTCATGAGATTCCAGAATATGGCCAATCAAGGAGGATAGAAGTTTAAATGAGATTTCCACTTAATCTTTTTTTGGAAAGCTCAAATCATATGAGCAACTAATAAAGACAAGAGAAGTTGCAGAGCAGAAGACTCTTCCAGAAGCAAGAAAGGAGCAAAGCATAGCATTCAAGGCATCTGAAGAATCAGAAGCTCCAACAGCCAGTGAAGAACTTCTGAGTCTCTTAGCCAAGAGATTTTACAAAATGACAAAGGAGTTCAGAAGAAAGTCATGTAGGCAAGATGAAGAGGAGGCAAAAGCAAGGAAAGTTTGCCTTATTGCTATCAATGCCTCCTGCAGAAAATCTGATGCTGAGAAATAAGCAGAAGAATCAGAGGAAGAATCAGAATCTGAGGAAGATCAGGTAATCTCCTTATTTGATTTCAATTTAGAAGATTTCAAAATTGAATTTAAATATTTGTGTAATGATTTAATCAAGTCAGAAAAGGAAATCAGAATACTTAGAGATAGACAGGTTGAATTTGATAACCTATTTGCTGAAAATATCAAATTGAAAAATGATTTAGATTTAGGCAATGAACAAATCATTTCACTTAAAACTAAATTAAGTGAGGCAAAACAACTTGAGGAATCTCTCAATAGGAGAAGCCTTAAGCTGATGGACATCACAAGCACAGTCAATGACAGATTAAGGCTCTATTTGTTTGGGCGTTTCAGAGCTCCGTTTTGGGCAAACGCCGCCGGAAGGCGGGTAAACAAATGAACCTCCGGCGGCGTTTGCTCCGTTTCCACCCGCCCGCCTTGAGAAACGCCCCAAAAAGCTCCGTTTGGAGCAGCCACCTCCCCCCTCCATTTCGAATACTTCGTTTCCACCCGCCGGATCGATCCGCCACCGCCGAAACAAATGAAGCCTAAATGACAAGCTGGGCTTAGGCGCTTCATCAAGCTTACCCCCCATAGTAAAGAAAAATATTCTAACAACTTCAATAAAATTTATTTTAGAAAAGGACAAGGAAAAGATAGATAATAATAATGTTAAACAACCAGAATTAAAACAAAAGAATAAGAAAAAGAGAAAGAATAAGAAAGATTGTAACCATAACAATGTTCAACAGATTTCGTCGAACTCAGATCGACGAAATGTGTACAGTTCGTCGAACTCAAGTCGACGATCTCCGAACGCAAATTTCCATTATAATTATTCGTTGAACTACGATCGACGAAACCAGTATGGTTCGTCGACCCGAGATCGACGATATTGGGGCCAGAGAATGAATACTTTCATTCTCTGAGTGGAGTTCGACGAACTCATCCCCATTCATCGAACTCAGATCGACGAACTTACCAGAATTCGTCGAACCCAGTTCATTTTAACAGAAACTTCAATTTATATAGAACATTTAATCAACCAAGACAATATAATAATCCATTCACCTAGTGGATAATTCCACCTAGAAGATTTCACCCCCTTTGCTATACAAATTAACCAGAATACTCATACATTTCCAGTTTTAATTATGAAAAGAAACAAGGATGCAAGATAACCTGGGTCAAGAATAGCTAATCTGTTTTATTACATGTGAAAGACTATCCCACCACAGAGTAACAGTGGTATCTGTATAGTGACTGTTCAAAGCATATGACTGAAAACAAGGACAACTTAATCAACTACAAGTGTATGCTAGGACCCAAAGTAATATTTGGTGATTCCAATTATGGACAGACTGAAGGATATGAAAAGGTCAAGATTGGAGCAGTCACCTTCAAGAATGTAGCTTATGTAAATGGACTGAAGCACAACCTTATATCCATAAGTCAATTATGTGATGAAAGGTTTCAGGTATCATTTAACAAAACCTCATGTATTATTACTTCTGTAGATAACCAAGTAGTGTTAACTGGTACTGGAGTAGAAAATATTTATGTAGTTAATTTTAAGTCAGCTAAATCAGAAATATGCCTGTTTAACCAAACTAGTAATAATAATGATCTATGATATAGATCATTAGGACATGTAAAACTGAAAAACATTGCTAAACTCTCTAGGGACAATCTTGTTAGAGGATTGTCTTCTTGCCCCTACAAGAAAGAAAGCCTTTGCAGGGCTTGTCAGTTAGGTAAGCAAACTAAAAATAGTTTTAAGTCACTTAATAAGAGTGATTCATCTAGGATTCTGTATTTGCTACACATGAATCTCTTTGGACCCATTGCTGTACAGAGCGTAGAAGTGAAGTCTTATACCTTAGTAATTGTTGATGACTTCTCAAGCTTCACTTGGGTGTTCTTCTTGAAAAACAAGTCAGATAATTTCAAGGTTCTTACAGACTTTCTTAAGAGCATAAGGATTGAGTACTCTACTCCAGTTGCATTGATCAGAAGTGATCATGGTACGGAGTTTGAGTCTCTTCCCATGCAAGATTTCTGTGAGAAGGAAGGTATCCGACATTATTTCTCTGCTCCTAGAACTCCTCAGCAAAATGAGATAGCTGAAAGGAAAAACAGAACACTGATTGAAGCTGCAGACACATTACTTGCAGGTGCTCACTTGCCCCTATCCTCTTGGGCAGAGGCTGTGAGCACAACAAACTATGTACTGAATAGAAGTTGATACATAAACTTAAGGGCAAGACCTCCTATGAACTACTCAAAGGGAAGAAACCTAAAGTACATTATTTTAAAATCTTTGGTTGCTTTTGTTACATTCATAACAACAACAAAAAACACATTAGAAAGTTTGAAGGCAAGGCTGAAATACGAATTTTTCTTGGATATTCCCAAGTAAGCAAGACTTATAGGGTTTATAATAAATCAACTATGAAAATGAAAGAATCTAGTGACATTTCTTTTGATGAGACTAACATGTTTTACAAGGAGAAGATTCCTTCTATCAGTGAGACTTTGCAGGAACCAAATCTGTGTGAGAAGATGGAAGAATTGACCCTCACCAATGAGGCTGTTACACAACCTTCTCCACATATTGCTGAAGATAGTGAAGATGAAGACACTGAACTTAGTGAAGAGCCAACAACAGCTATAATTCCATAAAAGGAATTAATTCTCCAAGCTATTGCTCAACCAACTCCTACTGAATTAGTCACACTTAGAGATCACCCTGTATCTCAAGTGATTGGAGACATTTCAGTTAGTGTGCAAACAAGCCATCAACTCCACCAGGACATGATGCATGTCTGCTTCATATCTCAAATTAAGCCCCAATCCATAAAAGATGCTGAGTAAGATCCATACTGGATCATTGCAATGCAAGAGAAACTCAACCAATTTGAGAGATGTAGAGTTTGAGATTTAGTTACAAGACCTAAAGACTACCCAGTCATTGGAACTAAATGGGTATTTAGAAACAAACTTGATGCTCAAGGTCTTATCATAAGGAACAAGACAAGATTGGTTGCTCAAGGATACAGACAAGAGCAAGACATAGACTATGACCAAACTTTTGCCCCTGTTGCAAGGATTGAAGCAATCAAGATATTTTTTGCCTATGTAGCCTACAAGAAGTTCACAGTGTACCAAGTGGTTGTCAAAAGTGCATTTCTAAATGGTGAACTCAAAGAAGAGGCCTATATAAAACAACCACCAGGTTTTATTTCTCCTACTCATCCCTCTTATGTTTTTAAATTGCATAAGACTCTCTATGGTCTAAAACAAGCTCCAAGAGCTTGGTATGAAACCTTAGCTAGCTTTTTCTTAAAGCATAATTTTTCTAGACGCATAGTAGATAAGACTTTATTTATAAAGCATCATCATGATAAAATTTTGTTAGTACAAATATATGTAGATGACATTATATTTGATTCTACTGATTCCAAACTATGCAAAATGTTCTCCAACCTTATGCATTCCAAGTTTGAAATGAGTTGCATGAGTGAGCTCTCCTACTTCATTGGTCTCCAAGTGAAGCAGTCTCCTGATGACATTTTCTTATCCCAATCCAAATATGCTAAGGAGCTGATCAAATGGTTTGGGATGTCCGATGCTGCTGCTGCAAAGAAACACATATGACTACAAATGCTGTAATTGATTCTGATGAATATGGGAAACCTGTATATCAAAAATTATATAGGGTCATTGTTGGGTCCCTGTTATATCTTACAGCAAGTAGACCAGACATCATGTTTGCTACATGTGTTTGTGCTAGGTTTTTGGTGAACCCTAAAGAATGTCACCTTTTTTTCTTAAAAAGAATTTTGAGATATATAAAGAGTTGCCCTAATTTAGGACTCTGGTATGCAACTGAGTCAGAATTTGAGTTAACTGGATACTCTGATGCTGACTTTGCTGGATGTAGAGTGGACAGAAAGAGCACATTTGGGACATGTCAGTTCCTTGGTGATAGACTAGTGTCTTGGTTTTGCAAGAAGCAAACATCTGTGTCCACCTCAACAGCAGAAGCTGAGTATATAGCAGCTGATAGTTGTTGTTCACAGATGCTGTGAATTCAGAACCAACTCATAGATTATGGTGTCAATTTAAATAATTCAACTCTACTTTGTGATAATACAGTGCAATTTCTATTGTATAGAATCCAATACATCATAGTAGAACTAAACATATAGATGTAAGACATCATTTCATTAGAGAGTGTGTTGACAAAAAAGAAAATTAATCTCACATTTGTCTTTACTGATTTGCAAAAGGCAGATATCTTTACCAAACGCTTGAATGAGAAGAAACATCTGTTCTTTATGAATCAGCTAGGTATGATCAATGGAGATACATTAATTTAACTTTCTGTCTGTGGTCAAAGAATTTGGCACAGTTCGTCGAACGGAGATCGACGAACTGAGAAAAGTTCTTGAGAAATTCATCGATCTGAGATCGACGAACTCTCGGTGTGTGAAGTTCTATTCGTCGAACAGAGATCGACGATATTGCTTCAGAAAATTTTCGTCGACCTCAGAATGACGAAAGTTTTTCCCTTCTTCTGACTGAGAACGACAAACTCTTTTGTCAATAAAATATTTCGTCGAACTCAGATCGAAGAATTTTATTTTATTTCATCGGACGGAGTCTGCCGCTTCATATTCTGAAAAGCATATAACTAGGTTTTCTTCGAGCTCCATCCCGCGCTTTTTGTTCCCCTTGCACTTGATCTTTCTGTTTTCTTTTGCAGGGGATCAATGTTGATTCTGGCGAGCTATCTGGCGGCGATGAAATTTGATATGAGATTCGACATAGACTTTGAATTGTTTCAACATTCTGATCAAGTTTTTCTCGATATACTGAAACTATTTGAAGAACAACAGTTAAAAAACTTCATGACAACCAGAATCAAGATAGCTGCTACTGAAATAAGAGAATCAGTGTTCACCTCCTCCACTCCAGATACCGACACAATGATAGGCACTATTTCTGGTAACTAGATTTCTCTTTCCCCCGCAGTGCTAACTGAAATTTTCGGTTTGATGAATGGTGAAGAAGAGTTAGAGATTGATAGTTCTGAATTTGATAACATGCTGAATAAAATGGGTCATGTTGGAGAGAACCCTAATAAATTACTAAACAAAAAATTATCTTCTTAATATAAATTCTTAGCCGATATGGTGGACAAGGTATTGCTGGGAAAGCATACTGCTCATGATTATATTATCAGGCAATAATTTCTGGTAATGTGTGCAGTACTGAATAAGAAAGCAGTAAATTGGTCAAGGATTCTGTTTGACTTGATAAGGAAGAAGAATAGTAAGAAAGAAGTTTGTTTTGGAAGAATTCTGGGCATCTTCCTACAGGAAAAGACAGTTGAATCACTGGTCTCGCAGAGCATATTCATTAATGCTTCCAAAAGGCTAACATGTGGCTTGTTTGGAAGGTGGGAGAGGACAATCTCAAAGTCATCTAAGGCTTCAACCTCTTCCAGAGGTTTTGAGGGTACTAGAGCTGCAACAGCTGATCCCCCACCCTCAGAAGTTGTCCCCTCCATCATCATTCCAGCCACCCAGATACCTACACCTCCATCACAACAATCTACACCTCCACAAATTCCTTCATCAACCCTCCAACAACCAATTCAATCCCCTGCACATCAACCAACTCCACCAATTCAATCTCCTGTACATCAACCCACACCAGTTCAATCTCCAGAACACATCACACCACCTCCATCTCCATTACCACCTCATCTGGATGACATTCCCCTCCATAACCTCTCATCCATTCCATCTTTTGATCTGTTCTCATCTCCCATCAACTCTCCATCACCTCATGATGAGCCAATGCCAGACACCACTACTTTCTCTTCATCATCCATCCTCCATCCTTCTGTATCAACTCAGACACCCTCTGAGTTTATGGAAATGGATTCCCCTTCCCTTCCCTCTCTCCTGGAACTCCTCACTCCCCTTATCTCAAACCTTATAACAGAGGCCATTAAACCTCTTGCTGACTCTATTGCATCCTTTTCTGCCATCATTTCTGCTGCCTCCACTGTCCCTTCTTCTGGGGGCCTGGCTTCAGGACCCTCTGAAACTAGGCAGGGGGAGATATCCAATGAAGAAGCTCCAATTTCCTTTCCTCCAGCAGTAGCAGTTCCAACAGTTCCAGCAGTTATAACAACAACAATTGATACTGAAATGGTCTGTAGAGATATAGAAATTCCAGAGAGTATAACTGTTGGTGATTGTATTATCAATCCCACAGTTGATTTATTTCATTTATTAAATTCTTTTGATACAGTTCATTTGAATTATCTTGCAGAAGTCTGCCCAGAGCATTATATGGCTATAGTCTGCTATACTTCCCCAATATGTCCTGAAGTTGTTAATTAACTAAAGGCAAGTTTTGCAGCACCAGTAATTACAAAAGAACATGTGACTGAGAATGTTCTTGAACTAGTCTCTACCCCAGTGCAAAAGGCTATCTCCCCTCCCAAAGCTCTTTCCCCTCCTACCTATAAAATGGATGATGGTTCTTTACCAGACCTGGATGATATTATTCTTGCAGATATACCAGAAGAGAATTTAACAGTTTTTGAAAATATTGTTGCTCCAGCAGAAGCTACAGAACCTCAAGTGCCTCCTCAAGCTGAAAAGCAAATCTCCAAGGAAGTCTTGAAGGCAATTGATGTTTTGTATGACAACCTTCCAGGATCTTCTAATGATGATAATGATGATGAGGATTCTGATGAATCTGATGATCCAAAAGCTAAGAAGAAGATTGGTAAGAAAAGGAAAGCTCCTGCTAAGGCTGTTCCAAAGCCCAATCCCAATGCAGACACTCCCTACTACATGTTGCAGAAGATTACTCTTTATCCAGGGATGCCTTCATGGACGTGGCTATCTAGGAATGAGCAAAAAGCAAGGAAGAAAAGCAGATGGTACTCTCCTCCTCCTCCTTCTCAAAGGAATTGGAGAGGTCCTCCTCCTCCTCCAGCAGCAGGTGCTTCAGGGAATGTGTCTCAGAGATCTACCTCTCACATTCAAACATACCAAAGACAACAAGACAGATCTTCAAGATCTCATTTCCAAGGAAGCAGTCAGCAGAAACACTATTCAAGCAGCAGCAGACATCAACAGCAATATCAGAAGCAAGACATGCAACAAAAAATATTTGAAATTGATCAATCTGATAAAGATAACAGTTCTGAAAGACCTGAATCTCCACCAGTTCCCTTTGTTGATCCTGAACAAGAAAATATTTCAAAGATGGCTAGATTTCAAGAACTGGTTGGACTCTCTATGATAAACAAAGCTAAAGCTGAAGGCAAAGATCCCTCTTAATATACTACAATGTCTTCATATAGAAGAGAGCAACTAAAAAGGTATGACAAAGCTAATAATTTTTTCAATGTTAATGCTTATATGAGTTTACATCCAAAAACAGTTATTCCAAGAGCAACTTCTGTCAACATAATTGGAGCATCAGACATGACTAGGTCAAAAAGAGAAGCTGCAAATCCAAATAGAGAAATCATATTCAGACAGCCCTCTGATAAATCTGACAAAGATGATAAGGAGAAGCCAAAGAAGAACAAATGATTGTTTTATTTAGTTTTTATTTTTTGAACTCTATTTGATTAATCTGTCACAAAGCTCTTGTTGTATATATATCTGCTGGATGTTTTAATTTTCTGCCAGATATATTTTATTCTGCTTTGTGATTGTTTTTCTTCTGTTTGTATTAGTGACCTCACCCAAATAGGGAGAGATTGTTGGATCTCTAGTTTGGATTTGGGTTAGGTTCACTAATTAGGTTGAGTCTGACCCACATTGTATAGCCATGGTCAAGTCTATGAGTCCTAGAGTTTAGGCTAAGTCATTAGGTTCAACATTCTTGGACCAGCAGCAGAAGACCTCAGTTGACCTAGACTTAGAAGAATTCACAGTTAAAAAATTATCAGTTCGAAATTCTTCGAACTCAACTCGACGATCGTCGATCGCAGATCGACGAACTCAGAGTTAATTCTCCGAGTTGAGCTCGACGATATTCGAGCTCAGGTCGACGATCTCTTCATTCAGACAGATTATCTGCTCGACGAATTCTGGAGTTCAGACAGATTATCTGCTCGACGAATTCTGGAGTTTAACTTCAACAGATTCTTTGCAGTTTAGTTACTCTGAACTCTGCTCGACAAAGACAGATTCTTAGCTTGACGAACTTAGAGCGCAGAATTGGCTAGTTATTTGCAGAATGCCGTTCGTTGAGCTCAGGTCGACGAACAGGAATTATCAGCTCGACGAACTTGGATCTCCAGTCGACGAATTCTGTTCAGAGCTCGACGAATTCTGTCCCAAGCCATACTTAAAAGTTTTCCTTATTCTGTCCTTATTTCTTATATTATTTAGCAGTAATTTTCTGAGTAATTAATGCTTATATTCCCCTAGATATAGCCGTTATTGACAGCATTAATTATGGTTTTCATCAGGGATAATTACTTGCTTAATTTATTGGGACAGTTGGAGAAACTCTTTAATGGATATTCTAGCCGTTTCATTCTCCAGATCAATCAGTAATTAATGCTTGGAATTCAAATTTTTAAAGCAGAATTTTGACAGCAGAATATAAAAGAGTTTTTCTTTTCCCATACAAGGAGTGGCAACACAAGAAAGAGCATACAGAGAAACGATACAGAACTGCCTCCCTATGCAGAAAACGTTTTGTTTTCCCCTTGTACTTTCTGAAGACTGAAGAAGAACAACAATCAAACATCAAGAGTCTTCTTCAACTTCTACTACAGGAATATTCAAGGACAACAAATTTAAATCAGTCAGAAATTCCTGGATCACTTCAAGTCAAGGCTGAAGATCTACACCCTGAACAAAGCTCCAAGATTTCTGAACCATTCTTATTTCAGAAGGAGCTTTGACACCAGCAATCCACTAGTCTTCTCTGTTGTATAGAGACAGGAGAATACAACATGAACTCTCTCTCATCCTCCTGTAAAAGGGTTTATTAACTCTCTTCAAAAGTTTATTCTTGGTGTTTGGGCATCTGATCAAAAGCCTAAAGAGTTGTGAGATCTCCCTGGAAATAGATCTTGTGGTGGCAGTCACCTGATCAAAAACCTGATAGTGGATTCCTAGCAGGGTGGTAGAAGAGTGGATGTATCCAGTTTGAAGAACCACTATAAAATTTTTGTGTTGTCTGATTGCCTATTTTCTTTTTGTTCTTGTTGTGATGTGATAGATTTGCTTAGGTTGTATTTCCTGTTATACTACTATATTATCACCTATTTTACCCTGATATATTTAAAAACAACCAAAAAGTTTTAAGTTATTCTATTCACCCTCCTCTAGAGTAATCAGATCTATCCCCTTATCTTTCTATTGGTATCAGTGCTATACCATATATTTCACCTTAGAGTCTGAATCTCCTTCATCTCTTGATGATTGAGGTTCAGAGTCTGAGCCAGTCTCATGACTAGAAATAAAAGAATGTGGTTTAGCATGTACCTGAGTCTGACCAGGCAGATCCTGTCTGCTTTCTTCATCTGTCATTGCCATTAATCCATGGAACTGAGCATCTCCTTCTTCATCTTCATCCACCTCTGAGTCACTATCTGAGTGTGACAGAGGGGCCCTGATCCCTATTCTAACAGCAGGGTATTCTTCAGGTTCCTCTTCAGCAACAACAATAAGCCCAATGTAGGCTTCATCTTCTTCACTGTCTGACTCAGAGGAAGAGTCAGACCAGATATTCTCCTTCTTGGCCACAAGGGACTTCTCCTTCTTCTTTCACTTGCGCTTCTTCACTCTTTCTTCTTTACTCTTCACTGGGCAGTCATCAAACTTGAAAGCTAAAGTCCAGCGAAGATAGCCTGAGGGCAGATAAAGATAGCTGAAGCACTTCAAAGTTCAGCAAGTTAGTTCTCATCAGAACAGTATAGCTGATACATCTCTTCAGCAAGCCGATAGCTGCTTACGTATGCAGAAGTAAAGTGTTAGCTGTAAAAGAAGGCTAATTCCTTCTACAGCAAGTTGACTAGACTGATATCTCCTCAGTCCAGTAAGGTTGACTCAGAGATACTTCTCTGAGTCAGTTGTTCTATTACCTTCAACATCCTATTTTATTTCCTGTAGGATTCAGTAGATTTGAATCTGAGTGTTGGACACTTTGTGTCTGAGGTAGGTGACAAATTTGTCACTGAGGTAGGATCCAAGTGAGGATCTGAGCAGTAGAGATTAAGTGCCTGAGGTAGGAGAGTGTTTCTCTCTGAGGTAGGATCCAAGTGTGGATCTGAGGTAGGGCTGTCCTCTCAGCCTGAGTGTAGGGCCTTGTGCCTGAGGTAGGTGACTGAAGAGTCACTGAGTTGTAGGTGACAAGCTTGTCACTGAGTTGTAGGCCTTGGAGGAGGCTGAGCAGTAGGTACCTGGAAGGGTGCTGAGTTGTAGGAGTGTTGCAGCACTCTGAGAGTAGGGCTGTGTGCCTGAAGCTGTAGGGCTGAAGAGCCTGAGTGTAGGCCTTAGAAATAAGGCTGAGGTAGGTGATCAGTGGATCACTGAGTTGTAGGAGTTCTGCATTGCTCTGAGGTAGGAACCCTTGTGGTTCTGAGTTGGATTCTGTGAAGAATCTGTGTGTAAGGCTGTGGGCCTGAGGTGTAAGCTCTGAGTAGCATAGTGGAGAAGTTGTGCCGAGTCCAACAAGTAAGTTGGATAGGTGGGAGGGAAAGTAGATGTACCTAATTGGGAAATCACTATAAATCCTTGTGTTTGTTGTGTACTTGTTTTTCTTTGTTATTGCAGGATTTAAGGACAAGCTCTAGTTAGTATAATTAGAAATCAGCAAAAGATTTAATAAAAGCTCAAAGACATATTCACCCCCCTGTAGGTGATTAGCTAACCTTCAGTTAAGTAACTTTCAAGTGGTATTAGAGGAAGGTTACTCAAAATGGATTTAACAATCTGAGTATACCTCCAAGGTTAGATATAAGATAAAGAATGAGTTCTGGTGTAAATTACAAGGAATTGGGAGACATGAAGTTGTTAATCTGCAGAAAGGAAGGGTTTGGGCTCTGGAAGAAAAGGGTTAGGCTATTCATGGAAGCTGCTGAACCTAGGATCTATATCACAGTCCAAGAGCGACCCTTCATCCCCATGAAAATCTCTGTTCTGGATGCCAACATCCAGACTCCCAAATCATATGAAGAAATGAATAAGGATGAGCTCCTCCTTGCCTCCATGAACAAGAGAGCTCAGAATATCATTGTCAATGCAGTAGATGATTCTACATTCCAGAATCTGGTGCACTGCAAGATCTCTAATGAGATGTGGGATACACTAGTGGTGTTTATGGAGGGTTCAGAAGAGGTGAGGGATGACAGGAAATCCATGCTCAACCAGGAGTATGAGGCCTTCAGACAAGGAAAGTCTGAGGGCATTGCTAAAAGTTTTGAAAGATTTTTCATAACTGTTAATGAACTGAGAACTTATGAAAGGGTCTTCAGCACCTATGAGCTGAATGACAAATTTCTCAGGTCCCACACCAAGGATTGAGACACAAAGATTTGTATCATCAGGGAGATAGGCAAGCTATCAGACACACCACCTCCAACCCTATTTGGAAAGCTGTTGTCCTATGAGATGCAGCTTGCTGCAAGGAAGGAAGAAGAAGAGAAGAGCAACAAGTCACAGAACAAGGAGAAATTTGTGGCTTTCAAAGCTGATGCTTCAACCAGGAGCAGAAGGAAGATCTCTCTAGTGAGGAGAACTGCTGTGTCAGAATCTGAGAGCTCAAGGTCCAGCTCATCTGACAGCCATACATCTGATGAGGACCGTGCTGCCTTCTCTAGGCAGTTTCAGAAATTCATGAAGAAGGGGCATTGGAAGAACAGAAGGCCATCTTCCTCCTCTCAGCACAGAAGGCCATCTTCCCTGGCTTTGTCTCAGCGGTTTTGTCTTAGCGGTCTCAGCGGTCTCAGCGATTTTTCATTATTAGCTGAGACATGTCTTTGTCTCAGCGGTCTCAGCGGTTTTTTTGCTTTTAACTGTCGCAGCGCTTCCTTCTTTATTAGAAGCGTTGAGTGAACCTGCTTCACTCAATGTTTCTGAACTTAGAAAAAATTCAGCTAATTTTGTCTCAGCTGTTTATCTCTTAGCTATCTCTGCGCTTCTTGCTTTATTAGAAGCGTTGAGTGAATCTGATTCACTCAACGCTTCTGGGGTTAGAGAAATCGTGCTAGTTTCGTCTCTGCTGTCTCAGCGGCTCAACGCTATCTTCTCAGTTGTCTCAGCTGTCTCAGCGGTCTCAACGCTATCTTCTCAGCTGTCTCAGCTGTCTCAGCAATCTCAACGCCTTCTTCTCAGCGGTCTCAGCACTTTTGCGTTAGACAAATTTTCTAGATTTAGCTGCATTCGACGATCTGTGTGTTGAGCTCGACGAACTTTGATCTTCTCAGCGGTCTCAACGCATTTTGCCTTAGTTGATTTTTCTGTGTTTAGCTTAACAAGTGTTGAGCTGAGTTCGACGATTTGTAAGTTGAGCTCGATGAACTTCAAGCTGAGCTCGACGACAGTTGAAACTTGAACTCTTGTGCTTATCCCACTGAATGTTGAGTTGAGCTCGACGACCAGCGTGCTGAGTTCGACGAACTCTGAGCTGAGTTCGACGAAATTTGAGTTTACTGTCGAACTCATTTTTCTTCACTTGTCCAATCATGGACAACCTGCATGCAAAAACTAGAGCACACATCAAATACATTATGTGTGTATGTCATTGACCCGTTTGACTTCTTACAAATCTGGGATATTGGGATCAATAGACCCAACAATGACACTAAAAGCCAACCAAAGCTAATTAGAGGAGGAAGAAGCCAATGGATCCAATCCCCTCCTAAGGTGCCCTTAGGGTCTATTTATAGTTTTCTAAACGTGGCCTGCCAATAGCGGAATCTCGCCTTTTGGTTATGCTATATGCAGAGCAAGTTGGTCTGCCAACAACAAAACTCTGTTATTTGGAGGGACTATTAGCAGACCCAAAATTGGTTTTCTAGAGGACTCCATCTGGGCGAGTCGACCTCTCGCCAAATAAGACGAGTGCCTGGCAGGGCCAACATGTTAAATTTTCTCAACGTGGTCAGCAAGATAGCCCAAACGCCAAATTAATATCTTCGGAACTACCCAGTTCTCACGTTGAACCAGCGGAAAACCAAGGAACAAAGGTTAAACCCAACAAACAATGAAGGCACAAGCAGGTCTGTTATTCATTCACTTCACAACACGAGACATACATAGCGAGACATGATTTCGCTAGTATAACAGCTGTAAACAGAAAGCACCAAAACACAAGCCGGGCGGACAGCACCGGAGTCCGCCGAGACCGCCGAGGGCGCCGAGTCCGCTGAGATCGCCCGAACTTAGCTGCAATCCGCCGAATAGCACAGAGTCCGCCGAAGCCGCGAGGCCGCGCGAACACACCGTTATTCGTCTCCTGCTGAAGCTGAACTGAGGAACACCCCCTACCCGCCTGAAGCCGGAGGACAGGTTATAGAAGCTGGCAAGGATGAAACAGAACTGAAAAGCCGCAGAGCGACCTCCTGCTGAGTCCGCAGAGATCGCACACTTCCAAGTACTTGACCGAAGTCACAGCCAAACTCCTGGCTCCTTGAAGCAACCCGCGCGACCTGCACACAGCAAACGTCAGCACTGAATCAAACCGCGCGGACAGACAAACTCAGACCGCAGCTCCTTGCCCACCAAACTTACTGTTCACTCAAGTTACTGTAGACCTGCCAGGGGGGTCTTATTTATAGGCGAGGTGAGGAGTGTGGTCACCGCCCTAGAGATAGAGACACCGCCCCAGCCCGCGCGAAGCAAAACACCGTCCGCCGAGTCCGCAAGGACTTAGCCGGATACCAAGGAAAACCGCCAGGAGCAAGGCAACATTGGCGAACCCTAACCAGTCCGCCCAAGCGATGCGGACAAGGCATCAGCGCGCAAAGCTCCAACTACTGCAGGACAGCAACCCCCTTCAATGGCTGTCCGCACCAACCCGAGGCAATCCGCAAGACTCACACCTCAATCCGCCACAAGTCCACGACCAAAGGCAGACAACAACAGTCCGCCCGGTCACAGCGGACTTGACGGATACGGCGGACACCATGGTCTTGGCACAGAGTGTGACCAAGTCCAAAACCATCAAAGGCCAATGCGAGCATGGCGAACTCAAACTCCCGTCCGTCAAACACCTTAGCACAGACCGCCAGAAGTCCGCAAGCACCTCGCACTCCTGCCCAACGCAGCAGCCATCTCCCGGACTCCATAATCCAGTCCGCCAATCGACCTTCACAGCAAGGCACCTGCTGTAACACCAGAGCTCGACAAGGCCTCAGCCAAGCTCTAAGCCCAGTCCGCAACAGCCCAAACCGCGGACACACAAGTCCGCAAGCTTCCCGCGGACAAGAGCCAAACCGCCTATCAGCACAAGCCTGCACCGCGACTACTGAGCAATGCATCAGTCCG
Source organism: Platanthera guangdongensis (assembly GCA_039583875.1). NCBI lineage: Eukaryota > Viridiplantae > Streptophyta > Magnoliopsida > Asparagales > Orchidaceae > Platanthera > Platanthera guangdongensis. The sequence continues at coordinate 115,378,588 of CM077155.1, read as the reverse complement.
CAAGCCTTTATCTGCTCAGGCCGCTCCTTGGCAAAGCCAATCAGCAAACGCCCTATCCGCAAAAACCAGGCCGCATAGTTCGAGGACTCCATGCAACAACCCGCTCAGAAGACAGCCGGCTTTCCACTAGACTTCCCACTAGGCCGCACATCACAGTCCGCCCAGTCCGCCCAGTCCGCCAAAGCTGTCCGCCCAGGCCGCCCGGCCTGTCCCGTCAACCACTTCCACTTCACAAATTTCAACACAACACTCACTGCTTACCTTGAATTGGGAGCGAGAGTGGGACTCGCCACCCTACTCACCCCTTATCCCTCATAGGCTAGGGGTGAGTGACGACCTCGATTCTTTACGTGCCCTATGTTCTCTCCCAACACTCGCCATGGGTATGTTGAAGAGGTAATGTTCAATACGCCTATATCAACTCGCCTAGACTAGAATGGACCCATCTGCCCCCGATCTCACCTGGGTGTCCCACTAGCCGAACACAGGGTTGTACAAAGTGTAATTTTAGGAAAAATTAAATGATTTAGTAAGAGAAATCACACAAAAAGAGAAGAGTTTCATAGGAGGAGACTTAGATGGACATACTGGGAAGGAAAATGTAGATTATATAGACGTTCATGAATGATTTGAATATGGAGAAAGAAATGAAGAAGGACAAATCATTTTAGACTTTGTTGTAACACATGAGCTAATTGTGTCAAATACGATTTTCATAAAAAGAGAAAAACATTTAATTACGTTTAAAAGCGGACCAAATAAGTCGCAAATTGATTATTTTATGACTCGCAAAATGGATAAATGATTTGTAATGATTGCAAAGTCATACTAGAAGAAAGCTTGACAATACAATATAAGTTATTATGTTAGATGTATAAATTAAATATAATAAATTTAAGATATGAATAAAGACGTTGCAAAATTTTGATTGTGGAACTTGAAAATGAAAAAACATGTTGCTTTCAAGACAACAGTTATTGAACAATTAGTTGGTAACCTTCATGTTGATCCTATTGTCTCATGAGAAGTTATTTCTTCGCATTTAAGAATAAGTGAAAAAGTATACTTGGAGTATAAAAAGGTTATGCGCCCACAAATAAAGAATCTTGGTGGTAGAAAGTGGAAGTGCAAGACAAAGTGAGGGCAAAAACGGCTAAATATAAACCACACTATGCTTGTAGGAATGATGAAAACTTAGTCATGTATAAAGTCGCCAAAAAAGAAGCTAAACAAGTAGTAAGTAAAGCAAAAAGTTAAGCTTGTGAAGAATTTTATAAGCGACTTAGAAATCAAAGATGGAGAGCTTTACATATATAAAGTTATTCGAGTTAGAGAAAGGAAGACAAGATTAAAGCTAAGTAAATGTATATAGGATATGAAAGATACAATTTTGACGGATGATGTAGATTTTAAACAACGATGAAAAATATACTTTATCAACTCTATAGTGAAGCAAAAGACAATGAATTGAACTTGGAAGAGTTAAGTTAATCAGAGGAGTATAAGAATATAATATTTTATCATAAATTTCAAGTATCAGTGTTAAATAATGCTCTAAAGAAGATGAAAAATGAAAATGTGGTTGTGTCAGACGACATACCCATCGAAGTATGAAAATGTTTAGGGAATGAAAGAATTTTGTGTCTTGCATGTTTTTAAAATAAGATAATGAAGTCAAAGAAGATGTCAGTCCATTGAAGAAAATTTATCTTGGTACATTTTTTTACGAACAAATGAGATATACAAATTTGTGTTAATTATAGAGGAATTAAATTGATGAGTCATACCATGAAAATATGAGAACGAGTAATATAAAGAATAGTAAGACGGAAGACAAACATCTCGGAGAATCTATTTGGATTCATGTCAGGGCCGTCGACCATAGAAGTTATACATATATTAAGGATACTCATTGACAACTACCAAGAAAGAAAACAGGATTTGCATATGTTGTTTATTGATCTTGAGAAGACCTTTGATAGAGTTCTAAAAGAGATCTTATGGAGATTCATAAAAAAATAAATGTGTAAATGTATCGTATATTGACATAATCAAAGATATGTATACAAATTCAGTGACAATGGTGAGGAAATCTTGAGGATTAACACAAGAATTCTCTATCACTGTTGGCTTACATCGAGGTTCAACTTTAAGCCCTTATCTTCTTACCCTTATCTTAGATAAGCTCATTGGACATATTCAATAAGCAATACCTTGGTGTTTATTGTTTGTGGATGATATTGTTTTGGTTGATGAGACGTGCGGGAGTGTAAACACAAAACTTGAATCTTAGCGAGACACTTTAAAAAAGAAGGGTTTTAGGTTGAGCAGGAAAATGCAGAGTATATGAGCTTAAATTTAGCAGTACAAGAAGTACTGAGGACTTAGTTATTAAGTTGGGTGATCAAGATATTTCTCGTAGTGAGTGTTTTAAATATCTTGGGTCGATAGTTCAAAAAGACGGAGGTATTGATAAAGATGTGACACACAGAGTCCAAGCAGGTTGGTTGATGTGGAGAGATGCGTCAGGGATCTTATGTGGTCATAAAGTACCATTAAAACTTAAGAGCTAGTTTTTCTGTACTGCAATTACACCAACAATGTTCTATGGTTCTGAGTGTTGGGCAGTGAATTGTGTACATGTGTAAAAAATGGGAGTTGTGGCGATGAGAATGATTAGATGGATGTGTAGACGCACAAGACTGGATAAAATTAGAAATGAATGTATCAGGAGTAAGACAGGAGTAACACTAATTGCAGAGAATATGCGAAAATTTCGACTAAGATGGTTGGGACATGTACAAAGGAGACCATTACAGGCTTTTGTTAGGTGTTGCTAGAGTCTAGTCATTAGGCGTGTTAAATGAGGGAGGGGTACACCAGTAAATACTTGAAATGGAACCACAAGGAAAGACATGATGTACTTTTAGGAATTAGTAAGATTTTGACAAAAGAGAAGACACAATGCCGAAAAATGATCCATACAGCCGACCCCACTATAATGGGATAAAGACTTAAGTATTGTTGTATAGAGAAGTTATAAACATTTGTAACGCATAAAAGGTAAAATTTGAAAAATGCATGCCACCAATAAAGTTGCGCCAATTATTTGAAGCTCAAATTCGCTCTGATATTGAGTTGAATACGAATAAGTTAGAATTGATTTCAGAGTCTGTCCCAAACCCCTATAGAAGATTGGAAATAGATCGAATTGATTAAAATATTATCTACTTATTAATATATTGATATCTTAAAAAAAAAGCACTATATGCTAAACATAAATTACAAAAATTTGGATCTTAAATTTTTTTCCTAATTTCAAATCAACTTCATGGGTTTCTCCAAAATAGGTTTGATTAAACCAAAGATTTTTTGTCGCGATCTCAACTTGTTCGCCGACACAATTCTGATGGATCGGTCTCATGCAATTTCGAGTCTGTTTGGTCTTTAAAACGGACATCGATATGCACGTACACGCATAGACATTAACTACACCACACAACATGAAGGAGTGGGTAACACTCACCCATGGGGGAAGAGCCCCACTACCATAGTGGGGGGAGAGGAAACATCCCACAATCAAAACCACCCACGACCGTCAGAGACGCGGACTGACGCGGACGAACGAGCACTTATCTCTGGTCATGCCACACACGGCCCCGTCTGGCCGCATTCAACCTGCACGCAATCCCCAACCGCGCGCAACCACTCGTGACCCCAGCCGCGCACCCCCTCGCTCAGCCCCGCCTGGCTACGCGCCACCCTGCGCACTGCTGCTGAGTTAGGACAATTCAATTTTCGACTGGTTTAAGAGCACCTCAAGTGACCCACAACACAACCCATTTTTGTTTAAAATAATTTTGAATCTAACTCGAAATCTAGCCATTTTGGATCAATTTCAATTTTGAATCAATTTCAATTTTGAATCAATTTCAATTTTAAATCAATTTCAATTTTGAATCAATTTCAAGCTGTGATTTACCGTGCGTTTGTAACCGATGGAGTTCGAACTAGCGAGACTGACAACGTTGGGGTGCATTGTATGCTTTTCTTCATAAATCCCTAAAAACGGGGATAATTGTGTCCGGGCCGGTTTATAACGGGGAGTCGCTATAAAATATCATAGATACAACTTCTATATGACTCGTTTATATCTGATGTACAACTCTTTATTTTAAACCACATTGTGTCATTGCGTCGTTGTGTAATGGTAAATATATTGTCACCAGCAGAATTGTTCTCTCACCATGGGAGTCTCCATGGTAATGAAAGCCACCGGTAAATATATAACCGGGGCCGGACCCAAAAACTTCCCCTGAAAATGGTGGGTGGGCTGTCCAGTTCATCCTTAAAGCCCTAGACACTTTTCCTTCTCTACTACGAACAGCTACTGCTTCCAACTAAAATCCCTAAAAATGGAGCATCGTTTGTTATTCCTTCTCTCCTTGCAGCCGCTACTGCTTCCAACTCCCACACTTTTGGCTTCATCTTCCATTCTATGAGGTTTATTTACTCTTAAATATTTGCGCATGCATCAACTCCGTTTAAATATAATAACTCTCTGCGTAGATTTCTCTTTTTTTTCTTTTGATTCTTTATTGAACTTGTTCTGAATCCCCTACGATTTCCAATAACAAGCGAACGAGCAGAATCGTTCTTTTACAATGATTTTATAATTCGATTTTCACCCTGCAAATTATCTATTTGTCCTGTATAATCCCCCCATGTTTTTTCCATTGTAAAGTTTGAAGGCAAATTCACCATTTTTTGGCTTATATCCTCATCATAATCATGGATAAGCATCAAGAAGAGCTGCTGCCTCTTGCGCAGATTTCTTGAGAAACGAGGCTCTTTATAATCCTCTCCTCCAACTCTGTATTCTATCTCTCTGATTCCCCCCTTTCTGAAGGAAAAAGTAGAACTTGGCCAATTTATAAGAAATTCTAAAAAAAAGTTTTCCTGATATTGAACATATTGCTTCCTAAGTTAGTACACAGTTTATTGCAATATTGAGCTTGTTGTTTTGGCCGGGATGCACTTGGCCGAACATGGTGTCCTGCGGGCCAAGTGTTAAAATCTTGAGAAACGAGGCACTTGATTCTTTTAGTACTGCATAGGAGAAGAACAGTCATGTCTTGATTATTTATTATTTATTTATTTTCCTTTAGCTTTTCCGAGCGAGAGGTTATGCCTCTTGGGGAAGATATGGAAAAAATCCCCATTAGTGTTTACATCATTCAAGGGATATGTTAGATCATTTTCTCTATTTCTATTAGAAATAGAGAAGATTTTAAATTGATTTCCTCTTAACATTCTAATTTATATTCCATACAATGTAATTGGCAAATTACTTTTTTGTTTTTGTGCAAACTGAGAGAAAAAAGATTTAAAATATATGGTATACATGTACATAGATACTCCTTATATAACGAGAAAGAAAAGGAGCTAAGAACCACTTCAATATATGGGACAAAAGGAGAGGAATGGGTGGGCCAACATACATGGGCTAAATACAATGTAAATGAGCAAGTATTCTTATTTAATATTCAACACTCCTCCGTAAGCACGGGCATACAAGTTGTAGGCATCAAGCTTTGAAAGAAACTATCGATATAGTCGGCGAGATAAGACCTTAATAGTATATTAGAATCTTGATCATCAGTGGACACATGTTGCAAAATCAATTTTTAAAGTTGAACCTTTTCTCTGACAAAATGACAATTGACTTCGATGTGTTTTATGTGTTCATGAAGCACAAGATTCTCAATGATGTGAGTAACAGCTTAACTATCACCTTCACAAAAGAGAGCAGTCGGTGATGGAAGTTTGACGCCTAAGTCAGTAAGAAGAATTTCTAGCCATCGAGTTCTGAAACAGTGGCGGCCATGGAACGATACATCGTTTTTACTGAGGAGCGATCAACCACAGTTTGCTTCTTACTTCGCCAGATAACCAAATTTTTACTAATTTTTTTTGCAATAATCACTCATGATCTGACGATCATCGAGTGACCCAACATAATGAACATCGCAGTATGCAATGAGAGACAGAGAAGTGGAAGGCTTGCACACTAGTTCTCGTCCCAGAGTATTCTTCAAATATTTAAGAATACGTTCGACGGCCTGAAGGTTGGAGATCTTGGGTGCATGCATGAAGTGACTGACCATACCGACCACAAAAGATATACTAGGTAGAGTGACGGTTAGATGGATTAGCTTGTCAATGATGCGACGATAATACTCTGGATTAGAGAGGAGTTGATCAGAGTTTGAACCATGAACAAGGAGATGGTGATTGTCATCCGTAGGTGTATTCATAGGCTTACACCCAGAGTATCTGCATTGTGAAGTTGATGGAGGCAATATTTCCACTGATATAGGACAAGACCATTAGTTCGTCAGGCCACCTCAATTCCTAAGAAGTATGAGAACCATCCCAAGTATTTAGTTTGAAAGAGGGAGGCTAGGTGTTTCTAGATTTAAGTAATTTCAGGAAGAGCATAGCTCATGACAAGAATATCATTAGCGTAGATGAATAAACAAGGAGAAGTTCGCTGAGCTTCAGCTGAAACAAAAATCACAAATCACCTGACTAAACTTAACAAATCATACCCGTGGAGACTGTTTGAGACCATAAAGTGATTTCTTTAGATGGCGGACTAGGACTCCCCCATGGTTGCATAACTAGGAGGTTGTTGCATGTACACAATCTTCATAAGATCACTGTTAAGAAAGACATTTTTGATGTCAAGTGGGTGAAGCGACCAATGATGATGGACGACAAGAGAGATTTATACATGGACGGTATTGAGCTTCGCAACCGGAGAAACAATCTCCTTATAATCAAGTTCATGTTGTTAAATAGAACCTTTGGCAACAAAATAGGCTTTAAAGCGGTCAATCATTCCATCAGAATGTTGCTTCACGGTGAAGACCCACTTTCAGCTAACCGTTGAATGATTTGGACAAAGGAAAACAATGTCCCAAGTATAGTTAGCCCAAAGCGCATCCATTTCCTCATTCATTGTCGCCCGTCACTTTGGATGTTGAAGAGCTTCCTGTACGGAAGAGGGAGTTGAAATAGAGGACAAAGAAATCGCAAACCTATGCACTTTAGAGGAGAGATGGTGCAAGGAAACACAATTAAAGAGAGAATGCGTTGTGGAGGATGTGGTCAAATCAGCAATTCACAGAGCATTAGTAGTAGACTGGGCTGTTTGTTGGAACCCTACTTGTGATTTGGGCTTGGTTCACTATTAGGATTGATGACCCACCATGTATAGTCTAGGGTCATATGTTAGTTTCAAGGTTAAGGTCAATCATATTAGGTTAGATTACTGAGACCTATCTTCAGAAGACTTCAGAAAACACAAGACTTAAGAGACAAGACCGTTTTGAAGAATACAGAAAATGTGTTCGATGATAGCTGAACTCAGCTCGACGATCGTCGAACTCAGCTCGATGAACTCAGAGTTCCTTCTCTGAGTTGAGCTCGACAAAAGTCTAGCTCAGGTCGACGAACTGTGAGCTTATATCAGAATCTCAGCTCGACGAAGTGCCTTCTCAGCTCGACGAACTTGGAGCTCAGTTTGACAAGTACTTTCTGCTGCTCGACGATTTTGGAACTCAGCTCGACGAAAAAGAATTATCAGTTCGACGAACTTGGTGCTCCGGTCGACGAAAGCTTTACTGAGGTCGACTAACTTCATCCAGGTTCTGCTCGACTTATTTTCTCTGCAATTTCTCAGTTCGACTAAGGTTAATTAAGACAGTAATACTCTGATAATTAATGCTTATATTCTCAAGAATATAGTCGTTTTCTGGCAACATTAATTTGAGATTTCACAGAGTTATTACTTAACATATTTACTGGGACAGTTGAGAAAATGCATTGAAGACAAAAACGACTATTCCATTTCCCAGAAATTTGCAGAGGACTTCAAGGATTTTGAATTTCAAATCAGCAATCATATATAAAGAAAAATTTCAGAAGATTGCCCACAAGATATTATTAAGTCAGGAAGAAGAAGAACATCTGCTAAAAAAGAACAAGAAACAGAGACACAGAACATCTTGTTCATCATTCTTTTTCCTCAAGCTTTTCTTCCAGCAAACAATCATCATTCTGAGATCAACTTGACAATCACTCAGATATATATACTGGAAGGAGAAGTTTTCATTGAAAGCCTATACCCTGAAGCAAAGTCTCCTCTCCTGATCAGATCTATAACTCAGGGGGAGCTTTGACAACATCAAAAAATCCACTAGTGTTCTCAGAGGATTGAGACAGAAAAGACAATATCAATTTTATTTTCCTTCACTGTGTAAAGGGTTATAACTCCCTTCAAAAGTTAATCCTTTGGTTGTCAAGTCTGCTGATCAAAAGACTTGTTTTGGTTTTTGGGCACCTGATCAAAAACTCAAAGGGTTGCTAGATCTCCCTTAGAAAATAGATCTTGTGGTGCAGGACACCTGAATAAAAACCTGTGGTGCCAGGACACCTGATCAAAAACCTGTAGTGGATTTCTACCAGGGTGGTAGAAGAGTGGATGTACCCAGATTTATTTGGGAACCAATATAAATTTCTTTGTGTCGTCTGATTGTGCTCTACTTTTTATTTTTCTGTGCTGTGATATATTTTCTTTTCTTATATATATATATATATATATATATATATATATATATATATATATATATCACCTATTTTTAATCTGCTGTAAAAACAACTTAAAGTTTTTAAAATACTCTATTCACCCCCTCCTCTAGAGTTAATTAGATCAATTCCTCAGCATCTGAGACATCTCTTTCAATTGGTATCAAAGGGATAGGTTACTTGGTTGTACAGACTAACAGCTGAACCAAAAGATCTTTGTTTGATTTTATCTACTCTAGTTGTATTTCATATCATGACACAAAATAAAGAGTACTCAAGCATCAGACCTTCAGTGTGCAATCTAAATAAGTTTGCACTTTGGAAGACAAGAATTAGGCTATATATGAGTTCTATTGATGAAGACATATATAATTCTATCTTGACAGGTCCCCCACAACCAGTGACAACTACAAGCACACGTGCTGTTCCACCATCTGAGTGGATTGAAGCACAAAAGAAGACAAAGATATCAGATGTCAAAGCAATGAATATACTGACACAAAACATGTCAGATGATATATTTCAGAAGGTTGCAGAATGCACTTCAGCAAAGGCCATCTGAGCCTCACTGAATGCTATGGTGGCAGGATCTGCTGATGAAAGGAAGGATATGAGATCACACCTGATCTCTCAGTATGAGAATTTTAAGACGGAGGAGTCAGAATCAGTTGCAAAAATGTACAACAGACTCAGTCTCATAATCTATGAGCTGAAGACTCTTGACTTGAACATCTCTTTAACAGAGATAAATGACAAGATCCTTATGTGCTTCCCTAGCACATGAGACTCTAGGATCCGGGCAATCAAGGAAGTCAAAAGCTTGAATGAGATCTCAACAGAGACCTTGTTGAGAAAGATCAAGTCTTATGAGCAGCTTATCAAGACAAGAGAAGCTGAGCAAATGACTACCTCATCTTCAACAAGGAAAGAACATAGGATTGCTTTCAAAGCATGTGAATAAGCTAAAGCCACTCAAGATAATGAAGACCTACTCAATCTTTTGACAAAAAGAATCTATAAGATGGCAAGGAAGGATTTCAGAAGAAGACCCTCCAGAAATGAAGACAAACTCAGGTATGACCAAACCCCCACTAAAGAAATTGTTTGTTATCGGTGCTGGAAATCTGGACACATATTGCCAGAATGTTCTGAGAAGAAGAAAGAAAAGAAGGAGATAGACTCCAGAAAGCACTCCAACAAATCCTCTTCCAACAAATACAGGAAGAAAGAGAGAGGATTTGTAGCTGAGACATGGAGTGACTCAGATTCAGAATTTTCATCCAGCTCCAGTGAGGATGAAGAAGAGGCCAAAGCCAGAGAGATATGTTTGATGTCAATCAATGCCTCTTGCAACAACTCTAATGCTGCAGATTCAGAAGTAGACAATTCAGATGATGAATCCATTTCAGAAGAATATCAGATAATCTCTTCTTTTGATTTTTCTTCTGATCAATTTAAAATTGATTTCAAATTGTTATGTATTGATGTAATTAAATCTGAGAAGAAAATCAAACTTCTCATAGAGAAACTATTTGAATTTGAAAATATTTCTTCTGAAAACTCAAAACTTAAAGAAGAACTAAAAACTGCTAATAGTCAAATATGTTCTCTAGAAAATAAATTAAAAGAGGGTAAGTAATTTGAAGAATCCCTAAATGGGAGAAACATCAAATTGATGGACATCACAAGCACAGTGAATGACATGCTTAATGGCAAGCTGGGCTTGGAAGCTTCATGTAATCAGCCTGCTATTCTTCAGAAAAATATTTTATCAACCCCCATGAAATTCATCTCTGCTAAAGAAAAAGTAAAAGAAGTTTTACAACTTACAAATAAAAATACTGAAATCTTACCAAAGAATAAATCAAAGAAAAATAGAAAATCTCATGAAAATAATGTTCAACAAAATTCGTCGAAACGAGATCGACGAAATCAGTATTATGCGTCGAACGACGATCGACAAACTCTGAATCTAGAATTTAGGTACAATTACTCATCTGTGGGCAAGGTTGTTAGGATCGCGATCCAGATCATAGGATCTTACGATCCTACGATCCAGATTTTGTAAATCGATCGTGATTTTGTAAAGCGATCCTCGATCTGACCCTACTATCAGATCCGATCCTGCCTCGAAACAATCTCATCTAGGATCTCGATCCTGACAACCTTGTCTGTGGGTGTTCGACGAAATCAATATGTTTCGTCGAACAGAGATCAACGATCGTGGAACACAGGAAATGAGTATTATAGTTCTGTGAACCGAGAATGACGAAATCAATACTTTTCATCGAACTCAGTTTGACGAACTCAATTAAATTCGTCGAACTCAAATATTGAAAACAGAAATTTTAATTTTCATTAAACTAATAATCAGAAACAAAAACTTGTTAATCCTTTTACTCAATGGATAATTTCTCTTATGAGATATCATCCATTAGGCTATAAGGATCAACCTAATTGTTCTTATATTTCCAGTTATTCTTATGAAAGAAATCAAGGACCCAAGGTCACCTGGGTCAAGAACAACTAATATTGTTTTGTAAAGGTAAAAGACTATCCTACCACAGAGCAACAGCGGTATCTGGATAGTGACTGTTCAAAACATATGAAAGGATATAAAGACAACCTGATTGATTTCAAAATCAAGCTAGAACCAAAGATGATTTTTGGAGACTCCAACTGTGGACAAACAAAAGAATATAGAAATGTCAAAGTTGAAGCTGTTACCTTCAGGAAGGTAGCACATGTCAGTAGTCTCAAGCATAACCTTATATCCATAAATCAGTTATGTGATGAAGGTTATCAATTATCATTTAATCAGTCATTTTGCATTATTACTTCTGATAAAAACAAAATTACTTTAAATGGAATTAGATAAGAAAATATTTATGTAGCAAATTTCAAATCAGCTAGTACAGAAATTTGTTATTTAATTAAATTAGCTATACTAATAATTTATGACATAAGAGACTAGTTCATGTAAACTTTAGGAATATTGCTAAACTATCTAAGGACAACTTTGTTAGAGGACTGCCTTCTAGTTTTTACAAGAATGAAAGACTCTGCAGAGCTTGTCAATTAAGCAAACAAACTAAAAATAGTTTTAAATCCTTTAACAAAAGTAATTCAACCAGGATTTTGTGCTTGCTACATATGAACCTTTTTGGCCCTATTGTTGTACAAAGTTTGGGAGGAAAGTCATGCACTTTAGTTATTGTTGATGACTTCTCTATATTCATTTGGGCGTTCTTTCTGAGAAACAAGTCAAATAACTTTAAAGTTATTACAGATTTTCTTAAGAGCATAAAGATTGAATACTCTACTCAGGTTGCATTGATCAGAAATGATCATGACACCGAGTTTGAATTTCTTCTCATGCAAGAACTCTGTGGGAAGAAATGTATCGGACATTGTTTTTCTGCTCCTAGAACTACTCAACAAAATGAGATAACATTAAGAAAAATAGGAGTTTTATTGAATCTGCTGGGACATTGCTTGCAAATGCTTATTTGTCTCTATCTTTTCGGGCAGAGGTTGTGAGCACAACAAATTATGTTCTAAACAGAAGTTTAATTCATAAACTTAAAGGTAAGTCTCCCTATAAATTACTTAAAGGGAAGCAACATAAAGTAGATTATTTTAATGTTTTTGGCTGTAAGTGTTACATTCACAATTATAACAAGAAACACCTTAGAAAGTTTGAAGCAAAGGCTGCAAAAGGAATTTTCCTTGGATATTCCCAAATCAGTAAAACTTATAGGGTATTTAATAAATCAACATTAAAAATGGAAGAATCTGTACATATTGTTTTGATGAAGCTAACATGTTTTATAAGGAGAAGGATTGTTCTACCAAAAACATTTTGCAGGTACCTTATCTGTGTGAGAAATTAGATGATTTAAATCTTACCCAAGAAGTTACATCTTATCCTTCTCCACAGATTGATGAAGAAAGTGAAGAAGAAATGGCTGAAGCAGTTGAACCAACAACAACTATAATTGCACAAGAGAAATTAATTCCACAAGCCGTTGATCAACCAACTCCTCATGCTGATCTTGTCACACTTAGAGATCATCTCATATCTCAAGTGATTGGAGACATATCAGCTGGTGTGCAAACAAGACATCAACTCAACTAAGATTTGATGCATGCTTGCTTCATTTCTCAACTTGAGCCTCAATGTATAAAAGATGCAGAGCAAGATCCCCACTGAATTATTGCAATACAAGAGGAGCTCAACCAATTTGAGTGTTGCAGAGTTTGTGATTTAGTTCTAGACCCAAAGACTACTCAGTTATTGGAACTAAATTAGTCTTCAGGAATAAATTGGATGCACAAGAATCAATTATAAGGAACAAATCAAGATTGGTAACCCAAGAATATTCACAGGAAGAAGACATTGACTATGACCAGACCTTTACCTCTGTTACAAGATTGGAAGCCATCAGAATATTTCTTGCATATGCTGCCTATCAGAAATTCAAGGTCTATCAAATGGATATCAAGAGTGCATTCCTCAATAGAGAATTAAAAGAGGAAGTTTATGTTGAACAACATTCAGGTTTTATCTCCTCAACGCATCCATCTTATGTTTTTAAGTTGCATAAAGCTCTTTATGGTTTAAAGCAAGCTGCAAGAGCTTGGTATGAGACTTTAGCTAGCTTTCTTTTAGAGCATAAGTTTATTAGAGGCATTGTAGATAGAACATTATTCATTAGACATCATAAATCAAAAATTTTGCTAGTCCAAATCTATGTAGATATAATATTTGGCTCTACTGATTCCAAATTTTGCAAAAGATTTTCTGACCTGATGCATTCAAAGTTTGAAATGACTAGCATGAGTGAACTATGCTACTTCCTTGGCCTTCAAGTGAAACAAACTTCTGATGGTATCTTTTTATCCTAGTCCAAATATGCTAAAGAGCTACTTAAAAGATTTGGGATGACTGATGGCTCAGCCAAGAAAACACTCATGTCATCCAATGTTGTAGTTGATTTTGATGAATAGGGCAAACCAGTTGATCAGAAAACAAATACGGTTATTGTTGAGTTTTTATTGTATTTTACAGCTAGTAGGTCAGATATCATGTTTGATACTTGTAGTTGTATTAGATTTCAGGTAAATCCTAGAGAATCTCATCTTATTTTATTAAAAATGATTTTAAGATATATAAATGATTGTCCTAATTTAGGACTGCTATTCTACTGAGTCAGAATTTGATTTAACTGAATTTTCAGATGTTGACTTTGCTGGATGTAGAGTTGATAGGAAAAGCACATCAGGAACTTGTCAGTTCCTTGGTGATAGGCTTGTGTCCTGGTTTTGCAAAAAACAGACTTCTGTGTCAACATCAACTGCTGAAGCTGAATACATAGCAACAGGTAGTTGTTATTCATAAATTTTGTTGATTCAAAATCAGCTCCTGGATTATGATTTCAACTTAAATAATTCAAATATATTTTGTTATAATACCAGTGCAATTTATATTGCACAAAATCCAATACATCATAGTAGAACAAAACATATAAAAATAAGACATCATTTCATTAGAGATTGTGTAGACAAAAATAAAATTAAACTTGTCTTTATCTCTACTGATTTACAAAGAGCATATATTTTCACCAAACCCTTAAATGAAAAGAAACATCTGTTATTCCTAAATCAGCTAGGTATGATCAATGAAGATGCTTTAATTTAATTTCTGTCTGTGGTCGACGAACTGTTCATTTTTCGTCCAACGGAGGTCGACGAACTTTGAATGATTCGTGGAGTGTTCGTCGAACGGAGATCGACGAACTTTCCTTTGTGAAACTGTTCGTCGAACGGAGATCGATGAATTTGTTTCAGAAAATCTTTTCGTCGAACGAAGAACGACGAACTGTTTTCTTCCTCTTCAAACTTTGATCGGCGATCTTATTTTTTTATGAGATTTTTCGTCGAACTGAGTTCAAAGTTTTTAATGTTTCGTCGGACGGAGTTTGTCTTTTCATCTTCTGAAAACTTATAATAGGGTTTTTATCAAACTCCATCCCGCGCTTTCCAGTTCTCGTGCACTTGATCTTTTGTTTTTGCAGGCATGGCGATTTCGGCGGCGACTCTCTCAGGAATGAAGTTTGATGCAGGATTTGACATTGACATCGACTCTTTCAGCCATTTCGATCAAGTCTTCAGGAACATACTCCAGTTGTTTGAAGCACCACAGTTGAGACAGTTTATGACCCTAAGAATCAAACTCCCAGTGCAGGAAATCAAAGAATGAGTTTTTACAGCAACCCTTCCAGATCCAACCTCCATTACTAGATTAATTTCTAGACAACAGGTTTCTCTTTCCCTTGCCATTCTAACTGAAGTTTTTGGATTTATTAATGGGGAAGATGAAATTGAATTATCTAGCACTGAGTATGAGGATATGCTGGTTATAATGGGTCACTTCCAGGGAAACCCTAACAAGTTGTTGAAGAAAAACTTGTCTGCTGAATACAAGTTTTTGGCAGATATAATTGGGAAGGTAATCTTGGGAAAATACTCAGCCTATGACTATATTACCAGATACCAATTCCTTCTGATGTGTGCCCTGTTTAATCAAAAATCTGTGAACTGGAGAGAGATTATATTTGATTTGATTAAAAAGAAAATAAGTAAGAATGATGTTTGTTTTGGAAGAGTTCTGAGAATCTTCCTACAGGCTAAGGTTCCAGAACTGTTGGTCTCACAGACCACTTTCATAAATACTTATAAGAGGCTTACCTCTGCCCTCTTTGGCAGATGGGAGAGTGTTATCCCAAAGCCCTCCAGGGATTCCTCTTCCAGGATAGCTTCTGAGGACACCAGGGCTGCAACAGCCACTTCACCAACCCCTGAAGAAGCTCCCGCTCCTCATATTTCCTTCATCAACTCCCCTCCATCTCAACATCATTCAATATTTCATTCATCAACTCCCCTTGTTGATGTTTCTACACTTCAACAATCTACTACCTCCATCCCTTCTGTCTCACCATCCAGACCACAATCACCAATTAATATTACTGAGGAAACACCATCTCCACCTCCTCAATCTCCTCTACCATCTCATCAACCATCACAAATTGATGACACACTATTGTCATCTCTCATTTTTGATCTATTAACATCTCCATCTCCACAACCATCTCCACAACATTCCCCTATTCAGGAAGATACTATACTCCCTGATGTCACAACCTCCATAATTCCAACAGACATTCAAACATCTTCCATCCCACAAGCATTCACCATCTGTCCAACATGCTCCATGCCCTCTTCTGCCATATCAGCAAACATTCTTGATCTTCTTACCCCTACACTCAAGACACTCATTGCTGAAGCAATTGCTCCACTTGCTGCTTCCATATCTGAACTCTCTTCACAGCTTGCTTCTTTCTTCACTGTCCCTTCTTCTGGGGGCCTGGGTTTATTACTCTGAAATCAGGTAGGGGGAGATGTTGCATGAAGAAGCTCCAGCAATTCAAGAATAAGTTCTTGCAGAAATTCCAGCAGCAACAGATGCAGTTACAGAAACTGATATAGAAATGATTCCAGTTTGTACAAAAGATGAAGAAACAGATTTTTCAATTCCAGAAATAATCACTGTTGGTGATTTTATTCTCAATGTCACAGTTGATATTCATTCTTTATTTTATTCTTTTGATACAGTTTATAGCAATTTACCAGTTCTTACCAACTATCTAAAACAATTGTTAGTTATACAACACCAATAAGTCCTTTAGTATTGGAACAACTAAGGACTAGTTTTGCAGTTAAAGAAAACATTATAGACCCAAAGGCTGTCTCTCCTCCAACATTTGGCTGGGCTAAATCCCCCATGCCTAATCTTGATGATTTCTTGTTTGAGGATATAGATACAAATATAGAGCCAAAAGTTCATGTACAACCTCAGGCTGAAGAAGAACATGTAGCTGAACAGCCACAGGCTAAGAAAATAGATACAAGTATACAGCCACAGACTCATCCAGTACTTTCTGAGGCAATGCTTAAACAAATCAATGATCTTTATGATAACCCTGCTGATGAATCTGATGATGATGATGATGAATCTGATGAGTTAGATGACTCCAGTTCCAAGAAAAGGAAGTTTAAGAAGAGAAAGGCTCCAATAAAGGCTGCTCCAAAACCAAATCCCACAGCAGACACCCCCCACTACATTCTGCACAACATTACTCTCACTACAGATACTCTCTACTGGATGAGACTTTTTAAGAATTAACAAAAAAGAAGAAAGAAGATGAAGAGATATAATTCTCCTCCTAAGAAGTCTTGGAGAGGACCTCCTCCTCCTCCTGCAGCTGGATCAGCAGGAAATACTTCTCAAGTTCAAAGGCCTGTTTCTTATCAATCAAGACCAACTCATATCAGCAACGAAAGATCTTCAAGGTCAGACACTCAATCTAGCACCCAACAGAGAAAACAGCAACAACATCATGATAGTCAAGACAGTCAGCTAACAGAACAAGGTAGCCAGGAAAAAGAAGAATCTAGTGCAGAAAGACCTCTCTCTCCAACATATGATCCTGAGTTGAATCCTAATTCTAGAATGAGTAGGTTTAATGAGCTGATAGCTCTATCTCAGATAAGGAAGGGCAGGGAAGAAGGAAAGGATTTCTCTAAATTCTCTACTATGTCATCATACAGGAAGAAAAAACTGGACAAATATCAGGTACAAAATCTTTTTAATGTTGATACCTATATGAATTTGTATCGAGAAGCTGTAGTGCCCAGAGCTGCAACTGTGAAAATTCTTGGTGCTCATGACATGAAAATGACCCAAAAAGAAGTAGAGGATCCCAGAAGAAAGTTGATTTTCACAAAACCTGCTTCCTCTTCAGATGCTTCAAAGAAACAGTGATAACTCTCTGATTTTGCATTTTGCATTTTATTTTTGCTATATGTAAACTCACAAGACACTTTTGTTCATATCTGCTGAATGTTTTTAAAATTCTGTCAGATATTTTTTTTGCTTTGTGATTTTTTTATTTTTTATTTTGTATAGTGACCTCACCCAAATAGGGGGAGATTGTTAGAACCCTACTTGTGATTTGGGTTATGTTAACAATTAGGATTGATGACCCATCATGTATAGTTTAGGGCCATATGTTAGTTTCAGGGTTAAGGTCAATCACATTAGGTTATATTACTGAGACCTACCTTCAGAAGATTTCAGAGAACACAAAACTCAAGAGACAAAGCAGTTTTGAAGAATACAGAAAATGTGTTTGACGATAGCTGAACTCAGCTCGACGATTGTCGAACTCAGCTCGACAAACTCAGAGTTCCTTCTCTGTGTTGAGCTCGACGAAAGTCTAGCTCAGGTCAACGAACTGTTAGCTTATATCAGAATCTCAGCTCGACGAAGTGCCTTCTCAGCTCGACGAACTTGGAGCTCAGTTTGGCAAGTACTTTCTTCTGCTCGACGATTTTGGAACTCAGCTCGACGAAGAAGAATTATCAGTTCGACGAACTTGGTGCTCAAGTCGACGAAAGCTTTACTGAGTTCGACTAACTTCATCCAGGTTCTGCTCGAATTATTTTCTCTGCAGTTTCTCAGTTCGACTAAGACTAATTAAGACAGTAATGCTCTGATATTAATGCTTATATTCTCAAGAATATAGTCATTTTTTGACAGCATTAATTAGGGATTTCACAGAGTTATTACTTAACATATTTACTGTGACAGTTGAGGAAATGCATTGATGTCAAAAATAACAGTTCCATTTCCCAGAAATTTGCAGAGGACTTCAAGGATTTTGAATTTCAAATCAACAATCATATATAAAGAAAAATTTCAGAAGATTGCCCACAAGATATTATTAAGTCAGGAAGAAGAAGAACATCTGCTAAAAAAAACAAGAAACAGAGACACAAAACATCTTGTTCATCATTCTTCTTCCTCAAGCTTTTCTTCCAGCAAACAATCATCATTCTGAGATCAACTTCACAATCACTCAGATACATATACTGGAAGGAGAAGTTTTCATTGAAGGCCTACACCCTGAAGCAAAGTCTCCTCTCCTGATCAGATCTATAACTCAGGGGAGCTTTAACAACATCAAAAAATCCACTAGTGTTCTTAGAGGATTGAGACAGAGAAGACAATATTAATTTTATTTTCCTTCACTGTGTAAAGAGTTATAACTCGCTTCAAAAGTTATCCTTTGATTGTCAAGTCTCCTGATCAAAAGGCTTGATTTGGTTTTTGGGCACCTGATCAAAAGCTCGAATGGTTGCTAGATCTCCCTTAGAAAATAGATATTGTGGTGACAGGGCAGCTGAACAAAAACCTGTGGTGGTAGGACACCTAATCAAAAACCTATAGTGGATTCCTATCAGGGTGGTAGAAGAGTGGATGTACCCAGTTTTATTGGGGAACCACTATAAATTTCCTTGTGTCGTCTAGTTGTGCCATACTTTTTATTTTGCTGTGTTGTGATATATTTTCTTTTCTTATATATATATCACATATTTTTAATCCGCTGTAAAAACAACTTAAAGTTTTTAAAATATTTTATTCACCCCCTGCAGAGTTTGTTAGATCAATCCCTCAGCATCTGAGGCATCTTTTTCACTATTGCAAGGCACCAAATTGAGGAGTATCGAGAGATGGACACGAAGAGGAGGGGCCAAGGTAAGTGGCTGTGTCGGTAGTAAAGGTGGTAGAGAAGAGTGAGTAGGAACAAGAGGACGTGGTAGAGTAGGAGGTTGTGTAGGTGAGGTGGATGATTGATGAAAAGACTAATCCGTCATGAAAGTCACATCAGTGGATGTATTCAACTTCCGAGTGGAGGGGCAGTAACATATATACCCCTTCTGAGTGCAAGAATACCCAATGAATATGTATCAAGTAGCACGAGGTGTCAACTTATCGATGGGAGAGGACCCAGATGGTGGACAAAACATGCGCAAAAGAAGATCGGGGGGTGGAGTGGGGGGGGGGGTAGGTCAGAGGGAAGGGACGTTGGTTAGGAGATAAGATAGACGTGGGTGACACAAAGTTGAGAACCAACATGGTATGCGATTAATGAGATAACAAACAGTAGAGATAAAAAATATTAATATGTAGTGGGGACCTGCATCAGAAATAGTAGAGATCGAGCAACTTCGAGAAGATGGCAGTTCCGCTCAACAACGTCATTCTGTTGCGGTGTATGCGCACATGAGAGTTGTGGATGATGCCCAACAGGGTGCAGGTTTCCTGAAATGCATGCCTGGTGTATTCACACACATTATCAGTGGGAAAAATTTTGATTGTGCGGGAAAATTGCGTTTGCGTTTCAACAACAAAGGAGCAGAAAAGGGTAAGAAGCTCAGAGTGATTGTGCATCAGGTACAATCAAGTCATTCTCGAATGATCTTCAATAAATATAAGAAAATGGTGATATCCAAATATATTATCATTTTGGTAGGGATCCCAGATGCCAGAATGCACTAAGTCAAAAGGAGTCGTGCTCCGAGTACAATGCAGAGGGAAAAAAGATTGATATTGTTTCCCATAGATACATGATTTGCAATTAAAAGAAAAAAAATTGTATAAGTCTTATGGAGGATGGGGAGAAAAGCAGGACTAAGACGTCGGCGCCAATCAACAGAGTTGACGAAAGATAGCACAAATGCAGGGAGATCCTGAATAGTCGCACTTTACCAATAATATTCCGCATCTGTGGATCTTGCACAACAAAAGAAGAAGTGGAGAAAGTGATTAAATAGTCATGATCTTGAGTGAGTCGACTAACAAAATGCATATTAAAGTAAGATCTAGGAACATAAAGAACATAGTGAAAAGACTGAGAGGGGATTAACAACACATCGCTAGAGCCAGCAATGCGAGTGGTGTCGTCATTATCCACTGGAATGAATTTTGGACATGGAGAGTTCATGTACTGAGAGGGCATCTGCGAAGTGATATGGTTTATGCCACCCGAGCCCGCAATTCAAGAGGGACTATGGGACAGACATGAGATACCTTCATTGGAGACAAATGCAACAAAGCTAGAGGAGTGAGTTCATCCCGAGAAGAAGTTGGAGTTCCTCGTGTTTGGTGTTGTTGAATGATATATGTAAAGGCCCATTAGTAAATGCCCATTTAGCCTCTTAACTAGGTTGTTTAGTCCCACATCTTGTAATAGGGATTTCTCTCTCTCTCTTTCCTTATATTTTTGTACTCACACTCATAATTTGAGATTCAAGAAATATATACAAGGTTTACTCAATTCTTCTACATGCTATAAGAGCTTCACTTATCCTCCCAGCGGTTAACCTCTTTCCTGACCGCCGGCCTGGTCTCCTATCTATTTTCCGCTTTCCGATTTCCTAACCGCCATCCTTTCGGCGAACTCCTTTTCTTCTTAACCGCATTCCCTTGTGCGGTCTATTCTTCTTAACTGCATCCCCTTGTGCGGGCTCGTTTTTCTTCTCCCTCCCTCTCGTCTCCTATTCTTCTCTCCCTTTTTATCGGGATTTATCTGGGCCCCACTACACCCCTGACCGCTGCGGTTTCGTTTCTCTTCTCGCGGACTGCTCTTACCAGACTTATCGCGTGATCTACTCATTGTTTGCTTTCTCGTTGCTGTTCGCCGCGGTCTGACGATTTCTCATCTACTCTCAGCGGCCTCCTGCGGACTCGCGAGGTCTTCTTCAGCTTTCTTTTTCGCCGTCAACCCTCCTCTTCTTTCTATGCTTGTCGCGCGGACTGGCCTTCTGCTCCCTACTCGCTGTGACTCCCCTCTGTCTGATGCGGTCTAGTTGTTGTTCTACCCGCTGCAGACTTGGTTATCTACCCACTGCGGGCTTGGACCTGTTATAGTTGTTGCGAACTTGGCCCTGTTCTCTACCCGCCGCGTACTTGGCTATCTACCCGCCGTTGCGGGCTTGATCCTTTATCCGTTGTGCTTCTCTTCAAGCCGCTGCCGGCCTAGCTTTCCTGTCCGCCAGAATTTTCTACTCTAAGCTGTTGTCGGCCTTGTCTCTTGCCATTGACGGCCTCTCCTGCTGTCCGCCAGGGTTAGTCTCCACGATATCTCTGGAAGCTGATCTCTGGCTGTCGTGGATCTTCCTCTAGCAGCATTTATTCTTCATGCCACCTTGTCTCTGACCGCCTTGTGTCTGCTTGTCTACGCGCTAGTCCGCCGTTTCTCCGCTGCTCATGCCTACCTGCGAACTCTAATTCCCGCTGCGGCCTAACCCTGCTTGCCGCCTCTGCTTTGCGGCCTGTGGTTTGCTGCGGATTGGTCGCTTCTCCTGCAGCTGTTCTCCGTGGTTTTCCCTTGTCGCGGGATGCTATCTGCTTGGCTGCTGGGTCTTACCAGAGTATCTTTGCCGCCACTAGCCGCTGTGACTTCGCCATGCCGCACAGATTGCTTCTTCCCGCTGCCACTTTGCCCATGACTACACATTCTACTTCACAAAACCATCAGAATGACATTGCTGACTTGCGACTCCAAATTCAGCAACTTCAAGGGATGATCGAAAATTCTCCAATCTCTGTTGTGTCCATTTCTGGTGGTGTATTTTCCTGTCTTGCCCATAGTTCGTCCTGGATCTTGGATTCAGGGGCCTCCCACCACATTACCTCACGACAGTCATCTCGCTACTTGGAGTTGGTGCATTCCAAGTCTATTACTGTTGCAAGTGGGGACACCATTCCTGTCTCTGGATCCGCCGACATTAACCTTACTCCCTCCATCACACTTCGCTTTGCTCTTCATGTTTCGGGCTCTCCTTTCAACCTTTTCTCTATTAGTCGTCTCACTCAAGATCTTGATTGCTACGTAACATTCTACTCCACCTCTTGTGTTGTGCAGGATCGCAAGACGCAGTCTCTCATTGGAAAAGGGCATCTGTCGAATGTCGACGGTTTTGTCCTCTATTAGCTTTGTTGAGTGGCATCGGCGTCTTGGACACCCTCCTCTAAACATACTCCGCAAATCTCTTCCTGATGTTTCCATCCAAGAATTCACTTGTGAGTCCTGTATCTATGGAAAATATCATCGGTCTACGGTCTCGCCTCATCACACTCGGAGTACTGCTCCCTTTGATCTTGTTCACTTTGATATCCGGGGATCATACAAAATCAACAGTGTTTTTGGCTATCGTTACTTTGCTAACTTTGTAAATGATTATTCTCGGGTAACATGGTTGTATGTCCTTCATGATCGCTCTGAACTGTCGGGTGTTTTCTTTGCCTTTATCACTGAAACTCGCAACCAATTCTCCACTATAATGAAATCTCTCCGTTCTGATAATGTCTGTGAATACACTAGTCATTTATTTACCAACCTGTGTGCTGAGTTTGGAATCATTCACCAAACCTCTTGTGCCTTTACCCCCAACAAAATACCGTTGCTGAATGCAAGAATCACCACCTCCTTGAGGTTACCCGCTCTCTTACGTTTCAAATGAATGTTCCAAAGCAATATTGGAATTTCACGGTCTCTACTGCATGTTCTCTTATTAACCACATGCCTTCATCTTTTCTCAACTTTGCGGTTCCCTTCAACCTCCTTTTTCCCTCCACACCTCCCTTTTCAGTCACCCCTCGCGTGTTTGGCTTCGTGTTCTATTTTCATAATCTGGCCCGTCCACCGACAAGCTCGCTACTCGTGCCTCGAAATATATATTTGTTGGTTATTCCCGTACTCAGAATGGTTATGTCTGCTTCTCTCCTAAAGATCATAAGGTTGTTACTTCTGCTGATGTCACCTTTCTCGAAGGCCAGCCATATCATTCTCAACCAACATATTCTCTCCTTCCACCACTCCTTCCGCGACCTGATGTCCCTATTACTTCCAACCTTCCGTCTCTCCTTCCTACACCACTCCCACCAAACCCACCTTCTCTTACTACGCCACTTCCACACCAACCACCTATCACTTGTGTGTATACTCGTCGTCCTCCTTCTTACACTACCCTACGGGAGATGCCCTTCTCTGATGATATTTTGCATCCTGCGGATCCGACAACTACTTCTACTGCACACCCAATGACGAATTAGGTCTTTTTCCACTGCCTCTGTCTGGAACTTCTCCAATTTGCTCTTTCTTTATCCTCTATTACCATCCCTAATTTTGTGCAGGAGGCTTTCCAACATCCAAGATGATGAGCGGCTATAAACGAGAAAATGTCTGCTCTTTGGGCAAACCACACTTATGATCTTGTCCTTATTCCTTCTGGACAGACTTGCTTGGGTTGTAAGTGGGTGTTTGCCCTCAAACAAGGTCCATATGGGACGGTTCAACGTTTGAAAGCTCGTTTGGTGGCTCGTGGTTTTACTCAACAACAAGGTCTAGATTATGATGAGACTTTTTCTCAAGTTGTCAAACTGAATACTGTTCGTGTGTTGATCTCCCTCGTTGTTCATCGACACTGACAGTTGCACCAATTGGATGTCAAAAATGATTTTCTTAATGGTAATTTGCATGAAATCTTCTATATGCAACAACCTTCCGGGTTTGTGAACACGAGAGAGTCTCTTGTCTGAAGAAGTCACTTTATTGTCTCAAACAGTCGCCTCGGGCATAATTTGACAAGTTTAGTCAGACTGTTAATGCTGTTGGGTTCACTCAGTGTTCAACCGACTTCTCATTATTCACTTGACATCGTCCAATAGGCACAGTAATTCTCTTGGTATATGTTGATTATATTCTGCTTACGGGAGACGATTTTACATGAATACATATGATCAAACAACATTTGAGAACTGTGTTTCAAACAAAGGACCAGGGAAGCCTTCGTTACTTTCTTGGTCTCGAGGTGGCTCGGCGACTTGATGGACTGGTGTTATCTCAAAGGAAGTACTGTCTTGACTTGCTGCATGATGCGCACGGGCGGGCCATCTTCCTGGCTCAAACACTTGATACGCATTCGACAAGTGCACCGGTCGCAAAAGTAATATAAAATGGGAATAACTCCCCAAGTATCGATCTCTTGAGGAACACAACAATGTTGAGTCTACTTTCGAGGAAGGACTTGATATTGAAGTCTTTAAGTCGGGGTTATGAGGGGGTTTTGGTTTGCAGAAACAAAATAAAATTAAACTACTTCAACTACTCCTATGCAGACCGCTATGCACTGCTTCGCTCGGCAGGATGGAAACTATGCAGGCCGCTATGCATTGCTTCGAGAGGCTGATGGACGAGTAGTTAAGCAGAGTGAGGGTCGCAAAAACCTCATCGTGAAACACGCAACTAGCAATTGCTAGTGCGGCAAACCAACATGACCGTGTGGAGGTTAGTGGGATGGAAGGCTTGTGGAATAGAGTGGAGTGATTGCATAATGAAGTGGATGGTGGCGGTGAAATCGGCGCATTTCAAGCACAACTAAACTAACAAAGATTTCCAAAACATGAAAATAACATTAAAAATCAAAGATTAGTCGGCATACATCATCATAATATGAAGATTACAACGTACATCATCAATCCAAGAGAAAAAAAAAGACAAGAGATACGACCGAATCCGGAGGCTTGTTGTAGATTCACGGTAGGAATCATCGGGTCGTCAATCCGCGTCCTAGCTCGGGCCCAACTATCGTACGGGGTAAAGGAGGGCCGTCACTACCTCCCAATAGATCCGCCTTCTCCAGTAAACAATAATCCGACCACATCCTATGTGAAGATTTCCTTGCTCGGTGTTGATGATAAGTGCAAAATCCTCTTCCTGAAGCCCTTGAATGATGTGAAGTGGCCTAGGGCAAGACCCCTGAAGCATGGATGGAGGAGGGCGGAGCTGTTCCTGCGGCGAAATGACAAAAAGATACAAAAGTTCCGAACTAGGGCAAACCTGTGGCTTAAATAGTACCTAGTCAGAACATAAGGAACGCACGGTCGAACGCACGACCGTGCGCACATCGTTAGTTAATTACAACACAGGAATGCCCAGCCAGGAAGACGACACCTCGTGCGTTTATGAGCACGCACAAGCAACTAGCCCGTGCGAGAACAAAACGCATGGACAGAGTCAGATCACATATTTTTCAGGCAAAACAATGGAGCATGTGATTTCCTTCGCGCACGGTTGCATCCAACCGTGCGTGAAGAAAAATGGATGCAACCGTGCGTGAAGAAAAATGCACGGGCAAAAAATCCAAAAATTATTTTGATAAAAAGAGGCGGTCGTGCGATTTGGTCAGGTACGGGCAAAACAACCCTGCGTGAGCAAATCGCACGTCCTGGGGCAGAGCACCAGAATGTTGTAGGTATCGCACAGTCGCAACAACCGTGCATGAATAAAAACACACGACCGTGCGATTCCTACAGGAAAAACTCCACTGAAATGGGGCTCTGCCCACCTGCACAGGAAGAACACAGCTGGGGCACAGGCCACCAGCACTCACAGAAACATAACCATGCATAGAAAAAATAATGGGAAGCACCAAGTGCTTACCCCCAGCAATGAAGTGTGCAATTGCACACCACATCGGGCTTAAATAGTGCACTCTGTGTAAGAACACCGATCCAATTAAATAGAAGCAATAATGAGCCTAAAGTGTAGTGCATGTGCTTGAAAACTAGCCCGGATGAGTCCGAAAAATACTATATAAATCGGACTTATCACACCCCAAACTTAACCATTTACTCGTCTCGGGCAAATCATCTCTCAAGTAGACGAGAAAAACCAATAGCTGACTTAGAAACTGCAAGGGCGGAGTACCATGTGAAGTCAGATACACACACTTATAGAAGTACAGTAGATGAAATTACTAATTATGCAAAATAATATATAATTTTCTAAAAGCGTAACTATATATTATATCTACTCAAAAAGTGAATCACGGTGAATCGTCCGGTCACGTTTAAGGAGAAAATAAACAGATCGATGAGGTGAGAATTGCCAAAGACCAGGTCTCGGGATAACCTCCAAATAAATTCATCAATGTCGGTGACTATACGCTCGCCCGTTCACACTCTCTCCATGACACTAGTTTGACTCAAAGCACGAATCAGTAGGTCTTTAGGTTTAGAGTAAGACTTGGGTTTATGCGAGGTAAACAAGGATAAAATCGACGTCTCACGCACCTAATCCCAAATGAGCTACCACAACAAAAATTATCCTCACACCAAACATACACACGGGTGCGCCAAACCCCCAGACTTAAACTTGACGACATGAGTGTGTGCAACGCATACTCCCAACACAAACATTAAGTAGATTTTCAATTTAACTTCTTTTTTCTTCTCATTTCCTTTTCTTTTCAAATATTTTTTTTTCTTATTTTCTTCTTTTCCACAACATATTTTTTCAGCAATATATTCAATGGAACACTACCACACATTCACAGCATAATCACCACATCAAGACCCCCAACATGAAAATAAAATACACACTAGAGCTCAAATTTGGGTGTGCGATTAGGATTGACAATTTGGCTTTGGTAAGATGATGCTGGAGCTGAATCAAAAGGCAGTGTAGACACAACGAGGTTAGGGAGGATAAGACGATAGGAACATGTATAAAAGCTTAACCGGGCCAAAATGATGGCCTACATCACACTCACGCGCTTGACTAACCGTGTACCCATGCTTCGAGAGTAGCTTAGGACAAGTTCTTAGTCACCGAAAAAGTCTATCCTTCCTCCCGACTCGAGCAATATGAGACTAACAACGTCTACACGTATCCCTACGCTACCGTTAGATTCAAAGCAGATTCAACATCTTTGAGTAGAATAAATATAATTTACGCTAATACAAAAAGTATAAAACTACAAGCATAAAAAAAATAATTCTACATGGATTTCTAAGCGAGACGTGAACACTCAACTAGGAGTACTAAATGAGTCAACATTTTACTCCGTCTCACAATTCTAAGCCAGCACAGAGATTTTCCCAAATCACACAAAAAGACGAATTTAATTCACGACGTACTAACGGTTAAGCACACGCTCATGTAGGTGTTGTGGTGTACGGTGCAAATGAACTAACAATTATATAAAACTGAAATAAAAGTGCTTCTAGCATGCAAATTAAATGTGTACGTGAGTGTGTAGCAATAAACGGCTCTCCCCCAGACTTAATCTATGCAAAACAGTCCAATGATATAGCCATAGAAATTAAAATTGATGCTAGGAGAGAAGTTATCCCATGCTCATAAATGAGTATACCAGAAGATGCATGAATATTACAGAATCGCAGCATCCGCCATCCAGAATTTGCAATGAATACCTGCATGGGTGAATTCCGACAAAAACAAAGACAAATAGAAACTAAAAAGAAATTCAACTAAACTAAATTTGGAAAAATAAAATTGCAAGAAAAAAAAAAGATAAACAAGAGTTATTGTCTTACCTGCACGACTTATTCAGAACTTTAAGAGTTCTTGCTGATGGGCCTATGAAAAGAAAAGTGCACATGTAACTGGCTTAATGTCCGTGCCGGTAGCGGGTACCGATACGGCGATAGATCAGTTACCCGTCTACCTAAATAGTCATACCTGCTCCTCACAGTTAGAGGGAAGAGAATGTAAGAAGAGGAGGAGCAATCCTCACTCATCTAACCAAAAATATCCTTGCCTTGCAAGGTGTCATCTTCAGGGAGGCGGTTGGAGGAGAAGCCAATGACTAAGGCTTCCACTATGCAGGAGAGATCAACTTCCTCACATAAGAGGATACACTCATCATTGACTTGAGCATAATGCTCCAAGTCTTCCTGAGATACCTGTGAAAACTCGTCCCGCACATGTTTAGACAAAGAAGGGGGGTTAGGAAATAAAAGAGAAGAATGACATAAATTATCAGCAATCGGGGGAGTTATCCCGGTCTCACTCCCAGCAGGATCCAAGCATAGATCACTGTCGGTATCATATGAGTCATAGCGAGGGGAATTCAAGAGCTCGATGTCCTCGGTTGTGTTTGACCTCCTCTTCCGATGTGGAAGTGCAAACTTTCACATCAGATAGGGTTTCCTCCTCATCCCATCTCGGCACGTCATCATGTTCCAAGGAGTCTCACTCCCCATCGGAGAGAATAACATCCTCGTCCCACTTTGGCGCAACCTCAGGCCCCAAATCAACATCCTGCATAACATCATCAACCAACTCACAAAAAATAGGAGTAGATAATTCTTGCAAAGAAGGTGGAGGAACAGAAGTAATAGCATCATCAGAGAAAATGTGCACAGGTTCCTTCGGGGGAGAATCCAAAAGAAGTGACAGATGCGCCGGGAGTGGAATTTTCACCACGTCGTCACACCGACCAATACAAATTCTGATGGGAATATCCGCAGCAGTCCCCCATAGACAAGGTGGTACTGCGAATATATCATCAGAATCTGAAGGGGCAACCAAATGAGAGGTGGATGGAATGAATCGGATATCCGGTTCATCATCCATCTCCATCTGGCGCTGAAATTCAGCACAATCTTTCAATACATGATCAGTGCTACGACAACACAAACAACGTTTTCCATTACTCCTCGGTCCTTGCGAGCAAACAGTATATGCAGCGAAAAAGAGTAACCATAAAACTTGGGTACGGTGTATGAAGGTCCATAAGAGGACGATGATCCATACACTGAACCACGAGAATCATGCCTACACTCTTCAGTGGGACACTCATCAGTACAGTGGCTACAGTTCCCGCACCATATGCAACGGGTATTCATACTAGCAAACATGGTGCAACCAGAGAGAATTTACAAATAGAAATATTCTAAGCAAGAATTAACTACACACAAGCAAATTATAATGAATGTCTGCTTTAGATAAATGACAAAATAGATAGAGTAAAGAAATTTAAACGACAAATTCTAAAAACAAAAATGAAGATAAAAAATGGTATATGCAAATGGAAAAAGGGCTTCTATCTCATGACTTACTCTCTAGAAACTCGCACGACTGTGTTTCCTGACAACTAAGCCAAAAAATGATGCGCGTTTAGCAAGTGCATCAGTCGCTCAAGTAATATAAAATGAGAATA
Source organism: Platanthera guangdongensis (assembly GCA_039583875.1). NCBI lineage: Eukaryota > Viridiplantae > Streptophyta > Magnoliopsida > Asparagales > Orchidaceae > Platanthera > Platanthera guangdongensis. The sequence goes on along the minus strand of CM077155.1, from coordinate 115,348,999 downwards.
GCTCCCCAAGTATCGATCTCTTGAGAAACACAGTAAGGTGAAGTCTACTTTCGAGGAAGTACTTGAGATTAAAGTCCTTAGGTCGGGGTTATGAGGGGGGTTTTGGTTTGCGAAAACAAACAAAATAACTAAATCAACTACTCCTATGCAGGCCGCTATGCACTGCTTCACTTGGCGGGATGGAGACTATGTAGACCGCTATGCACTGCTTCGCAAGACGGATGGACGAGTAGGCAAGCGGATTGAGGGTCGCAAACACGTCGTCGCAAAGCATGCAACTAGAAATTTCTAGTGCGGCAAACCAACATGACCGGGCGGAGGTTAGTGGGGTAGAAGGCTTGTGGAATGGAGTGGAGGGCGATGGCAAAATCGGCGCACTTTAAGCACAATCTAAACTAACCATGATTTTCATAAACATGAAATAATCATTACAACATATAGTTTAGAAGTCATACATCATCATAATATGAAGATCACAACATACAACATCAATTCAAGAGGAGAAAAAGGCACGAGATACAACCAAATCCGGAGGCTTGCTGTAGATTCTCGGTAGGAATCGTCGGTTCGTCAATCTGCGTTCTATCTCGGTCCCAACTATCGTCCGAAGTAGAGGAGGGCTGTCACCACCTCCCAACGGACCCGCTCGGGTAAACAACAATCCGTGTACGTCCTATTCGAATAACTCCTTCCTTGGCGATGAAGATGAGCGTGAAATCATCTCCTTAATGCGCTTGGATGATGTGAAGCGACCTGCGGCAAAGCCCTCACGGATGGTGGAAGAAAACGGAGTCGGAGCTCCTCCTACGACGAGAAATGGCGGACTGGAAATGATCCCTCGAACTAGGGCAAACCTGCAGCTATTTATAGTACCCAGTCAGAAAATAAGGAACACATGGTCGAAAGCACGACTGCGCACATCGTGCGTTAATAACAACACAAGAATGCCCAGCCAGGAACACAATCCGCCACTGCGTTTTTGACCACGCACGGGCAACCAGCCCATGCGAGAACAAAATGCACGGGCAGAGTCAGATCGCAATAAAATCAGGAAAAACCAGAGGGCGTGCAATTTCCTTCACGCACGGTTTAATCAAACCGTGCGTGAAGAAAACACGAGCAATAAATCCAAAAATTATTTTGACAAAAAGAGGCGGTTGTGCGATTTGTTCACGCACGGACAAAAAAACCCTGCGCGAGCAAATCGCACGACCCGGGGAGGAGCACCAGAATGTTGTAGGTATCGCACGGTCGCAAGAAACGTGCGTGAATAAAAAACACGACCGTGCGATTCCTATAGGAAAGAACTCCACTGAAATGAGGCTCTGCCCACCTGCACAGGAAGAACACAGCTGGAGCACATGCCACCAAAACTCACCGAAACATAACCATGCATAGAAAAAACAATGGGGAGCACCATGTGCTTACCCGCAGCAATGAAGTATGCAATTGCACGCCACAATGAGCCTAAATAGTGCACTATGTGTACGAACACCGATCCAATGAAATAGAAGCAATGATGAGACTAAAGTGTAGTGCATGTGCGTGAAAACTAGCCCGAATGAGTCCGAAAAACACTATATAAATCAGACTCATCAGCGGGCAACTGTAGCGGGAGGTGGGGAAGCCTCAATGAGGATTTCACCCGAGCATCAAAGAGGAGTTTGCCGAAGCACCAAAGGAAAACTGCAAGTGTTGGGGCGGCCTCAAGGAGGAGGCCGCCCAAACGTCAACATTGGGGATTTCGCGTGGGCAACAAATCTCAGAGGGCATGTGATAGGATGATGCAGCAGGAGAGTCTGCTCAAGTGGTCTCCGTATTGAGAGAGTGCGAGCACGACAGAAGGAGGTGGGGGGGGGGGGGATTAGCATACTTTCGCAAGGAGGCTGCTTTGTTTAAGACAGAGGAATCACAAAAGGAGTCCACGCAGCAAGAGGATGTGCAAGAAGTCAATGGGGTAGCAAGCTCTTGCATGGAGTCCGCACAGAAGAGGTCACGCACATGGGGGGTTGGAGCGGTCAGCCGAGTTTAAAGTTCCGCTAGAAGATTATAGAAGCAGGGGTTAGGGGCCATGGGGGCGGCACAAGAGGTAGGAGGCGACGACAGAAGGAAGTGCGAACACAAGGGAAGTGTCCGCAACAAGAGGAGGTGCGCTCTCAATGAGGACTTTGCAAAGTGGTGTCTCAAAAAAAATTTAGGATTAGCCCATCTCTGGTACCATGTAGGAAATGAGAGAAAAACGATTTAAAATATATTGTATTATTAACAAATACATGTACAAAGATAGTCCTTATATAGAGAGAAGGAGAATGAGCTAAGAACCAATTCAAGATGTGGGACTAGAGGAGGCTAAGAGAGAAATGGGTTCAATGAGGCATAATATGTGAGCTAAATACAATGTAAATGAGCAAATCTTCTTATGTAATCTTCCACACTTTTTTTGGTGATCATGTATGTACTCACATTTATATTACACGTATTGTTAGAGAGACTGAAATTAAAGGGAGGCCAAGGTTGGGCATGATATATCAAATTCCATTTGTTTTGATGGAATTTAGGCTTCGAAATTGGAATTGGAGGTTATTCAATTGAAAATGACCTCTAATTCTAGTTCAAGGTCTTCAATTTCGTTCAAATGAACAGATCTTTAAAGTTGTTGGTGAGGGAAATCCATCTGGAAATTCTTAGACCAGCGTGTTTTTGATCTATCATGAGACAAAACCCACTGCTCGCACGTGCATCAGTCCTCGGTCCTCTCTTACACGAAAGATTTAATACATTGTCCATCACTCCCCTTCAAATTTAAAAATGTTTAACATCACTAGGTATCATGCGATCCACAAGCTTCATACACCACATAATATCAGTTGAAGCGTGGACTATGAAACCACAAGTGGGAGAGTATGAAACCCGAGGATGAAATTTTGGGCAAATTCGACAGTGGTCAATCTAGTTTTTAACGAAAAAACTTCAGCCAATGTTATGGCCGAACTACATTGATGTTCTTGCACCCAGATTAAAAAAAAATCTTATATGGAACTAATCCCAATGCAATATTTAATTTTAGTAAAACATTTAATTTGGAAGAATAGAGGTAGAAAGACTGGGCCTGGAAAGCCTGTCTGGGACTGGCTTGACAAAAGTCTGGTTAGGGCTAGGCCCAGGCAGGTCTGGTCCAGGCCTAGACCGGTCCTGGGGGCCCTAAAAAGGCCGCCCCCATATTAGTGTTTTGCCCGACCTGATGCCCGGACCAGGTCAGGCCCAGGCTAAGCCCAGTCCTAGGCTTTGCCCGGTCCCAAACCTTGCTTGGGTCTGGCCCAAGACAGACTCGAACAAGGCATCGCGGCAAAAATAATAGCGCAAATTTATTTAAAAATTATCAGCTGCCAACATCTCAAAGACTGAAGAGATGTTGGGAAGAGACGCGTCATAATGGCCAATTGCCATAATAGCTGGCCGGCCCAATGTCCCATGCTCTATGAGAGCCTAATAGTTTTTTATTTTTTTTAAAATTTTATTTTTATTTTTATAAATATTTAATATATCAAAAATTAAATCCTTAGTCTTGTATTTATATTAATTAATTTTTATAAAAAAATTAACTTTTTTTGAAAAAATCGGCCTAGGTCAGGACTGAGTCTGGTTAGGCTCGGCCTGGGCCTGGTCTAGGCCTGTCCGAAGAAGCCCAACTAGTTCCCCTTTATATAAGGGGTCTGGGCCTGGGTCTGGCTATTGCTAGGCCCAGGCCCGTGTCTGGGGAAAAAAAGCTTGGGACTGGCATGCCCGGTCCTAAACTGGATCTGCCAGGCTTTATGTGCACGACTATATGGAGGGGAGGAAATGAAATATTTTGAAATTGATCTGAAATTCAAAGTAGCTTATATTGAAATTATTTTTACCCACTAATTAAGATGAGGAGAAACTGAGCGCAAAACATACTTTTCTTTCTTTGATTGATGAATAAAATCCCATTAATTACAAGTAAAATGCATTTTCACCCCTTAAATTTCTTGAAATCAAGCATACCTATAGTTTTGTTTTTTACATTATGCCAAAGAAAGGAGGATTTGCTAACTAAGCCAAAAGCTTATTTCTGTTGAACAGCAGAAGTTGAATGACAAAATTAGTTCTTTTTGTAAGCGTTTCATTGAATCACATGGCAGGTGATGATGAAACCATTGCCCTCCGCCGTCCACGGCTCAAAATTTTTCACCCTCCATCAAACTCCTGCATCTTTAGGCGCGGCAACGAAAATCCCCTGACTCTTGCACCCTGCACACAATGTGATTCCTGGAACTACACTCCCCAGAAGTTCTTGACAATTGCCGGAACATATTACTGTCTGAAAGCAGTTGGACCTTCTCTTCCCGCCAAGCTCAGCATTTCGTGCAGTGTCTCGGATTCTCAATGGAATGTAGTCTCTGATTCAGGCAAAGGGCGTATCTCAATGAATCTGGCTGACGAAACTGAGCTTTGCTTGGACGTTGATGACAGCGGCACCATTGTCACCAACCCCTGCCGAAGTGTGAGTGCTTCTGATGGTGATAGCCAGTGGTTTCAGTTAAATAAATTCTGCTAAGGATGGTGCTTAACTGCATATACCCAAATGTGCGGGGGAGCTAATCCCAGTTATCATGTAAAGTTCACAGCTTTCATATTTGGTATGGTGCGTGTGATGTTTATGTTGTGTGTAGTGCATAAATAATGTCAGAGGTAATGCACTTTTGGCTTGCTTTAACTACTGGTTACATGGCTTTTGTTATATTGCTGGTACTGTATTTTTCTTAGAAGAATTTTATGTACTATGATAAATTCTCTTATGGCAATATTTAGTATATCACTGATATTTTGAACGTCAAACTTATAGTGTGATTATTGATGAAAGAGTTTCAGCTTTGGGTAACTGCATTGCCTCAACGATCATGTTACTTGCACTTCCACAGAAGGAATAATTGGATAGGTAAAGTTTTTTCTTTGCTCTCCCACAAATATTTCAGGATATTTTAGTAGAGATCGATGGGCTGGCTGAAAGGCCATTCGAAATGAAAAATAACACAAAATTAAATTAGGGGGAAATTTCAGGGCGTGTAATGCACGACTTTCTACGTGAGTTAATAATTAGCATGATTTTTTTGGTATCTTGGTTTGAAATGTTCGCGGTTTGTATGCATGCGAGAGTATCTAGCTTTCTTTGATTAAGAAAGTTTTAGTAAGATTTTTAAAATAAGAAAGCTTTAATTTCTGGCAGTAGCTCCCAGTGAGCTGTTTTGTGGTTGCGAAGCGTATGTCCATTAGACAAGGTGGGTAGCTTGCTAAGCTATTGAGCCTGGAGTGCCCAGCTGTGTTGGCTGAGTGTTAGCCTTGTTACATAACATCCGTTATGTATACAGTATCGGGAAGGGGAAAACTGTCATGCGTCGAGCATAGTACATACGACGATTTGAGCAACCTGATGTGGCTGTACTGCACCCGCACTATGTCTTTCGGGCTAGAATCCTAAGGTACTTGGAATCGTCGTTGGCATACGAGTTAGTCGTGGCTACGTGCCTGACTAGAGAATGTTCATTGTTGTCATCAGTCTGGGACTGAGGATGGTGGTGGGACCCTAGGAATCCGGTACACCGATAATGTGCCCTGAGTGCACGAGACGTTTGACCGGTCATGCCATCGTCTGCGATGGATGGTGCTTAAAGCGCACACTATTGTTATATATATCTACTTGATGTTGACTTATATGCAGGAAAGGAATACAGCTGCTTCGGATATAGGGCGGGGTCGTTATACTGCGCGTTCGTGAATAGTGGTCAGCAAAAGCTGATTTGTTGCCTTTTGTTTCAACACCTTTGTGGTTTGTATAGGTACCAGTGCTGGCTAGCCGAGCAGAAAATAGTGTACGGGAGTCCAAGCTGTGCAGGCCCTCGAAGGCCCAAGTTTTGTTATAGCTTTCTCATGTATTGCCGGCTTGCGCATCGATGTATGAAAATCACGTAGTAGCTTAAATATTTGATGTGTGTAGGGCCCTAAGGCCAAAACAAGACTATGTAATTGTTGTTTTGTCAATCCTATAGTGCTGTGGAAATTCAGGTTCAAGTTTTTTGAAATGTTTTTGTTAGCCTATAGATTTTGTTATATGTAGTTGTATAGTTCTTGATTGATATTCTTCTACTAACTTTTTCATTTGTTCATTTAATATGGCGTGGGATCCCAACTCGACGCTGTTATATTTCTTGGAACGAGCTGGGGTGTTACACATGATTTCTTTTGAAATGTTCTACCAAAACAAAAATTTTGGTCTTCAGAATAAGCAACATTCTAAGAATTGACCGTTTGATTATACCAATAGTTCTATCTTGTTATAGAAAAAACATTTACATCTATTATATTTATCCCTTCTTTTTATAGGGATAAATGGGAGGAAGTAGAGTAGATGTGGCTTTATCTCTCTTAGACTCGATCATGACATGCATGTTTGGAGAAGAAGTCGAGCATATTAGTCTAAACATCGAGTTGGATTCAACGTATGTCAAATAACATTCAAAGCATGAAGTTGAGAGATTTTCTGGATAGTAGGAAGCTTTCCCAAAAATCCCTTCTATGTAGGGGGGGGGGGGGGGGGGGGGGGGATTAAGAGACATACTTACCCTTCTTATGTTTATTCTTCTTTGCTAAGCCATTGATCAAAAGAAGTGGGGGAGCATCCTTCAGAATTCCTTCAGACCTTTCTTTTTCTCTCAAAAAATTCACATGCACCTAAATCTAAGTTCTTAAACATAATTGACAGGTTTTAATATATGGATCTTAAATGTTGACTTCTATCTAAGGCTGTAAGTCTGAAATAACCGAAACGTATAACAGAACGAAACCAAACCGCACAGTTTCGTTTCATTTTAGTTGCCAACGATTCTATCATGGTTACATTTTTTTTGAAAACGTGCAGTTTGGTTCTGTTCATGGTTCGAAATGTCAAACCAAATCGAATCAAATCGAATTGACTTTAATTCAATTTTAATCTATTATCAATATAATTAAGCAGTTATCCTTGTTACAACTTAATAGAATTCAATGTTTTCAGTTTCATAATCTGTGACAAGTGACAATAATGTAAATGTTGTCTGTTTTGCTAATACTTCCCACCCCTTTCAAATATTAAATGTTGCATGTTGTGGTTGTGCTAATACTAGTTACACACAAATATATAATTGTATTTAATTTTTCTTATCCTAAATTTCAATTTGTATAATTGAACCGAACCGAACAGTATGGTTTGATTCGGTTCCAATGATGTAAGAATTTCAATTCAGTTCCAAATTTTTGGAATCAAACGCGGGTGGTTCAGTTAATAGTTTTGAACAAAAACCAAATTAAACCAAATCGTTACAAACATATTTCTACAATTCATAGTATATTCAAATTGTTTAGCTTTAATCAGCCCAATTTCTCATTCTGAAGAAAAGCATCATTGAGGTCCCTTTTTAGTCAGACAATCTCTTATTTTAATTAAAGTGTGATTTATTATTCCCATTTTTCCTTTCATATCAACATTTTTAGAAGTAAGAAAAAAAAATTTCCTATTAGAGGATCTTAATTTTCCTTTTTGCAGCAAATTAATCCCATATTAACAAAATACTGTTTTAAAATTTCAGAAATAAAATCAAAATTAACAAAATTTATTCCCATATTCAATCTAATGTCATTAGACATTTGTTCTCAAGGATTTCTTTTTCACCATCAAAGCTTGAAGAACTTTTAGAATCTTACTAAAACTTTTAGCAATTAATCTTTTTTTTTCTTTTCTTCTTTAAACTGATTTATTATTTTATTCCTTCTTTTCATTTTTCTTCTATCGTTTCTCCTTTAGATTCAAGTGTAATTTTCATTATTCTTATATTAACAGAATTTTGATTCTGTCAAATATTCTAGGTATTTCCTGGAGTTCGCCTCCCGGACTCCCTGCATCACTCTACAACACACAAAACCGAAAATAACATAAATCACAAAGTCTTTTCCGGCATACAAAGATCATTATAACCATCATCAATCCAGACCAATTTGTCCGGACGAGCTTCACACAGCACGCCTATGTTCGTACTTCTATTCCGAACTCTTTATGCAATTTAAGTAGGGGATGAACCCAATCGACCTGGAGAAAATCTAGTCGTACGCTACTTAGCAAAAGAGGCACTTTCATATGCATATAAAGAAACAAAAGAGGACATGCACGCCCTAATGAGAGGAGGAAGGTCGTTACCTTAGAGGTTCGCTTTGGCCCTATGGAGGAGAAACTAGCCGTATGAAAAAATCACAATGGACTCACCTCCACAGATCTGGACTTGGCTCACGATTTAGAGCTTCGAATCTCTAACAATGGCGAGATTCCTCCTTCTTTTTCCTTTGCTCTCCTCCTTCTTTTTCCTTTGCTTTCCCCTCTCTCTACCTCTTAGAAAGAGAATAGTCCAAGAGAAATGAGGTTCAAACCCTCATTTCCCGACCTTATCTCATCAGGAAAGCCTCCCAACCGTCAGATCTCACCTAAATAAAATGAAAGGCCCCGATTTGGCCTTAAAATGGACTTCCTGAGCCCGTATACAGCTTGTGACACGACCGTGTTACAGGTCGTGTTCCACAATCACCTAAAAATGGCCAAACTCAGAGCTCGGCACGGCTCTTGACACACCAGTGTCGCAACCCATGTTCCTCTCTGATTTCCAAACTGCTTGGAAAAACTGTAAACAGCTTTGGACACACCCATGTCACAACCCGAGTAAAATTATAAGGACTGAAAAAGGCCTCCAAGTCACCCCCTATTTATCCCCAATCTCCATGGGACTTCTCTAAGGGTGTTAGACACATTTCAACATATTCGTATTTAGGTTTTGGGGCGTTACAATTCTCTCCCCCTTAAATGAATTTTGACCCAAAACAAAGAAAGTAGAATGATACACAAAATTAAATGTACCTGAGTGAAATAGCTCCAGGTACTCCTCGAGTATGGTCTGCTCTCGCTCCCATGAAAGCTCCTCACGACCGTAAGTGTCCCCGCGGACTTTGACATTTGGATCATTTTGTTCCACAGATATTTAACTTCGGTGTCCTCGATGTGAATAGGCTTGACCCTAATCTATAGCCCATCATCGTCCGGCACTTGATCAACCGCAACAACTTGAGTAGGCTCTTTCAATGACATCCTCAGCATCGATATGTGGAACACTTCGTGCAAACTGCTCAACTATGTTGAAAGAGCGAGCCGAAAGGCACCTTCCCCAACACGCTCCACAACTTCAAATGGTCCAAGGTATTGCAGACTCAGCTTTTTCAAGCGTCGAATCTTTGACACACCCTTGAATAGTTTGATCTTCAGATAAACCCAGTGGCCTACGACGAACTCAATGTTTCAGCACTTGGCGTTGTATTATTTGGTAGAAAATCTAGTCGTACGCTACTTAGCAAAAGAGGCACTTTCACACGACGAACTCAATGGTCCTGGTCGCGGGAAGGATCTGAGGTTCATCCCTCCCCGCATCTCTTTTGAACCGCCGAGCTCTTCAGGTCAACCTCGCTTGACTCCTTGCTCCATAAGTTTTTGCTCTTTTTGCTAATACCTGTCTTCACAGCTCTTCCCAGTCAATCGGCTGCCGAGGAATCCTCGCGGGCATCCCACTACTCTCCCCTCCCCTCCCCGAGCTCGATGGACTCTTACCTGGGTCCTGAGGTGGATCAAGGCGAGCTGACGAGGAGGGAGGTCAAGCTCCTCAAGAAGCTGGTGTGCGGGCTGCGCGAGGTGCAGGGGGTCAACGAGACGCTTCAGCGTGACTACGTGTGTCTCGCCGACGAGGTGCGCCGCGACCAAGCTGGCGAGCTGATGTCCCCCTCCCGGCTCCTGGACGAGATAGACGACGGTCTCTCGGTGGCGCAAAGGAATTCCGGAAGGATCCGCGAGCTGCTCCGCGCGCGGCAGCCTGGGGGGCGGGGGTCGCGAGGCCGGGGTAGGTAAGTCAGCGACTCCTTTACCGAGCCGACCGGCACTCGCATCCCGATGCCCTCCCTACTTACGCGCCCTACTTCTTTAAATCCCTAACTTTATTTCTGTAATGAATAAATCTTAGAATATTCTGGATCATGTTGAATAAAAACACTGTAATATTTTACTTAGCCTTGGATGGGATGCGCCGGAAGTCGGCGAGCTGGGGTAGCGAGCTGAGGAGGCGAGCTGGGGGCGAGCTACGCTGATTGGACAGCCTCCCTCAGATTTTATTTCCTATAAATAGCCCCCCCGGCTCTCACCTACCCCCCGTACTGTGCCTTTATTACTTTGCTTCCCTCTTTCTGTGTTCTCTTCTTCCCCTGCTCGCGTAGTGCTTTTTCCTGCAAATATGGGCAAGACCAACCCAGATGCCGACGGCCGCTCCAAGTGCGCGCAACACTTCACTGACTATTGCTTCTTTGAGGGGCATACCAGCGAGGAGGAGCTCGCGGAGTTCAAGGCTGAGTATGTGCCGCCGGGCTTCGAGGCGCGCAGGCCGAGGTAGGGGGAGGCCATAAAAACCTTCTACGAGGATGAGCTCGCCTTCCCCATCGCGCATTTCGAGGTGGGGTTGCGCCTTCCCTTGTGGCCGAAGATCCGGCAGATCTTGAAGTACTACGGGGCCGTCCCCGCACAGCTGAATTCCAACGCCATTGCGATGATGGTGGCGTTCGCGAGTTACCTCCGGCGGGAGAAGATCGAGTTCAACCTGACGGTGTTCAGGAAGCTTTTCTCCTACAAGGCGACGCCGGACGGGGTCGCCTACTTTGGCGGCTCGCTGATCAAAGTTCGCGAGATCGCGAACAAGCACCATACCTGGATGACCAAGATCGCCTTCATCAAGGGCGATCTCGGCAACATCCCATACTCGCCGCAACAAAAGAGCGAGGAGGTGTACCGCCCGCCGGCTGTGTCCGGCAACGACCCCGAACTCCACAAATACTTCCTCCATAAAGACTTTGAGGTCGCCTTTCTGCGGAGGGGCCTCGACGCGCTTCCCCCCGTTCTGCCCGGCGAAGGTATGCTTCCCTCCTCATCTGGCCGAGCTCGCCTGCCCGCCGAACTCGGCATATCATCTCTGAATTCCTAACTTTTTTAAGTGTTTTCCTGCAGGGGAGCGAATAATCCCCGTGATCCCGCCGTTCGCGGATCCGGGGCTCCATACCGACCCTCTTGCTCGCGAGAGGGCGGCAGCGTTGGCCTGCCGAGATAAGGCGGCCCTCTCGCAGCCCTCTTCCAGCAAGAGGCGACCTGAGGATGCGGGGTCGAACCCGCCATTCGGCCACCGTCAGATAAAGAAGATGCGGAGGGCCCTGCTGGCTCCGCGGGGGCAACAACAACAGCCCAGCCCCAAATACATTAGTTCGTCGGCGACCCCTCCCGACGCGTCGCCGGAGAGCCCGCTGAAGGAGACGACCAGCAAGGGCCGGAAAGGTGGCGAGGGCCCCTCTTCCACGGCGGCGACCTCTCCTCCTCTAGCGGCGAAGAGGACTGCCCGCGATCGCGCGCCGCCGAAGCAACACCCCCTCTTCAACTTCGCCGCGCGCTGGAAGGATTCGGCGGGAGAGCCCATGCTGCAGTGGGACGAGCTCGCTCATCGAGTCTCCGTCTCCACTCTGCACCCCTCCTGGCACGACCGCGAGCCTGCCACCGGTCATGCCTATGCCATAGGATTCGGCCTATATGGCCGGGAGGATGCCGAGGCCTACAAGAAGATGACCCTTCGGCAGCTCGACCATGAGGGCATGCAGTCCCACCTGCGGACCCTGGAGCTGCATCACATGCTAGCACGCCGCAGCTTTGCCCTCAGCCACCAACTCGAAAAGGTCGAGCAGGCTCGCGACCTCGCCAAGGACAAGGTCACCGACCAGGCGAGGCGGCTAGGCATCGCGGAGGGTCTACTCGCCCAAGCCGCCGGCGGGTTGGTAAGTGTCAAGCGCTGCTCCTCTCCTTTACTTAGAAAATTTTGCGCTACCGCTAAATGGACTCTTTTCCAGGATGCCAAGGCGGCGGACGAGCTTCAGGCTCGCAATACTGAGCTGGGGGAGGAGGTCGGCCGGCTGCGCGCACTACTGGCCGCGGATGCCGACGCTGCAGGGGAGCTCTAGGCTCGTAACGCTGAGCAGGGGGAGGAGATCGGCCGGCTGCACGCACGTCTTGCCGAGTTGGAGGGCGCGAACACAAAGCTGCAGGGGGAGAACCAGCACCTCCTCGGCGAGGTGCGCCGCCAGGCGGAGATCTTCTTCCCGCCTCATGACATCGATCCCACTCTCCCCTACAAGAGTCTGCGAATCTTTGGCGAGGCCGACCTCGTTGAGAGATTGCGGATCAACTCCATCCAAGCCGCCGAGTGCACCCTCTAGATGATGAAGGATTCTGGGGTGCTGGTGGAGGGGTGCGGGGGGATCTCGGCTCGGGACTGATGCCGAGCCTGTTCCCGGCAACGCCGCCCAGCGAGAAGGAAGACAGCCTGGACGCGATGTTCGGGAAAAGCTTCCAGGATCCATCGGGTGACGGCGAGGACCAGTCCGGCGGAGGGGGCGAGGCATGAGGGTAGCTTGTACTTTTGTTTTTGCCTTTTTCTTTATTCACTCGCCGAGGCGAGCCCCCCATGTAATTACTTTTTGCATATAATAAAAGTTTTTTGATCATACCGGTGTCATTTCCTTTCCTTTCCTTTCTTTACTATGTTTGTTGTTCTCTGAATTTATGTGAGTGCTTCTCCCCGCGACTTCGTCGAGACAGGTTCCGCGAGTAGAGTGATTATGAGAGCGCGCCTGCGAGTGGAGGCGTTTTGAGCGTTCGTCGAGTCCCAAACGATTCGGGGGCGAGTTGCTCTCCGCCCTTGTCACGCTACCACAACTCGCACGCGAGCCATCCAGGTTGAGCCCGAAAACAGGAGAAAAGTTCTCCAAGTCTAATGGTTAAAGGGAGCGAGGTGCCCCCGGTCCGGCTTGCTTTCCATTGGCGAGGCCCGGGCTCGCGTCCCACTCGCCAATGCCGAGCCGGGATTGACGAGTGCACACTCGCTCATGCCGAGTCCTCCAGCCTGGCTTGCCTTCTTGATCCTGTCGGGCTGGGCTTGCCGAGCCCGAGCTCTCCCTGACAGAACCTTTTTTCCCCTTTGCTCCCTGGCACTGAGACTTTGACCTGCATCTGACGATTTCAAGGGTGACACCATCGAGTGACCTCTGGCCCTGTCAGCTAGGTGAGCCTGACCGCGGGATCGGCTCGAGGCTCAGGATGACACCGGGTGACTTCCAGCCCTGCCAGCTGGGTGAGAGCCTGACAACGGGATCTGCTCGGTGAAAGCCTGACAGCGGGATCTGCTCAAGGCCAAGGATGACACCGAGTGACTTCCAGCCCTGCCAGCTAGGTGAGAGCCTGGTAGCGGGATCTGCTCGGGGTCCACTACTAACACCATCGAGTGACTTCCAGCCCTGTCAGCTAGGTGAGAGCCTGATAGCGGGATCTGCTCGAGGCCAAGGATGACACCGAGTGACTTCCAGCCCTGCCAGCTAGGTGAGAGTCTGGCAGCGGGATCTGCTCGGGGTCCACTACTAACACCATCGAGTGACTTCCAGCCCTGCCAGCTAGGTGAGAGCCTGACAGCGGGATCTGCTCGAGGCCCAAGGATGACACCGAGTGACTTCCAGCCCTACCAGCTAGGTGAGAGCCTGACAGCGGGATCTGCTCGGGGTCCACTACTATCACCATCGAGTGACTTCCAGCCCTGCCAGCTAGGCGAGAGCCTGACAGCGGGATCTGCTCGAGGCCAAGGATGACACCGAGTGACTTCCAGCCCTGCCATCTAGGTGAGAGCCTGGCAGCGGGATCTGCTCGGGGTCCACTACTAACACCATCGAGTGACTTCCAGCCCTGTCAGCTAGGTGAGAGCCTGACAGCGGGATCTGCTCGAGGCCAAGGATGACACCGAGTGACTTCCAGCCCTGCCAGCTAGGTGAGAGCCTGGCAGCGGGATCTGCTCGGGGTCCAAAATATATTACATTCCACTATGCAGGCTAGTCACGATAATATCCGAGAGTTGAAGGAATTTATTATAATCAAAGTGCTGCTTACATGCTTCAGGGGAAAAATCATTTTAGGTCGTCACCACTCCAGGTGAGACTCAGGGTCTCGCCCTCTACATTTTGGAGTCGATAGCCCCCTGACCCCAAGGCTACCTTTACAATGAATGGTCCCTCCCAGCTGGGATGGAGCTTCCCTACGGTTGCTGACCTCCCTGCTGCATCTACTTTCTTCAGCACCAAGTCCCCTTCCACGAACTGCTTGACCCGGACATGCTTGTCAAAGTACTTGGCCATTCTTCTTTTCACCTCCTCCTGCCGGATAGCGGAAAGGTCTCTCACCTCTTCCACCATGTCAAGGGACAGCCTCAGTTCCTCCTCATTCTCTGCTTGCCATTCCTCACGGCCTTCTCTTGCTGCCACGACTCGCGGTGTTTGGACTTCGAATTCTATGGGGAGCACTGCCTCGCACCCGTGGGAGAGTTTGAATGGGGTTTCTCCCGTAGCCGTGTTGGGGGTGGTCCTTAGGGCCCAAAGAACCGCAGGAAGCTGCTCCACCCAGCTCCCTTTCAAATTCTCCACCTTCTTCTTGAGGAGGTTGACGATGATCTTGTTTGCGGCCTCCACCTGCCCGTTACTCCTGGGGTGATGGACCGAGGCGAACCTGAGATCGATTCCAAGCTGCTCGCAGAAGCTGGTAAACTCGGCACTGGCGAACTGGGGCCCGTTGTCCGTGACGATGGCCTGGGGCAGCCCATGGCGATAGATGATCTCCCCCCAAACAAAGTTCCTGATTACTTGGGAGGTCACCTTGGCCAACGCGTTCACCTCCATCCACTTTGAGAAGTAGTCAATCATCACTAGGAGGAAGCTTCTCTGGCCGCTGGCTTGGGGGAACGGCCCAACCAAATCCATTCCCCAAATTACGAAGGGCCATGGGGCCATGATACTTCTGAGTCGCTGGGCCGGTTGTAGCTGGAGAGGGGCAAACAGCTGGCACTTATGACATCTTCTTGCGAACTCAGCGGCGTCTCGGCCCAGGGTGGGCCAGAAATACCCTTGCTTGACTACCCTTCCTTCCAGGGTCCGACTCCCGGAGTGACTCCCACATTCTCCGGAGTGGACTTCCTCCAAGATCCTTCGTGCTTCTCCTTCGGTCACGCAGCGGGCTAGCATCCCTGAGAGGGTCTTCCTGTATAGCTGCCCGTCCTGGAGGAGGTAATATGCTGACTTGTGCCTCAGTTTCTTCTTATATACCCCCTCCGGATATTCTCCTTTGGAGAGGAAAACCACCACTGGATCCATCCACGAAGCTTGTTGATCGATTTCCATGAGCTCTCCTTCCTCGATGGAGGGGCGGAACAGGTCGGTGATGGTACCCCCCCCCCACTGGGGACCATGCTTCGCTAGCTGATCTGCTTGTTCATTCTCTTCCTTTGGTACGTGTCGGATGGAGAAGGTTTGAAAAGTGCCGATGACCCCCTTCACCTTGGCCAAGTACGATCGTAGGGTGGGCTCCCTCGGCTCGAACTCCCCGTTAATCTGAGAAGCCACTACCATGGAGTCAGTAAGGACCTCCACATCTGATACCCCCAGCTCCCTGGCCAGGCGCAGCCCTGCTATCACGGCCTTGTACTCGGCCTGGTTGTTGGTAATGGGAAAGTGCACCACCACCGTCTGCTCGATTCGGGTCCATTGAGGGCTTTCTAGGATCACCCCCACTCTAAGAGAATGCCTCCCTGAGGCTCCGTCCACCCTCACTTTCCAAGGAGTCGGGCATGTGAGCTCTTCCTCCGCTACTTCAACCACGTAGTCGGCCAAGAAGTCGGCCATCGCCTGAGCTTTGATTGAGAGCCGCGGAACGAAGGAGACATCGAACTCGCTCAACTCCACCGACCACTTAGCCAACCTGCCTGAATGCTCCACCCCCTCGAAGATGTTGCGGAGGGGATGGTCGGTCACCACTCGAATTGAGTGTGCTTGGAAGTAAGGTCGTAGCCTCCGAGCCGAGATGATCAGTGTGAAGGCTAGCTTTTCCAGAATCGGATACCTGAGCTCGGCCTTCCTCAGGACCTGGCTCACGTAATAAATTGGGAGCTGTCTCTTCCCTTCTTCACGAACCAAGACGGAGCTCAAGGCCTCCACCCCGACTCCGAGATATAAAAACAGATCCTCCCCCTCCTTCGGCCCTTGGAGCAGCGGTGCCCGTGTCAACTGCACTTTGAGGGCCTGGAACGCCTCCTCGCACTCCTTGGTCCAATCAAACCTCTGACCACCCCTTAGCATTTTGAAGAAGGGGGGAGCACTTCTCCCCTGCCCGTGAAAGGAAGTGACTCAGCCCTGCTAGTTTCCCCGTCAGCCGTTGGACCTCCTTTGCATTCCGCGGGGACCCCAGCTCCAAGATAGCCTTGACCTTATCCGGATTCGGCTCGACCCCCGCGGGGGTAAGGAGGTGCCCCAAGAACTTTCCCCTGCTGGCCCCAAATACACATTTTAGGGGATTCAATCGCATCTTGTATTTGCGCAGGGTGGCGAAGGTCTCCTCCAGGTCCCGGAGGTGGGAGTCCATGTCCCGGCTTTTGATCATGAGGTCATCTACATACACCTCCAAATTCCTTCCCCTTTGCTCCTTAAAGACCCTATCCATCATTTTCAGGTAGGTTGCCCCGGCATTCTTCAGCCCGAACGGCATCATCCTGTAGGAGTAGCATCCATCCCCTGTGATGAATGAGACATCCTTGATGTCTGGGGGGTGCATCCTGATCTGATGATAACCTGAAAAAGCATCTAAAAAACTCATTACAGAAAAACCGACGGCTGAGTCAACCAGCACGTCGATCCGAGGCAAAGGATAACAGTCCTTAGGACAAGCTTTATTAAGTAAGGAAAAGTCGATACACATCCTCCACCGGCCGTCTCCTTTTTTTACCATAACCACGTTGGAGACCCAGCCGGGGTACTGAATCTCAGACACGAAGCCGGCCTGGAGGAGTTTCGCCACCTCCTCCCTGATGGGCTCCGCCAGCTTGTCCGCGGTGGACCTCTTCTTCTGCTGAACGGGGCGTGTTCCCGGGTCCAGGTTGAGGCGGTGGCAGGCCACATCCACATCAACCCCCGGCATCTCCGCGGCGTTCAAAGCGAAGATGTCCACGTTCTTCTGGATGCATTCCAGCATCCTGCCTTGGTCCTCCGGGGTCAGCCCCCCGCTGACGCGGATCTTCTCCATCCTTCCTCCTCGGGTGAGCACCTCCAGCTCCACCACCTCCTCTGCTGCCTCCAGCCTTGATTGCTCCCACCATCCCTCAGCATCCCCTTCCTCCGAAACGGGGACCTCTACCTCCATCTCTCCTCCCACGGCCCTCACTTCGGCCACCTCCTCCAGATCTCCTCCTGCCGCCTTCTCTGCGCAGTACTTCACTCCCAGCTCCTCCCCTCCTGCTTCCTGCTCGACCTCCTCCATCCTTCGCCCCATCTCCTCGGCTCCCTCCTGCCAGGAGATGGTGTTCACCGCGGTGACATAACACTCTCGCGCCACCTTTGGGTCCCCCCTAACCCTGACCTGCACCCCCTCAGCGTTGAACTTCAAGCACTGATGGAAAGATGAGGGGACGCAGCGGAAGGCGCTGATCAGGGGCCTCCCGAAGATGGCGCTGTAGCTGCTGTGATATAGGGATGTCGGATCGGAGATCTCCGCGAAGCTAACGCTCTCCCTACGCACAACACGTCGTAGATCTACCGCACCTACACAACACCTATCGCCCACAATAGTCCTCGTCACAAAACGCAGCACAAACAACAAAGGAGGAATGGTCGACTCGAAAACGACGATCGGAAATTTGAGTCGGAATATTCCCCAAGAAAACACAAAGGTTGCCACTCCTTTTTGAGAGCAAGACCAAGGCTATAGGCCAAGATCCGCTCAGGCAAATAGGATCCTCCCGATCCGGAAATAAAAAGCCTTGCAACGGCGATTTCGATTCAAAACTTGCAGCGATTAGATTAAAGATCCGGAGAAAATGATTCGCGAAAACCACCACAACTAAAGAGAAGAAATCACACAAGGGAGGGGAAAGAGATTACCCAACCGGAAAACTTTCACACGAGATAACTGTGGGAGAATCACTCTCTCCACGGATCCACCGGCGTCACACCGAATGGTTTGCAACCTTCTTCCAAGGAGTCACACCGAAGGAATCCGCGCCGGAGTCGCACCGAACGGATGGAGGGAGCAAGGGGGGGCGCCGGTTTCACACCACAACCAGGGGGGGGGGGGGGCTTGGAGATTCCTCCTCTTGGCCGAATTCCTCAATGAGAGCTTTAGGGTTAATTTCTTGTCTAATAATCTCATAACAAAGCCTCCTTATATAGGAGTTACAAACAAGTCTTAGCCCTTCATGATGGAGATTTAATCTCATCCATCCGAACGGCTAATTGCACATGAGTACTAAAAATAGTTCAAAATGAAAAATAACAACACATGCAATGAATATAAAATTATCACATAAGCATAGGATAATTTTATATTCCAAATATAAAATAAAGTGCAAGAAAAGGAAATAAATAAAGCTAATGCGTTGCCGTGGCGGTAGCACGTCGCGGGCGGAGGTTGTAGCGTAGACTTCCGTTAGCGCCATCGTGCCGCCTCACGTCCTTGAGTCGTATGGCCTGATCAACCGGATCATCAGCAGCATCGTCAGCATCGTCTTCAAATGGTGGAGGAGGGGGCACGCCATCAATCCTCCCCCGCTCAAATGCACGCATCTCCGTTCCGTGGTCCAAGCGATAGCGGTGAAGGAGAGCGGCATCCAAACTCTGCAGCTCCGTCTCGAGTACCCAAGAGTCATCTGAAGGGGGCCGATCACGCCAATGGATGAGAAAGCGGTGGGTGTCGCCATCAGCAGTGGTAACAGGCTGAAAGATATGGTACCTAAACACCTAGGGGGGTGAATAGGTGACCTAATTCTTTTTAAACTTTAATGGCAGCCAACAGTTTATAACACAGCTTTCTAACTTATTCTATCACAGCAAAAACTAAGCATACACAGCAAATATCATTCACAGCACAGCAGACACAATGGTTTATAGTGGTTCCCCAAGATATGGGTACATCCGCTTTCCCCCTTCGCCTATCTAGCAGTGTACTAGATTCGGCCAAACTCCTCCACTGTCTCAGAACCCAAATTGGTTCCTATACCTCAGGCCCAAAGCCTTACAACTCAGCTTTATCCCAAAGCCTACACTCAGCCAATCAAGGCCTACACTCAGCCAACCAAGGCCTACACTCAGCCAACCAAGGCCTACACTCAGCCAATCAAGGCCTACACTCAGAGATCTCAATCTCCTACACTCAGGCTCTCAAGCCCTACCCTCAGCCTTTATAATTATAGGCTTACAATTCACTCAGATCCAATGGATCCTACAAGATAAAAAATGTATTACAACTATTAACTCAACAACTCAGAAATAAAGAGGGGAGTTGAGAGTTTCTTGATGAGTTCTTGGAAGAACTCAGCTGGATTCAATCTGACTTAGCTTTCTTCAAAGCTTCTTGAGTAGAACTGAATAAGACTGAATCCTCCTGCAGTAGTTCCTTGACCTCTGCCACTTAAGATCCAGAATGAATCTGAATCCTTCTTCTCAGCCTAGTTCTAGAGGCTGATTTCTTGGATGGAGCCCTCTCTCTCCAACTTCTTAGATCTGCACTTGGACTGCAAGATCTTCTTGTGTTGATACTTTGTGTACCACTTCAATGACTT
This sequence comes from Platanthera guangdongensis, assembly GCA_039583875.1. NCBI lineage: Eukaryota > Viridiplantae > Streptophyta > Magnoliopsida > Asparagales > Orchidaceae > Platanthera > Platanthera guangdongensis. Next base: position 115,329,194 of record CM077155.1, on the reverse strand, counting down.
GTTCAATAATAATCTGAACCAGTTGATCTTGAACAACAGTTTCTGTAAACTGTAGGTGCCTATTTATAGGCCTTCTTCATGGTAACCGGCTGATCCGGTTCATAACTGTCTTCTGACATCTCTGACAGGTGCTGTAGACCGGCTGGAACGGCAGCTGTCAAGTCATCCAGTCATTTCTTGAAAATCTCTAACTGTCTGAAAGTGTCGAGACTTTTTGTCTTTAAGTGTCGACACTTATAGTCCAAGTGTCGACACATGCTGTGTAAGTGTCGACACAAGTCTACAAGGTGTCGACACAACTTCTTGTATGTCTCGACCCAGATTCTTCTTCATGTGTCGACACTGAAATTGAGTGTCGACACAAGTACTTCATCTTCTTTCTTTAGCTGTATTCTTCTAAGTGTCGACACATCACCTTTGTGTCGACACAACTTCTTGTGTTGTATCTGTTAAGTGTCGACACTGCTTCTTGGTGTCGACACATAGTCTTCTATGTTGATTCTTGCTGAGTGTCGACACAGCTCCTTGTGTCGACACTTGATTCTTCTGTTGAGACTTCAGCTGAGTGTCGACACATTCCTTTAGTGTCGACACTTGTACTTAGAATATTTTGGAAATAATTCTGTTCTTTGCTAAGTGTCGACACAGCTCCTTGTGTCGACACTTTCTTCAAGTGTTGAGTCTTCAGCTGTGTGTCGACACATTGTTCTGGGTGTCGACACATACTTCAAATGCTGACTCTTCTGTTGAGTGTCGACACATTGTGCTGGGTGTCGACACTTACTTCAAGTGCTGACGCTTCTGCTTAGTGTTGACACATTGTGTTGAGTGTCGACACTTGTACTTAGTCTCTGCAGACTTTTGCTGAGTGTCGACACAGCTCCAAGTGTTGACACTTTCTGGTGTAGACACAGCTTCACTGAGTGTCGACACAGCTCCTTGTGTCGACACTTTCTGTCTGCACTTTTCTTCACTGAGTGTCGACACAGCTCCTTGTGTCGACACTTTCTGTCTGGTGTCGACTCTGCATCCCAGGTGTCGACACAATGACTCCAAGTGTCGACACTGCTTGTCTGGGTGTCGACACAAGCTTTCTTGAGTGTCGACACTTTCCCTCTGGGTGTCGACACATGGACTTAGAAACTTTTTGCTTCAGTCCAGTGATTACTTAACCTGCACAAGTAAACTCAACATACATCAAATACATTATGATGTATATCATTGAGTTGGGTGAGGCTTCTTCAAATCAGGTACATTTGACCAATGTACCCAACAATCTCCCCCTATTTGGAGAAGTCATAAACCTTAGTCAATGATATACACCATTCATAATTAAAAATTACAAAATGATGTAAAGCAGGTTATATTCAGCAGGGTAAACATAACATGTATTAAATCACACATGTATACACATTCATCAGCACAGAACAAATAAGAAATAGACACATTCACAGAACAAACATGAAATATATGAATCATATATTGTTCTAATATCTATCTTATACATTTTCAGAAGTTTACTAAATGTGTTACATCCAAAAGATTACAACATAAACTTCAAGAAAACTCTTAATCTATTTCTGCTCTGGCTCCTTAATTACTATGCCTTTGCCAGCTTGAACTTGAGCTTTGACAGGGGCTTCAACAGTTTCAGCATCAGCATGCTTCTTTCCTTTCAAGTCCTTCTTCTTAAGCTCTTCAGCTTTGATCTTCTGCCTCTCAAAATAGTGATATGGCTTAGGAAAGTACTTGCTAGGCTCCACTGCAGTAGGAGGTAGCTTTCCCATCTTTGCCTTCCTTCTGAATTGAACAATGGCTTCTTGTCTTATTTCATGTTTTCTCCATTCAGCTTCAGAGAACCACTTGTTCCTGTCATGAGTATGGTCTTTGGCAGCTTTCCAGGCAGTTAAAATTATATTTCTAGAGGTAGGGCTCCACTGTTCAAAATCTGGCCTTTGTTCTGCTTGTTCCCTAAACCTCTTTTTGGACAACCTTGTCTCTTCTTCTTTCTGTAATGCCTCTTGCATGGCTTCAGATATAGGTTGAACAACCTTTTCAATATGAACATGGTCCTTGCCCTCAGGTGGGCTATACATGGTGCTCACATCTGCTTGAATCATGTCAAAGTCTGGAGGTGGATAAATGACCTGAGCTACCTCTGGTTGCTCACCTCCAAGATAAATAGTTTGAATCCCTGATTCAGCAACATTATCATCATCACAGAGTGGAGGATAGCCCAGTGTAGCTCTGATGGAATTAGATATCCATTTGGCATGGTCAGAGCTAGCTTTGACTAATACTCTCTCCCCCTTTATGACTTCTCGAGCCATATGGTCTCTGACATCATCCTTTTGAAATCTTATTTGACTGTCCAAATATCTGATTCCCTCTTTAAAGAATGGTTTGAGCTTTTGCAGTTGATCAGATATAGCTTTCTGAGAGGCTTGGATGGCAGTCTTGACAGCAGAAATTTCTTGTTGAAAGGCTTTGTCAAATTCTATTTTAGCAGCAGCAGTAGATGTAGAAGGTTCAGCACCCTTGGTCTTCAACTCAGTGACTATAGCATTATGTGAAGCAGTCAAATTGTCATTCATTCTTATCTGATTTTCCAGGATATACCCTTGCTTCAATGCTATATCATCTACCTGTGCCTTGATCTTCTCTTGGTGTGTTGCCAGATACACCACTGCATTTCCACCCTTGTGGAAGCATTCATTCATTTCCTTCTTGTTAAGGTTCATTTCAAACCTTATAGACTTTATATCTTGGGCCAGATCAAATTGTAAAGCTTTGTGCCCTTCATCGACATAAGCCTCTATAGCCTTTCTTTGTTCATCAAGTTTTATCTGCATGGCAATCATTAAGGCACTATAATCAACAGATGGGGCTTGTTGAATTATAGGCTGTGGGGCTATAGATTGCAGAGCTTTCTTGTAACTCTGACTTCTCCTTTTAAAAACATATAATTTCTTCTTCTTTGCCCCAGCACTCTCCTCATCTTCAGAGGCAGAAGTGCTGGCTATCTCAACCCTATCCTTAGGGCTTTGAGGTTTTTCAGTTTGCACATCAGGTGCCTTCTCATTTTCTGGCCTAATAGACTCTTCCAGATCTTGTACTTGCTCCCCCTCAGCAGCAGCAGTATCTCTTCCAGCAGCTTCTTTGTCCATGTCAAAATCAACTTGATCTAGATTGAGAAATAGATCTTCCATGGTGAACTCTTGAGGTGATTGAGCTGGAGACATTCTTTGCTCTTCAACTACTGGAACAGCAGATGTGTCTTTGATAACAACATCTGGTTCTTGACTAGGCAGCTGAGTTTGTTGAGGAACATCAGACAAATCAGCATCTTCTATAAGATATTCTAAAGTTTTTAGGTCAGTGAGTACCTCTTGGATGATGATGGTGGCTTGCTCACTGTGCAATGTAGATGGTTCTTCTACAACTGGAGGCTCCCCCTGGCTTTGATCCCTATAGATGGGGCTAGCCTGTGGTAGCTCCCCCTGGATCTCAGCAGTCTCTTGAGCAGCAGGGGTCTTCTCTGCAGCCACTTCCTCTTGGTCATCAGGAGTGAAAACAACATGTTCTTCACTCCCTGAACTGCTGGAGGACTCTTGTTCAACTGGAGCAGTTTTTCTCTTTTTCTTAGGAGGAATCTCCTTCTCAGTAATTGTCTTCTCAGGGGTTGGCATGTCCTTTGACAACACCCTGTCCCATCTTGAAAAGATCCTTAGATCCATTTTCCTCATATGGTTTATCTTGCTGCCTGCAGCAGTATTCATTACCTCTGGTATGGTACCAGCTAGGTAGAGACTTATGATCCTGCCCAGATTGGGCTTCTTCAAGCTTTCCTTAATCTTCTCATAAACCACTTGAGACCAGTCTATTTTCAGAGTGAAGATAATTCTTGTCATGAGGCCAAACATATGGGCAGACACTCTGTCATGCCCTCCAGTCTTGCTGAGTAAGACTTTTCCCACAATCTCAGACATGAATTTTCCTTGAGTATTCATGCCTTTCCTGTTAAATACAGATCCTATCTTCATCTTAGGATCAAGTCCACACCAGGTTAAAGCTTCCCTGGTCTTTGAAGCAGTAACCTCTTCTTCATCTTGAATTTTTGGTAGCTGAAGTACCTTCCTCAGACTCTTAGGTGAAACCTTAATCTTAGTTCCATGAACTCTGGATTTGATTCTGAATCCAGATTCATCTACTGCAACTCCATTAAGGAATTCAAGTACTTCCTTCTTCCAAATCTTTGTAGGTTCAGACAAGAGATATTCTAGTCCAGAATCAGCGACTAGGGTTACCACTGCCTGAATTTCTTGATCTGCAACGTCGAATGCGCCGCGCACAAGCTCATAGCCCTCGTTAACGTTCTCCTCAAGCTTTGGAGCCATTAGGGTTTGTAGAATTTGTCTTTAGAAAAGAGAGGTGTCGACACAGTAGTTTTGGTCTCGAAACTTTGAAAGCGTGTCGACAAACAAAGACAGAACCCTATTTATACCTTTCTGATTTTGAAGATGAACAGGCGAGACAGCTAACTTAAAATGTGTCGACACTGGCAACAAGTGTCGACACTGACTTATAATGTCTCGACACCTACTTGACATGTGTCGACACTAACATTCTAAAGTGTCGACACCACATTCCTAGATGTGTCGACACCTTTTTCCTGAAGTGTCGACACCACTATTCTGTGTCGACATAGACTTGTCTATGTGTCGACACCTTTTTACTTAGTCATTTTCAAATCTGTAAACTTACTCTAAGTTTATCATTCCTAGTTCAATTTTGAATCTATTGAACTTAGCTTCTTCTAGTGGCTTAGTAAACATATCAGCTACTTGTTCATCTGTTTTAACATATTCTAATAAAATATCTTCTCTTTCTACATGCTCCCTAAGAAAATGATATTTAATCTCAATATATTTTGTCCTACTATGGGATGCAGGGTTATTAGCTATTGAAATAGCACTTGTAGAATCACAGAAAAGTGGAGTTCTACTTACCTAAAATCCATAGTCCTCTAGCTGATGTTGAATCCACAGAAGTTGAGCACAGCAACTTCCTGCAGCCACATACTCTGACTCAGCTGTGGAGATAGCCACACTGGTTTGCTTCTTGCTACTCCATGAAATTAGTCTCCCACCTAGGAATTGACAGGTTCCAGTAGTGCTCTTTCTATCCTCTTTGCATCCTGCAAAGTCTGCATCTGAATAACCTGTTAGATCAAAATCTCCATTCCTAGGGTACCAGAGGCCTAGATAGGGAGTGCCCTTTAGATATCTCAATATTCTTTTGACTGCAGTCAAATGAGACTCTTTAGGGCAGGCTTGATACCTTGCACAAACACATGTAGCATACATGATGTCTGGTCTACTAGCAGTCAAGTATAATAGGGAGCCAACTATCCCTCTATACAAGGTTTCATCTACAGGTTTCCCTGCATCATCCTTGCTAAGAGACATACTTGACCCCATAGGAGTCTTCATGGTACTGGATGAATCCATACCATACTTCCTTATGAGTTCTAGGGTGAACTTTGACTGATAAATGGACAAACCACTCTCAGTCTGTTTAACTTGGAGACCCAAGAAAAACTTCAGCTCTCCCATACTACTCATCTCAAACTGACCTTGCATAAGTTTTGCAAACTTTTTGCAAAGGCTGCTTTCAGTAGACCCAAATATAATGTCATCTACATATATTTGGACTAGTATGACTTTGCCTCTAGATTCCCTAAGGAATAGAGTCTTATCTATTTTCCCCCTTGAGAACTTGTTCTCAATGAGAAAACTAGATAGGGTTTCATACCAAGCCCTAGGGGCTTGCTTTAACCCATATAAAGCTTTCCTAAGTCTATAGACATAATGAGGTAGAGTTGGATCAACAAAACCTGCATGCTGTTCCACATAAACTTCTTCTTTAAGATTACCATTTAGGAATGCTGACTTGACATCCATTTGGTACACCTTGAATCCTTGATAGGTTGCATAGGCCAAGAACATTCTTATGGCTTCCAGTCTGGCTACTGGAGCAAAGGTTTGATCAAAATCAATACCTTCTTCTTGCCTATATCCTTTAGCAACCAGTCTAGCCTTATTCTTAATGATGACCCCTTGTTCATCCATCTTATTCCTGTAGATCCACTTTGTTCCTATTACATTGTGGTCTTTAGGTTTAGGAACAAGTTCCCAAACCTTGCACCTCTTGAACTGGTTAAGCTCTTCTTGCATTGCTTCAGTCCATTGTGGATCTTGTATTGCTTCTTCAAACTTCTTAGGTTCAACTTGTGACAGAAAACTGGAATAGATTGCAGCATTCTGATTTCTGCTCCTAGTTTGAACTCCTTGTCTTGGATCTCCAATAATCAGCTCTACTGGATGATCTCTTAGATGCCTGTTGGCTGGAGGCAATCTTACTTCTGGTTGAACCACTTCAGCATCTGCATTATGCTGTACTCCTTGTATTTCTTCAGCAATTGGCACATGTAGTTCTCCCCCTGGACAACAGCTACTGTCCTCTATTTGCTGTCTTGCAGCAGGCACCTCTTCTATAGTAAGCTTGTCCATTTTCTTTGTCAAACCTGTGGGGCTGCATACATTGCTAGACAACTCATTATTAATAAGTTTAGTCTCATCAAAAACTACATGCACTGATTCTTCTACAACTTGTGTAGTCAAGTTGTAGACTCTATAAGCCTTACTATTATTGCTGTACCCAACAAAAATTCCCTCTTGGGACTTGGCAGCAAACTTAGTTAAGTAAGACTTCCCATTGTTAAGTATGAAGCATTTACAACCAAAGATCCTAAAATAGGATAGGTTTGGTTTCCTGCCTTTCACTACTTCATAGGGGGTCTTGTTAAGCCTTTTAGTGATGGTAGCCCTATTTATAACATGGCATGCAGTGTTAACTGCTTCAGCCCAGAAATACTCTGGCAGTGATGTATCACTCAATAGGGTTCTACCAGCCTCTATCAAGGTTCTATTCTTCCTCTCAGCAATGCCATTTTGCTGAGGTGTTCTAGGTGAAGAGAATTCTTAAAATATCCCAAAGTCTTCACACAGTTTTGTCATGCTTTCAGACTGAAATTCAGTACCATGGTCACTTCTAATTTTGACCACTGTACTATTTAGTTCATTCTGAATTTGCTTGACAAAGCTATAGAAGACATTAGGTGTTTCAGATTTCTGTCTTAAGAAGAACACACAGGAAAACCTTGAGTAGTCATCTACAACTACAAAGGTATAGACCTTCCTACCTAAGCTGTGAACTGGCATTGGACCAAAAAGATCCATATGCAAGAGGTACAAACACCTCACAGCATCTTTGTTTTCTATGCTTTTAAAGGTGGATTTAGTCTGCTTGCCCTTTTGACAAGCTGAGCAAATATCATCTTTGACACACTTAACTTGAGGACCATTCCTCACTAACTCTTTGCTAAAGAGTTTGCTAATAGTCTTGTAGTTAAGATGGGCAAGCCTCTTGTGCCATTTGACACAATGAGAGACTGTCTCATCAGCTACAAGACAAACTGGAGAACCATTGTTCTCAACCATAATGTCTAGGCAGTAGACATTCCTCTTCCTATATCCTGTCAAAATGATCTCTTGATCACTTGACCTCTTGATATGACAACCATTTTTAGCAAATGAGATGTCATACCCTACATCACTTAATTGACTTATACTTATTAGGTTGTGTTTCAACCCTTTAACATAAGCCACTTGAGCAATGATAACTAAGTTTGTAGAAATGTTACCAAATCCTGTGATGATTCCTTTTTCAGAACCACCAAAGGTTACCTTTGGACCATCTTTTACTGGAATGTAGTCCTTTAGTAATCTTCTTGTTCCAGTCATATGTCTGGAACATCCACTGTCCAAGTACCATGTTGGGGTGTGGCCACTTGGACTTACCTGCAAAACAGATTAATGGACCTTAGAACCCAAAGAATTCTTGGGTCCTTGGTATTTGTTAGTCTGCAATCTGACAAAGCTCCCTGCAGGCTTTCCAACAGGTAGCTTGCTACTCACCTTGGCACTGGCATTGTGCCAACAGTCCACTGCAAAGTGGCCAATTTTGCCACAGCACCAACATTCAAACTTGTTGTACCTTTGCTTAGGTACAGCCTTTGCTGTATTATCTACAACAGTCTTGTTGAATGCTGGGGCTTTGCCCTTGGACTTAGACTTGGACTGCTCAGTCCTTGCAGGTCTAATAAAGCCCAGTCCAGCCTTGCCTTTTTGATGAACAAATTCATCAATTAAAGGTAACACTGACTTAGGTTTAGAAAATCTAGCAACTAAGTCCTTCTCCTTCTGAAGATTGATCTCCAGACTCTTAATTTGATCATTCTTAAATGATATAGTACCCATCTGAATCACTGTTATGTGTTTCAGCCTAGCTATCTCATTCAGCTTTTGATCAAATTGCTTCTCAAAATCTGTTGCAGCAGCTTTAAGATCAGCAATTTCCTTTGCCTGACTTTTGGCTAAGGACTTGCTTTTCTTGTAAGCTTGCAACAGCACCTTATATTCATCTATAAGTTGATTAATATCATCCTCAGACTCAGATACACTTTCATCACTTGATGAAGATGAATCTGATTCTGAACTAGAACAAGAAACTGAATTTAAACTTGAACTTTGTACCTGACTGGGTCCTGGCTGCTCCAGGATTTTGGCACTCTCTGTCAAAGCCATTAGTCCTTGGCATTGACTGTCTTCTTGTTCATAAATAGACTCCATGATCTGCATGAATTCTTCCTCTTCTTCTCCAGCAAACAGCCCTATGTAGGCTTCATCCTCAGACTCAGTTTCTAAAGAAGAGATATCTGATAGAGTCTTCTCCTTCTTGGCAACAAAAGACTTCTCTTTCTTTCCTTTGAAGTGAGTATTTTTCCTGTCACCAGATTCCTTTCTCTTCTCTGGACAATCTGCAATAACATGGCCCTGTCTATTGCAGTAGTAGCACACTATCTTAGATCCAGTTGCCTTGCTTGACTTTGTCCTCTTCCTGTCTTTCTTTGAAGGCTTTTTCTCCTGATAAAAGACTTCCTTTCCCTTTGAAGAAGAAGGTCTTGACCTCCACTGTTTCTTCTTCAAGAATTTCTGAAAGTGCCTAGTGAAGGCAGCAAAGTCTTCATCACTTTCACTGCTCTCACTCTTTGTGCTGACTGACTCATCAGACTCTGAATCAACTACCTCTGGAGGTGGAGTTGATGACTTATTCCTGCACTTTTTGGGAACTTCTGTCTTGAAAGCAACTGATCTTTCCTTGTGTTCAATCCTTGTTGATTTCTCCTCCTCTTTCCTCACTGTCAACTGTATCTCATATGACAATAACTTGCCAAACAGTGTAGGAGGAGGAATTTCCCCCAACTTAGCCATTTCTCTTATGGCACAAATCTTTGTGTCCCAATCTTTGGTTAGGGACCTTAAGAACTTATCATTTAGTTCATAGTTACTGAACTCTCTTCCATAAGACATGAGTTCATTAACTATTCTATAGAACTTCTTGTAGCACTCAGTTATGCTATCACCTTTACCTTGTCTAAAGCTCTCATACTCCTGATTTAGCAAGGATTTTCTATCTTGCCTAACTTCTTCAGATCCTTCCATATACACTATAAGAGTGTCCCACATCTCCTTGGCTGTCTTACAGTGTATAAGATTCTAAAAAGTTGCATCATCTATGGCACTTACAATAATGTTTTGTGCCCTCTTGTCCATTGTAGCTAGGACAATCTCATCCTTAGTCATCTCAGAGAAATCCTTTGGAGTTCTCTGATTTGCATCCAAAACTGAAATCTTCATTGGCACATAAGGCCCTTCCTTTACTGTGATGTAGATTCTAGGGTCAGAGGCTTCCATAAATAGCCTTACCCTTTCTTTCCAGATCCCAAAGATCTCTTTCCTGCATATGGGTAATTTCATGGAACCCAATTCCTTGTGATTCTCAGAAGAACCCATGTTTCTTGATTTTCTTGAATTTCTTGGAATTGTGTTTTGTCTTACACTGAATCTGCCAAACAGGATCTCCTCAGACTGTTAGTCCTTTTTGAGGAACCTGCCTCTGATACCACTTGAAAGATATGGTACCTAAACACCTAGGGGGGGGGGGTGAATAGGTGACCTAATCCTTTTTAAACTTTAATGGCAGCCAACAGTTTATAACACAACTTTCTAACTTATTCTATCACAGCAAAAACTAAGCATACACAACAAATATCATTCACAGCACAGCAGACACAGTGGTTTATAGTGGTTCCCCAAGATATGGGTACATCCACTTTCCCCCTTCGCCTATCTAGCAGTATACTAGATTCGGCCAAACTCCTCCACTGTCTCAGAACCCAAATTGGTTCCTACACCTCAGGCCCAAAGCCTTACAACTCAGCTTTATCCCAAAGCCTACACTCAGCCAATCAAGGCCTACACTCAGCCAACCAAGGCCTACACTCAGCCAACCAAGGCCTACACTCAGCCAATCAAGGCCTACACTCAGAGATCTCAATCTCCTACACTCAGGCTCTCAAGCCCTACCCTCAGCCTTTATAATTATAGGCTTACAATTCACTCAGATCCAATGGATCCTACATGATAAAAAATGTATTACAACTATTAACTCAACAACTCAGAAATAAAGAGGGGAGTTGAGAGTTTCTTGATGAGTTCTTGGAAGAACTCAGCTGGATTCAATCTGACTTAGCTTTCTTCAAAGCTTCTTGAGTAGAACTGAATAAGACTGAATCCTCCTGCAGTAGTTCCTTGACCTCTGCCACTTAAGATCCAGAATGAATCTGAATCCTTCTTCTCAGCCTAGTTCCAGAGGCTGATTTCTTGGATGGAACCCTCTCTCTCCAACTTCTTAGATCTGCACTTGGACTGCAAGATCTTCTTGTGTTGATACTTTGTGTACCACTTCAATGACTTGTTCAATAATAATCTGAACCAGTTGATCTTGAACAACAGTTTCTGTAAACTGTAGGTGCCTATTTATAGGCCTTCTTTATGGTAACCGACTGATCCAGTTCATAACTGTCTTCTGACATCTCTGACAGGTGCTGTAGACTGGCTGGAACGGCAGCTGTCAAGTCATCCAGTCATTTCTTGAAAATCTCTAACTGTCTGAAAGTGTCGAGACTTTCTATCTTTAAGTGTCGACACTTATAGTCCAAGTGTCGACACATGCTGTGTAAGTGTCGACACAAGTCTACAAGGTGTCGACACAACTTCTTGTATGTCTCGACCCAGATTCTTCTTCATGTGTCGACACTGAAATTGAGTGTCGACACAAGTACTTCATCTTCTTTCTTTAGCTGTATTCTTCTAAGTGTCGACACATCACCTTTGTGTCGACACAACTTCTTGTGTTGTATATATTAAGTGTCGACACTGCTTCTTGGTGTCGACACATAGTCTTCTATGTTGATTCTTGCTGAGTGTCGACACAGCTCCTTGTGTCGACACTTGATTCTTCTGTTGAGACTTCAGCTGAGTGTCGACACATTCCTTTAGTGTCAACACTTGTACTTAGAATATTTTGGAAATAATTCTGTTCTTTGCTAAGTGTCGACACAGCTCCTTGTGTCGACACTTTATTCAAGTGTTGAGTCTTCAGCTGTGTGTCGACACATTGTTCTGGGTGTCGACACATACTTCAAATGCTGACTCTTCTGTTGAGTGTCGACACATTGTGCTGGGTGTCGACACTTACTTCAAGTGCTGACTCTTCTGCTTAGTGTTGACACATTATGTTGAGTGTCGACACTTGTACTTAGTCTCTGCAGACTTTTGCTGAGTGTCGACATAGCTCCAAGTGTCGACACTTTCTGGTGTAGACACAGCTTCACTGAGTGTCGACACAGCTCCTTGTGTCGACACTTTCTGTCTGCACTTTTCTTCACTGAGTGTCGACACAGCTCCTTGTGTCGACACTTTCTGTCTGGTGTCGACTCTGCATCCCAGGTGTCGACACAATGACTCCAAGTGTCGACACTGCTTGTCTGGGTGTCGACACAAGCTTTCTTGAGTGTCGACACTTTCCCTCTGGGTGTCGACACATGGACTTAGAAACTTTTTGCTTCAGTCCAGTGATTACTTAACCTGCACAAGTAAACTCAACATACATCAAATACATTATGATGTATATCATTGAGTTGGGTGAGGCTTCTTCAAATCAGGTACATTTGACCAATGTACCCAACACAGGCTCAGCATCAAGTATCATCTCTGGAGTGGAAAACGTCCGTGGAAACCTGGGGAACATATTAGCAGTAGGCAGGAAAGAAGGCAACTTACCATCCGATGATATACCTGTGGGGACCGAAAGAGAGAGATCATCCGTACTATCACTCCCCAACCCATGAGAATTTTTAGTGGGAGAAGAAGACGACAAAGAAATCAACTCTTGTGGTTGTGACACAAACATCGTTAAATCCGAAACATTAAAAATGGGGGAGATACCCCAATCAGCAGGCAAGTCCAAAACGAAAGCGTTGTCACCTAACTTCTTAATAATACGAAAGGGGCCGACGCGCTTTGGTGCTAACTTTTTAATAGTGCCAGTTGGTAAGCGTTCGGGAACCAAACGGACTAAAACTAGATCGCCAATTTTGAAGTCTGATACTCTCCTATGTAATTTACCGTGCGCTTGATAAGAGTCGTATTACGTAGTCAAGGTGGCCCGTATACGTGCGTGTAAATCATGGATGTGCTGGGCGAAGGATTGTGCAAACTGACTTGCCTTGTACGTTGGGGGCAACGACACCAAGTCAAGCGGCACAGGAGCCTTATACCCGTGGACAACCTCATTCGGAGACAGACCCGTAGACCTATTCTTGGAATTATTGTAGGCTAACTGGGCATGGGGAAGGAGAAGATCCCACGTGCTCTTGTGATCACTCACAAGGCATCGTAACAAGTTTCCTAAGATCCGATTAACCACTTCCGTCTGCCCATCAGTTTGGGGATGATAGGCAGAGGAAAACAATAATCTCGTTCCCATTAATATCCAAAGAGTCTTCCAAAAATAACTAGTGAATTTTACGTCCCTATCCGATACTATGGTCTTTGGCACTCCACGGTGACTAACGACTTCTTTAAAATAAAGTTTAGCGACGTGAGACGCATCATTTGTCCTACTGCACGGGATGAAATAAGCCATCTTTGAAAACCTATCCACAACTACAAAAATTGAGTCGTGACGGCGTAGGGTAATGGGGAGGCCTAATACAAAATCCATACTAACGTCGACCCAAGGCATGGAAGGAATAGGCAAGGGTGTATATAATCCTACGTTGGTTTTACTACCCTTAGACACCTGGCATGTGCGGCAGCTACTCATTACCTGTCCTACCATAACCTTAAGTTTTGGCCAATAGAATTTGTCCTCGACTAACGTAATGGTCTTATCTCTACCGAAGTGGCCACTCAACCCTCCGCTATGCAACTCCCAAATAATATGTAGTCGTAACGATGACTGCGGAATACATAGCTTCCCGTTCCTAAACAGGTAACCATCCTTGATGACGTATGCAGATATCGTCGTGGGGGAGCTATCCTGGGCAGATAAATAGAAGTCCTGGAAGTCAGGACATGTGGCGTACTCATTCTTAATCCGCTCAAAGACTATAATATGTACTTCCATAGAGGTGAGTAAAAGCGTAAGACGACTAAGGGCGTCCGCGACTCGGTTATCGGCTCCCTTAAGGTGCTTGAGATTAAACGTGTAGCCTTGTAAGAAAGATACCCACTTAGCGTGTCGTGGGCTGATCTTATGCTGGCCGTTAATGAAACGTAGAGCCTCATGATCGGAGAGGATCACAAACTCCTTGGAGAGGAGATAGTGCCTCCAATGGTGTAGACATCGGACTACAACATAAAATTCCCTATCGTAATTGGAATAGTTCAGCTTAGGGCCGGACAACTTCTCGCTAAAATAACTAACGGGATGGCCCTCCTGGCTCAAGACACCTCCAATCCCTACCCCAGACGCATCGCATGTGAGCTCAAAGACTTTAGCAAAGTCAGGTAGACGTAAGACAAGTGCCTCAGTCATAAGCTCCTTGATTCGCTCAAAAGCATGGGTGGCGGACTTCGTCCACGTAAACTCTCCCTTCTTCATACAGTCCGTGATAGGCGCCATAATACTACTGAAGTCTCGTATGAAACGACGATAAAACGTGGCTAACCCATGAAAACTACGCACCTCACGTAGGGTGGTTGGCATGGGCCAGTCCTTAATGACCTGAACCTTTCCCGGATCGACTCGGATACCCTCGGAGCCGACTATATAGCCTAAGAACTCTACCTCCGAGACATAGAAAGTGCATTTCTTAAGGTTGAGAAATAACGTCTCCTTCCGCATGGTGGAAAGGATCACTCTCATGTGGGAGATGTGCTCGGTAGTAGAGGTGCTATAAATAAGAATATCGTCAAAGTAGACGACAACGAACTTTCCCATGAACGGCTGAAAGACATGTGTCATCATCCGGGAGAAGGTACTAGGGGAATTGGACAACCCAAAGGGCATCACAAGACATTCGTACAGACCATCCTTCGATTTAAACGCTGTCTTCCACTCATCGCCCTCTCGTATCCTAATCTGGTGATAACCACTCCGAAGATCTAATTTGGAGAATACGGTGGCTCCAGACAAGACATCCAACAAATCATCTAGGCGGGGAATGGGGAACCTATATTTGATGGTGATTTTGTTGATAGCCCGGCTATCAACGCACATCCTCCATGTACCATCCTTCTTGGGGGCAAGTAGGGCTGGTACATCACATGGACTCATACTAGTCCTAATAAAACCTTTCGCTAGCAAGCCCCTATCTGAGACTGCAACTCCAGGTGGGCTGCGGGGTGGAGTCGGTAATGGGGCTGATTTGGCAAGGAAGACCCCGGGATGAGATCTATCGCATGCTGGATATTCCTAAGCGGGGGTAACGTGGACGACAACTCATCCGGGTACACGTCCCTATACTCCTCCAACAGTACCCGTAACTCACTAGGTAACTCATCCAAAATGCTAGAATTGGGCTTCGCACTTAAGAGGACTAGCGCATACATGATTCCATCAAAGAACGGATCCCTCTCAAACTCTTTCCTACCAACTAGATTCAACGTTTTCCGTTCTACCGGAATAGTGATGTCCTTAGCCAAGACTACGGGCTCCTTTGGGATGGTCGGCCTCAAAGTGATGGTTTTGCCATTGAATTTGAATTCATAAGTGTTGGATCTACCAAAATGTGTAACATCACGGTCGTATAGTCAAGGGCGGCCTAACAACACATGACAAGCGTCCATAGGAAGGACATCACACCACACCTCATCAATGTAGGATTTGAATGAGAGTGGGACCAGGCATCGCTTGGTAACGGGTACAGAGAGCTTGTTGATCCAAGCGACCTGATATGGGGTCGGGTGTGGTTCCGTAACCAAGGACATACGTGCTACTGCGTTCTCAGATATGACATTCACGCAGCTACCACTATCAATAATCAGCTTGCAAAGCTTCTCTCCACTCTTAAAAATCAGAGAAAATATGCTCGTCCTCTTCCAATCATCTAATGGACGAGGAGTGGTCAAAATACAACGCATCACCATAAGGGGGTGATCGTCCTCTAAGTCACTAGGGACTCCTTCGGGGTCACTATCCTCTGTAGCCTCGTATACGTAATCGTCAGGGTCGGTAGTTGGCTCTAATAAGGCTAGTGTTTTTGTCTTTGTTGGGCATTCGTAGGCATAGTGGCCTTGAATGCCGCAAGAGTAACAAGTGGTGTTAGCCTTGCTAACCTTCCCGATAGGGACACGCTCACTCGCAGGGTTCTTGGAGTTCCTAGCGGTGATCACGATTGACTTCGACTCGGTAGAATTAAACTTTCCCTTATCAGGATATGTGGAAGAAGATGCCCCAGTGGTGGACTTGTGCTTCGCATGAGCGTAACGGGAGTGAGCCTTAGAGTCTAGGTGTTTTTCAATGTCCAAGGCGGCATTGAAAGTCGTGTTCAAGTCCGTATGCCCATATCGCAAGAGCTTCCTTTGGATATCGGGGTTAAGACCCTTTCGAAATCTAGATAAAGTGACTTCGGGGATCTCCCTAAGGTCACATCGCACCATTCGGTCCTTAAGTTCACCCATATATTCAGCTACCGAGCTTGAGCCCTGCCGCAGAGTGGCAAGCTCATCGAACATCTGTGTCCGATGGTACGGAGGAACGTACTGATCGGTCAACAGGTTTTTCATTACTGGCCAACCTATAAGGGGGGCTCCGTGTCCGGTTCCTAATCTTTGCTCCTCATTCAGCCAGAACGTCTTTGCACGACCTGTTAACTTCATCCGGGCAACTTGGACCTTTTGGGGATCCGTCAGGTTGTGCCACTCGAAGTAACACTCCATATCCACAGTCCAGTTAAGGAAGATTTGGGGGTCTCCCATGATATCATAAGTGGGGGCATTTATCTTAATGACCCTAGTAATGTCAAAGTCTCGCTCGGGGCGGTGTCCTCTAGGGGGCACCCGTGGAGAGTCCCCATCAGAATCCGAATCAGAGTTATGTTGGTGCCGGTTGGGCCGGTCAACATTAACGGGTGGCGGGGGTGGCCTAGCTTGGTTTTGTAGGATCTGGGCTAAGACGTTCCTAAGCTCAGCCATTTCGGCACGAAGACCCTCTATAGCCGCGGTGTTGGGATCACCATGCTCGTTCGCAGCCATACTAGACGTAGACGGGGTTGCGTACTCCGTTCTTAGCCTAGTGCGCATTCAGGTTTGGGAGGCCCCGGGCAAGATGAATTTTCCTAGGGCTGTAGCTATATTGAAAATAAGATATTTTTATATATTCCCAATGTGAATAACACGTAGATCGTTAAATTTTTTTTTTTTTGAAATTTTGCTGAAAAATAAAGATTTCAGCCCGCTATTGGCAGAGCACAGAAAATAATTTTTTTTGACTTTCTAACGATCCGATCTCCAACAAGGAATGCAGAGAGGATGTTTGCAACGTGAAAGTTGAAACGACCGCCTCTGATACCAAATTGATGTAGGGATGTCGGATCGGAGATCTCCGCGAAGCTAACGCTCTCCCTACGCACAACACGTCGTAGATCTACCACACCTACACAACACCTATCGCCCACAATAGTCCTCGTCACAAAACGCAGCTCAAACAACAAAGGAGGAATGGTCGACTCGAAAACGACGATCGGAAATTTGAGTCGGAATATTCCCCAAGAAAACACAAAGGTTGCCACTCCTTTTTGAGAGCAAGACCAAGGCTATAGGCCAAGATCCGCTCAGGCAAATAGGATCCACCCGATCCGGAAATAAAAAGCCTTGCAACGGCGATTTCGATTCAAAACTTGCAGCGATTAGATTAAAGATCCGGAGAAAACGATTCGTGAAAACCACCACAACTAAAGAGAAGAAATCACACAAGGGAGGGGAAAGAGATTACCCAACCGGAAAACTTTCACACGAGATAACTGTGGGAGAATCACTCTCTCCACGGATCCACCGGCGTCACACCGAATGGTTTGCAACCTTCTTCCAAGGAGTCACACCGAAGGAAGCCGCGCCGGAGTCGCACCGAACGGATGGAGGGAGCAAGGAGGGGCGGCGGTTTCACACCACAACCAAGGGGGGGGGGGGGGGGGGGCGGCGGCTTGGAGATTCCTCCTCTTGGCCGAATTCCTCAATGAGAGCTTTAGGGTTAATTTCTTGTCTAATAATCTCATAACAAAGCCTCCTTATATAGGAGTTACAAACAAGTCTTAGCCCTTCATGATGGAGATTTAATCTCATCCATCCGAACGGCTAATTGCACACGAGTACTAAAAATAGTTCAAAATGAAAAATAACAACACATGCAATGAATATAAAATTATCACATAAGCATAGGATAATTTTATATTCCAAATATAAAATAAAGTGCAAGAAAAGGAAATAAATAAAGCTAATGCGTTGCCGTGGCGGTAGCACGTCGCGGGCGGAGGTTGTAGCGTAGCCTTCCGTTAGCGCCATCGTGCCGCCTCACGTCCTTGAGTCGTATGGCCTGATCAACCGGATCATCAGCAGCATCGTCAGCATCGTCTTGAAATGGTGGAGGAGGGGGCACGCCATCATGCTGGGGGCGTCCACAATGACGAACTTGCAGTTTCGGGACTGCCCCCCCAAGGTGACATGGAGGCCAACACCTCCCTCTACCTCCTTCCTTTCTCCTGAAAACCCGAACAAGGGGCCATCCGAGGCCAGCACCCTCTTTGCCTCCACCCTCATCGCGTCGAACGCCTTTTTGAAGACGACATTGACGGAACTCCCGTTGTCCATGAGGATCCGAGAGACGGTGAAATTCTTGATGGCCGCCCTGATGACTAGCGCATCACAGAACAGATTCTCGTGGTCTGGCATATCACTCCTGGAGAAGGTGATCCTCTCCTCCGGGGGTGGGGTTTGGGATGTTGAGGCGACGCTCCGCCGGTACATGGTGTGGAGACTTGCCTTGCGGGAAGCCTCGATCCCCACTCCCCGTGGATCACTCCGATCCCTCCCCGGGTCCCCACATCCACCCGGTCTTCGCAACGATCCTCCTCCATCCGAGGCAGGACCGCCTCAATCCTCACTTCCTGTCGCCCCTTCTACTGCTACTGCTGCTCCCTATTCCCCCTCATCTCGAGGAACTCCAGATAGGTGGCCGTGGCATGCCCCTCTTCCTGATGGAAGTCGCAATAGGGCAGCTCCACCCTGACCTCTCTTCTTCTCCTCCTCCACGCTCCCCTCCTTGCTCCCAGGGATATGGCCATGGCCTCTTCTTGATCGGGGAGCCGGGGCCTCTGGCCCTGCCTCCAGCCCGGGGGGGGGGGGGGGGGTGGAACTGGTCTTTCCTCCCCTGGTAGTGATCCCTTCCGTAATACCCTCTCTGCGGCCCCTGCCCCTGCCACTCGGGTCTCCATCATAGCCGTCGGTCGGGCTCTTGACGCCCCCACCTCGGCTGCTGCTGCCCCTAGAGCTGCCTCTGCTCCCTCTGCCTGGGGTCTCCTCTCCTATCTTCCTGTCCTCTTCCTCCCTTCGACTCCTTTTCCTCCTCGGTTGCCCACCTGGCTAGCTTCCTCGCAAATTCCGGGTTCGACGCCTCCCCGTCGACTTCCCTTGCTGCCCTCTCCATCAGCTCCTCGTAGGAGAGGGGGGAACTCTCTTCAGCTCCATTCGGAAGAAACCTTATTGCAGGCCCAGGGTAAAGGCCATCATCAGACTATGGCCCGACATCTCCTAGACTTGAGTAACTTCCTCCTAGAATCTGTCCACATAGCTTCCCAACGTCTCGTTCACCCCCTGCTTTATGTGGAACAAAGACTCGGACTCCTTCTTTCTTTTCTTCGAGGTGGTGAATCTCAGCATGAACCCTCGGCGCAGGTCCTCGAAGCAGTAGATGGAGCTGGCCGGGAGCTGGTGGAACCACTCCCTTGCCTTCTCCCGGAGGGTGATTGCGAAGAGCCGACATTTGAATCCGTTCGACATCTAACGGATGGAGACCACATCCTCGAACCATTGGACATGCTGGACCGGGTCTCCTTTCCCGGTATAGTAAGACATCTCGGGTTCCCTGAACCCATCTAGGACTGGAGCTGAGGAGACCAGCTCGCTGAAAGGACTGCCACCCCCCACTGGGCGAGCTGGCGAGTCTCGCGAGCCCAGCTCGTCGAACCGGCCTCGGCCTGCCGAGCCGGGGAAGAGCTCGCGCCCTGGGAGCTCGCACCCTCGGACTTCCTCGGCCACTTCCTTCCCAGCTCGCCGGCCGGGAGCGTCCTCGCCCAAAGATGGGGCGACCGCGATCTGGGCTGCCAGAGTCGAGCACTCGGCACGTGCGCCGAGTGCGAACTTGACGAGGCCCAGCAACTCGTTCCTGAAGTCTTCCAACATCCCCACCGTTGCGGGAGGCGGGGGGGGGGGGGGGGGGAGTTTTGCCTGTCAGATCCTTGTCCTCCCGTCATTGAGCTCGCCGAAGCCTTTCTGTGCTGACCACTTTCCACGCTCACCGCACAAAAATGTTGAAACCGGAATCCGGTCCCTCGTGGAGTTCGACCCTCTGGGAAGGGGTGGTCTCGCGCCTACTTCGCTCCTGCAAGAAAAACAACAAAGAAGGCAAGGTGAAACAGACCCAAGGGCTCGGCAGGGAGGTCCCACCACAAACCCGAAAGATCTCAGAGTGCTTCCCCTCCTTAGCCAGAAGCCGAGCTAAGGTACCCTCAGAAAGCACTCGAAGAATGGGGCAGGAGAGCACAGGGAAGAACCTGCTTTCTGGGGTACCCCTTGGGTCCTATTTATAGCTTTTGAAATCCGGACTGCCAATAACCAAAAGAACCGAGCTGAAATTACTAGAAAACCCTTGGTTGGGTCTGCCAACAGCCAAACTCCGCTGTTTTGAAGGGCTATGGGCAGACCAGCAGGGGCAAAACAGTAAAAAATACCTCATACATCCAGGCGAGCTTGGGAGCTTTGGCTACCTCGGCATGTTCTGCTCGCCTACTGTTGCCGAGCTCCCCTGCGAGGACGCGAGCTGTGTCTCGCTCGGCACATGCCAAACTCCGGGTCGCCGATCGTTGATCTTTGGTCGACGGATGCCGAGCTCCGGCTCGCCCTCTATACTGTCGAACTCGCCCCCTTTGCTGCCGAGCTCGCCTGCTGTTCTCAGCCCGATCTGCCTATACCCTAGTGACCTGCTCGCCGGACACGGGGTTGTACAATGACATCCATTGTCCTATTGGTCCTTTTGGTCTGCCCATCAGTTTGAAATGGAAGGTCGTATTGAACTTCAACTTGGTTCTCAATAGTTGATGGATTAGCCTCCAATCATTTAAAGTGAAATGCCCATCACGGTCACTTACGATGTTACGGGGCACACCATGCAATCGTACTTTGTTATCCACATAAAGCTTTGCTAGCTTATCCACTGAATCATCCTTTTAATTCGGAATGAAGTGCAACACCTTAGTCAAATGATCTATGATTTTCCAGATGACATCGTTCCCATGCTGCGATCTCAGCAATCCATGAATGAAATCCATCGATATATTGTCGAACTTCCATTCCATAATCGACAAAGAATTTAGAAATCCTCCCAGTTTCTGACATTCAACCTTCACTGGTGCACAAGTATGACACTTTACCACATAGCGAGCTATGTCTTTCTTCAAACTTGACCACAAGTATAGTGTCTTCATGTCTTTAGGCATCTTTATGCTCCCCGAGTAGATCAAGTACTTGGTAAAATGAGCCTCGACATCAACTCTTCCCATAAAGTGCCAAACTTTGGGATGCACATGTAACATCCCTTAAACAACTAGACCCCTAGGATTTTGTTTTGTCATGACTAGGTCATGACAAAACCACCAGAAGCTCAAAGGACTAAGTGAACAAGGCCAAGGTGAAAAACACCTTGGTCTGCCTATAACTCAGCCTCAACATTTAGACCTAAGGTCTGACTCTAGGGCTACAACTAGATCCCATGACCCTACCACAACACCCCAAACACCTTGTGAAGTCCATAGGACCACTAAGGGCCCACTATGGGCAGTCAAAGTGGTTAAGTTGACCTAAGTCGACCCTAACCCTAAATGGGTCAAACTAGCCTACTTAGGATCAATTGACTTTCCCCTAGCCAAGTGGACCCCACCCATGCCCTCCTAACCCTAAAGTGAGGTCAATGGGTCACCAAAGACCCATTGGGGTCAACCCAAGAGTCTAGGTTGACCAAAGTCAACTCTAGCCCTTTTTTGGTCAAAGTACCCTTCCTAAGGGCAGGTGACCTCCAAAGTGCCAAGACAACCCTACCCAACCCTTCATAGATCTTAGGGGAGGTCAATGGGTCACCAGACCCATTTGGGTCAACCAAAGAGGCTAAGTTGACCCAAGTCAACCATAGCTTCAAAAAGGGTCAAAGTGCCCTAACTAAGGGTCAAGTGACCCCCAAGATGCCCAACCAACCCTACTCAAGTCTTCCTAGACCTTAAGTGTCCAATGGGTCACCAAGGACCCATTGGGGTACCCCCAAATGGTCATGTTAACCAAAGTCAACTCTATTCTAGTGTTAGGTCAAATTAGCCTAAATGGGCTAACCCAAGTTCAAACCCATTTCCCCACTTGGTCTAACCTCATTTTTATCACTAATATGAGTTAGTGGGCTGCCATTATGCTAGATAGATGATCAAATTCGGCCATGGTGAGTAGGAGAGTGAAAAGCTCCATTTTCCCCTTTAATGGAGGAGAGAGAAAGTGGGAAGTGAAAGCCATTCATGGCTTGGAAGGACAAAGGACCTCTCTTTTTGCTGGAATCTTCCTCCCTGGTCAGTTAGGGGAAGATTAGGGGACTTTCCAGCCCTTTCTAGAGGCTGGGTGCAGTGAACCCACCATGGCCGAAATCTCCGCATCAAGGCTATTAATGGCCATTGATGCTACGCCCTTTCCCTCCCCCATTTGATGGTTTTAAAAGCTTCCTTAGGACCATAGGAGTCATTTCCACACATTCCCTGAAGATTCCGAGCCATTTGGTAGTGCTGTTGCAGAATACCCAAAGCTTCAAAATCCGGCCATGGCGCACCACCACCAAACCCGTCGGCAAGCACGGTTGAAGGTCCTCCTCTACTCCTCTCTTCGTGGGCTAGAATCCTAGATCAATTAGGAGAGAAATCGAGCTCAATTGAGCCGGATCGGGTGAGGAAAATTTTAGTTTTTCATGGATTTTTATAATTCGTGAGTTCGCCGGAAACCGCCCCTCCGACGGCCGTGCCGCCGCCCGGCGGTAACCCCCACCTCAACGAAGGTGGTGGCGGTGGTGGGCAGCCAAGGAGTTGGCCGGGTGGCTGGGAAATGAGCTTGGAATAGGCTCCAGGTTTGGCCAATCCCAGCCCATGGCTGGAGGAAGAAGATGACCAGGAGCCCCACGATTCTGCTTTAAGATCCGTGCTGGATCATTCTTTAATTATTTCTGTTTTATTAATTTCTGCCTCATTTCTGGGCTATTCTTAAATTAAAAATTACAAATACTTAGTTTTTGTTTCAAAAAAATGACCAACATGCAAATTGTAGCCCTGGAAGTTTATTTTAATTTAAAATTTATTTGAAACAATTTGGGTAAGTGGTTTGACCACAACACCCATTTTGGCGAGGGCTATACCTAGGTTAGACCAGAGACTATTTTCAGTGGCCCCATCAATCCAGCCATCCAAATGACTTGTAGTTTTGGATGAGGGTCATTCTTACCTATGCCTAGAACATATCCAAAATCGGAAATTTTTGGAAAATAGTTTCCTAAAGTGTTTGTAGAAATTTAATAAATAATGTAGGAATTATTTAAAAGGTATAATGACCTCAAAACCCTCCCAAATTTTGGTGAGTGGTCCTTGGGGTCTTCAGAAGGCTCTGATTAAAATTGCATATCATTTGGAGATGGTTTGAGGTACAATCACACAAACCATAGCCTTGCCCTAATAAGGCTATTTAGGTCAAATATTGCACTTTGGGTTTTGAGTGGCCAAATCACCTCAATAGAGGTTGAAAATGGGGCCACTGACTTGGCATGGCTTGTAACACCTTCCCATGGAAGATGGGGTGGATTGGGGTGAGTTTGCCCTAGAACCCAAGACCAAACCCTAAGGATGGTTTTTGGTGCCTTGTGAAGGGAAAGGGGTCAAAAGACCTTGTATGGACTTGAGACTTTGTAGAGTGAGAACTTGAGTAGCTAAAACCCCCTGGTAAAATTCTTAAGGGATTTGGGAATGCGTAGGACCCTCTAAACCCTAACCCTAGTTTAGGGCACAAAAATTGTAGAGATAGAATAGGTTACTAAAACTCATTGAACAGTGATGAAACTTGGGTAGAGTAGTCTTATAGTTAGTAGGAGCCTCTGAGAATTATTGTAAGGTGTTTGGAAGAAATTAACGTATACATGTAGTTAAAATATTTAAGTTGCCCCTAAGGATGATTGTGATAAAATCATGGTTAAACTATCTTAAAATGTTATGAAACTTGGTCAGTGAGGATTTATGATCATACTATAGCCATGCTAAATTTGTGTAATTTTTGGATAATATTTTAAGGTACTTCTCTATTTAATTCCATTTATTGTATTTATATTGAATTAATTAATTAGGGGCTTAAATCTTGCTGAAGAGTTGAGAAACTTTGGATTTAATGTTAAATAGTCATATTATGTTTATCATAAATTTTGTGGAGCATTTACTTATCTGGTGTTGGTACATCATGTTCAAACTTGGGGTTTTGGATTACTAGAATAATTAAATAAATTACCAGATAAATTAGGAAAATTATAAAATTCTGTATTTAGGCTAATAAGGTCATGTCAGCCGTCCTTTAATTATTATAGGGTTACTGGATGAATATTTTAGGTACCTCTCATTTTACACGTCATATAGCTTGGGTTGGTCTGCATTTAGTAAAACTACAGAATTTAATTTGGAATATTAATTTGGGCACATGAGTTGGGGTTAGATGTTTGCTGGTTGGATAATTAAAAATGAGTTCACCATTGGAAGATAGGATGAGTAGGGTGTTGGTTTGGCTAGTGTTAGGTGGTGCTCGGGATCGACGAAAGATCATCTTTCCCGAGGGGAGGAAGTGTTAAATACTCTAGGGTTAGATCCAGTACAACAAGTTAGGGTTTTGGGAAAGTTGATAGCAACCAATAATAATAAGTGCCTTGCGAAAGGGAGCTTTGGGCGTAATCCCATCGTAGTTCCTAGTGCGTTCGAGAGCCCTTCACGGAGAATACCTTGGGCAGTCCTGGGCTAACATAAACAGTAAGAATACAATATTTCAAGAGCAACTAGTATAACTAGGGTTACACATTCACACACCCGGGTAGCTCGAGAGGTTGTTTAGGTTGTTTTGATTGCCATCCGGATGGTTCGTTCGGAAGGTAGATGCACGGACGGATAGTCCGGGGAGCTAGTAGCTCAAAAGGTTTTGGATACAAAATAAGGTGGTGGGTCTTTGGTATCGGACGGTCGTTCACACCTACGTCGATACGTTGACTCGGCGGTGTGGGACACTTAGCCAAAGAAAGTCTGGTGGATATGACTAGCATTAGTACGCAGATACTCTAGGTTGTGTTCTTCTAGGGGCGTACGGGAGGGCTAGGCCTGGTAGTGTGGATACCCGCCTAGGAGTGGGTGGCCCGACCCACTGTCTCCGTTTGCCACTACGGAGGTTCCTGGGAGTGAAGCTAGCTGCTCAAATAGGGGAAACTAAAGGTCTGTACGCATAGAGTTGTGTGCGTGGGTTGCACTTACATGAATCATGACATATCATACTTGCATACAACCGACACCGCAACGTATAAATTGGTATGAGACTTTTTATACGGTGGGAGCCTTGTAGAATACCCCTTAACTTATATGTTTGTATGGACATTCATATAACTTAAGGTTACTTACTTCTTACCTTGTCTTTCTTACATACGCTGCTTACTCTACTTGCTTACTCTACTTGCTTACCTTACTGCATACTATTATAGAACTGCTAGACTAGTTCCACTGTCACCTGCCACTTTGTACTCTCCACCTTTGTAGCTTCCCTTTCCTCCTCCCCGCTCGGTGCCTAGGAGGCATGGGGGGATGGGTAGGGGATGATAAGGCTTAGTCTTTATGACTAATGGTTTTCGGACCACCACATTACAGGGGCTTCATATGGGAGACAGGGACCAGCAGTACAGGGACCAGCACCAGCAGAGTACGGTGCGCATGGAGGTGGGCCAGTCTAGTATTGGAGCACCAGTGACCAGTTCCGTGAGTGATAGTCTTTTTATAGCTTCCGCGAGAGATTGTAGCGAGGATCTGATGTATCGGGCTTAAGCCCGTTTATATTTCCATTTTTGGTACCTTTCAGTACTCTATATTATTTTATGGACTCGATGTGATTTCATTTACATTTAATACATGCGATGTGGACTTAGTTTTATCCGAAACTATATTATACTGCTCTCTCTTGTTGATCGAAAAGGCCGGCAGAATCGGCGTTTTGGAGTGGCGGCCTTCCCGAGAGTCGGGGCCACTGCAAAACGGCGGTTCTGGGCATAAGAACCCGGGTTTAAAAAGAAAAAAAGGGGTCTTACAAGTGGTATCAGAGCAAACCTTGATCGAAAAGAGAAGTAGTCCACAATAACCTTATGCCACTCCCGCGCGAGCTTAGTTTGCGGACAAACTAGCAGCGGAAGCAGTGGTGGGCCCATAAGGGAAATCACATGTAAAAGTCCATTTTCTCCTCCTTTTATTCCATTGGTACGCTATCTAACTGTTGGAATTTTTCCTTGTAGCCTGCGACGAACCCTACTCCACAGTAGGGGACACCTCAGGCTCCGAATATAGTTCCACCTCCGTCGGCTCCAGCTCCGTTTCAGCAGACAGAGATGGGGCAAACTTTGATGGCCATCCTGAAGGCCTTTAGGGTCCAGTAGGCCCCGACTCCACAGCCAAATCCCGGGGCCAACTGGATGAGTGCCTTCCGGGCACTTCCCCTCCATCCTACTAGGGGACGGAGTCGGAAGTTCGCACGGAGGAATGGTTGGATACCATTTACGAGATGCTTGCGGGGATCCGATGCCCCACTGAGGAGGCAGTTGCTTTGGCAGTCTCCTGCTTGGAGTCACACGGGAAGAGGTGGTGGAAGTCACAGCTGGACACCACCTTTGTGGATATGGATTGCGCAGATATCTCTTAGGGAGAGTTCAGAGTAGCACTTCTAGGACATTTTGTACCTCAGTCAGCGAGGGACGAGCTGGAGGATAGGTTCCTGCAGTTGACGCAGGGCAATAGGACAGTGCTGGAGTATTACCAGGAGTTTACTCACTTATCCCGTTATGCTGATTCTTACCAGTTGGACTACGCTGGCTATGCCAGGAGGTTCTACAAGGGGCTGCACAACGACATAAGACAGGCCCTCCTCTTCATCTCCGAGGGAAGCTTGGCCAGGATTCTGGAAATGGCTAAGAAAAGGGAGGCAGATCAGCTTACGGTCAAGAGCCGGAAGAGGCCGACTGACGATACAGTGATTGGAGGACGTAGAGACCGTCCTCGAGGCCAGGTCATCGGGGAAAGAAGGAATGGGGATCAACCCCTGTTGGGTACATTGGTCTAAATGTACCTGATTTGAAGAAGCCTCACCCAACTCAATGATATACATCAAAATGTATTTGATGTATTTTGAGTTACATGCGCAGGTTAAGTATTTGCAGGAAATGATGAAAAAGTTTCTAAGTCCATGTGTCGACACCCAGAGGGAAAGTGACGACACTTAAGAAGACTTGTGTCGACACCCAGGCAAGCAGTGTCGACACTTGGAGTCATTGTGTCGACACCAGGGATGCTGAGTCGACACCAGACAGAAAGTGTCGACACAAGGAGCTGTGTCGACACTCAATGAAGAAAAGCCAGTAAAGCTGTGTCGACACTTAATAGTTGTGTCGACACCCAGTGAAGCTGTGTCTACATCAGAAAGTGTCGACACTTGGAGCTGTGTCGACACTCAGCAAAAGTCAGCAGAGACTAAGTATAAGTGTCGACACTCAGAACAATGTGTCGACACTTAGCAGAAGAAGTCAACACTGGAAGTAAGTGTCGACACCCAGAACAATGTGTCGACACTTAGCTGAAGACTCAACACTTGAAGAAAGTGTCGACACAAGGAGCTGTGTCGACACTTAGCAAAGAACAACAAAGCTCAAGAATATTCTAAGTACAAGTGTCGACACTAAGGGAATGTGTCGACACTCAGCCAGAGTCTCGACTGAAGATATAAGTGTCGACACCCAAAGCAATGTGTCGACACTCAACAAGTATCAACAATAAAGACATGTGTCGATACCAAGAAGCAGTGTCGACACTTGACAGATACAACATATAAAGATGTGTCGACACAAAGGTGTTGTGTCGACACTTAGAAGAATTCAGCAAAATTCTGAAGAACAAGTACTTGTGTCGACACTCAATTTCAGTGTCGACACATAAAGGAGAAGCAGTGTCGAGATAGAAAATCAACAACACAAGGAGTTGTGTCGACACCTTATAGACTAGTGTCGACACTTAGACAACATGTGTCGACACTTGGTCTATAAGTGTCGACACTTAAAGACAGAAAGTCTCGACACTTAAAGACAGTTACAGCATTTTCAAGAACTGACTGGATGACTTGACAGCTGCCATTCCAGCCGGTCTACAACACCTGTCAGAGTTGTCAGAATTCAGTTATGGACCGGACCAGCCGGTTACCTTGAAGAAGGCCTATAAATAGGCCTATGCTGTCTACAGAAGAGATTGATCAACAAGTTGTTGAAGAGATTGAACACAAGTCCAAGTTCAGATTTAAAGAAGATCTAGCTATCAAGTGAAGATCTAAGAAGTTGGAGAGAGAGAGCTCCATCCAAGAAATCAGCCATTGGAACTTGGCTGAGAAGAAGGGTTCAGATTTATTCTGGATCTTAAGAAGCAGAGATCAAGGATCAACTGCAGAAGGAGTCAGTCTTATTGAGTTCTAATTTCAAGAAGCTTTGAAGAAAGCTAAGTCAGATTGATTCCAGCTGAGTTCTTCCAATAACTCATCAAGAAACTCACAACTCCCCTCTCTTGTCTTTGGGTTGCTGAGTTAATAATTGTATAATCATTTTTATCTTGTAGGATCCTTTGAATCTGAGTTTTGTAAGCCTATAATTATAAAGGCTGAGTGTAGGGCTTGAGAGCCTGAGTGTAGGAGATTGAAATCTCTGAGTGTAGGCCTGGGTGGCTGAGTGTAGGCCTTTGTGGCTGAGTGTAGGCTTTGTGGAAAAGCTGAGTTGTAGGGCCTTGGGCCTGAGGTGTAGGAACCAGTTTGGGTTCTGAGATAGTGGAGAAGTTTGGCCGAATCTAGTACACTGCTAGATAGGCGAAGGGGGAAAGTGGATGTACCCAAAGCTTGGGGAACCACTATAAAACTGTGTGTCTTCTGTGTGCTGTGATTTTCTGTGAATGCTGTGTGATTGCTGTGCAAAAGTAGATTATATTCTGTGTTTAAAACTGATTGCTGACATTAAAGTTTTAAAAGAATTTGGTCACCTATTCACCCCCCCTCTAGGTGTTTAGGTACTATATCTTTCAAGTGGTATCAGAGGGAGGTTCCTCAAAAAGGACTAACAGTCTGAGGAGATCCTGATTGGCAGATTCAGTCTAAGTCAAATTACAGATTCAAGAAAATCAAGAACCATGGGTTCCTCTGAGAATCACAAGGAATTGGGATCCATGAAATTACCTATATGTAGGAAAGAGATTTTTGGGATCTGGAAGGAAAGGGTAAGGCTGTTTATGGAAGCCTCAGACCCTAGGATTTACATCACAGTAAAGGAAGGGTCTTATGTGCCCATGAAGATATCAGTTCTAGATGCAAATCAGAGAACACCAAAGGATTTCTCTGAAATGACTAAGGATGAGATTGTCCTAGCCACCATGGACAAAAGGGCTCAAAACATTATAGTGAGTGCCATAGATGATGCAACTTTTCAGAATCTTATACACTGTAAGACAGCCAAAGAGATGTGAGACACTCTTATTGTGTATATGGAGGGTTCTGAAGAAGTTATGCAAGATAGAAAATCCTTGCTAAATCAAGAGTATGAAAGTTTTAGACAAGGAAAGGGTGATAGCATAACTGAGTGCTATAAGAAGTTCTATAGGATAGTGAATGAACTCATGTCTTATGGAAGAGAGTTCAGTAATTATGAACTAAATGACAAGTTCCTAAGGTCCTTAACTAAAGATTTGGACACAAAGATTTGTGCCATTAGAGAAATGGCTAAGTTGGGAGAAATTCCTCCACCTACCCTGTTTGGCAAATTGTTGTCATATGAAATGCAATTGACAGTGAGGAAAGAGGAGGAGAAATCAACAAGAAATGAACATAAGGAAAGAACTGTAGCTTTCAAGACAGAAGCCCCCAGAAAGTACAGGAATAAGTCACCAACTCCACCTCTAAAGGTTGCTGAATCAGAGTCAGATGAATCAGTCAGCATAAAATCTGAAAGCAGTGAAAGTGATGAAGACTTTGCTGCCTTCACTAGACATTTTCAGAAATTCTTGAAGAAGAAACAGTGGAGGTCAAGGCCTTCTACTTCACAGGGAAAAGAAGACCTATATCAGAATAAAAAGGCTTCAAAGAAGGACAGGAAGAGGACTAAGTCTAGCAAGGCAACTGTTTCAAAAATAGTGTGCTATTGCTGTAATAGACAAGGCCATGTTGTTGCAGATTGTCCTGAAAAGAGAAAGGAGTCTAGTGACAGGAAGAAGACTCATTTCTAAGGCAAGAAAGAGAAGTCTTTTGTTGCCAAAAAGGAGAAGACTCTGTCAGATATTTCTTCTTCAGAAACTGAGTCTGATGCTGAGGCATATATAGGGCTGTTTGCTGAAGAAGAAGAAGAAGAATTCATGCAGATTATGGAGTCTATATATGAGCAAGAAGACAGTCAATGCCAAGGCTAATGGCTTTGACAGAGAATGACAAAATCTTGGAGCAGCCAGGACCCAGTAAGGTACAATGTTCAACTCTAAGTTCAATTTCTTGTGCCAGTACAGATTCAGATTCATCATCATCAAGTGATGAGAGTGCATCTGAGTCTGAAGCAGATATTCATCAATTGATAGATGAATACAAGGTTCTGTTGCAAGCTTATAAGAAGAGCAAGTCCCTAGCCAAAAGTCAGGCAAAGGAAATTGCTGATCTAAAACTGCTGCAACTGAGTTTGAGAAGTCTTTTGATCAAAACTTAATGAGATAGCCAGATTGAAGCACATAACTGTGATTCAAATGAGAACTATATCATTTAAGAATGATCAAATTAAGAGTCTGGAGATTAATCTTCAGAAGGAGAAGGACTTAGTTGCTAGGTTTTCTAAACCTAAGTCAGTTCTACCTTTGATTGATGAATTTGTTCATCAAAAAGGTAAAGCTGGACTTGGTTTTACTAGACCTGCAAGGACTGTTCAGTCCAAGTCCAAGTCCAAGGGCAAAGCCCCAACATTCAACAAGTCAGCTGTAGATAAGACATCAAAGACAGTACCTAAGCAAAGGTACAATAAGTTTGAATGTTGGTGTTGTGGCAAAGTTGGCCATTTTGCAATGGATTGTTGGCACAATGCTAGTGCCAAAGTGAGTAGCAAACTGCCTATTGGAAAACCAGTAGGTAGCTTTGTCAGGTTGCAAACTAACAAGTAACAAGGACCCAAGAATTCTTTGGGTTCTAAGGTTCATTAATCTGTTTTGCAGGTGAGTCCAAGTGGCCATACCCCAATATGGTACTTGGACAGTGGATGTTCCAGACATATGACTGGAACTAGGGGACTACTAAGGGACTACATTCCAATCAAAGATGGTCCAAAAGTAACCTTTGGTGGTTCTGAAAACGGAATCATCAAAGGATTTGGTAACATTTCTAGTAACTTGGTTACCATTACTCAAGTGGCTTATGTTAAAGGGTTGAAACACAACCTAATAAGTATAAGTCAATTAAGTGATGTAGGGTATGACATCTCATTTGTTAAAAATGGTTGTCATATCAAGAGGTCAAATGATCAAGAGATCATTTTGACTGGCTATAGAAAGAGGAATGTCTACTGCCTAGACATTATGTGTGAGACCAATGGTTCTCAAGTGTGTCTTGTAGCTGATGAGACAGTCTCTCATTGTGTCAAATGGCACAAGAGGCTAGCTCATCTAAATTACAAGACACTTGACAAACTCTTTAGCAAAGAGTTAGTGAGGAATGGTCCTCAAGTTAAGTGTGTTAAAGATGGTATTTGCTCAGCTTGTCAAAAGGGCAAGCAGACTAGATCCACCTTTAGAAGTATAGAAAACAAAGATGCTGTGAGGTGTTTATACCTCTTGCATATGGATCTTTTTGGTCCAATGCCAGTTCACAGCCTAGGTAGGAAGGTCTATACCTTTGTAGTTGTAGATGACTACTCAAGGTTTTCCTGGGTGTTCTTCTTAAGACAGAAATCTGAAACACCAAATGTCTTCTATAGGTTTGTTAGACAAATTCAGAATGAACTAAATAGTACAGTGGTCAAAATAAGAAGTGACCATGGTACTGAGTTTCAGTCTGATAGCATGACAAAACTATGTGAAGACTTTGGGATATTTCAAGAGTTTTCTTCACCTAGAACACCTCAGCAAAATGGCATTGCTGAAAGGAAGAATAGGATCTTGATTGAGGCAGGTAGAACCCTATTAAGTGATACATCACTGCCAGAATATTTCTAGGCTGAAGCAGTTAACACTGCATGCCATGTTATAAATAGGGCTACCATCACTAAAAGCCTAAACAAGACCCCCTATGAAGTTGTGAAAGGCAGGAAACCAAACCTATCCTACTTCAGGATCTTTGTTGCAAATGCTTCATACTTAACAATGGAAAGTCTTACTTGACTAAGTTTGCTGCCAAGTCCCAGGAGGGAATTTTTGTTGGGTACAACAATAACAGTAAGGCTTATAGAGTCTACAACTTGTCTACACAAGTTGTAGAAGAATCTGTACATGTAGTTTTTGATGAGACTAAACTTATTAACAATGAGTTGTCTAGTAGTGTATGCAGCCCCACAGGTTTAACAAAGAAGATGGACAAGCTTACTATAGAAGAAGTACCTACTACAAGACAGCAAGTAGAAGACAGTGGCTGTTGTCTAGGGGGAGAACTACATGTACCAAATGCAGAAGAAGTTCAAGGAGTACAACAAGATGATGAAACTGAAGAGGTTCAACTAGAAGTCAGGATGCCTCCAGCCAATAGGCATCTTAGAGATCATCCAGTAGAGCAGATTATTGGAGATCCAAGACAAGGGGTACAAACAAGGAGCAGAAACCTGAATGCAGCAGTCTACTCCAGCTTTCTATCCCAAGTTGAACCTAAGAAGTTTGAAGAAGCCATAATAGATCCACAATGGACTGAAGCAATGCAAGAAGAGCTTAATCGGTTCAAAAGCTGCAAGGTCTGGGAACTTGTTCCTAAACCTAAAGACCACAATATAATAGGAACCAAGTGGATCTACAGGAATAAGATGGATGAACAAGATGTCATCATTAAGAATAAAGCAAGACTGGTTGCTAAAGGATATAGGCAAGAAGAAGGTATTGACTTTGATCAAACCTTTGCTCCAGTAGCCAGACTGGAAGCCATAAGGATGTTTCTTGCCTATGCAACCTATCAAGGATTCAAAGTTTACCAAATGGATGTCAAGTCAGCATTTCTGAATGGTAATCTTAAAGAAGAAGTCTATGTGGAACAGCCTTCAGGTTTTGTTGATTCAACTCTACCTCATCATGTCTATAGACTTAGGAAAGCTTTATATGGGTTAAAGCAAGCCCCTAGGGCTTGATATGAAACCCTATCTAGTTTCCTCATTGAGAACAAGTTCTCAAGGGGGAAAATAGATAAGACTCTATTCCTTAGGGAATCTAGAGGCAAAGTTATACTTGTCTAAATATATGTAGATGACATTATATTTGGGGTCTACTGAAAGCAGCCTTTGCAAAAAGTTTGCAAAACTTATGCAAGGTCAATTTGAGATGAGTAGTATGGGAGAGCTGAAGTTTTTCTTGGGTCTCCAAGTTAAACAGACTGAAAGTGGTTTATCCATATGTCAGTCCAAGTTCACCCTAGAACTCATAAGGAAGTATGGTATGGATTCATCCAGTACCATGAAGACTCCAATGAGGTCAAGTATGTCTCTTAGCAAGGATGATGCAGGGAAACCTGTAGATGAAACCTTGTATAGAGGGATAGTTGGCTCCCTATTATACTTGACTGCAAGTAGACCAGATATCATGTATGCTACATGTGTCTGTGCAAGGTATCAAGCCTGCCCTAAAGAGTCTCATTTGACAGCAGTCAAAATTATATTGAGATATCTAAAGGGCACTCCCTATCTAGGCCTCTGGTACTCTAGGAATGGAGATTTTGAACTAACAGGTTATTCAGATGCAGACTTTGCAGGATGCAAAGAAGATAGAAAAAGCACTTCTGGAACCTGTCAATTCCTAGGTGGGAGACTAATTTCATGGAGTAGCAAAAAGCAGACAAGTGTGGCTATCTCCACTGCAGAATCAGAGTATGTGGCTGCAGGAAGTTATTGTGCTCAACTTCTGTGGATACAACATCAGCTAGAGGACTATGGATTTCAGGTAAGTAGAACTCCACTCTTTTGTGATTCTACTAGTGCTATTTCAATAGCTAATAATCCTGTATCCCATAGTAGAACAAAATATATTGAAATTAAATATCATTTTCTTAGGGAGCATGTAGAAAGAGAAGATATTTTATTAGAATATGTTAAAACTGATAATCAAGTAGCTGATATGTATACTAATCCCCTAGAAGAAGCTAAGTTCAATAGATTTAAAATTGAACTAGGAATGATAAACTTAGAGTAAGTTTACAGAATTGAAAATGACTAAGTAAAAAGGTGTCGACACATAGACAAGTCTATGTCGACACAGAATAGTGGTGTCGACACTTCAGGAAATAGGTGTCGACACATCTAGGAAGTTGGTGTCGACACTTCAGAATATTAGTGTCGACACATGTCTAGTAGGTGTCGACACATCCAAAGTGGTGTCGACACTTAAGTTTTACTCAGAATTTTCTAAGTAAAGTCTCGACTATGTGTCGAGTTATGTTGTGTCGACACATAAACAAGTGTCGACACATAAAATCTGTTGACTAAACTTGTGTCGACACATATGTGTCGAGACATTATAAGTCAGTGTCGACACTTATTGCCAGTGTCGACACAATTTAAGTTAGCTGTGCCGCCTGTTCATCTTCAAAATTAGAAAAGGTATAAATAGAATTTTGCCTTAGTTTGTCGACACGCTTTCAAAGTTTCGAGACCAAACTTCTGTGTCGACACCTCTCTTCTCTCAAGACAAATTCTACAAACCCTAATGGCGCCTAAGCTAGAGGAGAACGTCAACGAAGGATACGAGCTGGTGCACGGCGCTTTCGAAGATGCTGATCAAGAAATCAAGTCTGTCGTAACCCTAGTAGCTGATTCAGGGTTAGAATATCTAGTTTCTGAACCGACAAAAATCTGGAAGAAAGAGGTACTAGAATTCCTCAATGGAGCCAAGGTGGACGAATCTGGATACAAAATCAAATCCAGAGTTCATGTTGCAAAGGTTAAGGTATCCCCTAAGAGCTTGAGGAAAATTCTACAGCTACCAAGAACTCAAGAGGAAGATGAGGTTACAGCTTCAAAGACCAGGGAAGCTCTAACCTGGTGTGGACTTGATTCTAAAATGAAGATTGGTTCAGTTTTCAACAGAAAGGGCATGAACAGCCAAGGCAAATTCATGTCTGAGATAGTTGGCAAGGTAATTTTAAGCAAGCCAGGAGGGCATGACAGAGTGTCTGCCTCTATGTTCAATATTATGACCAGGATTATCTTCACTCTAAGAACTGATTGGTCTGTTATAGTATTTGAGAAAATTAAGGAAAGCTTGAAGAAGCCCAACCTGGGCAGAATTTTAAGTCTATACCTAGCTGGTACCATACCAGAGGTTATGCATCAGGCTGCTGGAAGCAAGATAAACCATATGAGGAAGATGGATTTAAGAATATTCTCTAGATGGGACAGGGTGTTGACTAAGGAGATGCCAACCTCTGAGAAGATAGTTTCTGAGAAAGAAATTCCACCAAAGAAGAAGAGGAAAACTGCTCCAGTGGCTCAAGTGTCCACTAGCAGCTTAGACAGTGAAGAACAGGTTGTCTTCACACCAGATGAGAATGAAGAAGTGCCTGCTGTGAAGTCTCCAGCTCCTCAAGAGGTTGCTGCAGTCCAGGGGGAGCTTCTAGTTGTAGATGAACCCACTACACTGGAAAGTGAGCAAGCTACAACCACAATCCTAGAGGTAATCATTGAGCTTAATGCTTTGGTTTTTCCTTTAGAGGATACTGATTTGTCTGATGTTTATCAGCAACCACATACTCCTAGACAAGTTCCAGATGTTGTCATGGAAGACACATCTGCTGCAGCTCAGTTTGTATCTGATCCAGTGGTTGAAGAGATAAGAAGTACTCCAGCACATTCACCACAAGTGTATACAATGGAAGATTTATTTCTTAATCTGGATCAAGTGGATTTTGACAAGGAGACTGCTGCTGCTGAGGGGGAGAATGCTCCACTTGAGGGGGAGCAAGTAGTACTTGTTGAAGAGCCTGTAAGGCAGGAATCTGAGAAGGCACCAGATGTGCAGAAAGAGTTACCCCCAAGCCCTAAGGAGAGGGTTGACATTGCTAGCTCCTCAGCATCTGAAGATGAGGAGGCTACCAGGGCTAAAAAGCAGAAACTTTATGTATTCAAAAGAAGGAGTCAAAGTTATAATAAGGCTCTACAATCTATTGCACCACAGCCTATAGTTCAGCAAACACCATCAGTTGATTATAGTGCTTTAATGGTTGCAATGCAAGTCAAGTTGGATGAGCAAAGGCAGGCCATAGAAAAGTATGTTGATGAAGGGCACAAATCACTGCAGTTTGATCTGGCCCAAGATATCAAGTCAATAAGATTTGAAATGAATCTTAACAAGAAGGAAATGACTGACTGCTTCCACAAGGGTGGGAATGCAGTAGTCTATCTTGCAACTCATCAGGAGAAGATAAAAGCCCAAGTTGATGACATAGCTGTGAAGCAAGGTTATGTACTTGAAAATCAACTCAGGATGAATGACAATCTGACAGCATCTCATAATGCAATTGTCACAGAATTAAAGAATATAGGTGCTGGACCTTCTACCTCTACTGCTACTGTTAAAGCTGAATTTGACAAGGTATTTCCAGAAGAAATCAATGCTGTTAAGACTGCTATTCAAGACTCCCAGAAGGCCATATCTGAAAAACTTAAAAAGCTCAAACCTTTCTTTAAAGATGGAGTCAGATACTTGGATAATCAAATCAGATTCCAGAAGGATGATGTCAGAGATCACATGGCTAGAGAAGTCATAAAGGGGGAGAGAGTTTTAGTCAAAGCTAGCTCTGATCATGCCAAATGGATATCTAATTCCATCAGAGCTACACTGGGCTATCCTCCACTTTGTCATGATAACAATGTTGCTGAATCTGGAATTCACCCTACCTATCTTGGAGGTGAGCAACCAGAAGTAGCTCAGGTGATCTATCCTCCACCAGATTTTGACATGGTGCAAGCTGATATTCATCACATGTATAGCCCAACTGAAGGGAGGTCTAATGTCATTCTGGAAAAAAGTGGTTCAGCCTATATCTGAAGCTATGCAAGCAGCTCTTCAGAAAGAAGAAGAAGCTCTACAGAAAGAAGAAGAGACTAGACTTTCTAAGAAGAGGTTTAGGGAACAAGCTGAACAAAGGCCAGACTTTGAGCAGTGGAGCCCTACCTCTAGAAACATTATATTAACTGCCTGGAAAGCTGCCAAGGATAACATTCAAGACAGGAACAAATGGTTCTCTGAAACTGAATGGAGGAAACATGAATCAAGGCAGGAGGCATAGTTCAACATAGAAGGAAGGCCAAGATGGGAAAGCTACCTCCTACTGCTCTGGAGCCTACCAAGTACTTTCCAAAGCCATACCATTACTTTGAAAGGCAGAAGATTAAAGCAGAAGAGCTTAAGAAGAAAGACTTGAAAGGCAAGAAGCCTGCTGATGCTGAAGTTGCTGATGCTCCTGTTCAAGCTAAAGTTCAAGTTAGCAAAGGAATAGTGATTAAGGAGCCAGAACTGAAATAAATTTAGAATTTTCTTGAAGTTTACTTTGTAATCTTTTTGATGTAAAACATTTTGTGAACTTCTGAAAATGAATATGACAGATATTAGAACAATGTGTTATATGTTAAAACTATTTCATATTTGTTCTGTGATGATGTCTATGTCTATTTCATATTTGTTCTGTGATGATATATTTGTATACATGTGTGATTAATACATGTTTATGTTTACCCTGCTGTATATAATCCTACTTTACATCATTTTGTAATTTAATTATGAATGGTGTATATCATTGACTAAGGGTTATGACTTCTCCAAATAGGGGGAGATTGTTGGGTATATTGGTCTAAATGTACCTGATTTGAAGAAGCCTCACCCAACTCAATGATATACATCAAAATATATTTGATGTATTTTGAGTTACATGTGCAGGTTAAGTATTTGCAGGAAATGATGAAAAAGTTTCTAAGTCCATATGTCGACACCCAGAGGGAAAGTGACGACACTTAAGAAGACTTGTGTCGACACCCAGGTAAGCAGTGTCGACACTTGGAGTCATTGTGTCTACACCAGGGATGCTGAGTCGACACCAGACAGAAAGTGTCGACACAAGGAGCTGTGTCGACACTCAATAAAGAAAAGCCAGTAAAGCTGTGTCGACACTTAACAGTTGTGTCGACACCCAGTGAAGCTGTGTCTACATCAGAAAGTGTCGACACTTGGAGCTGTGTCGACACTCAGCAAAAGTCAGCAGAGACTAAGTACAAGTGTCGACACTCAGAACAATGTGTCGACACTTAGCAGAAGAGTCAACACTGGAAGTAAGTGTCGACACCCAGAATAATGTGTCGACACTTAGCTGAAGACTCAACACTTGAAGAAAGTGTCGACACAAGGAGCTGTGTCGACACTTAGCAAAGAACAACAAAGCTCAAGAATATTCTAAGTACAAGTGTCGACACTAAGGGAATGTGTCGACACTCAGCCAGAGTCTCGACTGAAGATGTAAGTGTCGATACCCAAAGCAATGTGTCGACACTCAACAAGTATCAACAATAAAGACATGTGTCGACACCAAGAAGCAGTGTCGACACTTGACAGATACAACACATAAAGATGTGTCGACACAAAGGTGTTGTGTCGACACTTAGAAGAATTCAGCAAAATTCTGAAGAACAAGTACTTGTGTCGACACTCAATTTCAGTGTCGACACATAAAGGAGAAGCAGTGTCGAGATAGAGAATCAACAACACAAGGAGTTGTGTCGACACCTTGTAGACTAGTGTCGACACTTAGACAACATGTGTCGACACTTGGTATATAAGTGTCGACACTTAAAGACAGAAAGTCTCGACACTTAAAGACAGTTACAGCATTTTCAAGAACTGACTGGATGACTTGACAGCTGCCATTCCAGCCGGTCTACAACACCTGTCAGAGTTGTCAGAATTCAGTTATGGACCGGACCAGCCGGTTACCTTGAAGAAGGCCTATAAATAGGCCTATGCTGTCTACAGAAGAGATTGATCAACAAGTTGTTGAAGAGATTGAACACAAGTCCAAGTTCAGATTTAAAGAAGATCTAGCTATCAAGTGAAGATCTAAGAAGTTGGAGAGAGAGAGCTCCATCCAAGAAATCAGCCATTGGAACTTGGCTGAGAAGAAGGGTTCAGATTTATTCTGGATCTTAAGAAGCAGAGATCAAGGATCAACTGCAGAAGGAGTCAGTCTTATTGAGTTCTACTTTCAAGAAGCTTTGAAGAAAGCTAAGTCAGATTGATTCCAGCTGAGTTCTTCCAAGAACTCATCAAGAAACTCACAACTCCCCTCTCTTGTCTTTGGGTTGCTGAGTTAACAATTGTATAATCATTTTTATCTTGTAGGATCTTTTGGATCTGAGTTTTGTAAGCCTATAATTATAAAGGCTGAGTGTAGGGCTTGAGAGCATGAGTGTAGGAGATTGAAATCTCTGAGTGTAGGCCTGGGTGGCTGAGTGTAGGCCTTTGTGGCTGAGTGTAGGCTTTGTGAAAAGCTGAGTTGTAGGGCCTTGGGCCTGAGGTGTAGGAACTAGTTTGGGTTCTGAGATAGTGGAGAAGTTTGGCCGAATCTAGTACACTGCTAGATAGGCGAAGGGGGAAAGTGGATGTACCCAAAGCTTGAGGAACCACTATAAAACTGTGTGTCTTCTGTGTGCTGTGATTTGCTGTGAATGCTGTGTGATTGCTGTGCAAAAGTAGATTAGATTCTGTGTTTAAAACTGATTGCTGCCATTAAAGTTTAAAAAGAATTTGGTCACCTATTCACCCCCCTCTAGGTGTTTAGGTACTATATCTTTCACCCCGTCATGAGATTGGACCGAAGCAGAGGAATCAGGGGGTTTTGTCCTCCCAGCCCTTATAGATGCTGGAGATACCGAGGATAGCAGAGCAGGCGTCGGTGTGCTTCCATTGCAATCAGCCGGGCATTTCAAGAGAAATTGTCCCATGAGGCGAGCGCCCCCACCAGCACTTCAGGGTGCCCCACCTCCTCGGCAAATTAGGGGCCGAGGGCACGACCGAGGATGGGGATATCATGGCAGGGGCCACATGCCAGAGAGGGAGCAGATGTATGCACTAGATCTGGCTCAACCCGGAATCTAGAGCAGGTTATAGCAGGTATGCCAGTACATTCAATTTCTTTCTTTCATAAGAACTAGTTCCCACAGATGCAAACTAGTTAGAAATTAAGAAAAGAAAAACTACAACTAGAAACTAAGACACTTAATTACCTCAGGCGTTGTTTTCATCAGCGGCAAGCCCGCTCACACACTCTTCGACAACGAGGCTTCACACTCATTTGTGTTAGAGGATTTTGTGAAAGGGCTGGCAGGCATAGAGCAATTCACAGGAAGGAGGATGAGGGTGCATCTACCCGATGGATCAGAGGTCATGACCTCTTCTCATTGAATAATGAAGGCAGAGATCGGCGAGAAGGCGTTTGATGCACAAACGACAATCCTGAGGATGGCGGACTATGATCTCATACTGGGCATGACGTGGTTACACTGGAACCATGCCTCGATTGACTGCTTGGCGAAGAGGATCACCGTAAGGCACGTGGACTCCTCTATTGTTATTGAAGGTATTACACTAACCCACCTAGTATTATTATCGTCTGTACAGGACGTCAAGGCCCACCTACAGGGAGACGAAGTTTATCAGGTCCTATTCGAGATGGTCGTGGCCAAGGATTCTATATCAGATATTCCAGTGGTGTGGGACTTTGCTGATGTATTTCCGGAGAAGCTACCAGGGCTACCCCCGCACCGGGAGAAGGACTTTCAAATTCAACTCATGCCGGGGGCTAAGTCGGTATCCAGGGCTCCATACCGAATGTTCCCAAAAGAGCTGGTGGAATTTCGAAGCCAGCTTCAAGAGTTAGTGGAAGTTGGGTTCATCCGGCCTAGCTCTTCCCCGTGGGGAGCTCCGGTACTCTTCGTCAAAAAGAAGGACGGGAACCTTCGGCTGTGTATCGATTACGGGCCCTGAATAGGCTGACGGTCCGGAATACGTATCCATTGCCAAGGATAGACGAGCTATTTGATCAGCTGGAGGGAGCTCATTGGTTCTCAAAGCTGGACCTGAGATCGGGGTACTATCAGCTACGCATTCAGTAGGAGGACATCCCGAAGATGACCTTCAACAGTAGATATGGATTATACGAGTTTACTGTGATGCCCTTCGGGCTCACGAATGCACCCTCCGTGTTCATGGCCTTGATGAACCAGGTGTTCGAAGAGTACCTGGATGTCTTTGTCATTGTATTCATTGACGACATCCTTATTTACTCGAGTACCGAAGAGGAGCACTCGAGGCATCTGGCCTTAACATTGGAGAAGCTCCGAGAGCATAGGATGTACGCTAAGTTCAGCAAGTGCCAATTCTGATTAAAGGAGGTGGCCTTTTTGGGCCATTTTATTAGTGGAGCGAGTTTGGCAGTAGATCCGACGAAGGTCCAGGCAGTGCGAGATTGGCCACCGCTGAAAACGACCACGGTTGTTCGGAGTTTCCTAGGACTTGCCGGTTATTACCGGAAGTTCGCAGAGGGGTTCTCTCAGATTGCTCTCCCTCTTACGTCCCTGATGAAGAAAGAGTCTCCTTTTATTTGGACGCCACAATGCGAGTCTGCCTTTCTGGAGCTGAAAGATCGGCTTATCTCGGCTCCTATCCTTGCTCTTCCGTTAGGGAAGGAAGGATTCTAGGTGTACACGGATGCTTCTTATCAGGGAATGGGTGCCGTCTTGATGCAGAACGGGCACGTGATAGCCTACGCCTCCCGTCAGCTGAAGAAACATGAGCAGAACTACCCGGTGCATGACTTGGAGATGGGGGCAGTTATATTTGCTCTAAAGATCTGGAGACACTACCTCTATGGGGTCCACTGTGATATATTCTCGGACCACAAGATCTTGAAGTACGTAGACACGTAGAAGGAGCTGAACATCAGGCAGAGACGCTGGGTGGTGTTTATGTCGGACTACCAATACACCATGCACTACCATCCCGGGAAGGCAAACGTGGTTGCAGATGCTCTCAGCCGGAGAGCGAGTACGTCAGGAGTAGGCCCGCAGCTGATGGCCTTGGAGTTGGTAGAGTCGTCAAGAGGATGTAGATATCACTAGTGTCCGAGGATGACCCGGTGCTTTATATGGAGTACCTGATGTCGATGACTGCGACCAATGACATTCATGACCGCATCCGAGATAGGCAGAGGCTGGATACGATAGCGGAGCCGATATTTAGGGCCTTGGAGGAAGGCATGGCAGGGGATTACTCCTTGAGGTATGGACTCTTATGTTTCAAAGGTAGGGTCTACATACCGGCAGTAGGCCAGATTCGGGAGGACATCATGACGGAGGCACATTGCAGGAGATACTCGGTGCACCGGGAATCACCAAGATGACAGCAGATTTGAAGAGGAGGATGTTCTGGCAAGGCATGAATAAGGACATCACGCATTTTGTGACATATTGGGAGGCTTGCCAACTCATAAAGGCTGAGTGCAGGAATCCGGTCGGTTTACTATAGCCACTTCCAGTGCCGGAGTGGAAGTTTGAGGATATAGACATGGATTTCATACATGGGCTACCCCGGTCTCGTGCGGGGAATGACTCGATCTGGGTGGGTGATAGTGGACATGCTAACGAAGGTGGCCAGATTTATTCCAATGGCGAAGGACTCTCCGGTCAGGGTATTAGTGCAGAGGTTCATCGAGCAGTTTGTGCGCTATCATGGGGTACCCAGGACTATCGTTTCAGATCAGGATGGGTAGTTTACGTCCAAGGAGTGGAGGACAGTTCAGGCCCGTCTGGGTTCTCGGTTGACATTTAGCACAAATTTTCACCCTCAGAACGATGGACAGACGGAGCGCACCAACCGTACCTTGGAAGATATTTTGTGCCTATGTATCCTGGACCACGGCGAGCCTTGGGAGAGATTGCTGCCGCTGATCGAGTTTTCATACAACAATAGACATCAGTCCAGTATAGGCATGGCCCCTTACGAGGCATTATATG
Source organism: Platanthera guangdongensis (assembly GCA_039583875.1). Taxonomy (NCBI): domain Eukaryota; kingdom Viridiplantae; phylum Streptophyta; class Magnoliopsida; order Asparagales; family Orchidaceae; genus Platanthera; species Platanthera guangdongensis. The sequence goes on along the minus strand of CM077155.1, from coordinate 115,285,862 downwards.
GAAGGAGGTGCAGGACTCCACTATCATGGATTCAGGATGCAGATCCGCAGACACTCGGCTCAGAGTTTGTGGAGGATACTGATGCTCAGGTTAGACTGATCCGAGACAGGATGCTGGAAGCCCAGAGTAGGCAGGCCAAATATTACGATGCGAGGCATCGTCAGGTGGAGTTCCAGGTGGGAAACCGGGTCTTCTTGAAGATACGGCCGATGCATGAGGTCTCGCGGGTTTGCGGGCGGAAGAAGCTCAGTCCGAGATATATGGGGCCCTACAGGATCCTGGAGCGGATCGGCCCCTTGGCTTATAGACCAGAGCTATCGCCAGAGTTAGCAGGATTGCATGACGTCTTCCACGTCTCCTCACTACGGAGGGCTCTACTATGCCATGAGCACCTGAATTCCGCAGCCGACGGTCCGGTGGCCTCAGATCGATTAGTCAGCTTGGAGCCGATCAGGATCGACAACACGGCAGTGCGGGTCTTGCGACATAAGAAGGTCCCGCTAGTCAAGGTTCTATGGAGAAACAATGGGAAGGAGGAGCAACCATGGGAGACACAGGACTTGATGCAGCAAAAGTACCCGGAGCTCTTCGAGTCAGGTATACCTTAAACCGTAGGGATGTTACAAGTTTTATTTATTTTGTAGAAACCCCCGTAGGCTAAACCTTAATTTCGGGGACGAAATTTTTTTTTATATATATTGAGATTTGTAACATCCCTTAAACAACTAGACCCCTTGGATTTTGTTTTGTCATGACTAGGTCATGACAAAACCACCAGAAGCTCAAAGGACCAAGTAAACAAGGCCAAGGTGAAAAACACCTTAGTCTGCCTATAGCTCAGCCTCAACATTTAGACCTAAGGACTGACTCTAGGGCTACGCCTTGATCCCATGACCATACCACAACACCCCAAACACCTTGTGAAGTCCATAGGGCCACTAAGGGCCCACTGTGGGCAGTCAAAGTGGTTAAGTTGACCTAAGTCGACCCTAACCCTAAATGGGTCAAACTAGCCTACTTAGGGTCAATTGACCTTCCCCTAGCCAAGTGGACCCCAACCATGCCCTCCTAACCCTAAAGTGAGGTCAATGGGTCACCAAGGACCCATTGGGGTCAACCCAAGAGTCTAGGTTGACCAAAGTCAACTATAGCCCCTAATTTGGTCAAAGTACCCTTCCTAAGGGTAGGTGACCTCCAAAGTGCCACGACAACCCTACCCAACCCTTCCTAGATCTTAGAAGAGGTCAATGGGTCACCAAGGACCCATTGGGGTCAACCAAAGACGCTAAGTTCACCCAAGTCAACCCTAGCTTCGAAAAGGGTCAAAGTGCCCAACTAAGGGTCAAGTGACCCCCAAGATGCCTAACCAACCCTACTCAAGTCTTCCTAGACCTTAAGTGAGCCAATGGGTCACCAAGGACCCATTAGGGTCAACCAAATTGGTCATGTTGACCAAGGTCAACTCTATTCTAGTGTTAGGTCAAATTAGCCTAAATGGGCTAACCCAAGCTCAAACCCATTTCCCCCACTTGGTCTAGCCTCATTTTTATCACTAATATGAGTTAGTGGGCTGCCATTAGGCTAGAGAGATGATCAAATTCGGCCATGGTGAGTAGGAGAGAGAAAAGCTCCATTTTCCCCTTTAATGGAGGGGAGAGAAGGTGGGAAGTGAAGACCATTCATGGCTTGGAAGGCCAAAGGCCCTCTCTTTTTGCTGGAATCTTCCTCCCTGGTCAGTTAGGAGAAGATTAGGGGACTTTCCAGCCCTTTCCAGAGGCTGGGTGCAGTGAACCCACCATGGACAAAATCTCCACATTAAGACCATTAATGGCCATTGATGCTACACCCTTTCCCTCCCCCATTTGATGGTTTTTAAAGCTTCCTTAGGACCAGAGGAGTCGTTTCCACACATTCTCTGAAGATTTCGATCCATTTGGTAGTTCTGTTGCAGAACACCCGAAGCTTCAAAATCCAGCCATGGAGCACCACCACCAAACCCGTCGGCAAGCACAGTTGAAGGTCCTCCTCTACTCCTCTCTTCATGGGATAGAATCCTCGATCAATTAGGAGAGAAATCGGGCTCAATTGAGCCGGATAGGGTGAGGAAAATTTCAGTTTTTCATGCCTTTTTATACCTCGTGAGTTCGTTGGAAACCGCCCCTCCAGCGGACGTGCCGCCGCCTGGCGATTTCCCCCACCTCAACGAAGGTGGTGGCGGTGGTGGTCGGCCTGGGAGGTGGCCGGGTGGCCGGGAAATGAGCTTGGAATAGGCTCCAGGTTCGGCCAATCCCAGCCCTTGGATGGAGGAAGAAGATGACCAGGAGCCCCATGATTCTGCTTTAAGATCCGTGCTGGATCAATCTTTAATTATTTCTATTTTATTAATTTCTGCCTCATTTCTGGTCTGTTCTTAAATTAAAAATTAAAAATACTTAGGTGCTGTTTCAGAAACAATGATCAACATGAGAATTGTAGCCCGTGAAGTTTATTTTAAATTAAAATTGATTTGAACCAATTTGGGTAAGTGGTTTGACCACAACACCCATTTTGGTGAGGGATATACCTAGGTTAGACCAGAGACTATTTTGAGTGCCCCCATCAATCCAACTATCCAAATGACTTGAAATTTTGGATGAGGGTCATTCTTACATATGCGTAGAACATAAATAAAATTGGGAATTATTGGAAAAAAGTTTCCTAAAGTGTTTGTAGAAATTTAATAAATAATGTAGGAATTATTTTAAAGGTATAATGACCTCAAAACCCTCCCAAATTTTGGTAAGTGGTTCTTGGGGTCTTCAGAAGGCTCTTATTAAAATTGCATATCATTTGTAGATGGTCTGAGGTGCAATCATGCAAACCATATCCTTGCCCTAATAAGGCTATTTAGGTCAAATAGTGCACTTTCGGTTTTGAGTAGTCAAATCACCTCAACAGAGGTTGAAATTGGGGCCACTGACTTGGCATGGCTTTTAACACCTTCCCATGGACGATGGGGTGGATTGGGGTGAGTTAACCCTAGAACCCAAGACCAAACCCTAAGGATGGTCTTTGGTGCCTTGTGAAGGGCAAGGGCTCAAAAGACCTTGTATGGACATGAGACTTGGTAGAGTGAGAATTAGAGTAGCTAAAACCCGCTGGTAAAATCATAAGGGATTTGGGAATGGGTAGGACCCTCTAAACCCTAACCCTAATTTAGGGAACAAAAATTATAGAGATAGAATAGGTTACAAAAACTGATTGAACAGTGATGAAACTTAAGTATTATAGTCTTAGGGTCAGTAGGAGCCTCTGAAAATTATTGTAGGGTGTTTGGAAGAAATTAACTTATACTTGTAGTTAAAATATTTAAGTTGCCCCTAAGGATGATTGTGATAAAATCATGATTAAACTATCTTAAAATATTATGAAACTTGGTCAGTGAGGATTTATGATCATACTATAGACATGGTAAATTTTGTGTAAGTTTTGGATACTATTTTAAGGTACTTCTCTATTTAATTCTATTTATTGTATTTATATTGAATTAATTAATTATGGGCTTAAATCTTGCTGAAGAGTTGAGAAAATTTGGATTTTATGTTCAATAGTCATATTATGTTTATCATAAATTTTGTGGAGCATTTACTTGTCTGGTATTGGTACATCATGTTCAAACTTGGGGTTTTGGATTACTAGAATAATAAATAAATTACCAGATAAATTAGGAAAATTATGAAATTCTGTATTTAGGCTAAAAAGTTCATGTCAGCCCTCCATTAATTATTATAGGGTTACTGGATGAATATTTTAGGTACCTCTCATTTTACATGTCATATAGCTTGGGTTGGTCTGCATTTTGTAAAACTGCAGAATTTAATTTGGAATATGAATTTGGGCACATGAGTTGGGGTTAGATGTTTGCTGGTTGGATAATTAAAAATGAGTTCACCATTAGAAGATATGATGAGTAGGGTGTTGGTTTGGCTAGTGTTAGGTGGTTCTCGGGATCGACGAAAGATCGTCTTTCCCGAGGGGAGGAAGTGTCAAATACTCTAGGGTTAGATCCAGTACAACAAGTAAGGGTTTTGGGTAATTTGATAGCAACCAATAATAATAAGTGCCTTGCGAAAGGGAGCTTTGGGCGTAATCGCATCGTAGTTTCTAGTGCCTTCGAGAGCCCTTCACGGGGAATATCATGGGCAGTCCTAGGCTAACCTAAATAGTAAGAATAAAACATTTCAAGATCAACTAATATAACTAGGGTTACACATTCACACACCCCGGTAGCTCGGGAGGTTGTTTTGATTGCCATCCAGACGGTTCGTTCGGAAGGTAGATGCACAGACGGATAGACCAGGGAGCCAGTGGCTCAAAGGGTTTTGGATAAAATATAAGGGTGGGTGTTCAGTATCGGACGGTCGTTCACACCGACGTCGATACGTTGACTCGTCGGTGTGGGACGCTTAGCCAAAGAAAGTCTGGTGGATATGGCCAGCATTAGTACGCAGATACTCTAGGTTGTGTTCTTCTAGGGGTGTATGGGAGGGCTAGGCCTGGTAGTGTGGATACCCACCTAGGAGTGGGGGGCCCGACCCACTGTCTCTGTTTGCCACTACGAAGGTTCCTGGGAGTGAAGCTAGCTGCCCAAATAGGGGGAACTAAAGATCTGTATGCATAGAGTCGTGTGCGTGGGTTGTACTTGCATGAATCATGACATAACATACTTGCATACAACCGACACCCCAACATATAAATTGGTATGAGACTTTTTATACAGTGGGAGCCTTGCAGAAGACCCCTTAACTTATATGTTTGTATGTACATTCATATAAGTTAGGGTTACTTACTTCTTACCTTGTCTTTCTTACATACGCTGCTTACTCTACTTGCTTACCTTACTGCTATTATAGAACTGCTAGACTAGTTCCACTATCACCCGCCACTTTGTACTCTACACCTTTGTAGCTTCCCTTTCCTCCTCCCCGCTCGGTGCCTAGGAGCCATGGGGGGAGGGGTAGGGGATGATAGGGCTTAGTCTTTATGACTAATGGTTTTCGACCACCATATTACAGGGGCTTCGGATGGCAGACAGGGACCAGCAGCACAGGGACCAGCACCCGTAGAGTACGGTTCGGTGCGTATGGAGGTGGGCCAGTCTAGTACCGGAGCACCAGTGACCAACTCTGTGAGTGATGGTCTTTTTATAGCTTCCACGAGAGATTGTAGCGAGGATCTGATGTACCAGGCTTAAGCTCATTTATATTTCCATTTTGTTACCTTTCAGTACTCTATATATTTTATGGACTCGATGTGATTTCATTTACATTTAATACATGTGATGTGTACTTAGTTTTATTCGGAAACTATATTAATA